>OX276480.1:9955000-12355000 GCA_946251955.1 Acronicta psi | reverse complement strand
GAATATACCGTTATAAAATGAGGTCTATGCCATGGTATGACATATGGGGAATATTTATGATCTTTTAGATTTATAAATTTCTTCTGTATCATACTGTTGTGGGTTGTCACAATATATTTCAATAATTGTATAATGTCGGGTAGATCAATAAATCAGTTGTTGTCTCGCACTCGATGTGTTTTATTCATACATAACACATACATTCTGGACATCAACTATATTGATTCTTTTTCAGGCACAAGAGTCCACTGGTCCGTTGTGCAGCAGCTCGCCTGCTGGTGGTCTGCTGCGCGCTGGGGAGCGGGGGGCGGGATTTATTGCGCGCACGACCGCCCACAGCCGCGTGCGCACGCCGACACGCATTGCGCTCGCTCGCCGCGCTGCTCGACGATAAGAATACAGACGCCAGGTACGGTGAGATTTCTTTTTATTGAAAAAGGCAGCAGTAGGGTTGTTACAAAAAAAAATATCGAAATAAAACAAATTTTTACGGATTTTTTCGCGTTATATTATTATAAGCTATTAAGGGTCCGAAACGCGATAAAATCCGTTACAAGTAGTTTTATTTCAATGTCTAATATTCGCGTATTGTGTAAGAAACCAGCATGAAAATATTATTTATAATCTGGGAGATTAGACGCAAAAATATTGACAAAATATTGAAGTGTTTTAACTAGTTCTACCTTCCCAGGAAATACGCCGAGCGCCTCTACTCAATGCTGCGCCCACTATCGAACTTCGAAGCGTATTACCTGACAGACGTGGACGTGGAACTAGCTTCGCGACAGATGAAGAAGTACGACCAGACGCTGCTGTGCGGCCCGCCTGAGAGCAGGTGACGTCATGCGCGCCTGGCGAACTTTGGCGAGTATTGTGGAGTAGTGCGTGTCACTTCAACTGTGACGTCACAGGCCTGTTGTCTTCATGTGCTGTCTAGTCAGCTATTTTGCAATCTTGGAAGGAGTACAGTAAAACAAATGTATGTTCGTTAATACTCTGTGAGTAAAAAAAAAAAACCAAGATGACATCAAGTAATTGTACCCCCATGATTGACGAGGATGATGTATTCCGAATCTTTTAGTGCTGTTCTGATTGTCAAAAATATAAATAATACAATAAAAATACTACAGCATATAAACACAAAAATATTGAAAATGCAATTTGGGTTCTGTGCGATTAATTGGGATTTAGGAAACAAGAATATTCCATTATCATATTCATGCAAAACATTCTCTGTGGGAATTTACTGGCCCTTCGAATCCCTTTGTTAATGAGAACTGTACTTGTCTTTGTTGCTTGCAAACAGCTCTATTTTAGGGCTTGTCTTTCGTGTCTACAATTATTATTCTTGACAACGTAACCCTTATTTCCTTAAACCTACATTAGTCCGCCAGACAACCATGATTTATAGGTAACAAATACTGTAGTTATAAACTTAGCAAAATTTCTCTTCGTCAACAAAGTCTTGTGTTAATATTCATATTTTGTAAATATATTGTATTTACACTACATATTATGTTGGTGCCTGTTTTTGTAAACATTTTAATCTGTGTTGGTTATAGTTTTTCATTGTGAGTTTGTACGCCGCGGTTGTAAAATAAGTATGACATTCAGATTTATAGTAAAGCGTGTAGATATGTCCAGTGTTTTATTATTACGAACTCTTTATAAAATAATTATTATTTTGTCTACACATTCATACATTGCAGTTATCTTCTTGTCGGGTCAAGCTCGACCAATTTTCGCTCTTTCAGATAAAGTTTGGCGGATCTGGTAATGAAGACTTCAATTTTATATAATAGCCAGCAGCTTTTTGTCTGCGAAGTAGTTCATTGTGCAAAAATACCCTAAACCTGTTTAGATAATTTAGGGCTAAACAGATATCGGACGTTCACAATCTTTTTTGTCCACATAAATAGTATTTTTTTGTTGAAAACCGTACAAAAATCGGCTAAACATTTTGTCAAGACAAGTAGTTGTAGTAACTAAATTAATTCCACAATACTCATCAAATAGATTACCAGATAGTTAATAATGTTCGCAACGTGCATTCATGAGAATGATACGAATCAAATGCACGTGTGCCCGACCTCTCGTCCCTAGCTACAGAGTCGTAGATTTACCGCGTATTTAGCAAGTGAAAATATTACGTACATCCGCCCGTATGGACGTCCGAGATACTCAATAGGCGTGTGAACTCAATTGACATTCCCACTTGTGTACACAGAGGGTGCTCAAGTGCATGCGAACCGGACCAGTGCGCACGCCCCGCACCCAAGGCTAATCGTCGCCAGTGTATCATAATGTTTTATAGATAACTTTCTACGTGTTTCCAGATGATGGTTGTAGAATTGAAATCTAATAACAAAGCAGTTTATCTGATAGCGTGATCTGACCCGGTGATCCTGACGTAAGTGCGCCAAGATAGTGCGTCCACAACATCGGTTATGACTGTAGTTGAGGTTATGGGGAACATGGCATGATCAGGATGGTTATTTCGAATATCATAACTTGAGGCATTGAGTTAGGGACAGCAGAAATAATCGCTGGTGTTGCTAGCGTCTATGGGCTGTGATTATCGCTTACGATCAAGCGGCCCGTATGCTTTATACAGCCTGTACATAAAAATGCAATCCCATACCTTTACCTTACGACATTGCCAAACAAATGCCAGTGGCAAACATCACAAGCATTAAAAAATCTCACAGATTATAACACAATATGTGCAAATTGACAATCGAATATTAGGACTTGCTGAAACAAGAATGGTTTCCGTGCTAAAAAAGAAAGAAATGTTTTAAAAAATGGAATAAAAAATTTGAAAATGGATTTGCTAATGCTAAGATTACCAGTTATTTTAATGGACCCAGGTTCGAGTCCAGCCCGCGAGTAGTTTTTCCTACATTAAAATAACTGATAAACTTCTTATTTACCTACTTTCTATTTTATTTTTTCAACTTAAGCAAAGAATTATCTTGTAATATTAGTTAAATATTGTCATCCGAAACTACTGGACTGAAAAATTCTTCGCCGTTGGGAAGCTCCACTATCCCCGGGTGACATAGGGTATAATTTATAAGGAATATTCAGACCACGCGGGCGAAGCCGCTGGCGGGAAGCTAGTTTGTTATATTACACATATCCGTTATCTTTGTCCCACCCACGTCGACTATCTGTGTGACAGTGAAAGAACCGCCGGTCACGCAGGTCGCCTTATGACAATCTAAAATACTAATATAAATGGATACTGCCAAACGTTTTATTACAAAGGAATAGAGTATAAAATGGCGCATTACAAGGGTCATAGTAAGTAGTCCAGATATCGTATGATTCTGAGTGTTCTTGCAAACTGTACAACTGATCTGATAGCTAAGTTTTTAGTTCAAACTGTTATGGGCGTGTATTATATACTAAGAAAGTTTTTTAGTAGGCACACAGATTCTGGGGCCGCGACGGAATGACATTTTTTTCCTGTTTTTAATTGCCTTTCTTACCTGTTACTTGTTAAATGGTCACTCTACCAACTTAGCAGGTATGCTGGCATTTAAGGTACCTATGAGGACTACCCGTAGCCCCACATTTCATTCTTTAGAAAGTAAAGTATGTCTGACCGGCATGGGCTCTCACGCTAATATAAGAAAGCGTTGCGCGTTGCGCGAGAGCGTTGGCGCTATGCTTGTTTCTTAGAGTCAGAGAGATGTCTTAACAGAATGGATAAAGATTCCTTTCGAGCGTGTGTGTGTGTGTGTGTGTGTGAGCCTTCCATACAGCATAATGACGTTTGATACCTATGAAAGCCTTTAATAACTTAATTACTTATGTATGTGAGGATGTTTGGTCATTGCAATTTGTCTGGCTGAATAAATATATATTTAAAATAGCCCCCTGAATAAATTGACGTAAAAATCACCCTTTAAAATAAGGTAGCCCTGTTTTTACCCGACTGCCGAAGGAGGAGGGTTATTAATTACTTTTCTCACCTGTTACCTGTTAATTGGTCACTCTACCAACTTAGCAGGTATGCTAGCATGTAAAGTACCTATGAGGACTACCCGTAGCCCCACATTTCATCCTTTAGAATGTAAAGTATGTCTGGCTGGCCTGGGCTCTTGGTCCATTAGCCTTGGGAAGAGAGCCTCAGTGACCTCAGTGACCTCAGTGACCTGTGCCACTCTTCGCACTTCAGTTTTATTAAGTCGCACGATGATCAATCGCGCATTCGTTTGTTGAACTTATGAACGTATTTCACGATTTAATCATGGCTAACAAATAACAAACGGTTTCTGCAGATAAATGTACACTTATGGACGTCACATTTACGTATGCAATTCATCTGTAATTTACGCCGCGTAGACCACGTACGCACGATTATGGAGAAAGTACGTACCAAACAACAGTACAGGTAAAGTACGTACTTTACCGACCCTAGGGTGGGATCAATTAACTGCAATGTTTTTCTTCAGCTCAGCGTCAATGTCTTGAATTAAGTACTAGCTGTTACCCACTATGTTATCTGCGGTCATCTATATTGCCCTATAGTGGGAATTTCCCAAAGTCCTTTCTCAGTGGTTGCCTATTTGCCTATTTGCCTACGTAAATAACTCTGTCTGTCTGTCGCGCTTTCACGCCAAAACCGCTGAACCGACTTGAATAAAATTTGGTACAGATATAGTCTAGAGCCTGAGAAAGGACACAGACTACTTTTTATAGCGAAAAAAGGGCTGTAAGGGGTTGAAATAGGGGATGAAAGTTATAAGAAATACTCAGACCACGGAGGCGAAGCCGCTGGCGGAAAGCTAGTTTATTATGTTTTTATACTTTTTGTACATTAGACATGCTGTACAAGGCGAACTTAATGCCATTAGACATTCTCTGCCAGTCGACCTTAGGGAGATACAGAGACAAAACTCGGTAGTAGGTGCGGTAACAAAGAAAGAAGGGGAATTTAACTAGAATATGAAACCAATAAATATTTGAATAAGTAACACTAAATTACTATGACTATATTACGTACTAATAACTATCTGGGGCAAAATTTTAGCCGAATCCATTTAGTTTGGCTGTGCGTTGACAGATTCACACACGTTACAACGTCACCTTCTCCTTTTATTATATATGCAGATTAAATTTTCTGAAAAAATACACTGCTAATCAAAATGTTGTTACCTAAGTGTACGCTAATTAAAATTGGCACGCTCTAGTCACGATAAAATTAATGTCAACATCCGAATTATATTACCTACCTATTACTGATATTTGTAATCACTTCAAATAATTAATGAGTAGTCTTTACCCTCACCTACATACTCTGTGAAATTAACAATCTTTATTTACATTAATATTATATAGAGGTAAAGTTAGTGAGTTTGTTTTATAGGATCTCTTGAACTACTAAACCAATTCTGTCAATTTTTTCATCAGTAGAAAGCAACATTATTCCTCACTAGCATAGTCTACATTGATTGTGTGACTTTATAGATTGTGATACATTTGCGACTGTTATGCTCTCTTTGGCCTAGTGAGTAGTGATCCTAAGCGCGACGGCTATGCTACACTCCTAGGTTCAATTCCCAGGTCGAGCAGTCTTATTGGGTTTTTCTATGAAATTCTCAGTAACAGCTCCGAGTTTGGATTTGTGGCCGCGCAATAGGCTCGTCCGCCGCCTAGGCTCACATGGGACTGGATAGGGAAATGTGAGTACATTAGTACACCTCTACCTAACCCTTCGGGGAGTATGGGGAATACCCCATCACCCCAACCCCAGAATTCCCACAGGAATGTTCAGATATTTCAATATATTTTGTTATGTTAGTCTATGCATGAATACCTACATATGTATTTATGTGATGTGAAAGTATTAGATCACACTAGGTAATCTGATACTATTTCTATCTTGTTACAAATTTACGCCAAAATTATTTTACAACTTTGTGTGAAGGTATATGTAGTATGTACTACATATAATATTTGTAGCAGATACTTTTTTATCTTACTTGACTTTTGTGTACGTAATTATTTTTTAAATGAGGGCGAGCACATGACTCAATAACGATACAAATTTTATAAGAAACCAATTTACTTTTATTGCCTCCTATCTTAAACTAAACATAAATATTTAATTTACATTAAAACAATAATCAAAACAATACTAAATATTGTTACATAATTCTATGATAACAGGAACATTCTACATCGAAGTACTGATTGTTTTACAGGACGATCAAGACTTTTAGCCTTAATCCTTATAAATACTACAATTCCATTAAAAGTACAGAATACTTCTGTTAGGCGGCAGCCTAATATAGGCTAAGTGCATTGAGTATATTAAACTCAATAACTGACAATACATGTTTAGAAAATCCATCATCAATCATCTTTCTTTCTTGATCTATCCATCTTTCCAGATCATTTTGAAGCATTGCTTCTTCTCTTCTCAAATAAACTATCTTCTGATATCTCTCACCGCGGATACTTCGACGTTACAGGTGGCTGTTGATCCCAAATATTGATAGTATTCTTAGCTAAAAACTAATTTCTTCGTCTTAGTATTTCATCAGCGTGACGCCCGCAGTGTGGTGCACGGCTCGCAGCCGGCGCGTGCGCCGCTCAGCGCAGCCGTCGCACTTGGTGGCTGAAGGGCACGTAGCTGCAGATCTTCAGCATGCAGAATGATGCTCGTTTCTGTTTGTGGTTCCTCTGCGGACGAGCCTCCCCGACGGACGCCAGGAGCAGCACAGTCAAAACAACAATAATGTAGTGCAGGAAACGCATCTTGAATTATTTTCACTTAGTTTGTAGTAGTACGTAAAAGCTTTTGATAATATATTCTTAACGCACAGATTTGTGAGTTAGGAGCTGTTTGGTGCGTATCGTTGACCGCTTGGTTGTGTACTGATGATCGTGTTAAGATCCCCGTTTTATATAGCCGGCGGGGTTATCTCGCGCGTGGCTGATAACCCTCCGAAATGAAATAGCCGATAGCGCGAGGTTCGATGACTGCGCCTCAATGTCAGCCCGAGATAGGTATTGTAGTAAAATTATCGAGACCAACAGATCATGTAGGTACATCTACTAGGACCTACTTTGTCATTATTTGCTGGGCTTGAAAAACTCACTTATTAATTTACGTTTTTAATTTTACTGATTGTGTTTCGAACACAATTTGATTTTATTTTTTGAGCTTAGTACCTGTAATTTTTTTCATAAATTTTATTAAAGTCAAGCCGGAGAGTGGAAATGTCTCTATAATCATAATAGAGTTTCTAAATTTTGTAACAGAAGTACCTAAATAAAAATTGATAGTCAATAGTTCAAACATACAAGAATCTTGTGTGGCTATCAGTCCAGTATAAGATATTATAGTGAATCATGCTTTCTGTCCAACCTACCTCAATTTCTTTCGCACAATCAATGTACCTACTATCGTCTTTTAATATGATAACTTTATCCTTATCTTGAGCTTAACTGATGAATTTATGTTATTTTTACTGTTTGAATGCCTGCTCTTTTTAAAGAGTTCAAAAAGGTTTTTTGGGTAATAATAATCTTATCGTATCAAGAGGTCAACCAGAATGCAGACGAATGCAAAATGCGATACAAAAATAACTAGAACATATCAGTCTATGCTATATAAAAAAATCTGTCAGAATTTTGATTTTTCGTCAGTAAGACAAGTCTATAACACATTCAGGGTGCACATACATACAAATATTTATCGCATTATTAAGTATACAGAATAAGTAATCTTTGCAAGAATTAGACGTTTAGAAATAATTGTAGTATGTCGGTACCGTGTTATGTCAGGAGAAATAAATGATTTTATATCTATTATTATACCATATTCACCCGTGAAAATCCTTTAAAATCTAAATCGTTTTCCTGTTAAATGCCTAAAACGGTGCCTACCGCCAAAATTGACTATTTGGATGATTTATACTTTTAGGTACTATGAATTTTAGCTATCCTTATCGCCCACCGCATCCGGTTGATGTAAGAGGAAATTTCAGGGATAATACAAGTACCTACTTAGGTACTTAACATCAGACATTTACCTGTATTGTTGCATCAGCAACGTTCACAAAATATCGGTATGTTTTTTCATGACATAAGCTATAGGACGGGTGAATAGAAAATCAAACAAATGAATATGAATAAATCTATGTATGAAATACGGCATTAAATTAAACAAAGTATTATTTTTTATTCAAAATTTTGACGATAAACTTTATACCATATTTTAATGATGTATTTTTTTTAAATTACTAGTTAAAAAAACCGAATATACGCGAGATGGCAATGTATTGTCGTGACATTCATTCACACTCGTTCCCGCCAAATTGGGGCGTCGCCATTTTCATCTTTAAGATACGTTATCTAATTTATTTTAATCGAATTAAAAAGTGTTTCAATGTGAGACCGCCTCGTGTCATTCATGACCCGCGGCACAAAAAGATCTATCAAAATGTTCTGTCAATGACCACTTCATTTAGTTATGTAATTATTAAAACTGTTGATATTTATCTGAGACACGGAACACTGAAATCGATAAATTCTTAGATACTTGGTACCTACTTACGTATCTACCCAAATATAATTCTAATCCGGATTATACCAGTAATTGTATGTGTACTCACATACCGGTTATAAGCAGATAAGAATAAAAATATATTGAGGTCGTGAGGTCAGAATACTGGAGCTATATAATATTGGTTTGATTGCCCTTCGGCTGATAAATCCTCGCAGTCTTCGCATGTGTTAGATATTCCTTGCACTACACGTCTTGAGTGCGTGACAAGGACCACCAACATAACCTAGACAATTAATTATTATTCACAAATGAAACTACTTACTTTTATGTAAACAATATTATTTTATATTTTTTTAATATAATTATATAAGTATCTAAAAATAGGAACGCCTGAAATATTTAATTCGATATAAGAATGAGAATTACTTGTGTATATGATGCATAGTTTGGATATGAGAGATGAGGATATACCAACCAACTGCAATAATTGTAAACTATAAAGTTATACAAAATAAAGAATGACAGAAAAAATATTATACTTCATAATTGAATCATTTCTAATTTAGGTAACTTTGTTCGATAAATAAATATTCTGGGACATTTAACACAGCACCACCTAGTCCCAAACTAAGCAGAGCTTGTACTATGGGTATTAAACAATGGATATAAATACTTATGGATATATATACGTTTTAATATTTGTGACCTGTGGGAATCGAACCCACGACCTCGTGATCAGCAGTCCGGTACTCGAACCACTAGACCACAGACATATTATTCACATACATTTCCCACAGGGTAGGCAGAAACTAGAGATCTAGAGAACTAGCGCCACTCGCCGTAGCAAAAGGTCTCTGAAAGCAAAATAGAATATGTAAGAAACGTATTTCTTACATACTTTTTTACTGTTTCTACGTCCATACATCTTGTTCATACACATGCGCCATGAGGACCAATAAGGTCGTCGTATGTCTTACTGAAATGTTTGTTAGGTACATTTTGAGATAAACAATCGACTCTCAAGATTTCACAATTATACACGCATAATTATTTATAAATAGAATAGTCACAATAAGGAAAGTTCATGGAAACGGCACTAGACGAGACGCGACACCGGATCGTCGCGGGCACAGCTTCGACCTCACATAGGTACCTACCTCGCCAGACTAATTAGGTCAATGAGATTTAAAAACCTTGGTTCATTTTACTGTAAATAACGTGTACATTTAGACCCCTGTATCTGTTTATCTAACTAGGTTAACATCGCTACGCGGTCTCAGTAGATTAGTGACAAATTGAAGCTGTCAGTCATACTTTAGTCTCGTTTTCCGCATAGGAACACTACAAATTGCATGAAAGGACTACTTAAACATTTATTTGCATACGAAGTGTACAAAATCTGTTACATTTAGATATTACAAGGCTTACAAACTTAATTTTAGGGCGACTCCTAAACAAGTACTGTATTTAGTGATGTGCACCAGTGGTGGGTGCCTGGGTCGATTGTTGCTATGTTATTGACTCTACCCTGTTATATTAAAATCTTTAATGCAATAAAAGTATAAAGCACAGTTTCATGGTTACGGGTATTCATAAAAATATCTATAGAAATCAAAATAGTATGCTTTAGCTAGCTGTTGTTCGGCTTTGAGCCGCGGCTCTTTCCAAAAGGCAATTTCAGACATTAAGTACTACCATGATTTTTGATCCATATTACAGATAGGTAAATAATAATCCTTCAGAAACTTTTTGAGCGCTGATAGCGACGTAACACGTCTAATGTTTGACGATGCGACAGACTCGCTAGGGATTTGTCAAAAAACTGGTGTAATAGACGATTAATACCATCAATTAATATGTAAGTAAGTACCTAAGCCTTTGATAACATTCTATATCCACTTATCATTCTCAGATTATGTTACCAATATTATCAAAAAACCATCTGTTATCAAAAAAGGATTTATTAATAATTTTAATAACGTGCCATCGTGTTCCAAACTGCGTAGTTGTAATATAATTTTATTTAAAAAAATCGGTTTCATGACGAAATCTGATAAAAGTTTTCAACGAGTAGGTATGATGCAATATCAAGTGATATTGGGCGATAGTTAAAAAATGTCGGACCGACACAGGGGCACGTGCTTGACTTTAAAATTCATTGTGAAAGACTGTGGTAGCTTAATGATCACCACTAGTAACAAAAGGTTAACAATAATTGGTTTAAATTCAGTCTCTTTAAGTATAATGACCAGTTTTTTCTTGTTGTTATTGGTTTCCATTCGATAACAACAATTCATGAATCAAGCTATAGAGAAATAAAATTATACTTTAAATTAGAAAGAGTAAGGTAACTTATTCAGTGCCAGTCACAGTTTGTATGCAACTGGCTGAATTAATGTTAGGTACAGACAACCTCATTCACGAACATAACGTGTGTATCGGTGTCGTTCGACTGAACCGTGCCATTACGCCAGTACTCCTCGGAGGGTTAGGCAGAAGTTTACAAATCTACACCCATATTTCGCCAGTATAGGAGCCTTGCCTATAGCCATTAACCGGGCACAAATCTAAACTCCGAGCTGCTACTGAGAATATCATAGAAAAACCGATTAACAAATAACACCGCCCGGTCTGAGCGTCGTCCTTACGATTTAGTTAGACAACTAGAATCGACTGAAAGACGCGACACAAAAAGCCAACATTATTGGCTTATGACTATGTGTAATAAATAAGCTAATATTGTTAGCATTTCTCATTTTTCTAATCTGAAATTGGGCTATTTTCGTGAAAGTTATATTAGAGTGTGTATCTTTAATTAATATTTTTCTTATGAGTATACAAGTATGGTATTGGTATATTTGAGCAATAGTCATCAATTTAGTTTTATTATAAACAGTTTCCGTTGGCGTTAAATAGTTAAGGTAAAAAAGTAATTTTACAATATTATTCTGAGCAATCTGTAGAGGTTTTAAGTTGGTAGCAGTTTGATGGTTGCAGTTACTTTGCGGCGGTGAGTTTAAGTTAGCAGCTGAACCCCATACTTCATATACAGGTCAGATGAGATTTTACAAGGGAGTTAGGTATATATCATATACCTAACTTGTGTTGGGAAACAACGAATTGTACCTCGATGATTAATAATTTAGCCAGGCAGGATTTTTATTCAGCGAGGCAAAGGTAATTGAAAGGTAAAGGATGATAATTTTTTACATATTTTTCTAGATGTGGCTTCCAAGTTAAGTGATTGTCTAATGTAAATTACCACCAGAACATACCTACATAGGTACATGATACCTACCTGTATGTCGGCCTTAATTTTGGAGATATCATACTCTAAGGTCTTTAAATTAGTGTATGTTTCACCAACTTCTAACAAGTTACCATTAAATTACTTGGCAGATAATTTCATACAAATTCCGTTACCTTTTTTAATTTATCCGGATATTAGCGGCTATCCAGCGGTGGTGAAACAGGCCTTTAACAGACCTCGGTATTAGCGACAAGACCGCACATTTTAGCATTGTACAGATCTCGTCAATTTTTTGAAGCGCGAGCCAACTTCAACCCCGCCGTAAAAATCGGAAAGAAGATTGAATTAAAATAAATAAAAACGAAAGCTCTAGTCGTAGGCTTAATAGGTCGTAGGTTTTGATTCATTTTAATCCAATGAGCAGCTTAGACAAATAGATAAATAGATTGTCAAGAACTGTAGGTATGATTTATGAACGTCGTGGCATTTTCTGTAAAAATTACCAGGAGCAACTCCAAATTTGGATTTGTACATATTTGATGGCAAATAACCCGCCCACTACATTACATGGGACCTAAACATACCGGTGAACTGTTGGTACCCCTCTAGGCATACAGGCGTGATGGTATGTTGTTATTCTACCTCTATAAACTGCAAAGCATAAATAATTACTTCTATCTCCATATTTTTATCTCACGAGGGTCAATTTTAATTATAACATTCATTCATCATTCTCTTATCTGCTTTTTAAACTGGTATGGACTAATAATTTGCGGCATTAGGTACATCTCTTTTTATTGCAACAGCTCATAATGATAAAGTTGTTTAGGTAAATACTGTACTTTTAATCATAGGGTATATATAGGTAATGTTAAGTTTATAATTATTATCACGATTCTGCATTAAAACCAAAAATAGAAACCCCTTATCGTCATATTTCAGTCTAATAAGACACATTTCTATTCTCTTTTTTAGACTACTTATTACATACTACTAGCAGGTTAGACGTTACGCATGCACTGACTAGCCTGGATATTTCATACAAACTATACCTATTGTAGTTGTTGGGTCTATTAGAGTTGAATTGATGTTATGCACTTGTCGGTGGAGCAATTGCCACTACTCTCCATCTAATGCCTTCCGTTTTACATCTTGATTGGACTCGATCCCCCTTCGCAAGTGCTAACAAGTTAATAAAATTCACTAGAATAAATCTTCTGTCTGGGATTTCCCCTTCATGCTTTCCTTCAGTTTTAATTTAGAAAGTTATAATAGTGGAATTACTCTAGGTATTCTTTATTTACCTAGACAGTAGATACTATTAAATAAAATGATTACAAAACTGTGCATTGACTTAGGCGTCAAAGTATTGGCAACAGTGTCTCGTGTATACAGAATAGAATAGAATATAAATCTTTATTTGTCAATGTAGGTATATTTTAGGCGATAGGATCTGTCAATGAAGACTGCTTGGCCCCTTTTGTCGACGAGTCGGGGATATGGTTTTAGCAAAAACACCACCACGTACTCAGAACGAAGACCTTTAATTTTTCATCATCGAAACCATACAACATTGATCGGTAACGAAACCATAGCGCGATTCAGCCGTACCTAACAACGCCATCTAGAGAGACAAGGTGTAAACTTTTGACAACAATTTAATATTAAATTATGCGACTTTGGTTAATGAAAGTAAACAGATTCAACATTCCGCCCACCAAGGACCTAGTCCTTTCAAACCGCCCACCATGACATGACTAGGCGATGATACAATGAATGAAATATGCGTTAAATCCTGGGTGGTCAGAGTTCACAAAAAAATATCTCGGCGTTGCTTGCTACATCTACATTGGTATTCGTACATTACAAATGAATTAAAAGTAACACAGTTATCTTCCTTTATATCGAGGCATAAACTCGGTGTGGACTGTATATAAATTAAAAAAAACAAAAAATACCTTACGTAACAATTCGATAAACCCATTAAAATTAATAATTAATCGTTTACAGGTAAAATACAAAGTTTTGAAGTTGGACGCTTGACTCGGGAGTCCTTACATTGCAGGGTCACGACACGGACCAAATTATCCTTGCCCGGGTGTAATTCGACAATCCTACCATATAACCACTTAGCAGGCGGGAGATTATCTTCCTTTACGAGAACAATATCCCCAACCTTGGGATCGCAGGAACGCTTAGCCCATTTGTGCCGTTGAAAAAATATTGTTAAATACTCACGAGACCAGCGCTTCCAAAAAGATTGAATCATTCTTTGTGTCAATTGCCAACGTCTCAAGCTACTCACTGTTGCGTACTCGTAATTATGATCCGGTACTGTTACCAGTGGCTGTCCTACCAAAAAATGACCCGGAGTCAATGGGTTGGGATCTGATGGGTTGTCACTTGCTTGTGATAAAGGTCTGGAATTCAGACATGCCTCTATCTGCGATAAAACGGTGCTTAACTCCTCAAAGGTGAGAGTTGAGTCACCTATTACACGTTTGAGATGATGTTTGGTACTTTTAATTCCAGCCTCCCACAGACCTCCGAAGTTAGGAGCATGAGGTGGGATGAAATGCCACTCCGTTCCATTATTGGCCAATAAAGGTGCAACCTCTCGAGATAGTAATGCATGTTCCGCACAAAACATAGCTTTAAGCTCCTTAGAAGCCCCTACAAAATTTGTACCATTATCACTGTAGAGGTGACTACAGTGACCACGTCTGGCAACAAAACGCTTGAATGCAGAAAGAAAACCCTGCGCGGTCAGGTCAGAGACGGCTTCTATATGGATAGCTCTAGTTGCCATACAGACAAAAAGACAAATATATCCTTTGTATGACTTGTTTCCTCGTCCCTTAGAAGTCCTGATCTGAATCGGTCCCGCGTAATCAACCCCCGAATGGAGAAAAGGCTTACTTGGAGTGACTCTGCATGATGGCAACTGACCCATCAGTTGATTTTTTGTTACAGCCGCATGACGAATACACGGTACACAGCTGCGAATATGGGCTTTAATGAGATTTTTTCCTCGGACAATCCAATATTTAGTCCTCAGAAAATTTAATGTCAATTGAGGTCCTCCATGCAGTACACGTTCATGAGCATCTGCAATAAGTAATTTGGTTAAATAGGACTGAAAGGGAACTATAATCGGATGCTTCATGTCATCGCCTAGTGATGAGTTTTGTATCCTAACACCAACTCTCATCAAGGTTTTATCGTCCAAGAAAGGATTCAAAGAAATTAAACCGCTGCTTTTGGAGACGTCTCTTCCAGCTTGGATAGTTTTGATCTCGGTTTCGAACCAGACTTGTTGACATTGTTTGAGACAAACATGTACGATGTCCGATATTTCCGAAGCTGAAAGGTAAGGCGAAAATTTTGTGCGTATTTGGCTCGCTTTACTTAATTTCAGAAATCGTTTACAATAGGCCAATGTCCTAGTCAATCTACGAAACGATGAAAATCTAAACCACATCTGCTCGATCGGGTTGTCATCTACTTGTGCCGTATGTGTATTAACAGTTTTCTGCTCTAATTTAGTTATTATAGCCTTAGGTCTAGCATAATCTATTGTTTTCGTAAGCAGCCAAGTCGGTCCCTGTTTCCAAAGTGAGTCGTTTAAAAAAGACATTGGTGCAGAACCTCTAGAAGCACTATCAGCGGGATTGTCTTTTGTAGGAACATAATGCCATTGAGAAGAATCGAGTGCATTAAGGATTTCAGACGTACGATTTGCAACGAAAGTCTTCCATCGACTTGGATGATCGCTCAGCCAAGCCAACACCACGGTTGAATCGGTCCAAGCATGTAAGTTGGATTTTGGGACATCCAAAACACGGGCAACTTCCACAAGCAATTTGGTTACTAGAACTGCTCCACACAGTTCCAAGCGGGGAATCGTAATTTGTTTTATTGGCGCCACCTTGGTTTTCGCAGTTATCAGGTTACAATGAACACAATCTTCTGCATCAATGACTCTGATATATACAACGGCCGCGTATGCTACGCTTGACGCGTCCGCGAAACCATGTAATTCAACCCTTTGATCACTATTTCTTCTTGTCAACCATCTAGGGATTCTAAAGTTGTTGAGCATCCGCAACTCATTTCGATAGGACTGCCACTCATTTAGAAGATCATTGGGCAGTTTATCATCCCAATCCAGCCCAGCGATCCAGAGCTTTTGGATGAAGACCTTTGCGGTAATTATACATGGTGCAATCCAACCCAGCGGATCATACAATCGCGATATCTCTGATATTATGGTTCTTTTTGTTTCAGGTGGAGGCGACGGCGGCAGCAGCGATGGTGACGGCGACAGTGTAGAACAAGGTAAGTTTACGGTATAATGAAACTCGTCCGAATTGCGATTCCAGGTAAGTCCTAAAATTCTAGTAGTTTCATCTTCTTTAATTTCTAGATTTCTTCCAGTATCCAGCTCTATTTGTTTAAGCAACTCTTCTCGGTTACTTGTCCATTTTTGCAAAATGAATCCTGTGGTTTTTAAAAGCTCATTAAATTCATGATAGATTTTTACAGCTTCTTCTTCAGTCTGGCAGCCGGTCATTAAATCATCCATGTAAAAGTCTGTAATCACCCTACTGGCAGCCAATGGATAAAATTTGCCTTCATCGCTAGCTGTTTGCTGCAATGCCTTGACAGCCAGGTAAGGTGCACAAGAGGTACCGAAAGTTACTCTCAAGAGTCGATATTCCTTTATATCGGAACGAAAATCATCTCGCCATAAAATCCTCTGAAAGTCTACTTGATCATCCGCTATTTTTACTTGTCGATACATTTTCACAATATCGGCCGTGAGACACACAGGATGTAGACGCCATCGCATAACTGTATGCCGTAAATCAGCCTGAAGTTGTGGTCCCACCATTAAAATGTCATTTAAGGAAACGCCATCGGATCCCTTACATGACGCATCAAATACCACCCTTAACTTTGTGGTCGACTTATCTTCACGGATTACAGCATGATGCGGTAAGTAAACAGCATCTAACTTATTCTTTTCAATTTCATTGGAAATTTCTTCCATATGACCTAAGGATAAATATTCATTAATCACTGATGTATACTGTCGTTTGATTTCACTATTTTTTGTCAGTTTCCTTTCAAGACTGTGTAATCGTTTAACTGCTATTTCCTTTGTGCTACAGGGTGTTTTACTGGACCTGAACGGAAGCTTTACGATGTAGCGGCCATTTTCGTCTCTACGTGTTGTTGCAACAAAGTGATCTTCACATGCCTGCTCCTCTGGAGAAAGAATTGTCTTTTCAGAGCCAGGTGGCTCTGCCTCTAATTCCCAAAATCTTTTCAGGATTTCATTTTCTTGAATATTAGCATGCATGCTTACAATCACATTGTGGCATGATTGTAATCCGACTTCATCGCTTACTTCTCCTGATATAATCCAGCCTAGGTAAGTATCTTGAGCTATTGTTTTACCCTTAGGGTCCTTAATTAAACCTTCCTTTAAGATTTTACTGTAGGTTTCCGATCCTAGTAAAATATCAATTTTGCTAGGTGTGTTAAAGTTTGGATCGGCTAATTGCATATTACTTAGCTCAGGCCAATCCACCAATGTGAACTTCCTTTGAGGTAAGATAGAAGTCACCTTATTTAGTACGTACGCATCTACTTGGATTTTAAAGGCTGGGTCACATAGCGACTGAATATTTACCTTAACCATATATTTTGAGGTTAAGTCGCTTTGACCTCCACCTAAACCTGAGATAGCGGCCTTAACTGCTATCTTCCTCAAACGTAATAACTGAACCGCAGCTTCCGATATGAAGCTAGCCTGCGAGCCCTGGTCTAACAGAGCTCTTAAAACTTGAGAATACCCATTTATTGATTCTGCCTTAATGACAGCCGTAGCCAGCAAGACTTGGCTTTGAATATTTTTTGCGAAATGGGTTGAAATTTGAGATTCAGCCCTTGTCTCGTTCTGTGGTGTTTCCTTTTGCGCAATAGATGGCATTTCCGCAGCAGAAGAAGTACCCACCGCATCCAATTCCGATTTTTGGTGTAAAAGAGTGTGGTGTTTTCTGTGACATACTCTGCATTTAGTATTCACGCGACAATTAATATTGAGATGACTTGAGCGAAGGCAATTAAAACACAAACCGTGGGATTTAACTATGTCACGACGTTTGTCGACGGTCTCCTGAGCAAACTTCCTGCAATGACACAAAAGGTGTTCTTCAGAACAATGTGGACAAGATACTTTTGAAACTAGGTGCACGGCTTTTGTATGACCTTTAGACTTACAAATTTGAGGTTCTACAAATTCCAAAGCCCTAAAACGTTTTTCCAAAAAGTCCCGAAATGCTTTGAATGTGGGAAGTTCTTCGTTAAATTGACTTACCTGCAATTCCCATTGCTTCCGAGTCTCAACGTCCAACTTCGAACTAATTAAATAAATAATAATAACGTCCCAAGTGTCTACCTTTACCCCTAAATTAGACAGCTCGTGTAAGCAATCGTTTGTTGTATCCAACAGATCTTTGAGAGCTGTGGATGATTCCGCTAACATTTGTTTTTGGTTTAGTAGACGTTTGAGAATACAATTTGCTAAGTATCTCTTATTATTGTAACGACCGTTTAACATAGCCCAACATTTGTCATAGTTTGCTTGAGTGATCGGAATATGCTTTATAAGTTGTGCTGCTTCACCTGATAACTGAGATCTTAAATAATGTAGACGTTGTACGTCATCGAGACTTTGATTATTATGAATTAATGACAAATATAAATCCCTAAACGTAGACCACTCCTGATATTTACCATCAAATAAAGGAATTGTTATTTTTGGTAATTTAGCAATTGACATCATTTTTGGCTGTTCAGGTGAAGCATCACTTTTTTTACAGGACTGAGACTTACTCGGTAAAGCATTTTTTAATTCTACCTTATATGTTATAAAAGTATCAGTAACAGTTTCAAACACATCGTTCTTAATGTAATTTGTTGTTTTTAATTCACTTTCTTTATAGTTTAATAAAAGCTCCTCATGTTTTCTTGTAAAATCTTCAAACTGTTTATCTAAAATTTCCAATCTGGACTCCACATATACTTGATTTATTCTTTCTTTAGGTGATTTCTTGAAGTTAGTAAGTCCCTTTTCAATCCGATTTTTGATGTCATCCAATAGTCTTAACTGTGCCTCCATAATTATAATGAGCCAGAGACAGAACAATTTTACTTCAAAATATTGCTAAGTCCCTAAATTTTTCTAAGTGTTTTAAACTTTATAAATTCTTGGTGAAATCGGGCATAGGTTCCCCGTCTCTTCAATATTTGACGAATTATTCTAAGTCCTGACTATCCTCTTTGCAATTTTTCTAAGTTCATGCATTAAATTTAAATTTTTACAAGTCCAGAACACTTCTAACTTTATAAAGAAATTGTACTCACAGTTTTAAAGTTGCACTTAACCACTTCACTTTACCGATCACTAGATATTGCTCTGCTCCGTTGCGGTGACTCAGCTTAGCTTCGATGACCTCGTTCCGCTTAGACCTCGCTCCGCTTCGCTCCGCTTCGCTCAGCTGACCACGCTTCGCTCCGCTCAGTTTCGCTAACCACGCTCCACTTAATTCAACTTTGCACAACTGAATTTGCTACCCAATCACATTAACTCTCAACTCGGACACCAGAGGGCGCTTGTGTTTTTTCAAAAATCGTTCCGGATCGTAGGACCTTATGTCAATGAAGACTGCTTGGCCCCTTTTGTCGACGAGTCGGGGATATGGTTTTAGCAAAAACACCACCACGTACTCAGAACGAAGACCTTTAATTTTTCATCATCGAAACCATACATACATTGATCGGTAACGAAACCATAGCGCGATTCAGCCGTACCTAACAACGCCATCTAGAGAGACAAGGTGTAAACTTTTGACAACAATTTAATATTAAATTATGCGACTTTGGTTAATGAAAGTAAACAGATTCAACAGGATCAGTTGACAAGAATCCTAGAAATAGTGGCATACTCAGACCCCACCTTACTTACGAAATTACGCGAAATCCGCCATCCGGCAATAGACCCGAACGGCAGGAAGTTACTATCGTAGTAAAAAAACGATCATAAAACGTACTAAAAATACTCTTAACACAAACTAAACAGAGATAAGCTTACGACACGACCCTAACACATTGCCTAAGCCATGATCTATTTTGGGCACGGTTTCATCAGCATGGGAAGACGCAGACGCAGGTCGCAGACGCACCCAAATAAAACGTGACCGATTGCTGGGTTTTTTATAATCAGAGTAATAAATGTGACATCGTGTGTCCCGCGGGGGCGTGTGATGTAACAAATAAATAAATAATATGCGTAGCGGAGCTGCGAGGTCGGTGGTCGCGTGCCACGGTTTAGGTACCTCATTCATGATTCAAATTGACATCTTTACTAGAACGATGCGATTTTTATAGCGGCTATCTAAGAAATAAGGAGGCTGTCTTAATGAGTCGCGACTGTAATTGCAACCGTAATCGTTTTATTTATTGTGAATATTGTGTGGGTAGATTATCACAATATTATGACCCTACCTATATTTAAACGAATAGCTTCTTTGTATCTTTTAAATGTTGAATTTTTTTTTTCATTTTTTTTTAATTTGGAATTAAAAAAGATAATTTTACAGCCACATATTTATATCTTCATTTATATCTTCTTTTATTTCTTATCATCGTAAGAAATAAAAGATAAATAATTATACTTTAATAGTAACTAAGTACTGACAATTATATTTAATAATTAAGTCAGGTCATTGCAAGCAAACAAGCATACAAATAACCTTATCAGTTAAGTATTGGTGTTGAAGGCGAACAAGAAGTCATTACACTACAACACTATCAAGTATGCACAAACTTCATGATGGGTCACCTTTTCTTCTGTGAACGTGTTTAACTCTTGTCTTGCCTGGAAAGAACAAACATGGACTAGGTATTATAGAGACATGGGTTCATGCGACTTAAAACCTCCTTTTTCTATTTCGTCTGTTGATACAAGCACTATCTACTACTTTCTGCCTCCCTTTTCTGGGAAAAAGGGGGTATTTTATGTACGTGTATGAGCACCGTCGTGGCAACGAACGATCAACTCTTTTAGTCATCCAAAACAAATATGTATTCGCCAAACATCGTGTCATCAGATTCATAGATTATTGCATGACCCAATCAATCACGTTTTACACATGATAAAAGTGTAATTATTATACCGATACCATCTTCTGCTGATCAGGTGGTTCAATCCATCATATAATCGTGCTAATTACGCTAAGACGATGCCTCATTGCAGATAGCAGTTAGCAATGCGATATATGGAGGCAAGACAATTCCAAATAAAGAGTCATTAGGTACACTCATCACATAGTCGTCAGTCACGCCATCATCATCAAAGGTCAAGTTGTAAGCATCACCGGGCACATCACCAATGGCGAGCCTGTTGCCACTATCGGGCACAATTCGAAACTTCGAGCTGCTACTGAAAATTTCACAGAAAATCCTCTCCTAAGACCTGGAGTCACGCTTAGAGCCACTAAGCTAACGAGGCAGATCTTTATTTTTTTATTGATTAGTTTTTGCTGTTATTGCGTGTCAATAAATCTCATTTCTTAATAATATTTTCGTACATCAACAGATTTTACGGTCCCCCCTACTGCGAGAGAAAGACCAGAGACCACGTGCCCAGTTAGGCTATAGTCCACCACATCGGCCTAGCACGGGTTGACGACAGAGACACGCCCACTGTCGAGAAAACCTAATCTAAAGAAGTACCTTCTAAAATACAAAGTACCTATACACTTTAGAGGGTTTAGTGCTCGCCTATGTTTTTGTTTTTCCATCTGTCACAGAGAACAAGTAAGAACAGGTCGTTGATCAACTTACTTGTATCATTAATATAATATCACGAAATTTATCATGTTAAATTCATGTAACGACAATCATTATTTTTTTTAAATTTTCATCATTGTCCAAAGGCCAAACATGTTTATCCCACTATCTTTTTTTTGTATTTTTTTAAGCATTTTCCATGCTAAGATTACAAGTTATTTTTAATGAAGGAAAAAATCGGCGGGCGGGCAGGGTTCGAACCTGCGCCTTCTGGTTCGGTACACCAGATCTGGTGTACCGAACCAGATTTTTTCCTTCATTAAAAATAACTTGTAATGTTTATCCCACAATTAATATTTAAAAATAAAAGAAGCCTTTAGGTGTGGCTATCAAACTAATTTAACGACAACCTTATCTTTGTATTTCGTAGTCTGTTGTTATCTTTAGGTATTCTAACGAGCAGTTTCATTTCGATAAATCGTTAAAGTCAAGATTTCATTATATCTGATTATCTTACATAATAACTATTTATCGATTCCAAACTTAGTAGGTATACTTTTACATTGATATAACTTTTTTGGAAGACGTCTGTGGTCTAGTGTTTCGAGAGACCTAGAGACCCGACCTCGTGATCAGCAGATCACGATCGTCGATTCGTCGGTTCGATTCCCACATGGCACAAATATTTATGTCATGAACAAGTTTTTGTGTTGGTCTAGGTGTTTCTTATATACCTATTATAAGTATGTATTTATAAAAAAAATAAGTATTCTATCCATTGTCTAATACCCATAGTACAAGCTCTGCTTAGTTTGGGACTAGATGGTGCTGTGTAAAATGTCCAAAAATATTACTTCATTTACGTGCATATCAAATCACCGTCTTGGCGTCACAAGCCTTCCGATCTAATGGGAAAAGAGAGACAGGTCACTTTCTATATGATATTTCACAGTAAACCACTAAAATTACGTAAGTAGGTACGTGTTTTTCAGTCTTCATTAGTAAAAGTTGCCCAGTTGCATAATATCTCTCAGTTTAGCCAATGCTGTTAACCATAATATGACTCAATAATCTAACATTCTTTTACAACATACGATGTATTATCTTATATATAAGACGATGTTTTGTTTTATTTATATCGGTGCAGGCGGTGGGTGTGTGTATTTCATTAATTACAGTAATAATTAGAGACATTCGTCATGTAAGGCTCAGTATCTAAAGTATGGAAATCACGAACTTAGCCTGTGGAGGCTTTACACAAGCTTATCGAACATTTTATCTTTCTGTTTGTCGTTTTTTAACGAGTTTGAACGTTCCAGAACTTTTTTATGATATTGCGCCATCTTTTGATAACCATTGTGTGGTATCAGGTGACGACGTTGAAAATATCTAAAAAAATATTCTACTTTTTTGGAGTGCGGAACTTTAGTATCGTGTATGCCACCTGAAGCAGCAGGGAACGTCAGACTCGTACCGACTGTAAACCCTGACTTGCCATCCATTGCGCCATAGTCAGGACTATGCATGAGTTAGTTTTGACTAAATTCACTATCCTACTAATATTATAAATGTGAAAGTTTGGATGGATGGATGTTTATTACTCAATCGACTTACTCAATCACGCCAGAACGACTGAAAATTGTCACAGAGATAGATTATAGTCTGGAATAGCACATAGGCTATCTTTTTGTATTTTTAGGCATTTTCCTAGGCGTGTCGGTTGTGAAGCATTCACAATAGATGTCGCTACGTCACCAACGTAAGTTTGGAATATGAAGGAAGATTCCGAGTTAGTGAGCAGGGCTCGCGGTGGTTTAGTGGTCTTAGTGTCTGGTTTACCGAACCCTGCCCGCCAGCCGATTTTTTCCTTCATTAAAAATAGTACATAGGCTACTTTTTATCCCAGTAAAAGAATTATGGTTTCCGTGGGATAAAGTTTTATCAATTTATAAAAAATATCCAAACCACGCGTGCGAAGCCGCCTGGCGGAAAGTTAGTAGTAAAATATATAGTTTTACAGGATCTTTAAAAAAAATCTTCGTCGTTTTCTTACTGAAAATGCCTACTGTTTTTTTTTACGATGATAAATTCCCGGTTTCTAACTGCCGACACATTAATTACTTAATTACTGACACACTTTTTTGTTGTTTAAGTTGCAGCTATAATATCACTATGGCATGACTTTAGTCGGTATTGATTGATTGATCGTGATGATGATTGATTGATGATCGCCACAATAGACCGACAATAGTTTGATCTTTGATCGAAATCGACCCCAAATTAAAACGTCAAATTGTTGTGGAAGAATACAGAAAAGTCAGTGTTGTATTTTGTTTTAATGATTTGCTTAGTTTAAAGAAATCGTTATCGTAAGAAAAAAACAACCAAATATTTTCTATACGGAACATTACGGAAAAGTTTTTATAAAAATACCTACAAAATAAAATTGTAATTGTGCGATATTTATTTTGCAATACATAAAAAAAATATTATGACTAATAAACAGGGAATATTTTACTCAATTATCAATAAAAAATTCCTATACCTATCGGTACTCATTATTGTTTGCTATTTACGTAGTGTGGAGTTTTCTCGATTAGGTAATATTTTTACTGAATCCTAAAAAGGCTAATCGGGTTTATACTGGTTCATACTAGATTTTTTATCAGTTAGTAATTTGAAATTCCGATTTCCCGAATGTCATCCAATGTCAATGACTTGATGATAGCCCAGTGTTGCGACTAGAGCGCTGGCCCGCGGTACGGTGGTCCCGAGTTCAGATCCGGGCACGGATCACAGAATTTATGTAAGGTTCAGATATTAATAATTAAGTAGGTACCTTATAGACCATTGTATTTTATTTACCGATACTATAATATACGAGACTGCGAAAAAACATTAACTTACTTCAGTTCACTTAGCCAAAATATAAAGAACAGGTAAATATTTTCGTGATTTGAGGGGTTTTCATAATTATGAGTACAATGACCTAAATAAATAAATAATGTACGATAGTTTAACTATATATATTGTCTTATTTTCATGGAAAATGCTTAAAAAAATACAAACGATATAATTCTAATGTCGAAATTATCTAATGAACTTTCTCAATCAAGAAAAATTGTGAAATCTACAGTTTACCGCATCTATGCTAGGGTGGTGCTGGGTGCATTGCTGGGGCAACTAACTTTGTTTATTGGGGCAAAATATCGGAAAATGTGTCTGTGACTTCTAGACAAATACTACGCATATTTTTTGTACGAATGCTTGACAATAGTTAACTGCCAATTACACGCATAATATTTGTAGTAACCTTCTTGGTCTCTACAGTGTACACTACTAATAAACATTACTACTACTTACTTACCCTTCTGGAAGATAGAAGGCCCAATCAAAAGGGTTGCGGAAATGCCCTGCATAACTAAACTACCCTTCTGGAAATACAGGTATGATGTTATGTAAATATCAATGGCCTACAGTTAAGTAATTTTAAAGTCGATTTTTTATGTATTTTTTTAAGCTAACAAAACGAAGAATGTATAAAAATTTAATACATATAGCTTTTTATCTGGTGCCGTAAAAGAAACTTACTGTATGCCTAGCAACAAACAATACAACAACGTACGATGTTCTGACCCTTTACATTGTTTGTATATATAATAATAAACTAAGTAATTCTAGAACCTTCTTTAACAAGTCAACCGCAGTTCTTCGGGCATAGGCTTTATCGACATGAGGGTATGTACTAATAAATAATTGCGACGAGATAAGCTATCGCGCCGGCGCATCGTTTGTTGATCATTATAACAATAAAACAATGCTTGACCTCCCATCACAGTTAGTGATGCAGATCGCCACGTGTAATGCCATATGATTTCATTGCTTCATGCATTTTCTTAGAAGCTTTCTAGGCTTGTCTTTTTCAGGCATGAGGCAAGATTGATGCAATGCAGATGCTTTGGCTAACCGCTACCGTGATGGGATTTAAATTTTCTTTTTCTAAAACTCTAGTACTGTCGAACAGGTACTAGATAGACAGTAGGTACTAGATTTTTATCAAAATAATGTAACTAAGTTTCTTCTAACACAACACTTAAAAGCTATAAATAAGTTTTCTTCTAGTGCTTACTAAAAGCCTAGTTCTGTTGAATAGCTACCTACTAGATTGACAGTATACCAGATGCCCAGGGTGTTGATATATACCTACAAGAGCAACTGTATTCTCTATCGGATTCCCTACCTACATACAATCACGTCTTATCCCCACAGGGGTAAGTACAAACTAGATACCGCCACTAGCTACGAATTATAACTTCTTCCACATATGCCGGTGGTGAGTACCTACTACGCATAACGCATCTAACCTTTTTGAAGGACCTCACCAATTTATTCTGATTCTGTTTTTAAAAATTAAATGAGCAATTACGTAACGTTTCGGTTTTACCCAACGATATCTATTGCTATCGGATATCAGCATATCAGCAACAATAACAGCACGTAATATAAACACTGGTGACTGGCCACGTGTTGGGGTGTGTCTCACTGACCCATGCCGCTTTACATAAACAGTTGAGCAATGACAATTGCCTGACGTAAGTACACGATAGCGGAACCACAACGCAACTCAAGTAGATCTACTTTTACTTGCTACGAATGGGGGTAGTGTTGCCAGTGAAATTCCTTGACATAACTGAGGTGTCAAGATGACAACGTGCGAGTGATACAAATAGTTTTGCTGGTACTTCTACTTCTACCGGCCAGTGCCTCGACCATGAGTTTTTCTCACTAGACTCGCTAGCGACGCCGTAAAATATTTGTATGGAGAAACCTCGCAGCGCCTCTAGCGGTTACGTAAGGTACTAAAATCTGCTATGAGATTACAGCGTTCCGATGCGTAAAAAACCTATCGAAAGCAATTCGATAGAACTTATGGCTGAGGTACAGGATAATGTAGCCAGGGCTATTTCTGGACATATAATAAGATTTAACATCTTGTATGTTCTTCGTTTATCTTGATCTTGTCTTGAAGCTACAAGTAAATAATGTTTACCAGAAATACAATACATAATTTATAAGAAATACCTACCTACCCAAACGACAAGAAGAAGAAATACCCATGGCGCGGGTGAAGCCGCTGGCTAGCTAGTTAACAATAATTTAAATGCCTCTTTAGCCCAGTGCACAGTGTCCCAAACGTAACTGCTACGACTGCTCGAGGTCATGGATTCGATTCCCAGTTCGAGCAGTGTATTGTGTTTTACTGTAAAATTCTCAGTAGCAGCTCGGAGTTTGGATTTGTGACCGGTTAATGGCTATTGGCCCCCTATTACATGAACAAAATCATGAACTCTGCCTAATCAGCCCTTCGGGGAATACAAGCGTAATAGTAAAAAATAATTTGCTTGATGTGGGAATTGAACTTACGATCTTACGATTAGCAGTCTTGTAGGCAGTTGTGGATCAAGACATCTCGGGAAGTGGATCTTCTGCAATTAAATTTCTCCGTGAATGTATAGATAGCGCGGTGCGTACAATGCCGTGTTGCCGTCAGATAGGGTAATTTCGGAATTTTCTCACTTACCGACGTGGACTGGACAATGCGCAACACTTGTGTAATGTTTTTGTAATATTTTATCTTTATCATGTTGCTTTATTTTGCTTCTACTCTATTTTTGTTAATCGCTACAATAATACGAAGCATGTTTTTCAATCGCGATTCGACCTAGGCATGTTGTTTGTCACAGTCCGATCTCAAAGTTGTTTTAATATCGAATAAATACATAATGTTACTAAAGATAACTGCGTCTTTGCAGTTGGGTACACCAGTCGTTCCTGGCCTGAGAATCCATGCAGGTTCGATTCCTCCCTGAGGCGATTTTTTTCTTTACATAGGTACTCATACATACATAGCTTCACGCCTGTTTCCCATAGGCGTAGACAGAGACTATAGATTTCTACTTGCTACGATCCTGGCACACCACTTTCGCTTCGTCTATGTTCATAACCTCCCCACATATGCTCGTCGGTTTAGGGTGCTCTAAACCTTGCCTTTTTTGAGAACATCCGCAATCTAATTGATCTGGTTGGTGATTTATATCTGTACTAGCGACCCGCTCCGGCTTCGCACGGGTTATATTTTCTCAGTAACTTACGTTAATATGCTACATATAAACCTTCCTCTTGATTCAATCTATCTGTTGCTGAAAACTGCATTAAAATCTGTTGCGTAGCTTAAAAGATCTAAGCGAACAAACAGCGGGAGCGACTTTTGTATGTATAGATTTACAAGAAGTAAAGGTATTTGACTGACTCAATGCCAAGCAGAAATTTGCACAGAGACACGACTACCTAGTTATTATACGTATACATCCACTAAAAAAGGTTTTGGAAAATTCCCGCGTGATAAGGAAAATTAGATACATACATAGCTTTACGCCTGTTTCCCATGCGGGCAGGCAGAGGCTATAGATTTCCACTTGCTGCTTGCTTCCACGGCTAAGATCCTTGCATACAATTTTCACTTCATGTATGCTCATCGATCTCCCCATGCATGCTCGTCGGTATAGGGTGCTATTAAGGAGAACAGCATCTTTAATAATGTTTTAATGCCAAATGCATAAAAACCAACTGTTATACATAGTTATAACGTGAATTCTAGGCATCTAGTCTAGTCTGTGCTAGTCTAGTCGTAGGAGGTGCTACGCCGTAGCCGTAGTCGTAGCCGTAGCACCATATACCTTGACTTACGTATTTCTTTAATAACAGTGTTGTGCTAAATCGACACCTTGATGACATTTTAACATACCATCACGCCTGTATTCCCCGATGGGTTAGGCAGAGGTATAATTAATAAACACCCACAGTTCGCCGGTATGTTCAAGTCCCATGTTGGGGAGAGCCTATTGCCATTAACCGGACACAAACACAAACTCCGAGCTGCTACTGAGAATTTCATAGAAACACCTAAAAACACTTGGCCTGGTTATCGAACCCAGGACCTCAAGCGTAGCAGTCGCGCTTAGGACCACTAGACTACCGAGGCAATTACAGCAGTATAATCTCTAGGTACAGTATCTAAACATGTGTATGCTGCTATCCCTGCTCATCTACTTCTAATTCTTCTTCAAAAGTACCTATATAAGCCTTAACCAAAGTATAGAAAACTAGCTTCCCGCCAGCGGCTTCGCCCGCGTGGTCTTATAATTTTTTCCCCCGTTTTTGCAACATTTTTCATTACTACTCCGCTCCTATTAGTCGTAGCGTGATTATATATAGCCTATGTTACTCGGGGATAATGTAGCTTTCCAAAGGTGAAAGAATTTTTGAAATCGGTCCAGTAGTTTCGAAGCCTATTCATTACAAACAAACAAACAAACAAATCTTTCCTCTTTATAATATTAGTATAGATGATTACTAACTGTTTTGAATCCACACAAAACCTAACCTCATTAATTCATAATATTATCATTTAAAAAATGAATGAAATTATTAACAAACGGACATAACTTACTACAGCGCGATAGTTATAATAAAAAAGATATATTTAATGAGATAATTGAAACGCAAAAATCGAATAGGGGCAGAGGTTATCTATAATAGCACATTTACGTTACTTCGAAAACGTTTGTTCTTATTTAGAGGTCATTACCCGATGCGATACGAATCATTTTATTACGACAATAAATAATCATTTTATTTTATCTTACAATACTTTGATTCTTGTATTGAGCCCGCCAAAAGCAACTGATTTGATTCGCAAATTATGTTTTGGTAATAAAATTTGCGCCGGTAAGTTGTTGGTACAATAAGGTATATTATAATAAAATTATGAATAAATAGGTGCTAGTGGCTAAGTTATAACTAGGCTGATCATCTGCAAAGTAAAGCTGCGCTTGCCGCGGTCAGTCTGTAGGTGGATGACCATTCTTAACACATCGAGACCCGCATGGAGGGGTCTCGAGGTCCCGGAGAGCAAGTAAAGCTGTCGGTCCCGGTTGTCTTATGAACACCTATGACAATCGTTAGTGGTAGTAAGAAGCCTAAAAAGCCTGACAACCAGTCTATCCTTCGGATACGGATATTGCTTAGATATTGGGCTGTGGACGTCTGATAGCAATCACTTCGTGAAAAGATACTGATATTCAGCCGCATCTGGTTAGACTGGAAGCCGATCGAAATGACTAAGAAGAAAGGTGCCTACTATTGGCAATAACTGCTATACCTCGTCTTATACCTGTTGACTACACATTTATATACACGACTGCCTCGTTGATCTAGTTAATATAAGTGCGACTAGTACGCTTCGACCCTGGGTTCGATTTCCGTGTCGAGCTGTGTAGTCGTCGGGTTTTTCAGTGAAATTCCCAGTAGCAGCTCGGAGATGCTCAGATACTGGATTTGTTCAGTGTGCCCGGTGGAGACGGTGGCTGACAAAAGGCTCGCCCCCTATTACGTGCGACCTAAACATACCGGCGAACTGTGGGTGTACATTTGTACATCTCTGCCTATCTCTTCGGGGAATACAGGCGTGATTGCATGATTACTCACACACTCTCGCCTATATCCCACGGAGGTACTTACGCAGAAACAGCATCATAGCCACTTGCTATTACTCTCACATAGTTCCATTGATTCTGCCACGTTCATACAAATTCATATTCTCATACACGCGCCAGTTGCGCACGTCGAAGTAGGTTCTAACACACACCAGACCTTTTTCGATAAAAAGCGTTTTTATACTTTTATAAACAGGAATTGGTTGACTGTTCGAGGTATTCCTTGTTCGTATATGAAGACTATTTATTAATGTGTTCCTGTCTATAATAACAGACAAAACTTCCGTGCTCGATTCGTCGAATATCTTTATGTGCGGCTTCGCCCATGTAGTCCTATAAATTATAGCCTATATTACCTACTCGGTAAAGATGTAGTTTTCTTACCGGAGGATCCTACCTTTGGATCAATCCTACGAGGTGTGATGTCCCTCCACATGGTGAAAGAATTTAATTCGGAGCCTATTCAATTCAGCAAACAAACAATCAAATCTTTGTGGTGAAACCTAACCTAAGTCAATTTGTTAAACTTTATTGTATCACAACTCTTTTCTACATAAAAACTGCATAAGGTATGGGTACTTTACAAAGCTATCGACACAGCAAATATTTCATATCGCTATAACTTGCTCCCCGCTCACAATCAGACCGCAACACACAAAGCTCATTGACGCAAAACTATTGTTGCATGTCATGCTTAAAATAACCGTTAATGGAAAATAACTATAACATTTATGTTTATTTATCAGCACCAATGATCCGATATTATATCAGGGACGACCTCTGAAGTTATCGATAACGTTGCGAAAAATTATGAATAGAGTTCCCAGTAGTTGGAAAATTATATTGTAAGTTAGTAATAAATGTATGACTAGGCAAGCACAGGCCGTGCGTGTGTAACAATTCTTGTTTGATTTCTGATATCTATCGTTTACGTTGTAAACACGCATTAGGAAGCGAAACTGCGATTGTATACATTAAAAAGACAATAAATCAGATGTAATGTTATGTCAATAAACTTCCTATAGTGGGTACATACCTAATCGCGATCGCGTCAAACAATAAAGTTAAACACTTGCAGATAATACCTATTGATTTTCACAAGTAGGTACCTACTAAGTTCATTACATAACTAATCAAAAATGAAATGATCATAATGAAATGTGTAATCGGCTATAGCGAGGAGGTAAGTGATTCCTCACTCTGGGTCCCTTACCACCAAAATATGCTAGGTCAGGTAACTTGGAAAAGGACGGGTGGCTTGGGTAGTATTGTAATGAATGAGGTATTGTCTATGACTCGTAAATTTCTTTGGTCGTTAATTGGTCGAAAGTCGTTAAATATATGGGATATCTATAAAATGTTTTTTACTGTAATTTATGCGATGGACCTATTAAGATTTGCATAATTAATAGTTTCACGCTTTTAGAGCTCAAGTATAGAATAAAATCAAACAACTCAAATTATAAGTTCTTAATATAATTTATTGCAGACACAAACTGTTCAGTCCAGTGACCCCGCCGAACTGAATTTGGTGTACCACCCACATTTTACAATCAATTACAAAATACCTACCATATGTACAGTAAACTAAGGACTTATTCAAATAAAATAAATAACCAATTTCTTCTAATAACTGAGTTACGAGCAAGATTACAGCTATTTACGTCGTTTTTAGACACTATGCATAATATTCGACTCATTGCAGGAAAGTTACTAGATCTTATTGATATGATAAGGTGAGTGTAGCCTTCCCAGCTACTTTAAATCTTGCACTCAATTGTCTTTTTAGTAGCTGTACCACCCTGCTAATCTTCCCAATGGCCTCAGGCTATAACGATCTCCTTTTAGGACTATCCTCCTTTTGCGCTGGTGATATAATGAACCTCGTTTACTATAATGTTGTTTATGGATATTGGTATAATTTCCATGTCGTGAAAATGTTTAAAAAACTTCGCAGTGCGTGGCCGATCTTACATGTCATGTAACGCAATAAGTCGAATATCTGTATTGAGCCTTAGCGCAAGTCGACAGTCTGGGTATGTAGACAATTGCACAATAATAAACTTACAATTATTTTGTATAAAGATAGTGCGTTTTGGGAAGCAACAGATGTGTGATGTAATAAAGAAGTTGCTATTACTTTAACTCCAAATATTATTTAAAAAAATTATGACAACACGACGTGACTGGAGATATATTTTTATTGCTATGTTTTATCTTTTAAATACAAACTGTCTGAGCTGTTCAACTTGCGCTATAGAAACGATTTAAATACAACATAAACAAAAAAAACATCAATTTGTTTTACATTGTGTTTATAAAATACGAGATCATTGTTTTATGTGTAAAATATATACCATTATCGTTTTCAGCTCAGCGCTTTGCCGTGAGACTCGACGACTTAACGACGTACAACGGTAGGTACTTATTCCTCCTCTGTTCTAAATTAATATTTCATTTATGAACACACTAAAATAAAAATTCTCTCACACTATTTAAAATTATCGCCGTCATATTTTTAATATAAAATAACAAACGACGCAAACATTTGTGATTTTTTTCAAGCACATACACGCAAGTGTGCACAAAAAATAGTAGTATTCACATAGTGTAAGTACATTTTAAATTCTTGTTATAAAAAGCTGTAACAATTTACCATCTAAATTAATGATAAGTAGAAAATGTTTTCCCAACACAAGTATGCAGCTGAATACGTGCATTCTAAAATTAAGTCGTCGGGCCCCACACACCCTTCATAATCGCAAAGAGCTTATGAACACAGCTGGTGTGATTCATGACAGAGTTTATATCAACATATTATAGAAAAATATATCTACATTACATTTGTAAACTAATTGTTATGCAACATTAAAGACCTTTACGAATTAAAAACCTCTCAACTATCAAGAGGTTACTTTTAATCTTAGCGTCGACTTTTTTAAAGTAATGAGACTTGAGCATGTGTAATCATTATCATCGGGAATATTTGACAAAATAAATAAATGTACATTAGTTACACATTATTGCTTTACCCTCATAACTACAATATTGATTACACAAGATCATCGCAGCTGACTGAAACATCCTCCACTCGTCAAATGATAAATAACAATGAGTTAAAACAAATGCTCGCGATTGCACTAATCGGCTAAATATTTAAGACAAATACCAAACAAACTACATAGAAATAACATTTGTGAAACGAAAATTATAATAAAATAAGGTCCACCAATAAAAATGTCACAGATGCGTTAGAAAACGTAAAAATTTTGACAAAATATGCTTTCTAAATGTTCTCTGTTTTCAAATAGATGTCGGCTCATACTGCATCGCCAAAAACAAAGCAAAATAAAGCTTTTAGCTATTTCAAAACCACTTCAAATTGAAAAAGAAACAACGCGTAATATATAGCATAAACAGTTCTACTGAAGGAAAGAAGCATCGTTATGCATTTATAACGATATCTCTCTCACCCAGCGCAATGAGACATGTATAAATTACGACTAGTGTTTAGAGCACATATTTATTCACAACGTACGTAAAAAAACGGAATAATACGTAGTAACAATACAAAAGTAATAATAATAAATTAAATGTAATTATAGTGATATTTACATAAAATAATCTAAATAAAGTAAATATTAAAATACTTTTACCAAGAGTTATTAATTAATATGTCCCCCTGGGGGATGTCAATTTGACTATCCTTTAAAGTTAAGTTAGGGCTCGCCACTAAAGGCTGTGGCCACTGCATGATCACAGAAAATGGTAAAAACTAGTAAAAATCGTATTACAAATACCTCATCAACCGGTCTTTCGCTATTGGCAGCTTCACATGATGACAGGAAAATCTTTCAGGCATGCAGGTTTCCTCACATTTTAAGCGAGGCATAATTATTAATACGCACATGACTTGTATAACTCCGAGGAGCGTGCGCGGTTTGGATTGGACCACCAGACCTAGTCTAGGCTGAGTAGTTGTGGTCATATCTAAATCCTGAAGGTAACAGTACTCACTTTTAAAATATACAATCCATTAAACTCTCCTCTATGGATAATTTTATAATTTCTGTTAGTTATTGAGCCACCGCAATAGTATAAAAAGCGTTAATATCAGTCAAATTGAGTAAACAATATTATATTTATACATAGCATGATCATAATAATGCATACATGAAAAGCAGCGAGCCACAGCCTCAGTAACTCAGCTTATAAAATGGAAGCATAGTGAAATTATTTCATATAATTAGAAAATAATATTATATAGTGTAGCGGGGTACCTATACCGAAATGCCCTTTATTAATTTGACTATTTTATGTCCGTCTGGCGCGCCACAGATTGTACACACTGTCTACTACATGTATTTCACAACCAGAGCCCTGCCGTCGACAGGGAAAGCTACGACGCACTCGTACATATAACCAGTGAAATAATACATCCCAGTATGTCCTGTAACTATCTCAAACAGACTGATAACCACGATCCCTCAATCAGTGGAAATTCCAAGAAAATTCCCATTACTAAATGTATAAGGCACAAAAACAATCTCCGGCGCATTTCAACACGCAATTATCATTTTCGTGAGGCTTTGCAATTAAAGCTTGTCTTGACATTGACAAATCTAGGAAAAAGAAAGACATTTACAAATGAAGTTGTCGTATAAAATGTGTGGTGCGCCATATTGTTGACTTCAAAATGCTCGACACACCGCAACTCCACCACAAATATACACGCTTGGTCCTGTATTTACAACAATTATAATTAATTCAAATTTAACTAGATATTTACACGGCGCCCAGCGAGCAACGTTGCTGCCATCTATTTAACAAAACCTTTGTGAAAAGAAATTAGTGTAAAACAGAGAAATGGTGTGATCAACCGTTCCAGGTCAAAATTCAGACGGAACGTTGAACAAAAGGTCACAAAAAATAAAGTGTAACGGCAGCAACGTTTCGCCTCGCCTTACGCCTCCGTGGCCACGGGCTCCCGCGCGTGGTGTATCTTCACGTGCTTGTTATGGTTGGACTTATTGCTGGAGGTCTTCCCGCAAATGTTGCAGGAGAAGGGGCGCACGCCGCTGTGCACCTTCATATGCTCCGAGAGGTAGTAACTCCTGTGGAAGGACTTACCGCACTCGGGCACCTTGCACACGTACTTCTTGGCCATCTCGTGTTCGCGCACGTGCCGCTGGCAGTTGTACTTGCGGATGAACTGGCAGCCGCAGTAGTTGCACGTGTAGGGGCGCACGGACTTGTGCGCGTTCATGTGCGACACGTACTCCGTGTGCCGGATGAAGGCGCCCTTGCACAGGTTGCACTTGTACGGCTTGGCCGAGCGGCTCATGTGCGTCCAGCGGTGCAGCTTCAGGTTCCACTTGGTGGTGAACGACTTGTTGCAGATGATGCACGTGTGCGGCTTCTGGCCGCTGTGCGTCTGCAGGTGAGTGCGCAGGTTCGATCTCATGTACACCTACAACACGATTAATGCGTTCGTTAATATCAAGTTAATTTTGTTAAATTTATAAAAAATTTGGTGTATAACATAAAATTTATATATACACAATTACATATTAGAGATGTGAACGGATTCGTTGTCGGTCTGGACTTAAATGTGCGTAAATAAGCTAATTAAACTGTATGTACTGATTGATAATTATTTAAAGCCCTCAATGGAGCTTGAACTGTTAGTCTTAGTATTTGTAAATAGATTTTAATTTTTTTTTCATTTACTTAGGTACCAAGTTGATACATGGTTATTAGTGATGTGCCGGATATCCGTATCCATGGATCCGAAGTAAAAGAAAGATCCGTTACTTTTTTGGCCGATGATTTCCGGATCTTTTACCTTATTAATTTACAAGACGTAGATGAAATTCATAATTTCTTTATATTTATTATTCCAAATTACGCTACTAATCTTCTTTGTAGGCATTTTAACTTATGTACCAAACTGAAACGTTATTTAAGCTGCCCAATGTCACACTGTCGAAGTCGAAACATGTCCTTCATGCAAAGTGTCAACTATCATTATAAGGTCACGTGCACCTACTCAGATTGTGATGATCCGATCCGCATCCGTCTCCGTATTCGCGGATATTGTCTCCAAATATCCGTATTCGGATCCGTATCCGCAGATCTTGATACCAAATATCCGTATTTGGGTCTGTATTCGCGGACCTTGACACTAAATATCTCTTTTCAGATCTGTATCTGCGGATCTTGATACCAATATCTGTATCCGCGTATACACGCATATATTTGGTTGGTTGGTTGGTTACCTGGTTGCAGATGGGGCAGGTGACGTTGTCGGTCTTGGCGGCGGGTCCCCCGGGCGCGGGCGCGGGCGGCGCGTAGTGGTGGTGCTGGCGGCGCAGGTGGCGCGTGAGCGAGGCGGCGTGCACGAACTTGTCGGAGCAGTAGGCGCAGGCGCGCGGGCGCGGCGCGTGCGTCTCGCGGTGCCACGCCAGGCGCGCGCGCGAGTGGAACACCAGCCCGCACGCGCACACGAAGTCGCGCACCTTGGCGCGCTTGCCCAGGTGCCGCCGGTCCCTGCCGACCACACAACGCTCTACTCAACACATTGCACTCCAAACTGGGATAACTCATCTTCACTGACACTAAATAATACATTTCTCGTCAATTAACAAAAAACACATTTCAAATTACAACTCTTTTATCAATATAATGCAAGGCTATCCGGTATGTTAGTAATTAATAACTACCTCAATAATCTAGTAATCGTAAACGTAACTACTATTCTAAAAATCCTGGATTCAATTCTCAGATCGAACTAAGTGTTATTGAATGTTTCTATGAAATTCTCTAAAAGCTCGAAATACATAAGATCTTAACATTACGGCGCACTATGGATGTACAATATGTGGTAAAGCTAGGATGAAGGAAGCCGCGGAAGAATGCGTTGTTCCCGTAGCCCCCGACACAAGTGCGAGTGGGAACACCGGGGTTGGTTTTAGTCAGTAGGAGGCGGGGGATTTCCATGAGGATTTCCAACCTCGAGAAAAAAAAAAGGATGAAGGAAATACATCACCATGATACGCCCTTAAAATCATCACAATACGCCACCAAAATCCAGACAAAAATGAAACCGCAAATAAAAAATGTTTTAAATAAATGCTAAATTTCAGTCTTGATTTTTTTTTCGATCATGCCACATTGGTAACACCCAAACATATTTTATTTATACGTATAAAACCACCTAAAACCTATTACCGACAAACTATAGTCCGTTTTTTAATCTCAGAGACTAGATTGACACATGCAACTGTCAAAATTACAAATAATGATACCAGCTTTTTTGTATAGGGTTGTACCTACGATACCGGTTTGTTGAATCGTAACTTTTAGACGTTTAGCTTAAAAAAATTCTATTCTAAATCGTATAATTAAAGCCCAAATTAATTAAAATTGTCCGAATGCACAATAAAGTCTATGAAAGGTAAGTCGTCGTAGAGTTTTAAGTACCAAATGACGTACAATTACCTACCAAAAAAAAAACTAAGAAAGGACATTAATAAATTTAGTCTTATGTTCCAACGAGGTAAAAAAGTATAGAAAACTATATCAATCGCTGTAAAAAAGTTTTAGAAAACTATGTTGATTTCGCTGTCGTTATTTAGTCCTTCAAAACTCTACCTAATCCGACTCATGATTATTACGTTTTAAATAAGACCTGATTTTTTTCAGGATAACTTAATGTAAAAAACCGACACTTCAATTTATTAGCGATAATTTTCGATAGAGGCACATTACTATTTAAACAATGCAAAAAACTGGTATCCCACGTAATGTCACTTTAGTCTCTGAGATTAAAAAACAGACTATAGAAGGCAAAGCAAACTAGGATAAACTAAAGGAAATTGTTTTTTTCATAAAACAACATTTACAATATACTCACAACATAAATATAAACCTAAAATAAAACGTCTAAAATAATACGTATTATAAACTAAACTTTACAATAAATTAAAACGCTGTTCTTATAAAATATAACCACGTAACAATACGAAATAATATTGACAATAAATATGTCTAGTTTGACACATTGAGTTTTTAAAACCTTAGTTTAGTATATTGAAAAAAACAACTATCCAAAAAGGGTTTTAAAGCTAGGCATATAATCGATACAGCGTACCGTTTTCGTTTTCGTCAATCTATACAACATTTAACCGCTTACTAATGTAGTTTTATCGTTAAGACAATAGGGTATTACACTCATTTTTCAAGTGTTTCAATTTGATCCTAACATGCTAATAATTCACTAAAAATACACAAAGTTTTGATTTAATCGATGTGCCATAAAAATGCCTTAAAATTTTACATTTTTAATTTTCACGCGTGTACGACGAAAGCAGTGGACGCCATGTTTATCTGTCATGACATCACTTGGCTATGTGAACAAGAAGTGAAATCTTGATCAGTTGACTCTTTTTAGTTTATTTACATGACAATTTGACGAATTAATGTCGCGGCTAGTGGCTAGTTTCGCTTATTAAAAATATAGATAAAAAAGTGAAAACTTAATTTTTTTAAATGTTATTTTATGAACCAAAGTTTACATTCTCCGACTGCTTATTGCCTAAGTCATCTCAATTGTATAATTTTAGATTTCTTTCATACATAGTTAGAGTGTAATACTCTATCTATTCTGTCGATTTTTATTGTACATCGACATTCTTGGCATGAAATAAATCAATCGAATTTCGAATTTAAATGTTCCATGCTTGCACTTGTCTTTAGAGATTATTCGCTACCGCTATAGGTATCGAAGACTGAGTGGGTATGCCAAACGCTAAGCTGATATCGCTACCTCTGTGGGTAGCAAAATCTGACTTTGCGCCGCCGTCTGGCTCCACTTGTTTCGCAAAGCAAGTGAACAATTACCAGTTACCCTGGACGGTTTTCTGGATTCACACTAGCCAGGGAACTTAGTACAAATAGTAAGATATTTTTTGCGAATATGGCTTATGAGATATATGCGATATTCTTCATAAATAGACCTTATAATTATAATATTGGTGGTTATAGATTTTTGTTAACAATTCGGATTCTGGATTTGTGCACGGTTGTAGGGGCTCGCCCCTATTACATGGAACCTAAAGACTTAAACCGAGGGTGTACAGCTATACACCGACTAAACCTTCATACATACATGGGAATACAGGCGTGATGGTATGTTATGTTATGTTATATTTATGGTAGTTATTAATGTTATGTTATTGTTAGTTTGACAACAGGTTCAGTCGTACCTATGCTGCACCATGTTGGAGTATCTGCGGAAGGTGTCGTCGCAGAGAGTGCACTTGACGGGCGCTCGGCCCGTGTGCACGTTGTGGTGCTCCATCAGCTTCTGCCGCGTCACGAACCGCTTCTCACAAACATCGCATCTGAATCCATGTACGACAATAGTATACACAACAAAACGAGTAAACTTGTCACTAAAGGAGAACTATAGGACTGATTGATATCCAGTGGATATAAATGGAATGATGAGTGATATGTGCATTAAATGCTATGTTTTAAGGATGGAGCTTTAGCATAGGGGTTAGATCGAAAGCTTAAAAATATGAAGAAATAACTGGTAAACCCAGGGAAGAGGTCACAACTTTCCAATATTAGAATAAGTGTCAAAAGGCACCAACCACACTTACTTATAGTTCTTAATCCCTAGATGTGTCTTTACATGTAGTGCCAAGTTGGCTCTCCTGAAGAAGCACTTCCCACACGTGAGGCACTCCAGCGGGTGTATCTTCAGATGCGCATGGAACTGCGCGTCGGTGACCTGGTCCACTTTGCAGGTGGGGCACACATAGTCTTTTCGTCTTCGCTTCCCCTCCTGCTTGATCAGGCGGTCCACCTCGATCTTCGGCTTAGCTTCCTCAACCTGTATGCTCTCGTAAACTTGAAGAATTGTGGACGATATTGAGTCTTTAGAGTCTATTGGCAGGAGGTTGTCTGAAATTATGTGGAAGAGGTAAGCCAAAAATAAATAAGGTAAAATTGTTAAAACACTAGTTCTAGATATAGAAATATAGTTACTCTTTGCTTTGAATCTGACTTCTGATGTTATTTACAACATAACATTTGTTAGAACATAACAATACCATCATGTCTGTATTTCCCTATGGGTTAAGCAGAGGAGTAATAATGAACATTCAAGGTTCGCGGGTATAGGTCCCATGTAATAGGGCCTAGGAGGCGAGCCTATTGCCATTAACCGGGCACAATTCTAGATTCCGAGCTGCTACTGAGAATTTTATAGAAAAAATCCAATAGCACTGCTCGACCTGGAAATCGAACCCAGGACATCAAGCATAGCAATGAAAAATAACGACTATAACACACTTGTATCGGGCTTCTCCTCCTTCTTGATGGTGCGCGCAGTGACGAGGCGGCTGTAGGTGGTCTTGGTGACGGAGCACGTGGGCAGCGCGTGCGCATGCGCGTGCGCCAGCGCCTTGTGCGCGCGCAGCTCCTTGAGCGAGCCGCACTTGTAGCCGCACGCGCCGCAGCACTGGCGCCGCCCGCCGCCGCCGCCGCGGGGCCCGCGCGCCGCCCGCCCCGCCAGCGGCACGGACAGCGGGACCTCTTCGTCGCTGCACAATCACGTTATACACATCAATAGGTAACACTTTTATGGATAACCACTTAGTTTATAAATAAAAATAAAGCAAGAAAGCCCGTGTCAACAATATATGAAAGTAATAATTAATATTGAATTGAAATGGTCATTCAATTGAATCGAAAAAGTTCCTTATGCGCTGTTATCAAAATGGCGTAGTCAGTATTTCCATTCCTTACAAAAGGTATTTATGAATGTCGAATTTTATGGAAGCAACGGGATGGGACACCGAAAGACATACACCAATCTCACTTTAACAAGCTGCGGTGCGTAATACTAGCAACCGACGCGTGTGTATAACAAGATGTACGAATGGTAAAACCAAAAGAAACAGGCGATATCTGCCTACCCCTTTGGAAAAAGACGTGAATATACATATGTATGTAGGTATGCATAGGTTCATCCTTCGAATTTAATTACGATGCATTTAAGGAAGGAAATATTTAAATGTACGTCGCGATATAATAATACGTCATAATTTGAATAATTCACCATTAATTCATGTGCTGTGCTGCCTTCACAAATACTGTTTGTTATAAAAAAGATAAACAGGTTACATTACTAACATAGGCTCCCGCTTCTCACTGGCGTCGACCTCGGAGCCGTCCGACACCCAGCTCTCTCGGGCAATCAAGTCGTATGGCTCTGCGGGCGTCACCTCTGTATACATCTGCGGAAACCAACCAACAACTAAAAAAACGTAACTTTCAGTTCTAGCAAAATATTTGCTTTTGAATAATTACACCATAATTTCAACAATCTACCTATCATTATGTTTTCAAACTGTTGACTCTCCAAATTGCATCTCTAAAAACATTCTTGTCTAATAGGTTCGGGCCCCATAACAGCTTACGTAATGACAAAAACACAGACACAAATAACTTATTATAATATGCTGCATTTTCATCCACATTCGCTTGAGCTTGATGCAGTACCTAATCATGAGATCAAGCAGTTTTCAACACAAGTTTGTTTCTTCTCTAATTTTGTCATAAATTTACATATAAATGTGATTATTAAACAAAAAAAACAACTTACAGCAATAATCTTTTCATTCATTTTATGTAGGCATGAAAAAAAATGATTGATTTGATGGTTTAAATAAACTTTCAATGAATGAAAATTAAAAAGCAATTAATACTTCTTGATGAGAGATATCCCTTTAAAGGTCGCAACAATAGGGGAACTATTGTTATGATAGATGAAGGTTTTCACTTTCATTTGAAAAATAAATCCAGTTAACAACAAGGTTATGTTCAGAATTTAATTTCAACTTTAGAACTAAATAAAACTGTGTAAGATATCTTACCCCGCTCCAGGTCGACTCCATGTCTCCATTGCTCTCCTGTCCGCTGAGCTCGCCGCGAGGCGGCATGCGCTCGTCCGCGCAGATGTTGATGGGCGCGTCGCACTCACTGCGGCCCTCGCTTAGCACGTCCGCCTTGCTGTCTCGCTCGCACCCATCCACTTCCACGTCGACCTGCACTTCTCTACCACCTAGCTCAGAATAATCTATTCCACTACTATCAGCTATTTTGTAACTCTCGTGTATAAAGTTAGGCAGCACAAACTCATTGTCCTTTTCTGAAGGCCCGCCCCAAATACTGTACATACCATCTTTTGCACCATCCTTGAAGCCCACCGCCTCACGGTCGGCGTCAAACGACTCGACGCGGTCGGGGGTAAAGTAATCTGCGTAAATATTGTCGCCAAAGTAATTTTCGTTCATCATGCTGACGAATTGTTTGTTTTTAGCGGCTTCAAGATCCAGTAATTCCCTGTCATTGGACTCCTCTTCAAACTCATCATTGGATATATTATCGTAACTAATGACATTGATAGGTCGTAAGGTTTCCAGTGGAGTGAGCATGCGGTCCGAAGTCAATGTCTCATTACTGAACCCTCCTTCATTACTTGAATTAATTTCTTCCTTTACCTGTATAATGTCAATATTAGAAGCAAACTCAGGCTGATTTAAACAGGTAGATGCCACTGGTTCTATTTCCATAGGTTGTTCTTCTGTAGTATCAGCATCAAAGTCATTATTGTCATCATTGTCTTTGATCTCTTCTACAGATATAGTTTGCAAGAGATTAGTCTTTTCTTTAGTGTCTGTTTTATCTGTTTGGTGAAACTTATTCATAGTAAAATTTTCTGGTGATATGCTAGTGGATGATGTTGGCAAAGTGTCAACCTCTGGCTTCTTTTTACTGTTCACAGGAAATGTCTTGGCATTTTTTATCTGCAAGACTTTCTTGTGCTTTTTCACATATATATTGTTCAGTCTTAGTGTGTTCAGCCTGTAAGGCTTTTGTGAGAGCTGAATTTTCTTTTCTGGAAGTCCTAAGTTACTATGGCTAGGTGGATTATTCTCGGGTTTGGGAGAAATTGAGGTAAGATCGGTTGAATTGTCGCCATTTTCTGATAACTCACTACAAGGTGATATGGAAGGCTTCTCATTACATATTAAATCTGGTACAGGGCAGCTGTCTGAAAAATCTGTATCCATTTTGGTATCTCCAGAAATTTTGCTTGGATTACCAACATTCTTTATCACAGAAAATGTATGGGAGACAATGCTATCAGCACTGCAAACTGATGATGGCTGTGTGTCATCAGACAACAGTTGATTGTTATCTTCTAAATCAGGCAGGATTTTATCAGGTGTCTCCGGTCTCTCTACAGGATACTCTGCCTCATTAGGCCCTGTAAGATCCATGACAGTATTGACCATATTCTTGTTATGCTGTACTGGAACTTCAACCTTTATGTTACTTAGTATTTTCAAACCTTTAGTACTACCTGGCATTTCACATTTGGAGTCTAAATTCTCCATAGGTGTCTCAGTGTTTTCAATTGCACTACTTGTATCTGGCTGAGGGATGGAATTAACAGGATCATCACAAACACTGTCAGAAGCAGAACCTATGAGTGGACCCACCTCAATGATAAGTGTTTTAGGATCATTCATGTTTTGAACAGATTTTTCCACATGTATACTAGGAATAAGAGTCCCCGTCTCATTATAAATAGATGTGGGGCATGTTTTGTTCATCATTTGCTGAGGTGTTGTGTACATACATGAGGTATTTCCAAACTGATCCACAACCATTACATTTTGATACATGGAGCTAGCTTGAGCTAAATTTGTTACATTGTCATGAGCACCAAGGACTGTGGGCATGGTAGTTATAAAGGGCTTACCATCAATGTTGTGGACCATCTCTCTGTAGATAATTTGTGAGTTTTGGGTAACAACAGTTGTTGCTGGGGTGAATGCACCTGAAGTCATTTGGTTTAGTTGGTTGCTATCTAGGGGAGGGGTAGCTGTTTTGGTATCAATATGCATCTGTGAATTTGGTACAGTGCCTGATATCATCATATTGTTCTGCAAATTCTTCTGAACAAATGTAGGTGCAGGTGGTACCATAACATGCAGGGGCTTGGCCCCCTGGTTAATATATTGCACACCACCCATGTTGGTTTTAAGCAGTATATTATTTGGTTTAGGTAGAACTTTAACAAGGTCATTTCCTTTTTTAGACACTGTTGGTAACAACTTCACACTTGGCCCCCCCATTGTTGGCACATTGTAAGAAAACAAATTGTTACTATTGTCCATTGCATTGTACTCAGCACTACGGGAAAACTTTATCTCTCTGTCTTCTTGTTGATCTGGATAGTAAACATATTGTGGGTCAAAATCAGGTACTGGGGGAGACTGAAATGTCTGCTGTAGCTTGTCAGCTTTTATAAGAAATGGATTGTTCAAATGTTGTCCTGCATTAGCAGCAATGCCATGGGTGTCAAAGTTTACATCAAGCATTCTTATATCTGGTGTGCCATTTCTAGACATATTTGGTGCTGGAGTAGTTTTAGAAGCTCTACTAGGTGTTCTGCGCCAGTAGCGGTCATGATCTGCACGAGATCCAGCCCACTTCGTGCTGTCATCAGTAGCAGGTGTCCGTGACCTGCTTCTATATGACCGTTCCGAATGTACAGGTGTGGAAGTCCTGCTTCCATAACTAGAGCCCTTAGTAGATGTAATATTACACAAAGCTTTTATAACCTGGTCTTTAGGATGTGTGTCCAAATGAGACTCCAGGGACATCCCATTGTGTAGGAACAGCGTGCATACGGGACACTGCACAAGCTGATCCATGTTGACGTCACGAGGTGTTCACACAGTGACAAAGGCAGCGGCGGCACGGCCCCGCACCACAACGTTACGATCGCACCAATACGATGTCGTCACTACACGCGCACTCAGGCCGCACAGGCAGGCCGCACAATGTCCGTGACGCGCATATCTACTATTCACACGTAAGGTTCTCGCTCGACCCACAACAATACATATCTTCGTTGCACGTCGTCTCCTTATCGATCTGTCAGACAAAATACTCTGTATAAATATACGACATTACATCCACAACATCACATTCTACAAACTTGTTCAACGTGCAAACAGAGGACAAAAGAAAACAAAACCTCGAGATAAAGGCCATTGAGACATAAAAAAGTCGAGCATTATGTACAACGAAGAATGAAATGGATAACGATTATATAGGTACCAGAAACACATAAACGGGACTTACTTATTATAGTTTGTCATGTATAATCCATGACATCGATCACTCTAAATAGATCCGTTAATTATTTACGACTAAGCTAAATCTAAAAATATTTCCAAATAGTCAGACATATTGCAGACGTCTTGTTCACGTTCACACACAAACTTTTATATTCCGATACACGAACCTGAACATCAATATGTGCTCGTGGCGATGTGCTATAATCGAATTTCTATACGTTTTTCGCCAACTGAAGAAATAATGCTAATAATTTATGCGTAAAACGGACTTCATTCTTCAACCCATAGCCTATACATAGACAATAGATATTTGCTTGCTGGTCTTATAAAAAACTATTCTCCAGCCCTCTTGTTATTCGCATTATCAATCCCTTTAAGATTTAGAAATTAAAATGCTTTGGATAAAAAAAATGCAATTAATCACTGAATGATTCATGAAGCTTCATTATTATCACGACATAGCAGAGCCAGCACTGGAACCACTGGGAACTACAACTGGAACGCGTTCTAGTAGGCCAATGACTTTAGTGTAGTGCTTTTAAGCAAAAAATAAATATCGTTTTCTAATTAGCCACATGAGCTAGCTCCTACAGCCTATCGAGGTATCTTATTGATTTATTTGTTATGAGTATGTAACTACCATCGGTATTGTTTTCGTAGACTTTATAAAATCAACAAGCCCATGTATCTAATTCGATAAACCTGTTATTTCGATGACTGTTTGTTATTTTTCTTGCTACAGAATATTTTTCCAGGCTGCTTCAAAGGAGGGTAATTAATGTTTTTCCTATGTATGTATGTCATAGACATAATTATCTAGCTCTTTGATGTATGTACATCTATTTACCTTTGTCTTAAGGTCTTACGCAAGTATTCATCTTCTTCAGTCTGTCCCAAATGCTCTATCTATTAAAACATGTTTGTTTGTATGTCCTAAGTGATCAAAATAATATGCTACATAAAATATGATAGATGTTTTCTATTTTTGACTGAATATTAATTCATACAGGAGTCAGGTCAGGAGATTCGTACCTAGAAGTGAGACTATTAATAGGTTCATTTAGTCGATTATTTATGGAAATGGGATGTCAAAGTTCATATACTCTAAGGTACGTGACTCACAGATATGACGTCATATTTTGACAATGACATTTGAAAATAAATAATAATGTCAAAATTGTCAAACTGTTCTGCTCTCTGTCTACTTATGGTCTACTGATCTACTGTGATCTACTCTATTGTGTCATGCATTTGTGTGGTTGTTTGTAGTAATATTGAATTATTCTTGTAAAATATAGGCCAGCCCGTACAATAGGTATATTTAAGTAACACTGTATTCAAAATTTGGAACAATGTCTTACAACTTTGAGGAGCTAACTCTTAATGGTATGTACATATATATTTTCATTCCAATACCTAAAAACATTTCATGATCTCAGTTAGTTTCAAATAATATATCTGTATGTAAAGGGTAAATAGGCTATACAATCATGTGGATATGAATTTACAAAACAAACATGCTACAGCGAAATTTAAATTAATTTAAATTAATGAATCTATCATAACCTATTCTAAGGATAATTGAATCCAATTAAATATACCAAGTCTTTATAGGAATTCGAATGAGATATAATTTACCTGAGTGAGCAGCTCAGGAATTTATATTTTTATTACAAACACTTTCACCTCTGTATTCCTCAAAGGTTTAATTTTTAAAAATACAGAGGCAAAGGACCTTCTTCGTCAGTGGAGAGAGAATAATGAGAGAAGAAGTGAAGATGTCATGGAGTTGTGGGCAACAGCTCTCAGTGATGACCTGACCAAGCTGGGCAATGAAAGTATGTATTAACTTATACAATTATGTAAAATAATAAAGAAAAATCATTACATGCACAGCAATCAGCACATACAATCCCCGTACAGCGGCACAGGAACATTTCTTCAGCAACTACCCCCCTAACTCCACAATAAATGTAATTTTCTGCACACAATTTTTATCTGCCAATATTAAGTTTAGAGTTTTAAACATTATATTTTCTCTGTAAGTCATTTGATAATCTTTTGAGAGATTTATCTTTAACCATAAAAATATCAATAATCAATCATTATAATTTTATTTTCTAACACCAAATGCTTTATCTAGAACATTTGATATTGGAACAAGTGATATATGCCGCCCTGGACTGCCATATGTATGGAGTTGCAGCCATGCGTATCTACACACTGTCCAATGAGTTTCCTGGCAGCATGCGTGTCATGAGATACAAGGCTGCCTTGCTAGAGGCAGAGGAAAAGTAAGTAAACATTTGTCAAAGAACTATAAAAAACTGAATTTTAATTTTTTTCGTCTTTCTATCTGTCTGTCTTTATATGACAATGTTCTTAATCCATTATTAGTAATTCATTATAGAAAAGAAAATGCTTACAAATTATGTATGTGGTATCCTGACTGATGGACCCAGGAAACTTATTCTTCTGTATTATGATTCTATGGTATAATGAACACTAGATCAATTATTTGCTGGAGTACACATGGCATACACAGTAGATTGATTTTAGTTTAAACCCTTTTGAGGCTTTAAATCGAGAAGGGTGGCAGGTGGGGAATGATAATGGCTGAATTAAACAAATAGAAGTTCCCATAAAGTTCAAAATTATCACACCAAGACCTGTTAAATTAATAGTTGCTCAATGACTTCTATCATAACATATGAAAACATGACAAAAATTAACTTGCATTATAGATATTATGATATGTAAACCATATATAAAAATATTTGACCATGTCATGATAAACATCTATAATTACAGATATGAGGAAGCTTTGGAGGTGTTGGACGGTATAATAAAAGCTGATGAGACCAATGCAGCAGCCAGGAAGCGACGCGTCGCCATATTAAAGGCCCAGGGACTGATCTCTGAAGCCATTAAGGAACTAGTAGATTATCTTAAAAAGTAAGTTGTCTATGCTATAACTAAATCAAAGTTAATGAAGGTTTTATACCCGACCAACATGCGTCGGCGAGCTGAAAGACACACTAAAGTTTGTATTTGCATGCAATGTTACATTCATGAGCTTATTCTGCTCAGCGCGTCATTGTAGTATGGATGGGTGTCGTGAATAAGGTTGTATGTATATATGATTTTGTATTTGTCCCCAAAAATTCCCTGATATTTTATTTGTAAAAATGGATTATCTATCTTTTTATATATTTTCAACATTTTCCATGTTAAGGCCCCAGTCTAGCAAAATTTGGCAGTTGTCAAATTATTAGCTCATTTTCGTAACATTTTTTTAAGACGACGCATTGAAGATTTGGGGGTCATGGATCTTAATATTTCTCAGCCATTACAAAACATACGGATCTGATTTTTACATAATGTCATTATTCATTTCTTTAGCTATAAATTTGTAGTACAGAAACACGATCGGTTAAACTTTACTGCAGAGAAAAAAATGTTGAAGACAGGTCTTCAAAAACATGGATTCGCATTTTATGAAGAAACGGAACGGATTTAAATCTTCAAATTTTCACTATAGATAAGTTTCAACAGACTCTTTGAAATGGTAATTGGATTTTTTAAAATACATTTTAGATTAGATTTTAAACGAGAAAAACCGTTTTGGCGCATACGACTTTCCACTATAAGCTAGTTTGCACTTGTTTTTGTATGGAGAATGCCTCCTGTCAGTCCGCCACGGACTGTTATCAGCGCCGGATCTGTGTCAGATGAGCTCCCACGACCAGTATAAGCTGACCTTTCAGTGTACGGGAAGCCTATACAATGTAAATGCTTATTAGACTGGACTTTATAAATTGACAATCGGTAAAATAGAACAAAGCTAAATGGAGTCGTCTTTGGACTTATGCGAATATAAAAAAATATTATCACATTTAATATATTTTCAATGTATTTCAGGTAACCAGGTCTATAAATCAACATACAATAACCGTAAAAAAAACAAAATTAAATCTAAAAAATTAAGCGACTGGGAACTTTCATGGAAAATTCTGCCTTATCCCTTTGAGATATAAAAAAATAATGTATGGTAGAATTGTTCCTTTTTGATAGGCCTATAAAAAAGTTCCCGATACCATAAGTGTATCTTTTAAAGATAGCTTACTATACCCATTCTAATGTTTAAAAAAATGGTTACATTATTTAATGTGGTCTATCTTTAAACCATTGAGGGTTTTCTTCGACAGCCTTCCATCTCGATCATCAGGTTAACGTTAGGTGTTTATTATGTTGTAACATGGAATTAAATAAGCTCAAAAACGAGGTAGCTGCTGTAAACCATTAAGGGTTTTCTCCGACTGTCTTCCGTCTCCATCATCAGGTCACCTTTGGATGTCCATTATGTTGTAAGGTCATTAGGACTACATAACTGTGCTAAGTTTCATCACAATCGGTTCTCAAGTAAAAATTTGAAAGGGTTCATTTCAAGGGTAGTAAAAACATATACAATTATGAATATACAGACGAATATAAAACATGCTCCGGTTCTTCTTCGTTTAAAAAAAATTAATGCATACCTATATGCTCTGCTGTCTGTGCAAAGTAGAGTTGATGAGGAAGTGGCTATGAGGATGAGGAAGAGGAAGAGGAAGAATTCGGCATTGAGTTTGAGGAAGCGGATGAGGAAGAGGACTTTTCTGTGAGGAAGAGGAAGCGGATGAGGAAGAGGAAGAGGAAGCGGATGAGGAAGAGGAATTCAAATAATCATATATTTTTTTAAAGTTAAGTCAAATTAACAAATACATGGTTATTTTTTTATCACCTGCATAACTTTCAAATGTTGTTCTACCCTTCAATACGATCAACTTTTACTATGGGGGCAACATCGAAATCGCGAAAAAAAAATCAGCTGTTTGATACATTGCGTCGGGTTGGTCATTGAACTTTTCTATGGAACAGCTGTTTTTTTTTTCGCGATTTCGAAGTTGTCTCCATAGTAAAAGTTATTCGTATTGATGAGTAGAACAACATCTGAAAGTTATGCAGGTGATAAAAAATAACCCTATATGTATATAAAAAAAATATTATATTCGGATAGAATTCACAATTACTAACATTTTTTACTATGGTCCCCATAGTTGAACTTAAAGTCGAAACTTCGAAAGCGCGAAAAAAAAGGGCTCTTCCATACATTGCGTGGGGTAGGTAGGTATTAAACTTTTCTATGGAAAAAAATGTTAGGAATTGTGTATTCTATCCAAATATATATTTTTTTCTTTTCTAGCCTGCATTTTACAGTACACTATAAAAACAAACAGAGACGTGCGCTCGCGAACTGAATACGAACGAAATAAACGGTCGGTCGGCAACAAGGGCGCGGGCGGGTGGCGGGCGGCAGGATACCGCTTGTCGGCTGCGATCGGTAGGTAGAGGTACCTTCGAGCAACGCGGTGACCGGTGCGCCGCCGCCGCCCCGAGTACTGGCTGTCGAGCTTGTTTAAACGTGATTAAATTCCTCTAAAATTCCTCATAATTTATGAGGAAGAGGAAGCGGAAGAGGAATTTTTCATTTTCGGTTTTTAGGAAGCGGTAGCGGAAGAGGAAGTGCAAAAATTGCGGAACTTCCTCATCATGAGGAAGCGGAAGAGGAATCCTCATCAACTCTAGTGCAAAGCTGGGCAGGTCGTTACTCGCTAATAAATAATAATATAAACTAGAAGGTACAAGTAAGTACCTGGGCTTGCGAGCTCTGCCTGGACGAAAGTTGGTTAAGACCGGACCAAACGTTAGCCCGAATTCCACGCATTTATTAAAATTTACATTAATAACACGGCATCTTCCCAGACATTAAAAAAAATAACATAAGTTTAAGCTCTGGTAACTCTGATAAAAACTATTTCTATACACTTTTACACACTACAACTAAGCCTATTAAGTAATATAAATTTCTAATAACAATGTGTGATCCTAATAGGAACGGTAGACCATTTTGTCTTATTCTGGTTTACATAGGAAGAAAAAATACCGAATACCGACACCAATTTTCATATATTACTTAACATAATATCACGTCCGCGCCTGTATTCGTCAAGGGTTATGGCGATAAACTGAGATATACTGCTGTAACTAAAAGTTTGCTGGTATGTGTAGGCCCCATGTAAGAGGTGGTGAACCATTTGCCATCAAATTATTACCTACCTACAAACCCAACCTTAGGATGTACCTAGTACATCCTAAGCTTGGATTTGTGACTGATTACATAAAACGACTGAATGATCATCGTCTTAGCTTTTTCTCAATTATGTAGGGATAGGCTTCCAATGTAACCAATGCCGCAGAATACCAATATTTTACACGAACACGAAGTGACTGCAGTCAGACATTTATGCTTCTAAATTTCTGGGCAGTACCAATATTCGAAGGATATTCGAAGTTGTCAGGCTTTCTTGGGCTTTTGACTACCACTAACGATTGTCATAGTTGTCTGTATTCGTTCGTTCGTTAGGGGACATTTTATACAGCACCATCAGTCCCAAAATTAGTAGAGCACTAGACAATAGGAATAATACTTAAATAGTTTTTTTTATATATTTATAAATACTTAAGAAATACCCAAACCAACACAAACCATTATTTTCATCACACATATTTGTGTCTTGTAGGAATCTAGCCCTTGACAACAGGGAAAGAGCGCTTTACGACGTGCTCACCGAGGCACGGAGGGGTCTCGGTATGTTAAAAATGGTCACCAGTATAATTATACACGCACATCATCACACAAAACGGCTCATAACTCAGTTATGAGCTCCAGAAACGACTGTATGTGTTGCCATATTTAAATTTTTTTAATTTTTGTTTAAGAATCTTTTGTAGATAGCAGCAGTATGACAACCATGAAAATTGTAAACCATTTTATATTATCGACTTATAAATTTATTAGCATGCTATTTTGACATGTTACCTTTAATTAGAAATCTTAAAATATACATTTAACATTAGGTACATAATAATTTAATTATGTAATTTTTAATTCCTAGCGGTCCGTCCCGACGTCACACGGGTAGACATTACCGGGACTAGCATACAACTACTACATACTTAAGGAAAGGATGGATATAGTGTCATATATTTTTATCGCGATAGAATATATGTTATATTAGCTTTATCTACGTATTTTTTTCACGTTCCTCTGGTTAGTTTATGTTATATAAATCAGGCGTCAAAGATGGCGTTCTCGCGCCCAACGCCATTTAGAGTCATGTTTGTGCACGTTAATCGGGATGATCAAGAATAAATTCAAAAATCTACTCAGCGCAAAATTAGCTTAAGATAGTCGTCTTCAAAATGCGCTGAGTAGATTTTTAATTCTACCTTTAGTTTTCTTAATCCGAGTGTCATAACATCGTCAAATTTTCCTGTTTTTGGTCCCAAAACAAACGGTTATTTTCATAATAAAAACTAAAAATTTTGATGAAATCATTTGATCTTTTTAAGGTACGTGTATTAAATGACACAACCAATTTAAAAAAAATGTGTACCTGCTTGTATGCCTGTTACTATGGTTCATTAACTTGTTACGACTAAGTAACAAGTTTGTTACTATGGTCCGTTTACTTTTTATCACTAGGAAACAAGTTCGTTACTATGGTCCGTTAACTTATTACCACTAGGTAACAAGTTTGTCCGACACCCAAAAATTTACCTATGACCCTCCCCAGTTTGAATCACACAAATTGAATAATTACTATCCTAATATAATTATAATTATCAGCCAAAAGAAGTCCACTGTGCATGTGGAACAAATGCCATAGACTTCCACAAGGACTGGTTATATGCCGCTTGCCTCCAACGACTCCCAGCGACCTTCATCATCATTGAAAACCCACTCCTGTGTTCTCAATGATGATGAAGTCCTGTGTGTTCGGTTCCCGTGCTTAGTCCTGCAGTGGACCATTGTCCCAGCTACCTTTATCGGGTCATTAGACCATAGTTAGAAAGTGAGAAAGACGTAGTTTGAAAGTGAGTGTGAAAAGTACTGAAAAGTTGTGCAGTGACCGCTTATCTACGATATATGGACATATTATGATGCGTAGAAGTAGAGAGCCTAGTTATAAAACAGGTTTTGAACATAAATGTGGATGGATATAGTAGAAGAGGAAGACCAAAGAAAAGATGAATAGATAGTGTGAGAATGACGACGATGTACGTAAGAAGAAAACACTGCGCCGACCCCAAGTGAAGGTGAGGTGGTGCCTATAGGTGTACATACACGAGCTAGATGGACATATGATATACTGGCTGGATGTAAACGATTGCAGGGCAGATCACCCCCCGATTGTCGGTTGATATGGCAGTGGCGTAATAGAGAAGAGGCCCTGACTCAGCAGTGGGTTTTACCGGCTGAATAGATAGATAGATAGATGAGTATATTTATAGATAACCGTTGCACGCGGTTTTTCATTTACCCCACTTCATGTGCCCAGAAAAAAAGTCTTTTGATCGATTTTTTGGTGTTAAACATTTCTAATCCCAACTAGGATATGAGCTGCAGCTTTTGAACGGCTGAATAGATTTACATGAAATATGGCTAGCAAAAATCCCATTTCATTTAAAAGAAATTTGTAACAGAAATTACAATACTTATCTGTGGAGGGATTTACAAATACAATAAGAGCTGGATTGAGCCGTGGGCTAGTCATTTTGTTGCTGAGCTATAAGCTCAACGGTTCAAACCCGTGTGATCTGGTTCATCTAGCTCATTGAAAGCTGAGTTTACACACCTCTGATGATAGCCAGACGGCTATAGTAGTCGTGGAAGTGTATTCTATGTCAAATTCTTACTTCTCGCTCTGAATTTTGCTCTTCCTCTAACCAGTTTAGATCAAGAAATAAAACACAAAGGTCAGTAGACCTTTGTGTTTTATTTCTTTGGAGTACCAAAGCAAACCATCTCCTGGAACTTGACCTTATAGTGAATCAACCTCCTTCTTTTTCATGTCTGTTAAAACGAAATTAAAACCTCGACTAAAAATATCTACTGTTCCATAAATCATAAAGTAAAGAAAGAAATAAAGTACTTAAATTATTTCAAACGACATATTTTTTTCAGATTTTCAGGGTATAATCACAGGCCACAGTAGTGTTGTTCATTATAATTAAATAGAAATATCTTATTGTATTTTTTTAAGCATTTTCCATACTAAGATTACAAGTTATTTTTAATGAAGGAAAAAATCGGCTGGCGGGCAGGATTCGAACCTGCGTCTTCTGGTTCGGTACACCACGGTACACTACGGTTGGTTGGGGCTCGCGGTAGCTTAGTGGTCAAAGCGTCTGATGTACTGCACCAGAAAACGCAGGTTCGAATCCTGCCCGCCAGCCGATTTTTTCCTTTATTAAAAATAAATAGAAATATTTTATTTTGTAAAGTAGAGCAACTTTCATTACGTAGCACTGCTCTACACTTTGTAATTTACGTATCACAGGATGATACAGAGGGTTCCTCGCGGGGTTCGTGCCCGCGAACTGTCAATATACTGAATTCGTTTGTTATGCACAGCTAGACTGGGGCCTTAAGATTAACAGTTATTTTAATGAAGAAAAAAATCGAGTGGCGGGCAGTACTGGGGTACTGGCGAGTAGGAGTCGCGGTGGCTTAGAGGTCATAGCGTCTGGTGTATTTAACCAGAAGACGCAGGTTCGAGTCCTGCCCACAAGTCGATTTTATCCTTCATTAAAATAAATGGATTACCTATTTATGATGTATTGTTCTACCGGCGAACTATGGGTACCGCAGTACACCTTTGGGAAATAATGGCGTGAAGGTATGTTTTATGATCTTGAAAGAAAAAGAAAGAAAAAAAAATCTATTTAGCACAGCACAAGACACACATTTTAAATAATAAAAACAACAAAAACAACAGAAAAGAAAAAAAAATAACATAATATTAAAACTATACCTACTCAATGGCATGTGTGCCTCGCGGCTGCGCCAAATAGGCCCAGTTCAGCATTATGTCAGGCCACTAGTGCTTGACGCTGATTTTCAACTGAGCCATTGCGAGGTGTCACAGATGAAAATCAGTGTAAGATTATTATGTATAAATAAATAAATAATTCATAAAATACTGATTAGGATAAATATGGTGTAAAAATAAATAAATAAATAAAACAATTTTATACCTATCATAGAAAAAATGACAGATTTGCGACGTCATCCTCGATCTGTTGTTGAACAGGTTCATGTCAGATGTAGAAGCCTGGCAGGAGTTGTGCTCCTTGTACCTTCAAGTGCAGGAGTACTCCCGCGCAGCTTTTTGCGCGGAGGAGCTGATCCTGCACCAGCCACATAACCACCTGATGCACCAACGACTTGCCGACATACGTTACACTATGGTAGGTACAATTTCAACACCTTACTGGTCCGATTTGAAAAATTCTTTCAGTGGTAGATAGCCTGTTTAACGAGGAAGGCTATAAGCTATATAAATCATCACGCTTCGACCAATAGGAGAGAAGTATCAATTAAAAATGTTGCAGAAACGGGGAAAAAAATCAACTTATATGGGAACAAAGTTGCGGGCAAAAGCTAATTTCTTGTAAATATCTTATGTTACTCAGTAAAGATGTAGCTAGTAATGGTGAAAGATTTTTTCAAACTGGTCCAGTAGTTTCGGAGCCTATTCAATTCAAACAAATGAACAATTAAATCTTTCCTCTTTAAATATTTTAGGGTGGTGTGGAAAACATGGAGTTAGCCAAGACTTACTACTGCCAGGCACTGAAACTGAACTCGGAGAATATGAGGGCTATGCTGGGATTGTTCTTGGTATGTTCAACTTTTTACCTTTAAATTACTATTCCCGTAAGAATTTCCCTAAATCTTTTCACACACACACAAGTAATTTCTCTAAATTATAGCTATAATCTAAAATGTTATTCTGATTTACGAGGAACTTTCAGAAGGCATTAGACTTTCACAGTAGCAGAAAATTACAATTCTCATCTTACAGGTAACAAACAACCTGCTGAACCACTACAAGTCTGCCGGGAACAGCTCGAAGCGCAAGGAAGTGTGGAAGTTGTGCCAGTGGGCGCAGTCGGCAGCCGCGCGCCGGCAGCGAGCTGCGCGCGCGCTGCCGCCCACGCCCGACCTCACGCACATGATGCTGGCACTCGCTATCACGGAGTAGCACGTCCAACTGACACCAGTCGGCGGCCGCACATACAGTTCGCGCCAAACTTATTGTCCGGCTTGAAGTTGGCATGAGCTAACTTCAACACGGCCGTAAAAATCGGAGAGAAAAAAATATTGGATTAAATTAATTTTTTAAAACGACAACCTCCGACTTGAGCTTTCATTACAATCCAATATTTTTCTTTCTCTGATTTTTACGGCCAGGTTGAAGTTAGCTCGTGCCAACTTCAAACCAGATAATAAGTTTGGCGAGAACTGTACACGAATTATTAGGTCTCTACTCTACCAAAATCTATTCTATTCTAGGACAATATATTATAGCCAATTTCGTAAGTTTATTTGAATGGATGACCTTTAATTTCATTATTCTTGTAACACAATTGTTAAAATAGTATAATATAATTAGAAAAATATTATAATTAAGTATTTTACACGTTACTGCAATACGCGTCAAATACGTCGACGGGTGTGAATATAGCCGCAGAAGGGTGATGGTGATACACTTAACTTTTTTATCTGTAGGACCAATTTTCAATCACCAACCAAATTTTATAGGACCATCAGCTTACATTGTGTATTCTGTGAGATAAAAAAGAAAAGTCGAATTCGGTTCACAATCTACGAAGATATCAAGTAACATGCACACAAAAACATGTCTAGAGTCGTTAATTGGCGCGTACTGTGTTAGATTTTAAGGAAACGCGCTTGCATTTACGGTGTGTGGAATGTATTGTGCATGCATTTCAAGTTGGTTTTATTTAATGGAATGTATTTGGGTATTTATTATTAAAATGTATATAATGTTACCTATAGCCCCTTGTCGTATTCATTGACTTAATTTTTACCTCTGAATTATTGTTATTATATTTGTGTTTATATAATTGGCTATTTTGACTGTTTTCGGAAAGTTATTTTAAAATATACGTTGGGTTATTTTATACCTCTTACAATCATATTTTTCTCAAAAAAAGAGCTAAATATTAGATTAAATACTATATTTCCTCCAGTAATTTGAAAGTCGCACGAAAACAGCCGATCACGTGACATTTCTGGCTGTGACGTCATCTCACAACAAATAGATAAAGTTTACTACGGCGCTCCAACTGTTATTATATTTTAAGTGGAAATTTTGCAGGTTTTTCACTGGAAATTATAATAAAACTATTTCTAAGCCTATTATAATATCTATATTTTAATTAATACAATGTCATGCTATAAAACGTGTGCCGTGCGTTTGTGTAAAAGTACTAAAATTAGATATCCTGACAAATTGTTTATACGTCATGTAAATGTTCCTCCATATTCCGAACGTCGAAAGCTGTTTACAATTAGCACGCCGAGTTCTGAATTTTACATCAACTTCTACAATGTTTATCTCTATCTCTACTTAGTATTAAACAAAGTAGCTCCCGCTGTTAGTATGCCTAGATCTGTTAAACTTCGCAACGGATTTTAAAATGCAGTTTTCAGCAATAGTAGTTATTTAAGAGGAAGGGTTAAATTATGTAGTACATATGCATATTACTTATAACAAAGAATACAGCCATGCGAAGCCGGGGCGAATCGCTAGTAAATTAAATATAATAACTTTGTTAATTTCGGTACTTCCACGAAAGTTTTTACAAAGGTTTTAAGCATGAATGTGGATGGATATAAGGGAAGAGGAAGACCAAAGAAAAGATGGATGGACTGTGTGAGAAAGGATATGACAACAAAGGAAGTGAATGATGAGATGACGGCTAATAGAGATGTATGGAAGAAAAAGACATACTGCGCCGACCCCAAGTGAATAGGGATAAGGGCAGGAGGATGATGACACGAAAGTTTTTACATTACGAAACTCGGCTGAACAAAAGTCAGAATTACATGCAAAAAAATTGCAACTATGATTGAATCCATTTATGACAGATTTGCACTAAGTATCAGCTTTTGTATAGGCTGGCTCCATTTCGTGAAAATTCTCAGAGTAAATCTCAGTACAAACTGAGCAAACTGCCTGCTAGTGTCAACGATTAAACACACGACGTTATATTTTGTGTCATTTGACGTCACACGATGCTCAAACATGGCCGCCCGCGTTTCGGTTCTTGTAATCCAGATCCAGATACAAAAACTGCAATTTATTTTTCAAAGATAAAATATTTACAATTTATTTTACAGCAAAAAACATATTGCATGATTATTGTAAACCTATAAGTTACCGTTTCTAACATATTAAATATTTTATCGTTACAATTATTGTCAAATAGCCAAATATATATTATATATTTGTTATTATCAAATAGCTAAAAGCATTAACGCTCTGCGCATTTCTATATATCTATAGGTATTGTGTGTACAATTATTCCAGGGTGGGGGAGGGGTTTATAATTAAACCAAAAACGAATATCAATTTAAACTTAACCTTTATTGATAAATCTCTGAGTAATTTTACAAGAATGTCACGTGACGTCATGTGTTTCTCTGGTGGCGGCGGTCATCTTGCTGGCTAGGTACGCTGCAACTTCTCCAGCGCGTTTCTCTTTCCTTTCTCGTCTGGTCATCTCACCCATTGTGAAATATTTTTCCCTAGAAACATATAATTTCAGCATCGACCATATTGTAGGCCTAGGAATTAAACCACTAGCTAATGTATACACTAAGATGCTATAGCATCGATTGCTAGCATCAAAGAATCACCTCCATCTGGAGAGAAAGGGGAAGGAATTTTCAAAACTGACGAAAACCTATTTGTATTCATTATCAAAACCATAACTAATCATATTAAATAGGGTTTATTTAAAATGTCGTGACAAATTCATTATGATTTATGTTATTTTAGCTGATTACATGCATCTGATAAGTCTGAATGATATAATTATGTAAGGAAATAATTAAATACCTAAAGTTATGCACCCCAGCGTTGGGGTCGAGTGGCATGTTGGGCACGTCATCGTGGACTTTCACGTAAGTGAGCAGTCGCCTCGCCGCCAGCTTGGACAGTACCTGCTCCGAGTTGGCCACTAGTTTCAAGCATGGGTGAGAAGGAAGCTGATCTTCTTGGTACTCTTCCCTTTAGAAAAAAATCTTTTGAAACATTTTACAAACAAACTAGGGTTTGCAAAACTAGAATCTTATAACAAGCATCCTCCTCCTTGGCTCTGCAATGTCTAAACATGTCTTTCTTACCTTACTAATGGGAACCAGCACACCAATCGTCCTCCCATCTCGAGTTGTGTGGCGGCGAAGTTGAGGAGATCACTATAGATATGCGACAGTCCATACTCCACTTTAGAGGGGATGTGATTCGCCATGTGCTCTTCAGACAGAGAATAGTTTTCACGCTCTATTCCGATCTTCTCTGTAGGCTCCCGAACTCCGTAGGGTGCTGAAAATATTGCGATATGAAAACAGATTCCACTTTGAGATGCAGGTTATAAGGTCGAATATTCATCGACAAATACTCACGGTCAGTAATTATTGCATCGAATTTCAAATTTGGTCTCCAATTGTGCAGTGAAAAGTCACTCACTACCACATCTAAGTACCTTGATTCTGTGCCATATTGTCTCATGTTGCCTCGTATACTTTCTTCTTCAGTACGTTTCTAAAAAAACAAAATAATATCAGATAAGTGTGTTAATTTTCTTATAACCTGCATCACTAATGGAAACTGTTTGCTCTTGGCCACTAGCAAATTACTAATAGACATAATAAATCTTTTGTGACATTTTACGTCACCATCTAGTCCCAAATTAAACATAGCATGTGCTATGGGTGGTACTAGACAATGGATATAATACTTATAGAAAAAAATATATAAGTATACAGATACAAAATTTTAAATATAAGCACCATAACCATCGCAATACATACTTTGTTACCTTTTGACCGACGCGAGTTGGACGCGTTCTTGCGTGCAGCATCATGTAGTCGATGTCTGATCCCCACACATATGCTACACAATGAAAAACTTTGATTAAACTTTGATAGGGCATCATCTTTTATTTAGTGAAGTTCAGGTCGGTAATAGTTCCAACTCTTCGAAATGATATGACATGATTTATTTTAAGTCTAATATTTTCTGATATTCACCTCCAAAATGAGCAGCAGCTACAAGCAAAGACCCTGACCCCACAAATGGATCAAGGACTATATCACCAGCTTTTACTTGTGCTTGGTTGGCCATGATGAGTGCCAGCTGTGCATCCATGCTCGTGTTGCCAATAAACTGCCGCTTTTTCAGTGAGTGGTACTGAATCAGGTCACGCTGCCCATCTGTTATCTATTTGTAGGTAAACAGACAACAGAAATATAATTATCTTTATTTTTATTCATATTCCCTTTTTTTTAGGTAGTCTGATAGTTTTCTTACCCATTTCCCAAAGAAGACATCATATGGTTTCTCAGGTACATCATTAGGATCTACACCATAAAACTCCAAATATGCTAGGGTTATATCAGGGTTCTTAAGTTTTACCCGACCTTCCAGGGGTAAGTAACTAAATGTCTGCAAATATAATAAATAAAATAAAATATTTGGGGACATTTTTACACAGCACCATCTAGTCCCAAACTAAGCAGAGCTTTTACTACGGGTACTAGACAATGGATATAATACTGATATACTTTTTTTTGGTAAATACATACTTATTATACATAGGAAAAACCCAGACAAACACAAATACTTATTATTCATCACAAATATCAATGATATATCATATCTCATATGATCACATGATATATCATATGAATGAAAAATCAATCATCTTGCAAAATATGTAAATAGTGTGTAAAATCTTTTATTAAAGTCATATAATATTCTTACTTCAATCTTCTCCACCTTTTCCTGCATAGAAAAGTGTTTGCAGAAAGTTTCAACTTCTATTTTAAAAGACTTTTTTGGAGGACAAGACTTTTCTATCAGCTCTTTCGGGCATATACAAGAGTCATCTGTTTGATCTCCAGAAATCCAACTTCCTGTGGAATTGTTAAGTGAGTTCTTCAGGTTTGCATGCAACTGTGCCTCAGTTTTCGCCCTAGACCATAATTCTATACAGTTTTTCATCAACATCGATCGTGAAGCTATTTTTCGAACGCAATCTTCTGAAGGTAGTTCAACTACCCAATACGGCTTCCTAACGCAGGGTTTCTCTATAAACTTTACTGGTATATTTAACACAGATATAATACTCTGCATCTCCTAAAATATTACAGTTATAATTATAATCAACCACTGGCAAAACTTATTTTATTTAATTGTAAATTTGGAAAACTTACCGCATGACGAAAATCTATGTGTTCATGAGCAAACCACATCAAGTATCTTCGCCACATTTTGTGTTCGTTTTGCATAGCGTTGTGTTTTTTGAAATTGTAGTAATTAAAACATTGATTTTGTTCTCCACATGATCTTCTTCTTCTTCTTCTTATTTATTTATGAATCATGAACTCCACATGATCAATCATCACAATAATCATATCAACATAACCTCGACACGCGGTGGTCAATTTGTTTTCTGACAACTGACAGTGACATATTATGACATTATGTGATGCGGTGAGTGAGAGTGACTACTAACTACCACAGATTAGTAAATAGTAGATTTAGGAAATATAGTCGATGTTGATTGAGTGGGTTTGTGAGTGCACGAGTCACTCGGGGTAGTTTTCGAATTCCTCATGAATAACATTATATTATGCTTTCAAAAAATTTGTATTCCTGTTGTTGTTTATTCCTATTCTACTCTATCTTTGGGTGCTACGTTTAAAATTGGCCCACCTACAGTGGCGTTACTATAATTTGACGCTTTACAACGAAAACTTCTAAACAGTAATGATCCTCCTTATCTACCTCCTACTACTCTCCGAAGTCCATACATGGTCCATACCCATTACCCAGTCCCATGGATGGGGAATCAGCATAGGATATTACCGCGCCATATAGACTGACCTACCTATACCTTTACCTATGACCCTGCCATAGGATTTACAAAAACATTTCTTTTATAACAAAAACAAAATCAATGTTCATATTTTTTATTTTACCTTAAATCTATTAACTGGGACCAAGCAGGTGATACATATAAATAACAAATGACAACATTACCGATTTACCAATAAATTCTTTTGAAATAATAATAAGTGGTTCATGTAACCACTTATTGAGGGAAATTCCCATTCATTAGAAATCCCAGTGCCACAGAGGGTTATTTTGAGCCAAGAGGCTAGTCAACAGTGGGTGTGCCCCCAGGGCACTATGCTATGACTTTTTCTGTTCTTCTGCATGATTAGCCTCAAGCATCTCTTGATATCGGTCACTGAGGAAGTCTTGGTATGCATCCTTGATGACACCCGAACACGCTACATAATGTCCACCAGAGTGTTCAGCCACAACAGGCTTTATAAAGAGGTTGATAAGGGATTCACTCATTTCTGGAAGAGAAGACAAAAGACCTCCATGTTAATATTATAAATGGCAAGAAGATAGCATCCTACAAAAGGATAGACCTTTTGACTGAAAATGTCCTTTTAGGATCCAAGTGAAACTGCAGGCAAGGCAACATTGCTAATGTCAGTCAATAATATAAGACTGGTTCTTAAGCTGAAGATATGTAAAAACTAGTTATCCTGTATATAATAGAAAGAGAGAAAATTACCTTTTGGTATTATGGAGTCACTCTCCCCATAGACATGGAGTGATGGCAAAGAGATTTCTTCATCATAGAATCCTTTATGAACTAAGCTGCCTGATCTGAACCCAGATGTGAATATCACAAACTTAAATGTGTATGGTAAAACTGAAATAAAAATAGAGATGTAGAAGGCAGTAATTTCAAAACATAAAATAATGAGACTTGCAGTAAACACTGAAATAAGTTTCAGCTCAAACTTATATGATTTTATTATTTCCTTATATATATATATTAATATTATAAAGAGGAAAGATTCAATTGTTTGTATTGAATAGGCTCTCAAACTACTGGACCAATTTGAACAATTCTTTCAGTGTTACATAGCCCATTTATCGGGGAAGGGTATAGGCTATATAACATCACACTACAGCAAATAGGAGCGGAGTAGCAATGCAAAATGTTGCAAAAACGGGGGGAAAAGTTATCAAGACCATGTGGGCAAAACCGCTGGCTGGGAAGCTAGTGATTCATAAATCAATGAATTCAGACTTACATCCTTTCTGCTGCATAGCAGCTAACAGCCCCACCAAGCAAGCGCCTTGTGAGAAGCCCATTAATCCATCAAATGGCCCATGCTCATCTACTACATTCTTTATAACCTCCAGAGTCTCTTCGAAGCCAAGAGCAGGGCCCCCTAAGCATTTACCACTAAATGTATTGTCTTCAGCATTGAACCACCATGATCGGGAATCTGTAAATAAAATAATTTCATAAAGGTTTCATGAAGTCATTTCATTACCCATTTATTTATTGATAAAGCTAAAGCCACAATTATGTTGTAATATAGTGGCTGTACTACCAGTACAGCCACCAATAAAGAAAAACCTTGTGTTTACTGTTGTTGTTTAAATGTAACCAGATATCAAGGCTTTTCATGTTGCCATGTTAAGTTGATAAACTAAACAGCCACTGTATTATACAATCTTCGCACAAAAGAGACAAACAGTAAAGTGTGGGTCAGACTCAGAGAGTCCCAGTTAACAGAGCCTAAATTGAGTTACCTTCGTCTCCGCCGCCGTCTTCATTCACAACTTTGTGTGGAGCTGATATAAACACGAGCTGCGCGTATTTCGCTACAGCTTTGCGGAATGATCCAATTTTCGCTCTGAATACGGCACCATTCTGTCTGTACCCATGTAAAGCGAGGATTTTCAGTTTCGGCCGGTCTGGGTCCTTTTCCTTGTTGTTTTGTGGGGGCGGTGACGAGTGGTTTGAACTTGAATTTGGTTCTGACATTATTTTACTAATAATTATCTTAGGTTTATCAAAATTTATCCCATGAAATCGATACACAAATTGAATTAAACTATGATATTTATTTATTTTGAAGAGGTTAGTTTTTCGTTTCGTAAATAGAAATAGAATAGAGCACAGTTTATCATAGCAGACAGATAAAGATAAATGATAACACAGATTGATTACTATATTATAGCAACTTCACATGCTTCACATTATCTATGCTTTACATATTATTATTATTAAAAAAAACTATGCAGATAATTAATCAATCAATCAACTCATTCAACCCATAGACATAAATAAAAAAATTCTAGCTCTTTGATTCAACCATAGACATATATAAAACTAGCTCTTTGGATTCAACCAAATCACAATAGGGATATGCAAAAAAAATATTGATTATAATATATAGTTCTGTTGATATTTTTCATCGCGATATATCAATAAAAAAACAATATATTCGGTTCCATATTATCATCCTAATCATTTATTTTAGTCCCTCCATGCTCCTCTAATATTGAGCAACACCGACATGTAGTAAATTAGTAAGAATTTGGTTAAAATAAATAAAACCAAAGCTCAAGCCTTAAATTGTCGTTTTTTTTTTCCACTCCATTTTTTTACGGCCGCTTGGCCGGTTTAAAGGCTCGTACCAACTTCAGGCAGGACAAAAAGAAATCATGGGGAATACGGAATACAATACCATACTTCCATGTACCATACCCTGTACCATATTTCCATGTGAGAAAAAAAACTGTACCATAGCTCTGTACTCACTCACTCTCTCACTCATTCGTTCGTTGGCATTTTGGCGCCAAAAGCTGAATAACTGTCAAATTATTGTCAAACAAATCAAATTCAGTCAAATTGCTTGAAGGAAGTTGGAAAAGTGGAAGGAAACTGAATTTATTGAATGTGCAGTGTGTAGATTTATTTCTTAGGTTTAAACTATTGTAACAAAAAAATGGTGGAAGACGGAGATTTCGATCAACGTTTGAGAGACTTACAAAGAGAGTATTTGGAATTCTTGGACGATGAGGTAACTTTTAAGTCACAAAACTAACCTTAGTGTAAACAGACCGACCGGCTTAAAACTTTTTTTTAGCTAACTTTACTGTAACTTTCAGGAAGATCAAGGAATTTATATGGAGAAAGTGAAGCAGATGATAGCTGATAAGTCCCAGCGATTAGTCGTGAGCGTAAATGATCTTAGGCGGAAGAACCCAGAGCGTGCTCGAACTTTGCTTGAAAATGCTTTTGAGGAGCAGATAGCGTTTCAGAAAGCTCTTAAAGAGTATGTGTCATCTATTGACCCGACGTACGCGAAGGTACAGGAAGAGTTCTTTGTCGCTTTCAATGGCAGTTTTGGAAATAAACATGTTACACCAAGGAGTTTGACTTCTAGGTAAGGACTCATTTTATATTGCCATTAAAGTACCATTTAATCTCACAAAGTATCCATACTCTTTCACCGTGAACAATGTCTCTGTTTCTCAAACACTGGAACTTAAACCCTTCCCGACATACTTTTTCTTTTCAGGTACCTCGGCAATTTAATATGTGTTGAAGGCATAGTGACCAGAGTATCCCTAGTGAGACCAAAGGTGGTCCGCAGTGTACACTACTGCCCCACCACTAAGAAGGTGATGGAGAGGAAGTATACAGATCTGACATCCTTTGAAGCATTCCCTACTTCTGCAGTCTATCCCACTAAGGTAACATTAATCTTGAGAATATTTGTCTTATTTTCACTACTGTAAAATTAACCTAGTGTAGCTATAGGATTCAGATATGAGGAATACTCAACTCAACTCAAAAGAACTATACTCAATTTTAAAATTATGTTGTCATATTTCAGGATGATGAAGGTAATCCCCTGGAGACAGAGTATGGTCTCTCCCGCTACAAGGACCACCAAACCCTCACAGTCCAGGAAATGCCAGAGCGTGCCCCAGCAGGCCAGCTGCCGAGGAGTGTGGACATCATCTGTGATGATGACCTGGTAGATAAGTGCAAGCCGGGAGACAGGGTGCAGATTGTGGGCAATTATAGGTGTCTGCCTAATAAGCAGGGTAGCTTCACTGCTGGCACTTTTAGGTAAGTAGTTTTGCTTTTCATTTCTTTTTTTGCCAGTCTGTCAACTATACACCTTATCAGGACAAGGTTTGCATGTAAGATTTATTTTTTAAAACCTCTGGGAAGCGCAGGCGAAGCTGCACCCAATGCAGATATATAGAAGCAGGCCTATAGAAGTTTAGTTTTAGATAGGCCAATACAAGATACTATTAACATCTATCATTATTGTAATACTACTAATATTTATCCTTGTCAGGGAAATACAATAATTAACACACTAACACTGTGAAAATATTCTCATATAGGTACTGCAAGTTATGTAAAAATTTTAATGTTTCAGAACAATCCTTATAGCTAATAATGTAACCCAAATCAACAAAGACATGAATATGCACATAACACTAGAAGACGTGAAGCTCTGCAAGAGGTTGGCCAAGCGCAGCTCCACAGACATGTTTGAGCTGCTCAGCAAGTCACTGGCACCATCCATACATGGACACGATTATATTAAGAAAGCTATATTGTGCTTGTTGCTGGGGGGCATGGAGAAGGTCTTGCCAAATGGCACAAGACTCAGAGGGTAAGGCTTTGTTTGTTTATTAGTTATGGCTTACTAACTAAATAAACACACTGCATTAAAATGTTGTTAAAATATAATTTTAACAACATTTATCATATCTCTTTTTGATAAGTTGTTCCTTTTTTTTGAGTAAAAAGGTCCTATGTGGGTATGAAACTAAAGTGTATGTCCCACCTAGGCACCTACCCACAAGTTGGTTTACGTACCAGAATCTGTAAGAGGACTCCGAATCTGATAGTTTATAATGTAGCCAACTATAGAATAATCAATATTATAATAGTATAGCCAATCTAAATTGTATCTTAGGCTAATATTCAGAGACAATGCTAAGTGTAAAGTAATGCTTCCATATGTCAAATTTGTATCACAATTTGACATACGGAAGCCTAAGTTTATACCATGGAAGTAGTAAGTATACTTAGTATACAATAGGAATGTGCACTTATGAAGAAAAACGGTCTAAGCGAGATAGTTAGGGTGGAGCCACTCATCTCGCTCTATTAGAGTGACCATGATTTTTGTCGTCAAGAGAGACCATGTCAGTTTTATGTTATAAGACAGGATTTGTGAAATTAGTTTATTTTTCTTTCTACTAAAGAAAAATATTTGCAGTAAGCATAGGCACTGTTGTTGTAATTGCATCTTGCCGTCTGTCGCATAAAGATTGCTAAAAGCGTTGAACTGTTGATCATGAGATAAATATATTTATGTGATAAGCACAAGTGTTTGTGTTGTTCTGGGAGTATCTTATAATAATAATATAAGCCTTTATCCAGACAACTATTGCATTAATTTAACATTGACGACTCTGGTGAGACGATGACACCGACAACTTGGTCTGTTTGCCCAGCTTTGGCAAAGGCCTCCTCCAATTCTTTTCACTCTCCGGTTTACCGCTTTTCTAGTCCATGTTTTCCCGGCTATTGCCTTTATTTCGCCTTCCCACCTTCGAAACTATCTACCTCGTTTCCTCTTTCTATTTCTAGGATACCAAAATACAATATTTTTGTTCCATTTTTCAGTGCCTCTTAATATGTGACCTGTCTTTTCTGTGTTTTCTTATTCTAGTTGTGACGTTTTCTATTTTTATCCGTTTCCTAATGGTTTTATTGTTGATTTTGTCCAATTTCTTTATATTCAACATGCTTCTCTCCATTGCTGTCTGGCATGTTTCTAGTTTCTTGATTGCGCTTTAGTAAGTGCCCAAGTTTGGGAGTTTCTTATGTATGTACCAAAAATATGCATTATACCATGTCTAATGCGCTAAAGAGGGCACCACCGAAGTGTAGTGCGCGAGTGCGCCCAGACGTCCACTGTCGTCTCAAAAAGTCAACTGGTCGTTCGTAATCATCAATAAATAATTATAGTCGACATAACTAATATTTTTGATTGTCGTCAAAACATACATGTCCTTTTAAAGTCTGACATAATTTGAAAACATTGTCACCCGGAAGGCCCCTCAACCCACCATTTGTGACGTAAATTTAAATTATATTATTGGTAGACTCGGTCCCGCGTACCGGGATTTTCAGTCTTAGATTTTGCAATAATTAACTTTAAACATATACCTACTACCAACATTTTCAACAAAATGAATAATCATGATTATTTAAAGTATAAGTAGGTTGATAGTTTGGTTATTAAAATACATTGATAATAAAACAAAGGCATCTTATTAATAACAAAGCTTGTTTATTAGTGTTAATACGATTTCACTTAAATAATAAAAAAAAACAAAATAATAAAAAACAACAAACAGTGAAATAGTTGGAATTTTTCGATACGTCCGGTCTCGTAGACATTTACGTTACCATTGGTGGGTTAAGTTTGTAACCTGTGAGTGGATTTGTTAGAGCCGGTATATGATTAATTTCCACATCCTTTATACGCAACACCTTTTCACTATTTTATACATTCTTCACAAATAAAATAACAACAAAAAATCACGGAACGAAAATGACGCGATGTCATTGCCATTGTTTTAAAGTTGTCATATCAAAATTTCAAAACTAACCATAAACCTAAAAAGTTCTATTATATTTCAAGAATTTACTCAAAAAAAATACTTTTGACTTTTCTTATCTTTATTTCATAAAAAGATATTTTACGCAGTAGTTTATCTAGCAATGTATAACTCTATAATATTTTTTGGATCAGATACCCTAGCCTCGTGGCAAATCTACTAGACGATCTGAAAATTCTTGTATGGCAATTTATTAAAACGAGACACAATCCCCTACCCTAACCTCTCTATCTGACCGTAACGTATTTCGGTTTAAATATAAAGTTTAATAGATTGCAATAAGGTCGGTTTTACGTTGAGTTGTTGAGCCGAGTACGCATTCCGGATGTAAACGAAGTGTAACGAAGTTTGACATATTAGTTCCATGGTTTATACTGAGCATTGTCTCTGAATATTAGCCTTAGTGTGAACTCCTAGTCTCTAAACTTTTTGGAACAATAGAAACATTTTTAGTTGTGTTGCCACTAAAAAAAGTCTTAATCCTAATTATTTGATTACATTTGTAGCCCATTTATACCTAGTATCATTTTTGTTTATTTTAAGTGTAACCAAATAACCATTTAATCTTAATCTCCAAAAATCTTTCTATGCAGTGACATAAACATCCTTCTAATCGGCGACCCTTCGGTGGCGAAGTCCCAGTTGTTGCGCTACGTACTGCAGACTGCGCCCCGAGCTATCACGACGACGGGGCGCGGCTCCTCCGGCGTCGGTCTCACTGCCGCCGTTACCACTGACCCGGAGACTGGAGATAGGAGGTTAGTCCAGCTGTTTTAACTGTTATTTTATTATTATTGATACTTTTCATTTGCACTGCCACAGCAGAGATTTATTTTATTTATTAGGGTTTTAAGGTAAAACAGTGAAGTTTTAGGATAAGTATGCAAAAGTTTATGACCCACACCATTGTTAAACTAACATTGTAGCATCCAAACTTATAACCATGTAACTGCGCTGTCATAGTTAAGTGCAGTTTGGTGTCTGAAGGGAACTGCCCTTCAGAGTTCACACACTACTGTTGTTGGAAATATTATGGATGCCATGATAAAGCGCCACTTTAAATTGTACAAAAAGATTTGGTACTGAGTGAGCTGGCATTCTGTATCAAATTTTCCAATTTCTGAGTAAACCTAATATTAAATATGTATGACAGACTGGAAGCAGGCGCCATGGTGCTAGCGGACCGCGGCGTGGTGTGCATCGACGAGTTCGACAAGATGTCGGACATCGACCGCACGGCCATCCACGAGGTGATGGAGCAGGGCCGCGTCACCATCGCCAAGGCGGGCGTGCACGCCACGCTCAACGCGCGCTGCTCCGTGCTCGCCGCCGCCAACCCCGTCTACGGCCGCGTGAGTCACTGCCCTCATATATGGCTATACCCATTGACTTATATATTACTGCGTAAGGACTGGGACCACACGTCACAATGACACCCCTGAACTTGATCTCAAAATGATCTTCTCTAAACCGAAACAAACTAGTCCGCGATCGGTAAAAAACAAACGCCATGCGATACTAACAAAGATTGCGTTAGTGTTTCTGTGTATGGTGAACGCGTTTGTCAATATTCGGATATCTCTACTTTTTTTTCTTGTTTATTATTTTCTCAGTAATTTCAATGGCACCATTTCATTTTTGAACACTATAGCGCCAGTACTACTACTATAGTAGAAATATTTAGCACTACTACTCAGATGAAATCCTGTAGCAATGGAGGTTCCATTCATCTTCATCCCAAAAACCCATCTTGTCTCACGCTTGCTAATTTTACTTTACAGTATGACCAGTACAAAACTCCTATGGAGAACATAGGTCTGCAAGACTCTCTCCTATCGCGTTTCGACCTGTTGTTCGTGATGCTGGACATCGCAGACGCTGACCACGACAACATGATATCAGAACATGTGCTCAGAATGCATAGATACAGGCAAGATTTGTAACAGCCATTTATGAACTGGTTAAAAATGTGAATAATAATTGTGCTAACAGTATATTTTTTATTATAGGAATCCCAAAGAACAGGATGGCGAAGTTTTACCTATGGGGTCATTGGTGGAGATGCTGTCGACTGAAAATCCAGATAATGAAGAAGCTGAGGTATGATATTCTATATGCTTTTTTTGCTAAGCGTTGGCCATTGTTCTGGTTTAATTTATTTAGAAACAAACAACAGGACACCCCAAATAACAGGCAGGACATGTATCCCAGGTCCGTAAAAATTAATGAATAAAAAACATAAAATTGCGTTATCAAAATAGATAGGCTGAGCTTAATCCATATATTCTCAAATCACAACATACAATTCATCCTCCCATTACAGGAAACAAATGCGTCAATATACGAGAAGTATGACCCGCTGCTCCACGGCAACACTCGCAGCAAAAAGGAACAGTACTTGAACACGAAGTTCATGCGCAAGTTCATCCACATCGCGAGGCTCATGAAGCCCAAGCTGACGCAGGACGCCTCCGACGCTATTGCCGACGAGTACGCGCGCCTCCGGAACCAGGATATGATGGACAGTGACGTCGCTCGAGTAAGTAGGCATTTATAAAAAGCATAATAATCTATGGCAGTAGTTATTTTCTATAAAAAGTATCATATTATCGGATAAATGATAACTGTTCACTGTAATAAGTCGAAATGTTGTTTGAAGTTGAGGTAATGAGACTACCTGTGAAAACCGCAACGAAATCCTTTCAGCAGTTTCTGAGATTAGCGTGTACATATACAATATTTTTATAAAATTGACCTTGTTTGTCGTGTTACTGTTTTACTAGCCAAAAATAGTCCAAAATAGCTTTGAACCGTGAGGAATGGAAAGAGTGTAGGGAAGGCCTTTGCCCTGCAGTAGGATGTTAATAGCTAAATAATAATAGTACTCTTTTACTAGCAGGATGATGAATAATTTCACTGATCGAACAGATTTTTTTTCTACAATGATAGTCTTAAACAACAAGAGCTTTCCAAATCTAATCTGAAAAATAAATGTTTCTTTCTCTCTTTCTAAGAACTCATAAAGTGAGTTGAAGATGTGACAATATCTGTTTATGCTTATAAATCTTTCCAGACACAACCAGTTACGGCGCGTACGTTGGAGACATTAATTCGTCTCTCGACGGCGCACGCCAAATGTCGGCTAAGCTTCCAGATAACGCAAGACGACGCACTCGCAGCCATCGAACTGGTGCAGTTCGCATACTTCAAGAAGGTAAAACTGATTTATTTTTGTTTCAACGTTTTGCTCGTGTTTGCTCACTTTTCAATTATTCTAATTACCGAAATATTTTTACAGCTAGAGATGAAACTCATTTTTCTCAAACTCTAACATTTTTTTTCTTGTCACAGGTGTTAACAAAAGAAAAACGTCGCAAGCGCCGCGCATCGTCTGATGAGGAAGCCGCGGCTTCTGACGGGGAACAGCTAGCACAGCCGCGACCCAAGAAGTCTAGGAAAACGGTAAATAAATACTCCATAGAATAATTAAATTAACGTGTATATTTCTTGCAGTCTATGATAGCTTTGAATAGCCTAAAACTTGGAATTAGAGGTGAAGTCGACAAATCTATTGAAATGTTTGATAGTATAAATCGGTCCAAGATGGCCGCCGCCACAAAATTGCGAAATACATATTTTTTCTCAACTCCCTCTGTATGGGTATCAAATGAAGAACACTATATATACACTATGATAAATTTAAAATCCAAGATGGCCGCCACCACAAAATGGCAAATTACATTTTGTGTCGGGGGTTTTCTAAATTTTTTATTTAGGTGAGGTTATTATAGATAAAGATGAAACAGTTATATTTTGTCAGGCGGGTGCACAGGGCGAGGACCCGTACACGTTCTCGTCGGACGAGGAGGCCGCGCCCGTGCTGCGCGCCGCGCGCTCGGCGCCGCCCGACCCCGCGCGCACCGGTACCAGCTCCTCGCCACCAGCTACTATTGATACTAACAGGTAAGCATTACGATGTTATTTCTTGAAATTAATTAAAGTTTGAAAATAATATAATATAACATTTGATAGGTTTATTCTATTCGATTCTAATGATCATTTCAGACTATATTTGCCATGCGTGCTAATGCATTTAGATCTATGTTTACTAATTATACTAAGCAGATAAATAAAATTTATAGCACAGTATTTGCTTCATGACTATTTTTCTAGTTTTCCCAATGTAGGTTTTGATTATTTTGTCTTCAATGTAAGTATAATAACAACATGATTGCAAAATTTTTCATTAGGTATTTATATTCTGTGGACTACGCTGAGTGCACATTTAGTCCTAATTAATTTAGCCATTCCTTGTAATTATCTTTAGTGTGTAACTGTTCGTAAATCCCTAATAAATTAATTAATTAATTTCCGGGACCCGGGTGTTAGGTCATATGATCATCATGGTTTCTTTATTTCAGATTAACGCAATTCAAGTCAGCCTTACAACAGCTGTTCCGCGAGGAACGCGCTAACTCGCTTCCTCTCGCGCGCGTCAAGTCGTACGTTAACGACAAGTACTCGCATGAGACGTTCGATGACGGAGAGATACAGGCGGCGCTGCACAAGATGACGCAAGACAACCAGGTCATGATGGCTGATGATATTGTATTCCTGATCTAAGTAACAATTTGGTGATTTGTGTTTTAATAGAGCTGTGCGGGTCAGAGATCTGAAGTATGATTTTACTTCTGAAAAATTCGCATGAAATCAATGTTCCATGTCATCGTCACCATCATTGTATGGCTTGCCATAATTGGAATTCTACTACTACTACTACCTGAAACTCATTAGAGTAATTTAATTTACCTTTAGCTTAGGATTTAGCAAGATCATGTAGTACAATCTGTTCCGTTTAACATAACTAAATAAAACTACCGCCTATGTGAATTATTAATTAAGTTTTACTGTTATATAAATGTCATTGAATTTTTAGTTTAAAAATCGATAAGGATAAGTGCCTTTTCGTAATCAATGAGTGTACACTGTTGATTTACAAGAAAATAAAATATCAAATTTTGATAATCAAAATTTATTTTTATTTAAATTAAATACACAATTCTTAACATCTAGGCACTCCTTTGTCATTTCCTCCCCTTCTTTCCCTTCCCTTTGCCTTTTCCTTCCCTGCCTTTACTGAACTTATTTATTTTACTGCCAAACACTTTCTTTTGTTTATTGAAGGGCTTTTGTCCCTGGTCATTTCCATCTCGTTGGAACTTCCGACCACCTTTCCTGTCATTTTGGAACTTTCTGCCTTCTTGGTGGCCTTTGAATGGCCTCTTGCCGTCTTGTCTGTTCTGTACTTTGTTGGTGTCCTGATTCCGTTGGAATTTCTTCTTAATTTTTTTGTCTAGTCTCATCTTTTTAAATCCTCGCGGTCCGTCCTCGTCACCTTTCCGTTTTTTCGTCGTGTCACGTGAGAAGAGATCTGTGAAAAAGTATTTTATTTTTATGTTGCTCACATACCTATCCTAAGCATCCTAGTGGGTGACGCCTATATTTTTTTAGCCTGTTTAAATGATAAAGGAAACATTGTAAGTGAACCAAGCTTACTTTGTTACCATCCCTTGGTAATCTGATGAGAGGAAACTTATTAAAGTTAAAAGATACACACCTTTTTCTGGTTCGACACCAACTTCCTGTCTGTAGTAGTCAGCATCATCGTCTTCATTGTCTTGGTCCATGTCAGCATGTTGTGACTCTGCATTGGCCAACTCCATCAACCTACACAATTGAGGAATACAAATTCAATATAGGCAGTTATAAATTTTGGCTAAGTCTGTATGTACACAAAAGGCAAATAAAATTAATTTTCTTTCTTTCTATCTTTCCAGACCATTTTATCTTTCCTATGTATATTTTTGAACAGAAGCAATAAATTGATTATATTATTATACTATCTCGCCTGTATTCCCTAAAGAGTTATGCAGAGGTGTACTAATGTGCACCTACAGTTCGCTGGTATATTTAGGTCTCATGTAATAGGGTGTGAGCCTATTGCCATCAACCAAGCACGATTACATTATTATCACTGACGATAAGTGACTATTATCTTAGTAATAAATTCTGCACACCTAATGAACAATGACTTATTTTTTACTAACTCACCTCTGGCTTTCGGTTTGTTCTTTTTTCTTCTTCATGCCCTCCATGGACTTTTGTTTGAGATCTTCTTTCTCTTTCTGTTTCCTTTTAACATTCTCTTCTTGTTGAGATTTACGTTTTTCTTTTAATCGTCTGAAACACGGTAAATAGCATACATTATTCGAGGCACTAAAACCTTATTAAATTATTCCTTTGCAAGCTAGCCTCAATTTTATGATAGAAGGTAAAATATTTTTTTTTTACGACTGAAGTTATATACCTCTTTTGGTCTCTTTTCTTCTTGATCAAAGCTTTTTCTTCTTCCGTTTTCTCGACTAGTTCATGGAACAAGACTTCACCGTCCATTAAACCATCTTCTACCTGTAAAAATATCACATGAATCATGGAAGGAAGTTTCTTTTCATAAACTGCAATAAGGGTTGCAATGCAAATGCAAACACAGTTGATGACGATGTTACTAAAAACTAACCTTTATAAGTTGAAAGGATATCCTGGGGCCTAATTCGAATAGTCTGATGGCAGATTTGGATTCTGCGGCGGCGCCTCTCGACGCTAAGTTTTGCGGCAGTATCACTTGCGCGTTTGGGTCGTCTTCAAATTCACTTTCTGACAACATTCCTGCTCTGAAAAAGTATTTATATATTTTACAATACAGTCAAATAGAATATGTAATAAGGAAACTGAAGATATAGATACTAATCAAGATGACTGATGATGATGATGATGAGAGTTTAAAGAATATGTACACACACAAGTGTATAGAACAAAACCTTTCAAATATATATTAACTACTCACTTATCAAAGAATTCCGACATATCCTTGCAGCGATTTAAATTAGGTATTTTGCCTTGGACCATCTGAAAATAAAAGAATTTTAATTTTAACTTTATCACAGCTACTTATGAATATTATATGAACATTTAACAAACAATAGTGTAGTTTCTGCCAACCTCTATGGAAAAAAGGTCTGACTGGAATGTATTTTTCAACCAAACAAACCCTTATTAATCCCAAGGAATCCAACTCACAGGAAACCAATCCTCTGTCTGCACTATTGTTATGTAGTAGAAGATTGTCCTAATGTGTTTTTATGAGATTTTGTTTTGTTTAGATTAGGACATTTTTCCTGAAGTCAAAATTACTTAAGTATTTAAATTAAATTATTTAAGAAATGTACCTTTTTAGTTCCTCTATTGAGTCCAACAGGTGTGGCTCTGATGGCGTAGTGTCTCATATCTACGATCTTTGTTGACGGGTTGTAGTTCATTAGCACGCAACGACGAATGTTTTTTAGTTTTACCTGAAATAATAACAAAAATTAGGCATCATAACTAGATTAATCTTACCAACATCATAAATTGGTACACACTTGTGCAAAGAAAGTAATCTCACCGTAGTAATATTTATGGTGGGGAACATATTCTGGAACATGGTAGCCATGAGCTTCATATGCATCCCCTCACCAGAGAAGCTGTTGAGCACTATGAGCGGTGCGTGCTGAAACGCGCGCATCATCACATATTGTTTGCGAAGTGACGAGATTACGTCTCGAGCCAAACTATACTGTGGAAAGGCATTATTTTATGACAAGATGTTCAGCAACATAAAACTCATGACATAATCTCTAAAAAAAATAGCATAAAATATATTTTATGATGACCAAAAAGAAAAAAATTAAAACAGATTTGGGTTGTTTATTTTCTATCAAATGCCCATTATTACACTTCCAGGTTTATACATGTGAGAGCCTTATTGCCATTAACTTGGCACAACTCAAGATTCTGAGCAGCTTATGAGAATTTCAATTTGATTTGATATTTAAGATATAAGATACCAATTCTACTATGAAATTATTTTAAAAATAACTGGACACAAAATAAAAACAATTTAATAGTGATATTAAAAGCTCTATTAATTATGTGCATTTGCTTTGTAACTTGACAAATTACAAAATTAACTAACTTACACTATGTATGCGGAATGTAAGGGTAGGTCCTCGCGGTAACCTGGCCATCCTCATGTAGGACCCCAACTCCGTCTCTGTGAACATCATCATGTGAGACACATGTAGGTACCCTGATATTGACACAAAGTCCTTGATAGTGTTCTTTTTTCTTTCCTGAAAAATAAGAATTTTATTGGTCGGTTTGAAAACACTGAATACTGAATTTTAAAAGATAAAGAAGTATGTAAGAATTATAGCAAGTGGCGGTATCTGCCTACCCCTGTGGGGTAAGCGTGAGTGTATGTATGTATAACCATCACTACTATAAATTTCAGGGTAATCCCAGGGTCGAACGCTTGTCATATTATTCTACTACATACTATCAACATGAGGCTAAAATAAAAATGTTAAGCCGTCTATAAAACAACATGTAATCGATGTATTTTACAATCGCAACTAAGATTTTATTTAATAGCTCGCATTCGCATTACTATTCCTGCTAATAAAGGGTATAAAAACAGACGAACATAGTTACCTTCAACTGCGACGCAGTAAACGGTTCCATGATCTTTCTGAAGTCCTTCATTAGGTCGATGAGGTCCTTGCTGCATTGTCCACGGTGGATCACGAACGAGTGCGGCGCCTTCACCAGATTCTCTGGCTCTAAGGACTCCTTAGAAGCCGGATTCTTCTTCACACATTTGCCTTTACGTTTACCCATGGTAAATCGCACTCAATTAAACAAGAATGTAAATTATAAATAATTTGTAATTTTAATATAAAACTTAATATAAATAATAAATCACTGATATTATTTTTAAATAAACGTTGTGTGTGTGGTTTATAATTCTGAAACCCACGAGTTATTATTATTTTGAGGTTATGACATGCATCAAGCATAAAATAATTTTGACGTTGACATTGACAATCACTGACATAGCATCACAAAATTATAGCCATGGAACTAATATGTCAAACTTCGTTACACTTCGTTTACATCCGGAATGCGTACTCGGCTCAACAACTCAACGTAAAACCGACCTTATTGCAATCTGTTAAACTTTATATTTAAACCGAAATACGTTACGGTCAGATAGAGAGGTTAGGGTAGGGGATTGTGTCTCGTTTTAATAAATTGCCATACAAGAATTTTCAAATCGTCTAGTAGATTTGCCACGAGGCTAGGGTATCTGATCCAAAAAATATTATAGAGTTATACATTGCTAGATAAACTACTGCGTAAAATATCTTTTTATGAAATAAAGATAAGAAAAGTCAAAAGTATTTTTTTTGAGTAAATTCTTGAAATATAATAGAACTTTTTAGATTTATGGTTAGTTTTGAAATTTTGATATGACAACTTTAAAACAATGGCAATGACATCGCGTCATTTTCGTTCCGTGATTTTTTGTTGTTATTTTATTTGTGAAGAATGTATAAAATAGTGAAAAGGTGTTGCGTATAAAGGATGTGGAAATTAATCATATACTGGCTCTAACAAATCCACTCACAGGTTACAAACTTAACCCACCAATGGTAACGTAAATGTCTACGAGACCGGACGTATCGAAAAATTCCAACTATTTCACTGTTTAACTGTTGTTTTTTATTATTTTGTTTTTTTATTATTTAAGTGAAATCGTATATACTAATAAACGAGCTTTATTATTTATAAGATGCCTTTGTTTTATTATCAATGTATTTTAATAACCAAACTATCAACCTACTTATACTTTAAATAATCATGATTATTCATTTTGCTGAAAATGTTGGTAGTATTTATGTTTAAAGTTAATTATTGCAAAATCTAAGACTGTTTTCAAATTATGTCAGACTTTAAAAGTACATGTATGTTTTGACGACAATCAAAAATATTAGTTATGTCGACTATAATTATTTATTGATGATTACGAACGACCAGTTGACTTTTTGAGACGACAGTGGACGTCTGGGCGCCATCGCGCACTACACACTCTTTAGCGCATTAGACATGGTATAATGCATATTTTTTGGTACATACATAAGAAACTCCCAAACTTGGGCACTTACTAAAGCGCAATCAAGAAACTAGAAACATGCCAGACAGCAATGGAGAGAAGCATGTTGAATATAAAGAAATTGGACAAAATCAACAATAAAACCATTAGGAAACGGACAAAAATAGAAAACGGCACAACTAGAATAAGAAAACACAGAAAAGACAGGTCACATATTAAGAGGCACTGAAAAATGGAACAAAAATATTGTATTTTTGTATCCTAGAAATAGAAAGAGGAAACGAGGTAGATAGTTTCGAAGGTGGGAAGGCGAAATAAAGGCAATAGCCGGGAAAACATGGACTAGAAAAGCGGTAAACCGGAGAGAGTGGAAAGAATTGGAGGAGGCCTTTGCCAAAGCTGGGCAAACAGACCAAGTTGTCGGTGTCATCGACTCACCAGAGTCGTCAATGTTAAATTAATGCAATAGTTGTCTGGATAAAGGCTTATATTATTATTATAACATACTCCCAGAACAACACAAACACTTGTGCTTATCACATAAATATATTTATCTCATGATCAACAGTTCAACGCTTTTACCAATTTTTATGCGACAGACGGCAAGATGCAATTACAACAACAGTGCCTATGCTTACTGCAAATATTTTTCTTTAGTAGAAAGAAAAATAAACAAATTTCACAAATCCTGTCATATAACATAAAACTGACATGGTCTCTCTTGACGACAAAAATCATGGTCACTCTAATAGAGCGAGATGAGTTGCTCCACCCTAACTATCTCGCTTAGACCGTTTTTCTTCATAAGTGCACATTCCTATTGTATACTAAGTATACTTACTACTTCCATGATTATAGCAAAGATATGTCTATGGAGTTTAGCTCATAATTCGGAAATCGTGTAATTTTTAAGATATTTTCTGTAAATATAAAATTCATTGAACCTGCGGGGGTTCAACTCACAAATCGATTAAAATTCAATGTATTAGTTCTTTAACTCAGCCGTCTCAGTAGCCCGGTACAAGTGCTACGCTCGAGGTCCTGGGTTAGATTCCCAGGTCGGGCACTATTATTGGGATTTGCTAAGGAATTCTAAGTAGCAGCTCGAAGTTTGGATTTGTGACCGGTTATTGGCAATGATTAGGTGTTATAAACGTCCAAGCTGACCGCAAGCATGTTAGCCACCTTCGTGGTATAAAAAAAATGCGCGCGTGAATTACCATGCGCCGCCAACTATTCCACTGCCTCCCAGACTATCACAAAGAAATGTATAGTGCATTGAGTGTCTGCTTGATTATCAGATTTTCTGCAGCTGGTTTTTCCTAATTATTGAATAAAACGCATCAAAACAAATCAAAACAGCTTTATTTCCTGCTGGCTCATCTGTGGATTTTAGAAACTACACTAGGTATTCTTTGTCTAAGTCTCATTATGTATTTCAAGTGGTTTTGTTCAATTTATTAATTATTAATTGGTATACAAAACCTCTCCGATGTGAGACCTTAGATTACAATAGCTTAAATGTTAAAACGAATAAATACATATTTAAATAATGTTGGTGCCAGCCAAGTACTTCCATCACAGTAGGATTTGTACCAGCATAGTAAAACAAAAGTTGAGTAATATGAGAAATAACAGCTAACCACTCTATAGTTTGAATATACTTTGAACTGGACTAGTTCGGGAACATAATTCCCACTACCATGGTTTACCTGGACACTAGAAATTCGATAGAGAGAAAGCATAATATGATACAAAAACATTGACTTATCACGACACGTAAATACTGATAGTAAACACATGGTAGTGGTGTTTCGAATCACAAAAGAATGGTTTATCAATTAGCTATCTTATTTTAAGTGCAATAAGGTGCAATATCGTTACTCAACTATTCTATTATTTATGGATTTGAATTTAAAAAGAAAATGTATTTGGTAGCAAGTCTGACTCACAGAGATTTTCGTGTGTTATTATCTAGCTATGCACCGTAAGCAGTTTATTTGCCGGCGGACTGAAGACACCCCGTGGGGTCAATAATACCAGCCAGGCCAGTGTGTCAGCTAGCCACACCGACAAGCACCGGCACCGTATATAATGGATGAATCCAACCAAAATATACAAAACATCTTACATCAATAAAGGTGCAATAGAAAAATTACATAAAAAATAGATAGTTTAGTTAGAGGAACTAGAAACATTATTCAAATTCATTGGCCATACGTTTTTTAATATAGATCACAATAAAGAATGTTGCAGAGAAATGAAGATTATTTTTGTGTAGTTACGAAATATAAAAAGCCCCTATTTTACCCCTATTAAATTAGCTACTATCTATAGTCCATTCTATACTATCTCAGTTAAATACCGTATTATTAATTTTATTTTAAAATCATATTTATAATGTGTACACAGGAACGTGATCGAAAGTTAAAGTAACACTGATAAACGTTTTCGTTAGCGTTCTGTCCACTCCACACAGTACACATGCCGGGACTCGAGGAAAAGGAATACTTTCAAGTGTTCACACATTGGCAATACCTTATATTGATCATAACACATCAAATTGTTCTATCTATACACAATTCAAAACCTAGCAGAAATAAATATAGCCGTATGAACATGCTTTAGTGTGAAACTGTGAAATAAAATAAAAATTAAAAAATACCACTTACAAAATGAGATGTTACGAGATCAGTTTTACTCGAGCTATTGTGGTTTCTCAGTATTACTTTAGGCTTCTAACAAATCTGTATATTAAAATGATTAAATTTGTTTATTTGTAGCTGAACATGCAGCATGTCTTCTACATTTCTTAAAACGTTGCTCACGAATACAATACAATAGCAACTTTTCAACTAATTTTGGGATCCAAACAATTATGTTTATTAATCTTGCTACAAATATACAAATTTTGACAACGATTATGCATGTAATGTTATGGAGACGTGAGCACGAGTTATTTATTAGAGTGCCTACCCACTTATATGACAAAACGGTACAAGTTGAAGCGTCAAGCTATTAAAATCAATTTGTGTCGCGGAGTTAGTAACATAGATTGTTTAAATATTCGTTAATTAGTTAAGTGCGAAAAATTATAGGCACAATTTTTCTAACATTCAGTTTATAAATTGAGATACCATTGTTTTATGCTATAATCCCAAATGGTGTGATGTCATGGCCTAGGTAGTCTAATAAAGCCACAATAGATGATGAATGATTAATATCAATTGTGCCAATAAGTAGTATGTCCGTACCGCGTGTTTTTACGGGGTTTCTGACGTAAAATTACATTAACGTCTACTTAGCTCGAGATGTACCGGTGTCATATGCTCAATCAACTACAGACAATAAATACTTATGAGCACTAGAACCTAAGTTTCCAATTGAGCTAACTTAATCGATGTAATTCATTCGTAGATCTGTAATATCCTGTTTAATTAACTATATTAACATTGGAATCTATTTGAGACTAGTTGACTAATACTCGACTACCGATACATCCCATTATCACTCTCTTATCATTGCATATCATGTCATGAAGTATAATTATATCAGCAACGCAACGTGCTGCACACCTCGCCCCGCGCGAGCTACGCGGCACAGAAGTCACCCCAACATCTATATGTAAAACTAGTATCAATCACTTACAAATGTGCAACCACAATGTAGTCGTGGTTGAAATTTTCGCAATAAACTACAAAAAGCTACACTCCCTTCGTACAAAGCATCACAAAAATACTACAAAGAAACGTGTAGACGTAACAGAATATGTTAAAATCGAGCAAAATGATCGATAAATTAATAACAAAATATGTTATATGCAAAAAAATATAATTAAGGTGTCGCTCGCGGACCGATGGTGGTTGCCGTCGAGCGAGGTAGTCCAGTCGTATGAACTAGGTATATTACAAAACCATTGCGATCGATGCAAAGTTGGTGCTTGCATCCGTTGCGTCCAAACCACAGCCGAGTCTTTTAGTGTTGATCCATCTGAAAATTATAATATACATTGATGAATGTTTTAACCTTTAGAAAAGCAGGCAATATAACGAGTTTAAATTCATTATAGCGACCCAACCCATTTTAGAACTAAACAAGAAACAGCAGAACCAGACAAGAAATTATTGATTGGGACAAATGTAATAACATACTTGTTCCTGTCCATTGGTCTCCTGTGATTTCATCACGTCTGGCAAGTCCGGTGGCGCAGAGTACGGGGTCAGATCCAAGGCCTCGAACTCGCCGTTTTCCTTCCTGCAAAAAAACAAAAAAATAACATTGTTTACCACATAGCATGAAAACTTTGGGTTTAATTGATTAAAAGGTAATATTTGCAAACATAAAAAAATATCGTAAATGGACTTTTGGAGCTGTATAGATGGAAATACGATCCAGTTTTTTTCTCTGTGGAGAGTGTTTCACACTCGCTGTATTGCTGTATCTTCAGTTTTTGCACTTGATTAATGTAAATAAAGATTTGTCATGTCCAGTCTCCATTAATATAACCTGCATAATGTATCCATCTTATACCTAATAGCAGCTAGACTAATTAATGCTTAGGTGACCATGACAGGCCTATTTCCTTTAAAATTACATACTATACCAATGTGTTAGCATTTTATTATTTCACTACAATAGCAGCACTATTATAAAATTACAAAATTCATACCTAGGCAGAATATTAATTTTGGGTCAAGGTATCAAAAACAATGCCACACTTAAATAATTAACATGCATTGCAATTAATGAATAATATATGAATGATAAACAAATAAAATAAATAATAATAAACTATGTACATATTCTACACCTTACACACTAATTTTATTATACATTATTGTTATGATACTAAAATAATTCTTATAATATTTAATATGATAAGTACTATTATTCATATATTATATATTTAATTAGAATAATATAAAATATACTTAATAATCTATGTGTAAAACTTTAAATATAGTTAGAATAGGAACTATAAACTATAAAAATATAATAATCTGTGTGTAAAATTATAAAAATGTTAAAATATGTAATACGCAAGGATCTCATTTCTTAAATTTTAAAATATAAGTATTAGTTTAATATTATATATATTTATGTATCCTTACCCGACTTCCGAAGGAAGGATACTTATTTGTGATTTATATTTTGCTGTGCCCTACAGGGTCCATGATTGTTACAAGCTTTAAGCATTGTATCTACCACCTAAGTCTACATTGTGGAATGCAAATAAATAATATGAATAATAACTAAACATGCTTGTTTACTTTTTAAAGGCTATGCAATTTCACATTTTCATTTGTTAGCTCTGTTAATGTATGTCCAATATTATTAGAAGTTAATAATAATTGCTTCTGTCTTAATTATAGAACACAAATAGCATTCATTCCATGTTTACTTCCTTACTTATGTAATAGTTTTCTGGTTAGATTACTTCTATGGATGATGCAAAAAGACAAACATTACTTAGCTATGTAAAGTTCTGTTTATGAGCAAATAATATACCAAAATCTATGCAATATGAAAAAAAAAGTACCATGATACTGTGGTAGCAACCAGCAGCACAGGTTTTAAGTATAAATATTTAAATATTTTTTTGTATTAACTATTAATTCATCTACAACTCAAAAAGATTTTTATTTTCATTACAAAAAATAATGCCAACATTTGGATTTGTCAGGGCGTATTGTAAAGAAAATGTTAAAACAAAACTAAAAAATGGTGTAGCCACCTTGTGATAGACAAAAGAATGTGTATACCTTAAAGCCAATCCAATAGGTGCAGGGCACTGGGCCTTAGCAGTGGCCGATGTGAGGCCATACTCAGCCAACGTCTTCTCATCCTCCATCAGCTGGCTGTCTTTGTTGAACAGCATCTGACTCTGAGGTGTCACTTTCAAGATACCTGGTGTATTAATGATAAGTAAAGATATAATTATTACATAGTAAGGCCAAGGGATCTTAATTCTTCAAAGAACCACAACCCTCCAGTTTGTAGCAATTGTTTTTCTGATGTCTGTTAAATGTTCATTGACAGTTGAGCATACAAAGAAATCAAGTGTATTTTTCTGAACTACTAGATCTAAAACTCTGTCCAGATTATACAGCTGTTTAATTCTAATAATAGAAAATAAAATAAATACGAGGTCATTTCATGAAATGCATGAGTAATTTATAAAATAAAAAGGATCATTTTTAAGTAAAAGAGTCAAGGTCCTGGTTTTTTGTATGAACTTTATCAGAAATTCCTTCTACATGAAACAACAAAGCCATTCGCTCAAAAGTAACACATTTTTGGGTAAATATTATCACTATTATAGTTCATCTTTTTTGTCTATCATACATTCCAGTATTTGATTTCTAATACAATATCATGCTGAGGATAGATTCACCTATTGTATTGTATCATTTAAAAAGCATACCATGTCATGTTTATGTTGTGTTATTATTTATTGAAGTGCTGTAAATGGGACTTATTAGTGGCTTAGTTATCTTGGTTTTTATTGATTACATTAACACTGTATCACTGTTCAAAGTCTAGAAACACAAAGAAAGTAAACTTCTTACAATACAAAGCTTACTTCTTTTTGTTTATTCTACTTTTTGGTGCCACAATTTCTATCAACATCTTTTCTATTTTCAACACAAACATAAATATCATGTTTTACCAAGAAACCTGGAAAATATAGAGGAAATCTTTTCCATTGGTAAATACCATGTTACAGTAGCATGTTAAATGTGTACGAACAATGAAGAATAACACAAGGCACAACAAAACCTACGCTGCGCGCCCGACATTGTATCCCGACTAAAAATAGAATTTTCTCATATCGAAATAATCGCACCCACCTTCGATCATTTTCTTCAATTCTAGCACAGTTGTCGTGTCCTTCGCATCAGTGAAGATCGTTAATTTTTTTCGCCTAATCATTAGAAAGACATCCTGAAAACAAATTCCATTTTTGAGGTTACATGTTTCAAGCTAAAATCCCACGTCAATGGAACACTGATTACACAATTCATTGGTCACAGTAACAGCTAAATGCATTCTTCTGCAAACTTACCATGTTGAGTTTGTATTTATTACAAATTATCTATTTATTTTTAGGAAAAAAACTCTCCAAGGCGTACCTACGAAATGAAATTATAACGAAATGACAACTGCAAAAAAGCCCACAGATAGATAATATTAGAAAAAAGCTCAAAATCGATTTATTTAACACTGTAAAAGGATGTTAAAACTATAATCGACTAATCTAAGCATCATATTATATTTTATAAAGTAAATGTCTACATGATTATTTTGAGAAGAGTTAAGAGGCCCTGATAGGCGGCTATTCTGTGATTTGGTGAAACCTTTACCATGAAGACCAAGGTGGAAGACACAGGGTAAGATTCGTTCCCTGCTCAGAAGCCAGCGCTCTAGCAGTGTAAATCTACACTTTTGGGTATGCGATTCGTACGAATCGAATGTGAGTAACCGGCATTATACTATGGTATGGCGTCAGTAGTATGTGCGTTCTGAAACTATGAAAATGAGATGTTTTATTACGGTTAGGGATAATATTTATCCCTTTAATTAGTGAATTTTGAAACAACATAAAATGTAAATCTAATAACTTAAATTAGTAATTAATTTAATTAAATTACATTGTGTTGTTAAAATACGAACAAAACAATTATGAGTCAGTAGAAATAAAATTTAAATCAACAAACTTCAGAACGTAGTTACGCATTTTGGCGAGCGTTTATTTTGTAAAATGAAGAAATATTATTTTATGTTTTTGTGTGATTTCGGATACTGCAATGATATTTAAACGTATACAAAAAAACAATATTTTTGTTCCTCTTAATGTAAATATTGTAAAAAGCTACTACAAAAATAGATATCGCATAACCTAAAATTTTGTTTTTACAATATGAATTCACAAGTTTGTGCGAATTGTCGCAACGAAAAGCCAGTAAATTCGACGGATAATCGTTTGGTAACAGAAAACTGTGGTCACGTAAAATGTATGAACTGTTTGCTACATGAGAAGACAGGTTGCCTTGCTTGCCTTAGTGAAAAATCTAAACCGATAGTAGAAGAAACTTTGGATGAAAGCAGTGGAGAACTAGCTGTCGATAGCGAACCTGCGTTCGACAGCGAGCCGGCAGAGCCTGATGATAAATCGGGTGACGATGAAGTCAATAAGGAGATTCAGTGTGAGATTTATTTTGACTATAAGAGGAAAAAGCCGGAAACATCACATATTAAAATAGAAACAGGTATGTAAGCAAAATGTAATGAATAGTTGTTATTATACTATTGACTATTGAATTCTGTATGATAATCTTATTGGGCCTAAGGTAACTCTGACCAAATATTGTTACAGAATAAATTAAAATGAATTTTGTAAACAGTATACCTAAATAAGTAGTAGGTAGTAATGTTTACTATGTTAGATGCTAACACATAAGCTAAGAACTAAGACCCAATACCTTGAAGAAGAAGTTAAATAATTTCAATCTGCTATTTTGATGGCTGCCTATTGAAATAATTTTGATTGTTATGATGTGGACAAAATTTAATTGGACTGTATATTTACAGGTTTATTTTAAGCCAGTAGATTGTACATGTATGAGATTAAGTTGAACTAAAAAAACAAGCATTTATAATACACCGTATATATGTCTTCAGTATTCTGATGTAGACACAAGTTAGCCGGCTCATCCTAACAATAATATGATTGGATTATATTGTGTTTATCATATTTTCAGATGCTAATGGCAGGTATTACTTATGCACAGTATGCAAGAAGAAGTTCCATGCTCGCAGCCAGGTGGCATACCATGCATACTGCAATGGGCAAAGGAAACCGTTCCAATGTCCTGAATGTAACAAGGTACAAGATACAATTTAATGTAATACTAACAATCCTTACTAATATTTTAAATGCGAAAGGAACTCTGTCTGTCTCGCTTTTCGAAATTTGGTACAGAGATAGTCTAGGGCCTGATAGTTATAAGAAGTACCCAGACCACACACATGTACTTATATGTCGGTTTTTTTGTTATTCCATTGTATAATCTAATCCATCAATTTCAGAGCACAATACTCTAACACCAGTTGACTATTCGATTGTTGACTAGACTTTGACGTCACGGCAAGTGCGCCAAAATCGCGGGTGTTTAAAATGCCATTATCTGTCTCATAATTTTATAATTTTTTTTTGTTACTTAATTTTAGTTTTAAGACGCTGGATTTTTTTTTAAAATATAAAAAAAAGATGCATATTCCCTATTATGTAATAAATCCCATCAAGTAATGAAATAGGTAATTAAAATAGGTTAATAAATAGCAACAGGGTTAATTCTATGCAAGACTGATCAAAAAGTTCTTTAGCTTAATGCCTAAAACAGGCAGATTGCAAGATATAAAATAAAATAAAAGTTTTCTGATCACCACAATAACATTTGTATGTGCTGCAGACATTTGCTACATTGTCCCACTACAAGTACCACATGCGTGTCCATCGCAACGAGCGGACGTACGCGTGTGACATATGTGGCGAAGGATTCTTCCAGATGTCCAAGTTGCAGAGGCACAAGTTGAAGCATACTAGTGAGTTTTTACATAATTTTAATACAAGCAATTATAAGTAAATAACAATTATTATGTACACCCACAGTTTGCTGGTATGTCCCATGGTTAGGTCCCATGTATTTCGGGCGAGCCTATTGCCATCAACGGGGCACAAATCTGCTACTGGTAATTTATCAAATTCCAACAACACTTTGTTCTTGAACCCAGGACAGGTTCGATTCCCAGAACAGTGTTGTTGGGTTTCTAAGAAAGGGCCGAGTATTGATCCTTGCAGTTCACTTGCTTCAACTATAAAATATACCACATTGTATACATACTATGGCTTATTAACATATTTTTTCCAACATTGTTTTTATTACTAGAGGAGAAGAAGTTTGCATGTAACCAATGCAACAAGGCATTCAACAACTTATCCTCACTGCGTAAACATGGGCTCACACACACAGAGGAGCGACCTTACGGGTGTCCTACTTGCGGCAGCAGATTCCGAGACAGTTCCAACTATAGGAAACATGTCCTTAAACACGGTGAGATGTCAAGATGTCATCAACACTTTCGCTTATCATAGGATGTTTTATGTACAGTTAGACATATTAGGTTTCTATGTAAGCACATATGCATTTGTAGTTTTTGATAGGTTCTGATGCAGTTTTGTAGCATTTTATTTTTTGTTATATTATCAGTTTGAATTAAAAAGTTGTCAGTATTTTTATGTTCAATACAATCTTATGCACGTTGATATGTCGTAGAAAGGAAGTGCGCTTGCGGCGGGTGGGGCAGCTGCGTGCGCGGCGCATGCGCAGGGCGCGGCGCGCGCGGGGCGCGGCGCCACCAGTGCCCGCGCTGCCCGCAAGCCTTCCACTCCAGCAAGGACATGCGCCGACACGCCGCCGTGCACACCGGTACACCAATCTATATTTCTTTGCATCTCCAAAGCGAATCAGGCGATTACCCAGTGCAGAAAGCCTTCACAGGGCTCAACTGCTAGAATAAATCGAATACTGTAATTCTTTTATTACAGAAAAATAATGAGAAATGTTACTGGATGAAAATGTTTTCAAGTGTTATTTTTTGTGGCAGATTCTAAACCCTTCCGCTGCAAAGTGTGCAGTCGTCGATTTAGAAGAAAAGACAACCTTGAACGCCACATTCGCAACACACATCCCGACTACGTGCCTTCGACCGCGGTTGATTGCGACGAGGCTGCCCTCAAGCAGATCCAAGCCAACGGACACGCCACTAAACTTGGTGACTACCAAAAGGACGAGAAAACAAAACTAGAAATACTAAACCCGCTCCCTCCTCTACCACAAGAACTAATACAAAAGCATATGCATGAAAACGGTAAGAAAGACGATGTGGTGGAACCAGACAAAACTATTGACAAGTCTTACATTTTAGTCGCGAACAATGCGCGTCAAAGCGTCATCGTTGGCAAGAAACCGATGAACGTAGAAGTAAAGGCTGTGACGAGTCCTAATCAAGAATGTGAATACGTGCATAAAATCAGAAAAGCTTCCATTATACCTCTACCGCCGATAGACTTGCGGAAAATGATTGAACTAGAAGAACAAACTAATCTGAATAATTTGGATTTGGGAGCTCCACCAAAAGATAAAAAGACTTTGTATGAGAAGATTCTGTATGGAGACAGAGACAAGAGAGAAAATGAGGAGTCGAACATTGATTCGGGCCCGGGTGTACATTGGAGGAGGAAATTGAAGCAATCTGTTTCTATAGGTAAGTTCTATACTGTTCATTTCCGGATTAAAAAAACTTATGTAATAATCATACCGACAGCAGCGCCACCTACCGGGTCCAATCGTGTTTTCAATTCATCTCTTGGATGATTACAAAATATACATACAAAAATTCAACCAAATTGGTCCAGCCGTTTAGTTTTAGTTAGGTGACTTAGCTACACACACTCAGAAGAATTATATTTATAATTAATAATAAAAATACATGATGATAATTACTATCCTATAGAAAGTTTGGACAGTGTTATTAACATGCGACTTTTTAATTTGCAGATTTGAAATAAAGTGAATGCTGAGTAAAGCAGAATGGGCAGGGAAGGTAATTGATATACAATTAATTTTATATGTATTGAATGCATATTATTACGATTTAATTAAGGAAAAACTAAAATAATCAATTTAGACTGCAAACAATAACATTAAAACAAGTAACTGTATGTTTTAAAGTACTATGAAGTACAAAAATATTTACATTGTGCCCGTATTGTAACAAATATTCCTAACATGTCATCATATTCTAGTTTACAACGGTCCATCAATTTATTAACCTGGTTGAAGCTAGTTTTATAGAATGCTTAGTGTGAGTAGTTTAAAAAGCAATCATTGTTAATAATCTTTAGAGACTGAATTCGTTTGTACGACTTAAAACACATAATATAAATTAATAAAATACAATTAGTCACATTGCAAAGGGATCTGGGGATACTGGAGTCAGATTAGCAAACTGATCAAGACTTGCCATTGACCGTTAAAAATTATCCATAAACTATACAGATAAAGTTGAAAATGGACAGAAAATATTGAAGTTAAGATGGTTTTCCATTTTGTAACTTTATTAGGGCCAATTTCACCGTTCGCATTCAGAACTGAGTTCAATAAAACTAAGTTCTGCTTAATCGAGTTCATATGTTAGTTCTGATCTCGGTTCACGTCTTGCAGATTTCACCGGGTATTTTTTGATCGTGTTTACGAGAACTAAGTTTACTTTGACATAGAATGTAAATATTGTCAGTTCGTGACAATCATAGACAAATTACGATGCGCTTTGCAGTTAAAAATGGTAAGTTATAATTTTTAAGTGAGATTTGAGATGATTTTAAGGATAGTGAAGTTCGAGTAAATTCAGAGAGTATTAAAATAAAAAAATACAGCTTGTAGGCAATATAATTACGTTGAATAAATATAAATTTCTATGATAGCTCATAGATGTCTTTGTAAACATTTTGTTGGATAGTATCTTCGTAAACGTACGTGTTTCGTTTCCGTTTTATAACACTGGTGGCGCTGTTTCTCTTCTCCATTAAATAATGTCATTTCGCTTCTGCATAATTATTAATTATCGTGTTTTAAGAATTCTAACGAGTTTTATTGAAATACTGCCGAAACCCAAAAATATAGACTACTCATATAATTAGAATATCTCTAATAAATTAATTAAATTTTGAATTAGGTTATCTTTTATGGCTTTGACAGGTCTTGATCGCGATCAGATACGTTAAACGTCCAAAATCGGGCGTTCAGAATTTAAACTAAGATCAGCCTTAACTGAGTTCAGTTTATGTTGGTGAAATGCAAACCTGCGTCCTGAACTCAGTTAACCGCGAGAACTGAGATTAACTTGAATTGATCGCGTTTAATTTAAATGGTGAAATCGGCTCTTATAGACTGTGACTTTAGGTGTAGGGTTTATTAAGGTGCTAATTGTATGGTGTATTTTCGCATGTTAAGCGAATTTGAAAGCTATACATTTTTGTGAAAGATATGTTGTGGTGTAGCGAAGACGTTAATTCGATTTCTGTCCACAATAATAATTATAGCTTCATTATGGTGCCTGCTTTCAACATTTATGGGTGTTGAAGACAACTTTGTGCTGATATCACATTTTTTATAGCAAGTTTTATATTTTCGTGTATATCATAAGACTTATAGTGCCTGTTGTTTCGTACAAACGAATTTGGTTCCTAAGGCCGAGTGATAATAGTGTAGAGGTACGTTCTACTGCGCGCACCGCGATCTTGTAGCGATACTGAGGCTAATATTCAGAGACGATGCTCAGCATAAACTTAGGCTCCCGTATGTCAAATTGTCATACAAATTTGACATACGGAAGCATAAGTTCATGTTGAGTCGAGTTTCTGAATATCAGCCTTAATGGTAGCTTACTACACAAGATCGCGACCACTACCCGTATAGCCCACATTACACCAACATATAAAAAGTAAATAGTACAGTATCGACTATGCGGCTGTGGTCTTTTTACAAGTGCGTGACTTGAACTCGAGACATCAGTCTTAGTTTTTGAAATATTTTCACCGAAGTTTTCCAGCAAAGCTTGTTATCAGATACTTTATACATTTTGATACGAATGAACACTACACTATAATAGGAGTTTTTGTAATTTTTCAGTACTAGGTATGTTAAGCGATGCTGCTATGCAAAACGTAACCAGTCAATAATTTTACTAACACTAGTAAATAAGTGCGTCCAAGACGCGTTAGGATTAGACCGTTATTATTAGCTGTGACTTTATTATTATTTTCATTATTCATTTATTTTATATTTATTTCAGATTTTAACATGTTGATCAAAAAGTTTTTAAATTAAAGTGATTATGGATTGAGTAGGTATTCGGGAAAGGGTCATATTTTTTTTATCTTCTGATCTTGGATATAATTTTATTAACGAATTAATGTTTTTTATAAAAAAAATGTTGGGACTGAATTGAAAGGGGGATGAGACTGATTGTCATGTTGGTAGGAGTAAAGTAGGAGTATCTTTGACAGATTTACATCCGAAAATGTCCTATTGCATCTTGTACTAAAATAACGTTTGAAAAGACTGTGGAAATGAAAATTGGTGTGATTATTTTTTATAATATCACAATAAAATGCTCATATCGTTAGTTTGGTCTGCCAAAAGATTCTATGTAATAGAAGTGGTTAATTGATTTTGGGATTCTCTAAGCAAATATATGAATAAAATAAATAATATTAGTTTTTATAATGTCGACTGAAGATCATGATCTCTGATGTAAGCTGATCTCAAGTATTATAAGTTGATGTTTAACATTATTGCGTGCTACCATGTTGCATAAACACGTTCACTTTGCCCAACTAAACTTTTTATCAAATGAACCATTCAAAATTTCTGTTGCTGTTTTACAGCTTACTAATGAGTTCCCGTTAAATTACTTGGAAGATAATTTCTTACAAATGTTGTACCATTTTTTTATTTATCCGGCGGGTAGCAGTTATCCAGAAGTGGTGAAACAGGCCCCTGGTGTAACGAGTTCACTTCAGTACGTCAACCATGAGTTCTATCGAATGGCTTTCAATGGATTTTTTACGCATCGAAACGCTGTAATCTCATAGCAGATTTTAGTTCCTTACGTAACCGCTAGAGGCGCTACGAGGGTTTTCCATACAAATATTTTACGGCGTCGCTAGCGAGTCTAGTGAGAAGAACTCGAAGCACAGATAATATTTTATCCTGTAGATGTGCTTGCGTGCATCTATGTTCCATGCGCGGCTTTGTCACTCCAATTCAGTGTTAAAAAATTGTAGTCAGTTTCGAAATATAAAAGGCAAGTGAACGAGATGTCGCAATAAATACTTTTATGAACATAATGAAGCAATGGCAAACCTTTATAAATCATACATCATTTTACTGATAATAATATAATCAATCATTTTAACTCTTATGAAATGCGTATTTTATTATTGGTTTCTGTATTTTGCTAATATTTTATGTAATTGTTTGTAACTATATCGGAATTTGATACAAATAAATGAATTGAAACGATTTCTCGTTTTGTTTTATTGTTATTAATGGCCAGTTTGCGCGAACCGATCGCTACCTGTATCTATTGCCAGTTGAAACAATATTCTTGGGTTGAGGCCAATTTTTTCTTGTAATGTATTAGGGAAGTATACAGAGACGTACTAACGATTGATTTATTATTTTATCTTATTAGCGTGTCGATGGCAAATACCATCTATACCAATAATATAAAGAGGAATTATTGGATTGTTTGTTTGTTTGTATTGAATAGGCTACAAAACTACTGGACCGATTCGAAAAATTCTTTCAGTGTTAGATAGCCATTTATCAGGGAAAGTTATAGGTTTATATCATCACGCTACGACTAATAGGCGCGGAGTAGCAATGAAAAATGTTGCAACAGCTACCGGCTTACTTCATTTATCTTGATCAGAACTTTAGACCTGCTTTATAACTAACAACTTAGATCTTAACCAAAATAACTTCATCAACAACAACCGACTTAATAACTGTTAATTCCGCCTCAAACTCAATTAAAAAAAAGTTCTTCGGCGATTTCAACGTCTTGACAGCTCGATTGGAGCGGTTCGCAAGTTCGATGCTCGGAACAAATACTGTTTAGTCTACAGATAAGTAGTTGTGTTATACAAAATATTCGATAATTCCCTAGTGCACACTAGGAATACCCCCGGTAACGTGTGTAGGTCCGTTTATAAAGGTTTTTCTTTATCTTTATTTAAATACAACTAATGACTCGGTATTCCCCACACTAAATGCATCTCTGGCCGCTATTTCTCACATAAATCACACAAGGGTATTATGTAAGCTCAGGCTAACCTGGTCTAGTCGGTCACAGTCAATGTTACTCCGCACATCCGCATTCCGTCCGCTATGGACATAGTTGAGAATATAACGGAACTGTACAAAGAAAGTAACTGGAAGGAGATAGTTCATAGGTATCATGACCACCCTGAGAGGAATAAACTGCTGTGGGTGTACCCCAGTGAGGAGAACTTCAGTTTTGTCAAGAAGTGTTTAGAGGAGTTGCAGTGTGATAGAATCGTGAGCATCGGCTGCGGGAGTGGTCTACTGGAATGGATGATCACAGAAGCGACCGGTAAATTGAACTATATATTATTTTATCTTCTGTTGCGCGTGATTTATTCGCATCGAAAATGGGTTATTTAGTATTTATTTATTTGTTCAGCGATTTTGAGAAAAAATTTTGACGTCACACTTCCATGTTCAAGTATAACATAACTTATTACTTCAGGCATAGAATAACATATAGTGCCTATGTATATTCCAGGTGTACCGGTAACAGGCATCGAAGTAGACGGGGCGTGGTGGCGCTGCAAATACGCCCCGCCCACTTTTATACCTCTCCACTTCACTCCCGCCGAAATAGATACCGACACGATTACAATACTACAAAGGAATAAAAATACTGCCCTCTTGTTCTGTTATTTTAACAATCGGAAGGCATTCGACGACTATCTCAAGTATTACAAAGGAAATATGTTAATTATTATAGGACCACACGAGAAAGGTGTCCACACTGACCCTAAACCTTTTGATGACGTCACAGATGATTGGGTCCTGTATAAGTCGCAAGAAATAAGGAGTAGTGGAGATTTTATCGCGGCATATACAAAACACGACGGAGAAACACATTCCATTTAATAAATAAATATTTACAATGATTTAATAACTATTAACAGTCTTTTTTATGTATAATATTGTCTTGGCCGCCCTGTGTTCAGGGGGGTTAAAAAGAGCAATTCATCTGGATTCAAAATGTATACAAAGAATTGTATATTAAAACAAATAATAGATTGCTCGACCTGAACAGCCGCACTTGTGACCACTAGACCATTAATGCTGAATGATAACGCCCAAAGGTCCCTTTTTAGCCCCACGGAACTCGTGTGACTTAGACTAAATGCCAATAGCACTAGCACTAGCACTATGTACAGCAAAATATATACTAAGCAACATTTAACGACATATACACATTTTTTTACATAATGTTAAAATTAATTTTTAAATATAACAACATCACAGTGGGAAGTTTTAACTAGAATGGTATACAAATAGTACCAGAGATTCTAACTAATTTTTCATAAGTTCAATATTCTTCACATTTATTTTATTTGTAGGTCTCACTGCAGTGTTCATCACAGGGTCCATCACACTTTGTATGCATATTGGTAAATCATTTCCTAAGCTCTCCTCACTCGCAGATTCTAACATATCTTTCTGGTTTATGATTGGCACTTCACTAACCATTTTGTTGATATCATCCTGTTGGCACATAGCTTCACTGTCCAGTAAGTGATAATCATTGTGGAACGAATATAAATTATCAAAATTATAGAACATTTCTGGCAGTTTGTTGTCGTCCGAGTTGTCGTCGATCTCTATGATGGGGCTCCGTCGTCGCTTCGACATGCTTTGAAGATTCACAGTAGGCAGATCCACAAGTCCGGAATACTTCTCTCCGAGCATGCCATCCATTAAATATTGATCCATTGTTGGACTTGCCACTGCGTTATTCATTGGTATATTGTAGAATGAGTCTGATTTGACCTCATTTTTTATGTTCATATTTTTGTGTATGTCTTCGAGTGGCGGCGACGCTTTATATTCGCGGGTTATAGCCGAGTTGTTCAGAAGATTAGCATTACACATTCGCTCTAAGCTTGGTGACTGTGTGTTTTGTTTTATTGTGCTCTCTAATTTGATGTAGCTTGGGTCGCTACTCTGTATCTTTTGCGGCGGCGGGAGCAACGTCATAGAGTTTACGTTAATTTGTTGGTTGTATGAGAATATTTGCGGGTTTTCATTAATTTCGCTGTTGACGGGCGTCGTCGCCGCGTCCGCCAACATTGGCTCTGGAGGATAGGGCATTATGTTGCTAGGAGATTCACTCAGCGACGGTTCTGGTTGCAGCTGCATGAACTGCGTCGTGATCAAATTGTTGAAGGTAACAGGGCCTCCTAAACCAAATCTCTCATTGTCCTCCAGCCTTCTGAACGCCATCTTTTGTTGTGAATGAAACATGTTCTCTTGATCAGGCCCTTTTAGTATTAGATTGCTCTTCACCGATATTTTAGGTTTCTTTCTAGGACCGCCTTCAGGTTCCAGCGAAATGTTCACGGGATAGTTGCTGGACGGCACAGGTAGTATCTGCGTCGGTTTTATTATTGGCCCAGTCACTTTAGTGGTGGACAGTGATATTTTGTCGACAGGTTTCAATGTTATGTTGTTACGTATGGGCGGCAGTCTGATCGGGAAATTACTCATGATGTTGTTGTTTATACTGCTCGGTATTGAACAGTGGTTCGATGTTAGAGAATTGACGTTATTATTTTGTAAAAGACTTTGTTCCATCGACACAGAAGTGTTGAGGAATTCATGTAGATTCGGCGTGGTGACGTCGTATAGGGGGTTGTGCGGTGGGAACTGTCTTTCTAGCAGTGTGTCGTTTGAGCTTTCAGAGATGAGGCAGTCAGAGTTGTTGTCCTCCTTGCTCAGATCAGTAACCATGATCTCATTGAAGTCTGATTGCTGTGTGTTGTTGCTGGATGTGGTGCAGTAGCTCTCATTGTAGGTCTGCGCCAAGCTCTCCGACAGACTGTCACAGTCATACACTTCAATTGGTATTTCGTTCACAGGCTTTGCGGCGGGTTCTTTATTTTGCTCAGTACTTATAGCAACTTTCTTATTACTATTCTCTGCTTTGCTGGGTATCGTCCAGTTGGGTTTATTGACTTTGCCTTTAGTCATATCTATGAATAGCTGTATGCCTTCTTTGTCGGAGTGTGTAGTTAGATGTTGGAAGTATTTATCTTTGTTCAAAGATTTGAAGGCGCAGTAAGGACAGCGGTGCAAGTCAGCGGTGATGGTGGGATGTTTAGAGATCATGTGTGTGGTGAATAAGGTGGATTGTATGGCTGTATAGGGGCAATGTTTACATCTGTACACATTATCTTTGGAATGTTGCTTCTTGTGTCGCCGCAACGCGTTGTGATCACCTGTGCTGTAGCTGCATTGATTGCAGGAGTAAGGCTTGTCACCTGGAAATTGGAAAAATGGGAATTACACTATAGACAGATAAAAAAGTCTCACCCAGATGCTAAGCAAGACTCAAGACAGCCTGGTAAGTATAGTGATAAGGCTTTCTTCAAGTTTCTGAGACGTACAAATAATGGTCATCTTATCATCATTCTACACACCTGTATGTGACCTCTCATGGAGTTTGAGTTGTTCTTTCCTCGACGACGTATAATCGCAGTGTGAACACTTGAAAGGCTTGAGCTTGTCGTGTACTTCGGCGATGTGCACCCGCAGCCGGCGCTCGTTGTTGAACTGTCGCTGGCAGATAGTGCACTGTAGCTGTGTTGTGTTCTCCTTGTGGATCAGCTTATGCTTTGACAGCTGGTTAGCATTCTTGAACGATTTTGAGCATATGGAGCCTGGAAACAATTATTATTATTTATTAATTAAGAATCAAAGATCTAAAAGTAAAAGAGTTTATTAGAATACAGGATTGACATGCTAATATTCATACAATGGTAAGCGTAAAGTAACACTTCTGTATGTCGAATTTGTATTACAATTTGACATACGGTCTCTGAATATTAACTTGTATGGGGACGATGTGGATACAACTGAAGGAATGCAGCTTACTATCCTGCATTTTTATAGAAATTTTACAAATTAAAGCCAATAAGTATACCAAAGAGGAAAATACTTACAAATAGAAACTTTAATCTTCCGATGGCACTTCATGTGAATATTATTCAGTCTGTACCTATTATATGTTTTAAACCCACAAACTTCACAGGTAGGCAGCTCCATGTCTACCGCATGAACCTTCCACAAATGTTGGTGCAATGCTGCCACTGTGCAGCACACTTTAGAACACTCACGGCAAACTAATTTACCATTCTGGTGACATTGTCTATGGTATGCAAGAGTCTCATCTTGCTTCAAATGTATTCGACAACCATTTACTGAACACATGATTCCTAATTTGTTTTCTGGTAGTGTATCATTTGAATTCACCTCTTCAGTCTTTTTATCAGACTTTAGTAGGAATGGAATGTGTGATGAATCTTTAGCCTGTAAAGGTGATATTGTAGCATCTAAGGATGTGATGCAGGGTTGTATTGAAGATATTAAGTCTGGTGGAACACTGCCCACTTGGATAACATTGCATGATGGATTGACAGTTGCTGCGTCAGATACACTCACAAATTGAGGGGTTATGTCATTTGTATACACAATATTTATGCTGGCTTCCTGTATTATTTCTTTAGGATCAACTTTCTCAAAGTTAGGTGTGCTCATTTTATGAAGTTCATCTACTGATATAAAGGCTACTCCTTTAGGCAAGTCATTATTTGCATTCACAGCATCGGGAACTATTTCTATGACTTGTGGCATCTTTATATCTGACATATTCTGTCCTGCTGTCCTGACTTGAGATGCAACAGGAGGTGGTTCGGTGTTTGGGATATCTTTTTTTAATTTAGCGTTTTTAAGAGCTATTTGGACAAGACTTTTGATCATTTTCTTAATGTCTTTGATTCCCATTTTGTGATGGTTACGTAGATGGGTTCGTAGGGTCTCTTCAGCATCAAACTCGCTGGTACAGCCTGGACAAGGAATCTGTATGTTATCTGCCAGACCATTGCTCTTAGCCAAGTCTGGATGAACGGTAAACAAGTGAAACTTTATGTCATCCTCTGCAAGAGCCATGTAAGGACAGGCTTCACATTTGAAAAATGGTGTGGATCCTACTGACTTTTCTTCGTAGGACATGACCTTTTCTTTAGGTGCAGGCTTTACTTCGTTGAAACTCTGATTCACCATTTTGTTCATGTTCATGATGAAGCATTGAGCAGTCATACTTCACGGCACAAACGGGACTACACCAATTCAGTTCATTTTGCAATCACTATCTACATTTACATTACACTTTTGACTTTTCAAAACAGCTGTAAACGGTATCCGCAATATACACGATAAACACCACGATCCACCACCACCACCATTGAATGAAAATGACAGACAGGAAAGTTTGAAGTTTTGATGCTTGTGATTGATTTGTGATGATTGACAGTGATTTCTATCACAAAGGAAATGCCCTTGTTAGCAGCTCTAAAGGAAATTGAGTTTTAGTCGATTAAATCATCATCATCGTAGATTAGAGACCTGTCGTAGTCAGTTCAGTAGAGTAGTAGTAAATTTTCCTTTGTCTATGGATATGGACAAATTATAAAAAATCTGTATTTGAGTTAGTGATGCGACTCGAGACAGACTTTTCATTCAAGTCTCGTCATTTTAAAATTTCATTCAATTATAACTTGAGTGAATGAGTCACTCAAGGTGTTTCGTGAGGGAACGAGTCACTCGGATGATTTTCTAAGAAAAGGTCACTCAACAAACTCGTCACATCAATCACAAACTATTGAATATGAATAGAGAAGAGAAGAGTGAAAAAAATATGTAACTCGGTCACTCAAGGCCCATCATATTTTTTTCACTCGAGTCGTTAATCTTCAATATCACTTGAGTCACTTGAGTATAAGTGACTGGACGAGTCGCATCACTAATTCAAGTTCTGACTAGGGATGTTCGATCCAGGGGCTTTGTATCGATATTTCGGATCGTAATGGATCGTAATACATTGTATCGATCCAAGTATCGATCCAATTTGATACGATCTTTTGGATCGATCCAGTATCGAATCAAGAATTAAAAAAAATGTTGTAATTTAAACCTTTAAAGTTGATGTAGTAGAGAATTTTTTTTTTTTTTACATTGGACAATCGTTGAATGGTAGGGTACGTAAAAATTATAATCTTGATAGCCACTCTGGATATAGGCGATTGTAGATTTTATTTAAAGTAAGTGGCCAATGAGAAAAGACATTCGAAGGGGAACAGACGTTCCTACCCACAGAACAATATTACTGGTTTCTACTACTGACAAACAATGTAGGTTGATTTTTTTATGAAATGATCTATAATCTCAAGTAATCATGTCAAAATTGTAGGTAGGTATATTGAAAAATATAAGATGTAATAACTACTGATTTAACAGTCCACCGCCAGAGAAATATTTATATTAGTGTAATATGAACCTGTTTGTTGTTATAAACCATACTTTGGAGCTAAGGAATGCGGTATTAATATTACGAAGTTACAGATTGCTTATTATTTTAGAATTCAATACAACAAATTTTTCGATTCGATCCTCATGGTATTTGTATCGATCCACCAACGGATCGAAAGCCATTGTATCGATACAAAAATCGGTTGGATCGTATTGCTTTGTATCGATCCACACAAGTATCGGATCGGATCGAACATCCCTAGTTCTGACTTCTGACGTGTTGCTGCTGGCTGCTGTCACTACTCGTGTAATAAAATAATTTTTGTATCTCGTATCCTCTCATAAAAGTTAATAAATACTACCAAAATGAGTGTGAGTATAAAGATTTCTAACTGCTATTGTTACTAAAATGGTTTTTGCTAACTTCAATTACATTATATCGTTGTAATTTCAGTTGGAAATAGAGTCGATGGTCCGCTACACGTCTCCGATCAACCCGGCAGTTTTCCCGCACCTCACGTTACTCCTCCTCGGCATCGGCATCTTCTTTACAGCTTGGTTCTTTGTCTACGAAGTCACCAGCACCAAAGTATCAAGGGATCTGTTCAAAGAGCTACTGTTATCGCTGGTTGCCTCGCTATTTTCAGGATTTGGGATTCTCTTCTTATTGTTATGGGTTGGCATCTTCGTGTGATATCCCTAAGTTAGTTTGTAAGCTATGTATAGCATTCCGAGTGTGGTTCAGGTTCGCACGAAGGTCAGATTGAGTTGACCAAATGTTTTATTGTTTGTATTCATAAATTTTATAACTAAGTAAAACAAGTTTTTTCTTAAAACCACAATCTTTATTACCAATAAAGGTAGGTACTAAATAACCCATGAAACTAAAAACAATCAGTGCAGATAAACCTAAACCATTATTATTGTACATCTGCAGTTGTTTGAAGAAAATTAAACTTAAAATCTATACCTATTGTATTATTTTTTAGTCCTGGTGGCGCTCATGCATGCTGATATTAATGGCAGTGGGGCAGTTCCCCACTGCCATTCTAACTCATTCTCATACAGGGTTCTCAAAGACCCAATTTCCTCTGAATAAGCCTTTAGCTTTTATCAACTTGTGTATTTTATTGTACTTATATAAGGTGCACCAAGACAATACGGAAGAATAAGATTTTCCATACACAAACACATAACTTTTAGGCCATACAAATATTTGTTCAGTGAAACACCAGCAGACCAGTGGCACAGACGCTGGTTGCTCAGTCGTAGTGCTAATAGCGCTGTCGTATCTCTAGCAGTCTAGCCAGTATAATTCTATTCGATAACTTCTGATGATGGGTGGTCGACAAGTAAATCGCGGTCGCGGCGAATCTCGTCGTCCAGGAGTACCGTCTGGTGCATGCGACGCGACGCCAGCGCTTCAATGCGGCCGTACAGCGTCGGGTGGGGCACTACGAACCGACTGGACACAGAAAAACAAAAATGTAGTTAATTAAGTCCTTTTAAAGGTGGCACCGCGCTACTAGACTTTATCTGGGGAGGTACAGTCAGCGCCTAAAGTAGCTAAACACTAATAGTTTTGAATATGCTTTGATAGGTTTTAGAAGTTAAGACTATGCAGCATAGTACTTGAAGTCGTTTGCGTCGAGACGGTACAGCTGCGTGATCTCGACGGCGACGACGGTGGCGACGCGTTTGCTATCCTTCATGAGCAGGGCGACCTCGCCGAAGTGGGTGCCGTCTACCAGGTGACACACCTGCCGAGAAAACAATGCTGTAGCTCAAAAGGACTACATATTTAGGAACTTTCTTTTATACACCTACCAGGGGCCAAGCCTATTGCCATATCAACTGGGCACAAATTTAGACTCTATGCTGCTACTAGGAATTTCACAGAGAAACCAAATAACACAAGCGTAGTAGCCGCGCTAAGAACCACTAGGCTAACGAGGTATTATTATCAATTTTATTTACCGAAATCTATTCAGCGATTTAGGCGCGAGAAAAGGGTAACATACAGAATTACAGAGTATCTATAGTTGCGTCTTTGGAGTGGCGGTTTTTAGTTTCTGCCTACCCCTGTGGGAAAAAGGCGTGAATGTATGTATGTAGAGTAGGTATAGCGCTTTTACTAGCGGTTTAATACTTTTACCCGACGACGGCAAAAAAATGCAGGAAGGGTAATGAATTTGGCAGTCTTATCTTGCTATTTACGTATGTTCCCCTGAAGTACTCATCTGATCAGGGCCGGATTTTGAGATGTGGAGGCCTCGGGGCAACAAAGGAGTATATCTCGTATTTTCACGCATTCTGAGCATATGTAGTGCCAAAATGCTGTCAATCGATTCGGTATTCTGTAACAAATCTCACCTCAACGCCTTTCAACGAATACACAGCGACGGTTCCTGTAGCGATGAAGTACATGCAGTCGCCGATATCGCCGGCCCGCACCACTAGGTCGTTGGACAGGTACACCTCGGGGCGCAGGCACCCGAGCACCGTGCCCACCAAACTAGCCGGCAAGTCCTCGAACAGCTTCACTTTGTGGACCAACGTGCGGCACGTGTGCAGTTTGATCTCATGGCGAAGCTCCTCTGAATCAGAAACCAGATTCTCTTGTAAAGAAAATACAATTAATGTGCGTGATATGTGACCTCAACCTCCTGGTGAACTGTGTGTACATTAGTAGCTACCTAACCCCTCGGGAATACAGGCGTGATGGTATTTTGGATGGTAAGTTATCCTCTAAGTAAGTACAACAAACATTTTGGGTTTGGTTTAAAAACACGGCACAAATCCAAACCCCGAGTTGTTACTAGAAAATACCCAGTACCTTAACATTTAGCTTAACTTGGGAATCGAATACAGGACCTTGAGCGTGATGGTCGCGCTCACGACTACTCGGACTGCTAGACTAACGATAACGATGCAAATGACGTGTCGTGTCGAATAACTAGGTACCTACACTACCTACACATACGAGTACACATGTAAGCGTTTCACCTGATAGGCAATCGAGATCGGACTCTTCTTTGAAGTATCGCTCCTGGTACCTGTACTGGTAGAAGGCACGCACTCGCTTCTTGAGAGCAAGCGGGAACTGTCTATATTTCATGTATTCCTGGTACAAAAAATATTACAGATTTATTTTTTTAGCCGACAAGGAACGTATGTTAGGACTATCTATTTTATAAAGAGGGTGGTACCTACAAACATGGATTTATTAAATCACAAATTCGCAATAGGTACGTTTAAGCCTAGGACGATTTAAAAACGTTCTTAGCGTCTTGTGGATCTATAAGTACATAGGTAATACTTATTAGTAGGTATAGTGGTAATAATGAATTTTCTTACCTCCACTTGATTCATCAGTCCCTCATAACGCATCGAAGAACCGAATATCGTTAGATAACTTTTTATGAGGAAAACTAAATATAACAAAAAAATATTATTAGAGAAATGTGCGTCTCATACAATAAATCACGTATATAAAACAATGGTTCAGTGTAAATCTAAGAAGCAGGTTTTATGTGGTTTGAACTGAATAGGCGGCAAGAGGAAGCATTTTATTTTACGTAGGTAGGTAATGAATGTCATTATCAGTTTTTGAATTTTTTAAAGCATTTTCCATGCCAGGATTCTAGGATTAAAAGTAATTTTTATAGTTGCCACAGAGCACCTAGATTTTCATAGTTGTCATCATCATAGTTGCCAGAGAGCGCCTACGAAGAAATGTTTCCCATAAAGATTCCCAATTTGTCAAATAAAACCAGGGCCCAAATCTTCTGTCGATCTAAGCAATGACGGAGTCACGGACCTTCCAACAGGTTACCTATTTTCGTCAACAAGTGACTCTATTCGAATGTGATACTAGGTTAAATAAAATTGATTAATTTTAAGTTACCTAGAGTAAACACCATGAACATTGCAGCATAAACTATTATAAAGGAGTGAATTAAAATCTCGTCTGGCTCAGAAGATCGGAACATTGTAAAGCCGGTACCTGAAAGTGACAGAAAGCTTGGTTAAAAATCTCTCATCATTCGGAGTATTCCCGTTTCAGCACATGTTTTAAGAGCACCCAATACATTGAGCACTTATTCTCAAATGGGAATAAGAAAACAGATGCTGTAAAAATAGGTGACTTCCTTCATTCCACCCAAAAACAGCTATTAACTAAATAGCCGTTTTTGGGTGGAATGAAGGAAGTCACCTATTTTTAGAGCATCTGTTTTTTTATTCCCATTTGAGCATAGGTGACGTATGAGAGGACTCTTACTAGGTTAATGTGTGTATGTTAAGTATCTAAGACGTAGCTGTTCCGGAAAGAAGGTAGTAGGAACCTACTGTGTGACAGCACTGTGACGTTGTCGTGGCCTAGTGGAGGACCTTTTTCTATCGGCGAGAAGATAATCACGGCATGGAGTCGGTGGAATGGTATCGGAGCAACAAACTCTCTTTATCCATAGACACACTTACCGAAAAATGCAGAGAGGCTTATTATCACAGCTTTGTTGTAACGAGTTTGTATGTCGTATAACAGCAGGTTCCGTCTAAGGTGGATGCGCATGTAGTAGTTGTGGCCAGCCGGCATTTCACCAGTCCCTGTAAGAAATATACTGATGGAACAAAAGTACTTCATAACTATTTACTAGGTTCCAGAGTTTGTCCAGGTGGGTGGAAAATGAATCTAAAGAAAGAAAGTCTTAAAAGTAGATTTTGCAAGGTGATGAGACTTCGCTGCTGTAGTTCGTTTGGGGTGGTAGGTACCACCGAAATGTTATTATGTTATGCCGCCAAGCAATAATGTGATAGCAATATTGTTTTCGGTTTGAAGGGCAATAATAAATACATCGGGCAGCCTATAAATACATCGGCCCTACCCGTATATTCCGTATGCTTTTTTCAACTTTTATATTAAAAACTATAGGTACCTAATAATAAGGTAAAGTAACAATAATCGCCGTGTACTGACAATAATAAGTGATGATGGCTGGGCAGTACATGAGGCAGCTGCACCAGTGCGCCGACACCAGGAAGATCACGGGGAGCCGCACCAGCCCGTGCACGATGTATGATTCGCTGAATATCTGGACACAAATATACTGTATCAAAGAGATGCCCTATATGTCCACAGAACCGGTTAGGAAAACCCGCCACCGGTTCGTGCACAGGTGCGGCATCTGACAGGCCACTTAGTAACGGATTATCGTGACACACAATACAGTCTTCTTATTCCCTTCGGGGTAAAAGGCGTCATCGTATGTTATGTATGGTATATAATTTAGGAGTACTTAAGTAAACTTGTAGGAGACAGGAACCCCCCTATTATTTATTTCTAATTATTCAGTTCAAGTAGGATATAGATATTTCCTTTTATTTCGCTTGAAGAAAAGTCAATATGGCAATAAGTCAGACAAATAAAAGTGCTTCAACACTTTCTTACTGTGATCAATACCAAAGTATAGAAACGTACCCTTAGGAATGTTCGTAGGTCGATGGTGACGGTGTAGATCCTGGTGGTCCTCAGTATGGGCAGGAAGTGCGTCACCACGATGACCCGCGTGTCGGCTTGGAGGAGCGTTACAATGATCGCGATGGGCAGGCAAGACGCTATGTCCAGGATGAACCAGCGACGAAGGTAGCGACTGGAATCATTATAAAAAAAAATACTTCTAATCTTAGCTGTTTACACGAAGTGTTATCCGTTTTGATTAGGAATTTACCTAAATCCCATCTTGAGTGTTCTTCTACGTTGTTTATGTTTATACACAGTGCACAATTTCATGCCTAGAGCGCGTTGTTTGTCAGTTCGTCCTTGTTAGAGCTTCTAGTTATTTGTATACTTAAAATACATTCGGCCTTTTCTTATGTCTAAGAAACCATATTCAATCAGTTACATAAATGTCAATATTTTTTAGCTTCATAATCACTTGTTCATTTGTTTTTGCGTCTGGAAATGCTTTAACACCATCGAACCGCGCCGCCTAGGGTAAAGGGCGCGGTGTGTAAACTCCGCCCTGAAAAGGACGTATACCCACTTAAACCAGACGGGTGTACGTCGTATCACCGTTTGGCCGGGGTACGGGTAGGTACAGTTGGCATTCATCCGCGACCCCGGAGTAGCACTTGTACCTAGTTAACTGTAAATAAATATCTTACCAGCAGATAGACTTCCTTCTCATGACAATTTGGGAATGTTTGGTGTCAATGTATCCCGTATTGAATTTGACGACTATGTCTATAAGACAGATGACATTGAGGCCCAGCATGACCCGGTCCAAGGCGTGCACGCACAGGTTGTGCACCGGCTGCAGGATGAAGAACACGCGGAATGTGGACAGGCACATGTGCGCCAAGTTGATTATTATCATGAACGTCATCCAGAACATACTGAAATTTATTAAAATATTCGTACTTATTTAATTGTTTTTTACTTAGGACCTGTTTCACCAACTTTGGATAGCTGTTAACCGCCGGATATTAGAAGATATAATTTAAAAATGGAACTGTTTGAAATTATCTGCCAATTAAGTCATTTAACGGGAACTTATCAGGAAGTGGTAAAAAAAGCCCTCATTATAGCAATTTCTTTGGTCTACTTTAAGGTCTACCTACCTGTTTAGCCCTTTGAGAACCATGGCAACTAAAGACGAAGATTAGCCCTACCGTCCATTTTTCTTTTCTTTTAAATTCACTAAATTAAATGAGGCCCGGGAACTAAGTATATAAGTTATTTTCTATAGTGATTGTAATTTGTTATTTGATGAATTAAGAGCCTGTTTCACCACTTCTGGATAGCTGCTAACCGCCGCAATGCCGCATAGGTACTTAAATTGATGAATTTGTATGAAAATAAAAAAGAAGTAAGTATGTATGAAAGTATGAAATAATCTGGTAATTTAATGTAACGGGGGTTTACTAGGCTAGGTGGTGAAATAGGCCCTAAAACTTGTAAAAAAGTAATTGTAACTTGTAAGTAGTGATCGTAAGCCCCGGTGCCCTGCGTTCGATTCGAATGTCGAGCAACGCTGTATTGGGTTTTATCTATGAAATTCTCAGTAGCAGGCCGGAGTTTAGATTTGTGCCCGATTATTGGCAATAGGTTCGCCATGTTACAGTACACGGAACCTGTTTTGTTGCTCTTCAGAGAATAAAGGACTCTCTATTGAAGAAGTAAATTTTAGCTGGTAAGTGAGCTTTGAGCTTTATACTTGATTAAGCTAAGGGGGTGTATGACTTGTTCCCCGTCCTCCAGCAGCTGTCTCTGGCGCTCGGCGACCACGGCCGAGTAGCTGCGGAAGTGGTCGAACGTGTCCGGGTGGTGCTTGGACAGCTGGCCCAGCTTCCTCAAGCAACGAATTCCACGTCCGAACCAAGTGTTCTTTTTGGGTAACATGCTGTCAGAACCTAAACAGAAGATATTTTGTATGTGGCAATGACCCGTGAGGTTTTCCCGCAACCCAAAAAGGCTGTTCAGTGTTTGCAATGAATATTGAACGAAAAGCAATTCTTAACCCACCAGACAGGCTAACATGCGCGCCACGACAAAATTTTGTCTACTCTTGTGTCTCGCTCCTTCTTTTGCGAAAACTAGACAAAAGCGATCGATCGAATCAAATCGAATCATACTCATAGGCTCTATTTATTATCATTCACATGAAGAAGATGGTTGCAAAGCCATCGCCATAGGCACCCAGACACGGGTCAGCGGATGAGATTTTAAATGGATTCGTCACATTTACTTAGGATTTAAAGGGGTATTTCATTAAAAATAAAATAAAATAGGCAATAAAAATTAGATAAATCATTTACCGAGGTCCAAATCACACGTGTGTTTCTTGCGCGACATTCTCATTATCGTGGCTAAACGATTTTATCGAGTTTCGAGGACTGTGCGGACTTCATCCCATCACAACGATTCACATACAATAAAGGGAATCCCTATAATTTTACCTTAAAGTGACCTTTTCCCTACAACGAAATAGCAACAATGACAACTAGAGAAATTGACAACAAATTATCGTTCAATCTATCGTACCTACGATGCAAGAAGTTTATAATATACGTTAGTGGTAGCCGAGCAACAGGGTATTTCTTTTCTATGTTCTTTTCACTTTTCGTTACCAATCGATTCAATGCTGAGGGAAAAACATGGTGCGGAAAACTGCATCATATCTAAGAGGACTCTACTTACTTTCTTAGTGGTGTATGAAGATAAAGTATGTATTTAATCTAAAGTAAGATGTCTGTCAAACTTCATTTTTACCCTAATCAATCTGATTGAGATGATTATTTAAAAAGAGATTTTTACTTATCTATTTTAATAGTATACTTACTAGCTGCTCGTTCCGATGTCTTATGTGGTTAATAAAAGTTCTACTAGTGAAATGATTATATTGAGGTCCAGAAGGTTTTAGTTTATTGATAAATCTTTCTACTTCTCTATTACTTTGAAATTAATGGATAAAATATGATAAATGTTGTACCCCATGTTTAAGGAAGAGTTGTAACAGACATTGGAAAGAAGAACTCATATAAATCATCGTAAAAGCAAGAATAAATAAAATATTGATTGTAGTTTTTATTGAATTTTTATTACATTATTTGTTCATAAAATAAGTACACTTACATGATACGAGTATTTCTAGATTTAAGACATAAATAAATGCATTGCTTTTCAAAATTTAACACGGATATGTAAACTAACAGTACTAGAAAACTAAGACTCGACTCTACGATAGTAGAAACCCAGTAAAATATTATAGTTTATAGACTTGTACTAGGAATAAATATTTAAGGGGGTGGAGGTCTCTTCAGCCCGGCGTCGTCAGCAGCAACCTCTACGTTGAACAATTTATGGTTCTGGTTGCCTTCGGAACTGTGAGTTAGCGAACTCTGGGCTGAAGGGGGTGGCATTGAAGCCAAAGTTGTTGTTATGATTGGCGATGGTGTCTTCAGGCTGCAATTAAAGAATTAAACAAACAATTACTCAAAGCCACAGTACCACGATTACCTGTCTTTGGCAGCAAGGTCTTTTGGACATAGCAATGTTACCAGGACCAAAAGTACCTGTCTTTTGGTATGCATGTAAAAAAGTTTAAAAGGTACTGTCAAAGTAGTATTAAAAGTACTTATGTAATTTCAATGCTTAACAACTTACCTCTTTAGTTACGATGCCTTGCATGGAATTGTCGTCTCCTGGCGGGAAGTAGTCATCTCGGAACTGCGGCAGATCTTCAATGCCAATCAGGTCCGAATCGTTAGATGCGTCGCTGCAACGGAAAAATATCTTGTAATGCAACTACCTACTACTTATACAATAACCGTGTACCGTGTATGCATTTAGCTTCACTCACGGCACTGAACACTTGGCCCTGGAAGTTCTGTTTGATAATTATTATAAAGACTGACTGACATTGACTACCAGTGAAAGTCTAGTCAAAGTCGGTCAATTCGTTTGGGAGGTTTAACTCACTAAAGTAAAAAGCTGTTATTTGGACATAACCAGACACTTCGATTTATTTTTTTGTAAACGTATAGCAAAAAGGTTGTTCTAGTCATAACTATGGTCTCTTACCTTATAGCATCAAAATCTGGAGCTTTGACGGTTTCATTCCAGATGGGGTTGGATCCCTCGACGGCGTGCTTGTTGGTCCCAGGCGCTGCTATACCGACGCGGTTCAGACCAGAGTCTACTGATCCATACTTTGTCATGGAGAGGGCCTCCAAGCGTCGGTTAAGCCTGCAAAGCATAAAATAAATTATGATAATGGACTGAATACCAATGGAATGTAGGAATTCATGGCTTAATAACTTTAACTACTAAACTTTGCTAGTTTTAAATAGGATCTGTATCTTTTGTTCTTGGTGTCTGCGTTACAGTGTCGTTACTTACGCCCTAGTCCTGATGATGAAGGTGAGCAGCAGCACGAGACACAAGAAGGCGAGCACCACGGTGAGCGCGAGCAGCACGTACACGGTGACGGCCTGGCCGTCCGTGCCCAGCTCCGGACTGACGCCCGTCACCAGGTCCTGCAGAATCAACAGCTCCACCAGCAGCCCCTGCTGGATCGAGCGCAGCAGCACTGTGTCACTGCGCAGTCTGTACGCGAAATTCAAGGCACATGTCAATTAATTCAAGGTCTAAGTATCTGTCACACTTCAATTAACGAAATTAATGATAGCTAAGAGAGACCCTATCTTAGTACGCTGATAAAAGACTCGAATACTAGGCCAAGGCTGTTGTTCGCTAACGATTTGGTAACGTCTCTGAGTGCGGCAGTATGATTGCACAAATCACCAAGAAAGCTATTGATAATTCATAAAAGTAGTTTTATTTCAATGTCGATTATATAGTAGGCTAAAAATTTATTAAACTAAAAGTCATTTTGCCGTTGTTTTGCTCAGCAGGTAATAACTATAGAAGAAAAAACAAGAGGACCGTGGACCTAAATAATATTGAGGATACCTGTTGAGGTGGCAAATCAAATGTTGTAGATGCTACTCACTACTGGCTGCGATGGCTAGATCTAGTTGTCTGGGTCAGACTTACTCTTCAATCTCCTCAGCCGGTACGGGGAGCTGGTCCCTTATGAAGTGCGCCCTGACTTCCGTGATGTGGTCGAGCGCCGCGCCGCTGGTGTCGGACGCCGGGACCGTCTGGTCGATGTTGCACGTCATGTTGAACCCGGTCGAGAACGTTTGGGCTATCTGGTAGTACAAAGGAGTTCTCATAAAAAATGAATCAAACTTCTTTATCGAAGTTAGTAATATAATATGGGTGGTTTGCAGTTTAAGTTTTAAACGTAAATTAGACCACTTATTTATATCAAACGCTTATCGTCGTTTCTGCGTATTAGCCTTAAAGTTTGGTCATCTGTAACTGTAAATAAGCCAGGATCTATAAGACAAAGGAGATGTACACTTACGAAGTCCCCGTTGCTTTCAACTTGATCTAGCGTGTTCATGAATAGGAAGAACACTCGGTTGAGTGATGTTATCAGGTACACCTTCACTTCAGCGCGGTCTGAGGCCCCAGCTAAATACAAACAATGCTTTTATTACAGTATATCTTTAATGCCTATAGAATACATACGAGTATAAGGCATGAAGGGGTGCTTTAATAAACAATGGGTTTTTGTATCAATTGCCGATCTCTTTGCCATGCTCTATGCCATGAGAAAGAGATGGCAGAAGAATGGTATTATTTTTCATTAGTTTAAGGAATTTCCATGAATTCTTTAGTTATTCACAGGGATACTACTGGATATTGGATTATAGTCTGCCCGGAACTAGTTGGACGCGCTAGGTAAGTGAGCGGCGGGACGGCGGAGCGGGGTCGCCTACGCGCATTGGGGCGGAGGGGCGGGTGTGCTTGCTTTTGTTCACAGTAACCCGCCGCCTCACCCCCCCTACCTAAGGCGCGGCAAACTAGTTCCGCGTGGACTATAGTACTTATGTATATTTAATGTAAAATCGAATCGAAAAAATCGTTCTTAAATTCAGCTCTTATAAATATTTTACATAAGACCGATTTTTATTGAGCTAAAGTAGATGTATACTTTACCTACTCGTTGTTTCAGTTATTAGTTATTTCAAATAGATAGATAATTTAACGGGACAAACTTACAAATGCTGTTCGAATTTTGAATTTATCTGGTGCTTAGCAGCTACCCAGAGGTGGTGAAACAGGCCCTGTGCCTCGACCGCGAGTTTTTCTCAATAAACTCGCTAGCGACGCAGTAAAATATTTGTATGGAAAAACTCTCACAGCGCCTCTAGCGGCTACGTAAGGAACTAAAACCTGCTATGAGATTACAGCGTTCCGATGCATAAAAAACCTATCGAAAGTCATTCGATAGAACTCATGGTTGAGGGGCTGATATTTCAAGTAACACTTACTTGGATCAACAGCCACCACATCAAACTCAAACATGCCATTCATGGAGGCAGTGGGTTGGAAGTTGAGCGTCAGAACCCCGGTTTGCGGGTTCAGGTTGAAGGCTGAGTTCTGCACAGCTTCCAGCGAAGGATCTGCCACCAGCGTCGTCATGTCGACACTGTAGGAGACCGGCAGGTTTTCTGTATGCGTTGCCTGTAATTAGAGTGTTGCCAACAGTGAATAAACGTTTTTCGTCCCAGTGTTTTTTAATCTATCAATATGGTATTTTATTTTAACCTGCCCCAATAAGCTACTAGACCTCCCTACTATAGTTGATATCAAATAAATAGTAGTTAAACATTTTTTTCATACAAACCTGCACCGTCAAGAGCACTCTGTTGATGGTGTCAGCAGTCGATATGCCAGCGGTGTAGACTTGCCTGGTGAACACTGGCCGAGGATCTGCTTCTCTTACCTAAAATAACAAATAGGTTAATAAGCTGTTGCTTTTAATTATTATTAAAAAAAGCCAGATTAGTAATTATTTCCAGTACTTTCTTGCTGCATTTTTTTACTATACTATAATATTTTACTTAGCCATTACTACATTACAGCAGTCACCCATATGATTTTTATCTTTACAGAAAAAAAATGATTCATGATGCTTATGATGATTCCTTACATTCGTTTTTGGGGTGTAATAAATAATTACTTTTGAATAAGCCTGGCAGTTAAAGGGTTAAAAAACAAGAACAAAGGACATCTAAAAGTCGAAGCCGAAGTCTTCGAATTTATTTTCCAATGAAAGTTGTAGTAAGTAGGTAGTATAGTAGATATCCTTTATGGAAGGCGCTTGAAACAACTAAATTGATATATGAACATATTGAACAAACAAAACGTCATGTATGTTGTAGGTACTCACGATGACGATGACAGTGATGGTGGAGCCGGCCAGTGGGGTGGCGGAGTCGGGCGAGTTACTGGCTGCCACCACCAGGGTGTGCTGCTCGGCGGCGCTGCGGTCCAGCTCGCTCACCAAGTAGATGATGTTCGCCACCGGGTCCACGGCGAAGTGCCCGTCAGCGTTGCCCTCTACAATTTTATTATGATTCATGTCATCATCACTGTCTTATGTTTAGGCTGGCGATCATGCATTACTGACTTTTACCAGTGACTTCGCTCGTGCCATCCGTTCAGTGGTATGCTATATGTTAGTGATAGTCAGTCAGTCATGGTTTCCTAAGTCATTTTTACAACAACGGAAGAATGAACATCCAAACGTCATTGGGCTTTGTTTAAAATAAAAAAAATAAAAAATAAAAAACAACGTCCTACCTTAGGGAGGCGGCCTTTTTTTATGCAGAATACCCTCATGGCTGCCTGCCACCTACGGGGCCACAGGGTATGACGGACCACTAAAACCGAATTTGCCTTCCCTTCCTAGATTGTCAACTAGTAGTGGGTAAAGTCTTGGTTTTTATTTTTGAAGAGTTCGTGCTTACCGATGATACTGTAGAAGATGTCGTAGCAATCATCGACACACATGTGGTTCTTAGGGTCTTCAGCCAGCGGCAACTGGAACCGCTCCGACAAGCCCGCCTCTTGTTCTATAATGTATGTATAGGGGTGAATTGCGCAAGCAAAAAAAATACACGGCAAACCTGAGAACGGTAGTGCAATGTGCTGATTTGTAATTTTATAATTTTTTCCTCAATAGTTTAAGTACTCCTCTACCTTGACAAAAAAAAATCATTGATTTCTACCCTTTAATATACCAAAAAAAAAATTATAAAGTGTTATTTTATCATCACGGTGGCCTGTCCTGAACCCAATTCCGTTCATAAAATACCTTCCCCTGCAAATACATTCGTAATATGGATTTAAATCGATTTTGATATCATTAAATTATTACATATTCGATCAAATAAAACTATTTTTGTTTCTTTATCTTCTTTCTCATGGATTTGACAGGCAGTTAACTTTTGTCTGGAAAAAAGTTATCATTTCAGAGGACAGTAAGTTTTAGTAGAATAGCCACGTCAACATTGCGTTGTTACGCCCCTCTCACCTTTCCTCACTTCGGATCAATCCGGCTCAAGCTCTCGGCGCAAACGCACCGGTCCCAACGTCTTGCCGTTTCCCGCCAAAAATGTAATTTTATCATTTCAGTAATAAGGGGACAAAAATAGTTTCATTTCGGTGGCTGATATATATAAAGTTTTAGAGATACTTATGTCAGATACAAAGTCATAGTTTTGTAATGTAGGTAGTTTTACCTAGAGTGTAGATTAGATTATTCGGGTGTATTTGTATTTAAATATATAAAATATATACATATATCTATCTAGTTAGTACATGTATATATTTTAGATACACATTTGTTCGGCTCAACGATGATGTGATGCGTGTGTAAGTCACCACAGTGTTGATTATTATTTCTAGATACTAATTGTCAACAAAATAATTACTTCGAGGGTGTACCTTCATTATAAGTGCCTTACCTTTATTTTTATATAATTTATTATGAGTACTGAATTACCAAAGATTATATAAGTAAAGAAACAATTCATTCATATCATAATAAACATTACATAATATCATTCTTTGAGGTTATTAAGTAAAACCTCAAAGAATGGTATATGTAATACTAACTGTAATTCTGTATATTAATTATGATATTAAAATAACTGTCTCAGTGTTTATCTAAAATTTGTGAAAATCAAACCTAACAAAGTACGGAACCCTGGCTGCCCGGCACGGTTGTTCTTAACTGTATCATTTCGGTGGATTTATTTCATTCCGGTGCACAGTCTATCATTTCGGTGGTAATTTTTATCATTACGGTAGACACTTTTCATTTCAGTGGACTCTTAAAAATTCATCCTTAAATATTTATGTAAGTTTTGATGATATTTAATGTCCACTCACGCACAATGTTACAAAATAGGCTAAAGTTTTATTTGTCACTAAAAATATGTAAATAACATTGAAATAAAAAAATCCCACCGAAATGACACATAAAAATCTCTTGTTGAAATTCACCCATTATAGGTATTTAATTTTACAGATACGTAATAAATGTAGCCTTAAATGAAATGAAAATATATGCATCTGCATGCTGTTCCGGTCTGGGATGCGGGACGGTTTTATGTTCGGCTCTTAGGCCAGGTGGCCAACATACCGACTGCCACCTTCCGCATAGTGGTGGGATCATGGGAATCTCTTTTGCATGATCTGTGGATGCACACACCCCTGACTTTTTAGTATTGATATTTTGAATAAGACATTCATTTAAAGTCGAGACATCAAGCCAGGGCACTTGACATTTGAGGACCCCAAAAACATTCAGTATTACCGATAAATGCGACAGTAGTGCTAGTGTCGGCGAACACGGGGCTTCCTTGCGTGGGCACGAACACCGCGGTGAACGTGCAGTCCGTGGACCTCGGGTACGGCTCGTCACCGCCGTCCGTGGCGCGGATCGTCACCTAAACATGCCACTTAGTATTATACTTCAATATATGAAAGTTCCGCCGATTGACTAGACATAGTTTTCCAGGGATTTCTACGAGCCATCTAGTAATTAATGACTTTTATTTATTTATAATAGTAGACTTACAGCTTAACTTTGACTAGTTTATTTACAGAAACAAATTATTAATCTTAAAACTACTATATAAAAGTGTTAGGTAGGTATCTGATCACACTAAGCATAGGTGCAATAATAGTTACGTCGGCATTAACAGGAGCTACAAGCAAAACAATTACTACGACGTAGTATATAGATTGTAGATTGTGTAACTGCTACGAGAGCTACGGTAGCAAAATGATCTGTAGCCAGCCTATCTACGTAAATTGCACAATTTGCATGTGTTACATTTTGTATGATCCATCATAGTATCAGTCTGAAAGTATGTCTTCATCTCCATACTCATTTTTATTTTTAGCATATTCATTTTTATGCCCATAATCATTTCTAGCCCCTTTCCTGTACAATAGACTAAATAAGATATTATCCATTTATGCCCTTAATTACTATAGTACTAAATCAGTAGTGTATAAACATTTACAATCCTTGTCCTATGATAACACTGAATATCTAATTAATGTCATAAAATGAAATAAGTTTCTCCAAATAATCTTAGACTTTTTTTTTTTTGCACTTTTTTGTTTTTTTGTTTTTGTGTTTTTAATTTATGTTACTTACTGTTTAAGTTATTATAATATTTAATCGTAATTAAAATCGTAGTATTTAATTAATACCTAAATAATCTGTTTAGCACTTGCCTATGCCTAGCCTGTGACACAGGTTCATCCTAGTACAGGTACCTAACATTGTATTTACCTCCTAATTATTTTGTAAGTTATTATTGTAATATTTTACCTCTGTATTATCAATAAATTTATTATTATTATTATACTAGAATATCGGATAAATAATTTAAAATGAAAATTGACATTTTCAAAATCAGCTCGCACGCACATTAAATCGTGTAAAATCCGCCATTTAGTTTTTTTTTTATTTCATGTATTTTATGTCCTTCCCAGTGACACTCGTGCCATCAAGAAGAATCTAATAAGGTATCATTTATATAAATCGGTTCAGCCGTTGAGTAGTTACGAGCGGACAAAGTACGGACATACATACACGGCAAACAAATAACCCTTCTTCGACAAACAACTCTTCGACAGAATCTAGATCTTAAAAAAGATAAATAAAGAATCTTTAGATGCCGGTTACTACGCCGTAGCGATTAGGTGCTACAGTAGCGTCTGTGAAAGCTACGCTAGCAGGCTGCATTCATAGCAAGTTACTTATCTAGTTACTATTTGTTTAATGGTCCATGGTTGTCCATGAGTTATGCATAATCTTACTAACCTGAAATTCGCGGATATCTTCAGGGAACAGCTGTATCAAGGTCAGTCTTCCGGAATTCTCCGTGCCATCGTACCTCACATCTAAATACTCTACAGCATCACCTGAAAATGTTAAATTATTTGACAACCTGTTCAAGGTAACCTCAAATTAGATTTGATAATGCCCATAAACATGACACAAGTGTTTCGTTTTGGTCACTTCCATTCTCCACCGATAAATATTGTGTTATTGTTTTGTAAACTAAGTACGTTTTTTATACAAAAGGCAGTATTTAAATTTGTACCAGCCTTTTGACTCCATATTGAAATAAGGATAGCGTCTTTCTTTAATTTCTATTCGTTTGTTGGTTTAAATTTTACATCGCTACGAGTCTAGGCTCCAAGGAAAAGTGTGAAGCTTACTGTCTCCAACGACTTCAAAGGTGACGATGCCGGCGTGTAGGCCATCTTTATCGATAGCAAGGACATTCTCCAGGAACTCGCCGTCAACTGTCGCCAGCAAACCGTTGACTGTTGCCCGCTCCTAAGGGTAAATTCATATTAAATGCTGGAAATTATACTGCGTACTAACAGAAATAAGCTCTACATATAATAACAGTTAACATAGTTAAAGCTGTCAAGGTAACTTTGCTGCAGGCGTTTTACTGGGGTGGATACCCCATTGTTAGATATCAACTTGCGTTAAGCAGTATGAAAAAGTCTCCCTGTCATATCAGTCAGAAAATCAGACATCCCATGGCGACTGGTACAATAGTTAAAGTGGACAAAGATGTGTCATAATTGGTTGAATGGAGATTTTATTGATTTGGTTACAGTCTTAGTTAAGTTAACATAAATGGTTAACCTTTTGGTTTGGTAAACCATCCATTGCGATCTTCTGAAAGATCTTACCTTGGCTAGTCTTATGGTGGACCCATTTTCTGGGAACACAAATTCTGGCTCGTGGAAGTTGTACGGTCTGATCACTAGTTCGTACTTCTCGTCCGACATCTGCTGTGGAATTCCGTGGTCGTATGCCTAGAAATTATAATTCAATACTTAATAGAAAATTTTCTTTGGCACTGGTTGTGAATGGGCTATCCGTATGAGAATTCGTGTGAGGATTTTTGTGCTTCTTATGTTACAATGCAATGATAAAGATAATCATGGAGAAGTGAGGTATATTTGTTACCCTGATTAATGGGGAATGACTCTATGACAGGCTAATAGACTGGCGGTTGATTTCAAGTGTAATATAATTGAAATAAAACTACTTTTTACGGATTTTATCGCGTTAAAATAATATCAATATAACGCGATAAAATCCGTAAAAAGTAGTTCTATTTCAATGTCTAGTATTCGCGTAAGTGTCAGAAATCAATATGTAATAAAATTATATTACATACATAAGCTTTATTAAGGTAACAAGTGATGTAGCGCTAACTCGTCATTTGCAAACGTTCTTACTTACTAGAGCATTCTTATTCCACCTGTAGTAACTGATTGAGTTCTGTGGTGAGGTTTCGATCCACACACGGAAGAAATATTTTATGACATAAAGAGTCCAAGCAGTTGTTTCTGTGAATACCTACACTACACCTACGATACAGGAGAATTTTGTTGTGATGGATGGAAATTCCGAACATAACAACTGGAAGTCTTGACGTTGCTTACCAGTATATGAATTTCGTAGGTGCCCCAATATCCTCTCAAGTCCATAGCAGTCTCTAGTTCTCCGGTGACGTTCATGATCTGTATCATGGTGAAGAGCTCGGGGACTTCGATGTCTCTGTCGGTGGTGAGGCCTAGGATCGCGTAGCCGACGCGCGAGTTGTCCGTGTCTGGATCGTCACGGTCCGGGGCGTAGATGTCCGGCTCAATACGAACGCCCTACAAAGAGTTAGCAGCTAAGAGACAGTTGAAGTGGCTATTATGTTTAGTACTTACCGTCATATTTTATTAGCAGCAAAATTACGAAGAAATGCATGTAAGTATTTTAAGTATTTAAGTAAACAGTCTCTAAATAACTACCGCTTCCAGACTTTCGGAGATGGACCAGGATAGCTCATGAGGTTCTGGTAGCTCTGGAGCGTTGTCATTCACGTCTAGTAGCACCACTAACACTTCCATTTCAATCGGGTTCCGGTTGCCGTCTGCACAAAAAGTACAAAGTAGTGTAAAGTTTCCTCTGGACTCTATTAGTTTTGATTCACCGTTTTGCTCAGCATATTATTATAAAAGTCACGATTTTGTTACTTATATATGTAGATAGAACATTGTCCAACTTACCTCCTTCGCTGAAGAAGTTGTCAATAAGATTGAGGAAGATCCTGTGTTGCGGTTCGTCGCCGTCCCGGTCCAGGACTTCGTCGCCGGGATAGTTGACGTAAATCAGCCCGGTGTCCATGTTCACCTCGAAGAAGTCGCGGAGGCGAGGGTTCACGGCGAAGTTTATCTGGTAGCTCACGTGGTTGTAAATTACTGGAAATCGTTTAAAATAGTAAGAATGTCAGTAAGACTCTACGGTTATCTAACAGACATTGCATGACCAACTGTAACCCTGAGTGCCCCCCGTATTGATCTTAATTTTTCCAATCTCGTACGAATATTCCTCTCTTAGCGTATTTCATCAGAATGAAATCGACATTCTGCCGCTAGGACTGAATTCAGAGCATTCGTGTACAGTGCATGCTACTCTACTGTGCGGGTGCTAAATAACTACTTAAATTTGTAATTAACTAGTTAACTACTATAAAAACGAAATGGTCGTAGATTACTAGACTCGTAGCTTCCATAAAGTGTGAAGGGATACATAAGAAAGGATTTAAGAAAATTCTGGGAAAACATTGCAAGGCACCAGTACTGAATGATCTATGCGCAGTTGCGCATGGTTAGTCTTACAGTCTCTGTCCAGGTCGCTGGCTTCGATCTGCAGGACCTCGTCGCCGCTGGTCGCGTTCTCGTAGATGTACACCGTCAAGCTATACAAATCGTCTTTTGGCTGAGGCACTTTGTTGTTCGTGTCGATTATACGAATTCTAATCTGTTGAAAAAACCACAATATTATCCAATAGATATTAATATTCATAGTTAGACATATTTCGGGCCTATTTCGCCACTTCCTACTAAGTATCCGTTAAATTACTTATTTGCTCCATTTTATAATTTATTCGGTGGATAGCGGCTATCTAGAGTTGAAACATTAATTGAGTGCTTGCCTGCACACTTAGATGATTAAAAGAATCGCAAGTTTTCAACTGCAAAGGGGTTTCCCTGACATGAAGAATTTGTAGCATCACGCAAGCGCAGCTAGTACTTACCTCGGCGCCTGCGCCCGCGCAACTCCCGCTGTTCAATGCAGAGCCGTGAATCCGCGACCGCTCGGTCACGAGCGCCAGTCGCCAACGCACTCCGACGGCGAAGCCACGCGCAAAAATTCTTCCGCAAATCGCTCGTGACCTAATTAGTAATTTAACTCGTATCTGAACTTTCTTCTAAACTTTGCATACTACTTACCTGTACCTTTCGTGTTGTTCTGTTTTTCTCTCTTGTTTCCTGTGCTGTGGATAATATAATTAAATAATACTTACCTACCAGTAACGGAGTTTAATTGGAGAAGTCTTGGTCATTACTCGCAACTACAAACTGGTGACCCCGACGAGTACGCATTCATGATGGATGTTGGTGATAACAGTGGCAATAAAAAGACGGTGGAAGTGCTTGAAGGAGATATGGGCAATATCTTCCGTGTGGGTGTGCGAATTCCACCATTTTATCCAGATGATCCTGAGCTGTGGTTTGCCCAACTGGAGGGACAGTTCATATTGTCTAACGTGACGAGTGACTCAACAAAGTTTTATTACGCCGTGTCTCAACTAGATCACACTTATGTCGCGCAGATAAAAGACATTTTATGCGCGCCCCCCGCTGCGGGTAAGTTTGAAAAATTAAAAACTGAATTAGTGAAGCGGTTAAGCGCGTCAAAGGAAAAGAAATTGAAGCAGCTGTTCCTGCACGAGGACATAGGAGACCGTAAGCCCTCTCAATTTTTACGCCATTTAAGAAATCTTGCAGGCCCGACAGTGCCAGATGATGTACTCCTTACATTGTGGACTGGCCGTTTACCGCATAGCTTACAAACTGTAGTGGCTTCACAGCCTAAGCTTACGCTTGATGATCTCGCTGAATTGGCGGACCGGGTACATGAGATAGCCCCGTCGACGCCGCAACATCAAATAGCCATGGCAAACACCTTACCGCCGCCGCCATCACCGTCATTGTCACGTCATGAGGAACTTACCCAGGAGATAAGCGCTCTAACCAAACAAATTGCTAAACTTACCTCTTATGTACACAGGCAGGAGCGCTCACGTTCACGATCCAGGTCTCGACGCGACTACGGCCGGAACCGCAGTCGCACCGAATCACGTGTCCGGCAACCACCCCAGGACCACCCGCACTGCTGGTATCACTATAATTTTGGAGCAAAAGCCAGGAAGTGTACAGAGCCATGTGAATTTGATGCGGGAAATGCTACGGGCAGCCGGAAGTAGCGGCCAACGACTGCCCCACGTCACCAGGCCGTCTATTTGTAACTGATCGGGTAACAAAAATGCAATTTTTAATAGATACGGGATCAGATCTGTGCGTTTTCCCACGTTTAGCAACTAAAACGCCCTGTGTAAGAACAAGGTACGATCTAACAGCAGCTAATGGCAGTACCATAAGTACTTACGGTCCGATGTTACTGCACCTGGACCTGGGACTCAGGCGTGATTTTAAGTGGCAATTTATAATAGCTGACGTTACAAAGCCAATAATAGGCGTAGATTTTTTAAGTTATTATGACCTTCTTGTAGATATTCGAAATCAGCGACTCATTGATGGAAAGACTTCATTGTCTATCACAGTCCCTCGGCAGAATATTCCAGAAGACATAGCTTCAATTAAAACGGTTTCTGGTGACTCTGTATACCATAACATTCTTCGTGAATTTCCAGTGATTACTCGGCCAGCAGGTGTGCTGAGGCCGATCCAGCATAACACGGTACACCACATAAGGACTACTCCAGGTCCACCCGTAGCCTGCCGGCCTCGCCGTTTAGACCCCCAGCGACAAAAAGCTGCAAAAAAGGAATTTGATGAAATGCTGGAAAATGGAACTGCCAGGCGTTCCGAGAGCCCATGGTCTTCACCATTGCACCTGGTAAGAAAGAAAGACGACAGCTGGAGACCTTGCGGTGATTATAGGGCACTTAACGCCAGGACAATACCAGACAGGTACCCAGTTCGCCACATCCAAGATTTCTCACACCAGCTATCTGGCTGCAATACTTTCTCAACTATAGACCTGGTAAAAGCATATAATCAGATACCGGTTCACGCTGATGATGTCAAGAAAACTGCAATCACCACTCCATTCGGGCTTTATGAATTTCGAGTTATGACATTTGGTCTACGTAATGCGGCTCAGACTTTTCAACGCTTCGTTGATGAAGTCCTGCACGGTCTAGAGGAGTTTGCGTACGGATACTGCGACGACATTTTGGTCTTTTCGCCATCAGAAGAGAGTCATAAGAACCACTTGCGCCAAGTTTTCAGCCGCCTCGAGAAGTATGGTGTTCTCATCAACACAACGAAATGTGTTCTGGGAAAATCGGAGGTAACTTTCCTTGGTTATAAAGTTTCAGCAGCTGGCACTAGGCCTTTAGAATCAAAGATCCAAGCTATAATAGACTACCCGATGCCCAAGACTGTGAAGGAACTAAGAAGGTTCCTAGGCATGCTAAACTTTTATCGTCGTTTCGTACCGAATGCAGCTGATAAGCAGGCTCCATTGAACGCCCTTCTTGCTGGGGCGAATGTTAAGGGTTCACAGCCAGTGCACATGACACCCCGATTAATTCAAGCTTTTGAAGATTGTAAGAAATCGCTGGCAAATTCTACGCTAATAGCTCATCCCCACCCTGAAGCTAAATTGAGTATTGTTACTGATGCCTCAAACGTAGCTATCGGCGCAGTCTTGCAGCAAAAAGTTGACGACACCTGGGAGCCACTGGGTTTCTTCTCTAAAAAGCTTAGTGCGTCGCAAATCAATTATAGTCCATATGACAGAGAACTACTAGCGATGTATGAGGCAATAAAATATTTTCGTTTTATGGTTGAAGCCCGAAACTTTAGTATCATGACTGACCATAAACCACTGACGCACGCTTTCAAGACAAGTAAAGAAAAATGTACGCCTAGGCAATACAGGCATCTAGAATATATTGCTCAATTTACAACTGATATTAAATACATTCCAGGAAAACAGAACGTTGTTGCGGACACTTTGTCAAGAATCGAGGAGATTACTGACGGTATTGATTTTGAGGCACTTGCACAATCACAAGCTGATGATCCAGAATTGCAAGGGCTTTTGAGGAATGGATCCTCACTCAGACTCGAAAAGGTCAAAATACCTGACACTGACATCGACGTCTACTGCGATGTCACAGTCACGCCGGCAAGACCATTCCTTACTCCAAACTTTCGCCGTCAAGCGTTCGACACCGTACATAATTTGAGCCACCCAGGAAGCGCAGCTACAGTGCGACTGGTAGCACAAAGATTTGTTTGGCCAGGGATGCGCAAACTGTGTAGAGAGTGGTCCCACAATTGCCTTAAATGCCAAGGCAGTAAAGTAACACGTCATACCTTTGCCCCAATTTCCTCTTTCCTGCCCCCTTCATCGAGGTTTTCACACATCCACCTCGACATTGTTGGACCGTTACCCATTTCGTATGATTACAGGTATTGTCTCACCGTCATCGATAGATTCACCCGATGGCCTGAGGCGTACCCCATCAGAGACATCACAGCAGAGACCTGCGCAGCAGCGCTGGTATCCGGCTGGGTAGCCAGATTTGGCTGTCCACTCAAGGTGACAACAGACCGCGGCCGCCAATTTGAGTCGCATCTCTTCCGAGCCATCACTACCATGGTGGGTGCTCGACACTTCCGCACAACCGCTTACCATCCTGCTGCTAATGGGATGGTCGAACGTCTTCACCGCCAGTTAAAGGGAGCCATCATGTGCCACGCTACGTCACAATGGTCGGAAGTTCTTCCACTTGTACTTTTGGGTATAAGAAGTGCCTGGAAGGCAGACATAGAGGCCTCACCAGCAGAGTTGGTGTACGGGGAGACACTTCGTCTACCGGGTCAATTTCTAGCCCCCATCGAAGACTACAAAGCAGAAGACGTCACCAACTTAGCAACGCGTCTACGACATCATATGGCCAACCTAACTCCAAAGCCTGCATCATGGCACCGTAAGGGTCCCTTTTACATGCCCCGTCATCTCGATAGCTCATCTCATGTGTTCCTGCGGCAGGATTTCGTCCGAAGACCGCTGGAACCGCCGTACTCTGGTCCATACAAAGTCTTAGAACGCCAACCCAAATTCTACAAGCTGGACGTGCGAGGAAAGGAGGTGACCGTTAGCGTGGATCGATTGAAACCTGCCTTTATTACTCGAGAGGAAGATATTATACCTTCACCCGCTACTCCTCCTGTAGAACCAACTCCCGAGTCTACACCTGACGCAGAAAGGAGGACCAGGAGCGGGAGACGTGTGCGTTTCCCTGACTTTTATCGCCCGCAGTAGTGGTCTCAGCGGGGGAGTACTGTAGCATCACGCAAGCGCAGCTAGTACTTACCTCGGCGCCTGCGCCCGCGCAACTCCCGCTGTTCAATGCAGAGCCGTGAATCCGCGACCGCTCGGTCACGAGCGCCAGTCGCCAACGCACTCCGACGGCGAAGCCACGCGCAAAAATTCTTCCGCAAATCGCTCGTGACCTAATTAGTAATTTAACTCGTATCTGAACTTTCTTCTTAACTTTGCATACTACTTACCTGTACCTTCCGTGTTGTTCTGTTTTTCTCTCTTGTTTCCTGTGCTGTGGATAATATAATTAAATAATACTTACCTACCAGTAACGGAGTTTAATTGGAGAAGTCTTGGTCATTACTCGCAACTACAAATTTAAAAAATTAAGATTATTTTTAATGGATTGTATACACACATCTCCCGGCGTATCCCAGTATGTCGGGTCTGGAGGACAGTCTTCAATATTTTCTGCGTAACACTTATCGCTGGCTATGATGGTGTAGTTCAGGTAGTACTCCGGCGGCACGTCTGCGTCGATAGCCTGATGCGCGAACACCGTGATCTGACCGGTGTAAAAGTCGATTTCGACCAGGTCCTCCTTGGTATTTGGTTTTGGGCTAGAAGTTAACAAACGATTTTATCATCATCATGTTTCGATCCCATTGCAGTTGCTTAGAGGTCACAGAGGTGCACTAAATATGTACATTGTACACCCTCAGTTCGCCGGTATGTTTAAACCCGCGGGCGAGCATATGCCATCAACTGAACACAAATCCGGATCCAAGCTATTACTAGGAATTTTACAGAAAATCCAACACACCGCTACACCCGGAAATCGAACCCAGGACCTCCAGGGTAGCTGTCGCGCTTGGGACCACTAGACCAACGACCAACGGCGTTTTTAAGACAGCAGTACTCACAATATGGTGTAGCGCACTTGGTTGTAGAGTGGGCCGTCGATATCAGTGGCGAGCACGGAGCCGATGACCACACCGCTGTCGGAGACTTCGCGCACGCGGAAGTCCTGCGTCAGCGTGCCCTCCACCCACACTGGCGGGTTGTCGTTCATGTCCACTATAGTGATCGCGAATGTTGCTGGAAATAAACATTGTGTGACCTTTTCGTCATTCAACAATGATGCTTGGGGGTCAAAGCCGTCATGGTCGTGGCGAATGTTTTGGATCCCAAGGCCATGACAAGGAAAGGCAAGTGTGGTTTTTAGTCGGTAGGAGTTCGACATACCCCTACTTACTTACTACATTTTTACGTAGGCTTACTACGACTAAGAGGATTTTCCGCATCCCAAAAAAAGGATGCTTTGACTGGGAAGGATAATCATGGTTGTAAGAAGTCTTACAACTTTGTTATAAATTGTTATTGTTAATTGATTAACAATAAATAGTTCCATAAGATCATCAATAACACATAAGTTTTTCAGAGTTGATATCCTTGACTTACATTCGTCATAGTCATCTCCGAGCACGGTGTTGAGGTCCCTCACCCGGACGGAGAGGTACAGCACTTCGAACTCTTCGAAGTCGATGGTGACGCCCTGCCTGATCTCCCGGACGACCAGGCGGCCGGTGGCGTTGCCGCGGTTGTTTATGTTCGGGTATACAGTCTGAATTTCTACGCAACTGAAAAAAATCACGTTATCAGTTATTTTTAAAAATGCATAAAGATAATAAAGTTATCATTAAAAAACACCCTGGAGAAATAGTAGTATGACTAGGTATGTAAAACCGAAATATTTAAATTATTTAGAATATTTAAATTCTCGAAAGTAAGGAGCGCCCAATCTTCAAACTATTTAAGTAAAGCCCATTCGTGGAGAATTCCTTGGCTGCTATTATTTACATAGAAGTATTTAAATGAACAATTAAGTAGTTATTGTCCTCAGTTTAATTTCCAGATCAAAAGGTCTCTTGTTACAAGTTTCCTAGATCTTAAGGAGCCCCAATTTTGCTGTTTTACTTAGGACGAGACAATTTTTTATTATTATTATTATTTTACTGAGATTCTATTGAGGTTTTGACAGATTTCTAATTCTGCTAAATATTCAATAATAGTGTTCGGTGGAGTGTTGCTAAAATGGCTTCTGTATTCTTATTTCATTTATTATTTAGATTTAATATAATTCATTACAGACCCCAGATGTAAACTATTGATAACCGGGCTATACTAACAAAAGCTGTGTCTACTATCCGTCTATGACAGTTGAATGGTAGTTCAATGGAAAGTCACTGTAACGCCACTGGTCTTAAATAAAGGGCAGACTATCAAAATGTGTAAAAATATTCCATCGTCACACTATTGAGACACTATTGAAGTGTTAAATAATTAGCAGACTTGAGGCCCTGGTAAATTGAGGATGGACAATGGTTCTTCTGAACCAACCTCTAACCTCCACCAAGATTTCGGGGCTTATCTGGTGATTTAATATTATGTTCTATAGAAATTGGATGGTTACTTGTGAAACTCCACAGTAGGTGTCTCCCGTCCCTGCTTGGTGGCGTACGAGGTATCCCAGTCGATCTCGAAGCGCAGTTCGGCCGTGGTGTCGGGGTCTGTCGCCGTGATGCCTTCCGTTATCAAGTACCCGTCTGGCACGTTCTCTTCAACATTTGGACTACCACGAGGCTGAGACGAAAAAGAAACATTGGTTGCTAAAGTTTTAGCCTCGCCGATTCCCTAGGACACCTGAATTTAGAATTTAGTGCATTTGGTTTCAGGCCTGCTTCCTAGTAGCGACGAATTGCAATTAATCAGGCTGAAGTGTTTAAAAGTGTGGAAATTATACTTCGCGGGAAAATTTGGCCAGAAAAAGAGCTGATTCCATTTAATTCCACCTTATTTTGATAAAGCAGGAAGTCCAATATTTTGGTGACGCTGACAGTTTGCATATTCAAACTTACCAGTCTGAGAGTGGGCGGGGTATTGTTGATGTCCTGCAACTGTATCACTAGCTGGGAGGTGGCCGTGTTGTAAGGCTCGCCCAGTGTGTCATCAGCTCGAATCTGCAACCGGGACAAGCGGTATAATCTGGATAAGATCTAGGCCGACATTTTGAAATGCCAAATCAAAGGCACATAGATTGCATACAGAAGCCATCTTCGGGATACAATTTACGACAAACGATAAATGCGTCAAGTAGCTCGAACAAAATCTATAAACATAATATATAAAGGTGTATGTATATCTATAAAACTATTATTAAACAAAACGGGGAGAATCCTATCCTATTGGTCACAAATTATGTTATTAGACAACGACGTACCTTATAGGTTTTTTAAGAAAAATAAATAATATAATGCATCATCTATTACCTGGACGAAGAGTTCGCTCTGCCTGTGATAATCAAAGGCATCGTCGATTGCCACAAAGATTTCGCCTGTGTCCTTATCTATCCTCAGGTATTCAACGGCGTTGCCCATCAGTGAATGCCTGAAGTTTTAAAACACTAAGATGAAAGGCTTTAAAATCCACAATTTACTACCATAAGTAAACTTTTAATTTGACGCACATTTGGGATAGCAGCAGAGCGCGCAGAGAGATAAATTACAACAAAGTACAAACTTACTCGACCCTATCATCAATATCTCGGTCGAGAGCCAGAACTGCTCCCACGCGGTACCCGGCGCCTTGAGTCTCCTCAAAAGTGACAGTCTGCACGCTGTACTCGAAGATCGGCAACTCGTCGTTCCAGTTGATGAGGTTGATGAATATGGTCGCAACTCCAACCCAATCGGTGTTGTTCATATCTATGGCCACCGCCTACAAATTATCCTACATTGTAATAGAATAACGAGAGAGAATAAGCAGAGTGGGTAGAGCCACGTGATTCAATTTCAAAATTTCGTAAGTTTTAAATTTTTACAACAAAGAAAAGTGTATGCATTATTGCATTTGTTATTAAAAAAACATACCCTCAATTTGATATGTTGAAACTCTGGTACTTCATAGTCCAACATCTGATGCAGCTGTGTGCCTATAATGAAGTTCTGGCGCTGGTAGCCAACCTCTGGAGCAATGTAGAAGGCGTCGTGAGCTCCCGGAGGGTACTCGCTCTCCAAGTGCACTCTGTATTGAGCATTTTGACCCTATCAAGGCGTTTCATCAGATTATTAGAGCAAGTTTATTGGCAATGTTATGTTCTGTATTTTTTTTAATTTTATTTCGGTTAATTTGGGAGGAAACCAAAGAAAAAATAAGTGGACTGTGTGAGAAAGCATTTGACAAAGGAGGTAAGAGATTTTGGAAGAATAAGGCATACTGCGCCGACCCCAAGTGAATTAGGACCAGGAAAGGATAATGATGATGATATATTTAGTTTAGTTGCACAAATTTAACACAAATATGATCATTATCGTGTACTAAAGTTCAAATACTCGGTAATTATATTTGTGCTTGTGTGTGTGATTTGGACAGAGAATGCTTGGAGTCATTTTACTTAGATATTTATAAAATCTTTTTTGTAAATTTTATCGAAATTTGTTTCGTGACTTAGGTGCGAAAATGTTACAAATTTCGATAAACTTTGGCAAGAAAATACAATGCTATATAGAAATAAATTAGATGCATATAATATAAACTTACAAGGTCCCGATCGTGAAAACCAAAGTCCTCTAAATCTAACGTCATTGCAGTCTCCTCCAGGATGTCAATAGAATATTCAAGTTGAAAAGGCTCTGGTATCTGATCGTTGACGTCGTTGACTATAATGATGACATTTGTTGGCGTCTCATAGGATGAATAGCCTAGTCCTTCATCATCATCATCACCATACTTGAATGCAATTATGGATAGCTCAAACACTTCTCTTTGAAGAGTGTCTCTGTCTATAGGATCGACGTAAAAGATAGCACCATCGCGACCTCCTTCTATAGTTTCAATGTGGAAGAATGTATCTGTTGAAAATAAAGGAATTGGTAATAAACATAGGAATTTACTTACCGTAATGTCGCTAGCTGGATCTTATTAAATGAGAATTAATTCTTCACCAATATTACCAGCGTTGATCTCGTATACAGCATATTTTGGGCTATTTCTAATTGTTTTTTCTTACCTTCTTCAGCTGTTTCGAGACGATAGTATATGGGTTTGTCAATGCCAGTGTCACCATCTATAGCCCTTACTCTGAAAGACTGGTGAGTCTTCTCGTCGAACTGTTCTACCGCGAATATCTCCACCCAGCGCGGCGGTCTGTGTTCCACATTTTCCACTTGCACCATCATAGTTACTGTGTGAGTGTTAGGCAAAGAATCCTGAGGAGTTAAAAGGGTATTTTTAGTATAGTCCTGCGGTTCGTCATTTTCTACAATACAATTATTTCCTCCAACGGAATTGTTATGACTTTTAATATATTTCAGTTTATCCTCACCGAAGCCGTAACTCTGAATATATGCAGCGGGTTCTCCTCATAGTCGAGCGGCCTCTTGAGGGTCAGAATCATGTTCATCCACAACCACGTCCCATCGATATTCTCACCAACCAGCTCGAAAGTCTCCTCGTCACCACGGTCGCTTTCGATAGTGAAGACCATAAAACGTGTGCTGATCTCACCGTCAGCGTCGCTGACGTTGTACACGCACTTAGTCGGGCCTGGCTCACCAAGTTCCTGAGATGTACAGAATATTTTTTACACTAAGTATGCAACAAAGGTTTTTTTAATCATCATTTGCTTCGTTTGTCTAACAAATAAGGAACATTTGGAGCTAAACAGTATTTTTCATATAAGAGGCATCAAAGAGTACTCACAGGTATCTCACAGGGGTCGAACAGCTGAATGATGGGCGCGTTGTCATCGATATTGACGATCATCAGCGTGACCATGGCAACCATTGCCTCATCATCTACCCTCACGTTGAACAGATACTGCTGCATGCCTGGAGTTTCGTAATCTTGTCTGTAAAGTTCATAAGTATTTTATTTTTTTGTATTAATAATGTCATTAAATCACAATGAATTGGCGTCGTTTTGGTATGATAAGTTTAAGATTCGTGACATATTTTCTGTGCCGGTACAAACACCGTATCCTGTCAAAGACAGTTGCGATCTAGCTTCCGACTAAAAGGCGCACGTAGAGCAAACACGCGCACTACCTACTGGGAGTCTGGGAACATTGTCTGGTCGGGCGACGGAATCCTCAAGTCAGCAGCCCTGCTAAGCTTATGGAGGCAAGAAATCTGTTGGTGCATAACCTAAAGCACGGAATTAGTAGAATGGAGGAGAAATTGTCATTACCTTTGAGTAATCACGAGATGCCAGTCGCCACCATCTTCAGGTATCCGGCGTATGTCCGGGCGGAGCATGTTGAATGAACCGAAGTTGAATGGCACCACCACGTAAGGAGTTTGACTGCCTGCAAATCAAGTTTATCATTGTTGGTGAAGGTGCGAAGTGCGAGAACTATTGACTAAGTAAATTTTACAATTTTATATTTTATTTATTTTATTTTAAAATGAAGCAGTTTTAATGAGACACATTAAAAAAGAGAATACAAGACCTTGGTAATTAAGTTTAGCGATGATGACGTCACCCTCGATCTCCTCTTCCATGTAGATGACCTGCGTGCCGAGGGTGGGGCCCGCCGGATGGAAACCGTCCATGCACACTTCATCGCGCTCCGGAGGTGGTAACAAAGGCCGTGCCGCCCATGGTACACCTAAAAGTATACACCAATCACAAAAACTGCTACAAGAGCGGATCCAGCCTTCAAGTAAAGGGAGGGGAAGTCACAAAGTCTGGGTCCAGCCAGAACGGTTTCAAAAGTAGCTGAATAATCTTGCCAGTAAGGTCTTCGTCGTCTAGGTCAGTGTTGGATTCCGTAGTATTATAATACTATTTGTACCATTATTTGATAGTGTGTAGTATGTAGTATCGTAATGCCACTATACTACGCGAAAATACCATAATTTTGATGTCGACTGATTTGTATTAAGTGAGCCCTTTTACTTATTAATATTTACCCTAAAATGTCGGGAATTTCTGTATGTACGGCAACACCTAATCAGGATTAGCCATATATATGGAGTACCTATATTATATATCTATGGGATTACCAAATACAAACGTAGTGTTGCCAATTTAGCGACTTCGCTGCTAGAAATGGTGGCTTTTGCCTGAGTGTTAGCGTCAGAAAAAAAATTGTCGCAAAAAATGATTTGTATTACACATTTATTTGGTCACTTTTGAAGTACCATCAAAATACTTTAAGCGCTCGTTTTTCAAAAGATTCGATATAAAGAGGTGCTAATTAATAGGAGTATTTTTAGTTACTATAATTTCTTTTAGTTAATTATTTCAAAAATACACAAAATTTTTCAAAAATGCAAGTCTGTAGTATTTCTGGGTATAAAATAAAAAAAAACTTCCATTTACGCCTAAACTGAATAAAAAAAAATTACGATTTACGAATGCGTTTTACCCTTGTGGGGAAAAAGGAAAACGTCAAAAAATTAAACATTAAAAATACCTACGATAAAAAAATTTGAAAAGTCAAACGTAGTATAATTTTGGACAAATAGTATTATTTTATTGTCCATCATAATTTTTTGAGGGTCTGAATCCAACCCTGGTCTAGGTCTTCTTATGTTTTAGTGCTTCTTTATTATATTTTGCTCTCGAAGCCGTCTGTATTTCCCAAAAGATAAGGTATGCATATTTTACTGAAATGCATTAACGATCTTACCGTCGAAATTTTGTTCATCTAAATCAGGCTTTGGTGGCCTCGGTATAGCAGTCATGTACCCACAACGTTCTGAAAACAAACAACATTAGGTACGTAAGTATTATTAGATGTAACTACGGGTTAAAAAAAAACTAAAGATAGATATTAGTAGTACAGTAGTTACATATTCTTTATTTATTTTTTATCAGATCCCGCTCCTGTTTCCAGCCTGTTTCCTTCTGTAACCACTGTAACCAGCCTATAATACTCCTTGACTCACTCACTCTCTTGATTAAAAATGTAGCCATTTTAATTTAGTCGTAAAGGTGAAATTTAGTTTGAGTGCCTGATCTTCCTCTGTTAGAGTTCGTTTGGCATGTTACTACCGATCGCCCGCATGCTTAATATAAGCTTAGCGGCAGAATATTTAGTTCTTAGTTCCAGTTTAAAGGGCAATGTAGTCAGTGAAATCACTGGGCATAGGGCAATGTAGTCTCAGGATAAACTCCGGCACCCGGTCTGTAGATTTCCTTGTAAAAGTAAGTAAGTACGAGTACCTTGAGCGAGCGCAATGTTGGCAGCGAGTAACAGCAGCGCTGCCGTCGCTATTCGCACGTCGACGGCCATCTCACATGTTCTGGATTAACTGTGTTTATACTCCTGTGAACATTCACATAGCAAACTATCACGCTTGCCCGTATGCCGAAGAGACACCTTTGGTTTGGTTTAAATATTTATTCTCATTAAGAATTATAAAACAACACAATAATTATGGTAATACTCAAAGATTCATAGCATAGATTAGCACCTCTGACTTTTCGAAATCATGTGCGTAATTTTATCACTCGCTATATCGGTGAAGGAAAACATCGTAAGGAAGCCTGCATGCCTGAGAGATTTTCTCGACGGCATGTGAAGTCTGCCAACCTGCATTTGGCTAGCGTGGTGGACTCTAGCCTAATCCCTCTCATACTGAGTGGAGACCCGGGCCCGGCGCAGTGGGACAGTATACTTATATAGCATAAATATATAGCATTATTTGAGAGCATACATAACAGTGGTAGTAAACAAATAATGTGCAACATATTTTTTTTGTTTTTACCCATACAGTCACAGTATCGAGCGTAGACGGATATCGCAGCACAAAGGGCCTTCGCCCTGCAATAGGCCGTTGACGGCCAAAAATAATAATAATTTATTTATAGTGGGAGTGGGTTACTCAGTTATTCTTTGCACACAGTTCGAGGGCACAGACCAGATAAAGGAGTTTACCAGTTCTGTGGTTCAAAGTGGTTCGAAGCATATGCCATAAAAAATGAACATTTTTCAAATATATATATATATTTTGCTATCGTAGCAATTAAGGATTTAAGCCAGATATGTTATGTACTTAGCCAGATAATACTTATAGAATGTAAGAACACTATCGTGTTCCATAAATAAATAAATAATTAATGACATCATTGGCCAGGAAATTAATGATTCATTATGATGTAGGTCGCTCGCCTCCGTGATCGAGACCATGCACGGTGGTCCAAGTCTGAATTAAGAGTAGGTACACATCAGTGCAAGAGAAGGAGTGATTTAAACTAGTGATATAACAATTGATCCAAGTAAAAGTTCTAGAGTTCGAATCCAACGCCAAAGATGCGTGCGTTCTTTCTCTTTTCGAATGCGAAGAAAAATTTCGCATCGCGAGAGGAAACCGTTCCTGTGACATTTTTTCCTTGGTATGTGAAGTCTGCCAACTCGCACTAGGCTAGGGTGGTGACTGGTGGAATATCTGACAGTCTAACCCCTCTCATTCCAAAAGGAGTGCCTAGAAGAGGGTATGTTGATGATGATGACGCATCGAGGGGGTTGAGTAAACACTCATCGATCGATCTACAAAATTAAGCTGCGTTTACCTTGGTCGATTTATATACACACATTATTTCGCTAACCAATCCTAGTATGCACAAAATTTCAGAATTCCCAAGATATCATTTAAATTGTATCCGGTTTAGAGTCTTTCATTATTTTAAATACTTCATTGTAATCTATCAATACATGCCTAACATGATCGTGACGAATCATCGTATGATTTTTTGTACAACAATATTGAAAAAGGTTTCATTCTCACCGGTAGGAACTGACACTTATTATAATTCTTGACACTTAACTGCTGTGGTCACAACACACACGATACCTTGAAGATAATATGACAAATATTTACGAATATTTCTGAAACCACACGCCCACTGATCACTTTGTTTCACTTGATGAAACGCGACTGTATGTTTTTTATTGTCAAAATCGACGATATACTTAGATAAGATTGGGTGATTATTTATTTTACATATCGATTAAGGCGGGTGACCTATGATAACACGTATAGATGGTCGACGATATGACTAACCATAATACTACTGTATTCCTTCACCCAACAAGTATTAAGGAAACAATAGAAAATTAAATTAAAATTTGCATATGGGTTATGAACAGATCCCGCCTTTATTAGCATGGTCAGAAGAACCATTGAGCCTATTCCTATTCTATTCTATGGACTGGAGTCACAATTGACCAACTTATAATTCCAACACAAGCTTTCAAGTTACTTACACCCAAACATCGAAAGTCCAATCGAAATTTAAAAAGATTAGTATTTAATCATTTTTAACACCCTGCTGGCGTAATTTTTATTTTCAAAAGAATGCATTTCCGTTTTGAAGACAATTCAAGGGGAAGACTGACGCGCTCCTGACGCTTACAAACCTATCACGTGAACCATCTGTAATCACCGATTGACGAAACTGTGATACCATTATACGCACAGAGATGATCTCTAACCCTCTCAAACCACGTGGCTTCTACTAATGACGTGCGTTATTTCTGGTGTGGTTGACAATTAGAATGAAGATTGAAAATTATCCCCAGACATTTTTAAAGAACCCCTGTTTAAAAATATTGACTATTATGTCACAATATTTTCTGGATATATTCTCACCGTTGTTGCTTCAGTATAGAAATGGTCAGTGTTTACAATGCAGACGATTTGAAAGCAAATTATTTGTTCATATGGATTCTAAATATTTTGTATTTCGTTAGAAGAAAGAAACTGATAACTTTCAGACAAAATGCAATGGGCTTGTCCTCTCTGCTGAGTAAACTTAGTTTCTTAAGCGGCATAAACATTGTCTCTGATCTCATGCTGATTAAAAAAAAGATGATATGTTTAAAACATGAAGGTCTTTCTTTCACAATGCAAAATTATCATTATGAAATTCCATTTGCAGTACGTTTTTAATTATTTTATCACGTCTTTATAAACGGTGATAATAAGATAAGGCACCGATAGATATATTTTTTAAATACGCTTTTTATAATTAAACATATACGCTGCGACAAACACAGCGTAACTGCTTTCACAATTGATAAACATGTTAAGGGGGAAATCCCTCTTATTTGGGCAACAACAACTGTAGATCTTCATACATGAAAGACTCATGAATATAATAAAAAAACCACTTCTATATTAAAATCAACAGCAAGAATCCGTGTTTTGTGTTCTTTCTGCATGTAGATTATTAAAGATAGCTATGTTCTTTGGTTGAAGATGTAACATATTATGATGATAAATGTCAGCAAACCAGCATTGTTTTCTTTCATCTAGTGTGGTAGAGCAGCCGGAGAAACTCTACATAATATCATCACCGTCATTCTCCTGCTCTTCCTTATTCACTTGGGGTCGGCGCAGTATGTCTTTTTCATCCATACATCTCTATTAGCCGTCATCTCATCATTCACTTCCTTTGTGGTCATAACCTTTCTCACACAGTCCATCCATCGTTTCTTTGGTCTTCCTCTTCCCTTATATCCATCCACATTCATGCTTAAAACAAACTCTTCATAATATATTTTATGTATTTAAAGAACCGGTATTACAAATAGCTGGTGCTCTTTTGGGTCATCAGTCTCATGTATCCACAAACATACAAAAGTTAATTATCATCTCTCATCTACCAAGCGGTTAGGATATGGAATTCATACGTGTCTAAAGAGATCTAGTAAGCCTAGTTAACCTTTTTTCTTTAGGAATCCTTATGGATCCCTGCCACATGGGGAGGAGACAGGGCGGGCATGAAGGACTCATTCCGATTAAAGACCGCACTTGACATCCCTTGCCATCTGTTGTTTGTTGTACCTAATAAGTCATTACGACCATGACGCGATGACGGGAAGACTACGTAGTTAATCTGGTTTGTAAATAGATTTTTCGATCTCCTAATATTTTTTTGAAGACTTGGTTTTCCTAATTTCATTCGTATGTCTTTAAATTTAGGTACTATAAATAATGTATTTGCTTAATGCAAATTCCATAACGTACGTGACTTAATTAAAATATAAGTTAATGTTCATATTTGGTACGTTTATAAACAAAATAATAATTTATCTGTTATTCTTATCGGTGCTATTCTTTCTCTCGACTGAAGTCCGGACGCTGCGCGTGAGCACTGATTGTACACAGCAGTAAAGTGGCCCTTTATACTCCATAGTGTAGTATTATAAGTAAATTATTCAATCAATATACTATATTGGTGTTTATAGATCATAATATAATTATATGATGATAATCGCGGCTGCTACGCTATAGGTCCTGGGTTAGATTCCCAGGTCGAACATTATGTTATGTTATTGGGATGTTTTATCAAATTTTTAGTAGCAGTTTGGAGTTTGGATTTAATTCCGGTTTTTAGAGATTACGACGGTGACGTAGAATGAGAACAGACGACTTTACTCGGGATTAAAACTGGTTTAGATTCTAAGCCGCTATTATTCCCGGTTTGTTCCTGGCAAACTTTATACCGACTGTACTGAGTAGATAATTAAAACTAAATGTTTTCTAATTTCTAAATGAAAGTGTATCTCATACAATCAAACAACGACATCATTTGGCGAAATCTTGTAAACAAATCAATTACCGTCCAATAACAACTGCTGACCCCCGATAAGGTCCGCTAGGCGCGCCGGTAGCGGGCCCGCCATGCGCCCGCGCAGTACACATCTCAGTCGGGAGTCTCATCGCAGCTTGTTCACGTGTCAACGCACCCATACACAAGTGAGTAAATAGCTTTAGTTCCGAGTTGAATAAATTTCATGTTATGATCGGTTTTATTAATTGATTTTGAATAGTGTTGTTGTATTTAATAACGAAAAATAACTAGGTCTTCCAGGTTTTAGTGAAAACTAGACACTATAGTCTAGTATAGGTTCGTCTTTAGAAGAGCTTTTGTTAGACAAGTTAACTATTTGTTATTCTAAATAAAAGATGCAGTAAGAGTTAATTAATAGTGCATTGATAAGAATAAATACGACTCTTTAATATTCAATAAAACCAAGCAGACTATGTGTTTGATTTGCACGGTTCTTGTGTATTATTTCAACTAACAAGATATTCGTTCTTATCGGCGGTGTAGCGATCCCCACTGTTCTCCATTGCCTTGGTCTTGACCTTCTGATAACATCCTAATTTTGTTTCGGTCTGCTCACAATTGATTCTAGGTTTTCTCGCATTATTCTTTAATTTTTTACCTTCAGGTTGATGATGTGTTTAGGTAAATATTTTTGTATTTTGAAACAACGTCTAATTCATCTTTGTGGTAAACTTATATAAACTAGGTTCCCAATCACATTGTCGTGTCAACTAGCCGATCTATCCAGCCTACAGAGGTCCACTGCTGGACAAAGGCCTCCCCATAGTCTTCCACAAGGACCGGTTATATATGCCACCTGCATCCAACGACTTCCAGCGACCTTTATCAGGTCACCCGTCCATATCGTTGTAGGCCGTCCTACGCTGCGCTTTCCGGTGCGCGGTCTCCACTCGAGAACCTTCTCGCTTCTCGCGCACTTGAGAGATGATCCATCTCTTCATATAATTTGCTTTATACAATTACATCAGTAACTGAATTATTGAAAGTGGATAGTCAATGGGTCGTGCACCTTATTTATTTATGTTGTTAGTGCACTTGCACTTGATAACTGCAATCACGGCAAACAAGAAGTAAAATAAAATGTGTTTACTGTTTGTATACAGTACACAAGCACGCGGTTTCGGTTTATATTTTATTGCCTAACTGCCTCGTTGGTCTAGTGGTCCCAAGCTTGACTGCTACGCTAAAGATGCAAGGTACGATTCCTGGCTGGAGCAAAGTGTTGATGGCAATAGGCTCGCCACCTATTACACGGGACCTAAACATAAGTATTTTGAATGGAACAGGAAAATTAATATAAAAATGTACCATCACGCGTATATTCCCCGAAGGTTTAGACAGAGGTGGACTAATGTAAAAGGGGGCGAGCCTATTGACATTCATATTAGTAGGATTAAAATATAATTTATTATCTATCTTCACAATTTAAATATTTATACTATATACCATACCATTATCTAACGCAATGTTGTCATTGCGCATAAACCCATTTATGGGTTGACCTGACTTAGATAGTTCTGCTAAATGCGCAAGCGCAAACAATCGTGATCATGTGCACGTGGGGGACAAAGTTCAGGCGTGACAAAGCGTTTGTGGTTTAGACAGTGGGTAAATAGAGCGGTCTTTTTTCCTCCACAGAAACAAGGGTTGACTATTTAATGTCACTATTACTCATCAACATTATAGCCTTGTGGCAAGCACGACAGCTGCGCTTTAGGTTCAGGGTGCGATTCCCCAGGTGGAGCAGTATAACTGAATTTAAGTATGTAAATATATTAAATAAATAATTAACCCATTTACGATCCCACTGCTGGGCACGGGTAGGAGACCCGTGCCCAGCAGTGGGACCCCCGTGCCCGACCCTAAATAATCTCAGTATGAGAGAGATTAGGCTATAGTCCACCACGGTAGCCTAATGCGGGTTGGCAGACTTCACATGGCGTCGAGAAAATCTCTCAGGCATGCAGGTATATCAATATATCGATATTTTTGAGCGATATTTAATATTTCGATATATCTATGTATCGATATAAAATTCCAAGTATTTTTATGTAATCCTCAGCAGCAGCTCGGAATTTGGATTTGTGCACGGTTGATGGCAATAGGTTCGCCCCCTATTACATTGGACCTATTTTATATTATTTGGATTTGTATGCGGTTCATGGCAGTAGCGTAGCAGTCGCGCTTAGGCCCGCTAGGCTAATGGGGCAGTTAATTGGATATGTAACGTTAATAGTGTTAATACAATTGGCGTGTCACGCATCGCTGCAACAAAAGGAGTTAATGCACTCGGTATCTCATTGCGTAAGAAATATCTGTCATTTTCTATGACCATACATTATCTTCTTAATCTTCTTTCTCGTTCCCACACTGTCAGCAGTGGAGGAACGAGAAAGAGAGGAGTGCTCAGGCACTCCCATGCTGCTGATTAGCAATCCTCAGCAGCAATGTTTTATTCGCTTCAACAGACAGCATGTGTGAACCGCACGATGCATAATAATCATGAGATTAAGAAAAGTCAAATAGGTACCTAAAGCGAAAGTGCTAAATATATAATGTTAATGTTAAATACCACATAAGCAATAACAATAATAGCTTGAGCAATATCCCCACAGTGTGCTTTAAAAAAGTACTATAATATATAACCTACGAAAAACGTAGATCCTTCAGTGACCGCTAGAGGGCGCAACACCGAAAATTTCTAACATATTTCACAGTCTGAACTGAACGTGTTCTGACTAAAGTCCAAGTAGGTAGAGATGCTGATCGTAAGTTTAGCATCTCGTATAAACTATTCTGAGTCATAGACATATCATATAGTATATAATTTCTTACAGAATGACTCCCAATATTCATGCGCACGCGCAGTGGCACTGTAAAACAGCGATGTTCTTGGCGGCAGGTACAAAGTTTACCGATAGCAGTGATTTCAAAATCAATCAAAATCAAAATAGGTTTACTATAGAGAGATATACATTGATTTATATTCGTTTGTGTTGCATTTACATAGTAATTTTATGTAGGTAGACGTACTAAACGTATATTATGATGTATTCGGTATCACAGTAACGTAAATTTGAGTTAATATTCTTTAATGGTTTATTTCAAGAAAAATAACTAAAATAAATAAAAAATAATTATCAGTAACTAGCGGCCCGTGCGCATGTTCGCCCGCGTGTCATGGTGGTTTAAAAAAATAAATCTCACATACCTACAAACCTTCTCCTGACAATAACGAACACTTAGATTAATAATCTAAGAACGAACACATAAAAGAAAGATTTATCCAATTTGGTGCCGTCGTTTGGAAGTTATGCGCGTACAAACATTTCGGCAGTACATTTCTATTTATATTATATAAGATTGATTAAATAGTGTAATATAACTTTGTTTCGTTACAATAAATTCATCAACAAAAATCATTCAGAGTTTACTTATTCATAACTAGATGGCGTTGGCGTCGAATTAGAAGTCGCTATGGTTTCGTTACCGCGATTTGGTTGGGTCGGCGCGTGATGTCTAACACATTGCCCAAAATAAATGGCAATAGGCTACCCCTATTGATATTTTTGTATAAGTGAATCGCTTACGGCGATAGCTTTAAATACGCTGAGACTTGATTGATTAGCAATTAGTGTTCCTAATTTACCAACATTTAAAATTTAATACCTCTAGTTCCTGCGGTGACCGCTAGGGGCGCTGTCTGTACATTCGTACAGCTACAGAGTAGAGGTATTTCAAACAAAATAATTATAACATAAAATGACTAGCGACTAGCGTATCCTTCGGATTCGGCTCTTTCCTATCCCTAATCCCGGATGTCAAACTTAAAACTACCCCCAGGCCCCCTTATGTGGCCCATTCTACCCCATGTTCGGGGTTCCTTCGGGGAATACAAGCGTAATGGTATCAAAATACGCAGGAATAAGGTGACGTGGCAATGAGAGAAGAATTAAGAGAACTAAATCGGTTGTCTATAATCCTCTCTATAGCTAGTCATCAATATTGAATATCACGCACATTACTATGTTCGCCCTTCAGATTAAAGGATTAAGTCATATTTATTCATAAAGATGACCTAATTCTACGGCCACTGTAATGTAACTCCAACAGCTCTTAACCAATAGACTGGAATGATTTAAAAACTTACCGATAACCTTTATAAAATAAACAACGACATTATAATGATCATGTAGTTCATAAGCAAACGACAGTCGATCGAGCGAAAAAATACATTGAACATCTATCTATACAGCGCATTAAAAAAACATTATTAAAAAAATATAAAGTGACAATTTGCTTTTGATTTTCGAATGTCATATGAATACAACGCGAAAATCACGGTGACAAAGATGGCGGTTAATGGTGACGTAATTAAAAAAAGTTTTAATGGCACATGCACTTTGGGTGTGAGTAAAAAGAAGGCAGGTTCCATTGCAAAGAAAGCTGAAGCGTATTTGAACGCGGTTAAGGAAAGTCAAGGACCGCCTAAAGGTATGTTTTCAGATACGTAAAACGTTAGAAATTTATTAAAAATAATTAAAAATTACCCCTAAATCTAAATCATTTTTTTAAATGTTTTTTTTCGCAATTTATTAACAGTACTACGACAGATATCTACTTATACTTTAAATAATATTATTATATTATCGTTTCCATTCACAACTTCTTTACCCGACCTGAGAATCGAACCTGTTTTGCTATTTATTTACGCTCAGGAGAAACGGGCTGCTTGAAGCAATCATTATTCATTTACATAATTATACGTTTAATTATAACAATTTTGATGCAGTGGTATTTTATTGGTCCTTTGCGTCTAAAAATAGCTACAGATAGAGATTAATGTAAGTAATGATTGATGAATCGAACGAAATTATAACAATAGGTATTCTCATCTTGCTCCTATATACTCTGCATCGTAGTACAAATGATAATATCACATAAATTGTTTAATAATTTCACATGCATATTGTAAACTTGAATAAAATAGTAAACTAGCTAAGTAGTAAATATATGTTTAGGAGACTTTTTCTGTTGTTTAATGACTTTACAAACTTTAGCGACTGTTTCATAACCTCCTGATAAGTTCCCGTTAAATTACTCGGCAGATAATTTAATACAAATTTTGTTCCATTTTTTAAATTATCCGGCTAACCAGAGGTGGTGAAACAGGCCCTTAGCAAGCTAGTTTAGTGAATGCTGGACACTAGCGTCCCTCGAGCGGTTACATGAGAAACTAAAATCGATTAATAATAAAAAAAAATGAATCTATCGTAGAGGGTCATTAAATCTGGCTACGGACTACGGGGCTACGCTTCGTAGACAAGCCTACGAGTTCGTAGGCTTACGTAGCTTGTATTTTAGATAGACATACCATCACGCCTGTATTTCCCAAAAGGTTAGGCAGCGGCACAGGTCTACTACTGAGAATTTTATAGTTTGACCTTGAAATCGAACCTTGACATCTCGCTCAGTACGTGCTTACGAATAAGCAGTTATAATTATGTTGTTTGATAAAAAATACATCTAAAGTGTATTGCAACATTTTTTTATAGATAACAGCGTCTTTATTCGAATAAAGTTCAGAAGTGGCAGATTGTATTATCGAAGAGCGACGAAATACTCAATACTCAATCATTTATTGCACTCCACAAGTTAAATAGATGTTACAATAGTAGGTATAAGAAACATGTGTGGGCCTTGTCAGGCACGGCAAATGTAGGAGAGAGGAGGAACTTTGAAACTTCATAATATATTATATTTTGTATTATTATTTACTATTTATTTATTATTATATTGGGATATAATTTTGGAAACTATATGGGGATTATATATTATAACAATTATACCCGCTAGAGTTTGGAGGCAAGGTTGCGTCCCTACGATATGTTCGCGTGTCAGACGTCAGTCCGGTCCACCTCCAGACGCAGATTTAAATCCTGCCTGAAATCGTACTTTTCTTTTCATCATCATGCCACGGGTCTCCTGATCTCCTCTCAACATGACAGGGATTAGACCATCGTCCACCACGCTGGCCTAATGCGGGTTGGCAGATCCACATGCTGTCGAGAAAATCTCTCAGGCATGCAGGTTTCCTCACGATGTTTTTCTTCACCGTCAAAGCGAGTGATAATGACGCACATGATTTCGAAAAGTCAGGGGTGCATGCCTTCGATTTAAGCTCGAGACTTTTGACTTGGCAGTCGAATGCATTCCCCTAGGCCAGTGATGGCGAACCAAATGCACGCGTGCCATTGCTGGCACGTGTCAAAATATTTTGGGCACTAAAGTTTGGGCTTTAGGTGCCTCATCGATATTCTTTCCCCCATTAAGATTGTATATCGGCACGTCACGGTCTCTTCAATTTTTTTTAGTAAAAATTAGAACACAGATGAGTAAAGGTTCGCCATCCCTGCCCTAGGCATTTTTATAAACCCTGTCGTTTTTGCGTCGGGAGTTAAAAAATAACAAATTTGTTTTTTGTTAACAGTGGCAAAAGTACAAAGACCAAGCATACCGAAGCTGGAGGTGGTGCAGAGAGTGGCCGCCATACCCATCGTGGGGTCCGGCATCGAGGTTACTGAGAAGATGTACCACAAGATTAGGGTAAATATACCATACGTATAGTCATTTATTGGTACTACAGAACCATTAATACGTTATAAGCGTAACTTCCTTTTCTAACGTCGGTATTAAATTTCTAGCCGTATTTCTATTAAACCTCTTCATCATCATACTAGCCAAAAGAGGTCTTCTCAACAAAAGCCTTCCCCAAAAACTTCTACAAGGACCGGTCACATGCACCACCTCTTGTGGGGATTGTGAAAGATTTAACCGGAAAAAGTCTAAAAATCCAGGTGGTAAGGATTTTCCGTACCCATAAAAGGTGCAATAACTTCACTGCCGTACCAGCAAGAAATAGGCTTGAAAATAAAAAGGAGAAAATTTTGAAACTTTCCTCCATGGCACCACAATTACTATCTATACCCGGGTGACCACTTATCACCAGGTAAACGACCGACATCACACAAGATGTCCGACGACATAGAAGAAGACACTGTTACATGTAGTATGTTGGTATGAATTATTAATATGACAAATATTTCCGCAGGAGTCTAACCCGCTGATCCGTTGGTACTTAACACTGGGGGAGAAGTCTTTAGCAACTGGCGTTCAACTGGCGCTACCAGCCGTATTGCTCTTCGAGACGCCCATCCAACAGCTGGACAAGTTCCTCTGCATGTCACTAGATGTTGTCGAAAAGACGGTGCCTTCTATCAACTTACCACCAGAAGCAGTAAGTAATATCCAGGTAGAATAGGTTAACCACCATTCTAAGAGAAGATCCGTGCCTGTAAATGACTAAATAGGTTGATTATAATTAAACCTTCATTGATAAACTATATAAATAACTACAGATAGGTTCAATGACATTATTATGTAGTTAATAACCGTACTTCGGCAGTCAGGTAAAAAGATTTATCCTTGGGCAGGATATAGGGATATAGTTTATTTTTAAACTAAAAAAAACTGAAATAAAACTACTTTTTACGGATTTTATCGCGTTATATTGATATTATTTTAATCCTGACGTTTCGGACCCTTTACAGCGTCCATGGTCACGGGTGACTAAGGTGGTAGGCATCTTGAAGTTTTAATTACTAACAATATAACGCGATAAAATCCGTAAAAAGTAGTTTTATTTCAATGTCTAGTATTCGCGTAAGTGTCAGAAAACTCAGAAACTAAAAAAAACTATTAACGATAGTACTAGTACCGGTAACGATAGTTCGTTGGCAATTGTTTAATTTGACAAATTATTATAATTAGGTATACTCTCCACGAAGAAAAGGCGCTTGCACTTCTGCTATCTGATATGTACCTATCTTATTATAATTGGTTACAATTGTACATCTATTAAGAGGTCTGTAACTGATAACATTAACCAATTAATGATGTATTTATTCATGTTTATCTTTATTAAATTAGGATGTTCTGTTATGCAATGATATCCGGGGTGAAATATTGCAAGACGTATTTTGTTAATGATCTCTTATTATGTAGATTAGGTATACCTAATTGTGCGATAGGCTGTTAATACCTTCATAAAAATATGTTTGTTATAGTCCAAAATTATCTTTAGAACAACATTAAATTAACCTCCGCAGATAAAATGAATACTTATTGGGCCCATTTTGGATGCACGCTGTAATAAAATATTAATTATTTTTAAAGATTGAGTACCTAATTACTAAATAAAATAATAATTTAGGAGTGTAATTATGAGACAGCATACACATTTTGTGTATGACCAAAGCTTGTCCTAAGCGAACACATATGGCCGCCGCCGCAGGCCGCGTCTGGGAGAGGCTCAATGCTTCTTCCCTGTCATATACTATTACGTCATACTCTAATTTTTTAACAGATTGTTTCCGAGACTCGTCGGTTCGTGCTCCGTCGTGCGGACTCGGTAAAGCAGTTAGGCACCGCCGTGCTAGACTCGCGCGTCACCGCCGTCACAGCGACAGCTCTGGAGCGGGCGCTCACCACGGCTGACAAGTACGTCGACAAGTACCTGCCACCTGACAACCAAGATGCCACTGACGGTGAGTCACATATTCACATGAAAATGAGAAAACGAAAATGTAATACACTAGATGGCTTACTTGATACACTTACTTATTACACTTGACAGCTACATCGCTAGCTGTCAAGTGATTGGCATCGCTCGGTAATAAAAGGCATTCAAAGTGCAGGAACAATAGAAAATACATATTTGCGCCCTAATCCAATGCACGTGGAAAATGATCTACTTTTCTTTCCGTTGCGGGCTATGGGTACGGCTTTTACTGTCATGCCGATTTTCTATTGGTCGTAGGTCCTTTGTTTTTGGGGTGCAGAATTCCCCATATAGCCTTTCATATGGGCCTCCCCATTTCGGACTCGTGACTAAAAACGGCATTTGCCTTCTTTTGCCCTACAAGTATAGCACAGCCATGGGGTTCATTCACCACAAGCCTCCATGTCCCGCTGTGGTCTAGCATAAGCTGGACCCCTTCAAAGATCCTGGCTGGCGGAAATGTTCTTGCGAAGAATCTGCCGAGAGCGGGCAAACTGCAGTTGAATACGGATATAATGTATTTTGGTCTTTTAAAAACTAATATAGAATAAAAAGTGATAATCTTATTGATTCATTTTATAATCATGATAATATTAATGATCATTCATTATGATTATATACTATTATAGAAATATTTTAGATAGGTACGACAGATAACATCAAAGGCCTTAGTATAATGAGATTATCATTTCCTTTGTTTTAATCTTGGAAATTTTTAACCTACTACCGAAATCTAAGATAGAGAACATAAATGTTTTTTTAACGAAATTTAAGCACCGACCAAAATATACAGTTTATTAACCTAACTATGCTCTTGAAATAGTCCATTTCAAGAGCATAGTTAGGTTAATAAACTGTATACGTATAAAACAAAAAATGCGCAAACATTATTGTATTAACAGTAGCATACAATAAATCCAGACCAATTAAACTTCTAAAATTCAACAAATCATAACAGCATACTCCTTTTTAAACGTAGTTAGTTGAGAACCGTAAAGTAATTAGTTACCAACGAATATTAAGATCGTTTTCATATATTAACGACCGTCGATTGTTGGCACATTGACTCATAATAATATCACTTTCGTAGATATAATAATGCTGTTACTTACCTAGCTATGCTACAAAGATAATGACATAAATAACGATGCCAAATCATTGCATCGACGGCAGTTTCCAGACAGCTTTAAACTATCGGTCGCAAGGTTGCCCGATAACTTATGTCTGAACTCAGTCTGGGTGCCTAATTAACGACAACACTCACACCACCGTTTGTCTTATTAAAATTAGTTCATATTTCAAAGCAATAAAGACTATCAGTTATGTTCTTCTAATAATTACTGTTTTAACTGTTATATCTGGAACCGGTGACAAATTAAATGTGATATCACTGCGTGGACTCTGCGCCCATTCATGTTAAGATAGTGCTCTTATGATACCTTTAATTAGTAATAAGTTTGATTATAGTTGTTGCATTATATCCGATTTTGTTGAGATAGGTTTGCTGTCAATAAACATGTAAGAGTGCTTGATGCTGGATTGCGGTTGAGTAAATCAATACATACACCTTCCCCATATTTGATTCCTTGAATGGCGAAGTTGTTTACCGATTGGCTTTTGTTTGCACTTTAGAGGGAATAGAAAAGTTTTTGGAATATTATAATGAAAAGTTAAGCCTATACGTGCTTAGCAGAGAGCTACGCTTAACAGCAATGCATAACTACAAGAATACGCGTCGCTTGCAGTGTGGTCATCTGCGGTAGTTGCCAATAAATTTGTTCAATAAGCTGATCGCTCACTAAGGCCAGATTGACTCTTATCATTAGGCTGGAGCTGGACTAACAGTGTGGCTCTAGCCTAACGCACTTGACAAAAACTTCTTCCTAAACGTCACTGACACGGCGACACCATTATTTCAACAAACTAAACTTAAATACAAAAAACTTCAAGTAGTCGGTGTCGGTGACGTGTGTCTAACCAGCGTGTCCTTACTATAGTGGTGATCATAGTGTCGAGCCCCGACACGGTGGAGGAATGCGACAGCGGGCGCGCTCGCGCAGCTCAGGCGGTGCAGCACGGCGCGCGCCTGCGCAGGAAGCTGCAGCGGAGACTCACGCGGCAGGCGCTCGCCGAGGCCAAAGCCATCAAGGAACAGATAAACGTGCTCGCCTATGTTGCTGAACTGGTGAGTTACGTAGTAGCTGGATTTTTTAAGTAATGAGAATTCATAGGGGATTATGAACGTCATGAAGTCATATTCTATTCATAGTCGCACGAAGTCCAGAAATGTTCAATTCTTCAATTTCACAGACAGAAAATAAAATAACCTGGTATAAAAGCTGACCTGCCTACTATCTTAGATTAATTTTTAATCTAAGTAAGATTAATTTTAGTAAGATTAATCTTAGTAAGATTTTAATCTGACTGGTCTCTATAATAATATATTTGTACCTAAGTTCTTAATCATTTAAATGGTCTGCGTAGGTGGCCACAGATCCGGTCCTCGCTTGGCAGAAGGCTAAGGAATTGTTCAGTAACCTGAGCCGGCCCGAGCCGGAGAACCAGGCGCGGCCCGCTACCCTGGAAGAGCTGATGGTGTTGCTGGCCAGGGAGACCGCCCGCAAGATGGTGCACCTCATTAACTACACACACAATGACTTACCCAGGTGAGGATCGAGTTTATTTTTACTTTGATGGGCTGCCTGTTTAAGTGTTTGACACGAGATTTACATCGAAACTTACACGAAAATAGGTAGATCTTTCTTATTGTAGGTCATACGTAGGCTTTCAATGAGCCAATCCGAGTTTAAGTACTTACTGTAATTTTGCATCAAATAATCAATACCTTCTTACTTATATAGAAAAAGTAGCTTCCCGCCAGCGGCTTCGCCCGCGTGGTGTGTTATTATACATATAAACCTTCATGGGCGTACCCAGGGGGGGGGGGGGCAGGGGGGGCAGCTGCCCCCCCTGGAACTTGGATGCCCGCGTAGATAAAAGTTATAGTAAGATAAAAAAACCTTTCTAGTGTGTAGGACGAAACAAACTTGTCCCCCACAAGTTACAATAACACTGGCAGTGACAAATTGTCAAAATAGAAAAATATTCACTATTTGTTGCTTTTTGTTAGCAATTTGTTGCTAGCAAAACGATTTTGTTGCTCAAACCGATCTTACAGAATTGACGACAATGCTAGCTTTACTTAAAGATAGCATAAAAAATAGCTATATACTATATATAATCAGGGAAACAAACAGACCAATATTTGTTGCTGACGACCTATTAAAACAACAATTTAATAAATAACCAGTAAATATAATTCAGTTGTTTGAGGTAGTAATTATTATTGAGCAACAAATCTTTCAAAGATCAGATGAGTTTCCAATCGGTATACTTATAAACCGCTTAAGCTAGCTTAACTTTAAAATATTTCTTGCTCGACGTGACAAACTGACAATATTGATGCCTGAAAGACATTTTCTTGCTCGACGTGAAAATAGTGATGACTGAAATCACCAAAAAAATAACCAGAGATTGGATGAATATCTGACCGGTATTCTTATAAACCGATTATGCTGCGCAAATAATTTATATTGTTTATTTGTTTTGGAAAAATCGAGAGTGACGAGCTTATAAAAATACCGGTCAGAAACTCATGCGATCACCGGAAGATATCCTATTGCCGATTTTGAGCATCACAATTATTATATTGTATTTTGTTGGTTCATTAAAAATCGAGCGCTAAGCTAGCATAACCGGTTTATAAGGATACCGGTTGGGATACTCATCCGACCTTTACAGTGGCGTATTTAAACTAGGGCCAAAAGAGCCATGGCTGGATCGCCAGGCTTCGAGGGGCGGCGCTAGCCGCACGGAGGTAGTAAGAAGCTAATTGTAATTACCCCCTTCACTAACGTCGCCTGTCCTAAGGCTGAGATTCAGAGAAGAGACTCAGCATGAACTTACGCTTCCGTATGTCAAATTGTAATAGAAATTTGACATACGGAAGCCTTACTTTACGCTGAGCATCGTCTCTGAATGTTAGCCTAAGTGGGTTCTCTCAATTTACGAGCTCACTTTTACATGAGACAACTGGAGGTAGTAACAAACTAATTGTAATTACCACACTAACCTAACCTGTCCAAGGCGGGGGTGGCTCAAATTTTCGAGCTCGCTTCGCTCGCTCTTACATGAGACACCTGCAGGTAGTAGACAAACTAATTGTAGTTACTCTTCTAACCAAGCCTGTCCGAGCCCCGAGGTAGGTGGCCAAATTTTCGAGCTCGCTTCGCTCGCTCTTACTGTGTGAGATAACTGGAGGTCTAGTAACAAACTAATTGTAATTACCCTGCTAACTTAACCTGTCCAAGATGGGTGGCCCAAGATTTCGACTTCTCGTTTGCTGACTCTTAGTCATCAATTTTTATTGCTACGTTAAGCAATATTTTTTTCTATTTGTAAATCCCGGATAAATCAAGCGTTGAGTTAGCATGACTGGCTTATAAGAATACCGGTCAGAAATTCATCCGATTTACAATTTGCAAATAATTTATTATTTATTTATTTTGGTAAAATCGAGCGTTAGGCTAACATGACCGGCTATAACCGCACCGGTTAAAATTCATCCGATTTCCAGGTCTAAAATTTGTTGCTGGCTCGTCCTCCGCCCGTCGGTCATAATATATTAGGTAGCAACAAATTAACAAAATAATTCGGTTTATCATATTATTTACTCTGATATATTTACGTATAGCTAGCATTTATTGTTGTCAATTTTTCGAGATTGGTTTGAGTAATTTTTTTAAAATTCTGCTGAAATTCCACTGCCTCTTTTATGGAGATGAGGGAACCATGGGGGGAGAAAAATCCCATAACTGCCCCCCCCTGGGCCAAAAGCTGGGTACGCCCATGTAAACCTTCCTTAAGAATCACTCTATCTATTAAAAAAACCGCATCAAAATCCGTTGCGTAGTTTTAAAGATCTAAGCATACATAGGGACAGACCGACGCGACGGAGGACTTTGTTTTATTTTATATGTAGTGATGATAACTCTTATTCATTCTTCTCCTTTGCACAGAAGAAGAAAAGTTAAGGTCCTGTTTCAACACCTTCTAAGTAGTGGGTTCACGTTAAATTACTTGCCAGATAATTTCATACAAATTTTGTTCTCTTTTTTAATTTATCCGGTTAGCGGTTATCCAAAGGTCATGAAACAGACCATTGCTTTATTTTATTATTTTTGTTTTTTAGGAACGTCCGTCAAGGCCTGACCCTCATTACTAAACATCTGAATGTTGCAACCGAGGCTCTGATGAAGGTGAGAATAAAATTACAAGTAAACAGCACATTAAGCTAAGTAGGTAATTGTTTTTTTTACCTGACTGTCAGACAGCGAATGGAACTATGGCAATATGGCATAAACCTGCACGTCCAAAACTTTTTTTCTCCAATATTCTATAAAAAAAAAATTTGCTCGAAAATGCAAAGCATGTTGCTCCCCCTATTTGTACCGTATCCTACTTTCAGACTGTACCGGTCGAAAACGCGATGTTGGAGGTGAAGGGATGGCGTAGCAAGCTGGAGACCCTGCTGCAGCAGCTACAGACAGCTTCCAAAACCTACTTGGTAATATTATCATCATCAAAATCAATCTAAACTTGTCTACTGCTTGTCTAGGGATTAAAATTATAATGTTTCGTGACAGAAGAATTCATGCGGGCAGTACCTACCCTCATTGTCTAGTTCAGCATAGACCAGACCCTTGATCAAACAAAAGAAAAAACTTCAATTTCTTTACGAATTTACCACTATTCACATTCAGACACCAACTAAATTAAGCAACAACAGCTTTATATTTTCTACGTAAACGTGCATAAAATTTTTCGTTTATTTTAATAATGATTCGACGTTTGTATTTCGAAATAGGAACCAGTACAAACACAGTTTAGAAATTATGTATTTATTTAATAGTTAGCTATTTAAAAAAATCATGATTGACCTTATTTTTTCAGGAACACTTAGCTATATTTCTGGCGGGAAACGAAGAACGTGAAAAAATAGCGCCGCGGTCCACTTACGAACCACGAGACGATTTAGCAGCTATCAATGGACTCAACTAATGTTTTCCCAACCGACTTCAAAAAGAGAGGAGGTTCACAATTAGTCTTTGTTCTTTGTTTGTTTATTTTTATTTTATTTTTTGGTTAAGTTACCTCTCCTCTTTAACATATCTCGACCAAATTGAATGACTTTTATCGACAAAATAAGTTTTTTATTGGTTATATTAAGTATCACTTTCTGATTTGGCTGTTCAGAATGGAACTCCTTTATATCTAACAGTACATCTAACATTTGTAAAATGACTATGTCACTGTTAGTTTTAATGAAGTCGGTTTGTCTTTCTTTAATGTGATTTAGATTTATAAATGAAATAGGTACTATTTAATGTAAGAATATTAAGTAAATATTGTATATCTTTTCCTACCGTTAGGTACTCATAGTTCCGCTTTTGCATGGACAATAATCATGCATTTACCTATGTACGTGTGAGGTGACCGCCTCGTTACGCGCTGCTACGCTACAGGTCCTGGGTTCGTTTCCCGGGTCGAAAAAAGTGTTTTTGGGTTTTTCTGTACCGACACTGATTTTTAACGACGTCAATGGTTAAAACGGTCAGCACTGCGTACATAATTCTATATTATTGTGAATTTCTTCATTATAACGAGTACATTTTTTATTATTCACGAGCTTCAAATATTTTTTAGGTTTTTAAGTACTGATTAGATATGAAATAACTCATAAATATGTAATTTACTACCTAATTATGGGCACATTAATCTTCTTAAATTTTACTTCTAATTTAATAAATTTCGTACGTTATTTGTTGCTGTTTGTATTTACCATACTAAATTTATTTTAGAAGGTATCCTACATAATATTTTTTTATCAATGTAGGTACTAATGCTTTACGCCTCTCAACCTACCTTATTTATACAACCATACCCTAAACATTAAAGGGTGAAAGGTCCTATGTAAAATCAGCTCCGCTACTAATGCGTACTCAAAAGCCTCTTCACACCTTCAAGGGCAGATCCAGCCTTCAACGCCTGGATCCGCCATTGCACAAGTTCCAACTAAGTTTGTCTGAAAAGAAATGCCAGAAAAGGTCATCGTGTTTTATAAAAAAGACCGGGCGACCAATCTTTTTACTAAAATTAATAAAATGCTGGCTTCTAATAGATCTGTGACGTGTTCCGTGCCGTCATTGCGACAGACACTCGTCATTCATTATTTCTTTATGTAGGTGTAAATAACGATGATATTATCATTGTTTGATAAAATTTTAATTTTCCAGTCGCCGCATTTTTAAACGGCTATTTCACTAAACAAAACAAAATGAGTGTTGACGGACTGCTGAAAGACTCTCCCCGAGATGCTTACTATGTGAGTAACAGTAGAAGTCGAGTCGGTTACTGACCTAGTAGACAACTAGAATTCATGTGGGCATGTCTCTATACCTACCTCATTGTTATGGGGGTAATTTGTTCCCTATAAATTCTTGTCCAGGAGAAGCCATCCAAGCGTAACGTAATAAGAATGATCAATGTTGTTAACAAGGAATCCATTTAGGTACAATGAATGATAAATCTTTGGCCCCATTCAAATATTGTACTTACCTATTTTATTAAACATCTATTAACTTACATAATTATCATTATGTACCTAATCATTTTAGCCGAACGACTATTCAGAAGAACTGGGACTGATAGAATACGAACAGAGTGAGATTCGAAGAGAATGGAACACCCAAAGCACGCTGTTGATGATTGTGTTCGCTCTACTGTTGTGGTTAATCACATATCTGATGGTGTTGACTATAAGTATGTGCTTCGACATCAGCTTCCGATCTATGGCGACTTTCACCGGCTTGATACACTGGTACAATGGGACGGCTCTGCTCAATAACGAGGATCATACAAGATACATAATAGCAATACAATAGATTGTCTCAACAACAGATTATGTGGTCATAATATATTTTTTAAAAATGTGTGATTGATTTTAAGATTCCCTGAATTCAGTTGATTCGTGGCTACAAAAACTTTTCTGTACTATGTTGGGATCGGCTTTCCATTTAACCATAATTTAAGCAAAGACAAAAGCGACTTATCAGGCTACCGCAGCTAAGTAGCCAAATTATCAGCCAATACCGATATTACAAAAGTAAGCAGGATTCAGATTGGGAGTCCCAATAACGATGAAGCTAAGCGTATGCAAGGTAACGTAGGTCCGTAGTTTCTGTAATGCATGAACGTACTAAGAGCTGCGTATAGTGCGGGGGTGCGGTGTAGCCATGTGCGACGCAGACATGCGTCTTACTTATCACACCACTAGTCACTACTTTACAATCTATGGGTTGTGCAGTGTGCTTGTATCTATGGGTACGCGAGTGTGACTGTCATCAATAATCAATGTCAAGTGTCAGATAATCTGTCATAACTCATAAGTGTCACATTGTTGGCTTGGCAAAAATGGCAAATCGCGTCATTTATTTGGCTTAATTTTACACTAATAGATACAGATAAAGCAGTGTTGTTACTAGATAAGTTAAGTTTTTAGGGCTATGCCTTCTATTGATGTGTTGCCCCCTCCGGGGATGCCAATGGAGGTACCCTTGGAGGAGCCCCAAGCGCCGCCTGCTCCCGTCATTGGCATCATATACCCTCCACCTGAAGTGAGGAGTATCCTTTTATACAAGTTCTGGTTCAAATAAATAAACTTATTACTTTGTAAGAATCATAGGAATATATGTGCAAATAATTTAATGGTGTCAATAAACACAACATTAAGGTTATCATGCTTAAGTGTTGTTTGTTTAAATTCTTGGCAAGTTAGCTATTCTATGAACTAGTAGCTGGGTCTGTGTTGTAAATCCCACTGCTTGTCACTCCATTCAGAATGCTGAATACTGAAGCTTATCTAGCACAGGCCCAAGGATGGCAGATTTCACATACTTTAGAAGAGCTAACCTAACCTAATGAATTCGGTTTTGCACCTCAATGTTTTCTGTATCATTAAAGCAACTGTTTATAAATTTCTACACAACAATTTATAATATAAACAAGTAACATGGAATAATATTCTACTTATTAGAATTTTATGATTTCTAGAAAAGTATTTGTTCACATTTTATTACTTTTAAGTTTTATTGTGTCTTACTTGACCGTCAAGCCTTTAAAATAGTGGCTGTAACAATTTTATAACATTCTAAAATTAAACATTATATTGTATTTCTTGATGTGTGATTCAGAAATATTAGTTATTTTTGATGTAAAAATTATATTTTCAGCCTCTAAAGCAAAATTTCTTTAACCAACTTGTCCAGATATTGTTGACAAGACTGCTAGTTTTGTAGCACGTAATGGGCCCGAGTTTGAGGCCCGCATCCGACAGAATGAACTTGGCAACCCAAAGTTCAACTTCCTCAACTCCGGAGATCCATACCATGCTTACTATCAGCATAAAGTTAAAGAGATCAGAGAAGGGAAAGGTATGTATGGATTTATTTTGTTTATTAAACATATTGCTGTGGCCCATGTTGTCAGTAGATTAACAGACAAATGACATTTTTTTTTTCATAAATGTGCTTAGAAGTTAGACACTGAGTGAAAATTCTTTAACTCTAACTGTTGTCAAGCAGTATTTTTATGCTGTTAGTAGTAGGTTCCATTTTGTTAATCATTTTTATTAATTGGCATGCCTTCTAACTAGGTCCATAAAAAGCGGACACTAGGCACCACTAATGCCCAAAAATCAATAAATTTTTTAATAAATCTTTAAGGTTCAATATCTCTGTAAGGGTTCAGTTTCAGACACCATATCTCAGACCGAATACTTCAGAAATGTCCTTAATAATTTAATCCTTTAATATTCAGTAAGACTTTCCCTGTAACCCTGTATATTATTATTTTATAACTCATGTGAAGACATAACTGTATAATGTAGAAGCCAGCACCCATACAGAATTTTACTCTTTCTTGCACAATCAGTTGTTTAAAGTTATGTTTTTAATAACAGGACCAGACCCAAATGCACCAGCCCTACTATTAGTACCAGCAATCCAGCGGCCCGGCCTCGCGCCAGCAACGGCAGCGCGACAACAGGAACTATTGAAGGCAGCCGCACCCGCTGAGCCCCCTCCGCCCCGCGACCCTCCGCCAGACTTCGAGTTCATTGCCGACCCACCCTCCATATCAGCTCTAGAGCTGGACATTGTCAAGCTCACTGCACAATTTGTCGCCAGAAACGGTCGACAGTTCCTCACAGACTTAATGAAAAAAGAGGAAAGGAATCACCAGTTTGACTTCCTTCGCCCGCAGCACTCGTTATTCCAATATTTCACTCGCCTTTTAGAACAGTACACAAAAGTACTTTTGCCCCCAAAAGAGTTGGTTTCGAAGTTAGCTGCTGAAGTTCGCAGTGGGGTGTTAGAGCAAGCTCGCAGCAGAGCCGCCTGGCATTCCCACCAAGCGCGGCGCAAAGCCGCTGATGAGGCGAAGATCGAAAAGGAGCGACTGGCATACGCATCTATTGACTGGCATGACTTTGTGGTGGTCGAAACTGTAGACTATCCTGCCGGGGAGCCTGGAGACTTCCCACCTCCCACAACTCCTCTTGAAGTTGGTGCGCGAGTGCTGGCACAGGAACGTGGCGAAGATATAACACACGGAAATGAAGATGATGATACAGAGATGCAACTAGAATCTGAGTCGGAATCTGAAACAGATGACGAACTGGCTGAGATGGAGGACCGTACGCAGCAGCAACAACGACCCGACGACAACCGAGTGCAAGATATGGAGGAGGACAGCTCGTCATCAGAAGACGAGAGTCCTTCAGAAACTGGTACCAGAGCACCTGGTGAAGAGGCGCCCTTACCGCCGCGTCCAGACCGCGTGGTCGTTAAGAAATACGATCCTAAACGTGCACGTCCACAGCCTACACCTGCTTCGGAAGAATGGCTGGTGTCCCCTATCACCGGTGAAAAGATTCCAGCTAACAAAGTGGCCGACCACGTGCGCATCGGTCTGCTGGACCCGCGCTGGTTGGAACAGCGAGACCGTGCCGCGGCTGAACGGACAGACAGGGATGAGGCGCTTGCACCTGGTGCTGCTATCGAGGCGTCACTTAAACAGGTGTGCAAGATTTATAATTTTTTTTCTGAAAAAGATTTATAATATTTTTTTTATGATAATATACCCCTTTAAAAATATGGCTTATCGTCATTCATACATCTGTCCCCAGCTCGCAGAACGCCGTACGGATATCTTCGGTGTGGGTGACGAGGAGACGGCCATTGGTAAGAAGATCGGCGAGGAGGAACGGCGACGCGACGACCGCGTCACGTGGGACGGACACACCTCCAGCGTGGAGGCCGCCACCCGGGCGGCGCGGGCGCACATCACGCTCGAGGATCAAATTCAACAGATCCATAAGGTAAGAAGGCAACAGATCTATATGAGAAGCTATAATACTGTAACTTAGCAGTTTAATTTTAGCTTTTATATCTGTTTGGTTTTCATAATAATTCTATAGGATAAATAACGGTAGCATATAAAGTATCTGAAGTCAGAATTCGTAACACATGAATGAATGAACAACACTTTTTAGGTCAAAGGCTTACTTCCTGACGAAGAAAAAGAGAAGATCGGTCCGAAACCAGTGGGTGCGCCGGGTGTGTCACGCGCCGCCCCGCCCCGTATGGCGCCCCCCGCCCCGCCGCGCCCCCCACCAGCTGCACCTGCGCCTCCAGCGCCGCAGCCTGTGCTGCTGCAGCCGCTGCCCTCGCTAATGGTGTTGCCTCCGATGGCTCCCAGACCACCGTTGATCCCGACCCCAGTTGGAGCTGTCACCGCGGTTGGTGCAGTAGGTGCCGTAGGTTCGTATAGTTCTTTATTTAACTAAGTTTAATCTGGCTTTAGAATAGTCAATTATAATGTTAAGGTGTACCTACAACGTATTTGAGTAACCGATGCATTGTGTGGTAGGTGGAGTGAGCGGCGGCGGGTTCCCGTTCGGCGGCGTGGCGGCGCCCGACGAGGACGAGGGCCCGGCCGCCAAGCGCGCGCGCACCGAGGACGCGCTGGAGCCCGAGCACGCCTGGGCCGCGCGCCACCCCGGGCCCGCGCCGCTGCAGGTAACCTGTACTTAGCATTACGACTCGACTCGACACTCGAGGTGATACCTACATCATATTTTTCTAGATAATCACAACTGATAGAAGGGAAACATTTTTTACACATCAAACAAACTAAGCAGAACTTGTACTATGGGTACTAGACAATGGCTATGATGCTTATAGTAAATACATAAGAAACACCCAGGTCCCAAAGAAACAAATTCTTGAGTTCATCACGTAAATATTTGTATTCTTTTACGCAGATCTTCTTGCAGATCTCTAGCAAATACACAAGATATCTTTTCAAATTTCAACTACCTCCAATAAATATGAAGAAATTTCATAACTGTAACTGAGTGAAACGAGTGTGTAGGTGGCGCTGCCGTCGCTGCCGGAGCGCACGGAGTGGCGGCTGGACGGGCGCTCGCTGCCGCTGAGCGTGTCGCTGGCCACCACTGTAGCCGAGCTCAAGAACATCCTGCAGCGCTCCACCAACATGCCCACCGCCAAACAGAAGCTGCACTACGAGGTAAAACTAATTATAGCCTTTATTTATGTATATTATTTCATTTACAATGGAGTCTTAATATCTGTACCTTAACTATGAATTCTAGGCTTCTAGCAAATTGCTTTCGATAGGTTTCGAGGTACTGGATTATAGCACTTTAGCAACGCCTGAATGGAAGCATCTGGCTATAACCATAAACTTTTTATCACCCAAATTAAATTATTGCATTTAAAATGGAATACGTCTATAGCAGCAACTAGCGTTTGTATCGGTCTCCGATGGTTATATACTTACGCATACAATGTGTTGCAGGGCCTATTCTTCAAGGACACGAACACGTTGGCGTACTACAACGTGCCGCCCGGCGCTGTCCTGCAGCTGCAAGTCAAGGAGCGCGGAGGTCGCAAGAAATAGATTTCATTACTAACTGTTCAATACAGTGGAGTGTGTCATGTTATAAACATTATCTGCAATGTTTCCTTCACATAGGTATTGTAGACTGTGGTGTTAATCCTGATTAGAGTAACATGTAAGCTAATTAATGAAATAAACATCAATAACTCAACTGGTACATTTTAATTATGAGCTAAGACTAATATGCATAAGATTATTATGATTTATTGTTATAGAATAAAAAGGAAAACAGTTCGTTTTGTAGCAAACATTTATTATAAAAATGTATAAAAAATAACAAAAAGTACAATATAATATATAAAATATAAAACAAAGCTCTCGGCGTCAGTTACAAAAGTTAATCGCATTTTTACTATGAGTGTACATTATAAATATTATAGCAGATCCTCCTTTTAACTCATAAATCCAAAAATATTATGCTTACAAATAAAATTAACCATTTATGGAATAAAACAATAACTTTACAAGTTATTATTTGTTGATGGAATGTAAATTAGATATTGCACAGCAAAGCACCATGAGATGTCAAGTGAAAATGTAAATAAAATATAATTTATATTTTTAAAGTTCGCTTAAAACTATGATCACATGAAATCAGATTCTAAACAATTTAATAACAAAAAGTTCAACAATAACTCGTAACAAGTAATAAATGCTGGAATGTCTTTTATATAAAATTCATTAATATGAGGACTAAGCAGTGATTGTAGCACAATAAGTGGACCATCAAATCACTGGTGTAAATATCAATGAAAACATTGTCAAAAGTGTTTGGAAGAACTACCCCTTTCTTCCTTCAATTTTATCCAAATAATGGTATCTATTAGAAATGCAGATGAAAGATGCTAGGACATCTCAACTATGTGGAGCCTGCAAGTGTAAATATCTAGATGCAGCAAAAAAAATACCGAAATTGTAAAACTGATTAGCTAGCTATCAGACGTAATGACTATTCAATAACCAGGACCGTAGGCAAGGGGTATTGACGATTAAAAAACAATCGCCTATCTAAGGATTGACTACGGCATTTATGTAGCTTTACCTGACTGGCTGATAAATTACCGGGGTTAGCTACAAACCTAGGTAAAAGGCATGATATAGGCACTCATTAGCACCAAATTTTTTTAGCAATAAATTATTATTTACTACACTTATAAAATGTGATATGTTAAGAATAAGTTATGAGTAAAATTCATTTAAAGCGTTTTATCCAAGCTTAGGAATGGTTTCAATGATCTCTCTGTAGCGAGTCAGCATTGGCGTGTAGATCTTGTCGTGGTCGGGGTACGGGGTTGCTACTGGAGATACTTTTAGTTCGGAGCCTGAAACAAACGAATTTATAGCAAAATTTAACATATTGACTTCCTTAGAACGTCTGATCTCCAGGGTAAAGGGTGTTTAGCCCCAGACATGGCAGTATTTGGAGAGTCGACTAGTGCATTTGATATTGGATCCTTAATCTCACGTTTTTAAGGTAAATTTTGCTAAATCGCTTAACATTCCTTATCTTAAATGTCAATCTGTCATAAAAAAGATAGATGGGATTATTAACCTGGCAGTGTGGTGCCAGTTTCAGCGCTCCATACTTCAGCAGCGCGAATCGCCGCTCCTAATAATGCTGCATTTGCGTGCTGATCCTGTAATAATGACAATAAAGATTGTTTATTACTCTTTAGCAGAACTAAGGATATTTTGGATAACATTAATTTAAAGATTTTAAAGTTTACTTTACCTGTACATAAACAGGGGTGTCGAACACGTCTGCGAATATCTGCAGCAGCTCTTTGTTAACAGAGGCGCCTCCAGTCGCTATCAAACGAGACGACTTGTCTGAAAAAAGAAACGGATTTGTCAAAATCGTTTGATTTAATCAACCATAAAATTTAACATAAAAAAATTACAAATGTGGACTAAGAGTAAGTTCACATAAATTTCTAACGTCATACTTTACGGTTAGACAAAAAATGTTAAGCTTTAGTTACTTATGCGTTCCGTGTAAAGTATTTTCGTTATGGTGTCCCTCAAGGTCTTTTCTCGGGCCACTATTATTTCATGTATCAACAACCACAAAAGAGCTGCATGTTATTGGTTACCTAGTTTGAAGCCCATATCCTCAGCATGCGCGCGGCGGGCGAGCGCCTGCCCCTCCAGCAGCGCGCGCGCCTCGTACTGCGGCGCGGCGCGCTCGGCCGCCGCGCCCGACGCCTCGTACAGCCAGCGACCCGCCACCGCTCGCGGCACTATTTCCGCTATGTCGTAGTAGATACCTGGCAGAAAACACTCATGTGTAATAATGAACTGGAAATTTTATCATTTCCTTGAAGTTGCTTTATCTAAAGATTGTGGACTTCTTACCCAAAAAAGCAGAAAAGGAACAAACATACATAGTAAATCAACTTTTTAAAACTCACCCATATATCCCATATTTCCTCTGACGGTGGATCTGAGTAGATCGTTGAAGGCTTCCCAGCTGGCGCCCACGAGCCGGTCCCTGTGGTTCTGCCGCGTGAGCGAGCCGTTAGCGAAGCACAGCAACGCCATGTAGGGCGCGGCCGGGGTGGGCCCCACCAGCACGTGGCCGGCCGGCGGCGCGCCCGCCGCCTGCAGCCCCAGCAGCAGCGTGTCGCTGGTGCCCAGGGACAGGCCCACCCAGCCCGAGCGGAGACGGAGCCCTGCAATTTAAATTCTTAAACTAACTCCCATTAAGAATTGTCACAGGTTTTTTGCAGCAGCAGAAGCATAAATTGGGCTGATATGGCTATTGAATCTACTACTAACCAAAGTGATTCAATTCAATGATTATTTCGTGTTGGTAATGGTCTTCCATCCCCATTATAAGAACAAGCAGTAATTCTTATAAAATTTAACATTATACAAGTGATCATATTAAGAAAACTTATCATGTCATTGATGAAAAAAAGTATGTGAGAACCGATCTTCAACATACAAAACTACATACGTAATTTTTTCAGCATAAAGGAAATTCAACAACAAGATATTGTATCATATCTCACGCGTAGGATAAGCAACATCCATTAAATCGTAGTTACAGATAAGTACCTCTTGTCGTACAGTGAGTGTTTAATATCGCCTCTGTGTTATCGCGTGTTTATTTAGTTACGTACATAAGATGATTATGCTCTTATCATTTTCTTTACTGATAAATTATTTATCTATATTTTGAGCTAAGTTCAAGTGAATACAATTTTATTAGCCTGGAGAAATACCTATTTGTTGGAAAAATTTACTGAGTAGCTATCAAGCAAATAGAATTTATTGAACACAAGTTTATTGACTGATAAGAAAAACTATTATCGTGGATGGATGATCGTTTTTACTAGGGGGTTTTCGAGAACTGCTGCCTTCTGAACATATAAGTTTATACATTATGGTGCACACGGTTGCTAATGGTTTGTATATCAAAGGATGCACAGGACAGTGTTCCTCAACAAATGGCTAGTCACAAATGGCGAGGCGAATGTCACAAATCACATAGCCCATAGACTCTATTATCTTATAGGCAGACAATAGAGAAGGCAAGTCCGGTTTTACAAGCAAACTTTTCGCTAAAAAATAGTAATAAAACAACATAAATAGTAATTATTGCCTACCTGCAAGAGCAGAGCAGTTGTCCCCAGTGAATGCGACCACGCGGCATTCCGGTTTGAACGCATATCGGCCCACGAAGTAAGGAGAGATAGTGCCAACCACTGTGGCACTGGGGACTGGAGTACCCAGTTTAGTTGACAGAGTCTCGTCCCCACACGCCTGAGAATACCATCACTAATGAAAACATGCCAAAGTTAAACTAATACATTGAAAATAATTATCCAAGATAGCTTTCTACATTTATATCATGAATTATTCAAAAAATAATAAAACTTAAATATTTTAAAGAAAATTGGATACTCTGGTTACCAGTAAGTAATTCTACAAAGATTGAATACCTGCAAACACTTGTCGTCCCATTTCATAGTGTGTATATCCAGGAGGTTCATGCCGGAGCCATCAGCTAGGTCTATGGGGGCTATCTTGCCGACCAGCAGCGAGCACGCGAAGGACGACACCAGCGAGATCCTGGTGGCGGCGTTGTAGGCGCGCGGCCGCGTGCGCAACATCTTGCGGATCTGAGGACCTGTGAAGCGCTCGTAGGCACGCGACCCTGTGATTTTTGTTAGCTCCTGTAAGAAACAAATATGAAAATCACCACCTAATTTTTTTTGACCTAACCACTGCATTCTCTCATTTAAAACGAATATTCCGCCAATGTTTTCTCTTAGCTAAACTATTTCTTGGTCAAATTTTTATTTGAAACAAGAAGTAGACTTTAGGCTCATTTAATTTTGGAATGCTTAAGAATTATTTATAAGAAGTCTAGGAGGATGATACAGATTATGATACTGGATACTTGGCCATTTTTGGACCTTATACTCTTTACATAAAAGATAGCAAAAAAAGGACCATCTTAACCCTGCTATCTTTATTTCAACTGACCTCGACTCCTATTGCCTCCTCCAGCGCCTTGCAGTCCACAGTGGTGCTGGAATCCATCCACACTGGCGAGTCAGTCACAAACGCGGTAGCTAGCTGCGTGTGTAGGAACTCGTCTGATGACAGCTTGCTAAGCTTCGTCTCAGCATCCTTTGACCACCACACAGAACCATGTTGCTAAAAGAGAAACATTATAACAAATAGAGTAAATTTCTTGTCAACATTGTTTGGTAGAATAGTCGAATTAGAGTTAATTTCTGCGAATAAAAAAGCGATTAATTATTGATGCTATTGTTGTATTATAATTATGTTAATTAGAGGCCCGTCCCAGTTTCGAACAAGTGGACATTTATAAAACATAAAACGTATGTTACTCAGCAATATTATAAGATGCTACTAGTGATTTTTTTAAGATTTTTAGTTTATAAGTACCTATTACTTAAGTTTATTCATAACAAAAATACAAATGTTTAATTAAAAATTAATGATAATATACTTAATGAGTATTGTAGTTAACACTTTAACAGTTTCATTATTAAATTCTAAATAAGAATTTCAGTTTTCTTAATTTATTTTATAAACCAAGTCACAGAAGTGTCATAGAAGTTTATGCAGCATCACATTTGATAGAAACACAGATAGCTTGGGCATTACCTGTCCAGCCCCTGACACTGCCTCAATGATGGAGAAGTCAACTCCCGCGACGACCAGGCGGTCCATCACCATGTCTAGCGCCTTCACCCATAGCAGCGGTGGAGCCATCACCTCACCGCGCTCGGTGCCGCGCACCACGCCGCCCGCCGTCCTAACATCACAGTAACATTATACAAATATTCAACCAATTTGTTGTCATTGTCTAGAGACATTAAAAGGCTGATATATTAATGATAGAAGTAACTTTAGATGGTAGCAAATAACAATTAATTTTCTATTGTACTGGCTTGCCAATTTAATCTAAATAAATAACTTTGAATTGAACCTATTAAACCAATGAAATCTCAACATTATATTGTTATATAGTGATCCATTTACAGCATCAACTGTGTTGGCCAGTGGAATTCAAAATTATATCTTTCATGCATACTCACCTTGTTATGAAAAAATTTGAAAACAATGAATAAAGAAGACAACCATATTAGTCAAGCCATTCTCAAGTGATGGTGTTTCATACATGCAATTGATTTTTAGTTATCTGTATAGATTAGGTATTACATATTTACATGGGGCCTAAACATACTGGCAAACTGTGCTTACAGTAGTAGTTATCTGTCCAAACCTTCAGGGAACAGAATATACATATTATTATTATGTTAATATACAAATACATAAATTAGCACCTAAATTCTGGCAGGTCCACATCAAACTCAACCTCGGCCTCATGCAGCACACTAAAGTCTTCACCGATTACAATGGCTTTTAGCTGAAAGACAATGTTACAATCAATGTTATATATTTTAAAAAGTTGTTCACTTTTCATGTTACTGGCATTCCATTACTGAGTTATTTAAAAAAAAGGATTACTTGAGCGAGGTTTATATTCATATATCTTTAAAATGATTATATATTGGTTACTATACTCTAGGTTAAGTACTGATCTATGGTTATTTTAATGTAAACCAGTATACTGTATGATAATCAGTGGTATATCCATGGTATATCATGGTATATCGGACACCTAGGGGGTCACTCCGGGTTAAATTAAATTAAATCAACTTTATTATTCTATTTATAAGTTCCTTCTATGAATAAATAGAGCATAAAATTGTATAAATTTAAATAAAAACTAATGAGCATGCTCCCTGATAGTCTAATTAAATTCTTTCAATTTAAATTAAAACTTTTATTTTATTTTTACACAGTACCTAAGTTTGTATTAATAGGTAAATTATACGAATAATTATTTACTTTTCGCATAAATTGATTCTTCCAATCAGTAGGCACAATACAAAATTATCAAAAATCTTATCACCTTGATATAGTCAAATGGAAAATAATTAGTTAAATTAGTAAGAATACATGGAAATTCTTGTTAAAATACAGTAAACAAAGGGAAAGGAAAATACAATAACCATCAATAATTTAATAACTATTTACGTACCCTTTGAGTGCTAAAATCAAATCCCAAAAAAGTTTTTCTTCTTGATTCCTCAGTCATTTTTATTTTGATTTTTGACAGCACGGGCGGGCAGTGACACGGCTCTGCAGTGCGTTCAGGAACGCGGTATCGACTTGGCTTTCGTGACTGAATGCCGTTTTGTAGAATTCCAACGCGATTTCACGATATCATTATTGTATTTTATTAGTCTCCGTATATAAATTAATCGCTTTAATTAGATGTTTGGTACAATTTGATAAAGAAGCCCCGCCAAGGTTGCTATTATCTCATTCATAATAATTACGCAATCATCATTTGGCTTACAGTTACGTAGTTCTTGCCCACACCTTTTTATGGATAAAGTTTTGTGACGCAATATATTTAAAGTAGGTGTCTAAGTAGGCCTGCAAAAGCAAATCATAAAAAAATATACCTACCTACCTACTTTAAAGGTCCTACTTCAGAAGGAGGCTATTAGCTCTAACGGAAAGTACTACGGTTGTAGATACACATTCTCAATTCTCATTACTTAAATAACAATCTAGATCTTCACTCTGGATTTCTCGAAATAAATTTAGCAAAATTATACACACAATAAAATTTTATAAAATTAATTACAGAAATAGGTAAGTACCTACCTATTTTGCTAATTAATTTTGTTTTCAACTAGCAACTCGAAATCAGCCGAGCGATTCAACACACATTAAAACAGTTATGTTGCATTGTTAGCCTTTTTAAGTAACATGCTTGGTATGAATCATAACATAGAGGCTTACCGCTTACCTCACTGGTAGGTAGAACGGGTTCAGTGACCTACATAGCAACATACTAATGACCGACATGGGTGGGTATACATGCTTAATTGCACAAAGAGCCTAATATTAGCCTATGGAAAGTAAATTTTGTGATAATCCTGCCGGCAAACACCTAAGTATACCTACCTAAATAGTCCGATATGAGATCCAGTATCCTATGTCTAATGTCCTTTTCAATTTATTACCTGATCTGTAAGAATACATTTGACTTGTTTTTGAAAATACTTCTTTATACTGTGCTATGCACGATAAAAAAATTGTTCTACTTAAATAAAATAGTAACAGTCGCAGCCAAATTATTACCTCGTTAGTCTAGTGGTTGTGAGCGCGAATGTTACGCTAGAGGTCCCGGGTTCCTGGATCAAGCAAGCTGTTACTGCAAACAAGCGGTTACTGTATGAAATTCTCAGTAACAGCACGGGGTTAGGATTTGAGCTTGGTTAATGGCAATAGGATAGGCTCAACACCTTCATGTAATAATGAAACATAAAGATTCAGCGTCCTGTGGCTGTACGTACAATCGTACATCTCTGCCTTACCCTTAGGGAATACTTGCATGGTGGTATGCCGTCAAAATAATTTTCAATGTACTAGCGCCTGATACTTTCTAGTTCATGTTGTTTCATTGAGAATAATTTGCTATCATAATTTATACAGGAGGTCATTTATACAGAGAGGTGTATGATGGTGTTGCCTGGCTATGTCACTTTGTGTAGCGAGTGTAGTGTGTGCGTGACGTAGCAATCACTCTTGTTACCATAGCCCATGGAAGCAAGAGTGATAGCTACGTCACAGCTACGTTTTCTAGTCTGGACTATAGGTTGCAAAACTTTTAAAGCAAGCAATGCAACTGCTATGGCAGCTATTACCGGTAATGTGTGATATTTAACCTTTCTTATAACATTTATACAACTAAATACTAACTTATAAAATGACATACCATCACGCCTGTACTCCCGAAGGGTTAGGCAGTGTTTTGTTAATAGCAGGGGACACAAATCCAAACTCAGAGCTGCTATTGGGAATTTCATAAAAATACCTAAACACTACTCGCCCGCCCCAGGGTTTAATAAATAATAAATATCCTGGGACATTTTACACAGCACCATCTAGTCCCAAACTAAGCAGAGCTTGTACTATGGGTACTAGACAATGGATATATTTTTGTAAATACATAGGTACTTTTAATTATACGAAACACCCAGACAAACACAAACACTTCAGTTCATCACATAAATGTTTGGAATAATAGGACGCGGCGGTCACGTGATACTGGGGTACTCAAATACATTATAATTATAATGAAGACTATGTATATATAATATGACCCAACAATCATAATATAAAGAAAACCTATAAGGCCAAATGGAGTAACAATAACGTTTACCTACTTCAATACAGTTATGGTTGCGGTATTTAACCCAGAATTTACTGGCCACTACTACTCAATGCAGTACCTAGGTACTAACATGATATTACATGTAATAATACCGAGTTTATCGCTTAAAACTGTGGTAAATGTACTGTCGTATTAGTGCTAATCAAAGCGCTAAGATACGTCTGTGCCCTGTTCCATTTCATCCTACATTTTTTATACATAGCCGGTAGCTAGCTGACAAAAAGGCATCACCTACACATACACAGACACACACACAAGTTTCCGTGTGCTTACAAGGGTGGCATGTAACGAAACTAATCGGATGGAAAACCTACACGGGTGGCGAGGCGCGCTTTCGACGGCTATATTTATCTGTGGCACCCCACTAGGGACTGCTTGGACGCGGTGGGACGAACGTTTACGCCTCTAAACTTCAAATACGTGTCAACTTTGCAAGCGTTTGATGAAGATATTAGTGGCGCACAGCCTTTGTGTACCTACCTACGCTTATTTATAAAAATTGCTGTCCAAATCGAATAAATATGTAATTAGTAACTGCCAACTACCCCGTCTGCCGTGAACTTTGAATTGGTGCTAACAATTTACTTTAGAGTAGGTACCTACCTACCAGAGTACAGTGACTATCATGGCGGTATGTGACGTCAAAATAAGCGGTTAACTGTCCCTTCGCCTTCGCTTCGCAAGGGTGGACATTAAAAAAAATAAGCACCGTACCCGTACCGTAACCTTAGGCTTCTTTTATCTAAGATAAAAGTAGCCTAAGAACATCAGCAATCTGCCAATAAAAGTCCCTTCAAGATAGATCCAGTCGTTACGGACATTAACCGGGAAAAACACACAAAAAATTAAACTGTTTCTGTTTATTTGTGCTTTTTCATATTAGAAAAAATAGTTCATTTGTATTGCAAACATTGTACCATCACATTCAAACAAGATAGTAGGTATTTTTTAATTAGGAATGTATATAATAAATTGCGGTGAGAGTTATAGCCTTAAATATTATTTATTTCTTATTCTTCTTCTGTGGCATTGGTTTTATAAGTCAGAAAATTGTAATTTTGCTCCTGTTAATTTTGAATTTGATTTTAACGGCCACCCTATAGTCCTAGTACCTACTCGGCATTTTTTCAGTCAGCCCGTCAAAATAAAAAATACAAAGCCGACTATTATTTGCCTGTTAAGCCCTTGCTTTGCCAGTAATATGTAGTAAAATTGTTTGCCTGGGTGAGCATTTGGCAAACCCTGAAACCATTCGATGTTGCATCGGTAGTTCGTGCCAAACGCAACAGGTGGAGCTTAGAGTACCGCATTTTTTTTTTCAATGTTTAACTGAGCACATTACCACAGCACTGAGGGTATTTATCTATATCTATACTAATACTATAAAGAGGAAAGATTTGATTGTTTGTTTGTTTGTATTGAATAGACTCCGAAACTACTGGACCGATTAGAAAAAATCTTTCAGTGTTAGATAGCCCATTTATCGGGGAAGGCTATAGGCTATATACCATCACGCTACGACTAATAGGAGCGGAGTAGTAATGAAAAATGTTGCAAAAACGGGGGGAAAAAGTTATCAAGACCACGCGGGCGAAAAGCTGGCAGGAAGCTAGTTATAAATATAATGGTAGTTTTAGGTAGAGTAATCGAGTTTTAGGACATTATAAATGTGACTTACCATCACGCTTGTATTCCGAAGGGAGAGTGAAGGACTACGAAATGTCGTGCTACGAAGCCTACATCGGTGCTACGAGATTTCTTAGTCCTTCCCTAGTCCTACATCAGTACACCCACAATGGCGCTTCTGATGATCGTCCTAGCCTACTATGTGTATGTTCTAACCTAACGGTGCGCTTGGCCAAATCGTAGCACCGACGTAGTCTTCGCTACGACATTTCGTAGTAACTACTAACTCGCTTCAGGTTACATGTTTCTGCAGAAATCTGATAAAACGGCGATCCGGTAAAAAGTTTAAAAATAAGCACCCTTAATTTCACCCGTAGGTCGTAGACCGATATGTAAGAATAATAATAATAAAATAAATATTTTGTACATCTAAGTATACTGAACCGTGGAAGTGCCGTAGAGACGGGATAAGTTACAATAAGTGAAACAATAGGTCACTGAGGGACTTTCTGTAGAATTTCTTAGTCCTGTCCTATATCCTATATACCTACCTATACCATCAATTTTGTCCTATACTATTAAATTAGTAATATTTGTATATGTATATTGTATATATCTTCGAAATCGTTCTAGCTAGGTCTCAATTCTGGGAAAATTTGTTTTCTATATTTTCACAACTTACTCGCTCAAGTCGGTCAGTTAAATGAACTATGAATTGTAAGATTGGAAGCCAACCAAATGAATATGAAAAATCTGTGCAGATTGCAGATGTAACTTCATTACGGACTTCGTCCTACTCAACCCTCACCCACTGTTACCAAGAACTGAAACAGTTTACGAGTCAAGAGACCTACAACTGGTATACGTATTACGTAACTTTGGCCCACGTTGGCTGGCCATCATGTACATGGCGAAATGAGGTACAAAGGCGACCGTGGGTTATTAGTACCTATGTGGTGTAGTATGTAGCTAGCCTTCGTAGCCTACGATATGCCGTAGCAGCTCTACGAAGAAGTAAATATAGGTTGTACTGAATTAAGACTTATTATAAGTCTTAGGCCATTAAGGAAAATGATGAACTCAATAAGTTAACTCGGTAGGTATAGAAATATAAATTGGATACTGTAAAAGTATTTTCGAAGAAACAACCAATTAACGCTATCGTTTCAGAAAGTTGTAATTCCTATGGATGCCACATTGACAGGATTAAAAAACATGGTCTATTTTTTTATCTTTTCTGCCTTTTTGAAAAAGCACGACTGTTCTTGTAATAGGGTTCATATTTCAAAAATCTAGGTAAGTACCTACAAATCGCATTAATAAGTGTATGCTTAATTCTATGTAGAATTGTTATAGTTAGTTTGATTGAATGTGTTGATGTGTGCGACGCGAAGGTGTGGGTACACGCGAGTGGCGTCTGGCGGTCGGGCCGCGCCGCGAGGATGCTGCGCCTCTTAATATTGTAAACAAGAGCTTTTTCGATTGGTGGGCGGAACCGCGCAGGCGTCGCGCGGAGTGATCTTGTAGCGGCGGCGTCTTCTACTTGTTAACAATTATACTTAATAGGTTCTGTAAAATAATAAAAAAGTTTTGCATCTGCATCATTCTGAATCTGCATACAACGCCTAAAGTAGTCCTAAAATTAATTTAGAATAAAATCGTTTAGCATAAGTATTTTATAATTACTTTCAAAGGTTATCAGTGGGACTAACATGTGTGCCAACTTTAACACCCTAAACTTTATAAAGATTCTTTATCTTCTAACTAAAACTTTTAACAGGCCTGACCTGCAAGAACATCACCGTAATTTATGATAATGTAAAAGCTCTATTTGCTACGAACTAAACGTCATGACCGTTTTTAGATGAGACATGGACTGCTGTCATTCCGGTTCCTCTACTTGAAAAGAATGTAGATAGCCGTATTTACACACGAATTCATATTGTAAAGCCATCGGCATAGGTTTTCAGGGATATTTACTAAGAACGGAAAAGCTTTAAAGTTTGCTATTGTAAGTTTATGTCATAAGTTGACGAACGTTCCCAGAGATAAGAGTGGAAATCGATTGTGCGGTGGCGTGTGTTGCCGCCGGCACGAGGTTGGGGCTGCGTGCGGCGCTGCGCGGTGCGGTCACGGCGCCGGGGTGCGGGGGCGGGGCGAGGCGCGTGCGCGGGCCGGACGGGGCGCGGGCGGCAGACGCGCCGCGATGGTGGGCCGCGACAGCCGCTCGAAGAGCGCGGCGCGCCCCTGGGCGCCGCGGCATGAGTAGCGCGCCAGCCCGGCCCGGCCCGCGCGCCCGCCATGGCGCAGGCCGCGCCCGCGCCCCATCGCACCCACTCCTTCGCGAAGAAGACCTTCCACAAGCCGACGTACTGCCACCACTGCTCGGATCTGCTGTGGGGCCTCATCGGGCAGGGCTACGGCTGCGAAGGTACGCGTCGCGCATGCGCCCCGTGCGCGTCGATACCGGCTCCGCGCGCGGCGCCACCAGCACGACCAGCGCGTTATGCAACCCGGAGCCCGCGGCCGGCCCCGGGCGTGTCCGCCCCGGCCCGGCCGCCCGCCCCGATCGATACCGCCCCGACGCCCGCCCGGCCCTCGCTCCCGGCTGTTCCTCGCTCGGGTTCACGTGCACGCGTCGCGTGCCCGCCCTGTATCGCCTTGCACTTGAAATTTCAAGGACGTCGGAAGGCACCCGGCTCAGGTGCCTCCTCGAAGTAGCTACATGTGATGCACATGGGGCGACTGCACTACAGGTCCCAGTGATTAAAGTCTGGGGGGTGAGTCGTGCGCGTAAGGGTCTAGATCAGCTGAAAGTCGAGGGTATCGGTGGCGAAACGAGTGAGCATTTCGGAGCATATCGATCGATCTGTTTAGTAAGAGGTTTTTTCATAGCGGTGTTGCGGGCAGGGCGCGGGGCGGGGCGCGGCGCTGCATCCCCCGCTCGTGTACTTTGGCTAGAGCAACATGATGTGATCGTGTCCCCATGCTATTCGTGGTGGTGAGTGACCATTAGCCGCAGGGAGGCGACCGCCTCGTCAGCTGGACGAGCACTTGGTAATTAGGTCCCAGATGAGAAGACATCTTGTTTTTACGCATTTTGTTTGGACTTGCAAAAATGTTACGGCGACTAATTTTGAAAATCGATTTCTACCTGATGCTTATAAACCTACGTAACCAAAATATGTTGGTTATTAACCATTTACTTGCACTTCTTATACGATATTTGAACACGTAGAAGATTCGTAGCCTTAAAGCTCAAACTTAAAACATCTACATCCATTTATATTAGTTATTCGTGGCATTACTGATCGTTTGGTTTAGTTTAAGTGGTATTCGTTAACCACAATATTTGTCGATCAATTTCTGTGTCAGTTTCATAAACATTTTTATTTATAGTTTATTAGAACATATACAATTATTACATCACGTAATATTCCTGTTACTTTTTCCTCTTTAATCGGACAATACGTCATATCGGCCGGTGCGTACATACATTGTTAAAGGACAAACATTAATATTACGATGAGTAATGAAGGTTAAATTGAAGAACCGAAATCAACTTAAACCTATGGACAAGATGAGAAAAAGTGTCTGACGAACTAGAGGTTTCTTGTAGAAAATATCTGATTGCCTAAAACCGCCCTTCATATAACATAAAATATGAGTTATGTATATATAGATATGTACCGTAAGAAAGGTCTAAATTACATTAATGTATTATCATCGTTGTCATAGGTACGCTAGATGAAATTGCAACAATTTCGCATCTGTCGCCCTGTCGGCGTAGAGCTGCGTAGCTCGTGACTCGTGTAACGTATCGATCTTCACGCCACTTCCCGAGGGGATTAGGCAAACGGAGACCAGCGACAACGGCCACATTCTACATTTATTACGCCCTACACTAATAGCAAGCTTTTTGGTTCTAAATTCAAAACTGTAACTGAGCAGTGAATAGAGATGTGCCTTCAACTTGACAAATAGTCGATTATATAACTCAATTGTTGGTTTTTATCATACGACTATCATTAGTAATTCTCGTTAAGAAGCCTAAATAAATAGTTAAATCAATAATTACCTAATAGGCATTTAGTTATCACGCTAAGCTGTAGCTTATATAAAAAAAACATTTATAGCCTATATAAAAACATTAATTTTTATCTCATAACAACTTGATTATTGGTATAAAGCTTAATAAATAAAATACAAAAGAAAAGTTAGAAAATACTTAGTAACTTGAAAGCTTCGTCTACATCCGGCTTTGTTACGTGTACATTAGTGCCTACACTTCTGCTCAACCTATTTGGTGTAGAGGTGAAGGTGAAGGTATTTTTATATTTATTTTATTTTGTATGAGATGATAACCTTTACTTCGTGGTCATATTAAATTTCCTTAAAACAAGCGACCCGTGCGCAGCTTCGTCTGCGTATTCCGGTTGATTTAACAAAATACACACTATAACCTAGTCCTAAACAGAACAAAAAGAAGTATCCAATTTGTATGTTTGTATTGAATAGGCTCCGAAACTAGTGAACCGATTTGAAAAATTCTTTTAGTGTTAGATAGCCCATTTATCGGGGAAGGCTACAGGCTATATACCATCACGCTACGACTAATAGGAGTGGAGTAGCAATGAAAAATGTTGCTAAAACGGGGGAAAAATTTATAAGACCACGCGGGCGAAGCCGCTAGCGGAAAGCTAGTTATTTATATAGAAGTACTTAAAACAAAAGTGTGAGGTTAACTGATATCACTAGTAACAAAGTATACGATTATTACGATACTCATTATTATTTGACATAACCTTCAAAAGGGCTAACAAATTCAATAACTATGTCATCATCATCATCATATCAGCCAAAAGAGGTCCAAAAGGCTCCCCATAGATTTCCACAGGGACCGGTCATAATATGCCGCCTGCATCCAACTATATATACTACTAATGTAGTTATTTATTTATTCATTAATTAACAAATTTATGCATTTGTGTCGAACATAACAAATCAATTTAACAACACGTTTGGTACACACATTTAAGACAAAATATCCATAAATAGCATAATTGAGACTTATTATCAAAATTAAGTTGCATTACAAACAATTATATTTTAAAATAATTGTCTATCTTTGAAAAACTCTTCCATACTATAGTAACATTTCTTCAATAAAAATGCTTTGAGTTCTCTCATAAATTTATCTACATTTTCGATGTTTAAATTGTACTGGTAGTTTATTATAAATGTTTACTGATTGGACTATTGAGGCATGCTTAACGACATTAAGTTTTGGCTGTATTTACAATTGTACACCTACACTTCGCCGGTATCTTTAGTCCCACGTAATAAGAGAAGAGCCTATTACCATTATCCGAACACATATCCAAACTCTAAGCTATTAGTGAGAAATTGATTTTAATACTTATTGTTCGACGCGGATATCGAACCCATAGGACTACTTACGAGACAGTAAAAAAAAGTAATCTAGTCTATTTAACTTTAACTTTATTATATTAAAGATTTAACTTGTTTTCAATATGGAACAAATTAATGTCAAATATTCTATCCTAGTTTGATATTATGTCAACTTCACAAAGAGAGAAATAATTAAATAATATCGGGTTCAAAGTATTTGTACGCATATGTTCATAATGTACGCTCTTTAAATAAATATCCAATTGGACATATTACACAGCACCAAACTAAGCAGAGCTGTACTATGGGTACTAGACAATGGATATAATACTTATATACTTTTTTGTGAACACATACTTATAATATATAAGAAACACCCAGACAAACACAAACACTCAAGTTCATTCATCACATAAATATTTGTGTCCTGTGGGAATCGAACCCTAACCTCGTGATCAGCAGTCCGGTACTCGAACCACTAAACGACAGACGTCGTCAATCGTCGTCTATGATACGAGTATCTCATTCTCTCGTCTCATTTGTCACATCATTGCTAACGTTGGCTCTAGAACTGGACGATATTAAACTCTCTCTAATACCTAAACCTGATATTTATCGATTGGTATATTAGATGTTATATGAAAATACCTATAACTGACCACACGAACAGAAATAAAGTCCAATTCAGAACCTATTTTTGTCGGTAAAAAAAAAGTTGCTACACTTTCTATCACTGAAAACCTAGAACAACTCATTTTCTTTGTATAAAGTTCCTTTGTATAAACGTCGCGAAACCGTAATCAAATTACCAAAAGATTTTTCAAAAACAAAGAATCCTTCTCGTAATTTCTAAATTCTAAATCTAACTTTACATATTTGGCTTATTAACATCAAAACACCCTTCTGTTAACTTTCTCCAATCTTCATCAATCAATAAGTTAATATTCTTTGTTAAAATACGTAATCTCTTGACCCTTAACATTTCGTAGCAGGGTCTGCGTAGCACCGTAGACCGTAGGCGTAGCGAATTGTAGTAACTTGTCGTAGCATACTACGCCGTAGTACTAGGTCTACAATACATAAAACGATTCTTATATTTTTGTGTATATTTGATAAATATTTAGTTTGTTTATATTTATTGCTTCTAGCTAATTTATGTGTAGCGTTTACTACGGCGGCGCACGTCACTGCTGCAAGGTCCTCGTAAGAATAACTTCAGATTTTCGCATTTGAGGTCATAGTAAATTATACAAATATAACTGTTAGTTTGTGTATTTATAGCGAGTTATTACTGGAATTAGTTCGAATGGTGTCGATTTTCTTTGTGCTGTTCGCTGTTACCAGTACCTACCGTACGCGGTCTGTTCTCCGTAAATAACATATTCGTACTACTTAGTATAAATGTAATACAAGCTAGAAATAACAGTTATTTTCCTTTTGTTGAAAAGTTTTTCTGTAAGTACACATAACGATTAATGCTCTTCATAAATATAAAAAAATAAGGCTTCAGTTTTAAATATAATTATTATCACAATACATACATACATACATAGCTTCACGCCTGTTTCCCATAGGGGTAGGCAGAGCCTATAGATTTCCACTTGCTACGAAACAATAACATTTGCTTATTATCACAATAACAAACAAAATATCAAAAATCTAAATCGGTACTTCTCACATCTCGACGTGACTATAAAGCTTTTGTATTTTTCCATAGTACACACTGTTACGCCCGTCGCCCACTCGCCCACGTTACATTAGACCAAAAGGGCTTTACAAGGGATGTGAGTGACATCACACGTCTAAACAAAAGCCCGGTAAAAGGACTGCAGAAATGTCGCTGCAACATGCAAGACAGTTCGCAAACAAAACCATTGAGTGCGACACATAACAACAATAACATTCATTATGGCGCGTTGACGCGTACTATCTCGACACATGTCGCGCGACAAAGCGCTCCGCCGCAAGACAAAGCGCGTCCGTAGTTCCGACACGGCCGCGCGGCGCGCTCCATTGTGCCACCGTAGATAAGAGATGCGACTCACGACGCGCGACGTGTGGAAATGGACACGTTATTGTTGCGGCGTGCGTACATAGCTTTAGAACATGTCTTTTCAATGAAGAAGCTTTGGTGTGACGTCACTGATGGACACGTGTATTGTATTGTGCACGCTTATCAGATGATTATGACGTGCCAGGATACCGTTACAGCTGTACATAATTCCCTTCGTTCAATGGAAAATTAATATTTTAGCATGATGGAATCATACAAGGTGGAAGGGAAATCGGCGCACATCCAAATACCATGAGTTCACTACATGATTCTGGACCCTCCTGCGTTGAAGTTTTCCATAACTTTTTTTAAATAAATGAAATAATGATTTTTATTTATAAATCTAATTTGGGTACGTAATGTTTTTAACACATTCAAGTAAAAAAAATGCAGAAAAAAATTGATGAAAAAAGTTACAGAAAATTTCAACGCCAAGGGAGTCCAGAATAATGTACTGAACTCATGGTATTCGGATGTGCGTCGATGTCCCTTCCACCTTGTATACAGCGATCATTAACTTATGCTTAGTCTGTATATTATTTCAAAAACGAGTCGATGTGACAGACGACAAACGAAAAAAATCCATAGCAACTTATTTTTCAATGTTCCGGACAACTTTTCCAATCTGCGTTTACGTGGCAATTACCAAGTGAAACAGCATTTGAAAATTAGATGAGAAACTAATAATCACTGACTTAAAAATATTAAATTAATAGCTCCGTTATATAACGAAGACACTCGCTATGACAGGACTTAGGAAAATTCCTATCAGATTGGGAACATCGAGCTGAACGGGCAAAAACTATGGATAGTCTGTAATACACAATGCAAAGCCACTTGATACTGATTGTAATAACTGATTGTTGCATATAATTATTTTAATTTGTTTGACGCAGTACCTCAGAAATGCTAACATAAACTTATATTGTCACAACAATTTCTCACTTCTACTTTTAACACAAGATCTACATTTACACTTTGAATTTTCTCGAAATAATTCCGGTTAAGTTTTTACGTAAAGCCCTTAGATTTTGTCTATAGTTCTGCACCTCTTCACTTTAAGCACATTTATGTATATTTTATAGGTACTTTTTTATATGTGCACAGGCGAAGAGATGTAATCGTTTCATAAACCATCTACGGAAAACTATAAAATATGCATAAAATGTGAAGTGGAGAGATGAAACTCAAGGCGATCTCTAGCAACAAACGTAACTCCGCAAGGCAATTCAATATGCATACGAATACTTCAGTCGGTATAAATAGTATACACAAGTTGTCAAGTTAAATGCTAGTTAGGTTAACATGTATACCCCTGACTACGAGAAATTATTCCCTAACACGTCACGCACCCAGTTATTAACTTTAATTTTTAATTAAACCACTTTTACACTTCACACAAATATAAAACTTATGTCTTACCCGTCTAAGTTCAGGTTGACTTATCATAAAGTGTAAGTTTGTGGGCGTTTGGGAAACACCTTTGTCGACTAGTATTTACCATTTATAATGGTGGTCGTGCCACGCTATGACATGTCTATTTCTGGCCTGTATTTGTTTTTAATTATTATAGGGAGGGACGTAAAAATAGACACCGAAGTAGTTCTATTTATTACGGGTTTTGTGATAGAATGAAGTAGATACTATAATGTTTTGAAATAATTTATATCTAAACTAACGTCTAATGACAAAACTATATGAACCCGATTAGAATAACTTGTTTATAAAAAGTAGCGTTACGTCACTCTGGCTTACTCCATTAAAAAAATATGACATGCAGGATCTGTCTTACATTCCCTTAAAAATAAAATAAACACAAACCACTCAAAAACCGAAACAAAAAAGCTACACAAACTTCTGTGGCGGAAGTAAAACGCAAACATCTCAAGTGCAAAAAATAGTTTGTTTATTTTTGAATCCACAAAAGCCTATTGACGTTCTAAATATAGAACTCCTTGGTCTTGCAAGCCGAGTTAAAAAAAGTTAGAATTCGTTCAAGCTGGCTGTTGGGTCGGTACCGGGGCTACGCCCGGCGTATGTAGGCCAGCCCTGACGTCACACGGTGATGACCCAGTTCCATTGCCATTGAGAGACGCGCGTCAATGGTGACCCCCCCCCCCTTCCTCGTGCACCCAACAGTGCAGCACCCCCTCCGTTGATGGGGCGTACCACCAAAATGGAAATTAATCGAAAACTCAATCAAAAGAGGTACCAACCTATTTTATTTGTGGTAATACATTTCAGTTTGCTTCCTAACATTGTCGGTCCTCAACAAACAGATGTTGTCTTAGATATAATATATATATATTGTTACAAAAATGTAGCATTATATACCAATATAATAAGTCATTTCCTGTGGTTACATACGATGTTCTGAACCTCTAACTATATTTTGGAAAAAGGAAACCTCAAAATTATCGAACTAGGTTATGAACCGCCAAGCACGCTTTCATTCAGCGACTGCACAGTGCTCCGCATTTAAAATTTATAGTCAAAGGGAGTTTGGATTTGTGCTGCCAAGCAATTGTCGCCTTTGTGCCTTCATGTAAATGTCGCGGAATCACCGTGGCTTTAATTTGTCCTTTGTGCTGCAGTGTGATGGTACTTTAAGTTTAGCATTCACAAGCTCGCCCTCATTACCGTCTTTCTCCTTACATTATGCCAGTTCTGTGAAACAAGGCTATATTTGCACTGTTTATTTTAGCTTTCTTTCTGCTTCTCTTGACCTCCATACTGTTAATTGGAATAAAGATACATTATACCTTATTGTCATTGGGTACAATACTGTGTTAAGTCCTTGAGCATTCAAAATCATTAATAGTCCGGTCAAATTAGACCAAATTAGAAGGATAAAGGTACATAAATTTACAGCAAGCTGAAAATGCGTGTAATTGTTTAAAACATAATTAAAAATAACATGTGAAAGTTCCTCTAAGAAAAAAAGTATTGGTACTTTTTTTTATAGAGAATTTTATAATCTACAATTTTTGTCAGAGGCAATTTTATGGTAAAACTTACCGTTTTGCTGAAAATCGCGAAAAACCAACTTTTTTCGAGATTTTTGACCTTTGACCTCGAATATTTTTTTTTCCAGTCATCGGAATGATAAGGAACTTTCACATGTTATTTTTAATTACAATTACACGCATTTTCAGCTTGCTGTAAATGTATGTACCTTCAAATGTCTAGATTGACCGGACTATAAACCCAATGACATTATATTATGGTTAAAAAGATTAGTCATTGCCTCTAGAAAAAAGCAATAGTTTCAGGATTCATAATTAGAAACGCAATTATAAAACGCGATTCCATACTTATAATTAATAATACCTATGGACAAAGAGGCCTTTCAGTAACTTGTCCTGAACTGCAACTTGAGGCTGAACATATCAGCATCAATGTACACGTTAGAACAATGGGCACAAAGTATAGCTACAGAAGTACAAAATTCACTATGTGACTGCACAATAACAAAAGAAGTTGCACAATGGGCAAGAACTTTGTCGTCGCTTTTCACGCTGTAATAGTGGGCGATCTATTATTTATATCAGACGACCAGGGGAGGGAGCATTGTGTCTCTTTGTCAGTTTGCACTATTCAATTCTTAATGCACTTCTGTTACGTTTACCCTTTGTGTAGTCGAGCCGTAGCTTAATGATATGAACACACGCCTGCGCAGCGCATCTGCGAATGGGCGGGATTCATTAGTGTTTTGGTACGGGATAAGTGTTTTCACTTGAATAAGCAGAGCTCCTCATTAAAATATGAAGGTGCATTCCTGGTTTGCTGCTTGCTCTAATTAGTTGTTATTTGTGCATATCATGGTATATTTTATTTACGGCGTTATAGCTGGTTGGAGTATGACTGATGATACTCTTCTGCTAGTCTTTCTATAACCAATGTATTTCTAGACACTATATTTTACAAATGATCTTCGCCTTTTACAACTTATCTATCCTTATAAAGAATAGTATGAAGTAAAGCTATCTTTTGACAATTCTAAATTGTTTCCACTTTCTTCTTATTCAGCCTGTTACAATCCACAGCTCGGTGTAAGTCTTCTTATTAGTATGAAACTGTAGATAGTAAATAGATACTAAATCGGCTAAAAAAGAGTTACATTCTAATTAACAAACAATAATAATGCAACTTTTTTATAAATATACATTTAAACACGATTAAATACGAATATAATTATATAGAATACGCTGATATTCTCTAGCTTAAAAAAAAGTATGTCAAACAAATAAACGTGTAATTACTCTTCCAAAATTTTGCACTATTAAAATTTGGCAATGATGCGCATGTGGGTCAAACTCGGTACTCACAATAGTTCTATTTATATCAAGTAAAACTAAAATACACCAGTATTCCTGTACGCACAGACAGAAATAAACCGGCTGTGTGTAAAGGAGTGCCGCTGCCGCCTCTACTGGAGTCTTGACTTTATCTGCCACGCGTCAAACAGAACGTTCAAAATAAAAGCGTTTGAAAGTATTGCGGATTAGGGACGATATTTATGCGTTAGGGTGGTGACGTCATAGTATTGCAAAGAGGGATTTCAACAGTTCTATAGGTATAAAGAAGTAATATACATTTCTGATACATGCATGATTTTATTTTATACATTATTGGCAACTGTGGTTCTAAAAATCCTATTAAATATCAATCAAGTTTTATGATTAATAAAAAATATTATTTCGTTTCATCGATTGCTATTCCAAAATGTACTTCGTTGACGCATCGTTTAGAAGTTCCATATTTTTAAGAAAAAAATAATATCGAGCAGAGCTGTTAGGTTTTTCTGTGAAATTCACTTTCCATTTGTGCATGGTTGATAGCAATAGTCTTACCCCTATTACATGGGACCTAAACATACCGGTGAACTGTAAACACCCACAGCTTAGACCTAGCCTAGACCTTTGGGGAATCCAGGTATCATAATATATATTTGAGGTTAACATGAAAACAAAAACAAAAAAAAACAGTCAATTCAATTCAAAAAGTAAGAAATAGTAAACAAAGATAAATTAATATTATCTTTCATAACTCCGAATTCACTTCAATTATTGTTACAATGCTCGTGTAATGAACAGAGCGTCCCCTCTGTCCGTAATGAGGCTATGGCACCGCGCGTGACGTCAGCACTGCATGACCTAATTCCCGACTACGACTAGTACGCGAACATAATGTCGTGAATGAAATGCTTTTTTTAAATTTCCTTGTGTTTTATTGGCTTAATTGTAAGATCAAAGGAAATGTGAAATATTATTTGTATTTTTTACTATGTTTCTATAATCATGCATGAGCAATAGGCATAAAAATAAAATGAAATTAAAAAGTCCACAATGCATACACAGTTATTCATATTTTTAAAATCGGTGTGGGACATTTTGCTCTTTAAAGTGTCATATATATTATTTACCTAATTTGCGCAAAATTCCAAAAACCAAACTCCTAGCCTACATAATTGATAGCAAAATATAAATAAAATACACTTAATTTCGAACTTAAAACTGATCAACTAAATTTGTTACAATTGCTACGTTGTCTCGTAGCGGCTCGTAGCAAGGTCCGCGTAGCAACGTCGCGGGCGTAGCGCGTAGCTGTGAATTGCCCACAGCTACGGGTTTTATAGCATTACCTACGTCTCATGTATCTTTACGCTTTTACTCATATTTTAATGCCAGGTAGGCAGAGATGCACGATAAAATATGGAGTAAACTTATTGTTTTTGTTAAATTAACTGTATTATATATAAGTAACTGTATATCACTTTTCTGTAAAAAGGTAATTTGATTGCATTGTCTTGTCTCATATTATGATATCTGCAACTAATTGAAGTTAGAAGATAGTGTGGAAAATTTTCATGGAGCGTTCGTTAATAAGATAGTCGACAAGGTTCATTGGACTCGCACAAACTCAAAACAACACTTGCCTAACTTTCCATAACAAAGATATCTTCTATCCAAAATAATTTAAAAGTATCAAAATATCTCCATTTCAACTTTAATTTAAAAGTATCTAGTATATGTAAACGTAAACAGTGGTGCATCATTGACGTCACACCAAACTGACCTAATAATCGGATGCGAGCGCGCATCGACCCAGGCGCAGGAAATTATGTTACCACTCTAATAACCGCTTGCGTGTAAAAATATAAGGAACATTGTTTTGTAAGCGTTTAGTAAACATCTAATAACTTTAAATCAATAAGGTAAATGACTGAACGCGTATTTATTAAAAAAAATAACAAGCTTAGAGTCTAGTTTCACCGCCTCTAGATAGCAGCTAACCAACGGATAAATAAAAAAATGGAACAAAATTTGTATGAAATTATCTGCCAAATAATTTAAGGGCAACTTTCTAGGTGGTGAAACAGGCCCAGTGTAAATTATGATTCGTATATTGAAATAAATATTTAAATACACTACTGAGAATAATAACCGTTTAAAGTTTTTGGTGGGGATGGATGTTCTGTGCTTTTTCCGCAAAACGAGTGTTATTATAGAACTTGTATTATATTAGAAGGCATGGTTGGCTGCGGCTAAGCGATAGGTTTCTGTGCTACTGGTCGCAGGTCAAATATCTGTATAGATTGTTTTGCGATGGCTGATGAACTTAATATCATCCCGCCGTCCCTTTCTGACGATCTAAACATTACAGCATTGTGGGATGGCCCCTAGTAGTGTTTCTGTCATATGAAAATATATGTTTATAGACGCACCAACAATGGAGACAATCCTATAGTGAGGTGCAAAGCGTTTAAAATAACTTAAATTTAATTAAAATGACCAGTTGCCCAACGGCCTCTGTAACAGTATAAAATTCTGGGTCTTAAGAAGACCTCTGTGGGGTCTGAAGCGGGCCAATGCGAAGTAACTTCTTTGAACCCGTTGTTGCCGCCAAATAAATATCCTGGGACATTTTACAAAGCACCATCTAGTCCCAAACTAAGCAGAGCTTAGTTGGGTACTATGGGTACTAGACAATGGATATAATAGGTATTTAATTTTTTGTAAATACATACTTATAATACATTTAGAACCTTCCTTAGCTACACAGTTTAATACATCTCTGATGGAAAAGCAACCTAAATGACGAGTTTTTTATAAGTTTTATTTTTATGTGATTGAGCTTCTAAACGTCGCCACCCACCTCTTTCTTTTCAACACACTGACAAGACAAGAATGATTCAAAATGGCACCACTTTCATCCAGATACATTCACCTCAGACCTATAGTGAACGTTTACATAGAACAGTTTTAAACAGTGTATATTTAGTTAAAATCTGTGTGTGATGATGGGGCGGTTCTCATCTCGATCGGCGGCGTAACCGGGTCGCTCCGCTCGCGAGCGAACTGTGTCACTAGTGACGTCACGGGGTACCGCCCGCTCCTCAACGCGCCCGAGCACTAGCCCGGAATATTACGAATTATTATGAGTGATTAGTTATATAGACACAACTCTTAAATGGGTCAACGAACCGGTTTATATGTTTTTTTTCTACAAAACACAATTTCGTGCCAAATCTCCGTTCGGTTTTTTGTTGAATTTTAACGTGGGATTTGTCAATGATTGAAAAATCGTGCTTCCGTGCCATCTTAGCTGTAACGCTAGCTTTTGTACTTATTTAATTGAACCACGAAAATAATAACGATTGATATCGCACACTAATTAGGTTTCCTAAAAATCATTGTTATTTATTCCAAAATTATTATTTTTAATAGCACCCAGTATAGAGCACAAAACATTGCAAGCCTAGACTAACTTAGGTGTTTGTAAATCCTTCACAGTCCAGTGTAGCCTAAATGGTTGCGAAACGGTTAATTTACGCAGCATATAAGTATGTACGTCACTAGCGGTAACTGATGGTTATTTTTAACTGTGTTTACTGTCGTAACAGTGTCTATTTCAGAAATTTGGATTATGTGTCGATTGGAAGTGGTTATCTTAAAGTTGAACATGTGAAAGATCTAGTGACATAAACAAATGATTTCATAATTGTTCATGTTCATGATTCATGTTAGTTAATTTAATAGGAAGAGGTCCCTTTTTTGTTGGTCAGATGAGTAATTCAGAAAGCCGACTAGTTCAAAGCCAATAATAATAATAATAAAATTGATTATTTAGAAAAAAGTGTCTGTAGTTTCTGCGTAACCCTGTGGGAAAAACACACAGAACATAGTTTCATATATGCGTGAACTAGGTTAAACCTATGTTTCAGGCTAAGAAGTGCAAATTATTAGAAATTAACAATAACACATTGAACCTGTGACGAGCACTCAGTTACAACATTGATGGCAACTGCTTATCTATTGGATGTAAGAAAGATTTACCGTTCCCAGACATCGTGGGTGACGTCACCACTTGTATTTATCTCGTGGCCCACTCTAGGGCCTACTTTAGTTAAATTATGATCCAGCCAGTCAGCACATCGTAATTTATAGCCACTTTTTGACTGAAATAAGTTGAAGAGAAATATGCGTTGATGCGTTGTCGTTAGAAGCTGTAAATTGGGCAAAAGTGAGATAATTGTTGCTTCATCAACATGTTTCCTTTCTTGTCTTCTTTCTTGTCATGTTGCCTTTCCCAGCTACACTGGACCGCAAAGAAAAAGGGTCGCTTGGAAAATCTTCAATATCTTCAAAAGAACCTAGCTTAATGAAATAAAGTATTTTTTTATGTGGCACTAAATATCTTTAATTTAACGTATGGGAATGTTTTGTTTGTGTATTATATTTCATTCATATTTAAAGGACAATGTTACCTACTTGGCTTCCAAGTCGTCATTTTTTAGGTTGGGTTGGTAATAAACGATCGCGGCAATTTTTAGAAAAGGCCTGGATTATGTATTATTATTACACAAACATGAACAGAAATTGAGTTTTGAACGTCAGCCGGAACTTATTTTCTTTTTTTACGTATTTTATACGTATTTTGTTTTAGTCATTCAAATTGGAAATATTCTTTATATACGCGGACTTAGACGCAGTTCAATTCTTCATATCCGGGTAAAAACTAGGACTCGTGTGCGTTTTCAGCGCGTTGTCAGTTCATCACCTATAATACATAGCGTAGCGACTGTTTACCGGCGTCAGAGCAGGTGTCGCGAGTTCCGCCTGAGGAGCACCGTTTGATCTGCGCCCACGCTTGTCATAAACTATTTACAGTACCTTTATGGTCATCTGTTATTGTCTATTGTTTGGCTATTCATTCAAAGGGAAGTCTTCTGGACGTCATACATTGTACCTAAGATTTGATTTCACTTTTGTTTTGTTTTATTACATTTTGTTACGTGGAAATTATAATCGTAGTCCCTCTAAATAATTACCGATGTATACATAGGAAATGTTAAGTGTGTGTTATCAGGTTGGTTTCGTAACTTATTATTAAATACATTTTTGGTATGTAATTATTCCTGTACTGTTGTACAACGTATTATAAAATATTTCCTTATTCGTAATTCTACACGTACGAACCTACGCACGCCGCTAGTACTGAGTCAATTCGCGAGAAATATAAATAGGGAGCTTTATTACCGCTACTATTACCGGCGTTAGTCTAATTTGAAAGACGATTTACCAACTATTCTCGGATACGCATAGTAACTATAAAGGAATTTAAAAATACACAGTGATTGAGAATTACTGATCATTATTATTACGAGTATTTAAAATTTAACGACTACGATTGAGCCTTAACAGTGCAATATGTTCGGTTAGGCCTCTATGAGGTTATCGAAGGCAAACAACTAATCTTTATCTAGCAAACAAGATGCAAAGGCATCGAAATTATACAGCCAAAGCTCCCAATGGGGATAGAGCCAAGCCACCCGCGGCTAAGTCAAATTCGAACGGCGAGGTGGAGCGCGATTGGCTTGCGCGCGTGACGTCAATGCCGACCTCACGCCGCGCCCCGCTCGCCCCGCGCCCCCCGCCGAAGGCCGCGCCACTCGCTTCTGAAAAATAATCACGATTTTCGGACGGAACGATTTTTTCTTCTTTTTTTCAGCACGTACACTGAGACTTCATTGTTTTAATGTTTGTAGGTGAAGGTATTATCCAATTATTTTTTGCGGTGATTCCAAATGTGGCTAGCACGTGTTGGGTGAAATATCTTACTACGCGTATTTATCTGTATATGTGATACTAATTTAGGTAGATCACGTAAGTACTTACCTAAGTGGAGAATAATTAATCCAACCAAACATAGTCAGGTAAAAATAATCTAAAGCCTGAGGAATTCTGCATGCAAATATAGCTTAAAAATTCAACATATTAGTCCAGTAGGGTGGTTATATCTTTTCTACTATTGCGATTCGAACTTATATAAATTACGTTGATTAGGAATTAAGCTGCAAGACAATAAACGAATAGATACTGATAAAGGGCTTAAAAATCTTTTTATTTAACTCATAAGGCAAAAGCTTAGTTAAGACTTAGTTTTTTAAATTAAATTTACCTTTTTTATAGCTTTTTTATACTCGTAAAGAGGTAAACAGGGGTCTAGAAGGAGTAAAATTTAGGTTAATAACCTAAATTTTACTCCTTCTAGACCTCTGTTTACCTCTTTACGAGTATCGAGGATGAAATTCACACACATACATAAGTGCCACAGGGGTCCCTAACGTTTCAAACGTTGACCCCGCCCAAGCGGGAGTAAGATCACCTAATCGATCGGATAAACGTCAAAATATCTAACATGGTATCAACTTCCCTAGTGAGCGCATAATTATATAATCAACTAGCCGTGCCCCGCAGTGCTACTTGCATTAATTTAGTCCCAAGGGATAGGGAATACCGTATCACTTGGGAATTTCCCAAAATCCTTTTTTAGACGATTCCACGTTATGTAACCTGAAACTCAATTCTGAGTACAGTATCCCTCACCGAAAACCAATATATACATTTTTCATTCAACCATATTTGTTTGTAATTTTAATGAAGGAAAACATCGGCTTGCGAGCAGGATTCGAACCTGCGTCTTCTGGTTTGCTACACCAGACGCTTTGACCGCTAAGCTATCGCGAGCCCCGCTCACCAGTCAAAATCTTCCTTCACATTCTAAACTTTCGTCTTAAGGTGACGTATAACTTATAACGTAACGTAATAACTTGTTATCTTAGCATGGAAAATGCTTAAAAAAATCCTTTTCTTCTTTCTTTTCTATATTATACGTGGTCTTAAGCATTACTGCTACGCTTAAAGGTCCTGGGTCCGATTCCTAGTTCCTCTAACTAAAATGCAAATTCTCAGTAGCAGCTCGGAATTCCAATTTGTGCCCGGTTATTGCATAGGACCTAAACATAGCAAGTAGCGTAACGTACACAACTAGGTGGGTACACCTCTGTCTACCGGTAAGGCCTGGTAATACTTGCCTAACTTTATATTACATCAAAAACAAGTTGTGTCTCGCGATTTTTCTTGTCCTTATCCTATGGGAATTTCTAAAATCCGATCTTCGTGCACCTCCAGGGTACAGAAGGAATATTCAAAGCCACGTGACTAAAGGACTTAGAAAGTTATCTGTCATTGCAGTCCTTAATGGTACTGTTTTCTAGTAAGTATAAAGATAATTTCCTTTTCGAAAAATTACATGCAAAAATATGATACACAATAATCTTTCCTCGGTAAATCTAAACTACAAATATCGGGAAATAGAATCCGCGAATCAATCAATCATATCAGGCTATTGCCGTCCACTACTAAACGTAGGCCTCCTCTAAAGAGCGCCAAACGTCCCGCTCCAATCCGTGATTAGATGCGAACTAATCACTACCTCAACAGCTATGCGGAAATGCCATGAAAGAACGGAACTCCAAATTCAAACCATCGCAAAAAAACATAGACAACATCAGCAAAAGCTTAAACGATTTTACTCGAAACTCGATTTCAATGAAACAATAAGTCAATATCCCTTTGTGAAACCCGTTGGCAGTGACATGGAGGCCTATCGAGTGGGGCACGCGACGCCAACAGGTGGCTTGAATTTTTACGATACATAATTAACTACTGCCGTGTGCCGATGAGTGACAACCAATGTAGCTGGGTGGCGAGCTATGTGCTAGTAGTCGTGATTCTAAATATTTGTTTTCATTTCACGACGTTTGTTCTCTGTAGTCTAGTGGTTCGAGTACCGGACTGCTGATCACGGTAGGTTCGATTCCCACAGGACACCAATATTTATGGTGTTAGTCTGTATCTTATATAAATATTATATGTATTTACAACAAAAAAAAATATAAGTATTATATCCATTGTCTCTGTCTGTACACATAGTACAAGCTTTACTTAGTAAAATGTCCCAGGATATTTATTTTTATTTACTATATTGAAGGTATAGATAGTAGCAATCGATTCTATAGTAAGCATAAGTTTACGTCCGGTTAAAAAGTTTCGTTTCCGTATATTATGAAGAATCTCCATTTGCGAACATGCTGAACTCTATTCAGTTCGATTTGCGCAAATTAGTTCAATTCTAATTCGGACTCGTAGATAAACTGTTACTAATTTGTAGCTTATAAGGTTCATATTTTTAACATTGAACAAACAACGAGGGCTGTCCGATGGAAGTTAAGTGTCTTCTGTGTATGTAAAGCCCCCATAAGTTTACTTCTTTTCAGTATTAAGTAGTCATTGCCAACTTCAGAATCGTTTTTCTGAAATAATGTTTTATAGCAATTTTAATAATGTAAAGCCAGTTAATAATATCATTAGTTTTGGACGTATTCAAGTAGTATAGTTGGCTTTACTTCAATTGTGGAGATAAAAGTAAATAGAGAGAACAGCTTAAAACAAGTATTCTATTCGAAGTTCTGTTTTCTTATCGTTCAACTAGTTATACATAAGAATGCGAAAAAGGAATGTTAGGCTCAGTCTATAAATATCATTAGATTAAACAGCCCAATAAGGCGCCAGAATTGCTGGCGGCGTCGTCCGCGATCCGCGTGCGTCCACGCATGTTTACAAGCGTCGCGCTATATATAGATATAGTGTAGCTATTTGCGGTGTCACTGATTCATTGCGTTAATTAGTCTTATTCCGGACAACGAGAGGGTACTTCGATGAGTTTAAATTTAACTGACGGATGCAGACTATTTTAATTGAACTCAATGAATCTCTATTTTAAAGAAATTTACATTTTTATGTTGTTATTAACCGACTTCAAAAAAGGAGGAGGTTCTCAATTTGACTGTATTTTAGTTTTTTATGTATGTTACGCGATTTCTCAGTCAATTGTGTACCAATTTTGTTTTTGTTTTTTTAATATTTTTGGTACTCGAAACTATCTTTGTACGAAAACGTTATTAATTATTGCGTCTAATCTATTGACTGTTACTGAGGTACGCTCCCATATGAAACATTTAGGGAGGTGTAGTTATAGCAAAGAGCTTGGTTTTATAGGGAATAGTCATATGAACATGATGTACGTATGTGTCTAATATTCGTCGGAAACATAAACATGAACTTCATAGAACATGATCATCAAGACTATAAGGCTGTTGCCCCCAGCTATTTTAGTGGTCCGTCTACGTACTGTTTACTTTGGCACTATGACTAAAGACTGTTGCTCAGGAACGCTTTGAAATAAGTTCTTTGATTTTATTTCAGATAACTTCCATATGTGGAAATGACGCTTTAAAATTTTCAGAGCTGATATTGCTCCCTATATTATCGGCCGTCGTTGATATAATATTGAAGACTAAAAAAAATAAGATTATTCAACTTTCCAAAGGACTTATATGTATGTAGGAGTTAGGTTGCCTGCTTGTGAGGATAAATAAAAACTTTTTTATCGCCAGTCGTAGCAGGAAAATAGTTCTTTTGCATTTTAGGTTCCGAAAACAAACCAATTCCAGTTCTACAAACTAAATTGTGACAGTTCAACTTTTTAAACAGGTCTAGATGTTTTTTTATGGCGTCACGTTCCGGGAGGTGGTGCCGCGCGGGCTGCAGTCGTGTCTATTCCAGCTCGGCCCCGCCCCGAGGTTATTTAAATATACCGTGACGTATTAACGTCAGAACTACACCACTAATATGTTTCCTTGATCCCCATCCGGCTGTGCCCTTCCGCGTTAGAAAAAACCCGCCGTAGTTTATTGACAAGCGCAATCTATTAATAACTTACTTTTGTTTTATATTTTGCTTACGTTTTGGGGTTGTTCGTATTACGTGTTAGTTTTAATAAACTGCCTAGTTTTGCTTTTAGAATTTAGAGCAGCTATTTAAAACGGAGCGTAAATGTTTGATTCGATATAAATATACAGATAATTAGTCGTAATAGTTACACAATCGAGTACATACTAACTGTAAGTTATGATTTTACGAAGGAATACTTAACTTATTACATCGGTTACTATACACCCACGCGTATGTTCGTTCTATTAGGTATTCACTATTTTACATAAGTATCTAGGAATAAGCGAGGCTATTTTGCAGTAGGATATCACAATTTATCCAATCCGAGGGTCTATTTGAAGAGGGAGAGCTTTGTCTTAATAATATTATCAAAGAGTGACTAAGTAATATTTCATTTATAAAATTTTGATCAAGTATTTATTACCTACTTAATATTTATTTACGAATCATCAAACTACGGCGAAGTAGGTAGCACTTTGTTGCTTTGGATTTTGTCTTTTCAACTGCTCTATTAATGAAATGCTTTTTGCTGTGCAATAATGTATTCTATCTAGAATAAAAAAAAACGAAAGCTGTTATTTTTGTTAACTGTTACTATTCTTCACTATTTACTACCAACAGTTCAAAGTTACAAAATATCAATAACCTCGTAATAACAAATTATTAGCAAATCCACACTACCTATTATAAAAGAAAAATACATAGGAATATAATAGGTATTTAGTTTATGTAGTATATATAAGTAGAGTATCAATAGTTCAAATGTCAAATTCTAAATTAGCCGAAAGTAAACTCATCTTATAAGAGGTTATCCAACACTCCAACAGTCGGGCTACCGGGGACAATATAAATTGGCAACATCAGTGTCTCCAGTGAGATGGCGGCGAGATGCGAGCATGCGCGCTCGTATCGATCCATGCTCCGAGATGACTTTACGAGAGGCCCGCGCTCCGACTCTTGCATGGCCCTACACTACCAGTATTTTGTCTATGGTCGGCGTTACGGAGGAAAAGAGTTTTCATTTACAAATACAAATGAAAACTCCTTCACTTAAAAATATAGTTTTTAACACAGATTTAGATCAACTCAAACCTAACCTAACTTTTAGCTAGTCAGTACCTACATAGATCTTATTTTTTTCTAAACTCGCATTCAACTTGTAACTTTCTAAGGTACCTAGGTAACTACAACTTACAAAAATACGAGTATATAAAGCTTAGGAGCGTCGACATCAATAGTTTTTAAAATGTGTTTTGTTTTCATAAATCACTGCGGGGAGCCAGAACGATTAGAAATGCATACATTATTCATATCTTGGCAGCTCCTTCAAACCTCTTACATTTGTTACTACGTAGTACCTACAAGTAGTTAATACAGTTTAATGGTACTCACAATACTCTTGAAGATTAACTAGCATTTGACCTAATTGAATTTGAGTACCTAATTGATTGGATTCGATGCTCAATATTGCATTAAATCCTTCTTAATAACTTTACATTAGTTAGTTCAGATGTAAAGTTAGCAATTTAATGTGAACGAATCAATATTTTACAATATAATTCGGATGCATCGATCAAAGCTTTTGGTTGTGATTCTCTTTTGTTCAAGGAGCGATGCTTTACTAGAATAAAAGGTGGAAGGGACATCGACGCACAAACGCCGTGACAAGGTTTCACTCAAGGTCAAAAATAAAATTACATAGGTCATTCATACATTTTTGAGCGCGCAGTGTATTGCTAAAAACAATGGAAATAATGTTTTTTTAACACATTCAAGTAAAAAAACAGAAAAAAATGCAAAATTGATAAAAAAAGTTACGGAAAATTTCAACACAGGGGTGTCCAGAATCATGTACTGAACTCATGATATTTGGATGTGCGTCGATGTCCCTTCCACCTTGTATGATTAACATAATTTGTACTGTGTAATATCAATTAACTTTGATATAGTGACTATATTACCGTCCCAAGCGGGCTGATGTAGGGTTTTGTAAAACCCTGGTTTCTCGGCCATTGTTAACTATCTTCAAACCCATTGATCTAGATATAACCTAAATGACATAATTATGTCACAACGACATCTACATACCTATATGTATTAAAAGCTCAATATCCTTTTAATGGTAAAAACGCTCAACATTTTATGGTGTGCTTAGTGCGTGCGTGCCCCGTGTCCCAAGCGCTTAGCATGTCCGAGCTTGATCAGGGGGACCGGGGCGGTGCATCGCGTGCCCGCTAATGTAATGCGTTCGGAACCACTTTATTATTTTACTATCGTATCGTATAAGCTTATTGAATTGATATTTTGATGGACGAAACGGATGTATCAAGGCTCCATTACTTAATCAAGTTAAAAGAAGTGAACATATTTTGTAGAAAAATACTCGTAAGAAATTGTCTGAACTGCAGGTCAAAGTAGAAAATGGAATAATAATATATTCTTAATAACCCCTTTATTAAAAGATTTATATCATATTTATACAATAAAATTAGTGGGTCAGCAGACACAAACTTAGCTAATTACAAACAGAATTATAAACACATACCTAACCTACAACGAAATAAAAAAAATTAGAAATGCATTACATGCACGTACAAGATAAAGCTCACTGGGGCTTATTCACGCTTTCAATTTTGGAGCACGGCAGTGCCATCGCCAAGATTAGCTTTGTGTAGCAAGATTACCTTAATTTTGTGTCAGTCTGTTCTTAATCTGCTAGTTGTGTCTACTCTGTTGCTAACGGTCAAACTCACAGCCGATATATTAGATCATTGATCGTAATTGTCAACACCGAAGCAACGGGGAGATTATGGCCTTAAACTCCCTTAGTGATATGACGTCAAATGACATTAAAACCGTTTTGTTTCAGTCTGCAACTTCATAGTGCACGAGCGATGCGTGGGGCAAGTGGTAACGCCGTGCTGTGGGGTGGCGCCGAGTCTTATCAAGGTAAACTACACTTTAGTACTTGATAACAGAGCATATTGCACAAAACCGAACCTTAATAATCAACAGTTGCATGAACGTGTTTGACGACACGTTCGACGTAGTGGCTGCTATTCTCGAACCGAGCAACTGTGAACCCTAAAGTAGTTAGGGAAGATTTGTGTTTGTAAATGCATCCACGATACACGAGAAAGTCCACTACAGTAGTACCTGGAAGGCATGCTAAGTATCTATGATTAAATAACAGGTGTACTAATAGTAGTTCTGTTTCGTTTGATCCAGAATCCAGTGGCTCACTGCTGGTCAGAGCCCACACACCACAAACGCAAGTTCTGTACGGTGTGCCGGAAACGGCTCGATGAATTACCAGCTTTACATTGCATGAGTAAGTACAACAACGACGACAATTTGATACTTGACATTTTTTTTTAAATTCTGATCTTCTTTTCTTTTATGTTAGATTGCCTATGAGATGCCGATATCACGAGTAAATATGACTAGTGAGAATTGTGTGGTAAAAGAGCTAGAGTAAATTAACAACCAGTGCTAGTACTTTCTTTTCGGAGTCTTGCTTTTACTACATAAAAAAAAATATTTTCCCTACGCTAGATTTTCTGTGCTATTAAACTGATGATTTAAATATTGCAGCAGTCTAATGACTTTAAGAGCCTCACCCTGAAACGTCAATGAATCGTTAATAACGTTGCTGCTATATATCTTGGCATATTTTTCCATGTTTGAGTATGTTGAGTATCCTAAAATATACTGGGTCTTCTAAGATGTCTAGAGGGTCTTATCCTAAGGTATAATGATTCATTACGCTAAGTGACGTCTCTGAGTTCGACAGATGATAGTGTCTAGCGCTAGTACTGCCTAAGTATATAATGGTTTGACTGTAACCAGTTAAAACAAAATAATGCTTTGTCGTACAGTATGCGAGTACTACGTGCACGGAGAGTGCGTAGATTTCGCGGCAGCCGACTGCAAGGAGAACGCGACATACTGCGCGGGCAGCGAGCCGCGGCACGTGCACCACTGGCGCGAGGGCAACTTGCCCCCCAACAGCAAGTGCGCCGCCTGCCGCCGCGCCTGCTGGTCCGCCGAATGCCTCACGGGCTACCGCTGCGAGTGGTGCGGCAGTACAGTATGTATCCACTACCTACCCAAAATAATAGCAAGTTTATATAAACCTTACGCACAGGGACTCGTAACTCAACGTCACATATTCCTTATAGAAAACCCAATAGCAAAATATCGTATTTTGATTACCTATCCAATAGTTGTTATGGTGTCTTCACGCTTAGACTGTCTGTTCCACAGTGTCACGCAGGATGTCGCGCCCTCATACCGGACGATTGCAACTTTGGGATGCTGCAGCCGATCTTCTTGCCGCCCTCGGCGGTGTCCATCCCGCGCACAGAGGTGCCCATGGAGGCCATTATCGGCGTTCACGTGCGGCCGCCTCCCTCGCAGCGCGACTTCGGCTGCCGTAAGTGTCCCACAAACCAGAGTGGCCCCGGCAACCACCGCTTCCCGCCACGTACATGTGCCACGCAATTCGCAGCGAGCTTACTTAGTATAGGCCTCGCTTGTAAAGTAGTCCGACGGTCCCTCCTATAAGCTAGTCATAGGCACACACGGTCAGAGATCAGCTGGTTGAAGATGTACAGGAACCACAAACACCACAGGAACTCATTTACCAAATATTATTCTTTTCAATGCTTTGCTCATGAAATCTTTATCTTGAATTGGATTTGAAATTTATAGCAGTACCTTTTTCAAATTACACCTGTTTTGGCTTGTATCCTTCATTACACTGTTATGTTGGTCTCTCAACTGCACACATTAAGGACTGCGTAAGTTATGGGGTGCCCTGATCGTGCGTGGCTAAGCGTCGGCGGCATAGTCGTGGTAGGCGGTGTAGGTTGGGCTCACGAATCGCTTGGCACATGCGTGGAGCGGCGTGGCGTGAGCGTGTGTGTTGGGGCAGCGCGCGCTGGTGGCTGGGCGCCGGCGCGGCTGATGACCCTGGCGCGGCGCTTGCTGCCAGCCTCCTGCAGCCCCCACGGCGGCGCCTCGCCCCCGTACTCCAGAGGTAACCCGCCCCCGCGACCCACGCCCCGCCCCTAGCGCGCACCCGCTCATCTTCCATACAGCTCCAGATACCGACTAGGGCTCACACATCACTGCTATGTTACTTCTCATTAATCTTTAACTTCGGTGCTTCAGCAGAAAGTCCTCCATGATCGAATCATTGCCGATGATTTTCAGTATGTATCAAATGATCCTTTATGGTGATCCCTGGTCGGTACATCTCCATGCATGTTACTTGGTCGAACTGTGTTTTAACAGTTTCATCAAGTTGTAAGATGAAGGCTTTCGCTGTTAGGCTTCTACCTTCCTTCTAGACGCTATACTGTCATGTACAGAATCACTTTTCCACTCTTATAAAAAGGGTGTATGCGGCAAGCTGAAAGAAATCTGATATCCAGCTAAATCTGGTCAGACTGAGAAACCAAAAAGTGATTAAAATTAGAAAAAAAATACTTTCTATGAAATGGAACAATAAAAAAGCCGTACACATCCTTATCAAAACTAATTACTTACAGTCCTTGCTCTCTATTTCTTGCTACACCCAATTTCTGTGTGTGCATGAGGCAATACATGCTTTATAACTGTACTCGTGTAACATACACCGCACATGAGCGTACACCTCCACACCCTCACGTCTCGAAGCCAACCGTCACTCGATTCTTAAGACTTTCCTGTTCACGAAACTACAAGACCTCAAATTTGTAGAATGGGTAAAGCAGTAATATGTGAGCAACAGCCGCCGCAGTGCTTCTAAACTAAATCAACCTCTAAGGAAAGATGCATTGGCAAGCGAGTGCTGTTATATGTGTCTCTCGATATTTGCAATAACTTTTGTTTTCTCGTTCGATTCTTGTGGGATATCGAATGCATTTTGAAGGAACGGCTTCCTACCTGATGATGTTCATTCATATAGGTTTAATATCAGAAAAGTTTATCAGTAGCTTACCTTTCCCGGCACTTGTCTTGTAGTTGAGTGAAGCCCTAAGTTCTATTCTGTGCCCACTCCCTCCACTGGAAAAGCTCAGTGACCGGCCAGCCAAAGAATACTCATGATGCAGTATTCCAACGGCATGAAGGTAACAGACGGAAGACGCGATATTAACGACATACATCGTATGTATTTATGTATGCTTAAGTGTCCAATACAGCTTTTTGTCGGATGTCATTTTATAATACATTGATTGTGCACAGATGTACCTACTTTGGTGGATACAATCACTTTGATAAGTATGCCAGTTCTTGATTATCAGTTAAAGTAAAAAAAAAATCATTTCAAAAACCATCAATGAGTTTATGTGATGACATCTTAAAATGTGTGTATACGGTTGTATGATAGATTGATCCAAAGACGTGTGGACGTTTGATTTGATATAAAAAGCAAGATTTTCTTCATAGCTAACTGAAGCAGAATATTTTGGTACAAATATAGTAATCTCCTTCTTCGAAGTACCTCTTCTGGAGCTACTGGAGGTTGGTTGTCATTTCGGAAAACTTTAGTCTGTCCTTCGCCAGACGGAACAGTAATAATAACAAAAATAGTAATATCATCATACAACTTAGTGTTCGTAGTACTCTATGTACTTAGAGAAAATAAAGAAAGTACCGAAGTATCATTTCCATAGATTGAGATACTCATGCCGTGCTTCTCCGTTGAAATATGTTGTACTTATCTCAATGTATGGAAATGCTTATAACAAAATATATAACTAATAACAACATAAAAATAGAAGTTGTCAGCCGCTACATCTCTGCCTTTTTCGCTTAAAAGAGAACTGTGTTCTGGACTAAAACAATCCTCAAATCCGCTTACTAAATAAAATATCTAAACATTATTACAACGTAATAAAACGGAGCACAGAGCATTAAAATAAAACACGACTAAAATCACGAAACTTAAAGTGTATTTGATTCGTCCCTGCTATAAGTTGAGATTTGAACGTCTCTACTCCACCGCTGAACGTTCCCTACGCATAATATTTTGTGATCTTGTGTGTAATAATCCTGTGGCTTTTTATGGATCATAAGAAGCTACACAGTTAAATTTCTTCTCAAAGCAGGACTGATTACAATACACAATTTCGATATTTTATGGTATCGTGTTACATCACGACTCGCGGGGCGAACGGGGTGTGTATGTGAGCGATATGGGTGTTGCAGCGCGCAGCGTGAGCGAGGAGTTCAGTTCCGGCTGCGAAGGGCGCTCGGGCTCCGGCGGCGGCTCCACCGGCGCGCCCGCCGATCAGGATCACCGACCAGACCACAAGCAGCATCGAGACCGGACCCCGGACGATCGGGATGAAGGTACGATAAACCGATATTACAAACACGCCTACAATAAGGAAAACAGCATAAACTTCTGTCTCTTCTATAAAATTTATCTCCGGCAAGAAATTTCACGTAGCATTTTGTTTGCGAAAATTTGCCTTGTAAAGTTACAGGCGTAGGTATACAATTATTCCGCAAGACAGTCTGAAAAGAGTCTTTAACATAATCACGTGTCCTCCTAATCCTCCATATAATCCCGTAACAGAGGTAGTAAAAGTGTACGACGGGGAGGCTGCGTGGACCCGCCGCCTGTACCGGCCCGTGGTGGTGGGCCGCAACTGGAACGAGCGCGAGCTGGTGGCGGCGGCCCTGCGCGCCTTCCACGTGGTGCGGGACCCCGACCTGTTCGAACTCACAGACGCGCTGGCCGGCGAGGAGCCGCCGCTCAAGGACCCCACGCCGCTCGCGCGCGTCACACGCCTGCCCAACAAAAGACCCGCGCTCTTCTTGCGCTTCAAGTGAGTTGGTCAATGTTGCATCATCATATCTTAGCAATCAACTATCATAGCCTATCCAGGCACCCTGATTGCAAACCACTGAAGGCTCTGTTGTGTGGAATTTGCATCGCTCAACTATAGGTATATTAGTCAATTCCATTTAATGGCGTTTGGCTATTTGGTTGCCAATTAGAAGATAGAACAAATCAGAAGATCATACTCTCGCATACAACCTTAGGTATACATAGTATGAGAGAGATATGTAAGGTAGTGTTTTGCTGATGGTTCTCTAGGTTTAATAACAATCACGTTAGGCCAGAATCTCATGTATTCATGGAATTCCTTCAGGAATTTCGCTAAGTAACAAATCCGTTGTTTTCCTTGTTTGTCTTTAAGTTTTCTAACAAGTTGTTGGTTACTCAGAGAACCGGAGAGCGGCGGCGGCGACGTGCGGGTGTACCCGGGGCGCGTGGCGGGCGCGGGCGAGACATTCGTAACGGTGGGCTGCAGCGGCGACGACGCCGTGGCCGACCTCATGGCCGCCGCACTCGAGCGCTTCGGGCTCGACCCCGCGCGCGCCGTGCACGACTACCGCTGCTCAGAGATACTGCTCGACCGTGGAGGTAACTATCTAATAAGTATGTGTGTCATAGAAGCTTCTTAGTCACGAACGTACAAGGAAGAGCTTCATAATAACAGCCCTTCCATAAGGTTCACCCATCTCCGATAAAGCAATTAACAAAAAAGATAAAAATCTTCCAAATAAACTTTTTTCAATGATATGGTGTTACGTGTGTTATGTGACATGTACTCACACGTACTTTGCAACCGCTGGCCCAGTGTCAGAGCGCGTGCTGGAGGAGGAGGAGCGGCCGTGGCGCATCGTGGTGCGGCTGGCGCGCGAGTCCGTGCGGCGCATGGAGCTGGCGCGCTTCTACCTGCAGCCGCGCCGCGACCCGCACGGGCCCACGCTCGCGCTCTTCGTGGCGTCGCTGCCGCCCGGCCTCTCCGAGAGGAACTACGAGAACATTCTGGTCGAGTTCCTCGGCGCCGGTCAGTATATTGACAACGATCAGGGAGTCAGATCGTGGTTTCAAAAGCAGAATGAAATAATAAGGGCTTGCAAATTTTGATGGTGATGCTTTAAAGTGCATATTTAATTAAAGGAATATATTTTGCATACCTATTACCTACATACATTTAGATAGATTAAAATTTATAAAGTCACAAAAGCTGGAAATGTTTAGTCTGTTAAGGATTGGATACAGTTCGATTCGGACCCTTTTTAATTGTAAAGCTGAAAATGAACAATTTGAGAATTAAGTATTCAAGACATCGCCATAATCAATCCTTTTCCCAGTTTGAAAGTCAAAATAGCAATAAACAATTCGAGTATTCAACCATTTCTTAATAATTTGTGCAGATAACAAATTCACGTCAATCGGTCCGATTTACTACGAGTACGGGTCGATGGTGATCACGTACGAGGACGCGAGCAAAGCGGTGCGCGCGCTCTACGCGCTCAGAGAAGCCAAATATGAAGATAAGCATTTATTGGGTGAGTCACACCGTATTTATATACAACCATGTTTATAGTGTACTATTTCATTATGCAGCGAAGCAAAAGTTGGATTAGTAGGCAAATTAGACTAAACTGAACGTCTGGAGGCACGAGATGGCAACGCGCGGGTAAATACCCCTCATATTCCTCGGGTCTACATATTGACTACGTTTAGCGCTTAGCAATGGGCAGCTTAGCATGTCAGCCCGGTGGCGCGTTTTTGTGCCATCATTGCGGTAAAAAAACATTTAGGTAACTGAACCTTTACGAAGTAAAACCTCTTTGGTCGCGAAAGCGTAATGTTTGCTTAGAAATGAAAGTGCACTGAAAAAACAAGTAGTTTTCACTCTATCTTGCAGTATTATTTCTTGGTGTGTTTCAAATACTACGTCCTCATCCGGTCGGTATCTTCGTCAAGGAAAGATATTCAAAAATATTTTTGTCAGTCTAATTTTGCAACTAAGATCTCTTTTTTGCAACTGGATTGTTTGCCTGTGTCTAGCCGTTGCACAGTTGTGTGCATTTTTATGGAATTAAATAATGATTTATATCCTCATTGCACAGTGATGTTGTTACCAAGCATCGAGCCTTCGATGGTCCCAGCGGGCGTGAAGCCGCTGCTGGTGTTCGTCAACGTCAAGTCTGGTGGCTGTCAGGGTCTCGAGCTAATTTCTTCCTTCCGCAAACTCCTCAACCCTTACCAGGTGTTCGACCTTGAAAATGGAGGTCCGCTCCCTGGGTAAGTAAACACTTCATATTTCCAAAGATATTTTGAAGAATCCGGATTTATTTCATGACTTGGAAGTTTTGTTAAAAAACCGGAGTAGAAAAGTTGAATAGAATCAAAGCTGAAATAAATGGACCAAAGATCTCGCTTATTACTGAGGTCACTTAAGGCCCAACTCTAATAAGCTCAATATAACATCAGGACACCACTGATGATGCTCTATAGACACGTGTACAAGTCATTTGTAGAAATTAAATTAAATAGTACCATCAAAGTTATTTATCTCATACAGACTGTACGTGTTTCGTCACATTCCCAACTACAAGATCTTGGTGTGCGGCGGCGACGGCACCATCGGCTGGGTGCTGCAGTGCCTCGACAACGTGGGGCAGGACTCGCAGTGCTCCAACCCGCCCTGCGCCATCGTGCCGCTGGGCACTGGTAACGCTCAGTTTTAACATACTTTTATGTGACTCATTCCTGGCCCCAAACCTGTCTTCTGCTTATTACGCGTTAACTTTACACAAACCTTCTATTTTATGACTTCGGGTGGACACAAATGCAGTTCTAGCTTATAATTAAAAAATCACAGATAGAAATATTATGCTTTACTATGTGGCTACGCTATGTAGCTGGTTAGTATTAAACACAAGATTCACTCACAAAACACATTAAACTAACCATAAATTGAAATGGAGATAAATCCTTGAGAGCATAAACGTAAAATTATATTTTATCCTCTCATTGCAGTTAAAAGTGCCTATCTACTTCCTTATCCTAATTTTCTTTTTTAAAACGAACTAGGTAACATTATTTATATCAAATATTTTATCAAGTTATATATTCAGCCGTATTGCCACTATAATATGTATCAACTGACCTGCATCCTGACATCCGAATGTTGTCGTCCTGTAGGTAACGACCTCGCGCGCACGCTCCGCTGGGGCTCCGGCTACACCGGCTGCGAGGACCCGCTGTCACTGCTGCGTGACGTCATCGATGCCGAAGAGATCCGCCTGGACCGCTGGACCGTCGTCTTCCATCCTGAGGATAAGCAAGACGAACCTAAGGAACTCTCCAAACAGTTACCTGGTTAGTGGAACTAACCGAAGTCACCTAGCTGTAGCATCATTATAGACGTAGATCATGCACATTTGAATTACCAATGTGGACTCGAATAGCATCTACGCTCCACAGGTTACAAATTTTAAATATGTCAGCCTAACTGCTAGTTGAATGATAACAGCAATATACCTTCTAGAAACGCGAAGCCCACCTTGCGCGTTGCTATGAACTAGTGATTGATAAAAATAGAACTATTATTTCCTCATTCTTGTTAATTGGGTTCTGTGAAATCAAAGTAGGTCTACGCTGCCTTTTCATCATGCTGTAGTGGTGACTACTTGTGTGTGATTCCGCAGCGTCTGTGACCACAGGATCACAGAGCGAGGACAACTCGCAGATCCTCGTGATGAACAACTACTTCGGCATCGGCATCGACGCTGACCTCTGCTTAGATTTCCACAATGCTCGTGAAGAGAACCCTAACAAGTTTAATAGCAGGTACGAAACCTTGAGAACATTTCTTTTCTAGGTTACCTTTATCTACAGTTTTATGTATAATTTATTGGATCAACGGATCCGATGTCCACGATGTATCCGATGTATGTCAGCATCCAATGGACATATAAACTGTTAAAAATTATCGGAACAACAAAAAATTAAATTATATCTCAATGATTACAAGAGATGTTTCAGAACGAACAAACATACCTAGTACCTACTGAAACATCGCATATGGCACGATTTTTATTGTTGATAGAACTTTTCAGATATGGATACTATGAATATTTACATATGAATTATCTGAAGGTTATCTTTAGGCAATCTTTAGATACCAAATAATATCCTTCAGAAATTAGGAGTTGCATGTATACAACTAAAGGAATGTTACTGGAAGAAGCGTGTTTACGATATGATTTTATGTGTACGTTAGGCTCCGAAACAAAGGTGTGTACGTGAAGATGGGACTCCGCAAGATGGTGGGGCGCAAGATGTGCAAGGACCTGCACAAAGCTATCCGCTTGGAGGTGGACGGCAAGCTCGTCGACCTGCCCCAGCTCGAGGGCATCATCATTTTAAATATACTCAGGTACATCATCAACCCATTAATTGTCCCACTGCTGGAAGTGCTGGGCACTGGTCTCCTCTTAGTATGAGAGGGATTAGGCTATAGTCTACTACGCTAGCCTAAAGCGGATTGGCAAACTTAGAATGCCGTCGATAAAATCTGACTCTGCAGGTTTCTTCACGATGTTTTCCTTCACCGATAAAAGCGAGTGATAATTACGCACATGACTTCGAAAACTTCTTCAAGGTGCGTGCGCGCTGCGTGCTTTGAATTTGATCTCGAGCTCTTTGACTTGGCAGTCCAGTGGTCATTTCCTAGGCTATCACTGCTTCATACTCGGGTAGGCCAACATAGTCACGTGACCGAAATGGAGAGTCCATTTCGGTCACGTGACTGTGTTGGCCCACAGCCTGTGAGTTGAATCTGTCGTGGTGAATGTCAGGAATACTATGGCTATTATAACTTTAGCCTAAAGGCAAGTGAAGTTTTAGTCAGTACGAGTCCGACTTACACTGCCACCTCACTAGATGGCAGATTATCCGTAAGCATTTTCAGGACAACAACGGACGTAGATGTATATCTGAGGGTTCAGTCTGTGGTGGTCAGTTTAACTTACTTCGAAATTGAAAATAATTAAGAGCTTTGAGTCTCACCATGGCCAAAACTCACCGTGTGCCAATCAATGAAATGTTACGTACTATAAAATAAAATACTCATTGATTGGCTATGGACACTAACCTAACTTGCCCACAGCTGGGGGTCGGGCGCAAATCCGTGGGGCCCGGAGAAGGACGACCAGTTCAGCAAGCCCAATCACTGGGACGGCATGCTGGAGATCGTGGGCGTCACCGGCGTCGTGCACCTGGGGCAGATCCAGTCCGGCCTGCGCGGCGCCATGCGGATAGCGCAGGTACCAACATGGGCCTAACTAGCCTATAAAAAAAATTACAAATACACATAGTACTTATCTTCAAAGTAAAATTGATACTTTATGATCTCACCCCTTATTCCAAAACTCTTATTTCGCTCAAGAGTTTCGCAATAAGGTCCTTTGCCAATGCGGCTTAAAAAGTGCTGAGCAAGCTACTGCAATCCCCGCGTTGTGCCCCTTGTTATCAGCGTACCGGTTAGACTGTCTCATGAAATGAGACATAACACAATGAACTCTTTATGTTAATGAAATTAAAGCTTTTTCAGAGAGAATAATAAGATCAGTACATTGACTCAACCTTTGACAAGACTTTCCAACTAAACCAGACTTGCTCAAATAGGTATGTTTAATACGTTGATTTACTTCTTACACTCAAAGCTTTCGCTGTCATTCAGGGAGGACACATCAAAATCAACCTCAAGAGCGAGATTCCAGTGCAGGTGGACGGCGAGCCGTGGGTGGCCGCGCCCTCCGAGGTGGTGGTGCTCAAGTCTGCGCTCAAGGTAAATACATTCAATACGCAGACACTTAGTTAACGAGGGTTGAGCTAAGCGTAGAACAAACTTTCGCGTCATAACTTCCATTTTGAAAATGCCCGTCTAGTTCTGCTGTCGACATAATTATGATTCAAGAGATTATGAGAAACAATCATGTTTCTTAGACATCCAACTGGATGATAATAGCTGTTTAAAAATAGTACAATATTCACGCAAATAAAAGCATTCTTAATCACCCATGGTGTGGAATTCTCTTCCGGCGACTGTGTTCCCTGACACCTACCACATGGTTCTTTTCAAGGCCAGAGTGAATGGGCATCTTTTGGGTAGACGCGGTCCATCTTAGACCACATCTACAATTACCAATAGGTGAGATTGTGGTAAAAAGCAAACCCATCCATGATAAAAAAACCACACTCATAAAAACCAACAATAAAGAAGTATGTGGAAAACTACTCCAGAAAAGTTAAGAATAACGTAATAGGAACATACTAGATTGGAATAACGTTTTAGAAAATGAATCCACTTGTTCAGAAAATCAAGAATTTCAGCATTATTTGAATATCATGGATAGAATCCAGAATAGTTCACGTCAATAGTGTCACTACCAGATATTTCAAATTTAAATAAGGCCATAACAAATATCATGAAAAATAGAGGTTAAAAGATATACAAAACTTACACCAGGCCATTCCATCTGCAGCAACGTCAAAATATCTAATTGCAAAAGCCCTTCTCAAATGCTCAACTCTCGTTTTTGTAAGCTCCAGTCAGTGTTTGCATGTGCTAGCTTGCCTGTGCCCAAACAGGGCTCAATTTAAAACCGCTTTTACAATTTATTTTTTTAAAGATAATGGACTAAAACCGATTCAAATAAAGAGTTCCGCTTGGTCAATTGTACCTATCTATTGATTACAATTTATACCTACATTTTACCTATTTACCATTACGTATAATTAGACTTTGAATTTAAATTTTATTGAAAGTGGTCATAATTAACATACTCAGACATTAATATCTTAGTACAAATGCTAGAGCGGAACTTTGTATTTAAACTATACCGTCCCGAGTCACATAACGCCCGAGCACTCAAACTCCACTCAGCACCGATGTTACCACTAGTTATATAAAGCCGCGACGCTGCGCCCGCGCCGCGCCGCGGCTTCACGAGCCCGGATCCGCTACCGGTCGGATCCCCACCTACGTACACCTGACATTGTATATCGCAGCGAAGCAACATCGACACACGCGGGTAACGCTACGTCGAGTCGATCGCACACAAGTTTTAGTCACATCTACGCTTTGATCGAACTTTGGAACTCTCGCTTTGTACATATTTTTTAGTCTGTCACATAAGTAGTAGCACGTAAGGTCGGGGGTACGGGCCCCGGACGGGTCGCGTCAGGTGTACGTAGCGGCGGGCGGGGTGCGGGTGCGGGGTGCGGGCGGCGCATGACGTGCGTGTGCTGCAGGCGACCATGCTGAAGAAAACCAAGCGCGGGTCCGCGGGCGCGTCGTCGGCGGCGGGCACCTGACCGCTCGCGCCCCGCCCCGCCGCTGCCAGTCGCGCCCCGTCCGCAGGCCACCATGCTGAAGAAGCGCGGCAAGGTGCGGCGCCGCAACACGGAGCCCAGCATGCCGCGCTCGCCGGAGCGGCCCGAGCGGCCCGAGCGGCCCGAGCAGCCGGAGCGCGAGCGAGCCGAGCTGCGCGAGCGGCCCGACCGGCCCGCGGACTCCTGAATCTGGCTGAGCGAGCGCCTCATCTAACGCGCCCGCCCGCCCGGGGCTCAGGGCGGGCGCGCGCGGGCGCTCGCTGCGCTCTCCGCCGCACCTCTCGTGTACATAAATTATTACAACAAATATATAAACATAACTATAAAAAAAATAAAAATTATAGGTAATAGAGATGTTGTTTTATTTAGACTTATCAAAATAATAATCTAATATAAAATAAAATATTACGAAGTATAATCACTGGACTTTTTACTTCCTATTTCGCGGGCTCGACTCTGGCTCGACTCTGGCTCGCCATTTACTAGTGTCCGTCACTTCAGATGCCAGACGCAAACTGTTCCAATACTCCATCAGACAGTCCTCTAGCTAAACACAAGCCACCTCCTTTTACCGAGGGAATTGTAAGAGACGACTGACATATCGTATAAAGATAAAGATCCTCCTTTGCACTACTAACCCGTTCAATCCGTATCTAGCTTTTAGCATACCTTTAAGGTTTGCCACCACAACACAATCGTCTATAGAAGCGTCATCAGGAAGGCTTTGATCGTCAACGGCGGCGGCGGTGCTCAAAATGCAAGGGTCACCAATTCACCGTGTGAAATGATCAAACGCTGAGGAATAGTGTAAACAGTCCGTAGGTATTTTAACAAGTTTAATGACGTTTCAACTCGGCTCCATCTAGCATTTTTCAGCCTGTTCCTCTAACAGCAACAGACAAAGTGTAGGAAGAGTGGGGGAAGACTTTTCCCTGCAGTGAGACACAATAATAATTCCAAAGAGAATGGTGTTGTTTTTTTAAATCGATCTCAAAGTACACAAAATCTGCAGTTGTTACCATAACATACGAAACAATTTTCGATAGGATAGGTATGTAAAAATCAAAGTAAACAAAGACTTCAATCCATAACTTTATTATCTCATCCCGAGACTTAGGACTAGTGAAAAGCACTATTTTCTTATTAGATACCGTTATTATGACTGTCTTTAGACTTCCACTGTCATTAACCCAAGACTTTAGTCTTTAAGACTATGTACTTAAAGCTTAAATTAAATTAGCAAGCTATAAAAAAATAAAGCCCAAGAAGTCAACTTAAGACTATCCAAAAATTGAGGTAATTTCTACAAATGAACAGGTGAAATTTACAACGATTTATTTACAATAGGATAAGAAACAAGGGTTTGTCTACAATATCAATATCGTAGATTTTTATAAAAGATTAATTTTTGTACTTCATCAGTTACATGAAGATGTCATCTGTTGTGTTGTCAAGTACATACATACGGGGTCCTATTGCTTACATCAAAATAACAGCTTATTTGTAGGTAGAATACTAGGTAAATAAATTAGTAACTAGAGAAAAATATGAAACATAATCAACTCCATTCGAAGAACTATTTGTTTTGGAATAAACGGACCCAGAACTATATACATGTAATCGCTTAAGAAAAACAAAGTTCACATTAAAATGCCGATGTGGTGTGTACAGCCACTGATCATTATTCAATTTTAGACTCTGCTGAAGAACACTTACTTACAACACTTAGCCTAAGGCGTTAGAAATCACAACAGTCGTGCTCCATAGCAAATAGAACCATTAAAAAATTCCAGAGCTGAAGGAAATACTTGAACACTTCTAACCCCAAATTTGTTCATTTTAGGCTCCGGAATTTCTTTGAGCTTTTTTTTATTACATTTAGCTAAAAAGGTTACTATACAAATACATTGAAAATCGGATCCAAAACTAATTTATCGATTTTGATTTTTTAAATTGACAATAATTATGAGTCAGAGGTATAAGAAAATTAAACAATAATTGTAAATATGATTCGAACAACAATTTTGGGTCACAAACGACCAGCGTCATTTAAAATTTTAAGCATTATTAATTTAAGACGCAGATACGTGCCGAATAACCAAGACATCGCAGTTACATATTCTAGAAGCGTCGAGCGAAACAGAGAACCCGCGTCGGCATGGGGCTACACTCATAACTACAGTTTAAGCCATACTAAAGTTGACCAATACAATTTATAACCTAACCAATACATTGCGCAATTAAACGGCTAAATTCAGTTCGGCCAAGTTAAACTAAGCGAACGAATAAATTACACAGTATCGCTAGTTCACACTTGTAGCCAACTTCAGACCAGCAAAGTAATAAGACGCGTTTTGTTAAATCCTAACTCAATAGAAACACATCAATCAACGTATATAATCTATCTATTTTATTCGGCAATATATTGTACAACATACTTAAGTACTTAACAACTCTTAAGTAGAGTATTATAAACAATCTTGTTTTAGAAGCGGCTTCATAGCAATATTTTCCAGTGATTTTATGAAGTCAGAAGTGTCAGACTCCTTAAGTCTGTGGCCAAATTTTGATCATGCTTGAACACCATTCTAAAATCTTTATAGCCATTACAACCATAGATACTTAGTAATAAATAAACTATTATAATTGTATACCAACAGTTCCGCAGCAAGTCGTATGTGTGACTTGCTTGTACTACTATAAGTGTAGAAATAAGCTATGCGTATCACTGGCTTTGGACTGGCGACTCCGAGGCGGCAGCGCCATCCTGCAGCCTCTCGTCATATAGTTCTGAAGATAACAACATATTGTGTTAGGATACCAGTACGTAGTCACATATGTGAAAATATTGTTATTTTAGTTTATAAAAAGCATAAGTAAAACGTCATATTCACAACTGCTTTCTGACACTTACGCGAATATTAGACATTGAAATAACACTAGTTTTAAAGATTTAAACGACGGGATTTAAATAATATAACGCGATAAAATTCATATCTATATATGTAATAATAAAAACGTTTTATGTAAATAAGTACATGAATAAGTTGGAAGTTAAACCTAACCCAATTGCTAGGACACATTGGGTAAACTTTTTATCTTTTTAGACTATAATATATTTTGTTAGTCAACTCAGTTGTGAATGTGAGGAAAAATTTGGGATAAAACCAAAGACGCAACCTACAAGCTCAGTTACGCCTCATTTCAAAAGGAAAAGGACAGATTGTGCTACACGGGAAAACACAGTATCAAATACCTACATCATGTCTGCTCATTCTGAAATATCTCTTATATGATTGGGATATAATTTTATATTACATATTAGTTGTTCAGATTAAGTTGGGGTGTTATCTTATTTTAGCATCAGATATTATCTAGACAATCTAGTCTAGATTTGATACACTAAACTATAATAATAGGTGGTGTAGGTTGGCACCTGGCTAGGTGTAGGCGTGCGTGCAGAGCAGCGGCGCTCGCGCCTCGCTGGTGTAGCTGCGCACGCGGCTGAACGCGAACGGCGGGAACTTGCCGCCCGACAGCTCGAACTGCGTCCACTGCTCCCGCCGCGAGCACACCGCGTAGCGCCGCCATACCAGCTGCCAGTTGCGCTGTGACCGCACGCTGCGCAGCTCCAACTCCTGCATAAGCCCCGCAAGTTGCTAATGGGCTGGAACTTTGTCCAATTACCCCAAAGTGACGTTATCCGTCGTACTCGCCGGGTAATGGTGTTAACGGGTACTGAGAGCGGTTACGTAATTGTTACGTCACCAATATGGCCGATTATTAATTTCGCGGAGCTTATACAACCTACATTATATGTAAAGTCACGAGCATTGGTATATATAATAATGGTATAGAAAAAATGCTAAAGCGATTTTTTCATGAACAAACGATTGCAAATTTAGGATTACACCAATGTACTTATAGTATAGGTTCGTAAATAATATGTTCGTAATACCACAAAAATCAAATCAGTACTTTGGTAGAAAATCGATTTTGAATTATTTTGCCTAAAGTATATATTATTTATGCTCGTGACTGTACCCTATTTTAGATGAAATAAATAAATATAAATTCTGATACTGTTGCTCTTGCTGTTAAAATGGTCATAAGGAAAGGGTGGCCTTTTAGCCTTTAATGAGACTCGAATCGGAATCACTAAATAGCCGCCCACTTCTCAAATCCGATTTTTTGTAAACCGTCGTTTCTGATCTGTCCTTTTGAAGACAAACTTCCATCGAGTTTATTATGATAGAAAATATTTTTTTCCATGACATTCCATAAAGAAAGGATAATAAAATCAAAGCAGGTGACGTTTCAGTCAGAAATTCAAACGATTCATGATCTATTTATTTGTATTATACTTCAATGAGCTCAAAGTTCTGCAGCTTACCATATGGAAGGTCTGCTCCTGCTGCTCGATCTCCTTGCGTCGCGAGCGGAACCGCGTGTTGGACGTCTGAGCACTCTTCTTCTCCTGATTCGTTTTCTTTATCACTATCACTACCTGCCCCAAAATGTAATATATATCAGAGTGGTAAGCTGGTGACTATTCTAACCAGTGAGGTATGTGAGGTTTGGTGTTCATCCATGAATAAATGTTGCAGACATTTAGATAAATTTGCCATTTGAGTAATAACCACAACTAGGCTTACATGGGCTGAGTTCCAGTTATCAATAAATAATATTATTACAGTAATAATAATTTGTTCATAAAGTAACACGACTCAATTGTGTTAGTAACAATGTTTCCTTACACTGTAACGTGTTTTTTTATACCCGTTACATGGTAGTCGATTTTTTAAATAAATTTAATAGTTTTTGTGATTTTTTGTGATGGCAAGTACGCAGTGCTTGGTTTTGACAGGTGTCAACGAGTTGTCAATTTTTACGTCTTCCAACACTCTACGACCCGTAACGATCATGGCGTGATCATTTTTTAAAGTTTCGAAATTATTTTTTAATCCTGTTACATTTAGTAACAATTTTTATATAATGTATTAATTTTTTTATTATTAAAGCCTATTGGCATTGTTCTCATGTGAGTGATACATATTTTATTGGTGAGTAAAGTTTTCTTTGAAACACATTGTTGAACTTCGTTTTCCAAATTGTTCTGGTTTGTTTATTCGGCTTATGATTTTTTTACAGGCAATGGCCTAGCTGTGTTCTCACTCAATGTGGTGACGAATCCTTGTTTGTTATAAAAACGGTAAGATTACGTTGATCATGACCACGTTGTCGACTAGTACTTTGTCATCGTATTTTTGTCTAATCCAGGCTTATTTTGTTACAGCCTCGGCGTTTTTTTTATACCCTTAGTTTTTCTTTAATTCATTCTTAATTGGAATCCAACATTTCATGGGTTTTGGAATCCCCACGTAACGACGGGAGTTCTGACCACCTCATCGCGCTCTACTGGGATGGTGATATAAAACTATATTTTACATTAAGTGCCTCCCAGGTACGTTATTTTATACATATAATCAGGATGCAATAGTGACCAATAATGACCAATAATTATTAATTTAAATGTAAAACCTTATTTCACAACCTTTAGTTTAATTGTGACAATATAAGCTCTAAATTTTAATATTATAATCTACTATATTATAACCTACAGTGCATTAAAGACAGACAAAAGATCTTAAGCCTTTTATTTGTCTACTCCCACCGGCAGATTAAAAGCCCTAGCGAACCGAAGGTAAGCATCCGGTAGCATTTTTAAAGTGTGAGCTTCTGGCGCCCGAGTTTCTTCTATATTTTATTATTTTGAAGCACACACATGGTTGGTTCTCGTATCGTGTGAACATATCCCACACAAATATATATATATTTTTTATATTTTTTTATTACATTTGGCGCTTGCGTTCAGGGACATGAAGTAGGTTTGCCTTATATTGTCACTTGTTTTACTTTGCCTTATATTGTCACTTGTTTTTCTAATACTTTGTTATTATATTGTTTACAAACCATATATTGTTTGTTAGTTTGAAACTTTTATAGTAAATAACTTTTATTTACAACTTTAATTATTATCTTGTAAACAATATAGCTATTGAACTTTGTTGTATTTTGTTTATAACTGTGTGCTATTACAGCATAATTATGTTTTTGTTTTTCTCTTTAGCAACAACATAAATGTATGGTATAGACCGTGTTTGTTATCAATCTTTGAACATATAAGTATAATTTTGAGGTGTAACTTTATATAAAACAATTTTAATACAATAAGTCTACATTGTTATACTACCTTTTAAGCTTTAATCTTGTGAGTTATTATTGCATCTTTACAATTTAAAACCAACTTTTAATTATTCTTTTGAATAATTTAACTTCAACATAACTTATTTTTTATAACCTTAAATATTAATTAACTTTTGAGTTTGAGTTTTTCTGCTTTGCTTATTTGAAACTTTTAGCTTTTCATCATGGATAAGGAAGTACAGTGTCCTCCGCTTTCTGTGGCTGAGGATAAACAGGTTTCTATTGATACTAGCATGGTTGCTAATGCTAATGCTGTTCCGGAGATGATAAATTTGACCGAGGTGCATAATCCTTTTGATCATAATGACCGCATTGCACATTCTTCTTCAGCTTTTGCTATTAACGCCTTGCCTTCATTTAATTCTATGAATGCCTTTGTGAATGAACATGTAAAGAAAAATTTGCCTTCTTTTACTAAATTGCCAGATTTGAAGAAAAGTAAGATTAATTTTAATGGAAGTCTTGTGTTAGAGAATTAACTCAAGTAGAAGAGTATTTTTATATAAGAATTTTAATGAGTTTTTGTTAGTAGGATCTTTTTGGACTTGCTTAATGATATCGCTTTTAAAATGGCTTTTGGGTCTTAGTAATCCTAGTGGACGTTTGGCACGTTGGGCAGCTAGAATTTCTCAAGTTACTTTTGATATTATACATAAAAAGGGTTCCTTACATTTAGTTCCAGATGCTTTATCTCGTATTGAAGTTGCTGAAATTGTTTCACAGAATAATTTAGTTTCACCTGATGATGATATTCATGATTCATGGTATAAAAAAATATTTGTTAGTTGTCAGAAATCTCTTTGTAGATATAAAAACTTTAGAGTTGAGAATAATACTTTGTATAAATTTTGCAAAAATAAATTTGATCCTAACAGTCGTTTGAACTGGAAAATTGTTATTCCTAAAGAACATATTTTAGATACAATTAAATCAAATCATGATGATATTAATTCTGGTCACCTTGGTATCCATAAAACTTTAAAGAAATTAAAACAACATTATTTTTGGAAAGGAATGTTTAATGATGTTCAAAAACATATTTTATCTTGTGATATTTGTAAAGCTTATAAACATACTAATTCCCCTCCTTTTGGTATCATGGTTAATCCTAAGAAAGTTGATCGCCCTATGTTAATGCTTTCAGTAGATATTATTGGAATTTTACCTAAAACTTATTCTGGTCACAAATATATACTCTCAGTAGTTGAAGTTTTTACAAAATTTTGTTGGTTATTTCCCATGATTAATGCTACTACTAAAATAATTTGTAAACATTTCGAAAAAGAAATATTTCTTAAGTTTGGTTGTCCCAAAATAATAGTTTGTGATAATGGAACACAATTTACTTCAAAACATTTTGTAGATTTTATGAAAGGGTTAATATCACTAAAATATTTTATAATACTTTATACACGCCTGAAAACAATCCTGTGGAACGTTATAATAAAACGGTTGAAACTTGCATTTCTTGTTTTGTAAAAGATGATCATAGAACCTGGTCAACATTTTTACCCCATGTTCAACTAGCTTTAAATAATAGTGTGAATCTTGCTACAGATTTTACACCTAATTTTCTCATGTTTGGTAGAGAACTTGTTTTTGATGCTTCATTACATCATTTTAGTAATTCTATTGACAACTTAAATCAACTTGAAGTTGGCGATAGAAGTATTTTTGCTACTTCTCTTAATTCACTTAGTGACATTTTCGTGAAAATTCAGGCTTCTTTATTAAAAGCTTATAAGCGTAATGCCACTTATTATAATAAAGGTCGTAGGGTCATTTCTTTTGATGTGGGTGATGTAGTGTGGAGGAGAAGTTTTGTACAATCTAGTGCTCCTGCTTATTTTTCGGCAAAACTTGCTCCTAAGTTTGTTAAATGTGAAATTATAGAGAAAGTTTCTAATAATGTTTATGTATTAAAAGATTTGAATAAAGGTTCTGTAGGACGTTATCACGTTAAAGATATAATTAAATTTTAATTTTTATTCGGTTCTCAAGTTTAAGTTCTGTTTTTGATAACATTGTTGAAGCAGGCTTCTGTTTGTGTGATGAATGACTAATGAATGAAAGATTATAGCCTTATGAGTGATGATAGTATGTGAGGAAACTTCATATCAATTTATTGAATTCAAGTCTGAACTATCTAAAGTTTAACTAAGGAAATTTTGGTTAATAATTTAAAGTGCTTCTTCCAGCCACACAATACATATTTTGTATCTTCTACATCAAAAGATCTTATTTTCTTTTTTGTTTGTTTAATAAGATAGATAATGCTGTTTTATTATATTATGGTCTTATTGTTTTTAATCTATTTTATCTATACTTTTTAGTATGTATAGATTTTTAATTAATTAAAATATATTTGCTATTGGTACAATTTATCCTTCTTAGAACTTAAGTTTAAGTTTATTTATAGTTCCTCGGATGCGACTTTTGTATAGGAATAATTCCACTCGGACTTAGACTTTTTTCTGAGATGTTCTTATCTCTTTGTTATTATTTCAGGATGTTCTGCCGCCTTGTTGTGGAGATCCTTGAACCTATAAATGGATCTTGGTATTATTTTGCCTCGATTTCGTCCTCTTTTCTATTGTGTTCGGGAGTTCGGTGGTGTTGTGCCGATCACAATATGAATATTTTGTTTGTTACTTTTGATGTTGTGTTCGGAAGTTCGGTGGAGTTGTGCCGATCACAATATGCAAGTATTTTGTTTGTTGTTCTTTTCTATTGTGTTCGGGAGTTCGGTGGTGTTGTGCCGATCACAATATGAATATTATTTTACAGTTACTTAACTGTAGCTGCTTTGTTTGTTCGAATGCTTTTTAGATTGTTTGTGCTTGGAAAGTTGGTGGTGTTGAGCCAATCACAACATTCTCTTTTTTTCAGTTTTCACTTCGCAATTAGAAGTTTTGAAAGCTTACGAATCGTATTGTGTTTGTCTGCAATTCGATTCACATTGTAGGAGTGATGATAGTCAGCGGCGATAGTGCCTAACTGTACTCATAGGAGATGGTGTTCGTTGTTAGACAGTGGCGATAGTGCCTAACTGTACTCAAAGGAGATAAAGTTGTTAGTCAGTGGCGATGGTGCCTAACTGTACTCATAGGGGATGATGTTCGTTGTTAGTCAGTGGCGATGGTGCCTAACTGTACTCAATGGAGATTTTGTTAGTTTTTACAGAGATTTTGTTTGTTTTAGTCAGTGGCGATGGTGCCTAACTGTACTCAATGGAGATTTTGTTTGTTTGTAGTCTGTTGCGTTAGTGCTTAACTGAACTATTTGATGTTGGATTAGGAGTTGGTTTATTTTTTTGTTTTGATATTTAATCTTATTTTTAAAAAAGAGATTTTGTCCTCTTTTGTTTGTCGTTGCCTTAGTGCATAAAAGAAAGTTCCTTTCTTTTATTTTTTCGGGGAGGGATGTAATGTAACGTGTTTTTTTATACCCGTTACATGGTAGTCGATTTTTTAAATAAATTTAATAGTTTTTGTGATTTTTTGTGATGGCAAGTACGCAGTGCTTGGTTTTGACAGGTGTCAACGAGTTGTCAATTTTTACGTCTTCCAACACTCTACGACCCGTAACGATCATGGCGTGATCATTTTTTAAAGTTTCGAAATTATTTTTTAATCCTGTTACATTTAGTAACAATTTTTATATAATGTATTAATTTTTTTATTATTAAAGCCTATTGGTATTGTTCTCATGTGAGTGATACATATTTTATTGGTGAGTAAAGTTTTCTTTGAAACACATTGTTGAACTTCGTTTTCCAAATTGTTCTGGTTTGTTTATTCGGCTTATGATTTTTTTACAGGCAATGGCCTAGCTGTGTTCTCACTCAATGTGGTGACGAATCCTTGTTTGTTATAAAAACGGTAAGATTACGTTGATCATGACCACGTTGTCGACTAGTACTTTGTCATCGTATTTTTGTCTAATCCAGGCTTATTTTGTTACAGCCTCGGCGTTTTTTTTTATACCCTTAGTTTTTCTTTAATTCATTCTTAATTGGAATCCAACATTTCATGGGTTTTGGAATCCCCACGTAACGACGAGAGTTCTTACCACCTCATCGCGCTCTACTGGGATGGTGATATAAAACTATATTTTACATTAAGTGCCTCCCAGGTACGTTATTTTATACATATAATCAGGATGCAATAGCTACCAATAATGACCAATAATTATTAATTTAAATGTAAAACCTTATTTCACAACCTTTAGTTTAATTGTGACAATATAAGCTCTAAATTTTAATATTATAATCTACTATATTATAACCTACAGTGCATTAAAGACAGACAAAAGATCTTAAGCCTTTTATTTGTCTACTCCCACCGGCAGATTAAAAGCCCTAGCGAACCGAAGGTAAGCATCCGGTAGCATTTTTAAAGTGTGAGCTTCTGGCGCCCGAGTTTCTTCTATATTTTATTATTTTGAAGCACACACATGGTTGGTTCTCGTATCGAGTGAACATATCCCACACAAATATATATATATTTTTTATATTTTTTTATTACAACACCTATGTTAGTATATTCCTATAAAGCCTGGAGTCAGTGAGTAGATAGGATACGATGTTGCAAGAAATATTATAAATGTGAAAGTTTGGATGGGTGTATAAATCAACTACAGAACGGATCCAGATGAAATTTAGCAACTTTTTACTGCCGTGGGATAGATTTGTTTTAAGATGACGAGAATTACGTCGTCAACAATACATACTTACATAAAAAGTATTTTGTATTAAAAAATATTTAATACCTTTTCTCCGATGAGTCGGTAGTGTCCGGTCATGATGCCGACGCCCGGCTTGCCTTGCCGGTACTTGAGGTGCATCACACTGGTCACCGGCTCCTCTGCCGTGGTCCACATGAGCACCAGACCCTCGGGGAAAAACCTGATGTATGCGTGATGAATTATAGCATTTTTAGCTCCTACCTCATATCAAAACAGAGAAAATTTTAAAGAAAGGTTGTATAGTCATTTTTATGCATTCATATTTGGTGTGCATATCTAATATCTATCTGTATTAATATTATTTACATAGTCGTTATATACTAGATAGACATGGTTAATGTTTTGTAAACTTGCAAGATATTAGTATTTCTGATCATCAAGCAACAATAGCACTTTGTGGTCTACCTTGCGATAAAACAAACAATCTGGTATTTTTTATCATGGTTTGCGCTTGACCACAATCTGATGCAAGTGTAAATGTGGCCTAAGATGAAACGCGTTTACCCAAAAGATTCTCAGGTGTGACTAACCTGAGGTACCGATAGTAGTCGATGAGGTACCAGGGCCTGTAGAACTGGTCCTGGAAGGAGTTCTCCCCGTGGCGGATGTAGGTGGTCTTGCTGATGTAGACGCCGTGCAGGTGCAGGCGCGGCCGCTCCACGAACATCTGCCGCCACGACGCGAAGCCGCTCGCGCGCGGAGTGCCGCAATCTATGCCCCACGTCCTGCCACAAACATAAGTACCTAGGCCTCAGTATTATTTCTATAGAAAAAACATAGTGTTGTTGTCAAATATAATCTGCTAGTGCACAAGGTATACTTTTGAGATAGATATCGAAATAGACCTCATATCATCATCATCATCATCATCGTCATCAACTCATATATTCTGTCCCACTGTTGGGCACGGGTCTCCTCTTAGTATGACAGGGCTTAGACCATGGTCCACCACGCTAGCCTAATGCGGGTTGGCAGCCTTCACATGTCGTCGAGCAAATCTCTCAGGCATGCAGGTTTTCTCACCGTTAAAGCGAATAATAATTAAGCGTATGATTTCAAAAAGTCAGAGGTGCGTGCCTTGGATTCGAACACAAGACCTTTGAGTTGGCAGCCCAGTGGTCATTCTGGTAGTATCACTGCTAATAGGCCCCTATTCCAAAAAGTTATTTGAAGGAATTTAAAAAACGATTTCCAAAATAACCATGATTTGTTGTATAGTTATTAGAACCATAAGAATAGTCAAAAGTGCAAGTAAACTTAGGTATAACAAAGACAATAACTTGAAAATAAATGATGGGAGCTTATGAGCAGTAAGTTGGATGGACTTACTTGACACACAGCGAGCGCCATATGTCCGGTTCCCTGGCGGCCACGTACAGGCCGCGGCAGACGGCCGCCACGCGCTCAAGAGAGGCGGCGTCCAGCTCCGAGCTCACCACCCAGCGCAAGATCACCAGGATCACCTCGTACGGCAGCCACGATATGTGCGCACCCTACCAACATTCATTAATAAGACTATCTTACTAACATTATAAAGACGAAAATTTATAAGTTTTGATGTTTGTTGCTATCTCGGTAAAATGGCTGAAGCGATTTGGCTAAAAGTTAAAATGGTGATGGCTTTCTTTTTTATACCACTAAGGTGGCAAAGGCATACAGCCCGCCTGATGGTAAGCGGTCACCGTAGCCTATGGACGCTGGCAACGCCAGGGGTATTACTCGCGCGTTACCAACCCTAAAAACCTCTCGGAGGTTTATGGAGGATTCACTGCGCCGACAGTTTGAGGGAATATTCCTCTTGCTGCCAGCGCAGCGCTTCCTTAGAAGGAGCTCTGGCCACCTTACTCAATGCAGGAACACACCACACAATAAAGTGTGTTATTTTATTGCAGTTTTTTGTAAGGTGGAGGTACTTCCCCAGATGGGCTGCTCCAGATTAGAGCCATAAACGGCTATGCCCTACATCTCTTAAAACCTTGGATTAGACATAGGCTACATCTTAATCCCGAAAAATTCAAAATTCCTACGGGAAACGAGTTCAATGTTCTCAACTCCACACGGGCGAAGCCACAGGCAAAAGCTATTTCTAAAATATTAAAATTTGCCTGGCTCGTTAGGCTAGTAGTCCCGTTACTGCTATACTAAAGGTCCTGGGTTCGATTGCCAGTAACAGCTCGAAGTCTGGATTAGTAAAATTAGCCAAGTGGCAATATGTCTTTGCTAATGACAAAATAATTGTACCTTGGCCTGGTGTTCCTGTTCACACAGCACCCCCTTCCTGGCGACGATCCTCTGTAGCTTCGTCAGCAGATCTTCACCCTCCACTGCATCTTCATCGTCACTAGGGTGAGAGTTGTCTGGCCTAACCACTTCTTCAGTCTCATATTCCTCCTCTACATAAGATCACAATTGGATAACTTATAACTGTTTTAACATGTTATTATACTGATAATTTAGTAAACAGCATCATCATCGACCCATATACTGTCCCACTGCTGGGCACGGGTCTCCTCTCAGTATAAGACGGATTGGGCTATAGTCCACCATGCTGGCCTAATGCAGGTTGCAGACTTCACATGCCGTCGAGAAAATTTCTCTGGCATGCAGGTTTCCTCACGATGTTTTCCCTCACCGTTACAGCGAGTGATAATTACGCGGATGATTACCAAAAGTCAGAGGCCTTGGATTCGAACTGGACACCTTTAACTTGCCAGTCAAATTGTCATATTAATAGACTATCACGGCTAATATTCAGAGGCGACGCTAGGCGTAAAGTAGCTCTTCCGTATGTCAAATTTGTACTAGAGTACGTAACGTGTACGTACGTAGCGTAAGTGTACGCTTAGCGTTGTCTTGAATATAAGCCTTAGTAAACATAGACTTTACTTTTCTCAAGAAGTAATATAACATTATAAAACGTAGGATACCTTCCGGCGACTCAGCTCGCAGTTCGTCATAGAGTCGCGTCTCGACGTCAGGCAGTATCTGCATGGCGCGCTTGTAGTGCTGGATGGCCTCGTACAGCTTGCCGCCGCGCTCCAGCTCCACAGCGCTTAGGAACAATTGCTTCGCCTAGCAGAATATAATTACTTACAATTAACTTGCTTCATTTATAAATCAGCCTGCTTTTTGGACAGCTGCACTCGTTGTTAGTCCTACATTCGCTTTAGATCCTAAGGTACTGCGAAAGGAAGGTATATTCTGCCGCAGTCAGAGACAGGCGGAAGCAATAGTCAGAGTCGTCAGAGACGCCAAATATCATTAACAGATTCTTAGCTATGCTATATCCTGGGAAATTTTTTGGTACTTAAGTCTGTTGTTAGCATTTGAAAATCAACAAATAATGTTAATCGATGTCTCTGAGTGCAGCAATATGACATCACTGCTGACTCCAAGGATAAACATTAGAGGTCAATTCCACTGACAACTTTACTTTACTTTCATGTTCTTATTTATCTTTAGTTCTCACCTAATTATCGGAAACACAGATAGCCAAGCCAACATCAAATATACATTGGCTATATCTGCGTTTCAGATAGAATTAAAGAAACAAAGTTTTGCAAATTGAGAGTCAGAGGAATACATATATATAACTGTGGTATTGTCAAGTTCATAAGTATCCTACCTTGTCTTCATCAGTGACAGGTTCGTTCACCTCTTTCTGTTTCGTCGGCAGTTCACGCTGAGGGGTGGAGGAAGCCTCCAACTCACGCTGCCATTGCTGCCGGAATGCCGACAGCTCATCTTCATCATTGTTCTGGAGCAAAATACACAATCATTGTAATTTGTTGGTTTGATCATTCAATTTCTGAGTTTATCTTTTGTGGCAACAAAACCAGAGTCTACCATGCATGGTAATGAAAATAGATAGCACGAACAGCAGAAGCTAACTGAAAAACTTCTATGCCATGGGTTGCCTGTTCAATTCTGGCATAGTGTAATCATTAAAAATAATTAAATAAATATTGATTAGGCCTATATGTATATTGTTTTAGGTCTGGGTGTTTTTGTATTTGTTATGGGAAAGAAAATCCTAGTGGGACAACATTTTCATAAAAATGAATCAATTTAGGAAGGTTATCTATATGAATCGAGGTGCGACAAAGTTTATGCATTTCAAATAGGCATAACTTACCCAGATGCATATAGGAGATATAAAAATGGAAATCATTGAATTGAAAATAGTACAATGGTCAACCTGATATAAAGGTGATAAGAGTTACAGCAATTTATGGTATTTCAGATAAGAACATGGAAATCTGTATATGTATTTTGAAATCATAACTTCTTTATGGTTTTCTTAAGAAATATTACAAAATATTACTTGTTTTTTTACCAAATCATACTTTACATACACTGCATTAGTCATGAGTGCAATTGCTGAGCTTTTGATAGCTATATTAGGAGGTGCGGGTTTGATTTCTGCACAAAAATATATTTGTCTCATAGATTCCCTGTATTTCTCTGTATGTCATAAGAGGAATACTTGTGCGAGATTTTAAGTTTCTATGCCTAAGGGTTTGGCTTGTGCATTGATTCATTAGTCAATCAGTTTTGCCTTTTAGAAGCTTAATTATCACTTACGGTGAATGGGCAATCTAAAGGCAGCTATAGTGTTTTTAACTGGTGTTTGAATTATTTAAAATTCATCCATGCCACTACTAAGATTTCCAAATAATTACTAATACAAGAAAACCTATTTGGTTTCCTAGTGGATTCCAGAAAAGAAAAACTCAACAATCACTGTGTAATCTAGACATCAAACCAGGGATTGCAGCTACCAGACTTGTGATCATTAGACTGGATGCAAATCTTTTTTTTTATCTTAGAATGGCTTGCACTTGACCACAACTCACCTGATACAATGTTATGATGGCATTAACAAAATTCCTCGTTTCTTAAGAAGCAATATGCAAGTAGAATACAATACCTGTGATTTATCCTTCACAGTCAAGTCATCAAGTGCGCTGGCAACCTCCAGCACTTCATTAAAGGATGACGAGGAAGGATCCTCCTGTTCCTCCCCTTCACAGTCTGCACCAGTTCCACCCGCTGTGGTGCCTGCTGGTGATCCTGATGCCTACAACAGACACAAAGTCACGAAAGTTTATTTTATAACAGACTGCTGTAATTCCTAATGGTAATTTTAGAGTATTTGTATCCACCCTTTCTAGATTACTTCAATTAGTTTGATATAATCTAGAAAGTGTGTGTTTGTGAAATAATATTCTTCATCGTTCAAGGTCAAGCAATACAAAACATTACGAAGAAACAAGATAATTATAGATTAAAATTTCGGACAAAAGTAAGAAAATAATCCTGCAATAATTGCCGAAATAGAAATCATGATATGAGTCGTCATGACTTTCAGTGAGCAATGTGAGCATGTATTTTGATGCCGGTTCATTATTTATGACAATCAGTTTTATTCTCACCATCTTCCAGAATTATTTATTTTATCGAATTCTTGTGTGTTACAGAAGGGCTTAGTTGAAGTTTTATTTTTGTAAAATGTAAACAGCTGAATGATGTAAATAGCGCAATTTACGAATACGGGGTTCCGGATCGGTCGGATCGGAAGAACGGAACATTCAGATTTCACTTTCAACTGTCAATGTCAAACCAGGAAATAGGAATGGGCAAATAATATCCCGGATTATCCCGAGACCGAAATGGTTGGCGCTCTTTGGGGGAGGCCTACGTTCAGCAGTGGACGGCAATAGGCTGATATGATGATGATGAAATAATATCTCTGGTCTAAGAAAACATCGATATATAATTTCAATATACATACAGTTCGTGCCAAACTTATTGTCCGGGTTGAAGTTGGCGCTAGCTAACTTTAACCCGGCCGTAAAAATCGGAGAAAGAAAAATATTAGATTGTAATAAATAAAAACAAAAGATTAAGTCGTAAGCTGTCGTTTTAAATCATTCTAATCCTATATTTTTCTTGCTCCGATTTTTACGGCTGGGTTAAAGTTAGCTAGCGCCAACTTCAACCCGGACAATAAATTTGGCGCGTACTGTATATCGTCGCAATTTTTTAATCGGGATATTTCGATATTTTATTAATAATTATTTTAGAGTATTGAATGCGTATCAATTGAGATAAATGCCACCTGGGTTTCATAATTATTTTCCACAAATGTCCACAATAATTGTTCGTCTTGGAGCATGCATGCAGGGAATAAAAGAAAGACGGAATATTGAAAAGTCGATATTTCTCGTCCGAAAGTAAATCGCTGCTATATAAAAATATCGATTCGATAAACATCAATATTTTTTTTTATTTGCACACACTAGCTCTTTGGCACACACAATGAACACAACACACAATGAAATGTCAATGTCAAACAAATGTCAACAGTGAAGGACTCCCAGCGTTCCAGGTTCCAGTATGAAGGTTTTTCTTTAATTTCAGCACCACCATAGCTTAATCTCACTCAGCCAGCAGCTCAGTTGCATACATGAAGATTTTTACCTATGTAGACCATTCGTAGACCGATAGACATAATACTAGCTCTTTGCGTAGACCGCCGTGTACAGTTCACGCCAAACTTATCGTACGGGTTGAAGTTGGCACGAGCTAACTTTAACCCGATCGTAAAAATCGGAGAAAGAAAAATATTAGATTATAATAAATAAAAACGATAGCTCAAGTCGTAGGCTGTCCTTTAAAATCATTCTAATCCAAAAAAAATCTTTCTTTGATTTTTACGGCCGCGCCGGCTTAAAGTTACCTCGTGCTCTTCAACCCGGACAATAAGTTTGGCGAGAACTTTACGTACAAAACATAATATTCATTTGCGCATCCTAGGGCTCTGCGCCCGGACCCAGGTACCTCATACCCCATACATCCCCAGGTTAAGAGTCCAATCCACTTTATATTTTATACACTATGCTATGGATCTACTTTTGACCACTACTTTGCCTGTTGGTATTTCGTTTGCGGATTCACTCGAATCTTGAAGACTGCCAGATTGTATTTTTCCGGGAAAACACATATACCTACATAATGAGTTAAGACGCATAATAAAAGTAAAGCAAATCGCTTGGTATCAACCATTTACCCACTAATATTACTAGCTGTCTTCGATACCTGTTGATATTAACCTGGATGAAGGAAAATAAAAATTATATTATATAGGTTTTAGTTAAATTCATGTAATAATTGTCCCATAATTACTCATCTACCAAATAAAACCATTAGACTGTATTAGATTTTACTTAGAAGAAAGAAATTTAAGAAATTATATATAGGTACCTAAGTACCTACTCTATAGATTTCAGGTACATTTTTCTAAAATAAAATTAAAAAATAATTGTTATAAAGTTAATTCTAATAAAAAATATAATTAGGTATACGCATTAAAAGGCTAAGCAGGACCACAGTCGGTGAACGGTAATCAGCATTCGAAATCAACTACATATTCGTCAGTGGCGATTTCTCTAGTTGACGACTTTGTTAAATTAAGTGATTAAATATAGTATTTAATTAATGCAATTTAAATAACATGATAGAATCATTTTATTAACTCTTTGAGATAGAGAAAATTGAATCAAACCTCAATTCATCACTTTTCGACTTAAATAAGTATGTTCGGTTATATAAAATATATTAGTCTATGGCGCCGGCGGCGGCTAGTTGGTGCTGTATTTTCTGTTATTACTCCATAGGGCCCGGCTACACCTCCGTCTTGCCTGGGCAGTCGGGCCTGTACAGGAATGCTCGCAGGCAAGATGAAGCGTGTAGCCGGGCCATTTCTCTTTGCCGTGGGTGTTAAAGTTTTCATTTATTTTAAGTAGCAGTAGTAAGTTTTCGAGTTGATCTTCTAGTAAGTCAAGATTGAAGTTTTGTTTACATAATATATAAGGGTCTGCTTTACAACCTTTGGATAATTTCACACACATTGTGTTCCATTTTTTAAGTGACAGCTAGCGGCTATCCAGAGGTGGTGAAACAGGCCCTAAGTCTTTAATCTACATTGTATTTCTGAAAGAAAAAGCCCTTCGCCATGAGCCAACCCAAGAGGTAGGTAAGGAATCGCCACTGCCATTCGAATTCATGAATGAATAATCATAATCATTTATTTATTTTATGGGAAGAAAGCATCATTTTTATGAAACGTGCATATTGAAAAATACTTCATAACGTTGCCAATCTGCGCTAAACCAGCATTGTGGTTAGTGTGGTGGAATAATCTCTCCCAATCAGAGGGTTGTCACGCATCCATTTGGAACATTACATAATAGGAAGAATTTATTGAAATAAAACTACTTTTTACGGATTTTATCGCGTTATATTGATATTATTTTAATCCCGACGTTTCGGACCCTTTACAAATCCGTAAGAAGTAGTTTTATTTCAATGTCTAGTATTCGCGTAAGTGTCAGAAATCAGTAGGATGAATTTAATTTAATTAAGTAAAACATTACTGCACAAATGATTACATTTCATATTATTGTTATATGAATGTTGACAACATTTGATTCTCCTTTTTCCACATACAACTGACTATGAACTACAATCCAGAAATAAAATAAAAGCAATGTATAAAAACCAGCTAATAAACCATAAGTGATACCAAAATCAATATGACCAGATCTAATAGTTTCTGCAGATATAAGTACAGCCATTCCAAAGCTTCCCATCATATAACCTAGCGAACTAAATAAATATGTTAAAATTAGTTTTCGTAATCGTATTACAACAGACACGATTAAAATAACATGCGAAGAAAATACTGATAGACCCAAAATAGCATAAATGACTTCAATACCCGGAGAATACCACTTTGGTAATCCATTTTCTTGCAAAAAACTGGCTCCCATCGGTGTCGCTAAAGTTGTACACGCTATCGTAGGCAACATTCCTAACATTGCTATGATATATGTGCCTAGTCGTAAGGGTAAACTGAGGCAACAAGTGTCCACAACAGGGCATGGATATGCCAATGCCAACAATGAACTTAGAGGTTCCGATTCTGGTGACTTCCAGGTACCACCCATGACAAAAAAAAAACAAAAATACTTAGTAACGAGCGGATTTTCTTATTTTACATTACATTGCAATTTTGCGATCATCTTGATCATAACAATTTCGTAAATAACGTTAGCAGTTAGCCCCGCACATAAAACTACATGAAAAGATGAGACCATAGATTATTTATACACTTGTTAGGAGATGAGATTACAGAACTGACAGAACAAATATAAATAAACAAAGAGTAGAATAATACAAAATCACTCCAAGTATAGCATACCGAGCATATCTAACATACTAACATCAAAGAGGTCATAATTATTATGTCAGGCACTGCAGCGCTTTGAGTTCATAGTGCCGCATTTATTATTTTCTCTCTTTATCTTTGACCGATGCCTGATGATGATGTGACTGACAAGCACTAGATAAAACGCACAACTCCAAAAGCTTCTTCGATCTGGCTCTCCACGGTCCATCCTAAAACCCTTTAGTGGTCAGTAGTCAGTAGCGTTGACCAGAGACCCTGACAGATAAGTAGATTTTACCATCTGGGAACGCACTGACTAACACCGATGACCCCATAACCTATGACCCCCACTCAGGAGTCAAATGGAGAAAAAAGTACCCATGACGGATGAACAGAATCCGTTCGTCAGCGAGGCCTACCGTGAAGACCACCTAGGTAAGTAATGGTTTGTAATCTTCCCTGTGCCTTGCTCGGGCAATAACTGCCGCTAATTTGAACTTTGAAGTCTAGTCACCCCGTTCCCTTTCGTGAGCCATTATGTTCCCTTCTATACTTACCACTACTTACATTGTATACAAACCAGCTAATAAAGTTCCTTTGATTAGAATTACCTTGTACCTGTCGCTGATTTGCGGGTGAGCAGGGCTGAGATGTAGGAGAAATTATCGGCGAGGGACCGAGGGCGCGCCACAAAGACTAGAATAATATAGTGGCGCACCATTGCAATTTGCAGTTACAGATAGTCGATTATTCTATTGTGTAATAATCGACTATCCTTATCTACGTAGTGTGCACTTGATTTACTGGTGACGTGATGACGTTATTGTCAAAGTTTTGACATTTTTTGTCAATAATTATTGATCATGTCGTCACGTCACGTCGGCCTTAATTTATAATTTCAATTAATTTAGATATTTCTGCACAAGATGTTATCAAGTTTTTCGAACGCATAGGTGTCAAGTGATTAAGTGTAATACATTCCTTTTAAAGTATATCTTGTTACCTAAATACAAGCTTGAAAGATGGTAAGTAATGTCTTTCGAAATTGAATCCATACACAGTGCTCTATTTACTCAGTCAAGAATTTCCTTTTAAGGTGTATTTATTTTTGATTTTTTGTTATTTATTGTTGAATTTTGACTACAACAATACGCTACACCTGTGTTATTTTTCAGATGCAATTTATGCTATTATTCAGCCGGCAAGGTAAATTGAGACTGCAGAAATGGTATGTCGCCCACCCAGACAAACTGAAGAAGAAAATCACTCGGGAGCTCATCACCACCGTGCTTGCCAGGAAACCTAAGATGTGTTCATTTTTAGAGTGGAAGGATGTCAAAATTGTCTACAAAAGGCAAGTGACCCAATTGCTTTATGATAAAAGTAACCTTTTAAATGTATTACAATAATATATATATGTATATATACTTACAACTGTGACTGCGACTACTATAACTAGTATAGTCTCTTAAAAGCAAAACGTATAGAATCATAATTCATATCTAATTTTGTATGAATATATAATATTATATTCTATTATTGTGCTATAAAACACAGCAATTGTGTAAACATTAAGAGAAATTCTACTTTGTTTTCATTGTACAATGTATAATATACAATCTTTTCAATTAAATCTTTCTTAACAGATATGCATCCCTATATTTCTGCTGTGCAATGGAGCAGGAGGACAATGAACTGCTGACCCTTGAGTTGATCCACCGTTATGTGGAGTTGCTTGACAAATACTTTGGTAGTGTAAGTATACTCATTATAAAAATGTGCTCTTCCACTGTTAATTTTCTATCAGATCACTATGGCAAATAGAATTATTCACTAGTGTAATACTACACTAGTCTATAATAGAATTATAGACTATGTCTTAATTCTATTATTTCTATTATAGACTAGTGTCTTTTAAAACTGGTCTATTTCACTTCATAACATATGTATTTGTGTATGAAAGTTGTAGGATCCAGGCAGCATGTGACTGATCTTTGCTTCCACAAGTCTTTGGTGGAGGCTTTTGTGCACCAATAGCTCTTTAAATATGTAGTTTTTTAATTACAAATCCAACACTAACAGTTCTTTACTCTTGGCAACAGTCAATGTGGAGGTTCTATGCTCAATTATAACTTCATAATGCTTCCTGTTTTCAGGTGTGTGAGCTGGACATCATCTTCAACTTTGAGAAGGCATACTTCATCCTGGATGAGCTGGTGCTGGGTGGTGAGCTGCAAGAGACTAGCAAGAAAAATGTTCTAAAGGCCATCGCTGCACAGGATCTGCTCCAAGAGGTCAGTAGCCAGGATAATGAGCTTGTCTAATAACCTAGGTAACAGGACTAAGGCTTGTATTCTAAACTGATTATAATATAATGATCATACAGTTAAATACAACTGCCTCGCTCGAGCCCTTTGAATACTGAATATTGAGAGTAAGAGCTTGTGAGTCATTTTGCAATACAAGTTTTATAAACATAAATATAATGTATACACACTGATTTTGAGTGGCTTTACTGTGTGAGCTTACTTAATAAATGTAAAATATCATTAAATATAAATATATATCCTGAAGATTATTGGATTCCTGGTTCCAGCCTAATTTTATTATTATTAATGTGTTTGACAACCAACAACATACTGTCTCAAGATGTAGTATCTCAAAAACAATAAGTATAATTACTTAAAGGTGCATCAATAGAAATGTTTAAGAAATCTTGTGTTCAAAATTAACTGAATAAATTTATGAAAGTATAACTTTCCGTCAGTCACAAAAAATCTGTGTGTATAATTATAGAATTAATAATGAAAAAAGAAATTGTCTTAAGTTTATTGGCAGGGCCGTATTCAGGTCGACATGTGGGTGCAAAAAAGCAATTATGATTTCGAAATTTGAAATTTTTGAAGTTGTGCTATTATATCATAAGGGGTTGTTTCGATATTCAATTAATTTTAGGTTACGCCTTTTTAGATGTGCTGTGGTGATTATTCCAATTCCTTACTTAAACATCTAATATTAGTTCCTAACATATCCAACTAATGTATTTGCATACTGGATAGTGGATACTGGTGATCAGTGATTTATTTGTTCCTTTGAGGTTGTTTACCTTGTTATTAATATCAAACAAATAGTCTATGGAGTATTATGGTTGAAATTAAGGTAATACAATTTAGCTTCCAGAGCAGATAATTAAAAAAGACAATTATATTTTATACTCATAACAGAAAACTGCCACAGTTAAAATTAAATCTAGTCACAACACATCTAGATGTTTTTTATAGATATAAAATATTAATAAAAAGATATGTGTATATAATGTGGACCAGTTAATAGGACAGTGGCCTCAGTAGTGCCTTTTAATGATGTATTAGATATTATAATATTAACATACGCGAGTAGGAGCACTGTCTTTTAGATGGATTTAAAAGGAGCACTAACTCTTAACACATATCAATTTCTTGAACTAAGTTAGTCACTTAATATCTATATCTGAAAACATATTTATTTTGATGTTGACAAACTATTATATCTGTCTGTCTGACCATCACATATTCGTCAAAAAGGATCATATTTTTAATAACTCTAGCAGCATGATATATGAAGCCGAGATGTAAAGTGGAACAGCAAACTCAAAGCCCACGACAAGTATATTTTGATGATAAAGTAAATATTGTACTTTCTGCACTTATGAAGATTGAACTTTATATAAAAAAAATCACCAAAGCAGCGCAAAGTAATTACGTTTTCAGATTTCTTTCCACATATCAATATATATAACTCAACTCAATATCAAAGTGGCATTAAAACCTACTTGTGTAATTAATTCTTCAGTAGAAGTTTGTCTTTTTAAACCAGTAAGATAAAAAATAGCTGCTACAAGAACTAATATAAATCGTTATAAATTTTATATGAGATGCTATATTAGTGCCTAAAATGCAAATAAATATTAGATTTAAATAACGAAAAACTTAATGTATTTTAATATTTACAACAATAGGTACTTTTTGATATTAGGAACAAAATACTCTTATTACAACGTAATAAAAAAACAGCACTGGTACACTAACAAGGACTAACAAATTGTATAGCATACACTACACTTAACCAAAGCTATTGGACTAGCTAGTCATTATTGTGGTGCTACCGGCTGACGACGAGTACAGTTCTCGGCAAACTTATTGTCCGGGTTGAAGTTGAAATATTTTTCTTTTTCCGATTTTTACGGCCGGGTTAAAGTTAGCTCGTGCCAACCCGGACAATAAGTTTGGCGAGAACTGTAAATTTGCTCAGTAACATAACATTCATACTAATTTCTGCGTTTGCGTTCTGAATGTTATTGTAATGATAATTTCGTAGAATTGTGGACAAGTCATAAATAAATGTGACACTTGGCCATCACATTTTTTTTACAAATTGCCATAGGTACCGGTACTAGTACTTTTAAGCTTGTAATATAAGAACAGGAGCTGTGTTTCTCATTATGTTGTAAATGCTCGAGATAATTTTGCGAAAAATATTTAGGGACTTGCTTAATTTTATTATATTATAATACTAACGCAGACTTTCGTACTCGTCACACGCCGGTTAGTACATCTCAAGCTGCTTTTAATCTGATCCCTTTACTTCCACTGCACTCTGCTAATCTTCTCGTTTGTTTGGTGTGATATGCATGCGTTGGTGGCGGTCAGGACCTGAACGATGGATTGTTACACTGATGTGTCACGCAACCTCGGGAAAAGTTGAAACTTTAAGCTATTTAAGTCTCTGTGTGTTTAGGGCCGGATACTGAAATTAATGAAACCAGTACATAAGTCGCCCAAAACATTCATGAGTTACAGTGCTCGCCAATGTTTTTATCCGGGCTTGGATTAGGATGAATAAATACGACAGTCTTCGACTCGAGCTTTCGTTTTTATTCATTTTAATACAAGCTTTTTACTCTCAAATTTTTACGGTCGGGTTGAAGTTGACTCGCACCAACTTCAGTCCGGACAAAAAGATTGGCCATCATGTACTGCATATTGTAGAGTTTTCAATTCTACAAATGGTTTCAGTGTACGACCATGTGTATTTTAGTGCTTTTTTGCATGCGCTTATATTTTTATTATTTATCTAGGATTATCTATCTAGCATATTCTATTTCAATTGATCAGTAGTAGTTTATATTCTCTTATACTAGGTAATCTAATACTTTTGCAGTTGCTACTTTTGCATGGATATATTAGAACGTAGCTTCATTAACAAACTATCACACACTCAGTCAGTATACATACAACGAATCTTTAAACGAAAAAAAAATCAAAAATAGTTATAATCTCAAATTATAGATCTTTCATGCGATATTATGTACTTTTAGTTGATACGGGGGGGGGGGGAGGCGTCATTATAGTTTATATAGCTTTAAATAGTTTATCTGTATATCGTTGCTTCATATATGTGTAGTTAAAGTTTACGATGATTATATACATTGTATCGGGACACTGCTTTACTGTGATATTTGGGATTAAATATTGCCATCGATATTAAGTTCTCAAAATAGAATTCTTTGTTTGATGAGAATAAGCGAATTATGTTGCTCAACACTAGATTTAGAAAATCTAATTGTTAGCATTACATTATAATATCAGGGTAATCTTAGTTTATTACTTTATTCCATTGTAAAACAGTGTCCTTTTTGGTTATTGGTTATGGTCTGGCTGTTCATGCATTTACTGTAATGGGTTGTTGAAATACATTATATAAACAAATTAATCTGTTTTCTTGCATGTACCGAGTTCCTGTCCCAAGCTTCCGTGGCACGAGTTAAAAGTTTAAGACAAATGGTTGTCTGTGTTCATTTATTTCACATATATTCGGATTTCCTCCATTTTTACCGCACACAATGTTCGGTACTGTTTAGTAATTTATCATATAATAATCATCTATAAAATTAATTGTACAGTTTTCAATAACTCATGCTGTGGGTTTCCGCGTATGTTCGGTGTGGTGTTGTCGTAAAGGTGCAAATTACATTAAAGTTTTCTCAACGCTTTCCTTGACGTGGATAGTAATGATAACAATTATATTAACAGCATGCTTATTTTCCTTCATTGTATGATTTTAAATATTAACATTGATTAACAATACCTTTTTAATAATTAAATTAAGGTAACGGCTATGTTGCATCAGGGATCTCTCATTCCTATGAATAAAAATAATATAACTACAACAAATTCAATACCGTTCTCTGTACATACTCTGCTATTTAATATTTTTCCAATACCCGACTTTTAGAAAAGAATTATTCTGAATTTATAATAAAACGCACACCACAACAATACAAAGTTCGGCCCTGTGTAAATTATATTCAGCACTTTTGCTATAAGAAAGAATGAGGACAAAAAACATTATAAATATCCAAATGAATGCATGGTAAGGTATTTGAACTACAACGTGTAAAGCGTCTAGCTTAGCTGCATGTTCACGGCGTGATTGTATTAGGACGAGACAGTGGATGCGGCGCTCCGAGAGGTGGGGCTTCTCTGATTGTGGCCGAGATCTGCGACTCCGCGCACGCACCTACTCCCAATCTTCCATTGTGCACTGCAGTGCATAAAAGGGATATTTCATTGTCATTCGACTCATTCGCCCATTCATAATACTATGTTTGGATTCAGAATTCACTTGCCATACATATATTTTTAATATCGTATCTCTATTTAGATTTATATAGACTTATAGTCTTTTTCAGTCACAATTAAATGACATAGAAATTGGGCGACTGATACTAAAGAATAAAAGATTGATTTTATAAATATCATACAATTTTCAATCATAAGGGGGCGTTCATAAAATACGTGAGATGTTTAAGGGGGGGAGGGGGTCGAGTCAAATCTCATCTAATCTTACGTTGGAGAGAGGGGGGTCTCGGCAAATATCACGCAATTTTTTTTCTGATTGAAACAAAAAAAAACTATTTTTATTGGGCAGAAGCCCACGTTGACTGTTTTTATACAGTAATACGCAAGAGATGCGCATCCCTGGTGCGAAGGGTGCGGGCCAGCACCAACAGTATCCTGAACATTATAGCAAGCAGACTAGATTGCCTGTATGTTAATCGCTGCTGCAAGGTTTCCACTGGGGGTAGTCTTGCAGCAGTGAGACATAATATCTAACATAGCTTGTAAGCCATTATGTAACTAACAATTATATGAGTCCTGATACATGAAAATAAAAAAATATTATTATTATTATTTTTATTACACTCATAACTAAACTTTCAGCAATATTGATTACTAGTCGTACGTACGTAGTTTACGTAAGAAACCCACATTTTGAAAAATCTCACGTGAGATTGGGGCATGGGGGAGGGGGTTGAATAAAATCTAACGACATCTCACCAGGGGGGGAGGGAGGGATAGAAAATATAAAAAAACACCTCACGTAATTTATGGACGCCCCCTAATAGGTAGGTAAGTATATTTACAAATAATATTGATGGAACTGTTTCTTCAGCCCAAAAGAGGACCAAGAAAGTTTGATTATTTGGCAATGTTGAATATTATATTATTTACAACTTCATTATTATTTTAACGCCTGTACACTAGCGATTTGCGAATGAATTTTCAGCAAAGCGTATACGTATCATTCCGTACAATGTCTGCACGCTTACTGCGCTGCGTACGCTTTTCTACAGGAACGCGATAACCGATCACTTCGTTGTAAAACAGCACTCACAGATTGCTAGTGTGACAAATAAACCCCTTAATATTTTAATGTTATGTCTATACTTTAGTTTATCGAATTTTGTTCTATTAAAGAATTATAATTTTATGATTTGTTGAAAACGAATTAATTAGTTATTTTTAAAGAATTTATTAAGCTACATTGATTCCTAGGTTTAACTTTTATATTACATAATTATTATTATGTATTTGATGACATAATAGGAATTCTAAATTAAAACATTATAATTATAAAAATGTTCGACATAGTTGTGGTAAGTTTTCCTACTCTGGAACTGACGAGGTTGAGATAATATAGAAATTGAAAAAAGGACTTTAATTACATCTAGATTGTAATAATTTTAATGTTTAATCTTTTATTGGATAATCCTTTTAATATTTTTATCACGTATACAAAATTTTGAGGAAATATCTATATTTTATAAATCCAAGTCTTTCTTTTTACAAAATTTATCGAACAGTATCTAAGATTAACCATGTTATGACGGAAATTTTAGTAACATAACAACATAATCAAGGAGTTTGTGCAATAAAGTGTATTTAACCTACTTAAGATAATGTTCCGTTTCATTATTCATGTGTCCTATGTGATAAAAATAATATAATATAACAAATAAATATATTTTACATGTTATACAATTTATTATTTATTTTTGATGCATTATACCTTTCTTCTTGTATGTTTGAGATGACTTGGAATTCGATAGCTACTATATGTTATTTTAAAAAAAAAATGGGCTATAAGCGGCTCAAAAACTAATTTCGGGAATATTTTAAATTGATAATTTAGTAGATACACCGAAAAGCGATGGCTCGGTCTAACGCGGCCACGAGCGACTCTGGCTCAGTGATAACCCTTGTTGCAGGAGGAGACGCCCCAGGGCTTCTTCGAGGATCACGGGCTTGGCTAACGTGCTGCGCCGCCGCCGCCGCACACACCGACCGCACCACAACACGCATACGTAGCTACAACGTAGAACATTATAACGTCAAGTATTTTGATATTAGATAAACTATAAACCTCGTTCTGATATTGTCGATATCACTGTTAGGTTATAATGTTTCATTGCAGGCAGTGAATATAAAAATGTATTGGTTAAAATTCAATTATCTGTTGTAGTCAAAAGTCACAGTACGCATTTATTTATAATAATCTGATTGAGGATTAACTTGCATTCTACATATTAATTTTATGTCGTTTTTTATTAATAGTATTAAGCAGCAGCTGCAGCTGAAGGTTGTTTAAGCATAATTACACTTACATAAGTAGCAAGTATTTGTACTTAATTTAGCTATAATTTTTACACAAAACACACCGCTTTTAGTATTACTGAATATTATATAAATACATACTTATACAAGCGATTTAATGTTAGGCGTGAATTCAGTATGCCGCTGAATTCACATAGATATGTGTTAGAACGATTAATAATAGTTTGTGCCAAAAGAAGCATATACTTATATTTTCATACATTTTTAGAATTTCGCTAATATTGTTATTTGTATCAGAAAATGTAAACTTATATATGCTAATTATATATTACTGATGTACGTTACAAGCATAGCCTCCTGTATAAAAAATTAATACCTATTCTAATTGTATAATCAGCATAATACTGATTGTAAGACAAACATGTATTAATATGAATTGGAACTAATTATCTGGATTTCAGTGATGGGGTTTTTACACAGTATAATCAAATGTTTTTACGTCTATATATAAATAGCGGAGTATTGATGGTGTCGGCACTAACGCACGATGTTCACAAGACTGCTCGATTCCAGATCATTTGTATACATTTCTACATTTGTAAACTTTATAGTATTTATTGTGCTATGTGAGAGATAAACATTTCTGCTAATTTCAGTCTTACGTCAGACTATTTCATATCATGAGTCCCATATCTATAAATATCAAGAGGCCTAAGAATCAAATAATATTATCTTTGAAAATGCGTATTAAAGTAATATTAAAGAATCAAACTCAGTTTTATTTCAATATAAAATCGTTTTAATGATACGATTCAAAACTTGCTATGTAGACAATATAAAATAGTTTCATTACAATTACAATATGCCATATAAAAGCAATAAATATTTCAAAATTGAAGACATTATTAACAGTCTTTGATTCATTGAAACATTAAAATAAATTCACTTAATTATATGCGCCATAACAATGTAGGTACAACTTGTATACCAATATTGTGGCTGAATAGCTTAACTCTAAGGACAAGCACGATGTTATTTTTAGCGGCTACGCGTCGCCGCCACTCATTGCGGGGAGACTGTTTAACGACCTCAATTCATATTGCAACATAAGGACATCAATGTTTTGCACGCGAATGTAAAATTACGACGGAGTCGCTTAAAATAACACCTAGTCTGCAACTTATAAATATAGTAGATATATGTATAAAAAGTATGATTAGTTAGAATTTTCTGTCGACTTGGACTCTGGTGTCGACTTGACTTGGTTGGCGGTGGTAGGGGTGGACTCGTGGGGGTTCTTGGGGGGTGTAGTGACGGGGGGCGCTGGCTCGGCGGCCTGCGGTTTCTCCTTCACCTGTTCCTCCCTCTGCTGTTGTTGGCTGGTTACGTTGGCAAGGTGCAGCGCGGCTAGCAGAGCCATGATGTATCGACGCACGTCCAGCTCGATACCTGCATTTAATATGTTGTTATTTGATAACAGTGACGTCAGCAGCATTATAATATCATTTGCTCAAGGTCCCCAAAGGTGAAATTATCCATTTACATAAGAGGTTACCTACGGTTGTTTATCGAGAAGCATTAATGTCCGATTAGCTTTATCAGTTTAATAATTATATCGTTATATACAACTCATAAAAGTACCTAGATAGAATTCGATGAATTGTGTGTTATAAAAAACTAATACTTTCTTTTAAAAGCCACAATTATGTGCATCCTTGTTGTAGTAAAAACTTTCTATATTGTAGGCTATGGACTTAAAAAATATAATGGGGCCTTGAAAACAAACCAAAATGTTGTCCTTATTAGTATTAATAAAGTAAAATTTAATTGATTAATTGTCTAGCCTAGTTTGCCAGGTTACATAGTTAATAGAGCATTTATAAATAAGGAGGTTAGTATTTACCTGAATTTCTGAGTTCGTTGACTTTGTAGGCGAGGTTGGCCCACACGCGGCGCGCGGCCACGGCGCTCAGCCGCCCCACAGTTTGCACCGTGTGCCGAGCTTGGTCATCGGTCACCGCTACAATTTCGTCTATAATCACCAAACCCATTACATACATACGGAGACTGCCAACTCGGTTTAGTAGTTACTCAAGTTGACATGCACTTACAGCTAAGTTAGTTATTTATGTTAATTGTTAGTATAGGACTGTGGAGGTGCTCTATAGAACAAGAGTAATCTAAACTAATATTATAAAAAGGAAAGAATATTTTTTTTTTTGTTACGATTTAACTCAAAAACTACACGTCCGATTTTAATAATCTTTCAGCATTAGAAAGCTACATCTTTACTGAGTAACATAGGCTGTAAGAAATACTCAGACCACGCGGGCGAAGCCGCTGGCGGAAAGCTAGTCAGTAATATTTGTTACATTCCTATCTCTGGACTGAACATTTACGTAAATGTAAGACCTTACATGGGCTGCCTAACAAAACAAACGTGAATGTCGAAGAAACAAAAGGAATTGTGTAATATACACATGCAAAGCGAACTGTCATTTGATCGCTGCTGCCAATAACTCGTGGAAGTATTGCGCGATATTACGTATTAGGTGACAAGAAAACATTAAACATCAGTCGTAAGTTGATCTGTAGGCCGTTTGTCCTTAAAATGTACTCGGTATCGGTAAATCCTGTTACTTATCAGTAAGAGTAGATAATAGTAATCTTGTAGATAGTGAAGGCTTCTACAATAATCTGGAAATATTATAAAATTCAGGCTTGTATTTTAAAGCTGATGAGCATGACTCAGTCACCCATTATATGTAACCCAGCATAGGAAAACGAAGGGAGGACCTAGACGAAGTAAAATGAAACAAGTCAAGGAAAAGTAGGGGCGAGTCGTGTTAAGAAGTAAAACAAAAGGCAGAAGATAGAGAACAGTGACGATTGCACCACCGACAAGAGCTCATTTTTTCATCATTCTCCTAGCCTTTTCCCAACCATATTGGGGTCGGCTTCCAGTCTAACCAGATGCGGCTGAATATCAGTATTTTAATCGAAGCGACTGCCATCAGGCCTCCGCAACCCAAAATTTCTGGGCAATACCGATATTCGAAGGATAGACTGGTTGTCAGGCTTTTTGGGCTTCTGACTAACACTAACGATTGTCATAGGTGTTTGTATGACAACCGGGACCGACGGCTTTACGTGCTCTCCGAGGCACTGAGGAGTCTCGATGTGTTAAGAATGGTCACCCATCCACAGACTGACCTCGGCAAGCGTAACGTAACCTAGCAGATCGGTTGATCAGCATTGCTATAACTGCGCCACGAGTCCCTCTTAGCCGAACCACCGACAAATGCCGAGCTCTTAAATGTAGGAAGAGTTATGGTTATAATCGATCATGCATTTTTGTCACACAACTTACTGCTAGATTCCTCCTGCGGCCCAACGGGGGGTAGGTAATAGTCCAGCAGCTGCATCGCGTACATGGCGCCCACGTCGACGCCCTGCACCGCCTTCTGGCCGTACGCGGTCGACAGCAGGGCGTTGGCTTTAGCCCAGGAGAGCTCCTTGAGGGAGTGAACACGCTGTTCCGCTGCGACGCGAGCGATGTGTACCTAGGAACGCAGTAATGTTATACAACAGAGAAATGGAAGGCCCAATGATGATGACATGGAAAGATTTGATTACGATCAGCTTGTTTATAAACGAAAACTCTAAAATATATAGTCAGCATTCAAAATCTTTATCAAGAATTATAATTACCTACCTACCTACCCCAATTACAATAAACCCCAATCAATAATGCATAGGTACCTTACATGATCATTTTAATTGTTTGTAAAGCAATTTAAATGGAAACTAATTTATTATCTTATACTATACGGTTAATTCTGTTAATATATAACGGATATTCGTCCCCAGTTTACCCTTGAATATCTAGTCTGTCTGACCTATTACGTCGGAAGTTAATTACTTTTGAGTGCCACTATCCATGTTGTTGAACTGCTTTGCATTCATAAAAATTATATTTATAAAAATGGAACAAAACTTTTTCGAGACTTTCTTATTCTCTTTTTTTTACAAGCTTCCCGCCAGCGGCTTCGCCCGCGTGGTCTTGATAACTTTCCCCCCGTTTTTGCAACATTTTTCATTGCTACTCCGCTCCTGTTAGTGATGGCGTGATGGTATATAGCCTATAGCCTTCTCCGATAAATGGGCTATCTAACACTGAACGATTTTTTCAAATCGGTCCAGTAGTTTTGGAGCCTATTCAATACAAACAAACAAACAATCAAATCTTTCCTCTTTATAATATTAAGTAGGTATAGATAAATGAGTTTGTGGGGAAGAACTAGTCAAATTTCATGCTACTGCAACTTATAGGTATCACTCGCGCGTTGCCGACCCGAAAAACCTCTTAGAGGTTTATGGAGGATTCACTGCGCCGACAGTTTGAGGGAATATTCCACTTACTACCAGCGCAGCGCATCCTTAGAAGGAGCTTTGGCGACCTTACTCAGTGCAGGAACACAACACACAATAAAGTGTGTTATTTGGCTGCAGTTTTCTGTAAGGTGGAGGTACTTCCCCAGATGGGCTGCTCCAGATTTGAGCCATAAATGGCTGTGCCCTACCTCTCTTATAGAAAAGGTAGGTTTTGTAGAAAAGAGTAACAGACAAACTACACAGAGCAGAATTGTCCGTTATTTTGATAATTATGTAAGTAAGTAGGTACTTCATTAGAGGCCAAATTAAGAACAAATTAGTTCGGGCTTGTTTAGACTAAGTAATCAGTATCACGTTGTTAGCAGGCCTTCTTTACTTATCTCTGTTCTTATTTTTTAATCAGTTAGTCATAAATATAGTACTGTCCTTCCATCTGGACATTCCGGTTCATTGTCCACTGCGTGATAGTAACAAGCATCGGCGACTATCTTATCTCTGTTTTACTGCAGGATTTTATTATTTTTAAAATAAAACCGCAGTGCGAATTATAAACTAGGCTTCTTGCTATAAAATCAACACATTCCCAAAGAAAGGTAATGCTACAATCTTGTAGGTACTGATGTACTGTACCTATATGTTGTGTGACTGTATTACCAACCGGGCCACCGCAGTACAAGATACGCATTACGCTACCGGTTACGTACGTGACTAACGGCACAACAGCCGCCATGCAAGCCAGTTTTAATAAACAACTATTTATAGAAAACTGCATTTTCTATATTAAAAAATAACGAGATCTGGTGATGAGAGGGTTGAAAGAGAATCGTTGTTAATGTCGTCAACGTATATCTCAAGCTCAACTTAGTAATTATAACACCCACAATCCACCGTTCCACTGTTCTTCCAGCCGCGGTTCAAGGTGAAGATAAATTTCCTATTAACCCTTTATCAATATCCGTAACTCAAAATCTACCGGTTCCTGGTACAGTTCTCGCCAATCTTATTGTCCAGCATGAAGTTAGCTCGAGCTAACTTCAACACGACCGTAAAAATCGGAGAGAAAAAAAAATTGGATTAAAATGATTTAAAACGACAGCCTACGACTTGAGCTTTCGTTTTTATTTATTTTAATCCAATATTTTATTTAGCTCGTGGCACGTGCCAAGTTGAAATTAACTCGTGACTTCAAACCGGACAATAAGATTAGCGAGAACTATACACGACTACCGCTACAAAGCAGTTCCTATTTCCTAATAAACTTCGAAACGGTCCAGTGTGACAGATAGAAACCACAATTGCATAGTTTCAAGAATGTAAAATGTTTTATAAACAAACAGATCACAAGTGACGAGTCGATTTAAAATGTAATCACATTGCATCATGCGCGCACATAATAGGCAACGCTGACACAGTGACAGTGCAACATCCTGCTATTCATCCACAAGTCACTTGCACTTTGACCCTTAGACCAGTTCCCAAAGTAGCAGATAACGAGAAAGCTTCCGGAATGTTTTTGAATTAAGCGCGACTTTGGACATTGACATGATAATAGAAACAAACTTATTCATACAGCCTCTGGTCTGCCTCAGCAATACCTAAAGTGCGTTCCGTAGAAAAGGCATTGGGGTTCTTTTTTTAAGTGTTCCAACGAAGTTTCGGAACCGCTGCTGGTCTAGTAGTCGCAAATACTACTGCCGTCATAGTTTCGACTCCTAGGTTGAGCAATTATGCATTGTTATTATGATTTTCCATTATGGCTCGCCCCATATAACATGGGACCTAATAACATACCGGCGAACTGTTGGTGTACATCAGTACACCTTTGCTTTTGCCATGCCTACCACGATGCTATATATGATATAAAGAAAACATTTATTTTGATATGTTATTTATGTTATGCTATGCATATACTTAGTTTGATAAACATGCTAAAGAGTAACTCAAAACCTGTTATTTATACATTCCAATGAAACCTGAATAGGAAATAAAATTGATCGAAACTATATGATTTTATTTGGTCAATACTAAGGAGTAGAAAGGGTTACGTTAGCCAGGAGAATCAATTTTTTTGTGTTAGGAATAGTATAATTTAATTATTCTTTTTAACTATCCGACACGCAATGCGCGGTCACGAATGTGTGGACATGCGCAGCGGCAACTATTGACGAATTTCGTGTACTGAGAATTGACCGAGAATCAGGCGAATGTTCCCAAACACCGTTCTTCACGGTGTACACGATCGCGGTCACCCGATTTCGCGTATAAATAGGATATCATGATTCATGAACAGTGTCTGTAAAGTTTAGTTTGAACCCCCGTTACACCCGTTTTTTGTGTTTTTCCGATATTTTAAAGCCAAGAATCCAAGATTCTTGAGATACATGTACCTAATTTAGTGTAACAGAAGGCGGTAGGCGATATGAATGATATGATACACATGTCTTCTGTGATTATCGCACAGACATAGATCTAAATGGGGATCTTCAATGAAATGTAAGCCTAGGATGACGATTATTTTATACACTTTTTACTGTCATGTTGTGCATATATTTTGAATAAATAATTATACTGAAAAGTCGCAATGATAATATTCTTACCTTGGTCACATGTGGTGAGATTCTGGATAGGACAGCCTGTTTGGTGGTCTCTACAATGACTTTCGGGGGCTCAGCCACGAGGGGCACGCGGCGCTCGAGCTCGTCTAGGGCGGCGGACATTTTGGCGTCGCCGGCCGCCAGTGGAGCGGCTACGTAGGGCGCCGCTGTAGTCGCCGCTTGGACCACACCCGCCTCTGCAGTGGATAGCGCCCATTCAAGCAGGGAGTGAGCCCCTGTACAAATAATTTGTGTTAGTGTATTTGAACAAATGTTTTTTTAGTAAAGGCATTTATAGTTACTAATAATAAAAATGCGAAAGTAACTCTGTCTGTCTGTCGCGCTTTCACGTCAAAACTACTGAACCGATTTAAATGAAATTTGGTTTACAGACAGTTTAGAGCCTGAGAAGGCCATAGGCTACTTTTTAATGCGAAAAACGGCTGTAAGGTATTTAAATAGGGATAAAAGTTCTAAGTAATACCCAGACCATGCGGGTGAAGCTGCTGGCAGAAAGCAAATTGTCTATATTATGTTTTTTTTAATTTTGCTTGTTAGATAAAAGTATAAGCCTATATTTAACTGAGAAGAAAAATCCAAAGTTATACATTACACAGTGCATCTAGATGTTAACTGAGGTAATTAGGCACAATTTCAACAACTTATTTTCTGTCTCAATGCTTGGCATAGATGATGATACCAACTTATGCCTTCATCGGTTAAAACAATAGTCTCCCTAATATTTCAATCTTTATATATATCAATATTGTATGTATAAATAAAAAATCTGCTTTAATGCTCTTCGTTAGTAATTATATCACTTAAGAAAGGCTGGGCCAATTTGGCTATTTGGTTTTTATAATATTAGTTACGAACAGAATAAAGTTTGGAAAGAATGAATGATTGGGAAAGTTGGGAAATTGTAGTATTGAAAGTTGTAAAGCACACTCAGTAGTGGCACATAAATTTTACTATCCACTGATCTGAAAGAATAATAAATAGGAGCCTTACAGTCTTTACTACTTTGGAAGCCCCTAATCTGAACAATAAAGCTTTTAATTATTATGAATTTTACTGACCCACAAGTACAATAATACTTGACAAAGAAATCATTATCAACCTACCTTTTACTTTAGAGTAAAAAGCTCCAACTTGTCTTACAGCAGCTTCAACAGTGGGCAAAGCCATCGCCTTCTGCACTGACTGCAGCTGCGGCATTGTCGGGGAGCTCACTTCTGAAGCCATCTATATTCATGAAAAAAACACAGTTTACTTAAACTTTTTTGTTAATTGGAAGGTAGACAAAAAATGTTTAAAGAAAGTTTTGGTAGGTAATTGTTTAGACAATGTAATTTCCTCAACTCCTACTTAATTAAAAAGTAAAATAAATTATAGCAATAGCCAAACTATGTGAACTCTTCCCAGAAAGAAGAACTTTTCCTGTTTAAGTTAAAAATAAAAAAGAACAAATCAATTTAGTGTCGGTAGTTGCAAAATTAGCAATAACGTCGAACAAATTACAAGGTAAAATTCAAAAATAAGCTTATTAGCAAATGTACTGGAAACACACTTGTGTAATGTGTAAGTATATACAATATGAGATACAAATTCACACCAACCTTAAATAACACGAAAACGTCTGTTTTGTAAAAAGTCAGAAATACTTTCTAAATGAACGGAACAGTAAAAAAATTATGAACTCGACGCGAAACGATTCAAGCAACTAACTGAATTGAACTGAATAGCACTGATGATAAATTAGAAAATAAATAGCAGATACGTATACTTCGGCTGCGTACCGGTGCGAATGACGAGTGACGATGAAGTATGACTAATTAAATAACAAACTGATTCAACTGCTTTGCTTGGTTGGACTTTGATCACTTCGACATACAAATTACAATTTTACAAAAAATCCACAGACCGGCCAGAAACTGACAGACAATGACAGTAATGACACATGAGTGACAATTCACTATTCACAGAAGCATGACAAAAAAAAGAGTACACAGTTATTCATAATCGATTATCAATAATCGATTCATTAATTATTTAAATAATCGACCATAATTTATTTATGTAATCAAAGATACTAAATAATCGACTAAATGAGTTTCATTTAATATCATAAATGTATTTTTTTTGTGTATAGAAAAAATAAATTTTTAACCACAGCATAAATAATACAAGGTAGAAGGACATCGACGTACATCCGAATACCATGAGTTCAGTACATGATTCTGGATCCACCTGCGTAAATGTTCCGTAACTTTTTTCACCAATTTTTTCTGCAGTTTCTTTTACTTGAACGTGTAAAAAAACATTATTCCTACCTACCCAAATTGGATTTATAATTAAAAAAACATTATTTCATTTATTTCAGATCGCGCACGTGTTAAGCAATACACTACGCGCTGAAAAATATCAATATCTGCAAAAACCGATCGTTTTCTACATGGATGACCTAGGTCATTTCATTTTTGACCATGAGTGAAACCTTGTCACGACGTTTGTGCGTCGATGTCCCTTGCACCTTGTATATTATAATATGTATTTTAATAGTTGTGAAGTCTCTATGCACTATTATTAGATAAGTGTTGTTGTTTACCGTAAAGTTTTGCAACCAGTGTGTTTTTGTGTGGCAAACAAGCACGCACGGTGTTACGCTAGGCCGTAAAAATAAATAATTAAAAAAAAAGGTGTTACACTAATGTGTTTCCGAACGAGCAGCGAAGTAGTTAAAATCATGTTAAAATAATATAATAATGTGATAGTACATATTATTGACTATCACTCAACTGCATCATACTGTCTAGTGCTATGTTAAAAATATTTTTTAATTTAATAATACAAGTTTTTGTTTTGTAATTATTATATCCAAAATTTTTGAGTCTAGTCTAGTCTGCGTAATGAAACTTTAAAGTGATTGAAGAAATAAAAATCTATTTTAGTCTAATTTTGTTATAGTTTTGGTATTTTTTCAGAATAAAACATCGTTCAAATCTAGTTTTACTTATGTTTACCGTAATTTCGGCCAATTTCCTTATCCCCTTGACCGTAACGACCGATTAAATATTATACCTATAAAAATATTCAGATAATCGATTATTAATCGATTAATACAAATTTTATTAGTTAGCTTTGACTATCTTCTCCTTAAAGCTTTACCACTACAATTTATTTAAAAAATGTCGTTCGTTTAATATACTTACTGGTCTAATCCTGCAGGACATCACTACATGCGGTACGATAACATTAAAAAAAATAAAAACATTCGTGGTTCTCAAACATTACAAATGAAAGGGATAGCTATCACGAATAGGTTATTGACGGAAAACGGAAAGAGATAAAAACTATTTATATTAATTCATTTTTCTAAATATTTCTCAAATCGTTGTTAATTAATGTTGTCTATTAATATAAAATAATACTAGGCCCTTAGTTCCTACATTTCATTTTACTGCCCACGAATAACATTGCAATACTGACTGAATAGTTGGTCGCCAAATACCAATGACGAACATTGATCGCAAAATTTGTGGAACGAGGCCAGCACACGTGTACTCATGCACAAACATTGGACGAGCGACGCATTCTGATTGGCCGTCAATTGGGCTTAGTAATCCTCATCTGTTTGTTGTTCTTGTTTTAGAGACTGAATAAGATAATAGATCACAATATTATAAAATGTCGTGGAATAGCGATAATGTGCTGGAATTCTTGGAACTTTACAGAAGAGAGCAGCATCTCTGGGATCCTAAACATCCTCTGCATCGAAATAGAAGTGAAGTTTCAGAGTCCTGGCTCAGAATACAAGCATCATTGAGTATACATTGCTCGATTACTGATCTTAAGAAGAAGAAGGAATCATTAATGACATCTTTTAGGATGCACCTCAGCAAAAAGAAAGTTCAACCGGGATATCGTACGAGTTGGTTCGCTTATTCACTTATGGAGAGCTTTCTTGGCGGCAAATATGAATGCGATAGTACAAATCAATTGGAAAATGAGGTACTTAGATGATTTAACTACTTCAGTTTTAGTTATAAAGGTTCATTAGTATTTATTACTTTAGCTTTTAAACTAATTTTTATTATAAATCTAGTAATTGAACTTTGACTTTGGTGTGATATTGGACCAAATTGGAACCAATTGCGTAATACCTTGTAATACTAAACACCTAACTGTTCTTGTTATTGGTAATTTTAACAGCACCTATATGCATCTTGTAGGCGTGTTTGCTATTTTAGGCAATTATCTAATGTAAGTATTAAAGTATATTAAGTACTTTCGTTAATTACATCGAAAGCGCTAAAGATTGGCTTTATTTGGTCCATATATTTGTTGTGTGTTTATTAAAACAACAGAACATCTGTGAATTGGTGGAAACGTTGGTCTATTGTATTTTAAACTTATGAAATTATAAAAAAATAAGGTGTGTTTTATATCGAATTAAGTAATTTGCCAAATATATTTCCGTGCCGAATAAACTTAAAACGTTGGTTGTGACTTAACAAATCATGTTGGCCTTCAATGCGGTGCGCTCTCTAATATCCTTAACAAATAAAATGATATTATTGTTTCAGTACTTTACAAATACTGGCAACTATACTACTCAGCCAGGAATACCAGACCAGGCGACTCGAACGAACAAACCAGCATCCCCGTGCCAGCAGAAAACCTCCACTAACAAGAGTTCCGACGTTAATTATTCCAAGAAGCGAATGGATGAAGCTGTTACATATTTAAAAAACGCAGGTGGTGTGAAACATGAAATGGACGAGTACGAGTTGTATGGCCAGTTGTTAGCGAAGAAATTACGAAAATTAGATGAACATCATCGCGATTTAGCGATGCATGAAATCGATAATGTTATGTTTCGCGCCAAAATGCAAAGCGCACCTACCCAACAAAGAAGTTACCCTACGTCCCCGTCTCCTGTTCCTCGAAAGTTGAAATCCCCAGTATTTATAGTTACCCAACAAAATCCTATGAATATACAGTATGAGGATGAAAACATATCATATCAAGAGCAACCTCCATCTTAGAAGTAACTTGAGACCTAGGTACTAGGGACATTGATTGAAAGCTTGACTAATGGGTGGGTGAAGGAATCGCGACTGAGATTTTGACTGATTAATTTACGTCGTCTCGGGTCGCGAAAGCAGTAAAGTAGACGTACGAGAATATTAATTTATTTTAATTTATTACATTGTTGTTTATTAATTAAGTAAATTAAGTAATAGGTAAGGCCTGGTGGAGAACCTAAAGAGGTGATGTATACACAAGGTGTATTCATAGTAACAAAACTAATTGTAAATATTTAACCTGGGATAAAAAATTAACAAAGTTAATACGCAGGAATCCTCTTTTGGGACTAGGAACCTAGTTTTTAAATGTGATATTTCTTTAAGACGTTGCACAATCTGTTTGTTTATTAATGATGCATAAATACTCAAAATAAATGCTTCGATTTTCTTTCCGTTTATGTGTACTAGACTAGTTAATGTGCGTCAATATTATCTTCATTTATATAACTGCTTTATTGGCCTGGTGGTTGTAAGCGCGACTGTTATGTGTGAGGTCTTGGGATCGATTCACATGTCGTGTAAAGTAATAATGGGTTTTTCTATGAAATTATCTTTAGCAGCCCGGAGTTTAGAAATGTGCCCGGTTAATGGCTATAGGCCGTAAGCGCGCCCTCTGGAACCTAAAGTTACTGTATCGGTAACATGTGGACCCCAAACAGCACAATGAATAATAAACAAGCTAATAGGTGCGTTTCTAAGATTCAATATTCAATTGAACGATTAGTAGTCACTTGAGTGATTTCCTTATACTTTGGACTTTGTTCTGTACACTCATTCAATACTATTTTTAACTAAACACTATATTAGCTGTACACGTATCACCACTATTTTACCGCATAAATATGGTGCAATTAATAGAACACAGTGACACACAGTGATGTGTCCAACGAAGAATGAAACCGATGATCGTAGTCACAGAACTTACCTGTTGTACACCTGTACAGCCTAAAATGGCTTTTGAAAATATGCGTGACACTGTCGAATTATCCGGTGCGCTCTTAGCAGAGAGAGCGCACTGTGTGAATTGTTTATTATCATTTATACCTCCCCATAGTTACCCAATAACTATAGTCTTCCGTGCTGGCCATATTACGGTTAGTAGACTTGACATGCCATCAAGAAAATCCCTCAGGCGTCTAGGTAATAGGCTATAGCAGTACTTATTATTAAGATATCTCATTCTGAAGGAGACCTGTGCCCTGAAGTGGGTGGGTAAATAGTTTATTGATGATCATCAACATGGTAGGTATTTACTCAATAAATAAACTGGTTACATCAAAATATAAGGTTTTTCCTGGTTCTATATATACAAAGAGTGACCCAGAAACATCAAACGATAAATTGAGCGTATCGGAATACCGCATGAATCATAGCGTGGCGATATGAGTTTGTTGCGTGTTTAGTTCAAAGATCGCTAGAGGTGTCAAGTAAATAATAATATTTATATCGGGAAAGTTAGAAAATTTCATCATGCGTGATCAGCTAGAACAAGATGGTTTTAACAAGTGTTAACAACTGACCTATTTACTTAACTATTTTTTTAAATTAATTAACTGTCATAACATCACACCTGTTTCCGTAAAAGGATAGACAGAGGTGAAATAATTAAAATACCAATAGCTTACGGTCTAGTGGTCCACGTAATGGACTGGTATTCACGAGGTCATATTTTAGGTTCGATTCCCATATGACAAATATTTATGTGATGAGCATTGGTGATGTGGTGTTCATCTGGGTGTTTCTTACATATAATACGTATGTATTTACATGAACAGACAGGTATATAAGTATCCATTGTCTAGTAGCCATAGTACAATATACTACAACATAGCTCTGTTTAGTTTGGAACTAGATAGTGCTGTATAAAATGTCCCAAAATATTTATTATTATTATTTAATAGGGAGCGAGCCTATTCGTCAGCAAAAATCCAAACTATGCTCCTGCGAACTGAAAATTTCTTAGAAATACTTAATAACATTTTGCACGACCTGGGAATCGGACTTCTAACTTCAATGCACGTTAGATCTAATTTCAAAGTTTGTTATTGTTATATATTGTTACCTACCTTTTTTTACGATACTTTTATCAATATCTAGTCGCAGCTTATAGAGAGCTTGTCAGCACACAATTAAACACAATACTACTGCTTGTTGAACTCATTTATTAGAAATTGTTCGTGACACCTAACCAAATTTTGTGAGCGAAACCATAGCGCGATTCAGGAATGAGACAAAAATGCACAACGCCATCTATTGGTCCAAAAAGTCACTATTGATAATTAAATATTACAAACACAAATATTGATATAAAAATCTACTTGAAATGAATGAATGCAATTAAACATGCCGCCCACCAAAGGACTTGTCCTTTAAATACTTTTAACTAATAATAAAAAAACTACTCGGTTTTCAACTCATAATATGAAGACCGCCCACCATGATAAATAGGTACATGAAACAATAATAACTCTACATAAACATAAAACACAAACGAACACGAACACAAAACTAAATAATAAAATGTCCTCTTTAAACAGATTTAGGTAATATTGACACTTTATTAAGTGGACGCTTGGTCAACCCATGTTTGGTTTTGATACTTAGAACTCTTGTGAGTTGATCATGACCAGGGTGTTTTTGAATAACTCTGCCTAGAAGCCACTTCGTCGGTGGAAGGTTGTGATCCTTAATTATAACTATATCGTCTATATCTGGCTCTGGTTTTTCAATCGACCACTTAAATCTTTGATTTAGACTGACTAAATATTCTTCCGACCATTTTTTCCAGAAATCATTTACAATTTTCTGTGTCATTTTCCATCGTTGTAAACCTGTAAGAGGCACGTCAGATAGATCTGCATCTGGAATTGCTATCAATGGTTCTCCAATTAAAAAATGGCCAGGAGTTAATGGTTGTGGATCTTCAGGATGTTCACTCAAATATGATATAGGGCGAGAATTAAGGCACGCCTCAATCTGATTTAAAACCGTTGATAACTCCTCGAAAGTTAAGGTAGCATCTCCAATAACTCGCTTCAGATGTGATTTCGTAGATTTTATACCCGCTTCCCACAGACCTCCGAAGTTGGGTGCATGAGGTGGTATAAAATGCCAATTTGTTCCATCATTAGCTAACATTTGTGCAATTTCTGTTGGGACACTGGATTTTGCATTGTCAAACATCACTCTCAACTCTTTATCAGCTCCCACGAAATTAGTCCCATTATCACTGTATAATTCTGTACACTGTCCTCTGCGGGAAACAAATCTACGGAATGCGGCTATGAATCCTTTTGATGTCAGATCTGATACCGCTTCAATGTGTATGGCTCTCGTAGACATACATATAAAAAGGCATATGTAGCCCTTATAGGATTTAGAACCTCGTCCAGGTGAAAATCTGATATTTATGAATCCAGTGAAATCAACACCAGATGTTTTAAAAGGTCTAGATGGCATGAGCCTTGTTTTTGGTAACTGACCCATAAGTTGAGTAGTATTTTTCCGAGAATATCTCAAACATGTAATACACTCTCGGTAGTACTTCTTCACTCGTTCTCTAGCTCGTATTATCCAATACTTGGACCGTAGAAAATTACGCATGATTTGTGGGCCTCCATGCATAGTTTTGTGATGAGCTTCAACTATTAGCAACTTAGTGAGGTGGCTATTACTAGGTATAATAATAGGATGTTTAGTGCTCAAACTAGCTTCCGATTCTTTAATGCGACCACCAACTCTTAATAGCCCATCTTCATCAACAATGGGGCATAGAGTATGTAAAGGGCTACTCTTATTTAAATGTCCTTGAGATTTTAACTGGTTTATCTCCTTTTGATAATGTGTTGTCTGTGTTCCTCTGATCACAATTTTAAGTACTTCATCCATTTCCTTTACAGATATAAACTTCGTATACTTTAATCTCTGTTGTTTCGGAAGTTTAAAATTAAGAATTCTTCTACAGTAAGATAACACTCTCAACATTTTTTTCAACTTAGAAAACCTTTCCCATGTAAATTCTTCATCGTTTTCTATGACTGCAGCTAAAACCTTAATGGGCCGTTGTTCTTCAGTAGTGCAGAAATTCTCATTCAGATCGTAAGTATTATTAAGATGAAGAATATCAGGACCATACCACCACAACTTTAGACTGATTATCTCATAGCCTTTTATTCCTCTCGATGCAAAGTCAGCTGGATTGTCATGAGTGCTAATATGTCGCCACTGACTGGAATCTAGCATCGTATGAATTTCTGAAACTCTGTTGCTCACAAATGTGTTCCAGCGAGATGGCTCTCCTTTAAGCCAAGCTAACACGACTGTAGAGTCTGACCATGCGTATAAATTATTTTTAGATATATGCATAATTTGCGAGACTTCAAATATAAGTTTAGTTGCAAGCAGTGCAGCGCATAGTTCCCATCTAGGAATGCTCACTTCTTTTTCGACAGGACTGACCTTTGTTTTAGCTGTCACTAGATTGACATGAATATTTCCAAATTTGTCTCTTATTTTCATATAAACAGCTGCAGCGTAAGCAGCTTGCGATGCGTCAGCAAAAGTATGCAGCTCTACTGTATCGCTATTGCGTGATTTTAACCACCGTGGTATAGTGATATTTTTGACGTTTGTCAGATCCTCTCTGAATAAATACCATTCTTTTATTAGTTCAGAAGTAAGATTGTCATCCCAATCCAATTTAGATCTCCACAACTTCTGGATGAATATTTTGGACGATATGATCACAGGTGCGATCCAACCCATAGGATCATAAAGTCTAGCAATATCTGATAGAACCTTGCGTTTGGTCACAGTCTCAGTTATTTCTGGCAATTGTAAAGTATACTCAAAGTTATCAGTAGTTTTATTCCAGCATATACCTAGTACTTTTACCATGTTATTGGTTTTGAAAGTTATAGGTTTATTTGATCTTTTACTCTCCTCTTGTATGTGTAACATTAGTTTATTGCTATTACTACACCATTTCTGTAGACTAAATCCTCCAGTTATCATTAATTTACTCATTTCTTCAAAGATCTGTATTGCCTCTAATTCCGTCTCACAACCTGTGAGAAGATCGTCTACATAAAAATCTTGCAATGTTATATTTGCAGCACGAGAACATTTCAATTCTTCGTCCTTTGCTAATTGCTGTAAAGCTTTGACAGCTAAATATGGCGCACAGGCTGTCCCAAATGTTAGTCTTAGCAGTTTGTAATGCTCAATGGGACTGTTAGGTTCTGGACGCCACATGATCCGCTGAAAATCAGCATCTTGCTCGTCCACTCGAACTTGTCTGTACATTTGTACGAGATCAGCAAGTATGCAGATTGGATGACGCCTCCATCTCATTAAAACATGGCGCAAATCTTGTTGAAGTCGAGGACCAACAAGTAGACAGTCGTTTAATGACACATTATTCACACCTTTGCAAGATGCGTCAAAGACCACTCGGACTTTGGTGGTTTCTCTGTCTTCTCGAACTACAGGATGATGAGGAAGATAGACAGCCTTAGACTGATTAATATCGTCCACATTTATGATTTGTATCATATGATTTTGTTTTTTATAATCATCAATCACTTTTCTATACTCTTCATACAATGATGGATTTTTTTGTAATTTCTTCTCTAATAATTTAAATCTGCGTAGAGCTATCTCTCTAGATCTTCCTTCAATGCATTTTGGGTTGGCATCTTTAAATGGCAATCGAACCACATAACGCCCTTCACTATCTCTCACTGTATTTGCTTCAAATATCTCCTCACATCTAATTTCTTCGTTAGTGAATTTCTTTATTATTGCGTCTGGTTCTCTTTCTATTTCCCAAAATTGTTTTAATAGTTCGTCATCTCTTATTTGTGTATGAAAGCTTATCATTTCGGAATTCATTGTCGAATGCTCATGCTCATGTCTTACTCTGCCTGATAAAATCCATCCAAGCCGTGTCTCTTGGGCTATAGGACCTTTTCCTAATGGATGTTTCATGAAGCCTGGTAATATAATCTCTTCATATACTTCGACTCCCAAAATTATGTCGATTTTTGCAGGTGATCCGTAATCTGGATCTGCTAATTTTATTTGGTCAATGTCGAGCCAATCTTTTATCTGAGTTTGACAAGTTGGAAGAAAGGATGTTAGCTTGCTTAGTACATAAGCATCAAATAGTATTGAATGCTTTGGGGTATGGATTGACTCCACACTCAATGACACCATATTCTTTGATCTAGTTTGACCATCTCCTATTCCTGACACTAATCCATTGATGCTAACTCGTTTTAAGCCCAATGATTGTGCAGTTGATTCGGTTATAAATGAACCTTCCGAGCATGGATCTATTAGAACACGCACAATTTGTGAATAGCCATCAGCTGATAATGCTTTGACCACAGCTGTGGCCAACAACATTTCTCTCTCATTTCTCTTTGTGACTAGATGAGCTACCACTTGTTTCTCATTAATTTTACTCGGTTCTTGGTTCGGCGTATATCTCGCAACTCTCTCATCTCTGGTAGATTCACTTGCGCTTGAATCTTGTAACTTGGCTCTCTCAAAATGAAGCAGTGTGTGATGACGTCTACCGCATCGGCGACAGCACGTCGATGATCGGCATTCCTTTACAGAATGTGTAGGTGCAAGACAATTGAAGCACAGCCTCTGTGATTGTACAAACACTGATCTCTCTTCAGGAGACTGCTTTCCAAATTGCTGGCATTGATATAACAGGTGCTGACTTTTGCACATTGTGCAAATAATATTTGATTGTTTATTTTCTTGTGTAGTTGAATGAAAAACTTTGGGTCTGGGGTTAGTGTGCGTATTGTGGGACTTCGTTGTAGATCTATTGTCATTTATCATCTCGAATGTTCGGAATCTAGTCTCTAGGAATTTCACAAGTTGATTCCAGGTTGGCAGGTCGTCTGTATCCAATTGACTGACTTGTATTTCCCATAGTTTGCGGGACTCTTGATCAAGACGTGACACAACAAGATGATTTATTATGACATCCCATGTACTGGTATTAATGCCGATGTTTTCTAATGACTTGAGCGACGAAGATGTGGTGTCGAGAAGCTGTTTGATGGAACCCGCTGACTCAATAGCATTGCGCTGTGCAAATAGGCGCTTCATAATCTCGTTGCAATTATATCGTTTATTGTTGTATCTGCGAGTTAGTTGTTTGAAAGCTTCCTCATAATTGGTGTCAGTTGTAGAAAAGTTCTTAAGAAGGGTTTCAGGTTCACCAGTGAGACTACTCTTCAGGTAGTGCAATTTTTGCACTCCACTCAATCCAACATTCTGGTGTATCAAAGATGTAAACATATCATAAAAAGTCTGCCACTCCTCATAAAGTCCAGAAAACTTCGGTAGTTGAATTTGAGGCAACTTAACTTTAGTGCTCGATGTAGATGATACGTCATGCTGAGTAATTGGTGATGAAACAGTTGCTACTCCATAAGTTCGAAGATCATCCTTCAGTTTGGATTTATAGTTAGTGTATGTTTCTTCAAACTGGTAATAAGTGTCTTCGGTAAAATAAGACATCGTTGACTTTTCTTCTCTACTTATGCTTTCAATTATCTCACTATGTATTTTGTTAAAATTTTCTAAAAGTTTGTCCAAAATTTCTACCCTTGACTCAATGTATGATAGATTGCGCCTCTCTTTTGGTGTTTTTTTATAATTTGTGAAAGCTTTGTTCAGATGTTCCAACATGTCTTCTTGTTTTAACAATAACTTCTCCATTTTTGCTGTTCTGTTAATCCAAATCACAAAAATTCCAAGTGGATTTGTACACGATTTTTTCTAAGTCTCAACTCGTACGCGATTTTTCTAAGTCTCAAGTCAACACAAATTTCTTCTAAGTGTCAAGAGGGAAAATTTGATACAAATTTCTTCTAAGTCTCAAGAGAAGAAAATTAGGTAAAATCGGCTATTTTCCAAGAGGAGAATTTTCACGAATTTTCCAAGTGTTTGTTAATCAAAAAATATTCTATGTCCACAATCGCATTGATTCGTTTCCATTTTCAAGAGACTTTCACTCACTATCACTGTCTCTTTTTCACTTTCCGCGTTACTTCCCGGGTTTCGGCACCAGATGTCAGCACACAATTAAACACAATACTACTGCTTGTTGAACTCATTTATTAGAAATTGTTCGTGACACCTAACCAAATTTTGTGAGCGAAACCATAGCGCGATTCAGGAATGAGACAAAAATGCACAACGCCATCTATTGGTCCAAAAAGTCACTATTGATAATTAAATATTACAAACACAAATATTGATATAAAAATCTACTTGAAATGAATGAATGCAATTAAACAATGCAATATCCCGGATAATCTTTCCATTGAAGCACGGAAACAAGGTTTTATATTGCGTAGAGTAGAAAGCGACCCGTCCGCGATAGCTACGGTAACCGGGAGAGTAGCGAGTAAGTTTTTATGGTATGACAAAATTGTTATTTCATTTTCACCATCCGCAGTCTATAGTTATGTTGCGTCACTATCGTTAATAACCTTGGCCGGACAACATAACATCAGCCTAACAACCCCAATTAGGATTGTGGACATCAAGGTGGATCCACCTTCCAAAGTTTTTTAAAGTAATGAGGCTCTTGTTCAGCAGCGGATTTTTATGTTTCCTTTACGAGTTTACGTACGATAGATATTGACTGATGAGAGACAATAAATGGACAGATGGACTGCCCTTGACAGAGGAGTTAACTTTCATGTCGGTGCATGAAACCGGCCATTAATGTATGTACATACATACAGTTCTCGCTATTATCTTATATCTATTTTCCGGCTTAAGTTGGCATGAGCTAACTTCAACCCAGCCATAAAATTCGGAGAAACAAAGATATTATACCCTAATGTAGCTAGTTACAAAATAAAAATTATCTATAAAGATGGCTTGTGGTGATGTTTGAAGATAGTGGTAGCTTTTGGTACAGAAAATGACACGATGAAATCTGTGAAACTGCTATTTATGGATTTTATCGTGTTATATTGATATTATTTTGTCATTGACTAGTTTTTCACCAGCGGCTTCACCCGAATGGTCTTGGTTCATATCAGCCTATTGCCATCCACTGCTGAACGTAGGCCTCCCCCAAAGAGCGCCAATCATGGTCTTGGTATTTTTCGTAAATGATAGCCTATGTCACCCGGGGTTAGTGTAGCTTCACAGCCGTGCTCACAGCGGTGCAAGTCTTTCAAAAATATTTTTTTCAAAAAGGTCCCGCAGTTTCGGAGCCTTTTCAATTCAAACAAACAATCAAATCTTTAATTATTAGTAGGAACATAAAGAAATGTAAATAACGAGGATCGATTAAATAAATTAGAATTTTTTTACTCCTTGATTTTATTTAACATAAATATTTAAATCTATTGAAATTATTGAAAACAAAACATTGTGGAAGTAAGTTACCGTAGTGAGAATAAATATTCCATCCCTCTTTTCCTTTTTTTGCCTTGTGAGTTTTTCCAAAGACTCGAAGCATATGTTTGAATGTATGTGTGAAAAATCGCCTAAAACTAAAAAAATATTTAATTATTCGCGTCACTATTAAACACAGCTGACTTGAGCTGACGGACACGTTTCGTGTCAGTGAAATCAGAAGATAATGAACATAATAAAGAATTACATGTTGTTTTTCTATCTCCCTTTTACTCATACTCCAAACCACATGCTATCCTGCTGTCAGTTAAGAATTTTAAGTTTACAGTCGAGATTTGACATCACGTACAATAATCACATTACTTTGTTTTGATTTTGGGGAAAAACATAGTTCTCTACGTCGATTAAAGAAAAAATAGTTTTAACCATTGGTGTAAGGTGTTTGATTCTTTAAAATTACTTAATGCAGACCGGTGACAACCATGGCTACTATGGTAAAGGAGAAACGCAAGGAAGTAAGTGAGATTTTATGAGATTAATGAACTAAAAACACACTCCTTTGTCCATTTACGCAGCAAAACTTTCCAATTGAAAGATGTGGTACTATTTTTGTTGGGTTTCTTCGTAATATCGTACTAAAGATTTGGTGTATGGCAAATATTCGTGCTAGCTTGCCATCCTTGTAAAATGACCCTCAGGTATATTAGAATGTTTTTTGATATGAATCTATAAATTGAATGCATTCCATCAACAAGTTAACTGTTTATAACTCTAATGGTCTAATGGATTGTTTTATTTTTTTCTGGGACATTTTTACGCAGCTTCATCTCGTCCCAAACTAAGCAGAGCTTGTACTATGGGTACTAGACAATGGATATAATACTTATATACTAAACTAAAAATCAAAACTGATTATCTTTTTGCATTTTTTTAAGTGTTTTTTAAGATTACCAGTTATTTTTAAAAAAAGGAAAACATCGGCTGGCAGAAAAAATATCAAAACATGTTATTTTATAAGAAACTTTTGTAAGACCTTTTAATACATGACCTTAATTAAAATATATCTATGATTATATTTAGCAACTAATTAAATCATATTGAATGAATTATAATATATTATTATATTTCTATTTTATATAATAATAATCAACCCATATACTGTCCCACTGCTGGACATGGGTCTCCTCCCAGTGTGAAAGGGACTAGGCTATTGTCCACCACGCTAGCTTAATGCCAGTTGGCAGACTTCACACATCATCAAGAAAATCTCTCAGGCATGCAGGTTTCTTCGCGATGTTTTCCTTCACTGTTAAAGTGAGTGATAATTACGCACATTATTTTTAAAAGTCAGAGGTGCCTTGCCTTAGATTCAAACTCAAGACCTTTGACTTGGCAGTCCAGTAGTCATACTGCCAGTCCTGTAGTCTATCACTGCTTTTTTTTAAATTTTGTATTTTATGTCAATATTTTATTTAATAGCATTAGTCAGCTCATTTTTCTGTTTAGTTAAAATAAAGATTTATCTTGTAAACCAACCAAAGATATTAAATTATAGACCTAGAGTTTGCTTTGTGTGTGGTGCCAAAATGTTATTTATGTTGTAAACTTAACATGGATTTTTTTGCCTGTTTTCAACACATCCTATGATTCACCCTTACATCTTTCAGAAAAAGAAATCAAAAGAAAAATGTCACAGTAGTGCTATTAGAGAACTGTCTCCAGTGACCATGCAACCTCCATTGTTAGAAGAATTTGTTAATGTTGCTGAGACCACTATTAGCAACATTGAATCTTCAAAAACTGTGATAAAAGAAAATGATGCAAACACTTCTGAAGTAACTGAAGACACTGAAACTAACATCAGCATAGAAATAATTGCTGATACTAGAACAAATTCAGAGGAAAGTTCTAGAGAACAAGTAGTATTAGAAACTAAGGCAGTTGATCAAGACAGTAATGTAAATCCACCAAAAGCGTTAACTGAAAATGAGGCACCAAAAGTAGATCATAAATTAAAAATTGGTACTAAACAGGTCCCATTACACAATGTTGATGGCAGTTATAAAGAGTTAAGTAAGGAATTAGAAAGGATAGCTATACCAAATGAAGCTACAGAAGCGATATCAACAGAAAGAGAATATGAACTTTTAAATGCTAATGCTTACTTGAATCCTGAGGATATGGCACGGGAAACTTCATTTGAATATGTAGAAGAAAATGTTATGCCATCAGCACCATGCTTAATTGAAGAGATACCTCAAAGTGTACCATATGAAGAAATAGTTATAAATAGTAAGCCTAAAGTAAAATGTATGCCTTTAGAAGATGCTATGAGAATATGTGGAGGGAAAGAGATGGAAGAAGTCAGGGCTATGAGCGAAAGAGAGGAGGAGATAGTAGAAGCAGGTCCCTTGAGTGGACCAGAGCATCCACTAGTTGATTTGCTTTCTACATTCAGGTTAGTTAAAGATTTCCTTAAAAAACAAATAGAGTTAATAAAAAAACCAAATTATAGCTGCTATCAGTCTCAAATGTACATACATACACTCGGGCCTTTTTCCAGCAGGGCTAGGCAGAAACTAGAGAATGCCACTTACCACTTGCTATGATTCTTTCATACTTCTTTAGCTTTCTCCACATTCATACATCTTGTAAAACACTTGCGCCAGTTATGAGTACTAACCACCGGACCCTTTTGGACTTATAAGGTCTGTGTAAGTCTTACTAGGGCGTCCCCACCCGCCACTTCTACTTACATTCTCGCCTTATTAATCCCTTTTGTCAGTGGCTGTTCATCCTTTCTCTCGACATGCCTAATCCAATGTAACTCAAAAAAATATTTACTCCATCTAGATCATCACTTATAGCAGTCGAGCGTGAACGAATACAACTCGCATGTGGCTTTGCTGATGAAGAGAAGAGTAGAGGCACCCTATGGAAGGTAGAGAAGCGCCATGTGAACCTATCAGAAAAGTGCAAATGTGGTCTTAATGTAGATTTGAGGGCCAGTTATGAGCATGCTGAGCTGGTTAAAGAGAGGTTGCCACTAGCTAAACTGAAGCTAGAGGGGCTGCTGAGAGATGTACAGGACTCTTATTGTCATCATCAACATGAAGCCCTGTTGGCTCATTGCCAGGTAATTTTGCACTAGGATTTTCTCTTGTATTGTATCAAATTGTATTCAATTTTTTTTTTTTTTTTCTGGAAAAATACCTTTTCATTATCATGTCAAAAAAGTTAAACATCACTTTAGGTGACTAAGGCGGGTCTGGCTTATAAATCATCACAAGAGAATGTTGAAAGTTGGGTTAGGCCTGCAATCAACCACTCAGTGTATTGGTAGGAGAGGAGGGTGCACACCTTACGCACCCTCCCAAAAGAGCCGGGGGCCGCATAGGCGGCCCGTCACCGCCGGGGTCGCGGAAGAATGTCAACACGTTCCCGCACCCCGGCTGAATGGTGATGAGCCGAACACCCATCTGGTTTTAGTGGGTATACGTCCTTTTCAGGACGGAGTCCCACACACCGCGCCCCCTTCCCCAGGGCGGCGTGACGGTGCATAAAGCATTTCCAGACGCAAAAAAAGGCCTGCAATCAAACAACTTTTGAATTTATTTTAGGAATACCGGGTACATAAAAATATTATTATTTTTAGATAGAACAGCTAATATCAGAGACAATCCAAAGCAACAAGGGCGTTATTCGCGAAGCTTTGTCGTTGATACTGCAAGCATTACGACTCAGCGACAATGCGCCGGAGGCTCTTGCCAGCGCGCTACAACGCTGGGCCACCGCGCTGTCGGCCGCGCTGCTCGACAACAGGGATCTGAGACAACTGCTATTTCTGATGCACCATTTATTCAGGTCAGTAGTCTACATCCCAACAATCCATAGTTTCCATTGATATTGGAAAGGCAACTACAAAAGCAAGATGACTTTTGTCAACGTTTGGCAAGAACAGGTAAGATTGCCTTGACGTTTCCTAATTAACGACCTCTGAAACAAAAAGTAGTATCAAATATGATGGAATTTGAAGGTCCCGGTCCTTATTTTGATATGTTTACAGACAGTCCCGATCAGTGCAATGGGCGTCTCTGGTGGTGCAGGCGCACGTGGACTGCGCATGTCCGTGGCGCGTGCTCGCGCTACTGGAACTGCTGCTCGCTCGCCCCCGCACTGACACCGCGCTTGAATGTACTGAGGGTGAGCATATACCGTATTAACACCATTACGTCTGTATCCTAGGCTTGAGTTGGACAGAAGTAGTATGTTTTGAGGTCCCATGATTTGGTGGTCCTATTGCCATTAACCGTGGGCACGAATCTTAATGCTTTGTAGAATGACCCAAATCAGGTCAATATACCAACTCTTTGCCTTGCAACATTTAATTTATATTTGTGGCGTCTTGGATGAACTAATTGTAACATCCTCATAACCTTCCGCTGTTCGGGAAGGCGACGGGGCGTGTCAGACTCCACCTCTAGAAAATAAGACGTCTAAAACCACTCCGATGTTTTGCTCCGCCACTTGGTTGGGGTTACGGGAGTTAAACCTCAACCTAAAAATATGTAGCTCCTGATTTGACCTCTTAAAAGAAAGCCTTTAAAAGTTTTGTGGTCTTCTCGCGTCAGAAGCTGAGGAGGCTTGGGAGGAGGTGGACAAGCATGGCGGTGGCGGCGCGGTGAGCGAGGGTACGCTGCGGGAGCGCGACCTGCTTGCCTTGCTGCACGCGTTCCCTGTCAGGGACCTAGTGGCACGCTTCGTGCTGTTCACACATTCTGTGAGTAAAGTTTTAGTGATGGTGTAATTCATGATGAAATACTTAACTTACCTCAAAAAATAATAGGGCCATTAGTTTAATTAGTTGATGGCATTTATCAGAAATGGGTGCCGTTTGTCGGACTGCATAGCTCTTATGTGCCATTGTGCTTTTCCTCCGTTTTCCTATTTATTTATTTTAAAACTGCATAATTGGCGCATTCTATCGCGCGGGCTGTGGAGTTTCTTCCCGATTTTTTGCCCTAAAACCCATTATTTGGAGCTGTGCAACTAGTGTGACAATTCAAAAGGAGGTCTACTTAAATAAAACCTTTTACTTTGACTTAAAGATATGTCATTTTTATACAAAAAACCATGAAAAATATAATCACAGTCGCAATCTCTTGGCTTGGAAGGGAAATTTATTTATTTAATATACTTAATGGTGTCTAGGATATTCGGCAAGCTCGTCCTCACGAATGGGGCGACACGACTGGAGGTCGAGGTGTGATGCGCGCGTGCTGCGGCGTGCGCGCGCTGCTGCACGTGCTGCGGGCGGCGGCGCGCGCGCACGCGGGCTACGCGCGCCTGCTCCGCGCGCTGCGGGACGTCGCGGCGCACGCGCTGCGGGCGCTCGCCTGCTTACATCTCACTTCTAGGTAAGTTTTCCAGTGTTCTTTTTACAAAAAAATGTGTTTCGCATTTAGGAAAAGACCTCCTCTACATATACATCTTATTTGTTTTTATTTTAGATCGTTTTACGCAACAGAGTTAAAAGAGAGGATATCTGTAGAACTGGAGGCGTCATTCTCCGCGGGGTTCTGTTTATTTGACGGACAGGAACTAGAGAGGCTACCGGCAACGTTGCTGACTGAAAACACTGCTAAGGACTACTGTATAACCATCATGGTTGGACTACATGGTATGTGCTTACTCTTTGTTCTACAGATAGAAGAAATATTGTTTCCTTTGAAGATAAAATATTTTGATTTTTAATAATAATAATTAGATAAAATACTGTTTATAATGTTACAAATGTATGTTTTTGAGAGGGGTTATTGTATGTCCTTCTCTATTAACAGATAAGTCGCCAAAACAAGTAGATTTGCTGTCAATAGAGCTACCTGTGCTGTCGTGTGACACGCGCGTGCGCATACTGTCGCAAGCCGCCGTAGATCGCACGCAAGACCACGAGTCTGCCAGAATTATACTAGAATTCTTGCTACAGGTAATAAAAGCGAATTTTGTATGATTTTTTGGACCAAAGATGTTAATGCTTAAAAAAATACAAAAAGACAGATTTTTTTTTGTACCATAGTATTTGCTAATACTATTTATACCACATATACAGACTGGACTCAAACGTAAGTCAGTGACGTGCAAAGAATTGTGTGATGCGGCTGCGCGGGAGTGTGTGGGCAAAGTGTTGGCGGCGCATGCGTACTTATACACAATTGCATTGCATATACTAGCTGACCTGAATATAGGTGAGTTAGCTAATGATAACTTTATAGCTTATTTATTTGTGTAGCGACATCTATCAAGCTACATACGAACTTGTACGAAGCGACACATCCTGAATCGTGCAAGTGAAGTTTACCATGCAACTTGCATATATTATACAACCGCTCGACATCAACCGTTGGGCAGCCCACCAGGCATAACACCCGCCTGCTCGGAGGATCCTCCCTTTGGTGCGAGGGACAACACACCTCGTCCCTCCACAGTGGTGCCCCGACGTGATCCCAGTTTCTCCACAATTTGCATAGATATTTTTGCTAGGTTTTACAACGAGAATTGTATGTTATTGTCGCAGGCGATACTGTCCGATAGTGACGAGTAGGTTTCGCGGTACAATTCTTATCGTGTTTTGAAGAGGTCCAGCATATCTTGAACCAGCATATTGGGGTCGTGGTGAATGTAATAACGATTTAAAAGCCACCACCGGGCAAGGGAAGGAATTGCAGTCAGTACGAACCCAACATGCTCGGCTCCCTCCCCTGGCAGCAGATGATTGTAAATTTTCAGCAAAATAAAAAACTAACTTTTACTAAAATCAGTAAAAAGTAGGTTTTTTCAATCCGATATTCTGATGTTACAAAAAGTGTTTAAAGTTTAGTTAGCTATAATTTAGGTTATTTTTTTAGGGGACACTCTAGACCCATCGTGTGTGAAAACACTAAACGTTCACAAATGGCGTCCGAACTGCGTCGAGATACAAACACTGCTGGACGACTGGGCTCGGCGCTGCCAGCAGTTCCTACCAAGTCTACTGCTGGAGCTGGATTATACACCTTATTCGTAAGTATTAATCTTATCTCGACATCATCAAAATTGTTGTCAATCTTTTGTTGTGAGCTTTATTTCGCAGAGAACGGAGAGATCCTTAAGAGTGTATGACGTTTTGGAAATATTTTTCAAGAAAGTAGACGTGCCAAGAAGTTTATCATCATTATCAAAAAGTTCCTAGTTGATTACCTACCTACTTAGAATGAAAGCGAGTAATTGTGTGTCCACCAAGCACACCTAATGTTACACGAGCTTTACCTTTCGACCATTTAAACGTTAATACCCACACGATTTTCGAAACTTATAAGTATTAGATTCAGACTCGAACAAAACAATAACTTGTTAAAAGTTTTATGTCTTTAAAAGATTTATTTGTAATAATAGATATCATTCATTATTTGTAATTTATGACTTAGAGGAAGTATCTTTTCTATCTAGAATCTAAAAATTTTATATAATAATGCAAATAGATATAAGATGGCCAACAGATAGCATAAGTCCCACAAGTTATTAATGGACTGGAATCTTACATCTAGTTAATCTCCACGTGACGTCATCCGCCGTACTTGCCGTTTAGTGGTGTTAACGTGTACTGAGGGTGGTTACGTCATTTTTACGTCACCAAGATGGCTGCCACTCAGGCACATTAACAATTTGTGGAACTTATAAGTTAGAGCTTTAGAAATATATTACTATAGTCCACGCGGAACAAGTTGGCCGCGCCTTAGGTAGGGACGGGCGTGAGGCCGCGGGTTACTGTGAACAAAAGCAAGCACCCCCGTCCCTCCGTCCCACCGCGCGCAGGCGACCCGCCCCTCCGTCCCGCCGCTCACATACCCAAGGCGCGGCCAACTAGTTCCGCGCAAACTATAAACGACAGTATTTGTCCCATAGCGGCCTCTCCCTGGAGGTCCAGTTAGCCATCGGGTCGTGGATGTGCGCGTGGGCGCGGGGCCAGGCCGCGGCGCCCGAGTGGTGCTGGTGCGCGGCGCGGCGCCTGCGCGTGCACCGCTCGAGCTGGGCGCAGCCGCCGCACGCGCCGCCGCCCGGGGCTGACCCGCCCGACCTGTTCAGCACTGCGTACGCGCTCATGGCCACCTCGTGGGGGCATTCTATACCTGTGGTCAGTCATATGTATTTTAATAAATTAATTACGTGCTACTAAGTTATTATTAAAATAAAAATAAGATACCGCACTCGCAAACATTGATTATCGGTAATATTTCATCTTTACATCTTGATTAATAAATATTTACCTCCTTCATGACCTTTTTATACTAATATACTTACATATATAGCTTCACGCCTGTTTCCCATAGGGGTAGATTAGACTATAGACTATAGATTTTATACTAATATGGTTGTCATTTTGTCAAAAGTACAACTGCTGAGCGTGGCGTCCTAGATTTGATCCCCAGGTCGAGATATTTTCGATTACTACACGAAATTTTCAGTAGCAAGATGAAATTTTGGATTGACAATAGAAATAACCTCTGTAATATGCGACCTAAAACATACTGACGTATGTAATATATTCCGAAAAATTGGTCTGTAATCTATACCATATCGTTCCTAAAAAAATTCGGCAAAACGCTTATTGTAGTAATGAAATGGTTTGTTCCTGTTGGTAGATATGTTCTGAGGGCGTGTCGGCGCTGTGCAGGCTGGCAGCGGTTCGCCCGCGCGATGCCGTGCAGTGCCTGGCCGGGGTCATGCTCGTCATGGCGCACTCGCCCGAGTCCGTCGCGCTCACGCCCAAGTCAGTCGTAACATTATACATACTATTATGTGATCTACGTTATTATGTACAATATAGTAATACAGAGAGAACAAAATCGCATGGAATAAATACCACCCTTACTTTTTAATCATCGTAAAAAGAAATAAACATGTGACATATCATACCCAGCAGTGGTACACAAAAGAGGCTATACATATAAAAAAAGAGAAATAAAAATAATCACGAATTACAGTTGTCTATTGTTGCCACTTTTAAAAGGCCGGTTAGACGGGCCGCGTACTTGTGGCTCGGCGAGTTTACACGCCCGTGTGACACCGCAAGACCGCGGTCCTTAAAACCGTGCGTCTATCTGGCCCTTAAAAGTGAATGTACGACAGGTTTACGGAGTTATTCACGATCTTGCTGAGCTCCGGGCCGACGCTGATGCAGCGCGCGCTGGGCCGCGGCGGCGTGCCCGGCGCAGAGCTGCTGTTGCGACTCCTACTCACACAACTTGCTGATGAGTGAGTTACTATTTACTTTTGTACTTTGCCACTTTGGGATCATGATCTCATTATAAACTGTACTAATCTTTCATGAATCCATCTATCAATATAAATGGAATTGAAATCATTTATTGTTGTCACTGGTACATAGGTCAACATACATAGAGAGGACTTGTAAAATAGGTCAGATCATCATTTAATGGTTAGTCACAAACTTCTGTGACATATTGGCTGTGATGGACTGATAAAAGTGCTTATAAAAATTTGTAAGCGCTTATAGATTTTTATCAAGTTTTCGCCCAGGACACGCTTGCTAACTGTCAATAATATTAGTTCTATTTGACACTGTTGACAGCGTGTTGACAGCGATTACCGTTCACGATCGCCATTTTGCTCATAAGAATCTTTATGCGCTTTTGTCGGCTAAATATTGTTTCATTAGATCGATTATCTCATTTTTGTGCTAATAATGAAATGAAGAATAGGGCCCGTGGCTAAGTTATAGCAACGCTGATCAACCGATCTGCAAGGTTAAGCTGCGCTTGCCGAGATCAGTCTGTGGATGGGTGACCATTCTTAACACATCGAGACCCCTCCGTGACTCGGAGAGTACGTAAAGCCTTCGGTCCCAGTTGTTATACGAACACCTATGACAATCGTTAGTGCAAGTCAGAAGCCCAAAAAGTCTGACAACCAGTCTATCCCATTGCGTATTGCCCAGAAATTGAGTTGCGGAGGTCTGGTGGCAGTCGCTTCGTGTAAAATACTGATATTCAGCCGCATCTTGTTAGACTGGAAGCCGACCCCAACATGATTGGGAAAAAGGCTAAGAAAAAATGTGATGATTGTGGTGTCTGTACAAAGCAGCGGCATCGGCAGTGTATCGGCAGCGGGCGTACTGCGCGCGTGGCTGGGCGCGGCGTGGCGCGCGGCGGCGGGCGCGGCGCTGCTGGACGCCGCCGCCTGCGCCACGCGCCTGTGGCCGCACCTCGACGCCTTCGCCGACTGCTTGCTGCAGGTATGTCAGCTCTAGCACTCACGTCACTATACTCCGCGCGGAACTAGTTGGCACACACCTACCGATTGGTGGCATGGTACTATGTGCAGCTCGCTAATAGCGATCTCTTACAGACAACCTTTGGATGGACTCAAGTGTAAAAGGAAAAAGAACATAAACAGGGGGACCTAAAGGGTTTTTAACGGTTGGTGAAAGCGGGCATTGTTTTTACATAAATATAAATAATGCAAAGCATTGAATCTTCCTCCACCGTTGTATAGGAAGAGAACGCAAAGGAGCACGTGAACCAAGCGGTGCGCAACGCGGCGGCGGCGCCGCTGCTGTGCGAGTGCGTGCTGCGCGCGCAGCAGGCGCGCGAGGCGGCCGGCCTGCCGCGCCTGCTGCGCGCGCTGCACCTGCAGCGGCAGGCCGGCCACAAGATACACGTCGACAACGCGCTGCAGGTATCTATGCAGTGTATACTCCGATCCGTTTCTGAAAGCCATTCCCCTCCCTTATATATAAAAATATGGTCAGATTAGAATTAGTCGTATAAAGTTTACCTATTTTGTCCAATTTAACATTATTGCTTACCTAAACTCATATTTCCTTACATAATACGATTGAACCAAGTTTTAATTGATTTTCCTGAACTTAGGAAGAATTTATTGAAGAGAATTGATGTTTCTAAATCCCTGCATTAAAGGGTATCCCGGTAGCAGTTCCTGAATAAACTGCCTAAAGTTGTGGATAAAGTTACCAGAATATGAACATAATACTATTACAGCCAGTTATGTCTCGATATCGTCGGTTTTGGTCTACGCATATCTACTCCGTAAACGACAGGAATTGATTGTTGTCATCTATGCCACCTTCACAGATTAGTAGTTAATTGTACATTAAAAATGAAGAGCTACTTAATGTTCTATTACTACAACCACTTTTTACCCAGAAAATAGGCTCCACCATAAGTTCAGAAGAGCTGGTGATATACCGCACCGCGACCGCGGCGCTCGTGGCCCCCGTGAGCCACCCGTCACACTTGATGCTGTGGAGGCTGCTCATGCATCTGTATCTGCAGACGCCGCCCGACTATGGGTACGTTTTGAAATCTTCAATATACATTCAAATGAGTTTACTTTTTTGAGATACTTCTATTTGAGATTACCATAGTTTTTCTTTAGAAATTGATGCTTTCTATAGAATTGTATCTTTGGCATCAAAACGATCGCCATTTTAGGAGATTTTGACTGACAAAATACGTCAGTTCAGCACCTATGCTGTTCATCCAAAATGACAATGTATTATAGACCGTTGAATGAAATATTGTAATTTGCATATTCTCAGAAAAGTAATGTAGAATTTTCTAGAATCTTCACTTTGTTATACTGAATGATATTTTTTATTACACAGCCCGACACCACCAGTAGGACCATTATTTTTCAGCGGACTAATAAAGTCACGTACACTAAATCAAATTAAACGCCGCCTTCTAGAAACAATCACATACCATCATAACGAAGCAGAGACGCTCAAAGCCGAGCATAAGTCAATCGATACTAGTGACACACAATCGACTAAACGTGTGGTCAGATCTAGTCCGGGAGTAGTCGATGACAGTCTGCTGCCTGCTCTGTCGATAGCCGATTTGACAGGAGAATCGAGTGCATCGAGCGATACCGAAGATAATACAGAGGATACCAGTGAGAAGGAAACGACTCCGAATCGAGAGGCGGCTGATAGGAAGAGAAACATCTTTAATTTGATAGCGTATCATGCTGCTGCTGAAAAGTAAGCCACACTTTCTATTATTTAGTTAGTTGAAGTAATACTAAGGCTATAGGCCGCGCGGAACTAGTTGGCCACGCCTTAGGTATGTGAGCGGTGGGACGGGGGGCGGGGGCGCTTGCTTTTGTTCACAGTAACCCGCCGCCTCACTCCCGTCCCTACCTAAGGGGCGGCCAACTAGTTCGGCGCGGCCTATAAAGACTAACATTCGATACAAGAATGCTGCTCGATTTCGAATTCGATATAATACCTGGATTATCCAACCAAAATTATTCGCTCAAATTTCTTTGCTGGATTTCCGTGAAGTTGTATATAGTTATCATATAAATGCTACTATGTAAATTTATATTATACAAATGCTGCTTTTGCATCCTAAAGCATGATTGTCGCCTTTCTGTTAATAGTTGTTTCATTTTAGGATGCTCAACGAATACTTGTGCTGGCTGGAAGAAGGCGAAAAAGTTCGTGCAGCGCCTCATCACGCAGATATCGCTAGGTTTATACCAGAGCATGTGAGTTATATTTTATTACTCTTACTTCCCACTTTTGCATTAAGGACTTTGTTCTTTCAGAATATAATTACTGATAATTATTGACGACGTCTGTGGTCTAGTAGTTCGAGTACCGGACTGCTGATCACGACGTCGTAGGTTCGATTCCCACAAGACACAAACATTTATGTTATGAATTTAGGTGTTTGTGTTTGTCTGGGTGTTTCTTATATATTATAAGTATGTATTTACAAAAACAAAGTATATAAGTATTATATCCATTATCTAGTACCCATAGTACAAGCTCTGCTTAGTTTGGGACTAGATGGTGCTGTGTAAAAAATGTCCCAAGATATTTATGTCTCATGATTTTACGGTAATGACATTATTTAAAAGTAAAACGTTAACATACGACCCTCTTATTAAACAATCAATTTGCAAATCCACTATCTTGTTAGTAATTGTCATAAAAAAACACTCGTACCCAACAAATCAATTTGACTTTTAATTCAGGCTCTAGAAGCGGCATGGAAGCGCGCTGTGCCGCGTCTGCCGCCGTCCACAGAACTAGACAGCTTCCCAATGCCGGTACCTCCACCGGCGCCCGATAATACACCGCCGCAGACGCCCTTTCATATTGCTATTGACACCATACTCAAGATTAAAGACCGCTCAAAAAGAAGGTGTGAGAGAAAAATGATAGATATATTTATAAATTATAACCGTTATTTTGAAATCAAATTTAAGGAGGTTTGAACATATTAAAAGTATATTTTGTAAAATTGATTTATTCTGCAGGCGTAGAGGCAGTTTGATCAAGTCTCCTGTAGAAGACGTAGACTTCACAGACGCTCGCACTCTCATATCGCTGGTCGACAAACATTTGAAGGACATCGACAAGCTCGCACAGTAAGTATGATGTTTTTTTGTAACAGTACCTATTTTTTTGTACGGTCAACAAATACATTGGTTAATTAAAATAGTGCAAATATGTATGCAATTCCCTGACTATTCATTTGATTTGTACATGTTGCTATCGAACAGAGAGTGGTGTACGGAGGTGGCCCGCATCTCGTCTTTGGACAGCAGACTGTGGGAGTTAGTGGGCGCACTGCGTGTGCGCCGCGCGCTGCCGCCCGTGCGCAAGTGCTGCGCTAACAAGTGCAAGCCCATCACTATCTATATACCGGTCCGTGGCAGTAGAGTGTGACGTTATTAGGTTACTTAACTAGACAGCAGCAACTAATCGTCGGACGTTGATGTCACTGAAATCAATTTCCTCGCGTAGTTGGAAGATACCACGGATTTCATCTGAAGAATATCACATCTTGTTACTTGAAATAATTTATTTGAATTAATATTATCCCCTTTCTTCCTTTTTCATATCTGTCCTGATTTCTTATCCATCAGATATCGATAAGACCGCCATTGTACTGTAATATTGTTGTTAAATTCTGCTTCTTTACGGGGCTTTGCTGTTTGTTTAATGGGTATTCTGTACTTTCTCTAGCGAAATAATTTAATATATCATATCAGCTAGAGCCAACTCTAGAGATAATACGAACCACCACAGTGTGTCTTTAACCGATGTAGAGTTAAGTGTGTGTGTTGTGCAGGAGCAAGAGTGGTGCATCTCAGTGGACGCGGAGCGCGGCATGCAGGAGAACCGGCGCAGTGCGCGCGCGGCGCTGCGGCGCCTGGCGCGCGCGCGCCCGCACGCCGCGCGCACCGCCGCCGCGCTGCACACCATCGCCAGGTCTCCGACACCGGTTTTACTTTCTTTGTATGCATAGTCGACGTGATACCTTTAACTTTATCTGGGGAAGTACCATCACATTGCCAAACATTTTGCTGATATAGTCCGTGCCGAATTAGTTGGCCGCGCCTTAGGTAGGAACGGGGGTGAACGGGGTTACTATGAATGAAAGGAAGTGACCCCGCCCCCCCGTCCCACCGCGCGCAGGTGACCCCACCCCTCCGTCCCGCCGCTCACATACCTAGACGCGGCCAACTAGTTCCGTACGTAAACAATTGAGGATTTTCAGACATATTAAACATGAATTTAATAATGTATAGACGCACACGCAGCAGCGAGGCGGGCGTGCGCGTGGTAGAGCGCGCGTGGCGCTGCGCCGGCGCACCGCACTGCCAGGCGTGCGCGCCCGCCAGCAGCGTACTCACTACACTAGTCACTGATCTTGCCGAGGTACTTGCAGTCATTTATTTACCTCACCAGTGACGTCACCTTCACAAAAAAGCAGTGATAGCCTAGGAGTATGACCACTGGACTGCCAAGTCAAAGGTTTAGAATTCAAATTCAAGGCACGTCTGACATTTCGAAATCGATATCGTGTGCGTAATTATCACTCGCTTTAACGGTAAAGGAAAACATTGTGAGGAAACCTGCATGCCTGATAGATTTTCTCGACGGCATGTGAAGTATCGCATTAGGCTAGTGTGGTGGACTATAGCCTAATCCTGAGAGGGGTGTATCCTACTACTACTACTACTGGTAATCCTGGGGGACCCGTATCGAGTAGTGGGACAGTATATGGGTTGATGATGGTCACCTTAAGATTGACAACGTGGAAGAGAAATTCGAGATACACACAGTAAGCGTCCAGTGATGTCAATATTCTAGTATTCATATTTGATACCGGCTTTTGGCTTTCCGCCAGCGGCTTCGCGCGCGTGGTTAGGGTATTTTTCATCCCCTATTTCAATCCCTTACCCCGGTTTTTTCGCAATAAAATGTAGCCTGTGTCCTTTCGCAGGCTCTAGACTATCTCTGTACCAATTTCATTTAAAACGGTTAAGTAGTTTTGGCGTGTAAGCGCGACAGACAGACAGAGTTAGTTCCGCATTGATAATATTAGTATTGTCATCGTCAGCGCTGGATATGCCACGACGGGCGGCGGTGCGCGGAGCTGGTGGCGGCGTGGGGCGCGCGCGGCGGCGGCGCGCTGCAGCACGCGCTGTGCGGCGCGCTGCTGGCGCCGCGCCGCCTGCCCGCCGCCGACTGGCCGCGCCTCTACGCCGCGCTGCTCGACTCACAACTACCCTCGCACATCGTGTTCAGCTACTTGTCCAGGGTGACTCAAGGATATTTCAGGACTTCACGATCAGAATAAATCGAATAGATGTTTTATCCGTTACTGTGCTATGTATCATTAATATTATCGTAGATATTTTTATTTTATCGTAAATGGCAGCATGTTACTTCGATATAGGTATAGCTATTGATTTTGCCGAAAATTTTACTCTTTCGCCACATCTAGATAGCTGCTAACCGCCAGATAAATTCAAAATGGGAACAATATTGGCATGAAATTATCTGCCAAGTAATTTAACGGGAAGTTATCAGAAGATTGTGATAAGGCAATCAGTATCGAATTTTCACTCGATAGCCGATGTTGTAGTTCCGTTAGACCAAAGCTTATTTATGTTATGGTTTCAGTTCGAAATGAGTCGGTGGTCAGAGTCAGCGGAGGCGAGCCAACGTCGGGACATGCTGGAGGCCCTGCTCCGCACGGTGCGGCGCTGGGGCCCCGCGCCGGGCAGCGAGCACGGCATGCTGGTGGAGCTGCTGGGCGTGCACAGCGCCGTGCTGCTGGACGCGCGCGAGCTGTGCGCGCACGTGGGGCGCTGCGCCCGCGCCGCGCTCGACCACACGCTGCCGCCGCCGCACTGGACACATGTCGTTAGAGCTGTAGAGCTGAAGGCGCACGGAGTTCCCTTTGATCAGGTATTAAAACAATAAAGTATTCGTGAACAGTAGATTAAAAGAAACAAAGAGTGCATTGTACATAGAGATGTTGATGATACAGTTTTTGATAATTGCACTGTTTTAAAAGATGGGTCAAGACTCATTGTTGCTTAACTCTCAGATTTGCATCCGAAACTGATACCGTACATTATAATAAACTTGGACGAAAATAGTTAAACACGTCGTTTACTCGTAGCTAGGGCACCTGCTCCGCGAGCTGGGCGTGCTGTGGTGGGAGGCGCGCACGGGGCTGAAGGGAAGCGCCGGCGCGCCGCACGCTGCGCACGCGCCGCACGTCGCCTTCCTGCTGCACGCGCTGCAGCGGGCGTTCACCGCCGCCGCCACCCGCCTCAGTTACGAGCCCGAGAGAGGTACTTTAAAAAAATACTTTCTCTACTTTCTACTCAGAGACAGCTTTTAACTCTGTATTTTTTACTCGTGCAAACTGAAAAAGTGGCATACGCAAATATCATAATGTTTTTATCGTGTTGAAATCCATTTTATTTTGTGTGAAACATGACTTTTTAATTGCACTGGATGAGGCTAGGACAATTACCTAATTAAAACGTGATCTATGTCGTAACCTAAAACGTAACCTACGTCGATATCAAAGGCATTTCGAGATTGTAAATTTTTTAAGCATATTTATTTTTACTTTTAGTTAAAACATGTGTCTCTTTCTTTCCAACTAGGAAAAAGTAAAGAAAATGAGTTTAATAATCTACGTATGTATTTCCAATACTCGCAATAATCCGTTTTTCACTTGCCGTACAAAAATTATCCGTACAACCCCGCAAATTGATAATTTGCCTGCCGGCCATCTTGGTGACGTAAAAATTACGTATGCGCACTCAGTACGCGTTAGCACCTCTAGCCGGCAAGTACGGCGGATGACGTCACGTGGAGGTTAATTAGACAAGGTTCTAGCCCATTAGTAAGTTGCGGGACTAATAACATCGGGTATTGTCAGTGGCGTGGTACGCGTGGTCGTCGCTGCAGGAGTCGTGGGGCGCGTGGGTGTGCCCGCACCCGGCCGCGCCGCCGCTGCTGCCCTCTACCGGCGAGCACGACCACTACACACCCATGCTGGCCCACTTCGTCGACAACCTGCAACAGGTCATGCTTGACTGTCCCGGTGAGTCACGTACGCAGTTGTACCATACCTATTTTTTATCCGGTTTTTTGTGAGATTCCAGTGAATAGCAGAACTGTCATCTGCCACCCTCGTAAGGAATTATGAAGTACATTTGAGTAAAATCATCACATAAATTAATAAAAATAGATAAATGAATAATGAATCTACTTCAAAATCTACTTCCGTATGATAGTCGAAACAGATTTTTTGTATGCGCCAAATATCTGTCGTTAGCGTAGTGGTCCTAAGTGCAACTGCTACACTTGGAGTCTAGGGGGTCGATTCCCAAGTCAGCTCAGCAGCGGTTCGGAGTTTGGAGATATGCCCAGTCGATCGAAATAGACACGCCTCTGCATGGGCATCTCTGCATGATTCCCACAAGACACAAATATTTATGTGATGAATCTAAGTATTTGTGTTTGTCTGGGTGTTTCCTATGTATAATAAGTATGTATTTACACAAAAAAAAGGATAATAAGTATTATATCCATTGTCTAGTACCATAGTACAAGCTCTGCTTAGTTTGGGACTAGATGGTGCTGTGTAAAATGTCCAAAGATATTTATTATTATTTATTTTATTATTAACTAGCTTCCCGCCAGCGGCTTCGCCCGCGTGGTCTTATAATTTTTTCCCCGTTTTTGCTACATTTTTCATTACTACTCCGCTCCTATTAGTCGTAGCGTGATGATATATAGCCTATGTTACTCGGGGATAATGTAGCTTTCCAAAGGTGAAAGAATTTTTGAAATCGGTCCAGTAGTTTCGGAGCCTATTCATTACAAACAAACAAACAAATCTTTCCTCTTTATAATATTAGTATAGATGGGACTTAATCATACCATCGAACTGTAGGTGTACATTAGTAGTAGGTATGATGATATGTCCAAAAGAAACTTCCTTGATACTCAAATCCTGGTACTGGTACCATCTTATGGTATGGATCTTTCCAGGTACCGAAGTATACCTACTCCAACAAATATTCGAATGGAGCGTGCAGACGTACATGACGGTGCAGGCCCCGGTGGCGGGCGCGGGGGGCGCGGGGGGCGCGGCGGGCGGCGGCGCGCAGGAGAGCCGCGTGCAGGCGGCCGCGCTGCTGGCCGAGCTGGCCCGGCTGCCGTGGAGTGACCATCAGTGGTTCTACGGCAAGTGTCTGCAGCAGGCCTTGCAGGTTAGTTCATTATTCAGCTCTTTTGATTCAGTTCAAATTTAATAAAATTTCAAGTTTCTGCCTACTGTAATGAGAGACCGGCTTGAATATCTTCGCAGGTATCAAGACTCTTCAATTATCCTTACAAGAAAGGTCTCTGTATTGATATTTGCAAATAATTTTCTTCATAAACATAGGTTATTTAACTCCAATATCCCTAAAAAATGAGACAGAGATGTACAATTGCACACATACAAATACACAATACACATAGATCACTTTTTAACAGTAAGGCTTATATTCAGAGACGACGCTAAGCGTAAACTTACGCTTTGTCAAATTGCAATACAAATTTGACATACGGAAGCAATACTTTAGATTTAGCGTCGTCTCTGAATATTAGCCTGAGTGATCTTATTAGTTAAAAAATTTTGAAGGTATATGCGGCCACTGCAAAAGCGTCACAGGCACAGTCAACAGACCAGCAGCCAGCAGGTGTGACATATTATTTTTATATTTATTTTCCATAGATGTCGACGAGCACTGACCGAGAGCTTACTTTGTGGTGTTGTTCTGCGTGGCGCAGTACTACAGCGGCGACGTTACTGCGGGACTCCGACGCGTCGCAATTCGTGCCGCGCCTCGCGTCACTGCTGTACTTGTTCACTGGCACACAATTGCCGCACTCACCACAGGTAACCCGAAAGTATTGAATGTGTAAAGGACATGGCTAAATTGAGTAAGGGCGTCTGCCCAACTAATGTATAAACATTGAACCTAGTAATAAATAATGCTAAATAGCTGAATATTTGTATTTAGCACGAAAAAAGTTTGAGGAACTTTTTATATTGTTACAATTGAATGTCACAATCCACAGAACAAAATCGTAAACTCTTAAAAAAGCTACTTGTAAAAACCGGAGAAGGCAGGCCAATGGATTCGGCAGGGATCGATTATTTTTTCTTAAAAATCTTTATTGATAAAGTAACCCATCCAAAGTACTTGTAGGATTCGCTCAAAATGCTTGTTACTGTCAGATTTTAGAAGAAGCGTGCAAGTTGCCGTGGGGCCGCCTGCCGGAGCCGGCGCTGGACGAGGCGCTGGACCGCTACTTCATGCTGCACCACAACCCCGCCCAGCCCTACCACGACCTACCACAGTTTAGGTATCACGTACATAGAACATAAGCTATAAAAAAAATCCCGCAAATTGCTAATGCGTTTGGCCGCCATTTTGGTGACGTAAAAATGACGTAACCGCACTCGTTCTCACTCGTTAGCACCACTTAGGCTAATATTCAGAGACGATGCTCAGCGTAAAGTAATGCTTCGTATTCGTATGTCAAATTTATAATAATACATAATGCAGTTTTGGAGTATCCCGTATCCCAAACTAGAACAAAGCTCTCTAAGGGGCCTCTACGCGTTGGACCTGTGTCCCCGCGCAAGCCTTCCAAAGGACCGGATGCCTTCCTTACAGGAGGCATGCCGTGAGATCCAAAAGTAAAAAAAATAAATAATAATAAATTTATTGATCCATTGTTACAGTTTTGGTCTTAAAAATAGTTTTACATGGAATTTCTGTTTGTAACTATTAAACATTTACAATGATTGAGACGGTGGACTCCAAATTAGATATACGGAAGCATAAGTTCATGCTTAGCCTCGTCTCTTAATATTAGCCTTAAGTTCTATTTAGTATTATCTCAAAGCCATGAACCGTAGCGGCGCGATCACTATGCCACGGAGTTGAAGCGACGCGCGACGCGGCCGCGCCGCCCTCTGTCGTGACGTGTCACTCGGTCGCCCATACATCACTGCCCGTTCATATTGTGTCGCTTGTCGATTCGCTCGGCAAAATTCGCGCGCGCTGCCGCTGAGAGCGGCATATTAGCGAATTTTCCGTGGCTTTGGGGTAATACGATGATGTCTTAATATTTTTGCAGGATAATATTGGTAGCATGTGGGCTATGTGCGTGTGGGGCTAGCGGAGTAGTGCGCGGCGGCGGCGCGGCGCGGGCGCAGCGCGCGCGCGGCGTGTCGCAGTGGGTGCGCGGCGCGGCGGCGCCCGCGCTGCTGCCGCACGTGCCCGCGCACACGCTGCACCTGCTGCGCACACTCACTGAATTAGGTATATAAACCGTAGTACATTCATTTCATCTATCTCGTAAGCTTTAGCCAGCATTTAAAATATAAGCGCAAAAAATATGTCTCTTACGACATCACATTACAAAATCTGCGTGTATACTGCATCCATGTATACTACATAATTACAAACCTTACTCTTGAATAACCCTATCTATTGCTTAAAACTGAATTAAAACCCGTAGTGTAGTTTAAAAGATCTAAGCGTACAAATAGCGGGATCGCTCCCGCTGTTTTATACTAAGTATGTAAAGAATATTTGTATGTGAAACAAAACAACTTCTGTTTGTAGCGCCACATTTGGAGGAGTCGGAAGGCGAAATAGAAGAACTGCTCAGTCGAGCAGTCGTTATAATGTGCATGGAGCCTGCGGCTGCGGCTGCTTTACCTGTACGTAATGTTCTTTTTTATTTATTACTAGCTTTCCGCCAGCGGCTTCGTCCACGTGATTTGGGTATTTCTCATAACTTTCGTCCCCTATTTTAACCCCTTACCGCCCTTTTTTTGCATTAAAAAGTAGCCTATGTCCTTTCTCAGGCTCTAGACTATCTGTGTACCAAATTTCATTCAAATCGGGTCAGTGGTTTTGGTGTGAAAGTGAGGCAGACAGACAGACAGGCAGAGTTACTTTCGCATTTATAATATTAATAAGAATTATAGGCCTACGCTTGACCGCCACTTCACCTGATGTTAAGTGAAATGCCATCTACAATGAAGCGCGCTAAGAAACTGATTTTTTAAACACGCAGAATCTACAGACCATAATGTATTTGTATCCGTTCGGAGATTGAAACTATGATCATGATTTCTAGCGTAGTAGCCAATTGCCCGACCACGGCACCAATCAATCCGATCAATCCGTCGAAAGGATTTATCTCACATATGAGCGTCAATATTATAAAGGGTTCTTATAACTACGGTGATCAATCAAGGTTACGCGGCGTTTCCTGCGGTCAGTACATGGATGGCTAACATCGAGACACCCCCGTCCCTCAAAGAACACTTAAAGCGTTCCCGGTTGTCAAATTGATTCGGTTGTCGTCGTTAGTGCATAAGAAGGTTGACCAGTTTATCTTTGGGATATCGATTTAGCCCGGACATTGGGTTGTGGAGTTCTGACAGCCTGGTAGTAGTTTTCGCGTACAATAGTAACATTCAGCCGCATCTAGTAACACTGGAGTTCACGCCAACATAGTTGACAGAAAGCTGGGAGAATGATTGGCTTTATCCATGTCCTTGGTCTTAGTATCTCTTTCCAGAATCGGCATCTTTAATTAAATTTTTAACCTCCGACGCAAAAGTTATAAGTTTGACATGTGTGTGTGTGTGTGTGTCTGTGTCTGTGCCATCGTAGGTCCCGATCCGGTCCCGTTTTTTTGTTTGAAAGATGAATTAGTCGGGAGCTATGTTTTATAAAAAAAACGGTCCAAGATGGCGGCCGCCACAAAAATGTTGTAGGGAGTTTTGTAAATTTTTATGATTGCATTTTGTCAGGTGTGGCTATCGTGGGTGGGTAGTACTACGCCGCGGTTAGTACGCGCATGCGTGACGGCAGTGGCGGTGCTCACCGCCTTCGAGTACTTCGCCGCGCTCGCCGACGCGACCGTGCGGGCACTGCTTATGATACCCGGTAAACAATATTTTTTATTAATTTTAGCTTAATTTATACTCCCGTGAACCGAATCCGAGAACTTTATGTAACACAGACTTACTTTCTTTTTGTATTTTTTTAAGCATTTTCCATGCTAAGATTACAAGTTATTTTTAATGAACCAGAAGGCGCAGGTTCGAATCCTGCCGGCCCGCCGATTTTTTCCTTCATTAAAAATAACAGACTTACTTTGTTATTTATTTCCTAGTAAATAAGAGTTATTGTTTTTTTTTATGAAATTCTCAGTAGCAGCTTGGAGTTTCGATTTGCGAATGGTATATACATATTTTAATAGATTAATGAGTACATAATATTGTGGGGGACTGGTACCCAAACTAGGCGGGAACCTATATTTTAGGTCACCAGATCTCCTCCCCCAGATTGTTTGTTACTTTGTTCTAATGAAAATAGACTCATTTACATGGGACCTAAACGTACCGGTGAACTGTGGGTACAAGCAGTATACCTCTGTCTAACACTGTAGAGTACAGGCGTGATGGTATGTTGTACAACAGTAAGGAAATGTTGCAGAAAGCTCGGGTTGGCGCGAGATAATCTCCCGCTGGTCTATATGCCCGTGGAGCAGCGCGGCGGCGCTGGCGCGGGGCGGCCGCGCGCACGCCGCGTACGCCTGCGCACTCACGCATGCGCACGCGCACACGCCCATTGACACAAGAGAAACGCTGTCGGCCTTGCTTACCGCCGATATAAACTTGTAAGTCACTTGGATTTTAAATATTTCAAATTTAGAGGACAATACGACTGTAACAAAGGATAAAACTTGAAGAAGAACATTCAAACTCAAAAGAATTTTATTCATTTGAATCCGGTTAGGATGGAAGCCGACCTAGTAGATAATCAACATAGTTAAACTAGTTGTTGTATTATTTTTGTTCTATGTCTACTACTGGCATCTCATAATCAAATCAAATGGTCGGAATAACTTGTTATACAGCGTGGACAACGAGGCAATGATAGCCGTGTGGATATGCTACGCTTGTCGCTGCGCGCTGGCACACAGCGAGCAGCGGGAGGCGGAGCGCGAGTGCGGCGCGGCGGCGCGCGCGCTGCTGTTGCGCTGGGCGGACGCGCCGCGCCGCTCGCTGCTGCGCCTCGTCACCATGCAGCACGACACCGACAAGCCCACCCCGCTGTGAGTATTACTACGCCCAACTATTTATCTATTACAAATAACTACAACTACCTATATTATTAAAAAAAAAATACTAGATTTATTTTCAGATAAATTACTAAGCACATAGGTAAGAATCTTTCACCTACCACTAGGATCACCCACCCACCCATATTCAGAATGGACTGTTAAAAAGAATTATGCCAAAAATAAACCGATTCTTCGAAGGAACTGGATATTATATTAATGATTATTTATTGATAATAATCATTAATTTCAGACACCGGCTCCTCTGCCGTTACGCTCTATGCGTGCTCTCACACGACGAGGACACGCGGCGAGCATTCGAGGCCGCCTGTACGTCCACGTTAGGCGCCAACAATGACGTCAGTACTTGGGCTATAGCCCCACAGATGGGCAAACTGGTGCGACTAGCAATCCGACTGTGGCCTAAGAATGAAAAGTACTTCCAGTATGAGATGGATATGACAACTAATGAGACTGTAGTTAGTGTTAAGGATTTGTAGTAATAACTGTATAAAGAAACGGTATTATGGAAGTGATTAAGCGTCACTTTTAAAGAACAACCAATGATGCGCGTGCGCCTCGATTAACACGCCGTTGCGGCGCAAAACATAATAATCCAACCTCCATACAATTTTTAATTTCAACAACTCATGCTGTCCCACTGTTAGGCACGAGTCTGATCGAGAATAAAAGAGGTTAGACTGTAGTTCACCATGCAGACTTAGTGCAGGATGGCACTCCGAGGAAAAAATCTTCCAGCCTTGCAGGGTTTTGGTTGAATTTTGTTTTAGCCGCGCCAACGTTTGCCGCGCATGGAGTTGCGGCCTTAAAGTCTCGATTATAAACTTTTTATGGTACTTGGTTCCTTTTTCTGCACATTTCTAGTAAAATTCAATCCAGTGTGTTATTTTAAACTTATTCCAATCGAATTACAAATATAAATAATACTTCAATCGTGTCATTGTGCCGATGCGTAAAATTTCGCAGAACTTTATTTAAAAATGAAAAATTGTGTGATTATGAGGTAAGCCGGTTACATTTTAACAATCTTTAACTTTTAATCTTCTTTTCTGATGGACACAATTGAAATAAAATTTACAGAAAATTAAATAAAAAACAGTATAGAAATATGATTAAATTGGGTACCAATATTTTGGTTGGGTTGGATTAGGTATTCCAAAATTGTTTATATATTTTACCACTAGAATCACAAAATATTAAACGGACTGTTAATTATTACAGTTATAAGTTTATTCTTATACTCACTCACTCATTATGACAAAGATATTATGCCGATCTTCTTTCTTGTTTATTTTTTAAAGACTCTGTATATTTTACCATAACTTTTTAAATATAGAATTTAATATAATTATAAAATACAGGAAAACTTTTTATTCAGTGCGCAAACTTCGTCAAATGAAACTTAAACGACTTTTATTAAACACCAATTTTTTATCTTGATAAGTCTTAGTACAAATGATTAAAGTTATCGTTAACGAAAGATGTTTACTTTGAAACTGATATTATGTTTACTCGCTAGCGCACGACAGAGCGCGCGCGCCTTAGTACCTACATCAGCTGTGCGCTCGTTCGACCCGCCCGCGTAGGTATGGCGAGCGGTGACTATCCGTCTAATTTCTATGATAGATTTTCAACGTTAATGCAAAGCAATAAGGTTCATGTTTAATTTGAACAATTTATTTTAAAAGTAATTCCAATTTTTCCTTCATACTTGAAGAAAATGAATCATTATGATCAACTAATTCAGAATATGAAGAAAAAATTTGACCTGGCGAGTGCAGGTTCAAGTCCTGCCCGAGGTTAAATTTTATCTTGTTTAAATAACTCATGATCAATTGCACTGCACTTTTAAAACATACCTACTTACCTAGCTCGGGCTCGGCGTGGTACGGGGTCGGAGTCGTGGAGCTTCGGTACAGGTTGGAAGTGGTATGGATGGAGACCGGCTGTATTTAATAGTTTCCAAACCGCGTACTGGCTCACACCGAAGCGACGTACTGCATCGTTAGTACTTGCTCTTGGGTTTCGCTCGAAAAATTACAAATGTTTTCTTCGATGTCGAAACATAGTCGAGGTCTGCCAGATCCTTGTGCGTGACGTGCGGGTTCTGAATTGGGCGTGGTCAAGCAACCTTTGAGTGGCGGCTAAAATAGTCCTCTCATTAGGGACCGCAGGTTATGAATGCCATGGTCTCGCATTCGAGGCACACTGTTTCACGTTCAAGTTTTCACCACTTAAGAGATACACTCGCACCATTTTGTAAAACTCGCGGTTAGTAAACTCTGACATTGTGCGTGACCGGTCACAGTACGAAATACGAAACGTGCGGCGGCCGCGCGGCGCCGGGATCGCGCGGGAAAGCAACAACACGACGTCACAGGCGCGTGCGACGAGCCAGACTGGCGGGCGACAGCGGCGCCTGGCGCTACCCCCTGCCATCCTTCCCCGCGGGATTCACCCCCGCTGACGCCGCCGTGAGTCGGCTGGCGCACGTGCCTTTTGTTATTATTACGAATAGATAAGTGTCCAAATTTTGCTGATTTCAAGCCGGATAAAAATTAAAAAAAAAGTTTTTAACTAATAATGGGAATGTGTTCTATTACTGATACTGAACTAAAAAAATTTTTTTGCGCACTGCTTAAAAAATTTTCCTGTATAGAACAAATCAAAATTATTTTAATTAATTATTATTATGTAAATATTTTTATCGTAATTAATTATTGTATTGTCCTTGCTAGTCAGATGTGACTGATAATAGTTATTGTTAGCTACCAAAAAAATTAATTATTTTTGTAATTTTTATATTAAACTTTGAATTGGTATGGAATTGTATCATTAGAGTCAGCACAGTGTGCGGTAGGATTGCTCGACCATGATTTTTTTGAACTATTAAAATTCACCCATACGCTATTCAGATAGATTTGAAATTAGCACGCAACATGTCATTTGCTAATGTCTGCGGCGCCCGCGCGCGTTGGGACAGAGGGGCGGGAGCGCTGTCTTTGTTCACAGTAACCCGCCGCTTCACCCCCGTCCCTACCTAAGGCGCGGCCAACTAGTTCCTCGCGGACTATGGAATAGACATCGGCCAGTTTTCTTTAAATAGCATTTCATTTAATATACAGAATATTTTATTATCATCACGAAAAAGGTCGAGCAGTTTTCCGTCTATGTTGAACTGACCTTTAGATGTAGACAGTAAACCGCTGCATACCCAAAAAAAAAATCTATCGTATGAGCGTGAGCTGGTACACCAACGCCGAGAAGGCTCTTTTAATTCACTCTTATGTATGTCCCGCAAATTACTAATGCACCTTGCCGCCATTTTGGTGACGTAAAAATGACGTAACCGCACTCCGTACCGTTGGCACCACTGACCGGCGAGTACGGCGGATGACGTCACATGGATGTTTATTAGAGAAGGTTCACGTTCATTAGCAATTTGGGGGACTTATACGCACAGCAACATTTCAAGCTATATATTTTCAGCATAAGTGGACCTTGCAGTGTATAAGGTTTTCGTACAATGAGAAGTCCGCTTATACTGGAAATAAAAATGGTTAGCTTGATGTGTAGTCATTCACAATATTATTATTCTTTGAACCAATCCGAAAGGAGATTGAAGTACCCAAAACAATGAACAACTGAATGTGAAACCTACAGTTAAAACGACCTTTACGCTGCTCTTGAGGGCACACGGTAGGCGAAGTTTTGGGCCAACAAAATTTAAAAAGTCTTTACCATCGAGACGAAGAAGAAAACGATATTTAACAAAGTTGTTCATTATCATGGTTCATATTTTGTACCCTTTCGGATTGGTATGCTAATCCAAATAGCATTGTATATAAAAAAAATATGTATTAATTTAGGTATTTTTGTAAGGTGCTCTTTGGAATTTTATAAACATATCAGTCTCGACTTGTTTTGCCATTTTCTTGTTTTCTTTCTTATTAGGTATTACTATCTAAAATTGTGATAAATTAGATTACGGCCAGTCTGTGTATGACTAGTGAAAACGCGTCTATAATGTAGTTATTATAAAGTCGACTTACGAACTCTTGCTTGACACTTCTTTTGAAAATTAATATTTCTTTGTTCTGTTTCTATGCGTTCCTATTTATATCCGATTACGATTTACGATGCTGAGCTGTTTTATGCACCCACAGTAGTTAAAAAAACAGATGGGTACCTCGGGAAGGCAGAAAGCTACGTTGATTGTAATGTAATCAGCTCTATAAAGTAAATATTACTTCTTCTTTTGATCGAATTACTGGTTAAACAATTTTCGAATAATATAAAGTGACCACAATGGCATTATTAAAGGTATTTCTGAGTATTACTTTCAAATTAATCATCATTTGGGTTTAATGATATCATCTATCTGTACATTATACCTACACTACCGTATATACATTCGTTAGTTGTTTAAATTATTATTTCTTTGTTCGTAAGTTGGCTTTACTAATAATGTATTATTTTATAATTACTTAAATCGACAGCTAATGACGAATTTGATGCTCAAATTAAACCATGTTATTTTATCATTAAAATAAATATAATTTCAAACAAATTTTTAATTTTGTTTCATTTGTACCTAAACTATAATATTTTACAAATGTATGACTTATCATATACAATAAATAGTGGTAGGTAATGTTATTTACATTGATGTTAATGTAAAACATAAAGTATTTAAACTATATAATTATGATCAAATACCTATATTAGCAAATAGACCTGTGTACTGCGCTATTTGTCCCTTCAACAATATATTTTGTGTTGACTTAACTATTCGTATATAGGAAGATAATCATATTTTAACGGCACGAATTGCGCAGTGACTTGAATTTTACGATGTGTATGTTTCAATTTGTATTTGTAACCGCACTCGTGGCAATTATTTTAAAAATAGATAAAAGTTTATCCTACTGACAACCCACGTTATAATTGCCTTAAATATCAATAACAATAATTTGCCAAATACTGATCCGTAGTGAATTCAAAATGGTTATAAATGTTGTCTATCAGATCACTATCCGTGTTATAGACAGATCTAATCAGCTGTTGCGATACCAGTAATTGATTATTACGCGTGTTTACTCAAGTGTAACCGCCAAAAATTGGTTCTATTAGTTTTAACTTAGTAACGACGTTAACTGAAATTACCTTATTAAGAGATTAATTAACTAATTCAATATAAAGAAAGCCTGATAGTTATTTATATAAGTCGATACTGTCAAACCCTTTAATTAAATTCGGGTTAAGAGCGTTGTGTTTGTGTGCATATTTGTGCTATCTTTACAACAATAGTCTTAAAATAAATTATAAACAAATAAAAACTAAGAAACAACTCAACATACGAATGGATTCTTTTCTCATAAAATCTATTAAAATGACATTATAGGCTAACACTAATTTGTACTGTAATACTTGTTTTTTCTTTAATTTAATTATATCTTACCTAAGCTTATCATGTGAATTCTTTTATAGTAATTGAGTTTGATTCAACAATTAGAACCTCTTCCCATGGTAATGTATGACGAGCCCCAGCACGGCGGAGGCGGTGGCGATGCCGCTGGCGTGCTGCGTGCTGAGCGCGGCGCCCCACAGCCAGCCGCGCGGCAGCCAGCTCACGGCGTGCAGCGTGTCCAGCAGCAGCTTGGCGCTGCTCAGCGACGCATGCGTGAAGCGCGCCGGCGCACACTTCGCGCGCTCAGGAGACTTCAGTGCTTCCGAACATGCGTTGAGCGCGCGGATTGATCTGTGAGTATAATGATAACACTATTTTTATAATTTAGGGGTTAATAATTATACCTACAAGTTTTTTACAGTATAAAATTCTGCAAACAGTTAACTTTACCTCATTTAAAACCCGGAATGTCTCGTTTAGTAACTATCCTGTCATTATAATCACCTTTACTTAAAAATTCGTGATGGTACGTTATAACAATGATATAGGTTTATTTTTATTAATTGTACCTTTTGGCTCGTTATTGGTTTGGCTTTTGACTAGAGCTAGCAAGAGCAGATTTACGTACAGAACCAAATTATCGTCATTTCGAAATTAGTTTTACGCTTCACAGCGTACACTAAACCAATGAAGCAATAAGTATCATCTTCTGATACAGACCTGATAAATCCAACGAACGCGGAGAGCGACCAGAACAGCTTGTGCGCCGTCTTGACCCAGAAGTCTGTCTCCTTGGACACTTGCAGCACGCCGGTGTCTATGAGCCACGCCAGCTTCTCAGCCTGCAGGTACGCCAGCGTGAACGTGCTGCCGGCCACGCCCAGCGAACCCCAGAATAGACCATCCTAAAACAAAACACTAGTTAAAACAAAATTAGCAAGACATCGAATGATTATGATATGATGAAAAAGAACTTTTTTCCGTTGTATATTTTTCGGGTTTCGAGGTACCTTTGCGCCACTCGATTTTGAGAATAGATAAGAATAAGTACTAAAGTAGTAGTGATTTTGAGCGCAATGTCTATAGGTAGGTAGTCACCACACATCTCTGACTGCACCTACCTATAGGAAAAGTGACAGAATGACACTGTCAACAACACACCTGTTTCCCAAGTCCATATTTGAGTGCGGTCTTGATCGCCAAGGCGTCGTCGAAGAGTCTCATGGTGGCGCGGGCGGCTGCCAGGCGCGCGCTGGCCGTCATCAGGTCCTGGCGGTTGGTCGTGGAGCCCCATAGCTTGAGCGTGTAACATGCCAGGTTCACCACCTGTCGGTTCAGGGATGATGCTATGATTATAATCATTATTTTGTCTAACCGGATGGCTATCTACTTAATTATAAATACTAGTGACCTGTGCGAGATTCGCCTGCGTCTTCCGGTTTAAAAAATACTCACAGACCTTATCCTGACGATAATGAACACAAAGAAAAGGAAATATTCAATTTGGGTGCAGTTGTTCGAAGTTAAGCGCGTACAAACATTTCGGCGATTAATTATTATATAGATAGATTTGATTAAAATTCTGCAATATGTCATTAATTAGAACAGATAATGAAATTCAATAAAATTCAAAATACACCACATAAAAAAATTACTGATGTTTGATAACCAAGTAGGAAACCTGTGAACAGTAATTATTTCGGATGCACTTGCCTTATCTCTGTTAGCATGCATCTGCAGCAGATCGCAGAGCTCGTCCACAGCGGCTGCCGCCATGATGCGCGCTTCGAGTTTACGTCCACAATGGTCTCAGAATGCTTCGAGACCTCGCCGTCCATTATCGCCGATAAGATACCGACATTCGGACGATACTCTCTGTATTTTGGCAGTGTTGTGTACTACCGATCGTTATGTAAGCACTCAATGTGATACGTAAAGGTATGATCTTATCGGTATAGTTGACATCTGTAATCTTTCAACTAAGTACCTAGATATAGAGAGAAGTATATAGAGATCTTGTTTTGTATATTGTTGGTAGGTTAGATACACACATTAGTATCTCATTTAAATAATTTATCTGTTCATTGTCTCGTAACTTTTTACAGATCTCTCTCTCATTGAGATTAATCTCTATTAATTTAGGTACAATGTCTGAGGAAATTCCTTTAGGAAATCTTATCCAAATGTTACGTCAAATGATTATGTGTTTATCGAATTATTTCATATGCGATAGATAGTATTTCATGTACATATCATACATGTGCGATTAGAAACCGGTATACATACAAACGTAAGATACAAATATATTTAGAGGATGCATTTTAATAAGTACATAGGTATGTCGAGACCTTAAGTGGTAATAAAATAACGATAGCCATTTTAAATGTTATTTGTAATAACTTCTCATAATATTATTGTGATAATATTTATAAACTATACATATTGTACATTCGCTGATTAGTGTAATCAATTAGCTGACAAAGTAACTTATTATGTATCTATAACTACTACATAATAAAATACAGGTACATGAAACTTAATGACTATGGTGCGAAATACCCTGCAGCAATACAAATAAATACAATACATAACGTAACATATTGATCTGTTGGAAAAAAAATATAATTAACTTAAAAATAAAAAACTAAGGTTGTTTATTTTGAATACTTTTGTGGCTCTCAAGTACATAATTTAATTTTGTAATAATTTTTGCAATCTTAAAAAATCACACATTAGTGTTACTTCTAATTATTTTTAGTTTTTTAGGTTTTCTGATAACTTTGTTTATTCATGTAACAATTTCTTTATTCAGTGTTTTTTTTTAAATAGGGTCTATTTCAGACTTGACCTAGTTGGGCAGTATCTGTCATAACAATAGTTTTCCTTTTGTTGCGACCTTTAAAAGGTGATCAGTAGATAATTAATTAAATTATTCACAACTGGACTAAGTAGACTAGACTAATAATTGGCATTTATAAGAAATACTTTAGTACAAAATTTTATAAAGATCATATAAAATGCAATATAATCAAGTTCAAAATCAACCCACCAGCCTGTCAAAATATGTACAAATATAATCCAACTACATCCCTTAATAATATATAAGACATTCCTAACCATTTATCTCAGTCCAATGTGGATGTGGAACACCAATGAAGCCGCTAAAATACCATACACCTTTTATCGTAACAGACGTTTTTTCGCGAAATACATAGCAATACCTATAACTGACGACGTGGTCGCAATGGCGGCGACCTTTGTCGATCCGATCTTTTCGCCCCAGAGGCAGCCGGCGGGAAGGCAGCTGACGGCGTGCGTGATGTCTAGGCAGAGCTTCCCGGCGACCACAGACTCAAGCATCAGTCTGACGTCCAGATTCCGCCTGGCATCAGCTCCGCCATCCTCTGAGGCTTTTTGCAGACACTCCCTGCTCCACCACAATTTTTGTATTGAGCGAGATGTTCTGCAAGCAAAATTGGGTGTAATAGAATAGGTATAAAAGATTGCCAAGTTTATTTGAATAATGCAAAATACATGATAATACACTACAAGACATAGGTTTTAAAATACCTAGCTGTCATTTATTTTAAAACTAGTAAATAATAATAACTATAATACTGCATTTGTTGCTAGATACATGGTACTTACTGCATCAGTGATATAAAGAGACTAGCAGCCCACAGTGCTGTGCTGACTGTATCCAGTGTATATGCTGCATTGTCACTCAGCTTCAATACACCAACTTCTTGCAGCCAGCATGCCTTCTCCACCGGTAGGAATGCTTGGTCCACCATGTTCGCTAGGACTCCTAGGACTGCTGCTGTTGCTGTTGCTTCCTGAATTTAATAATAAGAATATATCACATTTCTTGGGTATACCAATATTTTCCTCTATTTGATTTTGTCAATCCAGAAGTTACACAATGTTTTAATGAACAGAACTATGGACTAATAGGTTATTAACAATAGGAGTCACTGTGTGAATAAGTTGTTTTACTAACCACATTAGACAAGCTGCCTGCCCTTTTCAATATATTTGAAATAGTTTCAGAACCTGCCCAGTTTGAGACAACTGTACTTACATGTCTACCTAAGCCATAGTTGTATGTGTGCCTAATCATAGGTATATCATCAAACAGTCTTAGCATCATCCTGGCATTGGAGAGACGAGAGCCAGCTGCCTGCCAAGGCTTCTCATCTTTGACACATCCATACAGTTTGCAGGCATAGCAAGCTAGACGGACCACCTGTAATAACAAAATGTATTATGAAAATAGCATAAATAAACTATTTTTAAAACAACGACAATTTCTTGATGCTTTTGACATGACTATTAGTCTTGTAATTGCTAATAAGAATACTTAGTGTTAAATACTTGGTCATTATAGCAATTGGTAAGGGTTTTGGGGTTTTCTTGATGCAATAAAATGAAATAGGTAATTTAAACATACAGCACGAATATAAAGTAAATCTGAACAATTAAGCCATTGAATATTATAGTAAAATTCTTAGATTAATAACATATCTAAGGTAAAATTAATGATAGTTGTCTTAAGCCTATTCTCAGGTTATTGACTGGTTTGACCGGTGTAAGTGCCAAGGCCGCCTGGCTTCCGCATACCGTACCTTATCTCTCCCATTGTAGCTATCCAAAAGCTCACAGACATCTTCCACTATCGAAGACATTTCACTATAACCACTAGTTTCTAGCAACAATATTGTAAAACTGATGATAAGTTATCTATTTAGGTATGTGGACTGGCGAGTCTGCGCGATCGCGGAAGCATGCGGCGGTGCGACTCTGCAGACTTGCACTTGATAAGTATTACATTTCTCCAATCTGTTAGCATTAGCAGCGTTTCACAACCTTGAAATACCTTGAATATAATTCGATTTCGAAAGGATACCACAGCCAGCTGATGGTGACGTTTCACGTTGACGAGTTTGACGACGCGAGATTTGACAGTTTTGACACCTGAGATGTGACATGTCATTGCGTTTAGTGATTTAATTAAGTGATATTGGAAATCCAATAAAACACCAAATAAAAATTTATTAAATCCTTAAAGATAATGCCAATAACACCAATAAGTATGTTCATTTCTTTAACAATCGTGACAATCAGAATTTTGTAGAAATTATTGCTCAGAGGTCGAGTAAAGAACACGTCACACGAACACAGTAAAGAAAATGTCATACATAGGCATTGTCAATTGTCAAACAAAAACGAAACGTAGACATCTGATAAAAAAAACAGAAAACAATTTCTTAGTCCTAAACATTGCGAACTTGCGAAGTAATTATAATTATCTAATGTGTATTATATTGAAATGAGCAAAATGAACGTGTTTTCAATATCCGATATCCCTGAGTTTTCAAAGAAGGAACGCATAGTTGTAGTGGGTGTAATAGGAAAGTCGCCGTATCGATACCCAAACAAAACAACCCCACTTTTGCCTACAGTACAATCTAAAGAGGTAAGGTTTATTCATCCAGCTGCAGCACGAAAGAGAAAAATGCTTCGTGGATATCATCACATTGATTTATAATCATCCACTGCTTATGGTTCTGTAATAGTATAAGTAAACCAGCGCTACAGTTTCACATTATATATCATCACAAAATCATCCAAAACACAAAAATTCATTCATTCGTTGGCACAAGCTAACTTTAACCCAGCTGTAAATATCAGAGACAGAAAATTATTAGATTGTAATAAATAGAAACGAAAGCTCAAGTCGTAGGCTGTCGTTTTAAATCATTCTAATCCAACATTTTTCTTTCTCCGATATTTATGGCCGGTTTAAAGTTAGTTTGTGCCATTTTCAACCTGGACAATAAGTTTGGTGAGAACTGTTACTAATGCTAATAGTTAATTTTTGGTAGGCCAACTAACAAATTAGAATTTTTAAATTAAATAATTATATTTTAATTAAATTAAATTAAATTTTTATGAAAGCTATCTAATACATTCCTAGTCATACCAAGTAATTCAAAATTCACATGAGTGTTTATTCATAAAGCAGAAAAAAAACAGTGAAAGAAAGGAAATTCTCTTGCTTGTCAACAGAATGGGATTGAATGTCACTGGGATGAGCGGAGAGCAATCCTGTACCTCCATGCCATAACATACCTAGACACAAAGCAATTAACTGCTCTAGCAGCAACCCTTGATGATGACTCCAAGACAACAGACAAGGATGCAGATGCTGCCAACTGGCTGGTGGCATCCGGGGAGCTTGCAGCTGAATCCTGTAAGGCTATAGCCCTGCTGTTCCACCTGTGTCATATTGTGGTTCTGTCATCACCCACACCAGTGTTTGATCTTGGATATCTACAGCTGTTCAAAGCCATTGATGCATACAGGTAATAACTATTGGAATATGATGTTTAGGTCAGTAATTTTCATTATTTAGATAATGAAGATAATATTATATCAACCCATAGGAATTCAATGCTTGTGTGTCAAATTACCTACCACACACTACCACTTTATTATTGGATATCAACTGGATTAGCAATTAAATTTTTCAATTATGCAACTGTTATCATCATAATTTTATTATTAATTAATTTTCTGTCTACCCTCCTAATTTTTAATCCCGTTTGTCCTTAAACTGTAGGGTTTCTTCTCTTAAAAGTGTTTTAGACTGTCTACCATACTGGCTAAATGTGAGTACACAAATTCAATAGATAATTATTTTTATGCATGTGATTTTACCCATCAAAATTCCAGGACAGAGCAAATAGCTCGCAGTACAGCTGCCCTCGTGAACATAAAGGCGCCGGGTGCGTGGGAGTCGCACGGCCGCTGTTGCTGCCCGCGCCTGCTGTTCCACTTCCGGCGCGCGCCCACCCCACTGCGCAAGGTGCCTGCCGCGCTCAAGCGGCTGGAGCATGCTGTCGAGGACCAGCTGTACTTCATACTGAGGAAGGCAAGAATCATTACCAATGTGTGGTAAGATCTTTCGTTTTAGTCTTGTTGTACATGCCACCAACAATATTAACAATTGATGAATTTAAAACTTTAACCCAAGGCTTTCAAAGCCACTTTGGTTAGAATGCGTTTTTGGCAAAGTTTATGGATTGAAAGGTCAGAGTAATTCTAACTGGAACAAAATGGAAATCAATTAAAATTCATAGGAAATATTAGTTTAGTGACACAAAAGTACAGGGTGTTGTGTAAATTTTATTTAAACACGATTTTATTTTTATATTCTGCAGTGCAAAATCTTTATTCGCTATCCCAAAGAACGAAGAATTTGTATACATAAGCGGGGAGGAGGAAAGCTCGGGGGCCCGTGAAGTGAGCGCGCTGGTGCGCGGGCTGGCGGCGCGGTGTACTGCCGCGCCCGACGTCACGGCGCAGCGGCCCTCCTTCAGGCAGTTCCTACAGACGCACGTGGACCTGGCGTTTGGAGAGGGCTTCGACGATAATGTAGGGAAATATGCCATGAGTACTTCATTCTTTGAGGTGAGTAGACTGCATATTTGGCATAAATCTGTCGCCATTCCGTGGCAGCGTGAAAATTTCCACATGCAAAATAAAACTATTCAGTCTGTATAATATTATCACAAGTTCGAGATGGAATAGGTGATTGGACTGGTTATTTTAAAAGTAAAAAAAAAAAGTGTCGATTATCAAAAACAAAATAAAAATCGGTTAACAAATAAGGAAGTTATTAGTATTGTAAATTTATGCTAGAGAGAGAGTACTATATCGGATTGTGACGTCGAAAGCTGCGTGCGGCTCAAGAAAAGTGACAGAGCAGCGCCTCTCAGCCTCCACAAAAAAAAATCTTAGCTCCGCAATGTGCTATATTGGTGACGTAAAAATGACGTTACCGCTCTCAGTACGCGTTAGCACTACTAGCCGGCGAGTACGGCGGATGACGTCACTGTGACGTTAGTAAGACAAGGTTCCAGCCCATTAGCAACTTGCGGGACTTCCATAGATGTAGTGTGTATGTGTAGCTGCCGAGCGCGTCGTCGTGGCGCTGTGCGGCGCAGGCGCTGTGCGGCGTGTACCTGCCGCCCGCCGCCGACGGCCCCGCCGCCGCACTGTACGACGCACTCGCCACCGACGTGCGCTTCTCACAAGCCAGATGTGCTAAGGTAACTTATATTAAAACTCAACCGGGGCCGTATTATGAAGCTTTATTCTTTATAGCCACAGTCGTTCCAGTGTGAGTGAGATGCTGCTATACAAGTTGGGTAGCACCATTTTTCAAGGTAACAATGATGACCTTAGCACTTCAAAATATGCATAATATAAGTTAGCAAACGACATTATGAAATGCATATGCGTTCTGCCCAGATATTATTCATCATAATTATTTTCATTACAGGTACTGCCAATAGCACAGGCATCGTATGCGGAGGGCCTGCCCGCTCATTACTCCAGTCAACATCACGCGCACAAGGTTAGTCAGCTGTCATCATAACTATCCATGATGAACGAAACAGCTATTGGAATAGCCTCTTCTTTTATGGTACCTCATTCTTATACTGTTTCTTTGTCTTCTCAAATACAATGTGCATGTGGTGGGTGTTAGAGAGTTCGTACGTGTCTCCTTCCAGATAAGATTAGTTAGTAACAAGTAAGTGACGGTTGACCGCAGGTGAGCGTGGCGCTGGGCGTGCTGGGCAGCATGGCGCGGGGCCCGCTGGCGCGCGGCGCGCGGGCGCGGCTGCGCGCCGCCTGCGCCGCGCTGTGGCGCACGCGCAGCCTGTGCGAGGCGCTCTCGCTCACCGGACACCCCTGCATCGAGCCCGAACAGTCAGTATACATACTCACCTTCTAACTACATAAAATCGACGATGATAACGTGAAGTTTCATTAACAAAGTTATCGAATTCGTGTACCTCCGAAATTAAGAAAAAAAATTATTTTAGTAAATGAATGTCGGTAATATTTCAGTGACAGCAGCAAGGAGCACTCGTCTGGCGTTCGTTACGTGTCGGCGTGCAACTGCGGGCGCTGCAAGTGTTCCCGGGAGGACCCGTACACGCTGCGCAAAGCCAACTTCACGTTCTACGCCGTGGCCGCCGAGGAGTGCGGCGTGTGCCCCACCCTGCAGGCCATCGAGTTCCCTGTGTTCCAACCATCCACGCCTACGTACAGGTAAGTGGGTTTACGGGGACTTTAACTTTTAAGACTTTAATTTTCAAAAGTCTGCTGGTTTTTGGAGTAGACCGAAGAGAGAAACCACGGTGGCGTGGCCACCATCAGTACATGGAAGGGGGCAATGTTTCCTCTTAACAGACCTTTCCAGAGCCCCCTTGTGCGACGTATACTTAGGCAAACAGTTGTTTGTGTGTACAGAGCGGCGGCGCTGAAGGGCAGCACGGAGGAGGTGTCGGAGAGCGCGGCGCGGCTTAGCTCGGCGCTGGGCTGGGCGGCGTCGCCGTCGCCGCCCGCCGACTGGTCCGCGCCCGACGCGCTGTCGCCCGGCTCGGCGCGCGACGACGACGCCGACGACTGCGAGCCCGCCGCCGACACGCGCTACGTCGTGCCCGTGCGCGGGGACCCGGCTACCGGTACCCGGCCGCATACAGCCTCACGACTCACGGACCCGGCCCCGGTAATTACTAATACAGGAATACTATAACATTCGTTAAATATGTTTCCAGAGAAAGTGATAAGTCGTCAGCCGTCGACGACGGAGTACCTGCCGGGCATGCTGCACACGGGCAGCCCGGCGGGGCTGCTGCCGGCGTTCTCGAGCTGGTCCGTGCTGTGCCTGGGCGCCTCGTCGCTGTACTCGCACTCGCTGGGCTTGCCCGAGCACCTGCAGCCCGGCTTCCTGCCGCACACCAACTACCTACTGCCCTGGGACTGCGCTGTGCGGTACGTTTATTCAATAACCTGTGCAAATCTATTAGTCAATTTTGAGCTTTGCAATGAAGACATATTCGGCACCCTGAAAAACCTTAAAATAATGTAGGTGATGAATGGGTATGCCTGTATAATGTTTGGGTGGCCGGCGGCCATCTTGGACGGATTTTCATCAAACATAACTAAAAACACTCCCGACTAATTCACCTTTAAAAAAAAAACAAAATCAAAATTAGTTCATCCGTTCGGGAGCTAAGATGCCACAGACAGACACACACACACACACACAAAGACACGTCAAACTTGTAACACCCCGTCGTTTTTGCGTCGGGGGTTAAAAAATTGGCATTAAAAAAGAATGAAACCTCGAAATAAGCTGTTATGAAAAATGAGTTCTTATTTGTATTGCAGCATGGAGTCTGTGAGCGCGTGGCGGGCGTCGGCGGCGGTGCGCGGGCGCGGCAAGGCGGCGCCGCACCACCATCTCACCGTCAAGATCTTCATCGGCTTCGAGTACGAGTGCCCCCGCGGACACCGGTGCGGCATACTCAACTCACTTTTATGACCATCTTCACCGGAGCAAAGTAGCGAGAAAAAGCTAGTTGTGGATATATTGCAGCCATCTGGTTATATTAGCCAGTCAATTGGACGCCTAGGCCGTTAATTAAACGACGGTCATTTAGTGAAATGACTAGTCCAATAATTATTTAAACGAGAATCACAAAAAAAATGTGTCGAACGTCCTGTATACATGTGGATAATAAATAATTAAATGATTTGTGAATGTTTCCAGGTTCATGATGTCGTCTCCGGACACGGTGGTGAGCGGCGGCGGCGGCGGGTGCGGGCGGGAGGCGGGCGCGGCGGGCGGGCGGCTGGCGGCGCGCGACATGCCGCTGGTGGCGCCGTGCGTGTGCCGCGCTGCGCCCGCGCCGTGCGTGTGCCGCGCCGCGCCCGCGCCCTGCGCCTGCCGCGCCGCGCCCGCACCGCCCACCGCGCAGCTCACGCGCGTGCACGTCGTCACGCCCAAGGCGCCCGTGCACGTCACGCTTGACCCCAAGGTACACGCCACTTTTTTCTTTGTTTTTTTCTATGTGTGCTCATGAGCTCTATCGCCACGACGCACGACCTACGTCACAGGAGAACGTGCGGTTTTTTGTCGGTATGAATCCGACATCGCCATTTGTTGCACCTAGCGATGATCCACTATAAATAAATACACTGTGAGAGGGCTATCGCTTATGAATCCGCCGCTAGAGGCGCTTGTGTGGCATAAGGTCTCCGAAATGTCAAATGTCATTGCTTGTGGGTTGATTTCGGGTTTATTTCTAATTAAAATAGTGTTGTGAATATTTGGCAATAACTTAGATTAACTATGGAAAGAATTATGGGCCAATGAATGTGGATTTAAAAGCGAAAAAAGAGGTACAAAATTGCACTTATGTCCTTTTGTTCCGAATAAAACGGAACTGTGCAACACTGTGGCATGACCGATATGATTACGCTACGGTTCTATTGTATTAAATATGATTTAAATGTAAACTTGTTTTCACGCGCGTATTAACAAACCTTGACAGCGATACTTCAGAACCTTACTCAACGGTGGCGTCATCTGGTGAGAAAAAAAAACGGTAGCCCTCATTAAATACCTACTGACAATTTACCGTCTTAACACATTCGACATTATTCCACACGTAATGACGTCATTACTCATAATCATTGACTGCGATACTTTTGCTAACCATTTAAATACTATAACTGCAAAAATAAAATTGAAATTAAATTTGTGTTCATAACATATTTATTTGATCGATCATTATAGCACCTAAAGTGCCAATATTAGCATATAAGTATTGTTTTTTTACCCTCAGCTGTTTTAAGAACATAAATTAGGTTCTTAAAACCATTGTCACGTACCAAAACACTCTTAAATACACCACAATCCTTATTAGTTACTATTATAATTTCAGGTGCAACCAATAGCAGGCGGTCCGATCTTCGTTCCGCAGCCGGTGGGGTCGCCACCAATCAAGTTGTCAGCGTCCGCGTACTGGGTGCTGCGCCTGCCCTACATGTACTGCGACGAGCGCGGCTGCTTGCCGCGGCCACGCGCCGGAGTGCCGCACCAGCCCGGTACCCTCATAGCACCGCTGTTCGGCCTACAAGACTAACACCCGACCTGGTCATACACGACCTTCAAAACTGCCAAGGGAAAGGCGCTACGGGCCAAGCGGAGTAATCAACATTAAACATATTTTGTTGATGTTCTCATACAAGCATGTTTAGCACAGAATGATTTTTTATGGACTCATAGACATCTCACGTGCAAAGTGGACTTTTTTTGCAACTAAGTGCATTTTAAGTGACAATTTAAAACTGTTAATTTACTCGGTGTTAGTATTAAACTGTGTCTCATTGTACTTTGTATACATACATATTTCAATTGTGAATGATATAATTTACTTTAAAACTAATTTATAAGAGAATACATGTATGTATAAACCTGTAGCTGTTTATTAATATGTGTTAGTACAACTAAGACCTGTAAAAAGTTTTCATTGTCGATGTCTATGATATTAATCTGATTCTACGAAATCTATGCATGTAAAGCGCCCTACTTGTTTTTAGAACTGAAAGTTCTTTCTGCAGGCTTTGTAATAGGTTACTCTCTATGTACCCTGGAGAGAGTAGGACTGTAGGGATTGGGAGCAACTACTACGCATTGAATGCATCTAAATTATTGTAATCTATCGGAAGCAAGAGAACTGTAATGTTATGCGATTATTTGGCCGTGCGTTGATTAAAATAAATGGACGTGAAATAATAATGCTGTTTTATTAACCTTTGTTTTTAATTTATATTTGTTTCTTTACCTATTTATTTATGTTTTGTATTTTTCTATACAGGTTTTACAAACAATGGTTTATTAAATATATATGACATTTCGAATGGATACACTTCGTCGGATGACTCGTCGCCCCAAGAAAATAATCTATGGTTATATAAAGCACAAGCCCCAGGGGCCTAAAATTATTAGGTAAGTATTTATTATTATATAAACACTTATTAAACCTTTCTGGCATTTGCATATATGGAGATATATTATGTACAAGTAACTGCCGTAAAGTGGTCAAAAGTTTTGGTTGTCTTAAAAATCGTTGAAATACTGATTTAATTATAATTATATAAAATTTTATATCAAGCCTGATATTTCCAGATTATTTTGTTTTAACTATAAATAATAAATTTGGAACTCATTTGATTCGACTTGCGTACAACGACGCAAACCACGTGCGTACTACCGCCATCTTGCGCGCGCTAAATTATTTATCTAGTACAAGTAATGTATTTCAATTGATATTATTTAAAGACAAAAATAATAGCTAACTTGTACAGCATTTATTACGCCTTTTATTTAGATATTAGATTTTTTCGTTGTAAAATAAATAAAAAGTATTGAAATGTGGGCGTGGTTTGGTGTTATGGAGTGGGTAGGAGGGGGGGAGTGGTGGCGTGGGTACGGCTTCGTTCTGGGAGGCGCGCGCCGGCACAGTCAGTCGTGTGAGCGCTGCCGACGCGCAAACAACCTAACCGGGACTCTGTTCGTCGCGCTACAGGACTACATCGGAACTTTGAAACTTTTTTGCGGCACATATGCCGCTTCTACATCAGGTGAGTATTTCTTTTTCAAACTATACTTTTCTTCTCTTGTAGTTTTTTCTGCCGCTACTAATTTCAGATGTATAGAAATAATAAATCTGGATGGTGTTGATAACTTATGGTCAATGTATTAGGTAAATTTTAGACCTTTTAGCTTTGGATTTAAAACAATTTGAAATTACACCAACCACAGCTGTCGCATAGAAATTCTGCTCAGATTTTAAGTAATACCTTTATTTTTAAACTACCCTCATTTCAGTAGTAAAACGATGTCCCAAATGAAAGATTACCGGCAAATTTTCCAGACTAAATCAAAGCGAATCTATAAATAGACGTTAAGGATATAAGTACTACCCACATCCCATCTTTAATTGGAGTTTCGTATATTTTACCGATTTCTGCGTGAATATAGGAAGATTCCAATTACCCGCAATTAGCAAAAGATTAAGTATTTTTTTGTGCAACAGGCAATTTGTTACTACCTGCGTTTAGCAGCAATAAAATGTCGAAACTGATTTTATTTGCTCGTAAGGCAACTCGTTACTCTCGAACCATTGAAAGATCGTAAGAGGGATAGTTACCTTTTTGGTGAGCAACTGAGGTGATTTTATAAATCGATTACCCTTATTCGGTACTTATAAAAAAAAACATTGTGTTTTACGTGTTTGAAACTAACTACCCACATTTTAATATTTTTTTCTGGTACAGGATAATAGCCGCGGTGGCGGCGGCTCTGGAGAGAACCGCCACTCTCTGGCGGACTTCCTTGGGCTGGACACGGCGCACCTCGCGGAACCCGCCGCCGCACCCGCCGTGCGCCAACGGAATAATGTAAGTACCCGCATATTTGGAAAATTCTCGAGATTTAATGACTTTGTTACGCGCCATCAAAAATTTATTTTCTCTTGCTCGAGGCAAAGGCAAAAGACTTGTGTTCAGTAAAGACTTATATCTACACTTAAAGACAAAATTACAGTACGCGCGGTATAACGTGACCGGCCTGAAGTTAGCGCTTCGATACGCAGTTTAAATCTATTGCGCATTCAAACGGTCAACTTCACCCCGGCCGAGGTATGCCGCGCGTGCTGTACCTGAAGTTGTATGCAAGTGGTTTATAAACGATAAAAAGTCTTGTAAATGTGGGTGGGGTCGTAACTATTATGCTGTCTTAATTACCGTAACTAATTTCAATATTTTCTGCACAATCCTCCTGGCTGACTTCAGCCACACACAATTACTTTGTCTGATAGGAACCGTTTGCCCTGTGACGCCTTGGAGTAATGTCGATGCTAAAGTTTACCGCCACAAAACCAGGGACCCTTTTTTATACTAGACTTGAACTAGTTATATTATACAATAGGTACGGTAAGTTGGTCCTTGGGGACTCGCTTTTAGCAACTGGTATAATAGAATAAGTACCCTCGGCTCGCTGGTCCTTGGACTCATTTTCTTTTCACTTTCAGTTTTGAGTTAAAAGTAGCGTAGTAGTTTTTCTTTAAAATATTTTGTCTTTGCATACATCCATGGACGCCAGATACAACAATCGTTCTTCGACTATGTGAGTACCTACTTATATGAGAATCGTAGACAGTACTCTTATAAAAGGGTACTTAACTACAGTAATCTAAAATTATATGGAATTTAGTTGAGCGCTTTATTTTCAAGATAATAATTTTATGAATGATTCGGCGTAAAAATCTCCATAACAGTAATGAATCTTGTACTTGTACGCAATCATATCCGTTGTTATATCGTAGCTTATCGTTTCCAAATGTGTTCATTTGCCCAATTCTTAAGAATTCACTCTGTAAATTTTTGTAGATACCAAGTACTCGCAAGGCGGCTTACCTAATCGAAAATTATGAAATTTAGTTGAGCGGCTTTATTTTTAAGAGATTTTGATGAATGATTCGGCGTAAAAATACTCCATAATAGTAATTAATCTTGTACTTGTACGCAATCGTATCCCTTGTTATATCGTAGCATATCATTTCCAAATGTGTTCATTTGCCCAATTCTTAAGAATTTACTCTGTACAGTCCCACGTTGGGCGCCAAGACGGGTCTTTATTGTTGTATCGCAACATGCATCACATTTTGTTATATTCATATAGAGCCAAGAGCTTAAATCAAATTTTAAGTACAAAGCACTCCGTAGGTTTTATTGTCCGTTCATAATGTACCGTACGACATCCGGTTTGATGCCAGTTAATGTTAGCCGAGATTGGTGCCAACAGTGGCCCGTATTAATGGGCCGGCCGTGCCAAATAATGCGAGCCGGATCGCTTGGGTTACTGCACTTGCATTAGCCGGCTTGCATCGTTTGGTTTCATATCAACCCCTGTCTGTATGAGATGCGTACATTTTATGGTCCACTTAATCTAGACTTGTATAACTTCATACAATTCAGATTTGTTTCACAACCCCCTTTATTTCATTAGTCTGCGTACATCTCGTCTGACCTCTAAACTTTTCCTCTGTTTATTTTTAAACCTTTCACAACCTACCTTCTATTGAATTCCCTCTCCAACAGTAGGACTATCGATTTTCCATGAATATTTCATTACCTACTTAAGAGCTAAATTTACAGAAGTTTAAAACTATTTTCACTTCCCGTTATTTATGGAATGGATCGGGAATAGATGCTGAATCTTCTCAATTTAGTAATGTGCCATGCGATTGCGACAGTTTCAGAGTATGGCAACGAACTTAAAAGCGGAGAATATTTTCCAATAAATTATTTTATCGATTGTAGTGGCACGCGGTAGAGGATTAAAAAGGGTATTATAAGGGGTACAGAATACCTAAAGAATTTAGGTACCTACCTACACTGTAGAATTCAATTGTTTTTTGTTAGAATGTTGAGTTGGTTGGTTTTCGCATCTTATCACGTAAATTAAGTCTCATTATACATGGGCAATCCCATGTATAATTTTAAATTAATTTAAATTAATCGCGGATGGAGTACCTCAGTGTGAGCTCCAGTACCTATTTATTGATCTGCGGCTAGCTTGTCGAACAAATGTGTATAATTTGACGAGCGCGTTTGCCTTGTCATCCCGGCCAGTGAACCAGAACTAAGATCAGAAAAAGAAATCCACAGTCGTTCAATTTAAGTTAACATATTACGAGGGACTTAGTTTTTAATTCCAGATCAGTTTCGAAATCAGCGTCTTAAAAGTAATACAAATAGTTCGCCAAGAGGCTCGCGTCACAACATACCCTCGAATATGGTGGAGCAAGTTAGCAATCGCGCACTTGGCAGGCGTCTGGCGGCATATCGCCGGCTATTGGCATGCATCTGGCAATATAATATTATTTGTGTAGGCTCATGCCAAGGCCCTCGCGTTTAATCGGCTCGCGCCCGCGACCCGGAAAACTATCTTGGATAACAGATACCCGGCTTTCATGCTTGTTAGCTTTAGGCACTGCGTATGACTGCCTTCAATTTTTGGATTGTAAAATAAGTTTTAGTATAGTTTTGAACTTTGATTGCTTGTAGATAAAAACAGATCCTATAATGTACAACTTGAGCGGGTTTATAAATGTTAACTTTTTAACTTTAAACAAAAACGTGGTCAGTTTAGCTTTCCTCTATTGAATAAGTTGGTAGTAAAGCAGCGAAAGTTGTCTGAAATACATTGCGAAACAAATCTTATTTTATGGGATTTCCAGAGCTGCGGTCCTCATATTTTATACGGTTACGGGGCATTAGGTGTTTCTACAATTCCATTTAATAATTTATATCGTAACTGCGACGTTCATATGTTCATTTTACCCTTTGCCTAGAATTGAGATTATAATAAAAAATACCTAAGCTGTTTCAGTGGGCTTTATTTAGGTTTGACAAAGGTCTGAATGGTCATAATTTTAGTTGCGATAGTCATTTTTCAAAACTAGACTAGACTAGCACCAAGGCACAATTCACAAGGATTTGTTCGTATATAAAAGCTTTATTTTTGCTGTAACCTGCTGAACGTAATGTTGAATATAGTTTTGCTGCTTGGAATAATGACGAGGTGGTTTTTGTGCAGGAGTTTGGTGGTGACAACGAGTGGCGATGGGAGGAGCCGGGCAGTCCCGAGGTAGCGCAGACGCCGCGTGCTCTTGTGCCGCCCGCCTGCTTCCCACCACGGCATCCCACCGCATTTGCTAGCTACAGGTACGGGACCAAATACCTTGGTCACAGTAATGAATTCCCTGTATTTTCTTGGGAATTACCTAAAGCTAAGTCATTCGAAGTTTTCCCAAGTAGACAAGCAAGTCATAATAATTATCAATGTTCCTCGGCACACGTCCCTTACAATTCTCCAGAAAGGGGTCCGTGCCTATGAATTGATTCATGCTTGACATAAGGCAGCATCTTACCACCGCTATACACCTTTTTAGAAAATTTCCAGCACTCCGGCAGTACTTGATATTCTATTATATCTTTACAGACAACTGTTTATACACTTAACAGGTGGGAACATTTCAGCTGCTACCTAAAAGCTCAATTTTTCTTCGCAACACTTTGGCCTCGTCCATTACACCCTCCATTAATACTAATTAAAAACTTGCGTACCTTAATGCGTCGCGTGGGTGAACATTCTAAGTAGCTTAGTGTACTTTAATGTAGCAATTAGTACAAAGTACGGTTGTTGCAGCGAGAGCGCGCAGCCCGGCGCCCTGTGGGCCGAAGAGTCCACCTCCGGCCGCGGCATTACGGACCTTGTCGCTTCCTTAGTAAGTACCAGTTTTCTTTGTATTCATAGCGGTAATTAAATACTTGGTTTCGGATTTCATAGCTCCGGGAGCAGGATTTTTGTAGTTTTTTGTAGAAAATTTTAGAGCATGTTTAGATAAAAACTCGTAAATTTGACATCGAATGTAACACTACCGAGATAATAAAATAATGGCTATAATAGCTTAGCAGAATAAAGAGTGCTTTATAGATGAGCGTTGTCGATGTAAACAGGTATTTCCTCGATGGTTCAGTAAGTGTATGTTTCAGAAGGCCCTGGCGATGCCCTCCGCGTCGGAGTCGCTGGCGCCCGGCCGCCCGCCCTGCGCCAGCGAGCGCGCCGAGCGCAGGCCCGACATGCTGCCGAGGCGCGCCTCGTTTTGTAAGTATTTAGTTGATGTTATATCATGCCTCATTAGCCTAGTGGTCCTAAGTTGTCATAACTTATATTATAACGAGCTTACACTGCTTGATCTGGGAATTGTCAGTAGCAGCTCTGAATTTGGATTTGTGCAGCTCACCGCTTGCCTAACGCCTCGGGGGTCGCAGCCGTATGGTATCGTCTATCCGTATATTCATTTTCCAGGATAAGAATCGGTCTCTTAAAACATTGTGGAAAATGCCTATTCAAATTGGTACTTTCAGATTTATTTGTAATAGGCATTATTGCCGATAGGTGGTGTGGTATCAAGCGGGCGCAACGGCGGCGAGGTGCTCCGCTGGGGCGGCAAGCTGCCCCCGCGCTGTGCCGACCCCAGCGGCGGGTTCAGTGCCAAGGTGTTCCTGGGCGGGCTGCCCTGGGACATCTCCGAGAGTGCGCTCATGCACACGCTCAAACACTTCCAGCCTTTACGGTAAGCGAGTCTTAACTGTCACATTCTTTTCTTCAATGTTTACTTTAATTACTTAATCCCAAGAGTCTTCAATCCCAAAATCATCATCAATTCATATACTGTTCCACTGCTAGGCACGGGTCTCATCTCAGATTTTGCATGAGCATCTGAGCATCTGCCAGGATTAGGCTCATGCAGGTGTTCCCTCACGATGTTTTCCTTCGCCGTTAAAGCGAGTGATAATTACTCACTATAGCAGTGAGTAGCCTAGAGGTGTGACCACTGGACTGCCAAGTCAAAGGCCTTGAGTTCGAATCACCTCTTTGAAATTAGTAAATATCAGCAGTTTATTCCTGAAAGATGTAGCGTAGTCTGAAGTGCGTTTTACTGTTGAGCCTGTACGTGAGTGTTGTGGTTAGCGTGGAGTGGCCGGGGCGCGAGGCGCAGAGCGCGCTGCGTGGCTACGCGTACGTGACGTTCGAGAGCGAGCGGCGCGTGCGCGCGCTGCTGGCCGCCAGCCGACGCGACGGCAACGACTGGTACTACCGCTTCGGCTCGCGCCGCATGCGCAGCAAGGAGGTAACACTACACCCACTTATATCAAACGGTTTTCTATTTTTTATTGTAAAATGTATGCTATTGAACTATTTTCTAAATAAACTATCCCTTTGCAAGATAGATGTGCTAATATACTTGCGAGCAAAAAATAGGCCCACTACTTTATTCTACTTTACACTCGGTTTGAGAGCTGATAGACATAATTGTCTCAAATACAAAAGTGGCAGATTTTTTTGCACACGAGTGTAGAAACTTATTATTGCAGCCAAGATCCTGTAAGTTCCATGCAAACCTAATTTATCTCGGTAACCTAACTGCCACTAAAAGGCGGTAAGGTGTTTAGTGTCGTTACTAGTAGTACTGTTTGTTTGTGTAGGTGCAAGTGATCCCGTGGGCGCTGTCGGACTCCAACTGGGTGGTGGGCGGGTCGGTGCGGCTGGAGCCGGCACGCACGGTGTTCGTGGGCGCGCTGCACGGCATGCTCAGCGCCTCCGCGCTCGCCACCATCATGAACGACTTGTTCTCCGGCGTCGTATACGCAGGTCAGTGTTATTCTACTCGTTTTCAAGTGTTCAGTCGTAGTTCTAAGTCTCCTTGCGGGTTAAGCGTTCACGCTGGGAAGGACAGTAAAATTGCCATGCCCAACACTTATCGTATTACATCCAAATCCTGATAGTAGTTTTAATTCCATGTATGCAGCCATAGCCCTCTCCCCCCTCTAATCCGCAATTTGTATAAGGTTAAAGCTGTTATGGATTTTACTAGTTGCATACAACACAATCTGCCATCGTTGTATGAGAATTTATTTCTGAAGACTGTACTGTCTGCACAGCGTTTGGACGATGCAATTAATTTATTGAACGAAATGATATTGGCGTTGTGTAAATGCGCTCTATAACGCAAGTTTGTGCACAGGTATCGACACGGACAAGTACAAGTACCCGATCGGCTCCGGCCGCGTCACGTTCAACAACGTGCGCTCGTACGTGCGCGCCATCTCCGCCGCCTACGTCGAGATACACACCGATAAGTTTACCAAAAAGGTACGTCATTTTTTAACTGATCTAAGCATAAAGAATATTTGAAACAAACTAGATACTCCTTGCTACTAAAGGTTTTTTTAGTTTTTATCTATTTTCTGGTCTTAAATTTTTTTGATAACTACATTGTGCCAACGTTACTGATCAACATTACTTTGGTTTGAAGTAGGTTTTCTGTTATTACATTTTCATGTTCAGGTCCAAGTGAACCCTTACCTGGAAGACTCGATGTGTTCAGTGTGTAACCTGCAGCAAGGGCCTTACTTCTGTCGCGAACCGACGTGTTTTGGGTAAGCCTAACTTGCAATTGTTTAACGTTTAAAATTTTGTCCTTGTGAGCTGTAACTATCACATAATTTTTGAGCCTGTTTCACAACCTCTGGGTAGCCGCTAACTGCCAGATAAATTAAAAAATGGAACAACATTTTTATGAAATTATCTGCCAAGTAATTTAACGGACGTAGTAAAATATGCCCTTAATGCATTTTCGAGACTAAGAAAGCTTCTTGTGCAGGTACTTCTGTCGCTCGTGCTGGTCGTGGCAGCACTCAACGGAAAAGCACATCCCGCTGATGCGCAACTCCAAGGGCGGCGGCGCGGTCGGCGCACGCGCACAGCTGCCGCACTCGCCGCCCAGCGAACACGGCAGCATCTTCAATGGGATGTTTACTCATGCTAATGAAGGTGAATTCGCTAACAATCTTGTTTTCCTGTTTAGCCTTATTCTAATTACCTAGCGTTAAAATGGATCAGACGGAAAATGTCAGAACAATTTTTAAATGGCCATTAAATATCAATCTTATTCCATTTAGACAAAGCTGGAAATAGTATGCAACATTACAATTGATAAGGTTTATCTAAACGAAACAAGGTTGATATTTAATAACCATTTAAAAAGTTTTCGAACATTTTTCAATCTGATTTGAATTGACAATCCAAAAGGATTTTTAGGTAAAAATTGTCACAGCAACAATTTGCATATTGTATAATATTATAAGTTTTTATTTAGCGTAACCACAACATCCTGTCAAGTTCAATTTTCGCCTCGGCTCTCCACATTCCTGATCAAAATAGCGGTCGGTTAACGCCTTTTACACGGAGCAATTTCATATCCTATCTAATGAATGCAATAAAATTAAAGCAAAGCTCGTTTTATTTTTATGTAACTGCTCTGTGTAAAAATGGTAAAGAATTTAAAACTATTTACTGTAGAGATTTTAAACGTTTAGCATCTGTTTGTACAGGCACGCCGTCGCCGGCGACGAGCGGTACGAGCGGCACGAGCGAAGAGGTGAGCGGCGCCGGCGAGGACGCGGCGGAGGCCGGCTGGCTGCACTAGGGCTGCGCTCGGGCGCCGCACTATTCGCTGTTGTCGACCCGCTATTAAGTTCGGCGCTTCGCCAACATATTGCTTACGTTGATTTATATCAAAATAAGATACTCGAATGTGCTGCTGCAATAGGTAAATATTTCTACCGATAGAAACGTTGACTCTTGATTTACGTAGCGGATTAATCTTTTGGAAACGGGCGTCTAATGACTGACCTCTCGATAGACTTGCATAACAGCCTAACGTGATATTTTTATAAAAACAATTTAGACTTACTAATTTTTCATAACAATTTTTTATTGCGTATTTGCAGTGTTTTAGTCGCTTTTGTTCGTGACTATTTAAAAAAGCAGGATATCGCACATTCGAGTTTTCTTATCGACAACAAAATTGATCTCTTATTATAGTTGATTATGAATTATTCATTTAGAAAGGTTTTTGTTTTGTAATCATATTTTTGATATTTATATTAACATTGTTACATTTACTTTTAAAGTAAAATGAATGTCTTGTAATTAAAAAGCATTTGTAGTTTTCAGCGATATGCTGCGCATTTTTGTATAAACTAGGTAATCGTTCACTCAATCAGTTTTACTAAAGTATACGCCATCAGCGTAGAGATGTTCCCTAGACAATTTTTACATACGTGCCTACTAGATTTAGGTGATTTTAATCAATTTTAATGTGCCTCCTAGTACTAGCCCCATAGGCCTGTGCAGTTATCGTTTTAAACATTTTAAATGGCTTTTAAAATGTATAATTGTGATTTTAATATTTTAAAAATGGTTCGTTATCTGAAATATGAAATGTTGATTTTATCTCGAATCGCTTGTTTGATTTTAAACTATACAAATATACTGTTAATGCAAAATTGTATTTTTCATTTATAATTTCTTAACCTTTTGAACGCCAATCACTTGTATACAAGTTCGAGATTTTCATGCCCTCAGCGCCACTACTTGATTAGAAGTAATAATAGTATAAAATAAATTTACAACTTTTACAAGACCTTTTTTGTTTTTATGGAAAATTGCCGCGTATTAAGTCGTATTTTTAACTTTTTCACACATAAGTTCTTGTTTGTTTTATATTCAATAAAAACTAAAACGCCAGAAAATATTTTAATGCCCCCAACGCCAAGTCCCCCAACGCCAAGTACTTGATATAAAGTAAGCCAGTGATGGGACACGATGAAGACCTCGCTATATTTCATCTCGTCGAAACGATCATAAATACTATTATTGCAAGAAAATTACGTGAATAAATAATATTTTATAAATATTGTAAACTATAAACTACAAACTACGTTTTATTCACCTTAATCAAGAATAAATAGGTTTTTTATTCATTGTCGATAGTGAAACACCGTTTGAAAAACCCATCCTTACAAAGTGGCTAGTTGTCAGTGAGCACAACGCCACGAACTTGTATAGAAGTAAATCTGTGACGTCATAAGCGGACGGGTTTCAAGGTCATAGTGACTTGTGCATTTTAGTGAAGTGCAATGCATCCATGCACATCCACGACAGTGGGTACTGGATCCTTTTTCATTTCTACGGCTTCTGTGCATGTACCACTTTCCTTAAATTTTGTTTCTTTTAGAGTAGATTCATCATAAGAAAAAGTTTGTGAATAATCAGAATTTTGAAATAGTTCGTCGTCTTGACATTCCGTTAAGTTGTCAACTTCCGTTTCAGGAATGTACTACCGTTTTCTATTAGTTTCTAAAAACAAGAACAACAATTGCTAGTATTTTGCGACACCTAAACCTATACCATTAAAAAAAAGATCTGTAACATCTGCGTAAAACAGTAACTTACCATCCATTTTAATTTTTAAAAAAACGTTGAAAACCACGTTTCTAGCTTCTATTGATTGTATTTGGTTCTATTTGTTGTAAGTAAACTAAATAAATTATGCATGAATCGGTTGAGGTTATGCACGTGTACCTCGACCACAGTGAATAGAAAAAAGAAAAATACTATAGACATCGACATCTAGACATCCTTATATCAGAAAGGATTTTGGCGTGCCTCGAGCGCCAACAACTTGATATGAAGTAGAAGGATTACATTTGGAGACAAATAGGGATGTGCCTTCTAGAACACACGTCTAATAAATTTACTATTTGGGAAATATATCCAGGTTTTCATATTGATTTTTTTATGAAATAAATCAAAATATGAAAATACGGTATCAGTTTTTATTTAGCTTCGTAAATTGGTGAATAAACATTAATTTCAACTTATAATATTATTTGTCGATAGGACATTAATCCCATCCCTACGTTTACTATAGATACGTTATACATTTGTAGCGTGGCGCTGGAGGACACATCGCGTATTATATAGATGGGCGTCGAAAAGGATAATGAGTTTATTACCATGTACCAAGTCTCGACTAGACGTGCGAGAATAAGCTGCGTAGAATTTCTCAATTTTATAAAACCCAGAACATAACGATTAAGATTGAAATTGTTTTTATTGTATCAATACATTATGTACAACAGCAATCTGTTTAAGAAAATATGCTGAAAGCGGGCATTTTGAAAACGCCCTCCCATTTTGAAAAAACTGCTAGCTTGTCTATCAATTAACATCTATCTATCCATACCATCTAAAAATATTTACAGAATTTAATAAACGATAAATAATAGTATTGACGAGATATCGATACTAAACTATACATATTATTGGTACTTATTCAACAAGTGTCGGCGTTATCGGTAGTTGCTTGTACCGACTAGTGTGGACATTAATTACTTCTTCGCTTGTGGGCAACCTAGCCCATTCTAAAATCGTGCTAAAGCACTCCTTTATCGCGTTATTTCGTCATTCATCCTAGGATACAGTTCTTGGGTAACAACATCGTGTCTAGACTAGTTAGTGTCGTCACATACAGCAGCAGGCTTGTCGGCGTGGTCGCGGGCCGCCGGCCGCCGCGGCCGCTAGTCGAAGCTCATGCTCATGTCGGAGGTGTTGGTGGCGTCGGCGCCGGGCGTGGCGGGGAGCGCTAGCACCGAGATGTTCACCGGTGGAAACGGGAACTGCGGTATCTCTTCCTCTGGAAAAAGTTACGAAGAAAGAAAATACATTATATTTCTCCACACAAATTATCAATATATATAAAAATGAATCGCCGACATGTTTGTACGCGCATAACTCCCGAACAACTGCACCGAATTGGATAATTCTTTTTTTGCAGAGTTCGTTATTGTCAGGATAAGGTTTGTATGTAAGATTTACTTTTTAAAACCAACGGAAAACGCAGGCGAAGCTGCGCGCGGGTCGCTAGTAAGAAATAAAATAAAATAATAATAATAAAACAATTAAAAACAAAGAAAAGCTTAAAAAACCACTTGCTACTATAGTTCAGAATCCGTAACAGTTTGTAGTGTAGTCAGACTTGGGCAAAATGTAATCAGTATTACGATTAAAATGTGTAATCATCAATTATGATTGAAGACCAACGAAATCAATCAAAAATGTTGTCATAGTCAGTGATTGATGATTATTAGTCGTAATCACGATTACTTTTTTTAATCGATTTCAAAGATTAATAGATATTTCGATATTCGTATTTTAAATCATAATTCACTGTCAACAAGTGTTAAGCTACCACATACCATGGAATTTTAAATTTTCCAATTTTGCTTATATCTCGAAAACGGCGTGTCCTAGCGCAAAAATAATGAAAAATTTGTCCCCTCTAACACCGCAGAGGATGAGGTGTTGTGACCGTTGAGGTCCTAGTCAAGTGACCAATGTCTAGAAAACCTAGTATGTCATATCGCAAAAATAATAAAAAATGTGCCTCCATAATTCTCGCGTAATTCTCAACGTTCCTATTTGTGATTGGCATTAGTAATAAAGCATAGTCGACGGAGCCCTTACGCCGCTTACGAGGAGCTCCTACTTCTGGGTGGTTTAAAAACGTCATTGACGTTCATTTGTGCACAATTTCAGGGTTCTAGACACAGCGGTGTCAATTTTCCCAATCCCTTGGGAATTTTCCATAACCGTCGGTCCCGGTTGTCATACGAACACCTATGACAAATCAGTCTTTCCTTCGAATATCGGTATTGCCTAGAAATTGGGTTGAGGAGGTCTGATGGCAGTCGCTCTGTGTAAAATACTGATATTCAGCTGCATCCTGGGTAGACTGGAAGCCGACCCCAACATGGTTGAGGAGGAAGGAGAACATGGAGGAAGGAGGAAGGATGTTATTCTGTTGTATAATCAATAATAATGTACTTTCACCGAAATCCGTGTAGTAGTTTTTACAACAAAAAAGAATTATTCAATTTGGTGCAGTTGTTCGGAAGTTATCGCGTACAATAGTATGTTTTTATTATATTTGCATCATGCATGGATTGTCTGAAAGAACATGCTTAGTGGCTTTAGGACTGCTTTTGTACCAACTGTGCATAAAAATCTGTGCAGTAAATAAAAAAAAACATTTGTCTATGTCAAGTTTGAATAATAAATGTTATAAACCTGTAAGCGCAGCATCCAGTCGGTCCACGATGGCGTCGAGCAGCGCCAGCGCTACGACGTCATCAGGGTCCTTGGCGAGCGCGGCGTGCAGCACGTCGGCGGCGTCGCGTTCCTTGCCCAGCAACGCCAGGCTCAGCCCCAGCGCGGCCAGCGACGCGGCGCGGCCGGGCCGCAGCGCCAGCGCGCGCCGGTGCCAGCGCAGCGCCTCGCCCGGCCGGCCCAGCGCGCGGCTCGCGTGCCCCAGCGCGTCCAGCGTCGCCGCCCAGCGAGGACCCACCTCGACATCCACATACACATCAAAACACTCGTAGATTATATTTAAATATTAAACATTCAGAAACCTTTATTATGTTTGTCAAACCTAACAAACGGGTCAAAATAGGCAAAACTATAATTCGAAAGCAGCAGCATTACGCTGCTCCTACCCTCATAACCATAAAGAAAATGTTGGATCGAAATCAATATCCTGTTTACAACGCCATCTATACTTATAAATACAAAATACTTAGATAAACGTAGTACAGCTACTCCCCAATAGATGGCACTGTAATATCGGTAAAACATTAACAAATTCTAGTACAAATTGATTAATTAGCGTTTCTTTTGACTTCCGGGAAAAAAAAACAGTCTAAACAAAATAAATATTTTACAGACATAACAGTGCCATCTATTGGGGAGTAGTTGTACTATCTTTTGTCCAAGCATTTTTAGGAGTGTTAATAATTTAGGTAAAAAATGAATAGTTATACATTTTTGTATAAATACCACAGAGAGCTGTAAGGTTATATGGTACCTCCTCGTCCCCGGGCGGCGTGGCGGCGCGCAGCGCGTGCAGCCAGAGCGCGCGCGCGGCGGGCACGTGTCCGTCGGCGAAGGCGGCCGCGCCCGCCTCGTGCGCCACGTGCGGCTCCGACACCACGCGAAGCACGCGGAACCACGCTTTCTCATGGCTTTCAGACTCCTCCAACATCTATTTTAATGTCATTTATAGTTTATAAATAAAGACATGACTAAGCCAATTTTGTACCTCGTTTATAGGCCCTATTTGTCATGTCAAAATAACAGCTTTTGATTTGCAAGTAGATAATGGTACTTAAAAAAAACTATTTTGTATGAATTGATATGATCTCTAAAACAGTTGACCCTATTTTGATGGGACTTTCACTGGCAGATAGCCAAACATAAACATACCAGAGAGAGAGGCGTATTATGTCTGGGTATTTCTTATAACTTTCATCCCCTATTTCAACCCCTTACAGCCCTCTTTCGCACTAAAATGTATGTCCTTTCTCAGGCTCTTGACTATCTGTGTACTAGTAGTATAAATATAACAAAACGAACCTTAGCATCATTATGTAGGGTGGCCGCTCTCGTGAGGAATCTCTCGCACATGGTGAAGTTGTTCAGCAGAGAACACTCCACGCCCACGTACAGCGGCGGGAGGTGGCACCCTGCCATCAACTGACTAGCCTGCAACCACGACAAAAGGATTATATTTAGGAAAACGAAACATTCTGTGAATATTCCGATGTCCAGTGTCCTGGTCCGTAATCCATATTTTAGAATATTTTGTTTAAACTATATTAGGGGAGGCTTTACCACTTAGCGATAATGTCACCCGAAAATAATCATTGATTTACTATCGAGTGAATTGAGCTATAGTAGAAAAGAAAAAAATCTAGGAACTACTACTATAAACAAACATACATAAACAATATTAATATGTATAGATATAGAACATTAACCTAAATGTCTTATGTGGTTTATATTTTTTTTATTTATAATTGTCATCAAAATAAATATGAAACAGAAAGTCAGACTGACTTTTTAAAAGTACCTACTTATATGGTCTACTTGAAATAAAATGAATTTGAATTTGATTTCGAAATTGAATTTGAAAGGTTAAAAAAATATGAATTTTCTAGCAACAGTTTTTGTAGTACCTTAAAATAAGCCGCCATCGCCTGGTCGTGCTCGTTGTCTGCGGCGAAGCTGTGTCCGTACGCGAGCCACACGCAGCCCGCGCTCGGCTCTAAGCTCTTCGCTTTACTCAAGTACCGACGCGCTAACTCACTTTTACCTGTGCAATCATAATAACATTGATGACCACCATTGACCGCCATCACACAAGTACACAATCTTTCCCCTTCGATTTACAAGATTACTAGATACATTTTATAATTAAATATTCCCTTGATTTCCTTTTATAAATTTTACTGTTTTTAGATTAAGTACTAAATGGTGTTGCAATTTTTTATATAGTTATATACCTATAATTCACATCAGGTCCTGTAGGTACTTCTGTTATTTATTATTTGTTGTGTGTGATGTAGGTCTATGCTGTTGGTGTATATTTATGTAGCTGGACCATGCTTTAGGTCCAGCTAGGAGCTCAAAAATGATACAGTTGCATCCATATCCGGGTGGACAACGACGCTTCACGTCCCTGATATGTATGATGGAACTTCAAGGCACTAACTAAACTCACCAATAAGATAATAATAGCAGCCCACTGCGTACCACGAGGTCCAGGCGTTGGGGTAGGCGTCGACGAGCGAGTGCGCGAAGGCGAACAGCTCGGAGCTGCGGCCCAGCTCCACCAGGCAGGCGGCGCGCACCTCGGCGCAGCACCACGGGTCCACGCCGTCCAGCGCCGCCAGCGCCGCGCGCCAGCGGCACGCCGCCGCCAGCCGCCGCGCGCGGCTCGTAGCCGCCTCCATCATGCGCCCGCCCACCACCTCGGCCTCCGCTGTTATCTGTCGTAGGAACGACAATTATTTAAATTCGGAACAACCATTACCATTAAGAACTGTAAATAATACAACCGTGACAATGACCGCAAGACAATGGCAAGGCTGTCTGTTCTTTATTACTTACAGGACAGTCCGTGTCGGGTGGCGGCAGGGCGGCAGGCGCAGGAGAGTACCGGTTAAGTCTCTCCCGGTATGCCGCGCGTAGCAGCGCACCCTCTGCTGCGCTTAGCTGACTATTTATTGGTAGCGATTCTATTAGCTCACTCTCTGAAACGAACAATAGTCATGTTCAGGCTGCAGCTAAGAGTTAGCGTGCTATTTGCTATTAGTCTGATCTAAAACACAACTTTTTTCCTAAGTAAGGTGTCATCTAAGAGATTTTAAAAACCATCAAAAGTCTAATATTGTAATTACTATAATAAATAATAAGTTATTATTGTGTGAAAGAATCTATAGTTATCACAATTAAAATAGCTTAGAACTCCTGTAAAAGTTATGGGGGAAGAAAAGAATGTTGGAGAAAATGGGAATAAGACTGTTTATCAACTATAAAGTATAATCGTCTATATACTGGTGATGTTGTGTTAAGCTGGGTACTCACTTAGCAGTAACGTATCAGATACTGTATCAACCTGCAAGTGAGTACGGCTCGTCCACGGTTCACCGCGTATCTAGCTACAAGCTGCCGGAGCCGCCTTTGTGTTCGCAGTGATACTGCCACTCGGCGGGTCACTGCGAGCTTACAGCGCTCCACGCGCGAGCGGCTCGCAGCGGGCTCGTGGCTATGTACTCACTTGATACCGTATCTGATACATTACATGCTACACTGCTAAGTAAGTACCCCGCTTTACATACCCTGGCGCGGCGTGAGCGCGTGCTGCTCGAGCAGTAAGTCGAGCGCCTCGTACTGCGCGCAGTCAGCTCGGAGCGCTGCTGACAGCGCCTCGGCCGCTGCCTCACGCCGCTCCAGCGAGCACAGTGCGCGTGCTTGCCATATGAGCACGCCTGCTAATGCGCGCTGAAACCATTCCAAGACATTTTCAATCTAATTGAAGTACTAATTACATAAGTGTTAATATTTTGCTATCACTCTATTAATTAAGATAATTACTTATAAATTTGAAGAACTACACCTTACATTGTGTGTTTGGTCAGTGTTCTTGGGTTCCAGCAGCATGGGGTCGCATTCTTCCATCAAGTTGAGCGCCGCGGCGGGCTCGCGCGCTGCTAGGTAAGCGCGCATCGCCACGCCCAGGCATAGCAGGTGTCGTCTACGAAAACCATAAATCTCCATTACTATATTATTATTATATAAGTTAGCAGTATAAACAATTCTCAGAAAAAAAAAATATTTCTTCTAAGAAAATAAACAGAAAAAAAATTGAATCACTTGACAATAAACAGAAATTTGTTATGTTACACTGAAAACTTTAAAAATCGCTTTAAGATTACATTTAAATAATGTCAGGAAGATACAAGCTTTTCATTAAGAATTTTGGCATGTTCATGACTTATTTTGATCCCAAATACTGTATACAACACAAGTAAGGTCACCTGTGCAATCCTCTAGAAGTGACTGCATGTGCTGCTCGGTGCAGTTCACCTCTGGCAAGCATTGCACTGGCCAGGAGCCACACATCATCCCCGCTGGCAGAATCCAGGCCACCTCCTGCTGCAGCTGCTGCTGCATCTGCCCAGAACAGGGCACTTGTCCATTGACCCTAGGACACATTATGTATTAGTAAGTATTTATATTCATAGTGATGTAACAATAAGTACAGTATTTTTCCAACACACCTGTTAAATATACAAACTGAATATTAAGAATGGGTTGAGGTCAAATATTATAATGCCGTAATGTGGGTGCTGGGTATGCCATCAAAATAATGACACCATACCCTACTTGTCAATAATCAGAACATTTGCGTGAGCACTAAAACGATTATCTTATTATTTACAGGATCTGAGAAATCTTTAATGCTATTACTTGGTTACACAAATTTTGGTTGGCTATAGAACAAGAGGTAGTTGACCACATAAGTAAGTACATAAATACTTGTGTAATTTCATCAAAATAAGTTGTACGCTATTCCAACAATACATGATATTTACCAGTTCAGAATATTGTTTTACTAGAGACCGCATCAAATCGATGTTCATGCAGCCTTCTATACTTGACCGGCCGGTAGGTTCGCCTTTATCCATTACTCAAAAAATGTAAGTGGCGAGTTAAAGTATAGAACAAAACTGGGCTAAACCAACACAAAACTTCAGAATCTTCATTAAAGTAAACTTTTATTTAAACAACGCTACATTTAGCAAATTTTGTAACTTTATTCACTTTTTTTCGTTTGTCCCGCGTCGATACCTTGTGAATTGACGTTAATGTTAGACATAGACATTTTGATTTGTTTGTGTGTGGTTGTCAATTGTCAGTGTCACCATTGACTTTAGGTTGTTGTCCCTTGTAGCGCAGCGACAGGTTGTTTTCACTTAATTTTTAGTTGAACATTAGTTCATTCAGCCCTTATCGATTTGTCTTCTAAATCCAATGTAAGTCGATAATAGAGGAAAATAACCCTCCTTCTGGCGCAGTAAGGTAAAAAGTAATGCTTGAAAAAACGCTTCATATCTAATACTGAAATCTTTAAAACTGCAATTAGAATTTAAATACCCTGTATTACAGAAATAAATAACATCATTCATTTTTGAAATTATACTTATTATTCTTCATAAAGAAAAAGTACCATTACCTAATCACTAAACATCACTAATTCACTATCACTCTTTAGACGATTCATTATCAACTTGTCGTCTCATTAGTAGGATTATAAATACCACTCTATTTGGGCGAATGTACCCATGCTGTCAATTGACAGATTTGAATTTTGATGACGGAAAGAAAAAGGTTATACACAGTAAAAGAGGGAATAGGCTGATTAAGATTTATTTATTAAACCGTTACTAAATAATATTTAGGTGTTCCTAGTATCTTATTGTGTAGTGTAATTATAGAATCAAAGTTTTGAGTTTTGTATACATTTTGCTACCTCAAAACAAAGCAACGTGTCCTAGGTTAGGCCGTTGAAACATGTTAGTTTATTTGAAATAACATGACTGAGAGGAAAATGTGCAAGTTTTACAATTTAAACGTGCCTGAACGTCGATCTGGGGAGGGTGGGCAAGGTGGTGGCGCTACGCAGAACCACGGCAACAATGACGAGGAGGACAGGAACTCTGACGAGGCGACGCCGCCGCCTGTGCCGGCGCACGAGCACAAGCTGGAGTACTGCTATTGGATGTGGTTCTCACGCCGCCCCCCCGCGCGTGAGCTATCCTCTTCCACCACTGGTTATGTTCAGGTGTGTTGATGTTCAGGCACAAACAATGGTTTTAAGGTGTCTATGAATTGTTACAAACACACACTAAGCACACTACAGTTTAGTCTTCGATATACCTAATTGAAATCTAAACTGTAGTGTGCTACTTCATGAAGCAGTATTTATTAACACAACATGGCTTTGACATAGTTTAGAAGCCTACTTCAATGATGTACTCCATTTTAGACTGGTTTACCTCCCATCAAGCACAAAGACATACATTTTAGTCAGGAATTAAAAAGAAACAGTACTTTTTAGGCTAAGCCTGTTCATGCAGTATGAGCCACCTATTATTTATGTGTAAATCTGCCTTATGTTCTTTAGTGCACAGAACACTTTAGAACACAGCCTGTGTTTCCACTAAGTGGCACCAAATAGGCTGAATTTGTTTGTAGTGAAAAGCAAAAACCATTATTTTGTTTACTACATACGTACACCTGTTTCCCATAGGGGTAGGCAGAGACTATTGATTTACATTTGCTACGATCCTGGCATACCATTTCTTTACTAATTATTAAGTAAGTACTTATTACATATTGCAAGCTTTTTACTGTGTTTTTTGGGGAAAACTGGTGAATATTTTCATAGGGGACTCTTCAGCTAGGTTGTGAATCTGGTGGAAATGCAGCTTAAAGCTTTACAAAAATAATAATCTACAATAGTTCTATTGATTTCAGTTTGTTAGAGTGGCCTAGATCTGTGCCATTGTAACTGCTAGGTGCTACCTAATTCTAAGCTCTATTCAAACATAAAAATGTTGAAGCTGCATTTTTATTTGTATATAAGCAGCCTCAATGAAATTAGTTTCAAAGTAGCTGTATACTTTATAGAATAAATAATGAACTTTATAGGAATGCTAAGTATTTAAAACCTATGTTACAAAGATGTAATATAAGACTTAAAACATAGTAAGTTAAAACTAGGGTTACCAATCAGAGGATATTTACAAGTATATTCTGAAGAGAAGATAGTAGGTATAGTGTATAGAGACCTATGGGTGTGTATACTGAAGATGTATGTGTGTGTGAGGACCTATAAATAACTTTATGTGAGTTATAATAAAGAAACAAAAGAATGCAGAACATGTTTCTACACTAAACAAATATTTAGTTTTATTACTCAGAAAACCTACAATTGGGAATATAATTCTCAATAATAAATTAAGGTCAAACAATAGGTATTCATAACATTGAAACCACTTTTTTAAAGAACGAATCTGCCAAAGTAATCTAATCTAAGGCATAAATCCGTAGAACTGACTTTTACTCAGCTAAATACTTGACAATCAGTATAGTAGAGCATTGACTAGACTGGATTTTGTTGGTGCTAGGCACTAGGCTCTCAAACAAAGGAGACCCAATGCCCAGTAGTGGGACAATTAATGGGTTGATGATGAGGCACTAGGCTGGATAAAATTTGAATCAGTTTGCTGCTGAAATCACTTATTATTGATGATGAGGCACTAGGCTGGATAAAATTTGAATCAGTTTGCTGCTGAAATCACTTATTATTTTTCATGGCATAGCACACAGTAGCCGTATAGGTGATAATACAATTATGCTGCATATTATAATTCAGTTTTTATTTTTACCAAAACTGATTGCTGTTTACGTAACTTGCAGGCGTTACGTCTGGTGGGTAGGGTGGCGAGCGTGGAACAGTGGTGGGGGCTGTACACGCACCTGGCGCGGCCGTCCGAGTTGCCGCCGCTGTCCGACCTGCACCTGTTCAAACTGGGCATCAAGCCAATGTGGGAAGACCCTGCCAACGTCAATGGTGGCAAATGGGTAATCTTTCATTTTCCTGATAAATACCTCAAGATCAAAAAGTTTAATAGATTTTCTTGATTTTAATGCTTCACTTCATAACTATCCATTCAATAATCTTTTACTATTGTTTAACAGCTTACAGCTATAATAATATTGTAGTACTGTGAATAAACTGTTGTTCTTAATGTAACCTCATTTATATCATTCTTCAGGTTGTACGGCTACGTAAAACACAAACGGGTCGTGCGTGGGAGGACCTGTGCATGGCGATGCTGGGCGAACAGTTTATGGTCGGCCAGGAGCTCTGCGGGGTCGTGCTGTCTGTACGGTTCCAGGTACAGTACTAAAGTTTACCAGAAAAGCAATTCAGCATGGCAAACTTTGTTAACTTTTGTCTGTGGTGACTAACAACTTGTCAAACGCCTGTCGTGTCATCCATACTGAATCGGTTACAGGAACCATAGACGTCGCTTTTTATACTGATTGTTAGTAAATAAATGTTTGTGGTGTGTAGGACGACCACCTAGCGGTGTGGCACCGCACGGCGTCGGACACGGCGGCGGCAGCGCGCGTGCGGGACGCGCTGCGGCGCATCCTGCAGCTGCCGGCCACCGTGCCCATCGAGTACAAGGCGCACGGCGACTGCCTGCGCGCGTCGGCCGGCCGCGCCGCGCCCGACGACGCGCCGCCCGCCGACGAGCCGCACTCCTCCTAGCGCCGCGCCGCCCCCGCACCGCGCTCGCACCCGACCCCGACTTAGTTCTTAGCGGCACCGTCGTGTTCGATACAATACCGAGTGAAGGAATTATTTTCTGACATTACGAGCTTCGGTCTCTCAGTATAGCCGTGACGTCAGTGGTGCACCTTTTGGTTCTAGCCGCCGCGGATATACTTTTATTTACTCTGCCACTGTTAGACTCGAAACATGAGTTGTGACTGCATGTACAACCTTTCTGTAAACATTAACTATTAAATCAGTACATTTTAGGAGAACCATTGTTATAGGTTAAAGTTTACCTTCACCCGTACTAGCTAGCAGAGTATTATATAGATGATATTGTAATTGTATTATTAAATGTGAATCTGAGTGAGATTACGACTGCTGCCCGCAATAGTTCGCGCCGGAGTCTCACGGCCGGTCCGCCCTAGCAATGTACATATAGTGAAATTCAAAGTTAAATAAAACAAAGTAAATGCGATGTCGAGCCGTGAGACTGACCGCCCCACAAGCTCAACATTGTACAGTAAAAAGACCTGGATATTAAATGAAAATAAAGAATCAGAATTTGTATACTTTAAATGTTTGTTTTCTTCTATAGCTCCAATGTCATCATGGTAACATATTATTCCCATGTGGGATCCGAGTGTTTGTTTACATTGATTAGTTTATGTTTAAAAATAATAGAAAAATGGATTGAATAAAATAAAATGTTTGTCTAGAAAATATATTTTAATACATCAAATTTCAACAGACATTCACGTTTGTTAATTTAAAATAAAAAATAAATGATAAACATGGCCATTAAGACATTCGTTATTCGACTACAGACGACACGGTGAATCGACCTCAAACATTATGTCCAATAGTGTCTACACACTACCCGATCTAAAAACTTTCACTACTCTTCTTTTACAATAGTTATTTTACACTAGAGCTGTGGACACATTGGAAAGTAGAGTAGAAATTAGGCCTTTATTGACATCCCGGAATTTATAAACAAAGTTGTTTCTACAAGCGCAAATGTTATGACAAAACTTTATGCGATTTACACGAAGCTATAAACACGGCTTTATATTTTAATGCTTGTAAAAAGAGCATTGTCTTCGTCCTGTAGTTTGTTTAGTCGAATATTTTTCTTTTTGGGAAAGTGTGTCCACAACCTAAAACTCTTGACATTCAGATGAAAATATTATACTAACTTACTCTACATTATTTACATTTGGCAACATTACTTAGTCTATGTGTGGTGATATGCACACGGCATAGGTAAATCAAATTCATTATGATTTCCCATTATGATATTCAATTATGTTCTAAAATCACAATATTTTCAATGATATTTCTTCTCAGTGGTTTGTTCTCTTGCGTCACTTTGTTATATACTCCACACCACATACCAGAAGCTATACAGCAGAGTAGCGTAAGGGAACAAAATCACAGTTTTTGTTACAAATTAAGTGCGTTCAAAATTATTTGACTTTGTTTTTGAGGGAGAGACTACCATTACTATGTAAGTGGGCGCCTTTCCCCCAAAACTATCTATGTGCTGTTAGCATAACCAGTCTGCTCTATGGCACAACATGTACTGTCAACTGTTTACTTACATTCACAACGATAAAATGCCTAGAAACCATTAGGGCTTAAGACTCGCACATCTCTTTGTACATATGCTTTTTTGGCCGTGAGACAAGGATAAATTACGTATTAAGTATTTCATTTATCATTCACATTAAATCGGAAAATTTATCGAAATGCTTTCCTGACAAAAATCAATCCAAATAAAGATTTTCACAGCCAAGATGTCCCCATTACCTTGGGCTACATGGGAACATTTTGTTCATACCTCCTTTCATTTATTTATACTTATATTTCCCATCATGTGAGTGTTAAGCGCTATTAGTTGCGAGGCCGAAGACTGATTATTGCTAAATAATATTAAATAAACTTAGCAAATAACATCCACTTATGCAAATACTAACACCTATTTCATTGCTTTAATTTTCAATCAATTTAGCACTTGTACGCTTTACGAATTAAGAACCAATAAACTAAGTAAATAAAGCCAATTTTACAAAGTAATACCAGTCTTACTAAATAAAAGGTCCCTCATACGAGAATCGGGCAAGATTAGTTATGTCATATCAATTCCATTTGTTCGTCGACGGCTCAGGCAGTGTAACCAAAACCATACTACAATAATTATAATTAATATTACTGCATGCTGCGACAATTCGACTACATGAGGGACCCCGTAGTATAAAAAATCTAAAAATAAAATGGATATAACAATGTTACTAAAAATTTAATGTAACACGAGTATTCAAAAAATGTCGCTTAATAAGCTCCAAAGTAATAATGTTAATTTTGTTAGTACTTAGACCAATGCTAAAAAGCCAATTATTTTTTTAAAACATATTCTATTAAAGAAATAAAACGGAGAAACGAAGATTAAAATATTTAAAAAAATACTCGCTGTAAAAAATCTATAAATAAATATTTACACTAGGCATTTTATGTAAAAGCTTATCTAATAGCAGCAGTGTCCATGATTAAACCGGTTTCAGGACTTAAAAAAAGGGAAATATGGACCGTTAATTTAATATTTTTCCGGTTTTATATGATATGATGGACACTGTAGTAGAAGTATATTTATTGCGACATTTACTACGTTACTCACAGAGCAAATGCCAGGAAGTAGCAGCGTTTAAGGAAAGGGAGCGTGAACGACGACAATTACCATACATTAGGCCGCAGTAGGATGTTTATGAATAGCTCTATAAGTTGTTTGTGTGGCAATCAATTTAGTGTCTAGCCAGTAGGAGCCCCCACCGGCTTGACCGACTAGACAGTGCCGAATTTGGAAGAAACCAGTTAAAGAACATGTATTTTTCTCTATCGTTATTTTACTCACTTATAATTTTCCGGAGAACTGCAAGTTCTGTGAGTGTGCAGGATTAAACGTCTGCCTAAAACTTTCCGCTTTATAGGCGTGATGTTCATAATGTTTATAAATAAACTAAATATATTTTTAAAGATGCTTTATCGCATGCTGCCTTTCGTTTTCAGACTGCTCTGGAATACATCAAATGCCTTTTAAACATTGAACATCAATACCACTTTTATAACGTGTGCTTATAGATCATTAAAACAGGGCGTGATCTATATTAGCCCTGTCGACTCGAGCCGATTGACACGGAAATAGAATTCTGAACCCTAAATTATAGCTGCTGTCATATCAAAAATTTATTTTATTACTTCAGTTTATTAATAATTGTCATTGTCATTAAAAAAATTGGACTGGAAAAATCTATGTCAATGTACTCACACTACTCACACTGACATATTTATTTTTTAAATACACATATGTAAAAGCTGGTAATAACGGGTTTCCGTTTGACCAATCAATTCCTATTTTTCTTGTGCCCGTAAACAATAAATATTATCGCAGAAATATACTGGACTATAAGTATTTCGATGCTTTTGATTCTGTGCAATAAATACATTGTGCGTATTTTTATCGATATAAAAATTTAACATCAGTGTAGGTATAATAAAAAATGTATAGGCTGCATGTTCAGAGAAGCAAAATTACCTTCATTACAAAAAAATATATAACAATCGATAGTCACGTGTGGACATTGATTCAGAGGTATATAGCAGACAAAAATATACTTATTAGTGATAAAAGTATCACCATAATAAAAATTGATACAGTGTAAGGTATCCATTTAAAAATAACAGTTACCAAATAATACCCTCAATGTCAGTTTCTAATAAAAAACAAATCATGTTTACAATGGTATTAATTTTCATAGCCATTTATATTGTTTTTAGATCACAGTTGATCAGCTGCTAGTTATGTGCCTAATCATAGTGAAACGCAGTACTACGATGGATATACTTTAGTGTAAAAATTAAAAAAGGTTTGAAGATATTTTTAATAAATTATAAAGTATACAGAGTAGTTTCTGCATTACACCGTAACATAGGGCCATTTGAAAACCAACTAGGATCAGTTGTAATAAGAAAAAAAAAAGCTACCAAGACATAGGTTATCTGTTAAAAAAATATTTATAAAATTAAAAACAAAAAACTCCCAGCAGGTTTTCAACTACCTCTATTTTACTACACATGTAAGTTGTAGTCTGTTACCACCTTTTAATAAGAATGAAACATAGGTCGACTTAAATTCTCGATCCCCAATTTTAAAGGACACGGATTAAAAATACGCGAGAATCCTTAAAATATGCGAATCCCACTATCACTTCAGATTCAATAATACAACTAATTTATTGAATTTGACTGTCCAATTTGTAACATAAGCTTTGTACTTTACCTTTTTTCATACTGCCGCTTCACATTTTGTCTTAGGTCAATCTAAAAACTTGGACTGACTGATAGAGACTTACATCTCTATGGGCGTAGTCGGGGATAAACCTCCCCACAATATAATTCTATGAAGGTCACCAAGAAACATATTAGCACATTTACATTGTGTACTCTGATTTCAAATCTGAGACAATTTGGTGACTTGGTGCTGCTATGGTATAAATTGTTTTATAGTCAGGTCAGCGCTGATCGCGGTATTAACTAGCAAAGCAATGACACATCGTACTGATGACTCAATGTTGATCTGCTCTGCTTCATTGGCTACCAAACTAAACTACCAACTACGCCCATTCATTCCAATCTATTCTGTACCTTCTTTGTTATTAGTTCAGAACTGTATGAGCGGCAGTTCGACGTAGGTGTGTCGTCAGCAGGGCTGCTGGTCGGCCAGCTCGTGGATCAGCAGGGGCGTGGTGTCGGGGGTGAGCGCGGGCGCGGCGCTGGCCGGCTGCTGCGCGCACACGCGCTCCAGCACGCACGACGCGGACAGGCGCGCCTCCGCGTCGTGGTCCCAGCACTCCTCCATCGTGTCGCAGAGGACTGATAGACCCTGCCGATTAACTCTATTTTAGTAAACATTGCGATTAATCGGCGGCGACTGCCTCATTGATCTTGCGTGGACAAGCGCGGTAACCGAGTGAGATGCCCCTTTCGATACTCGAGTAGCCAGCAGTTTGAATTTGTTACATGGAACCTAAAACATACTGGTGGACTGTGGGTGTACAAATGTACTAGTGTACTTGATGTACACAGTACCATCAGTGCACCTCTGCCTACTCCTTGGGTACAATTAGGTAATCAAACAGAAATGTATGTTATGTTAATGTGGAACAAAAACTTATCGTAGAAAATTTCTCATAATTTTGAAATTCCCTGGGAATTTTAAAATTGTTTAACCAAAATAATGTTCACAATTTCGTCTGTTTTCCATAAAAACACTTACGGGATGGTTCCGCCAGTGCGGCGGTATGTTGGGGCGGAGTTTGCGCTGCACCACGGCCTCCTGCATCTCCTCCAGGCTGGGGTGGGAGCCCACCTCCTCCTCTAGAGGCAGGCGGTACTGTCCTGGTGAGTCCGGCCCGGCGTCGTTACACCTACAACGTGTAATAATTACGTGTACACTCCATTAAGTCATAAGCATCATTGTCACTTATACAACAATGATCTTTGCTTGTGTACAGGGGGTCTACTCCCTAGGTACAAATTCCGTAGTTTCGGCCTTCGTTACGGGCTATCCTACTCCTTATCACCTACGGACGCATGATTCGTTCGGGTCCCGAACTATGAATGACAACTAGAGATGGGCAACGTGCCTGCCATTTTTATTTCACACTATGATTTCCCTTTTTGTGCCCGTTTTTACCCATTTAGAGCATACAAATGTATGCCCAAAATGCTGAGCACATTGCCCATCTCTCCAGATATGTTTTTACCTATCCGAAAAATTTAACCAGACACTTCTTTTAACGGATATTGTCTGGGCTACTTTCGGACGGACCGGTTACTTCGTTGACGGAGGGAGGGAGTAGACCCCCTGATTGGTAGATGGAGAGATAGCAGTAAATTAACCGATACCTACAATTATAAATAATTTAATTGATTGTTGTTATGCCGTCATAATTTGTGGGTTTTTGTATGTAATTCCCAGCAGCAGCTCGGAGTCTGGATTTGGTTTGGTTGGACCTAATTATAATGTAGAAAACGCGCTTTACTGTACATACACCTCTGCCTGACCCTCCGAGGAATACAAGCGTGATGGTATGTTATGTATGTGTCCACCTCAATGGCGCTAGGGGTGGCCGTGTAGAGATTGTCTGTGTTCTAGCACAACAAAGGACCATTAATTTTACCACTCAGAAAATTCGCTCTTACCACTACTAAACCACTAATCCAAATATTATTATTAATTAAATGTAGACAAGTGACGTCTCTCTAGAGATTTAACATCAATATTCGTTCAGCTCGCAAAGCGATTCCTTTTCAAAAATACTTTCCCCGTATCAATAATTCAGAAGCCCAGTTCAGAAGTGATGAATTTGACCTAAAAACATCAATGGAATGGTTCTAAACTTAGTTCTCGTATATTTGGCGAGTGCACTGGATATCTACCGTTTACTTTACGTACCTATTTCATTATGTGAAAATATAACTGAAGACCCACAGTTACTTTTTTTTTCTAAAACTTTCAGCTGTTAATTTAAGATAATTCGGGAGTTTTTGCTGTGTAAGTGTAACTCGTTTCATGTTCTCAAAGTAAACATAGAGATGTGTACATTTAGCTAAAAATATTACTACCTAACGCGGTTTTTTTCGAAACCGTCGTAAAATATGTTTAATTCATATTCTACATAAAGATATCACACAGAGTGCATGGCATTTTTTAACTCAAAAATTATATAAAAAAGTCTGACTCACCTTGAAGCGATCTCCCACAGCACGAGCGCGCAGGCATACATATCTATCCTAAGGAAAGCGTCCTTGGTGAAGTTGATAGCTCCGTCCAACACTTCTGGCGCCATATAACGCCGCGTTCCAACCTGTCCATGGGCGTCGCCACAGCCTCTCCCAGGCACGAATATTAAGGCCAGGCCAAAGTCCGCGATACAAGCGCTCATGTCAGCTTTAAGAAGGACGTTCTTGGATTTGAAGTCTCGATGAGCAACTGCTGGTTTTCCCCCGCCTTCCTCGTGGAGGTGGGCAAGTCCACGAGCCACGCACGCCGCAATACGCCATGCCTCTACCCATGTTAAGGTGTGACCTTTCAGGTAGTCGCATAGGGATCCCTGATAAAAAAATATATGTCTAGACTCCTGTGCAGATATTTTAGCCCTACTTAATTAATACTACAAATATGCCATACCATAATGTATAATATTACTCATTCATCATACTAACAATATATTAGCCGTATAAACTTGTATAAGTTGACAGGAAATTCTTTATTGCTACAAACCTATTGATCTAATATGATACAGACGGATATTTTTAGCTTGCTTCTATTGTATCATCTGAGTCTTATATAATATTTATCACAATAGGGCGATGATTTATTACTGGGCAACACCACTTTCTTGTATGTAACTACATTTGTAGGCATATTTATACTAAAATTTACCCCCACCCCACTGGGTTTATATGTTCGTCATGACTGACGAAAGTGTAAACCCAGTGGTATCAGTAGTCATACTGATACCACAATGCGTTAATTACTTTTGCAAGATCATACCTTCTCGTGATAGGCTGTCACCAGCCAGTATTCAGCCTGTAGGTTGTCGCCTTTCTTATCAACACCAATGTAGTGAAGGATGTCTGGATGGTCCATTCTCGCGAGTCTGAAGATCTCCTGCTCAGCTAGCCACGATTGTTTGTCTTGCAAGGGAAACACTTTGACGGCCACATCTCGCTGCCCGAGCTTAGCTCTCCACACAGCCCCAAAACGTCCCCGAGCCCTGACTTCGCACAATGTCACCTGTCCCACAAGGCCGACCGCCTCGTTCTCCATGCCAGCGCCGGCGGATGGAGGCCTAGACAACGACGCCTCACCGTTAGCTAGTTCAGCGAATGATGAACCTTTGCGCTTCCTGTATAGCAGGTAGCAGCCAACAAGAATTGCGAATAGCAGGAACAGTGGCGTTAACGTGTACGCGATGACTGCCTTCGTGTCATCGTCGGCATTTGGCACTGCTGTCGCTAGCACAGTCTCTGAAGGGACTTCCGTCTGCGACGTCATTCCAGCTTCTATACCAGGGAACACAGCATTCTGATTGCACATGTCGCCTTCACAGCAGCAGTGAAGAAGCGGGAGCTTCGAGTTGTGCAGTCTGCAGCTGGACGCTCGGTCCGTGCAAGATACGGTGTCCACAAAACATCCTTTTACTTTGGGATAAGCAGTGTTTGTGACATTGTCGAACTGCCACAGTACGAAGCAATGGTTGCTTTTATCTGCTTCAACCGGTTGGCATTCTTCTTTTATAACATTGGGGACACACATAGAGTCTTTGGCAGTATCGCACGTGGAAGTTTGGGAGCCGTTGAAAAATTCGCACTGTCTGGTAGTGATTCGGCCTTCTTTCGGCCGAGGTGGGAGATTCTCGTCGGACGGCGGAGCTGCCGTTAGTGACGTCACTTGAGTGCCTTTAACAAAATAACGCAATTGAACTAAATTTCAAAATCCTACCAACATGGGAAATGTAGAAAAATATTATTTAGAAGTCAGCAAGTCAGTTTGCAGTAAAAGATGAATAGTTTTGACAGTACTGACTGTAATATTCTCAAAAACTATCAAACAGATTTAGATGAAATTTTACAGTATTATAATTTATACATCAGAATAAAATGGATCTCTGTCGATTTGCATTTGTTTTATGAATAATCGAACAGTGAACATGATGAATCAATTAATTAAAATGTGTGCACTGTTGTTATTACTCATTTACAGGAGACCTGAATTAATGTACCCATTTGTTGTGTATGTTTTAATAATTTAATGTTAGAATTGTTTGTCAACCTGCACTAGCCTACTAACTCCTTCTGGTGTACCACCATACATCTTCCTGCCCTCATTCCAATTTACTTGGGATCATCATAGCATGTATTTTTCCTTCAAAGAAAAGTTAGGTGTTATCTTTTCTGTCATGGTTGTGGTGAATGTTTTTGACCCATGGCCATTATGCAAAGGGCAAGTGATGGGCAAGTGATGGCAAGTGCGGCTTTTAGTCAGTACGAGTCCTACAAACCCTGGCGCCTTCCCAGGTGGTCAATCAATGAGGAGAAAGAAGGTGTTTTTTGGTTATCCTCTGATCTGTACATTCTCATTTGCTCTCTCTTTTCCTACACATCACAACAAGCTGTTACGTACAGCACAACTTTCAAACTGCGTCTTATATAGACCTTATATAGGTACTCATTACGTACCCTGTCCATTCTTATAATCCTACACATTTCTCATGGCATTCTCATTTTAGCTGCAAAATTACCTTAACATTGACCTCTTGTCTCTATCAACAGATTTGTTATAGGAACTGGCTGGCCTGGTTGCATTTCATTCTTGTTTATTTTATATACATTACAATATTTTTTGTGTTCAAGGCATTCTGAGACGAAATGAACTTACGCTTCTGTATGTCTAATTGTAATACAAATTTGACATACAGAGGCGTTACTTTACCCTTAGCGCTGTCTCTGAACATTAGCTTTAGTGTCACTAAGTACAATTGCTGTCTAGCATGAAATTAGGATATAATACTATAACTTCCTTAATTTTGATTCAATGTTAATTGTGTTTGCATTATTATTAACAGATTCTGAATCAATACTATGCAGTTAATGGTTCAGACATATTACGCTGTGCTATTAACAAAGATAATCCAATGTTTTTAGTAATGAAACTAATTGATAATGCTATTAACTAGAACAGAATAGCAAATGAAGCAGAAATAACAGCAAATAAATGTTTATCGTGACAATTATAATCATGTGTAACATAAAACTATAATTGATAATCACATTACATCAAACCAAACCATTGAGATATAAAGCCAGTAGACATTGTATCAAAATTAAATAATAACAAATTTTTGCTTTATATAATATTTTGCTGTTTAATTAGACTTTGTATGTTGTTTAATTTTTTTTTATTGCCTACAGTGGCAGACGAGCATGTGGCTCACCTGATGGTAAGTGGGAACCACCACCCATAGGCATCAGCAACCCCAGGGAATATTAATTTTTATGAATAGGCAAAAAAAAAATTTAGTTCGTTTATATTTGAAGTTTTTTTTATTAGTAAGTTTTTTATTATTATTACTTTTTATTATTATTTATTAGTCATATCATACTTATTATGTATGATATGACTAATTAATAATTTATTATTAGCACCATTGTTAGATGTAATAGTTAGTTATAATAACTCAACGTCACATAAAGAACATCTAAACATTACCCTAATAACTAATGATAAACCAGGGCATAATTAATTGTAAGTGCCCATTGAGTTCCTATAAACGACCCCATAGTAAATTAGTGTATACCATCCGTAAATAATGACTTAATTGGAACATAATTCATTTCATAATTCTTTTTCAGGCAAAATAAATACTGAAATTTAACTAATCACCGAAGCTGGACTAAATTATAGCGCCAGACATAATAAATCACAAAAAAATATCTTATCCATGTTCAAACATTAGCTTTGCAGAGGTAAATAGACAAGGCTTACCTAACGTCAGCACCACACTGAGGTACAATATCTTCGGAGCCATCATCAGAACCATGGCGCAGGCGAGTTCGGCCCTCGCGACCCGACGCGACAATCCAATGTTATTTTTATACGCGGCCCCGACATCAAACGTCTAGTCTATTTAGGAAATTCCGACATAAGTACATGTCAGATAAACAACGCACATCTCAATGGTACGGTAAATTCCAAAACATCCACTATACACAACTACACAAGGAACACTGCAATCTGCACGGCGATTAATTTAAATTAATCCATACAATTGCATTGATTTCAATTAGTATTTCCGAAACTATAGAGCATCCTACAACACAAATCGCGTAAGCTTCACTTTTTGACATTTGATTGAACTTTGTTAAATTGTTAGTGTAGTGACGCGACTCAGTCACAGATTATATATTATATTGTAGCAAGCTAGCTCAGTTGATAATATCGCCAACAATCGTCAATGAACCTTCCATGGCTTCCATTCTCGAAGCGAGCAGCGTACTCTGTAAAAATAAAGCGAAAATAAATAAATAAATTTAATGGCCCATTAGGGCCAAATAAAAGCAACATAATTATTATGTGTCGATTAAAAGGGCAATGGCATCTGAGAAACTAATTGCTCTACCTATGACCATAAGATATAATTATCTGTTGAAGGTGAAAGATTTTGGACTTTTGTCAGGACTCTGTCTCAGGACTCTTTTTTTTGCGCCTGGAAATGCTTTATGCTCCGTCACGCCACCCTGGGGAAGGCGGCGCGGTGTGTGGGACTCCATCCTGAAAAAGACGTAAGAGTTAGGACCCAGCCCAGTCAACCATTATGAACCATTATCGACTAAATAATATAATTAACCATAATTGCATTATGTATTTAACTAGTTGTGCAACACCTGGCAACACCAGTACGGACAATGACATTAACCAATGAACTGACAATTCTGAATTTCTGATCCAGATTGACGTTGATTTGTGATTTGACTTTGATGTTTTCTTTTCAGATTCATCATTCAATTCAGTCAGTCTGTCAGACGACAGACTCCACTCACAGTTGACAGTTGTCACAAAAACAAATTGAAATTTGTTATATGGCATGCTTTGTGATTGTGACACTAACTAAACCTAACCTACACCAAAGTGAAATAATGATTGTGTTTACGTACAAGTCATGCACGAAAATGATAAGGAATAATACAATTTGAAGGCCAAGCCGCCAAGACCATGTCATTCTTTTATTTGACTCCAGTCAAAGGTGACTTACCAGTACATTTATTGGAAGTTATTCTAATCAATAGGTTGGAGTACCTAAAAACTATATTCAGAGGAGATCCTCCTACATACAACGAATATGTGGTGGAAGGAAGTGTTTACGATAACGTAGGACATTTTATGCTATGTATAGTATCTATTCTATGCGAAGATAAAGAGCTTTCCCAGTACTTTTTGAGGACAGAATTAAAGCTTTTCAAACGACGCCTAGCAACTCTTAGTCCCTATGAAATGAGATCTTTCTCGAAAAAAATACTAAGAAACATTAGAAAATATGAACATGTACCGATACATATTGAATCACTGCAAGTATTATGTCAACATTTGATGTTAAAAGATGTTGCACAGCATGTATGTTCTACACATAGCAATGACTGTTCTATGCACTGTATCAGTTTGCATTTCAAGCAATGCATTTCGTTAGTAGCCAGACGACAAGTTGAATTAACAAATGGAATGGCTTGTATTCCATGTGGAAAATGGAAACAATATCTAATTACACTTTATAATGAAAACTTGGCTTACAGAATAAACAGAACCGATCTATCAGCACTCAAAAGTGACCCAAGACTAATGGAGTTACTTTATAAAATAAAAAAAGACTTTACTTCTTCCAGAGAAGACACTCATGTATTACTAAGCAGAAATGTTGACTCTGAATCAATGTTTTTCCCACCATGCATGCTGAATCTACATCAAAGCTTGAGAAAAAGGCATAGACTATCTCATACACAGAGGTTTCACTACAGCCTCTTTTTAAAAGACATTGGTATGCCAATAGGTGAAGCTGTAGAATTTTGGAAAGCAGAGTACAGATTACACCCAAATGGCAGTCACAGTTGTTGCCATAACTGGGAGAAGGATGAAAAGAAATACATGTATGGTATTAGGCACATGTATGGATTAGAAGGCTGCCGCAAAAACTATGCTTCTGTAAATTGTGAAAGAATACAGAGCATAGACAATTCATGTTCTGAAGGAGGATGCCCATTCAAGTCTTTTGACCCAAACAAAATGATTCCTCTTTTGAAAAGTTGTACGGAACCTCTTTTGTCACAAATCAGTGAATTTAAAAATAAAGGTTTATACACAACAGCTTGCATGTTTTTCATGCAACATGGTTATAATACTAAGCCAATAAATTATGATAGCTTTAATTTTACTCCTGTTAAATATTATATGACTGCTTCAAAAAGTAAGGAAATTTAATAGTAAGTAATACAGAAACATTAAAAAAATGTTAGACTAATGAACTGTTCTTGGATTATTTGATTTAGATGGATGAATTTATTGTATTATAAAATGATTATTATTTATCCATTTTTATTAATTATGGAAAATATGCTGTTGTTAGTGTTGTCACAAAGTTATTTATAAATATTGTTGCCATTTGAGTTTTCAATGATTTTAATGTCATTCAGCAAGGAGGAGGGTATTAAACCACAGAATAAGCTGATAAAATAAAATTAACAGTCTAACTACACTGTTTCTGATAATAGGACCACCTCAGTTAACTCCAATGAGTTGCACTCCAATTACATAAATGTTTATCAATATAAACATTTAATTATGTTTTAATGTTTCATTTCCTGAGTTTTGTGATTTTTTGCAAATAATTAAACATGAAATAAGAGGCAAATATGGGTTGCTTGACTTGTCAATTGTTGCATTTTTTTTATAAATACTCTTGGACATTTTACTTTTTACACAACACCATCTACTCGCAATCTAAGCAGAGTTTTTACTATGGGTACTAGACAACTGTTGGAATACTTCAATATTTTTTTGTAAATACTTATAATACATAAAACCACAAATACTTATGTTCACCACATAAATATTTGTCCTGTGGAATTCGAACCCACGCTTTCGTGATCAGCAGTCCGGTACTCAAACCACTAGACGTGCACTAGACCTTAGATTTCATCATTGATGAAATATTGCTTGAGGCATAAATACACAATGTGACTATGTAAGACTGATAAATGGAGATGTTTTCAAGCATATTAATACTTAAAACACCTAACAAATTGGTTTTATTCACCTCCTGTAGTACCTACTTATTTTACAATTGTTTTTGTTCAAAATTTTATTGACTACTATCATCTATAATAAAGATTTTTACAATGAGTGTTATTTTATTTTGGTTTAGGGTATCTGGTCTGCTTTACATTGGTACATACTACATACATAGCCACATAGTAAGAAATTAGGATGGCAGGGTTCGGTCTTCGAGATGCTCCGCTTTCCCTTTAGCGGCACAAAAGGCAGATTTTGTTCCTTCCTAGTGAGGAGGGATCGGGATGCGGGAAGGATTTGCAGTTGCAATCGTTGGCAGCGTTGAAATTTATTTTCGCGCACGCCCTCTATTGGCTGGCGATAGAACTTGCGAGAATCAGACGCTTTTGTTTCACAGTACTAAATTATAATAATATTCTTTCGAAAGAAACATTTTGTTTATCAATTTTTTTACGAAATAATATTCTTTCAAAAGTTTTTTTTTTTTAACAAGACAGGAGTACGTACTAAGCATTTTAGGAAATGTGTCTGACTCTCATAAGTTTTACCACCGGCAAATAGAGTGCGCTAGTAAATCACAATACAGTGACAAACAGATTACGGAAGTAAGGTTCATGGGAAGGGAGGATATCAATATCAATAGCAGCATCACAGCATGTATATATTTTGTAAGGTTATGTACTTAGGCAGTGGTGTACAAATGTACTCTGCGTCAAATTGTAATACCTATTCTGTTGGTGATGATGACGCTTGGACTTGTTTACCGTCATTGTTGTTAATAAACGAGGACAGAGGGGGCAGACTAACTCATTAGCCAAACTGCCGATATGGAGATCGACGGCCGACCGTGCATTGATTCCCAAGGTCATCTATTGTATTTTCAGGCAATCAATAAATTGATGCTCTCAATAAATTATTGAAAAATTCTAAATAAGTGGTAGAACTAGTAGATTTCTCTTTGTTGCCACACCTACACGGAAAAATCCAGATTTTAAATTATTACTAAAAACCAACCAGTGTAGCCTTTGCTAATTTGACAAGTCAAAATATATCTTCTATCCTTTTCCTATGTTTTTGTAAGAAAGAGACATAGACTATTTGTAAGCAACAGATGAACAGAACAGTAGGTACTCTGTGCCTGTGGCAGAATTGAAGGGAGTACATGCACCGGACCCTTTAAAAGTTTCCGCCTCGAAAAAAAGGATTGGCACTTCGCAAACACAATTCAATACACTAAGTAGCTATAATATAGGTATATGTATATCCCCCCGTCTAGACTACGTCGCTGCGATCAGACAGACGTGTTATTGAACGCTCCGTATTTATTTCCGAAAAAAGTGTTTTATTCCAAGTAAAACGGTTTAAAGCTTAAGCTATCCGGTAAACGTTGCAGTGATAAACAATCCAGTGATTATTCTAAATTTTAAAACAATCTAATAGTGGCATCAATTTAAAATAAACGAAAACTTGTTGATACATTAAAGTGCATTATCGTGTGGCGTGTGCCGCCCGCCAGTGTGACATCATTCCGAAACAAAGCAAGGTCAAAACCACAGTCGAATTTACACCAACGTACAACTACATCCCTTAATTTGGCAAAAGCTTCCATACACCGCTTGGTCTCGCGGCTAAGGACCGTACTTGCGTACGGCGCGGCTTCATTCAGTGAGTTCGAACGCAGCGTTTCGATGCCAACTTTTTGTGTTATTTTTTGTTTATACATATTTTTGTTCACGTTTTAACCATTATTATAAAAGTAGGATAGTTTAGTGGTATGACCATTGGACTGCCAAGTCAAAAGTCTCGAGTTCGAATCCGAGGCACGCGCACCGTCCCTGCCTCCGCGCCGTTAGCAGGTATAATACCTAAACCTAAGTACGACAGGCAGGAGTGTCTTCCCGTGTACCTAATTAATTAAGTACTTACAGGGCTAAATCAATAGCAGTATTACATCATGCTGTAAAATGAAATTATTGGCCAAACGGGTGTCGGACCAGGCACAGTATGGGTTCTGTAGTTTTTATTAAAAAAAGTAGTTTATTGAAACCTGGTAGGTAATGGTTCTAATCCTTACATTATAATAAATGCGAAAGTAACTTTGTCTGTCGCGCTTTCACGCCAAAACTACTGAACCGATTTAAATGAAATTTGGTATACAGAGTCTAGAGCCTGAGAAGGGACATAGACATTTTAATGCGAACAAAGGGCTGTAAAGGGTTAAAATAGGGAATGAAAGTTATAAGAAATACCCACACCACGCGGGCCAAGTCGCTGGCGGAAAGCTAGTTTAGTTATAATGTAAACTCACTTAGTTATTGTATACCTAAATCTGTCTAGCTAGATGCTAGGGGTTGGGTTGGTTGGTTAATAACCCTCCTTCGGCAGTCGGGTAAAAACTAGCGACCCACGCGCAGCTTCGCCAGCGTTTCCTGGTGGATTAAAAAAAAACATACATACAAACCTTCTCCTGACAATAACGAACACATAAAAGAAAGATTTATCCAATTTGGTGCAGGCGTTTGGAAATTATGCGCGTACCGCGTACAAACATTTCGGCGATTCATTCTTGTAGTATACAGATAGAAGAAGAAGATAGGGTTATGACCTATTATTACAACCAACATTATTATATTATTATTCTCTTTATTCATTTTCATACACATTATTTGTATTTTTAAATATTTTTATAAAAAACAGACAATATAAAAACATATTATTATTATCATTACTATTATTGTTACATTTACACGAAGACGTACCTACGTGTTAATATTAACCGATACCGATTATTATCTTTTGTAACTTGCTAGTATAATTATGTATAATATAGGTAATAAAATGCTTTACTATGCCAAATTTTAGCTCTACGACCTTGATAGTAATTTGCGAGTAAAACGGCTGTGACAGACAGCTGCTAGGACGCACGCGGACGCGGACGTAGCAAACGTACGTAAACTGTTGCGTACGTAGCAAAACTAATTATAGGTTTGATAACGGAACCCTAAAAAAAATATTAACAAGCTTAAGGAGGGTGTGTGCATGTGTGAGAGAGACAGCGATAGTGTTTTTTTTATTGTAACTAAATAATTATGAATTCCTCAATCAAGTGAGTTAATTATTAGTGTTAATACTTACTTACATCTAAACTTCATATTTTTAAAATACTTGGTATCGTGGGCTACCACGATGGTGTCGGACATTCGGCAGTGATATAGTAGTGTTACAGTATACTGTTGGTTTTGATAAATCGTTTTATATCAGACTAAAATATGGAGAAGGTTCGCAATCAATGCGTCTGTATTTTTTGGGTGTATGCCAGGTTCATTGATGTTCACCTATGAAATAGAGTGGAGCACCGTAGCGGCGTGTGGCACTGTTAGTTTCATATTGGTGAAGTTGTCATTACGTAAAGTCTGTCTGGTACATGACCGGTAACCTGTACCTAATATTTTTCAATATGGTTATCTAAATTGGCCCGGAGAGTCAGTATTAGTATCAAAAGCTTTTGGGATATCCAGAATTAATCTTCCATTCTCACTATCTCTTTCTATAATTCGTTAATCTCGTTCTAAAAAAAAACAATCAACCCACATTAGGATAGCGTGGTGGATGATAAATCACTACATAGGTAGTATAAAACAAAGTCGCTATCCGCCGTCTGTCTGTCCCTATGTATGCTTAGATCTTTAAAACTACGCAACGGATTTTGATGCGGTTTTTTTTAATAGATAGAGTGATTCTTAAGGAAGGTTTATATGTATAATAAATGACCACGCGGGTGAACCCGCTGGCGGAAAGCTAGTTGATAATAATAGAATGAAATTATGACAGCGCGTTCTTTTATTCCAAACACAATCATAACGGAGCATGAGTTCATGACTGCCATTCTCTTCCTACATATTCAGACCAAAGAAATACCTACATACTAAATTGAAAAATTTGAGCACTAAAGTGTACGTGTGTAGCATATTAATAATCCTGCATTCATTTGTACAGAACTTCGGTGTATGAGTCCTTCTCCAACATTTGTACACAAGGTTGCCAGATTGGAAAACATTTCAAAATGTCAGGATTTCTCAGGGGTTGTTGTCTGGAGAAATGAAAATGTACGTCATAATTTTTAACTTTAATAGTAGGAACAGCCTTCAGAAAACAATTTAAATTGATTGAAAAATTGAGGAAATACTTAATTCATATTATTAATGTGGTGATATTGAAAAGCAATTTCGAATCTGTTCGAATCCAAGGCACACACCTTTGACTTTGCGAATTCATGTGCGTAATTACGGAAAACATCGTGAGGAAACCTGCATGCCTGAGAGATTTTCGCGACGGCATGTTAAGTCTGCCAAGCCGCACTAGGCCAGCGTGGTGGACTAGCTATGGCCTAATCCCTCTCATACTGAGAGCCGCGCCGAGGCCAGCAGTAGGACAGTTCATGGATTGATGATGATGAATGTGGTAGATATGTGCTCATAGAAAGTGACGGTAAAGTCGAGACACCACAGGGCATGAAATGTCGGCAGACTCCAGGTTCTCCAATATCTGGCAACCCTACCTCAGTATAATTTTATTCAGGCCCGTAAAAAAATATAAGTAATTTAATTTTGAAACATAGTTAAGTACTTAATGAATTACTTAGGGAGACACATGTGGGTAGGTAACATTTATCTAATTAAGGTATCCGCGAGTAGTTAATATACTTTAGTTAGTGTCTGTACAAGTGATAGCTAACATGTGTACACGTTGAGCCCAGTTTCGTGTGAATAATGAGTAGGTATGGTTCGACATCACGAAACATTTAACCCGAATACTTAACCCTCAAAAGCTACTAAAACATTTTGTTAGGCTGAGAGAAAAGGGGAGAGCCCGAGCATTTAGAGGGGAGGAAAAGCCTGATAACACAAAATAACTGTGGTTTGAGTGTTTGAGACTATTCGTTTTCGAACCTGGGCATGAATGTACCTAGTAATAATGTTGGTTGTGTGTAGGGTTTCTGCTCGAGAATTCTCGAGTCGGGAATTCTCGAGAAATTTGTCTTTAGTCGAGACGGGAAAAAAATCACAACGCTTCGGGAATTCCCGAGTCGTTGGCAGGAAAATGTTTTGTTTAATTAACCGACTAAATCGGATGTTATCATTTCGAATGTTTATCTAGAGGCATTGGCAGCAAAAGGTTTAGTTTATTGAACCGACGAAAAATCGGAGGTTATCATTTCGGAGGGTTTTATATAGTTTTTTACGTGATTATGTTCCCCGATATTTCCGTCAAATGTGGACCGATTTCAAAAATTATACCAAAAAATTCCAAAGTGGTGGTCCCATCTATACTAATATTATAAAGAGGAAAGATTTGTTTGTTTGTTTGTTTGTTTGTAATGAATAGGCTCCGAAACTACTGGACCGATTTCAAAAATTCTTTCACCTTTGGAAAGCTACATTATCCCCGAGTAACATAGGCTATATATCATCACGCTACGACTAATAGGAGCGGAGTAGTAATGAAAAATGTAGCAAAAACGGGGAAAAAATTATAAGACTACGCGGGCGAAGCCGCTGGCGGGAAGCTAGTTTATCATATTTATGTCTGATGGTAGAAAAACAGGGTATGATTGATTTTTATCTATTGAATTTTCACATGTCAATCGATTGTACTGAAACTTGGCACTATATACAGCGTGGGCATAAAATCGTAGGTCAAACGAGACAGGGCGATAGTTGGGGTTATTTGCAGTAAAAATTATCTCTGGGGCAGAGCTCTAACGTGATTTCCTTAAAAGTTATGACTATTTGAATATTTTCTGAAGAAATCACAAAAATTAATAGTAAATAGGCAATTAAGTAGTCTAAAATGGGTACCTATTTTAAATCAATAAATGCTGTCTAGTTGCTAGTTCTAGGTAATTTGTGAGTGATGATATCACTACAAAAGTGCATTTTATGATAGTAGGTGCCAAGATTTATGAGTATTGGAACTTTTTTCAATAGGTACCTTTTAAGTTTCACGAAAAAGTATTTGTCAATTTAGAACATTACTGTAAAAAAAAATGTACTACCAAAAAATGACCCTGTAGTAGAAAAACTTGCTTATTTAATGAGGATTAAAATGAGGTATAACACATAGCTGTTGGTTGCTAAATTATTATTTTATGTTAATTTTTTCATAGCAAGGTCTAAATAAAGTAAATCGGAGAATAATCAAACATCAGTTAAATCTGACTGTAGTATTTATTTCATGAGTCCTTTATTTTACGAAATAGTTCGGACCCTTGGCTATGTTTGGCAGTTTGTAAATCGGAGGTTAGTCAAAAACAGCTGTTACATACTACCATACCGTCACCATATTTCCCACACTTATATTCCTCAAATTTTCCACAGTTCGCCGGTATGATTAGGTCCCATGGATATCGATATGGATAGGGAGCGAGCTTATTATAGTAACAAAAAAATTACCATTTCATTTAATTGATCTCATCTATCAGTCTAATTTGTATTAAAGTAAATATTTTAAAATAACATCATGTTTTATAAAAAAAAAAAATCTCGAGGGACTCGAGAAACTCGGGAAATCCTTGTCGAGAATTCTCGTGCCTCGGGAAATGAAAAAGGTCGAGAAACCAGAAACCCTAGTGTGGATCAGCAGCTTCCTAACTTTTAAGGGTTTTAAGGTACTTATTATTTTACGGAACTCCACTGCTAATGATTATTACAATTATCACTGGGTGAAGGGGTCCATAATAAGACTGCCATTAAAAATATTTAAAAACTCCTAGCTATGGAATTCCGATGACCTCTCTACGGAAACGTTGGGTTTTGCAGGACGTTCTTTTTTGTTCCGTAAAAAAAAAACAACAATTTAAATATAATTTTTCTGCCACTGGAATTCTTGGTCGAGAAAAAGAAATATAATTTTTATCTTATTAATATTTCCGTAATCGTCCATAATATGTAGATATGTACTTACTTATTCATGAAACAGAATAATAATATAATATATTCATAAGAAACCATATTAACGTTATTATTTACAGTTATTATGCATAGATGACACATTATTGTAGCGTATTGTAAGAGAGATTTTGTATCTTTTGGGCCACGATAACATAAATTTTGTCACTCTAGGTTTAAATGCTATCAAGAAGGTTCGTTCAAGATATGAAAGAAACCTCTATGATAAATCTTGGATGTCAGTTTCACGTGTGGTTTAAATGTCAATATTACAGTGTTCACAGTTATTAATTTTTCTTTAGTTTTGTTTCTGAAAACATTTAGAAAGTGTTAAAGTTAATTTAAATGTTAATACCTTTTATATAACTTAACCTAGCCACCTATTTATCAGTTATATTCATTCTGTGTTGTTATTCTCGTTGTTGGAGTTAGTTGTATTATGCTATGGCTTTCGCTTCGACCGCTGATTCCATAGAAAACTTATTTGTTTTCTTCTGCAAGGGACCTACGCCTTAGCCCGAACAAAATGATAGAGAGCGGGCTGTTCTAGTTTGCAGCAGAGGTATAACTGTGACATTAAATACAGATAAATGTGAGAAATTCTATTTACAACATGTAGGTACCGCATTAAATACGTCACACATAAGGTAGGTTTGTTAGAGGTAGGTAACCTAACATTGCGACTGAGCCTAATGTTAATAAATGCACAGGAAATACCCGGGTTTATTGGAGATCCTCTCAAAAGAACTAATTTAAAGCGAAATCTGCTGCTAGCTCGAAAATTTCAAACTAAATGTCGTGTAAGTACTTTATAATGGGATGCAAGTATTTATACCGATTTGATTGGAACCCGCGACCCGTATCGCTGAATCCAATCGCCCCGTCGTTGCGCCACCGTGCACAGTAGCGAATGCAAAGTATCTAAGTACAGTATAGGTAACTTCGAACCCGGCCGTAAAAATCGGAGAAAGAAAAATATTGGACTGTAATAATTTTACATAAAATTACATGGGAGCTAAACATACCGACGACGAATTGTATATGTACATCCACGAGCAAAAACATGTATACCTACACTAATAAAAGTGCTAAATCGATTTTCTCCTAAAGTGCCAATAGAACTTTTGCGATATTAAGAACACAGTATTTATGAACCAATACTATAGCGACATTAGTGTTATCACAAAGTTGCAATCGTTCATTCATGAAAAAAACGCTTTAACACTTGTTAGTGTATACATGTTTTTGCCCGTGCCTGTACAGCGTACACCTCTGTCTAATCCTTCGCGAAATACAGTCGTGATTATATGATGTACCTACCTATTACGTTGCTTGTCTTAAATAATTAGCCAGTTATATTTTGTTGCTCGAAAAAAACATTACACCTACTCATACTGGGATTGAAACCTAAGTAATTCAACGTGTTTACACGAAATTTTTCACATTTGACGTAATTTGAAAAGTTTTAAGGGCCAGATTTCACTTATGGGCCATCTGGATGTACTGATTGAGTACAGGCAGACGCTTCAACAAAAAGATTTCCATAACCTATCAAAATAACCCAGTAACCCAGAATGCTAAGTGAGTGGGAGACATGAATCATTGATGCAAGGGCCAAGGCCGAGACGCGGCTGTGACGTTGCAGTCGGCACTCCGCTGCAATTGTACCCATCAATTATTAACCGCGGCAACACTACGGGTACTCGAACACGTTTCCGGAGTTTTTGATTTATCACTTAATTGTTGGGCTAGTTTTAAAATTTTTATCAGTTGTACAGCCTACCATTTGAAGTTATCAAAATCCTCCTATCTTACTTATCCTCCCATCTTGTCCATCCTATCGTTCAAAACTAATTCGTTCTTCTAACTTTGCCTATATACTTTGCCTAGCCCGACGAAAGAAATTCCGGGATTGATTTAATCTCAAGGTTTTTGAATAACGATGACTCCTCTTTGGCTCTGTTGATTAGAACTTGTAGTGTAGAAGTAGTTAGGTATAACCATAATGTTAGAGATTTATACACTGTGGTATAACTAAGTACGCTTGACGCGGTGACTATGTTTACGTGGTGACTAGAGATAATCCAATGTCCTTCACTCTGAAAAGTATGACAAATCTGAAGGGAATCGGATTTCCTCCACCTACACGGTTTCAACACTTTCAACGCCCTGGGCTGGTTTCTACAAATTTTTCAGTAGATTTGTCGGGACCAAGTTGCAAACAAACAAGTTGATTTTATGTTACTCTTTTATATTAGACTAGCTTTCCGCCAGCGGCTTCGCCCGCGTGGTCTTATAATTGTTTCCCCGTTTTTGCAACATTTTTTATTACAACTCCGCTCCTATTAGTCGTTAACCGCCTTAAATGCCTGATAGCCTTCCCCGATAAATGGGGTATCTAACACTGAAAGAATTTTTCAAATCGGTCCAGTAGTTTCGGAGTCTACTCAATACAAACAAACATACAATCTAATCTTTTCTCTTTATAATATTAGTATTACTACGTATAGATATCATACACCTATATTTTAATGATTTTTTAGGTAATATCTCTTAAACTATAACAATTAACATCATTGACGATATGCGTGTATTACGGCTGTTTTGGTTCTCTTTCTACAATATTTTGCACGATACTTCAGACTAGCTGTTGTGCGCAGTTTACGTCAGGCTCTCTGTTTCATTAGGGGAAATAGATAATGAATGCCATTAATTAATCTGATTGGTTGTTTTGGACAGTTATGTGCATCACTCTTGACACTGTATTTAACTAAAAGCTTTGCAGACTTCGCTATAAATAAACCTATAAATCATTTTGTGAAGTTCATAAAAGAAGAGCAATCGTTGACTGAATTCAAAACCAGCGCAAATCTATTACTTATATACCTATTGGCATTTTCTTGTTTTAAATTACGTACTTAGGTACTAAATTATATGCGTAGTGAAAATACTATGAACCAACTAAGTATTTGGTTATTTCATAATATTTTCACTTGTGCTAATTTTAAATCCAGTCAATAAAATGTATTATGGGTGATAGAATAAGGTTTCCATGTGCTGCAATGCAACTGCTATGTAAGTAGATTCTGGCGTTCTTTAGCATAGGGTAAAAAAGACCTACAAATACTTCAAGCTGCCTAGCGCTAACTTGTAGCATACGACCTGCTGGATGCTGGTTCATTTGGTAGAAATTCATGGCCGGGGCAGCACGTACGAGTACCTTTGGAAATGACATTTTCCTCCTAAAGATATTGTTTAGATAACTGAGTGTTATACCCTCATTACAGACTGTGTAGTCTGACCAAACATTTGCAATCTCTAGCACTGGTAGGTACTGGTAGATAGTATAAGGAAACTGCATGTTTCATTTCAATAAGTTCACAATATTACAGAATAAGTACATGAGCATTTCGTAAAAACGGATCACTTTACAACCCTCTTATGCTCCAATTCCGTTCGGTTTTATAATGAGATCCTAATCACGTTGTTCGTTTTCGCTGACTCAAAATCATTGGCACTTGACATTGTGACAGCCTCCAACTTCAAAAGCACGCACTTCAGTTTATTTGTTTTGAAGTGCGTAAGCGTCTGTTTCGTTCATCGAACAGTCAACAGGCATGCAGATTGCAGTCACGTCCCGACCACTGCCGAATGCGTCGCTCACACAGCACTCATAACATTAACTACCTACTTAAATACATATTCGAAAAATATACGGCATAGTCGGGTCAATTAGGCGCGCCACTAATTTCTTAGGAGCATTTATAGCGCTATGCTAAACTAATCGAGGTAGCACGACATGACGCGTCTATGATTCAGTTTGCACGCAACAGTAGTAGCGCGCTGAAACAACTGTTCGTATCACACGGGACAGGGCGGCTGATAACGTGTTTTAGTCGGTTCAGGTTGTCTCGCGGACGCGAGCGGCTCTAGCCATGGACGGAGCTCGCGAACTATTCCCCGTCCAATTCAACGGTGAACATTATGACTTAAAAAAATTCATGCGTGACCACCCCGGTGGCGTGAACACGCTGAAAGTGTATAAAGGCAAGTCTATACTGCACGCGATGCAAAAGTTCGGACACAGTAACAGTGCGTACCACATGATGAGAGACTTTAAAGTGCACGGTGGTCAGTTGAAGGATGTGAACTTGACCGGTGAAGTGAGTGAGAACGGACGCATTATCACTAGTGAGGAGAACAACAAGAATATTGCTGAAATTAAGTTTTTGGAGGAACTCGAGGTTTGTTTACTTTTTTTATTTCAATGTTTGCGTGTTTAGAACAAATTATGTAGCTTATTTTAGCGGTGAGTAAAACCCTCCAAAATATTTTTTAAAGGTGTGTGAAGTTCAAGTTCCACTAAGTTAAGGTGGGCTGTACTCGACTGGCTCGACTACTAAAAGGACAGAATCAACAAGACTGTTTTCACTTAATTCAGCACTAAGCTAAAACCTTCCTTCTTCAGCAGTATCAATAAATTATGATATGATCATATGACTTAGGTTCGTGCGCGTGAGTAAAATATACTTAATTGTGAAGACATTCAATAATATACCTTTTAAATCTCTTTACTTTTTAGTTCCTTATTAGCTTGTAAAATAAGGTACGGTTAGGAAGGTAAGGTAAGGAAATACATTATTTATTATTAGTAAATGGTTCTCTAAACTTATTGTCGTGTACTTGAACGGACTCTATGTAAAAGTGACGTGCTATATATCATTAGGTTATATCAGCTAAAGACAGCCAAGGTTGCCAATTACTCTATATAATTTATTACATCATTTCGATAGTACATAGTTCTGAAAGGAAAAGTAGGCTTTTGTTTGAAAAATACAAATTAGATTATATTATTATGTAAAGTTATACAGTAGATAATGTTTCAGAAAAATGTTTTTTTTTAAACAGGTAGATAACATAAGTCGGTAAGTAGTACTCACAACTGTAGTGAGTCAATATTCAAATCTTTCAATCGTTATCATTATCGCGATGCTTATCACTAAGCCGCGCCACAAAAAGTTCTGGGTGCGACTCTACACATTATGATAAGCTGGGTAAACTGCAGGTTCCGCCCCCTTTTAAATTGTCAATTTCGGAGTAATGTTATTAATAATATTCCAACAGACCAAATATTTAGTGTTAAGCACTTGAAACTTTTTACACGACTGCGGAACGAGGGTTATTTACTCTTATTTAGTGGGAGAAATTTTGATCAGGGCAAGTTAGTATTTTCACCACAGAAGCGTCTATCTAATAATTCTATTATTCCCTGTTTGTATGTAATTTAGAGATGACGAGTTGTGATGTATTGTAATTAAAAATTTAACTGCCTACCGTGCATAGTGGCCTGTGTACAAGCACAAGTCCGGGGCACGCACGCACTCCCCAAATACATGTTTTGGTTTGGAATTGAATTTCACTCATGTCAAACAGAAACCTACAAGTTTTAACGGAAAAGATGAAACTAAAAGGTCTTTTTTGCGTTCGAAGTCTGCAGGCGTACGTAGTATGGAGTTTACTTGACCTTTCTCTTTTACATTGAGTTCGCAAAATACATTTTAGTGATAATTCTATTTTAATTGACAAGATGAGGTAGATTGAATTTCACGATGATAATGCAAGAGAGCATGCAAAGAATTGTCGATCAGGTTGGTTATAATACTGGTGAACATCGAACGGAAAAATCGAAACCGCACGCACGTCTGCGTTAGTTTAAGCCTTATCACAAGTTGACATATTATTTCCGCTAAGGAAAAATGCCTAAAATTGTCTTATTTCCGCAAAGGATAATGGTAAAAAAACAGATTTCTCTGGAAAAAAAAACTCGGCAGCTATTTGGACTTTTGCTTTGATTTCATTACACATCGTAAGACGAATCTTATTTTTGCTGCGATTTTGCGACCTTTTTTGCGCGACTACTGCGAAATTTTTTGGTACATTCAATTCTCTGTTGTTCTTACAACAGTACTGCAGTAAGTCGGTCTTACAACCGGTTGGACTTGCATCGGCCTTGTGCCCCCAAACGGCCCAAACCGGGGTTTTTTTTTTTTTTTTTTTATTAGCCATTACTGTCCCACTGCTGGGCAAAGGCCTCCCCCAGGTCTTTCCATACACTCTTAAACCGGGGTTAAAAATTTAAAATTATTTGTGTGACCGTTACGCGTATGTTGGTCGTTGGGATAAAACAACTTTTGACATAATTTACCGCGGTATTATAAATATGTATGGTTGCATTGCAATTGCAATTATTGAGTTTGTAATGTATAGGTACCTTTTCAGTTGTGTGATATCTTAGTACAAAGTATTTTCTGATCTTAGTGTCAGTAATTTTCTAGTGTCAGGTTTTTCCCTATTATTAGGCATAGTATTATTGTAACTTTGTCAGTTATTATTGTATAATTATAATTATTAGTGCGAATTGGACCCGCACATAAAAGGTTCCGTACCATTTTTAATAAGTATCAATAAAATTAGTATTTGCCGACTTCTTCAACTGTCTACCTATTACGATTCATGAGCAGCATACAGCCCGCTGACACTTTTTTTATTATTATTTTGAGTGCGTTTGACAGCACCTCACCTGACAGACAGATGGACGGACAGACGATCAGCGGAATTTTAGTAATAGGGTCCCGTACTCCCGTCGGCACCTTTCGGGTACATAACCGTAAAAATATAAAATTTGTTATTTTACTTACAAAAAGATTTTAAATTATAAAAATAATATCAATCTTCTAAAATATAAACGGCTTCAAGATAAAGATTTCTAAGCTTACGTATTTTCTTACAATGTTAATTGCAATTACAAGGGCGACGCATACTTTATAGTTATTATGTTACGTTTTTATAGGAGAATTGTTCAGGCTGCGTAGGCGCAAGTTACGTAAGTTGCAATGTTTTTTTACGAATACGAGGAGATATTACGATTATGAATAATATCTGTTATGATAGACATAATGATTAACGAGTTGTAAAGATGTCACAATCGTAAAGATAAACTCAAATACCAACGTGAGCGCACATGCAAAAAAAAAAAAAATTGTGATATTTATCAAGTGTACACATTACAGTGATAGATGGTGAGTACTTATCAGGATTTCATGTATGACTCATACGTTTTGAGGATAAGATATTACGAAGAATATTATTTATCATTAGAGTCAATAGTAAAAATAGGTAGATACGTGAATAACTGAGGCAGTAGGTACCAATATTATGTATTTTGCAGTGATACAATCATATTACATACACAGATACAATCAATTAGATATATTGTATTTTAATAGAAAGATGTTTCCTTCCCTATATATCCCTATACAAGCTAATTCTTCAACTTTTTAAAATGCCTTGCTTGGTATTAAAATCCTCAGGCAGGGTTCGGATTCGGACCTGCGTCCTTTTACGGACGGACGCCGGATGCGTTATTAAAAGCCTAGTTAAGCTCGGGCTACTTTTAGTCTATCCATTGAAAGTGATTTGTATCCAGAGGGTTGTAAATGTCTAAACAATATTTATTTCGTGAAAACCTTCCGTACCTAGTCACTGAATGTCGAAATAGTAATCGTTATCAACTAACGTGGTAGATAAGCGGATGCTATCCAATGCTTCTAATTTCCGATAACCAGCGAGCTGGCTCATATTAATCCCTAATTTTTGGGAACCTGAGAGTGTATTATTTTGGTAAAATATCAGGCAAAACTTACATTCCCAGTATAAACTGACCCATGGGCGCATTTTTTTTCTTATCGAGTGCATAAACAAGTTTTTTTTTTTAATATGAATAATGGCCTCCTAAACTTACAAACTCTTCCCCTCATTTCATAGGCTTTCCGTATACTGGGAAGTCAGCGTAGACTAGCTAGATGATAATTATATTATGTTAGGTACGCACGTTGACGTTGGTTGGGCGCCAGTTTGTGTGTACCTTGATCAGGCGTATCAATAGTTTATCAATAAAATATTTCATTCACACACGTGTTTCGTATAAATTTTGACATTGGCAGCATTGCTGTCAAGGAAAACATTTGATAAAGAATACAGCATTTCAGTTCTGTCATCATTTTAAAGACGCAACGAAGGCGTGTATAACTTTATGCTTCATACAAGTTTGACTTAGGGAAGCGTAAATTAAGGCTTTATAATTGGCTCTGATTAACCCTGTAGTATTTACTTAATTACCTGTATCTTTATTTAATTGTATCTTTTTAACTTTCGCTTTAGTCAAACGATTTACCTACTTAACATTCGTGAGTCTTAATTTTAAACTTAGGTACACACACCTGACTTTCGTAATGCCTAGGACCCTAGGTAGGTACTTATAGTGTTCGTAAGAAGCTTAACTTTTCTAAATATAAAATTTTGGTGAATTATGTTGTCCAATATCCAATAAATCAAGCTGCTAGCCACAACAGACGTGTATTTCTTCTAAGTATGCGGCCTTGGCACAAATCTATGGCATTGACAGGCAAAGTTTTCTTATAGCAAAGGGAAGTTGTTTTTTTCGAAAGAACAGTATACATCTATTTATACTCGTATATTTACTAGCGGCCCGTCCCTGGCTTCGGAGCGACATCTTCCACCTGCTTCGTCGTCATTGACGTATTATCAATTTACACAATTAGACACCTAAACCTTCCTCAATCACTCTCTCTAGTGTTGAAGTTTTTGAGTTTATCGCGAACAGGCAGACGCAGCGAATTTCTTTATCAATTTAACACAGTGGATCATCAGTTAGGCCAGGATTTATGTAGGCACCTGTCCTTTAAATAGATTTAGGGCCTCCCGTTACATTAGCTGTCAGATAATTTCATACAAATGTTCCATTTTTTTATTTATTCGCCAGTTTCGCAGAGGTGGTGAAACAAGCCCATAATATAGTAATTTAACTTAATCATCATCGATTAACCTAAGCTGCAGCAACCTTAACCTTACAGGTACGCCATCGATGAGCTAAATATATCTACTGTGGTTAGGCCTCTCAGTTAGTGCTATCTAGCACGCTCTTGTGCCATTCTCATCCAGCCCCTCCCCGCCGATTGAAATAATATCGTCGACACGTCTTGCTGCTCGATGCCAAACTTCAGGCAGCCAATAGTCATTGCCACAAGTTTCATCACTGCATCAGGTCGGAAGCTGAACTCTACTTTTTCCTGACGTCTTTAACCCTTCGTTGTTACCAGATCTCGTTGTTTTTATTAAAGAAAGTGGCTCTGTGTGTTACCCCCATTATGTACACTACCTTGACCTCAGGTTATATAAGTACTTACTATACCATAATCTGAACTAACATAACTTTTCAAGTGCATTATTTCTCCATACGTAAGTGATCTAAATCGTTACAAAGAACTTGACAAGGCACTTGTTACGGTGTACGATCAATAGCATTTTGTTCCATATGCTCTTTATATTTATAATGATTGTTTACATAAGTTTAGTCGAGTCTACAAGCAAGGGCCTTCATATTTTTCTTCTTACTTAGAATATACTCCCCGATAGTCAAGTTGTAAGTACGTTGGCAGATCAAATCAAATAAAAAAATATTTGAAGTTAGCAATCTTAATATTATAAATAATAATTATATTAGCTGTTCCCCGCTATTACTCACGTACATCAATTTTTTTCCACTCTTGTGGGAATTTCCTACAAACCTTTCTTAGCGAATGCATACGTCTTAAATTCAACTTTGTTTCATTCAATATTTCAGCCCAAATTAAATAATCTTAGATGACGTTTTTAAATGTGGGTTCTAATTACACATCTAATTAAAATTTCAATTAAAAATACCATACCTTGGGTTAACCGCATGCGTTAAATTAACCTACCACAAAACAGGAATATAACTTTTTCCTGTTGAAGTCTGCTATTATGATTGTCAAACAATGTTGAAGCTTTCTAAAATTTTCGTTTTCATTTGCGACCCGAAAATTAAACCTTGTTATTTTAAAACCACCTTGCTGTATTGTGATTCAAGGCGGGCAAGGCCTCGCCCCTTGATGGAGTCCGGTGCTTATACCAGACCACAACCTCTCATAGTCGAGGTGTTTTTTTTTGGAATGCGGAATATAGTATCTCATAGATCGCCTGCCACCTGGGTAGGCGGCAGGTTAGTCGTGGACTCGTACCGACAAAAAATCGTAGTTGCCTCAATTGTCCCGTTGTCACGGCTAATCACATGGCCGGGCCATGACAACAGGGTAAGTACGAGTATATGCAGGACAGTGCGTGCCATTCGCCACAACTACGACAGGCTGACTGTCGGAATTGTCTCAAAAAATGGTACACAGTTGCTCGAATGCTAAAGTAGATTCCTTTGATCTCCAACCACGGGGTGCCTGGACACAATCGTGAGTAGTAGGTAAATATGTAGTAAATACTTACAATTAGTTTCAGTAAATACTCATAATATGACGTGGGCTGTATACGCTAAATTCTGATGTTAATAATTATCAAATTATCAGTATACTCGGAAGACGATGCTGACTGAGAACGAAGGACTAACGACGGACGAAAATTTCTATTTTGCTGAATTTAATGCATTATAAGTCATCATCCTCCTAGCCTTTTTCCAACCATGTTGGGGTCGGCTTCCGTGCATAGTACCTACCTATATGATTAATTCATTAGTTCGCGTGGGTAAGCATCTTTTTTATGCGATCCATGAACTAGGTAGCAAGCCTTATGTTGCAGGGGACTTATGCATACCCGAAACACATAATTATCAATCTGTGGTTCACACAAATACCAATTTTTTTTTAAATAGAACTACTACTACTACTACTACTATTTTTATTTAAAAAAAAAATGCGACTGCGGCACTTCCGCAGTCGCACTGTCCACCCTTCTCAGCGAGCGGGCAGAAAGTAGTTACGTCAGCTGGTCACATGAACTTACAGGGAGGTACTAGGATGAGACTTTTTTTGATTAGGTTACTAAATGTAGTCAGAATAAAATAAAATAAAATGGCGTGCGTTTCATATTCAAAAAGTGACACTGACAGTTTTTACTAAGAAATCATTACGAAACAGATAATAGTGTGCCAAAATGGCGTGATTTTGCTCGATTTTTTTTCTCATCCCCCAGTCAACATTCAAAAGAGTACGACTAGAGTTTTAACCAGCGTAATACGGGGTATTTTTACCAATAAGTGTACCTTCGGTTCATAATTTGGGCCGATTTCAATGACCTCCTTTAATTATAATATAACTTTACCTTCAGGTGATGATACAAAATACAAAGACAAGTTAAAAGAAACTAGAGTTGACATAAAGAGCACATCAGTGCTTTAATTAGCATTAACATTTAATTTATCATAGTACGTTCCGTACTTATCACTTTTCACCGGTTAGGCTAGGGGGAAAATTCATTTAACATTTCTTGTGCTAATTAGGTATAGGTACTTACTTAAAACTTTTAACTTATACAACATGGTTAAATTGTAGTAAATTACTTAAATTTCTATTTCTAATTAATTTCAGTTTAAGGTATTTAGTTCATCTAAGTATAAATTATGATAAAGCAGCAGAAACTAAACTGTAACAGAATATTTTTTAATTTTCGTCTATCTATGTGCACACGCTTATCTCAGAAACTGCTGAACGTAATAACCTACTTTCTTCTACTCGGTTCACGGGAGTGCAAGAAATAATGCGACTGAATTTTTTAAATTGTCAACAGTAATAAAACAAACTTTCGCTACTACTTGGACGAAGTAGCGATATGTTACAGTTAGTAAGTAATAATAATAAGTAAGCATTAACAATAATATTGATGAATGTATCAATCATTTTGTTTACGTGTTTTCAATGAGTCTCCCTGGACGCAGGACATTGATCCCGAAATCAGCTGTCATATTTACTAATTATATAAAAATAAAATAATGGTAGGTGATAATTTGTGATTGCAATTTTATAAGCTGATTCCAAGGTCAATGCTCTGCGTCCATCTGGCCGACTCAATGAAAACACTTCATTAAAATAATTAGCTGTTTATTTTATATTTTAATTAAGAGATGACTCAATAGTCAATTGGTTGCAATCGCGAGTCGTGACTGCCGAGCGTGGGGTCCCAGGTTCGATTGGTTCCCAGGCCAAGCAGGGGAATACCACTCGTCAAATTTCTTTGTAAAGAAATTTTATGTCAGTTGATGATTCGACCATTAAATATACGAGCATGTTCGTCAAAAAAGTTTGATCAAATGTTGGACCAACATATTGGACAAGGAAGTTTGACCAGTGGCATATAAATCAGTCACAGCAGCACCTTGGAGTTTGTGTGTTAAGGGACGTAGTATGTTACCTCTCAAGCCAAAGGAAGGATTCTCCGACCAGGCGGGTGTAATGCCTGGTGGTCCACTGCCCGAAGGTTAATTGCGGTCGTCTGTATAATTAATATTATATTAACTTACGTTACAAATGTTATGCGCGATACTATAAAAGTTATGCGCGATAGAAAATGCCTCCTTTTCGAAGTTTGTTTAATTCTCCTTGAATTTCCTTGGTTGCAGGCTCGGCTGGACTGGTCAAAGCCCCTGCTCAGTCAGCTCGACGCCATCGCGCCTCACTACGACACGTGGGTCAACAGTGCGGTGTACAGGAAGTGTCGGCTCTTCGCCAGCCCGCTGCTGGAGAGCCTCACCTACACGCCCTGGTACCTCGTGCCCATGTTCTGGATACCCATCATACTGTACCTTGGGTCCACACAGTATTTGGAGCTGGTGGCATGCGGAGGTACGATATGCATTGATTTGGTTTAGTTTTTTAAGCTGTTGTAGAATTAGTAAACACAATATAGAAAAACTATTGATCTTACAACGACCCTCTGGAGGGTTCCACAATTGAACACATACTCATACCATCACGTCTGTGTTCCGCAAAGGCTTAGACAGATACATGGTTCGTTAAGTCCCATAGCAGGCGAGCAATCGAGCATAAATGACTATTAACCGGGCACAAACCCAAACTCTGAGCTGTTACAGGGAATTTCACAGTAAAATCCCAAGAACTCTGCTCGACCCGAGAATCGAAACCAGGATCCCTAGCGTAGCAATCGGCCCTTACGACCACAAGGCTAATGAAGCAGTTACAGGATTTGAATAATTAAGAAAGTTAATAGTCTCAATGACACGAGGCAAGTTTTCGAACGAACACAGTAGGTACAAGGCAACTGTCATTTTGACACGAATCTTATCTGATTGAGATAAAGTTTAATTTCTTTGATAAATATTTGACCAAATTAACATGCAGTTTGTCACTTTTCTTATAACAACCTTTATTTAGTTTAGTAAACTAATAAAACAACAGCACCTGATAGACTTTTTCTTCCGTTCTTTCTTTCTTACTTACCTTTTTTAATTTCCAGGTTCTTGCCGACAGCCACCCATCACCGACTTTCAGTACATCTACCATATAGGATTAGGAGTTCTGCTGTGGACGGCCCTAGAGTACTCCTTGCATCGATGGGTGTTCCATCTGAACCCTGGGTCGTCGGTCACCTTGATCAAGATACACTTCCTCATACATGGGATGCATCATAAGGTCTGTTTGTCAGCCAACAAACAATAAACAATCCTTACAAATATTATAAATGCGAAAGTAACTCTGTCTGTCTGTCAAAACTACTGAACTAATTTAAATGAAATTTGGTGCACAGATAGTCTAGAGCCTGCGAAAGGACATAGGCTAACGCGAAAAAGAGCTGTAAGGGGTTGAAACAAATGAAAGTTATAAGAAATACCAAGACCACGCGGGCGAAGCTGCTGGCGGAAAGCTAGTATTTTATACAAACGATACGGTATTGTTTTGTTTATGGACATAGGTATTTGTGGATAAGGTGTTAAATCCAGTAGTGCTTTTTTTTGCATGAGAATTAAAACTTCTTCGATCTTTTCATAAAGGCTTTTTCATAAATGACTATATTCTATAGTAAGTACTATGGTATATTTTTGTAATATTCCGCAGCTGGTACATATCAGACGGGATCACGGGATCCTAGAATAAGTTTTCTGCCAAATTTCCATGGTTAGAACACGATGTAGATTTCATTTAGTCGATCACGATGTTCGATATATAACTCATACTTTTTTATAGGTGAGGTTGCGATGATAATTATTTCACTTACGGAGATTTCGTAATTATGGAATGGTATTTCATTGTAATTCTTATACAAGTATAAAGTATAGATTAGATAATTTTATTGCACATTATATTATTATCTAAGTGTGTAATACATACACATTGGGGCTTAACGTAAACGCAGACCGATAAAAAAATACTACGATACTAAATTAGAACTTACTGGTATTTTGTGATAGTGCCACAGAATGACAAATATGTATATGCTACTGATATCTATCTAGTCCTCGTCATAAAAATACCTTGATAAGTAAATTATATTAAAAATGATTGAGTTACCTACTTTTAGGTAATCTTTATCGGCGAGATGGGCCGATGATATTGCGGAACGATTAGTTTCGATGCAATGGCGAAGTGGCTCAGCGATTTGGCTTTGCAGCTAGGTGACGCGAGTTCGATTCCCGCCAAATATAGGGCCTACGGAGCCTTAAGGTACCTAGGGTTAAGTGCATGTATAATGTTTAAAAAAGTAAAATTATAGAATAAATGTTAGGTAGAGGTAGTAGCATAAATTCACTGCTGAACAAAGTGATCCCCCATAGACTTCCACAAGTTCTTTGTTGCTCTGTAGGCTGATAAAATTACGTTTGTACATTTTTGTGGAAATTTGTGTGCGTGACGGTGCGTAGGGTTTGTTAGCAGTCCGGCAAGTTCGGCAGAATGCGGGGGACCTGAGGTATCTGACGTTAGGGAGGGCGGAAAGTGGCCATTCTGCTATTATTTATTCTGTTCTATGATATCAGATTTTGGCTCATGCTACAAGAATGGATCGGTTGTTTGTCGCAGGTGCCATTCGACGGTCTCCGGCAGGTGTTCCCGCCCGTGCCGGCGTTCTTCTTGACTGGGATATTATACTCCATCCTGAAGCCATTACTTACTTTACCACTCATGAAACTAACAGGAGCACTTGTTGGTAAGTGTTACAGAAACAATTTCATCGTGTGAGCTTAGCGAAACGAACTAATGTATGATTGGGCAAAGCTATGATGCTTTTCAGTTATTATTAGTCCATCAGTCATTTCTGGAGGGTATTCCAAATCCAATCCGGAATTCCCTCACGGTATAAATGAGGGACTTCAATCAAAGAGGAATCCAGACAGTTATTGTCTGGATTATCTCTTTGATATAAACAAACTTGCAGCTTGTGGTCGCAACTCACAAGCCTGGCAGCCCAGCATGAGCTCTTGGGTTGGATTCAATTCCCAAATTAACACTGTTTGTCCTGCAACTGAGAATCTTTGGAATTTAAAGGGATTTTCTGTTAAAATTGTATACTCACAGTACGGAGTTACTTCGGACCCAAAACATTTATCTACCGGCAACTGTGTATGTGGGTACAACAGTCTCTTCAGAAGGTAACACCTATTGCCGAGTAAAGGCCTCTTCTCTATTACGTCACTGTTGCCGACGAGGGTATTGGGTACAACAGTATACCTCAGCTCTGCCTACCCTTTGAGAAAAACAAGCGTGATGGTTTGTTACGGAAGCAATTAGGTAACATTTCAAAAATGGAGCTAGGAGAATAAACTTATTTAAATTAATAAGGTTCAACGTGCTTCTCTTGTTGTCATAATAATGTTGTTTTGCCGTGACTAACGACTGAGTGTAGGTACCTCTATAAATACATGTTATATACGTGCTTACATGCATTTGTGGCATGCAGTTAGTATTTTTCCGTTTCATGCGTCTTTTTCCTAAGGAAGTTCCGATTGCAGTTGGATATTGTCATAGAAACATTACATTATTCGAGTAAAATGTAAGTATTAGGTAATATTGTCAGTGTGTAGGCAAGAGTGTTATCTTTATTACGTTAGTTCACGATATTAAAACTGATTTTATTGCATATGTGTTTCAGTAATTTAGGTTCTTCCTATTTGTCACTTTTTATTTTTCTGGAATGGTTTTTTCAGAGCTCCAATCGTATTGGCGGGTCTTGGGTTCGGTTCCCAATGAATTAATTCTCAGTTTTCTGGCGCTTGGATTTGGCAAATTGGCTAGACTTCCGATTTAAGTCCATAGGAGCCCGATGTACATTTTCGTTGCGCTTTTTCCAAACGGAAACTTTTCCGTGTACACTGTACAGTCTGGTCAATTTATACGCCGAATGGATTTTCAATAAATTGGCAACTTCTGCCACCTTCATCGTAATATTTCAGTCAATTTACAGAAAACCTTAGCAAATTATACACCTAAACCTTGCTCATAAGTCACTTTGTCTATTTGTTAAACCGCATGAAAATTCGTTCAATAGTTTTTGAGTTTATCGCTAACAGACAGACAGACGCGGCGTAAGTAGGACTTTGACTTAGTTTTATAATAGGTAGTAAGTGAAAGTGATAGTGATGACTAACGGTGTTTACAATTAGTTCATTTTACGGTGGCATATGATACTAACAACTCATTCTTTCCTCACATTCTTATCATAGGTACTGGCAACACAGACTTTACTTTGTGCTGCCATTAAACTCAAATGTTTACTTGTTTTTTTATCGATATGTAATATGTCAGTAAACCTATAAATAGGCGATATTACATTGGATGTTTTTTTAAGATTACTAGCATATGTGAGACTCTGAGTACAAATTACTAAGCTACATATGTGATAAATATGTTTGTTCTAAGTGGTTTGAAAAAGTGTTGTGTGTGACCTTTGCTTCACCTCACATACACACGCCTTTTTTCTTTTTTCTTTATCACCATCCCCTAATAAGTCATAATTTTTGTATTTATCTGGCTGTTAGTGGCTTCCAGAGATAGTGAAACAGGCCCTAAGGGTTGTTTTTTATAGACACAGCTAATAATATCAGAGAAATAAACTTTACAATTTGACAGAAATTCTATACAAAACCCGTCTGTGTCAAATGATTATATTCGTCAGTTCCCCAGGCTGAATTAACACATGGAATGCATGAAATAGATTATGCCGGGGGCTCCCCTGCCCTGCATGAAAACTGAGACATGCTCATGATGCACAAGTCTGGAGAATGTGTAAACATCCTATGACCTCGACTTACTTTAGATTACGATAATAAGTATAACAACCTTTATACTACACAGGTACAGTCAGCAACGAAAGTCGTTGAACACAACGAAAGTTTAAAAACATCACAGTACCAAAACTATTCATTAAATTTTGACTAAGGTAAAACATATAATTGTCCTCTATTATGAGAATTTGTACCGCTTTCAAGGGTCAGTGAATTCTGAATATTAAAGATGATAAAGCGTTTTGAAGATTTCATAGTGTTCAGCTACTTTCGTTGCTGACTGTACCTAGTTAGCTACATAGGTTCGATCCTGTGGTATACAATTTAAACTTTTGATGAAGTACTTAACAGTTTTACGTATGGATATAATCACTACATAGTATAAAACAAAGTCGCTTTCTCTGTACCTAAGTATATCCCTATGTATGCTTAAATCTTTAAAACTACGCAACGGATTTTGATGCGGTTTTTTTTATAGATAGAGTGATTGAAGAGGAAGGTTTATATGTATAATAACATACCACGCGGGCGAAGCCGCTGTCGGGAAGCTAGTTATTAATATATCCAATATAGGTATTGTGATGTCATGACAGAACAGCGGAGTTCGTCAATTCATTGAAAAATACTTATATTATACATAGGAAAGTGTGTTTGTTACGATTTAACTAAAAAACTACTTTACTAATTTTACATATTCTTTCACCATTAAATCACACCCACCAAGCTATATCTTTACTGAGTAACATAGGCTATTTAATTAATAAGAAACACCTACACGAAAAATAAAAATAAAAATTTTGGAGTTACCAACAAAAAAATCTTAGAATTAATAGAGGCTTGTAATTTTTTTCTAACACAAACAATGACAGATACGAGTATTTGTGAATTTACTCGCCAATTGATGTACTTAGGTATTATTAGAGTTTGTAATCTGATGGAAATAAACGCGTGATGAATGCTGATGAGCCGTCTGTTCCTGGCGGGAGGTCTGCGTCACTGCCGTTCCACTTTATTGGCGCATGTTACATTATGCCGTTCTTCTACCAATTTAGGGTTATGCCCAATATAATTCTACGGAATTACGGATGGCTGCGATGCGGGAGGTCATGAATTGATGATGAATATAAATTGATGGCTAGATTCCATTGTCTAGCGATGGAAGCCACTCACTGGCTTCACTTCTATGACGAGTTGACGACAGAATAGACAGGAGTCCCCAGGTTATGACCAAAAGACTGCTTCTCTGCATCTCGAGTTCCAAACATGCATGAAAATTTTTCTTGACGGCAAGTAAAATCTACCACCCTGCAGCGATTAAAGTATAGCCTCACATTCTGAGCGGTGTGCCCAGTGTTGGGACAATATATGGTAACATGACAGTGCGTTGGTGCAAGCAGGATACTGGCGAAACACATGTGGGACGGTATGATTCTCAATTGTAACATCACTAATATTTTTTATCATGTACAGGACAGTCAGCTTAGTTTTAGTGTTTGTAAGAGCGAAAACCCTATAAAATTACATCATTACGTCTCATACTACCAACTAATGTTATTGGGAGAAGCGATAAACCGATGATAGTATTGGAATATCTTCACTAAAATAGGAACGCATCGGCTACTCTTCAAGTGGGCGTACTATACACTACGTATTATATGTAAAAAGAATATATAGGTACTTACCTCGTATATAACATAGGAAAATGTGTTTTTTGTTTTATTTAATTGTTAATTGGTAAAAAACTGCCATTATTAGCAGCCTTGTCTGAATCGTTGAGAGTTAAGAACAATAAAATAAACGTATAATACCTAAATTAGATAAATATAGATGCCAAATGATTGCGGAAGTACTCACTAACTTTTATCCTTAATACCGTCACCTTGTTTTTATTATTGTGACATTCGTTCGTGCTTGACATACAATTTACTTACAGTGGAGCCAATTTAAAAAAACCGACCTTGAACAAACGTCAAGCAGTTTGGCTAATTCAACCAATTATATTAGGCACAGCTGGGCGGGCCACAGACAGCGGCAGATAACTTCCTCGTAGACTGAGAGGGATTAGATTATTTATTGGTCTACCACATGCTGACTCAAAATAAATAGGTAGGCACCTACCCTGATCTAGTGGGTTGGAAGACTACACAGACTTTCAAAAGGATGATAAAGCCTATATAACTATATGATAGACCCTACGGAGCCTAAGGTTGTCTAGCAAAAAATGCCTAGTGGCATTATCTGAGAGTGTGGTGGAAGGGACATCGACGCACAAACGTTGTGACAAGGTTTCACTCAAGGTCAAAAATAAAATGACCCAGGTCATTCATGTAAAAAATGATCGGTTATTAAAATCAGAGAAAGAAAAATATTGGATTTAAATTATTTAAAACGAAAGCCTACGACTTGAGCTTTCGTTTTCATTTATTACAGTGCAATATTTTTCTTTCTCCGATTTTTACGGCCGGGTTGAAGTTAGCTCGTGCCAACTTTAAGCCGGACAATAAGTTTGGCGAGAATTGTAGAATCTTACAAATTTATAAACAATAACATACACAGTATCGCCAAAGAGTTAGGGCAGAGGTGTGTTAATGTAAAACAGATTACTAAATAGTAAATCGCGTCACTGTGCTAAGGAACTCAAATATTGTGAATATAATTGCAAAACATTGTATGTCCTAATTAAACCCAGAAGATGGGGCTCTTCTAAAGTAAATAGGGTTTTGGTTTCTCGACCTTTTTATTTCCCGAAGCACGAGAATTCTCGACAAAGATTTCTCGAGTTTCTCGAGTCTCTCGAGAAATGTTGAATTTTTTTTATAAAACACGATGTTATTTTAAAATATTTACTTTAATACAAATTAGACTGATAGATGAAATCAATTAAATGAAATGGAAATTTTTTGGTTACTATAATTAGCACTTATTAATTATTCAATTCAATTCAATTCTTTATTGCATTCCATAATGTATAAAGTTGTTGGTTAGTTACAGTAAGTGTCAATTATGGACCCTGTCGGGCACAGCAAAGTCTTAGTAAAGTAGAATTAACAAGCACCTAAGATAAATTATACAAATTATAACCATCTGATCGATATTCTCGTAAAAAGTAAAGAGTAGGGTGTTACTTAACTTTTCCGTAATTATTAGGTCCCCACCAGTTCCCAAACGTGCAAATGGTCTTTAATCAAACAAAAACAATTAATAAAATTAATTCAACAAAATTACTATTTCATATTTAGATAACTAAGAATGAAAACATAACATTGCATTAAAGTTTAATTTAATTTTAGTTCTCGTTTGTCAGTTATTTTTTTCGTCGGTTTTGATTTCATGCCAGAAAGTTATTTATTTTCTATTATTGTGGCTAATATCTAAGTTGATGCTTAGTTCCTATAAAGTTAAATAAAAAAAAACCCAAACACGAGCTAGTCGCTGTAAACCGTTGAGAGTTTCCTTCGACTGTCTTCCTAGGATCATCAGAACTATATATGTATGTGCGAAGTTCCAGTACAATCGATTCACATGTGAAAATTCAGTAGATAAAAATCAATAATTCCCTATTTTTCTACTATCAGGGATAACATTAAATCCACCAAACATTAATCTCTTTGGAATTTTTCGGTATAATTTTTGAAATCGGTCCACATTTAACGGAAATAGTTATCGGGGAACATAATTACGTAAAAAACGATATGCCTCCGAAATGATAACTTCCGATTTTTAGTCGGTTAATTAAACAAAACAATTTCCTGCCAACGACTCGGGAATTCCCGAGGCGTTGAGATTGCGTTGCGATTGAGATTTTTCCTGTCTCGACTAAAGACAAATTTCTCGAGATTTCCCGAGTCGAGAATTCTCGAGCAGAAACCCTAAAAGTAAACCAATGGCATAAGGCATTATTTATGTAGTTCTATTAAAAATAAAAAATATCTGTGGATATTTTTACACAGCACCATCTAGTCCCAAACTAAGCAGAGCTATGTACTATGAGTACTTATAATATATAAGAAACATCCAGACAAACACAAACACCTAAATTCATCACATAAACCTCGTGATCAGCTGTCCGGTACTCGAATCGGAAATTTTCAAGTCACACGAAGTGTGCCCGCAGTTCAGGGTTGGATTCAGACCCTCAAAAAATTATGCTACAATAAAATAATACTATTTGTCCAAAATTATACTACGTTTGACTTTTCACGTTTTTTTATCGTAGGTATTTTTAATGTTTACAATAATTTTTATTTTATTTTATTAATTCCCACAAATACTAGAGATTTGTATTTTTTTGTGTATTTGTAAAAAAGATAACAGGATTTCTAATTAGCTAAAATAAATTATAGTAATTAAAAATACTCCTATTAATTAGCACCTCTTTGTATCGAAAATCTTTTGAACAACGAGTGCTTAAAGTATTTTGATGGTACTCCAAGTAACCAAATAAATGTGTAATACAAAAAGTTTTTGGCGACATTTTTTTTTCTGACGCTAACACTCAGGTAAAAGCCGCCACTTCTAGCAATGAAGTCGCTAAATTGGCAACACTACGTTTGTATTTGGTAATCCTGATTAGGTTTTGCCGTAAATACAGAAATTCCTGACATTTTACGGTAAATATTAATAAGTAAAAAGGCTCACTTATTACAAATCGGTCGACATCAAAATTATGGTATTTTCGCATAGTATAGTGGCATTACGATACTACATACTACACACTATCAAATAATGGTACAAATAGTATTATAATACTACGAAATTCAACACTGCCGCAGTTCGAAATCGGCCCACAATAAACGGCAATGCCAGTGCTGGCTAACATTTTTATCGTTTGGGTTTTTTCGATTATAATCTGACATTTATACGCACAAACGCACGTAGGTAAGGTAATGTTGTTTGTGCATGTTTACCGCCTGTACAATGGTGTACATAGGCCCAGTGGGCCAACGTTTCAGTTGTATGACGCATGGGGAATAAACGCAGGGGTGGTATTCGGAAAAAAATACATTTAGACATACCATCACGCCTCATTCCCCGATGGGTTAGGCAGAGGTCTACTAATGTACCACCCATAGTTCACCGGTATGTTAAGGCCCCATGTAATAGGGGGCGAGCGTAATTGCCATCAACCGGGCACAAATCCAGACTCCTAGCTGCTACTGGGAATATCACAGAAAAACCCAACAAAACTTTACGAACAACACTGGGGAATCGAACCCAGGACAGAGCGTAGTACTCGCGCCTGGGACCACTAGACCAACGAGGCAGTATTAGAAAAATGTAGCCGCCATGCAGCTAATAGTCTGCCGCTAACTAGAAGCCTAGCTAGCTTAAATTAAGCCTTTTAAGGCTTTATTTTCCAGCAATTTTTATTCAACGAAATAACTAAAGAGTTCGTATGTTAGACTGTATGTTTTCTTCGTGTTGATTTATTGATAAAACACGCTTTCATCTATCTGGGAAGTTAAACTTGGGAGAAATCTCTCATAGAACTGAGTCAGTGAGTTAAAGTAGGCTGAATGTACTTACATCTCGAGTGGTATTTAATTGTTGTTTGATCCATGCAGGGTACCTGACATACGACATGATCCATTACTACGTGCACCACGGCTCGCCTCGCGACGGCACCTACCTGTACGCCATGAAGAGATACCATTCCAACCACCACTTCATCAACCATGACAAAGGTATGTGGACGATATTTTAAACAAGCCTTGTTAGCCTAAACGCGACTGCTACGCTTCTGGGTTCGATACCAAAGTCGAGATATATATTATATTTTTTTTTAATCTTCAGTAGCAGCTCGGAATTTGGATTTGTGCCCGGTTAATGGCAATAGGCTCGAGCCCTATTTCATGGGACCTAAACATACCTCTGGCCCTTCAGGGAATACAGGCTTATATTCTTAGATAGTAAGAATTGTTGTTTCTACATTATTGATATCACATATTTTTTCTGCCTTTTTCAGCTTTCGGCATCAGCAGCAAACTCTGGGACGTCATTTTCAGAACGTTTGTGCACGTGAAAAAGTTAGGTTTTAGCTTACATTGGTAAGATTAATTAGGTAATATTGGTAGGTGCTGAGTTTAATATTGTTATTCTGCCAAAGTTTATTTGTTATACTGAATTATGTATTTTACTGAGAACCGCTGTCCTCTGGTGGTAGAGGGGACAATAGGGACATGTTCATGGATGGACCTGGGGAAGACGACGGGGTATGTGGGAGTTACGACTGAAAACGATACGCTGCCGCCTGCCACCCTGAACCCAAGGTCGGGGTCGGCCATGGCATCCGCGAAATTATTTGTTCCACAACAACCAATTTTTGGTCCGGTATAACCGCTAGATCCCATCAAATGGTAGCTTTAATAGGTACCTGTGTGTCTGTTTGAGTAAAGCCGTAACGGCATTATTTGACAGTACTTACGTAAAATGTTGACTATATTTTTATGATAACCATATGTCCATCAAAACAAAACCAAATTTAACAATATTTTTCTAATTACGATTTTAATATCAAGCAAATATCAAGTCTTAATTAAGACTGATTATCACGTACCTACCTGTTTGCAAAAATGTGTTCTGACCTTATGAACTAGGTCAGTTTTCAAGGTTGCATGGGTTCAAAGTATAGAACAACAATATTATTGAGACACTTTCTAAAACTGGATCCTTAGTTTGTATTTTGGATATTATGCAACAGCATACTCGTACAATACACATGTCTCGGTTGTCGTGTCACACAAATAAACCAGACAGTTCTAATCGTCGAGGTCGATGCAGATAGTTAATCTGCACTGAGTCAAATAAAAGAAGTCTGATATCTTTGAGTAAATACTGACGTCCATTTGCATTTGGAGAAAGGCTACGCTGAGAGACGATTGTAACTAAGCTTTATATATGGGCAAAATAAAGCCATAATCACATATTATGACTGCTGTATTGCGATATTGAATACCGTGTTCCGCGAGTAGAGCGGGCAGAGTTGTGTTATTTTTGTTATAAATTTAAGTAAATAAGACTCTATAGTCGATATTTATTGTTGTTACCAGAGGTAATCTTACTGATTTTGTTGCTTTGTTTCTTTGATTTGATTTAGCCTTATGAAGCTCTCAATAATGTAAATTATTTATGTGAATTTAAATGATGTCAAGTCAGATATTCATGAACAAATGTCGCTTTAGGTATCTACAACATAATGTTATTGGCGCTTATACTTTTAAGGTTGTTGTTTATAAATGAAGTTGTATCTAGTATAACTACAGTACAATCAATACATTTCGGGTTATTTTTTTCCAGTATTTATTAGTGAGGGTTGGTGTTCAGTTTATAAGTGGCCACGCAGTTCAGGCTCTAGTCTTAGGATACGCTTTCAGTCTGTGATCTTTTTACACTAATAAAAATAATAATACCTACCAACTAGAATAGAGATCCCCTGCATTTCTACAAAATCGAGACAAAACATTAAACAAAAAATTACTAATTACATTAAACTAAAAACTTACCTTGTATTTTCTCGATTCGTCCCTGTACTGTATAACTATTCGCCCCCACTTATTAATTACCTACAATTAATGTATCCATGGCACCTAAATTTGATGCTATAGTTTATAAGACATGGGTAATTTATAGGACTTGGTTAGCTGGGACTAAAATTGGTGATATTATGGGGCCCATGATTGGGACTTGTGATTATTCCTCCGAGTCCCCACTGACGCGTGCCTTATAAATGGATTTATATAAGTTTACATATTATAATATTGTTCACGCCGAGGTAAAAAAGGGGTGATATAGTGACGCTGACTTCCCATTTTTTTTTATAATACACAGGGTGGAGACGTAAATACAATAAATGAAACCGCACCGCAAAACTAGTTAATAGAATCGCTTTAAAATAGGAAAATTATTATGTATAACAAAAATAGCAAAACATTATTATTCCACACAAACTAAATTAATGCGAAAAACTTGTTGGATGTTGTTTATTCCGTGGTTAGAATTCCTACTTTATAGCCTTTATTTTGACTAGTAACTAGCGGTAGTTACATTTAGAGCCTGTTTCGCCATCTCCCGATAGTCGCTAACCGCAGGATAAATAAAAAAATGGAACAAAATTTGTGTGAAGTTATCTGCCAAATAATTTAACAGGAACTTATCAGTAAGCTGTGAAACAGGCCCTTATTGTCGTAGTGTTGTTTCCGCCTTGTACCTATATGGCCACTTCTGCGTTCAAAAAAGAGCATACCTACCTACATTTTAAATAAGTATTTACCACACATCTTCTAAAATAGAATAAAAATGGGTTTTGAGAAATATGCTCTACGTAATTCTTATCTAAGTACTTATATTTATGTACAATATCTAAGTACTTATATATATGTATAGATTTCAATGGTAACAAATACAAATCGCTAATTCGATACCTCTTAACTAAAGTAATCTTTATAGACATCAAGATTACAGACTGTACATTTAATTTTAGGGCCCGTTTCACCACCTCTAGATAACCGTCTAACCACTGGATAAAATTCAAAAATGGATCATAATTTGTATGACATTATTTGTCAGGTAACTTACTAGGAGGTCGTGAAACAGGCCTTTACAGTCTCTATATATAATTAAGAGGGCTTTAATTAGCATGTAGGAATAAGGCCCTAAGTCGCTAGGTACTTACCTACTTACAAAAATGTATGTTTATAGTAATATGTTATCTAAAGAAGAGACTAGTCCATAATGTGGGACGCAAAAATATTTTTTGTACGTAATACATAGTCAGTTATGGTACCATGTTTTTTATTTTAACTTTACGACTACCTACTAGTATAAAACCGTGCCATTAACACTTATGTACATTTTTAATATAATGTTTTTTGAAGTTTTGTTTTAGTTTTATTTTTATTTTAATTTTTTAAAGTACCTATGTCGACAGCTTGCCGTATGTTATGCCTCTTCCAGTAAACGTTATAAATGTGACAGTCACTCGGTCCGTCTATTTGTCAGTTAACTTTTCATGCCTAAACCGCTGAAAGAATTATGATCGAGAGATAGCAATCTAGCAATTGCAATCAATAAAAAATATAAAAATGATAACAGATTGGGGTTAAATTCAAGGTACAAGGAACGGATTATTGAAAATTAGGGCCATAAAATTTGGCGTGAGTGAAGCCGCGGGCAATAGCTAGTATAAAATAAATCAATTGCTAAAATATATAAAAAAATAAATTACTTAGATATTTACAAGAAATGTCTTTGATAACAATCAATAACATTGAAATTAGGTAACCTGATGAATAATGCTGTCATTGCAACTATGCAACAAATAAAGGGAATTGTGAAAACAACGACATGCTTTATCCATAAAAATACTTAAAAATAACGCAATGTACGTGACATGATTAGATGGACTTTTAATCAAATTTTACAAACAAAACCCATTTTAGTTTTTATTCAAGCTTTCGGGTGAAAGGACCACAAACTGAACCTACTTACATTCTAAGTTTAAATTCTTTAACGTAATTGTTTTGAAAAATAGAATTAACATAATAAGTACCTACTTACATAATAATAATTGGTCAAAACTCAAAAGGAATAATTTTAAAAACCTAACCCAATTTCAAAATATGTACGTGATTTAATTTTTTAATGGAGCATATGTATTAATGGCAAAGGAATTGCCCCTGTTAATTTTGTTTCCATTACGAAAAGTGCCAGTAATTATGACAATGATTAGAATATTTCGTGAACATAGGAGTGTGTTGCGTGTGTCAGTATTTCTGTGTTTATTATTAAATGTCAGTGGATGTTGTTTCTCTGGATGGGACTTTTTGACCGACGAGTTAATCCCAGCGGTATCTCCTTTATTTACGAGCACCAAGTCTTTGATTGAAGATTTGTTTAACACAGAACATGTGGGTAAGTTATTTTGCGTGTTAATTAATTATTAAGTAGCTACATATACATATAAACATCATAGTTTAAACGAGCTTAGGAATCGACTAGGAATTACTATTCATTCAGACTTGCATTCCCATTAATTCAACATGATAAGGACATCACAGTTACAAGAAGAACATAACAAGGTACTGAGCAATATAAACAATGCTTAGTCCTAAAACACTCGTGTACCTAAACTACATATTACTAACAACAATTTTTGTGTCATAATTATATTGTTTCTATATTCGGTACATATCCTTGACTGCAATATTAAACAACATTTTCGCGTTAAAACCTCCGGTAAGTAGTCATTATCGTGCCAATTATCAATTGTTATATCATTTAAGTTCAAAGAAATTTTTAATCGATACTGCACGGCAACGTTCTAAGAATTTCATTTGTCATGTATTTCTAATCGATTATTTGCATAGCTCCTGTATTTTATTTATTCTTTTATTCTGTATTTGAGTTTAGCTCCAGCCAAATAAAGACTTACAGGCGGATGTTTTTTTTAAGTATAGACGACGCTAGACCTCCTTTGGCAACGGACAGTCCGCGCTAAAAACAATCTATATGCGAAAATAGGGAATACAACGCAATCCTGGTTAAACTCCAGATTTTTTTATACAGCTACCTTACAATATTGGAATACAGACGAGGAAGAAGGGCCGATATCTTCCGAGGTACTGGCCGAATGTATCCGACGAGGTCGCGAACTTGCCCGAGCGGCAAACCGACGGAGCAACGAGCTGGTTCGCAGTGGGATCAACCTGGATGACTGTTCTCCAGCAATGTTGCACTTCTTCTCCGCTAACCTACCATCAGAAGTCAGGAAGGCGTCTGACACTTCTCATGAGATTCTATCGGCTACTAAACTGTTGCAGATGAAACTGTGTACTGGGTATAAATATTTACATTTCTTGATTAACATAACTGTAAAAACACCTACACCTGTACGTGTACATACACACTTGTTCGCGAGAAAGAAAACGAAAGAACGTAATCTCAAATCATAGCTACGTTTTCTGTTTCATTGTTAAAGTTATCACTGGAACTCGTACCTAAGTTTAGTGTTTATAAGTTAAACCGTTAAATACGTAACACCTAAAAGCTAAAACTGCCATGAGCACTGAGCAATCTTCTAAAATTGAACAACTAAATATAAACCTCATAAAATTATACTCCCTAGTGGGAAATTGCTAATGCGACCATTTAGCTTAACAGTTCACATTCAAATGATTTTATCAGGTAATCTCATATTTCTGGATTTCTTAAAAATATTTAATATAAAAATCATAAGTAAATCCGCAGTTTAGTGATATTTCCCCCAGCAGCAGTGTAACTCCCAACACATTTATGTCGTTCCTGGAGCATCAGAAGGTTCAGCTTAAGGACGCTGCGTACTGCCAGTCAATGAAAGTGTGCTGCAGTGGTAGCAAGTATCGGAGCATCGACGGTACCTGCAATAACGAGGAGAACCCCAACTGGGGCAGGAGAGGTGCGCCCTTCACCAGAATCGCGACACCGCGGTACGCTGACGGTACGTATCATCTTCTATTATACCGTATTTTTTTCAAACTTCGCATCGTTATTATAACGCCATCTGAATTTATAAAACCAAAGTACAAAATCAGATATGTCAACGGTAAATGATACTGGTAATATAAACGAAGATTCCATTCACGGGACCTTCTTGGAAACGACCAGGTAAATTAGCAATTAATTGCTAACTACTCGTGCGCTAAAATCTAAACCCTAAATAAACGGTAATCGCAACCTATAGACATCAGCAACAGTAGTGATATCACTCGTGCATCGTCATCATGATACCTCAGATAAGTCTCATTTGCCCAGTAATTACACACTCGCTCTATTAATTACCTTTCAAACTGGAATATACTAATTATAGAACTTTTGCTTAGCGGCGGAATATCTGTCAGGGGGCTTAATACTGCTACTAGAACTGCTGCTGAGTGGGTAGAACTGCTGTTCTACCATCTCAAAGCGTCACTTTAGGACTGTAGGAAAAACGAAACAACCGTACTTCTTCCTACTTAATATAGAAGATACATAGAGATTAGAGGTAGTAGAACTCACCTCAGAAGAAGAACTCGAAGAGGCTCGTGGCCACGTTGTAACTACACTAATCAACCGATCTGCAAGGTTTAGCTACACTTGCCGCGGTCCGTCTGTGGATGGGTGACCATTCTTAAACATATCGAGACCCCTCCGTGCCTCGGAGAGCACGTAAAGCCGTCGGTCCCGGTTGTCATACGAACACCTATGAGAATCGTTAATGGGAGTCAGAAGCCTAAAAAGCCTGACAACCAGTCTTTCCTTCGAATATCGGTATTACGCTTCGTGTAAAATACTGATATTCAGCCGCATCCTGGTTAGACTGGAAGCCGACCCCAACATGGTTGGGAAAACGCTAGGAGGAACAAGAACTCACCTCACCTCAGTAATGATTTTCCTTAATGGAGATATTCCTCCGTAAAATGTAACCTTTTCAGGTATATACGCAATGCCCGTAGCTCGAAGCGGCCGCCAGCTCCCGAACCCGCGAGCCCTCTCCACGCGGCTGTTCTCCGACCAGCCCATAGGCAGCCGCGTGCTCACCAACATGAACATGCAGTGGGGACAGTTTGTAACGCACGATCTGGTGTTCCAAGTCATGGAAGTTACTGGTAACTTAGCTTTAAGGCCTTTGAGTCTTCTTTTGATAATCTTCAGCTTTTTATATTCTTCTTATTCGGATAAGGCTGGAAGCTCATGTCCTGGATGTGAAAATACTTCAATCTTGTTGAAATATTTTGTTTTCCTAGGCAAACACGCACTGTAGATAATAATGATAGTACCTAATTGCTTTGCTAATGATGACAACGCTAAAATCCATATTTTATTTTGCAACATCACTTTCCTTCGTGTGGAAAGATGTAGGCTACCTTTTGACTAAAAGGGGATGTTTTGGGTTGCGATTGAAATTGCAGGCAACAGCTCGTATACTACATAAAAACAATAATATCAAATACAATAGACGTCACGTGACACGCCGTTTGAGTTCTTTCTAAATTAGATGCAATTTTTTTAGACAAAGGCGGTATCCAATGCTGCCTAGGCAACGGCATCGACGTGCTCCCTTCAGAGTGGCAGAACGACAAGTGTATACCTATCTCTGTACCCGAGGACGACTCCTTTTACCGGTACCATGGCATCAAATGCCTCAACTTCGTTCGCAGCGTCACTACGCCCCGGGATGACTGTAGCCTTGGTCATGCTGAACAGGTAGGAAAGACGTCGTTTACACCCATATACCTAAGCTGTCAACATTAAGTCATTTTCCCATCGGCCTAACACGATTCTTCGTTAATTAGTGTGGGTCACTAAACAGTTTTGTTTGATTTTACGAGAGCACGTTTATATTTTTTAAATGTTAGATGGATAGATCGACCGATGCACATTTATTATTTATAGAACAGACAGCTACATCTTATCTTTCGTCATTCTAGGGCCGCATGGCCCTACTCTTTGGAGAAATATCTACTTTTGAGTCCTGCAATAAAATTAATATACGTAGTTACGTACCATTGTACCTATGTAGGTATGTAATAAACGCAGAACCTTTACGAGCTGGAAATATTTTAACTTATACCTACCAGTACGGCTTACAGTAAAAAAACAATTTGTAGATTACAAATTATTTTATAGATTCTAGTTACTTAATCACAAGTTCCTTCTATTCTTTTATTAGGCAGTAAATTTAAAATTAGGTACTTGATTTAGCGAATGACTAACAATTTCATTTTTGTAATCTCGCGGTTTTTATCATAATTACCGTGAATATGATTTGCGTACTTTGTTAATAAACTTTACAATTTGTAATTAAATAGGTTAAGCCTATCAGTGTCGGGATTAAAATAACCGACCTTGTTATTGAATCGATTACACATAAAACATTTTTCCTTTACCTACTAATTTAAAAGGAAAGGACGGTATAGGTATAATGTAGGAAATTCTGTAGATAGTTCATTCATTTTCATGGTTTGATATTTGACTAGAACAGCAGCGTGAATACGTTTCTTAGGATTGCAGATGGAGACTTCGATTACCACAAGGTACTACTAAATTTCCCATCTATTTTCGAACCGTGGCCATTATGCTTCATTTAAAAAGAACTGTCCCTAGGTCCAGATTCAGCGGTAGACAGCGATATTCTAGAACTAACATTGCTTGTTTTAAGATGAATACAGTCACGAGTTTCCTAGACGGCTCACCTATCTACGGGTCCGACAAGAAGCTAGCGTCGAAGCTGCGCAGTAAGATAGGCGGGAGACTACGTCAGGAGTCGAGAAAAGACTGTCTCAGAGGGTTCCTACCAACCGTCAGCGACAAGTCTGCTGTATGTGACTTGAGGAATTCATCCGATCCTTGCTATCTAGCTGGTAAGAAGTTCTGCAAAGAATTACCACCACCATGGTTCGTGGCCATGGTCAAAAAGTTGATGCAGAAATTAAAGCCAACCCACGTATGTATGTATCCGATTTCACATTGGAAGTAGCGTTAGGTTTACTTTAATCACTACATTAAAATTAATATACCTTGACAAAGACTTACCTACCTATGTACCTACATCAAATATGTCATAAATATTGATAAGTTATACGACTTGTTATTTTAATTAAGGAAAAAATCGGCTGGCTGGCTGGCCAGTCGAAATCTTCCTTCACATTCTAAACTTACGTCTTAAGGTTATACGAATTGTTTGCAAAACTTTGAACACTTCGTTTGCTAACACGCAGGAGACACGCGCATAAATCAGACGCCAACCTTAGCTATGTTACACACTCTGCTCTTACGAGAGCACAACCGTATAGCTGACATCTTGAGTGACCTGAACCCACTGTGGAGTGACGAGCGGCTGTACCAGGAGGCGCGGAAGATCGTCATAGCTGAGATACAGCACATCACCTACCAGGAGTGGATGCCTGTTAATTTTGGTAAAACTTTGTTTTTGTAGACTCTCTCCCACAAGAACATTGGACCCATATACGCCAATAAGGACCAGATTTTTTTTTATATTTTGGTCCTTAGTAACGCTGTTAGCTGTATGTAACTAATGTTTAATCTCAACAATTTTCTCTATTACACTGTCTCAAATAATCAAGCAAATCTAAACTCTATCGTTGTTACAACATAAACGACCGTTTCCAGGCGAGTACTATCTTCGCCACTATCGCATTTCACCGTCCACCCTGTACACACGCGACTACAGTCCTGAAGTGAATCCTGGCATCATCAACAGTTTCGGAGCAGCTGCCTTTAGGTTCTTACACACAGTCATCAGCGATAATATAATGACGTGCCCCAACAGTTATAACGCAGCTTACTTGTACAGGTACGTACCCCGTTCAACCATTTTACTGTAGATAAATTTGCGGTCTGGGCCAGATTTGGTCTGAATTACGAGTACAAGACATATAAAGGCTTACAGGATTTTACCCAGCTTGGTCTACTGGTCCTGCACATGTACTCATGAATAAAGTTGTAGATCGTGCTGTATGGCACTCACTAGAAGAGGTCTATGTCCAACAGAGGGCGCATATGGGATCATAATGGATGCTACTGTGATTTCCCAAATTTTCAGTTAGAAATGTTCAAACACTTTTTTATTCTTACATCAAAAAGTTTGGTAGACTTGGTAGTACCTACTCGCATTCTTTATGAATTACAGATTAAGTGACCACTACTTTAATCCGAGCCTTCTGGAGCAAACCCCGGACTCATTCGATGATGTCGTTCGCGGCATCATAGCCCAGAACGAGGGGGAATCAGACCCTTTCTGTTCGGGGGAAATCACCAACTTGTTGTTCAAGTCCCACAACCGATGGGGCATGGACCTCATAGCTATGGATATACAACGAGGCAGGGACCATGGTATCGCCTCTTATAACGATTACAGGTAATTTGTTGAAGCTAAAATATTGACTTCGAATAAAAGCAGCATCAAAACAGCTTTGACAAAGAATTTAAGTGGAGCATGAATCTCAAATTGTTAAATTTTCAGGGAAATTTGCGGTTTACAGAGAGCAAGAACTTTCCAGGATTTAGCAAATGAGATTCCTCAAGATGTAAGTGAAGACACAAATAGACTGCCTGCCAAAATCACTTTACTAATCAAATTATAATTTACACCAACCTTGTGTTCTGATGGTCTAGTAAACTTATTCACTAATTCTCGTTATTATACTCACCTATACTAAGCTACCACAGTTCAAAAGGAAGTCAAATTACCTGCCTTCCATTGAAATTTGCTTTACCAGCGCCATTTAGCATTTGAGTACCGGTCTAGAAGGTGCAAAAACAAAATAATTTGTAATTTACTTTCCTCCAGCGCATAAACGCTCTACAATACTTATATGAATGCGTGGATGATATCGACCTGTTTGTGGGAGGGGCTATGGAGCGTGACGTGTATGGCTCCATACTGGGCCAAACCTTTCAATGCATCGTCGCCGAGCAGTTCTACCGGACCAGGATAGGGGATCGGTTCTTTTACGATAATGGGGAGATGCCGCACTCTTTTACCAGTGGTAAGTCTTCCGATGAGATGTTTATGCGTAAGGCATGTTTCAGTTCGGATCCTATAGTTTAGACAATACTTAATGCGCGCTCGTGAAGGGATTGTACGTTTCTCAAAGGTGTTCTTGACTGTACTAAAGGACTGTAAAAAGGCCTGTCCTAGTTAGGAGGTCAAAGTCGATAAATAGTATACAACAAAAGCTGTAATGGCTTTGACATGACACAATGGCTTTACAAAAACTGCTAGAATGAGGTAGAATAGAGGTGAGAACACGTATCATGTTTATTCTTGTCTACAGATCAAATAAAAGAAATAAAGAAAGCGTCAATGGCTCGTCTGATCTGCGACAATACGGACGGCGTGCACTACGTCCAGAGGAAAGCTTTCGAGATGGAGTCCACGTACAACCCCAAATACAGGTGCGACGACTACAACGCTATTCCGTATGTGGACCTCACCGCATGGAAGACGCCTAGCATTTTCGATTAAACACACAATATCAGCGGCCTGGCTGGCGGTTATGCCAACAACAAACCAAGGGTGTCTGCGGGGAGTCGGCGTCAGCTCGCTTCCAGTATTCGAGTTGTTGTTGTCGTGACTCGTGAGGTGTATTCTACTCTACATAAACACAACTGAAATAATGCTCTGCGGCCGCCATCGGCAAGTGCCGGCGGCATACCCGCACGGCAAAAACCCGCTGGCTGTGCCACCTGTATGGTGTGTAGGAATCTTAAGAAAACAATTAGGGGATAGTACCTAAATACACGTAACGGATGTCAGATACTATTGATTTAAAAAAATATATTAATTCTTTTTTTAAATCGATATTTTTGGATTAAGAGGAGACCCGTGCCCATCAGAGGGACAGTGAATTGGCGGATGATGATGATTGGTTATTGATAATAGCCAAATTAAGATCACAATTTAAAAAAGATTAGGTGCTTATGATTTTATGAATATTATGCTTGGAAGGAAGAAGAATGTTAAGTTTCTGTATGAAATATTAAAAATACGATATAAACATTGTTAAATATTTAATAATAGGTAATGCATATAATAAAAATATGTACAACATCTGTCATGTTCATTATTTCAAACCATGTAGGTATTATGTTATATATTTTGATAACAATTTACAAAATCTACATTCTTAGCCCATAAAGTTATTGTAAATAGCACTAAATTATTGCATGATTAGTTGATTACACAATATTATTACGGTTAGAGTATTTGGTAATAATAAGGTAATATTATTACCAAAGGTACTTATATTGTTGTGCTTATATTACTATAATCCCTTTTCCCCCTCCCCTCTCTCTATTCCTAGCTATGCATCCCACATGATAGGATACAGATAATGTTCCTCTACATTAAATATTTTTTTAAATAATACCAATGTACTTGAACACATGTAACGCTTATAGCCTGTTTCACCACCTCTAGATAGCCGCTAATTTCCAAATTCATAAAAAAATAGAACAATCTTTACATTAAATTATCTGCCAGCTAATTTAACGGTAACTTAGCAGGAAGCTGTGAAACAGGCCTTTAAAATTCCAGACTTCTAAATTCTAAGAGGTGTAGACTTGTTTATGGTACAATGACCCTGTTTCTTCTGCTGCAAGTCACAGTATACAATTATTTAATTACGTATCTCTTTCTTAGATACGTTATCGGAAAAGGACAAAATATAAACTATAAACAAAATATAAACACTTAACAAATAAATGTAGGTCATTATCATTTACAGAATAGTAGCATTCATGTTTATCATTACCAAATGGACTAATTTAACAGAACTAAATATCTTCTATCCTTTTCTCGTGTTTCTTTATAGAAAGAGACGATCTTAATTAGTTTGCAAAGATAGATAGATAGATACTTAGATCTCATCTACTTTACATAGAACTAAGGTTTGTCCACACAATCAGCTGGTATAGAAGGCAAAATATTAGTGTTGCAATTTTTTAATCAAATAAAGTTTTATAAAAAAATGTAATACCACTAAGATGGCAAATAAGCATACGGTCCGCCTGATGGTAAGCGGTTACCGTAGCCTATGCACGCTAGCAACACCAGGGGTATCACTTATATATGTGGACATACCCTAATAAACATTTACTAGTAACAAATCTACAACTAAATCAACAAATTCCTGTTACTCTGTTTGTCCTTACCTAAGAAAGTGGTGATCTTATTTTGGAAGTTGTTCCAAGTCACTGAAGAGTTGACGAGTTGGGAGAGGCCTGTCGGCTTCACGATCCTCTCGAAGAATGGCCGCTTGTACAGGCGCTGGGCTTCAAGCCTCTGGTCTTCGGTTACTCGACGATCATCTAAATGGCTTAGGGACGGGAATTGAGATATTACGAAGAGCCTGTAAAGCAAAAGAAATGCTCTAAGTCAGTGGTTTCGAAAGTTCACTGGACCGCGACCCACAGGAACAAACCGTAAAATTCGAGACTCGCCTCTTGGTTTTTATAAAGAAATAAGGGTCATAACTATATGAAGGGCTGTTCACAAAAGCAAAATGTCTCGTCTTATATTCATGGCCCTGTGGAAACACCGTTTACAGTCGACTGCCTAACCCTTTTGGGGAATGCAGGCGTGACGGGTATAAGACTATCTTTTTGTATTTTTTAAGCATTTTCCATGCTAAGATTACAAGTTATTTTTAATGAAGGAAAAAATCGGCGGGCGGGCAGGATTCGAACCTGCGCCTTCTGGTTCGGTACACCAGACGCTCTGACCACTAAGCCACCGCTCGCCCTGCTCGCCAGTCGAATAGGGTATAAGACTTTTACGAGGATGTAAATGCCGACTTTTTTTTTAAAACGCACATTATGATTTTTCCAATATAGTAAGTACTATCAGTAAAGAATCCCGTGGCCGTGATTATAGGGCAAGGAAGCGCAAACATACCCTGCCATCTCCCGAGATGGTAGACGAACCACGGGGATTCTCCACAAAAAAAGAACCAACACTTTGTTTTTGACGTCTGTGGTCTAGTGTTTTGAGTACCGAACTGCTGATCACGAGGTCGTGGGTTCGATGCCCACAGGACACAAATATTTATGTGATGAACATAGGTAGGGGGTTTTGTTGGTCGGAGTGTTTTTTTATATATTATAAGCAGTGTCTAGTACCCAAAGTACAAGTTCTGCTTAGTTTGGGACTAGATAGTGCTGTGTCCTAGATATTTATTATTATTTTTACATTATTACTTCAGTCATATTACCTGTATTGTAGGTACTCGTAGAAAGTACCTCCGTTAAAATAGCTGGGTGCAGCTGGGTTTCCCATCAGTGACAAGTATTGCAGGTTTGGGCAGGACTCCTTCAACTTGCCTACCCATGGGTAAAGCGACGCGATCTTACAGCGGTTCAACCTGAGGACAGATTTTCTATACATGAAGTCTAATGCCAATTATTTTTTTAATATTGTTGGTGTGTTCATACATAAAGACTGAGATGCACGAATTTTCAGGCATCAAACTCACTGACCGGCACAGACAGCGAGGGTACACCATAATATCATCAATGTATAAAAAAAAAATTACATACATACCATCACGCCTGTATTCCCCGAAGGGGTAGGCAGAGGCGTACTTATGTACGCCCACATATCGCCGGTATGTTTTAGGTCCCATGTAATAGGGGTCGAGCCTATTGCCATCAACCGGGCACAAATCCAGACTACGAGCTGTTATTGGGAATTTCACAGAAAACCCAACACTTTGCTCGACCCGGGAATCGAACCCAGGACTCGGACTCTAGCGTAGCAGTCGCCATTGGGACCACTAGACCAACGCGGCAGTCAAGTTTTTAAAATTTTGGTCGATATTTTTACAACCGCTCACCGGATTTGTAAGCACCAGCTTTCGAATAAAAAAAGAATCATTAAAATCGGTTCACCCAGTCGAAAGTTCTGAGGTAACAAACATTAAAAAAAACCAGTCGAATTGAGAACATCCTTCTTTTTTTGAAGTCGGTTGAAAATATCAAATTGATGTCGCTGAATTTCGATTGAAATGTCATTATAGTTAAGTATACTGAAGGTCATCTATACTTTATTATAAAGAGGAAATATTTGATTGTTTGTTTGTATTGAATAGGCTCCGAAACTACTGGACCGATTTTAATCATTCTTTCTGTGTTAAATAGCCTATTTATCAGAGAATGCTATAGGTTATATACCATCACGCTACGACTAATAGGAGCGGAGTAGCAATGAAAAATGTTACAAGAAACGGGGGACAAATTTATACAGAAATATATTTCGAAATATATCAATAAAAAACATGATCGTGTTTTAAGATTATCAGCAGTGATCATCTTAGATTTAATCTATTTAGAGTGGGTAACCTTGTTTATCAGTTTGGTACTGGGCTAGACAAACCAGTTAAAATTATCTAATAAAATTCTATGTATATTGAGTACTGGACAGGTTTAAATAAAATGTATTCTGAATATAATCAAAATAATACAATTTCTGCTCTTAGTCTACAATCCATATAGATAAAGACAATCACTTTAAGTACCTAATTTTATTATAATGGTAACCTTTCTAGTTTAGAAATTAAAGACTAGTTAGTGAACTAACCATAAAAGTTCCAATTTAGGCAGGGGTGGCAAACAGCAGTTCTCTGTGATAGGGTTGTCATCAGCTATTAGTGATGTTAAGCTTTTGAAGTACACCAAGGCATCCAAATTTCTGGGAAAAAACGGAACATAGACTAAATAAAAATATATTGTAACAAATATTCAAATGAACTTTCACTTATAAGCCATCTCTTGTCTGTGATCCACCTGATTATAATTTAATTTTTATCAAGAATATACAATAATTTAAATTACTAAAATTAGTGCTGGTTGTTATCTTTAAATCCAAGGATTTATAGTAGAGTAAAATACATTTAGATTTACATTAGGAATGCAAATATTGACCTACTCAGTTCTAATTAACATAGTTGTAGAAATATATGGTAAATTTTTTGCATGCATTATAAGATTTCACCCAGCCGTACTTTTTGTATCAACATCAACATGGTTAGGTACTCAATTTCATGTATTAAAGAAAAACATATTTTTTTAAGTCGAAGTCAAATATTTTAATTCTTTTAGACCATAAATATCAATAAGTACTTTTGAAAAGTCTAACTAGTTGCATGATTCCAAAAATTGGATTATATGGAGAAGAGCCAGCAAGAAACTCCATAGACACTCTTAGGCTAGTGTTCAGAGACAAAATGAAGTATAAACTTACACTTACACACATTGAAATATGGAAACGTTACTTTATCTCTGAATATTAACCTTAGTTCTTAGGGACTGTACATAACAGATACAACAGTATCTGTGTACAGTTGTTACTTACGTAATTTTATTGTGACTTATGTCCAGGTAACGGATGTTGTCTGAAAACCTTTCTACAATAGTTTTAGGTATGTCGTAGAGCCTCTCATATGCAAGAGTCAGCCTACCATTATCCTCTTCATTCTCTGTTGTAATGTCTACGGACCTGAAATGTAAAGAATATGTATCCAGTCAAACATCCTATGGAGACAGGAAGTTATTATTTATTTTCAGTTATTTTCATTCTATTAAGTATTTAATTCATTATAAATACACATACCTATACAGATATTTATGTAATTTTACTGTAGAACATGCATTAGAAAACCTATGAATTCTAGCCTTCCAATTGTTTCAAATTAAAAGAGTATTTGATATTCTGCAATTAATAACTTAGAAAATACTTACGCAATAACATCAGGGGGTATTGGTGTTTCAGACATGTCTGTCATTGAATCCACTAGAGTGTCTCTAGACACATCCACTGATATAACACCCTCATCCGGTGCAGGGGACACACTTGGATAGCTAGAAATGTGTGTTTAAAAATAAACATTTAATAAAAAAAATGTCTGAACAAATAATAACAACTTTCTACCAATTTAAAAAAGTATTTAAAAAACTTTTTTAGTGTTTAAAACTTGGGAAGCTTGCATGCATGAGTTTATAAACTCAGACCAAGATTATTTTTTCTTGGTCTGAGTTTAAAAGTTTATAAGTATATTTTTGTTTGATTGAAGTTCAAACTTAACTTATTGTTAGGCTATTAAAAAAAAGTAAATGTATGGATGTGCTACATCTTAAAAATTTTTGCTTGGTAATGAATAAAATACTATAACTTAAAATGATATTAAATATTTAATTATGACTGGTATCTTACCTGCTATAGTTTTGTTACTTTTACAGGCACTTTATCGACTTTTGATTATTAGTACAAATGCTTGTAAACATTCTAAAGTAAAGTTCTAAACAAATATTAAAAAGTTTGAAAACAGTTATCAGACACTCAATTTACTCGTCTCAGAACCTTGGAGATGGTGAATGAATTGAAATACTTATGAATTAAATCAATCGTAAACAGACTTGAATAAATTCGTGAATGAAATGAAAATAATGAATTGAAAACTCTAAATGAAAAGATTGTAATAACTTGACAAAAAAATTAGTGTTTATTTGTTTAGTGTTTACATAGTATATAAACAACAAAATGGTAGTTTTTTTTTTCAGTTTAACTTTCTGTATGCATGTAGCCATAAGGTAGGTATCAATCTATTCAAATAAATAAAATTTAAGTGTCTGTTTGTGGTTTCAAATTAATAGCTTTTCACTAAATGCATATGAAATTATATGCGGCACTTGCAACAAAATCTCAATATTTTAAATTTTTGTCTGTCTGTCTGTTTGTGCCAGACTTCCGGTTAATACATAAACTGCTGGGCCGATTTTGATACGACTTTCACTCGCAGGTAGCTAAGGTTATATGGAGTAACTAAAAAATAGAAACTAAATACTTAACCTAATTTTATTTTAGACATTTTATTTATTTTAAATAAAATGACGCAGGATACGGCTAATAATTTCTAAAACGAAAACCAGTTCAATTTATATCATATTTACTATGTACATCTTATCGAAATAAGTACCTATTCCTAAATCATAAATACTGAAATACTTACCTGTTATAATATTAGCATGTGTCTGTGATTCAGTTATCATCCATCATTATAATATTTATACAATTATAACTATATATTTAAAATCTCTATACTTACTTGTTTGTATATGGTTGATCGTTATCCATTGCGGATATAAGCACAGATTTCTTGTTCTATGAACTCTTTGTGCATTACATTCACAATTTTAAAATTCCATTAAAACAGCTACAACTTTCCATTTTGTAAAACAATAACTAACATAAATTCCGTAAGGCAAGTACAACGTACTACGTCCATGTGCGCGGTTATCTATTGAGTTGACGAGGCAATAGCGGCGGGAGAGATAAGCAAAATTGTTTATTTGTACAAAATAATATAGGTAATTGATAAGGCAAAGGGGTTCGACATAATTGTGATAAGACATTTGGATCATTTTATGAAGTACTAGCTTCCCGCCAGCGGCTTCGCCCGCGTGGTCTTATAATTTTTTCCCCGTTTTTGCTACATTTTTCATTACTACTCCGCTCCTATTAGTCGTAGCGTGATGATATATAGCCTATGTTACTCGGGGATAATGTAGCTTTCCAAAGGTGAAAGAATTTTTGAAATCGGTCCAGTAGTTTCGGAGCCTATTCATTACAAACAAACAAACAAACAAATCTTTCCTCTTTATAATATTAGTATAGATAAGGAGATCTGTAAGCAATCAATTTAAACAAGTTGTTTCGTTGGAAAAAGAAATAGGTAGAACCGCAGAAAACTGTTTATAGAATACTGCTAAGCAAGACCTACTGATATCACGATTATCTACAATACGCCGTTTGAACGTAGTTTAATCAACCCACCCCGAGTATAAGTTATCTTCCTCTCAGTGGGTTAGCCGCCTTCGTAAACCACGTCTTCAAAGAGTAAGGAATATACGGTAATGGGGACAACACAAAAGATCTCATTGGTTCGAAGTGTTGCTGGTTGTACCAGCCCCCATAGTAACATAAAATAAGATAAGTTATTATTTATATATATATGTGTATTTTACTGTATGATATTGATATCAAAACTGAGTATTACTGTTAAGCAAACAGTGTTACTTACCAAACCTTTTTGAAGAAACTTACCCTCACCAATAAGGTTGAGACAATTGCCTTATAAATCCCACCTCAATTGCCTTTCCATACCTAACAGTACTTTCTAATGTTTTCGAAAGTCACTCTCTCTTTCACGCCAAAACTACTGAACCGATTTAAATGAAATTTAGTGCAGAGATAGTCTAAAACCTGATAAAAGACATAGGCTTAAAGGATATAGCTCTTTTTATTGCGAAAAATGGCCTGTAAGGGGTTGAAATAAGGGATAAAAGTTATAAGTAATACCCAGACCACGCGGGCGAAGCCACTGGCGGAAAGCTAGTAGGCTATAATTTTCAAAATAATTGGACGGACCTCACATTTATAAGCTTTCCGTACAATTCCAGTAAAATCGGAATTACATTGTACAGAAAGCTATTAAGTTGCCGTGCGCTTATACTAGCTAAACAGCACCTAAACAGTCGTGTCCTTTTTGACAGGGTATGGTTTTCCACATCAAACTGCATGACTGAACTTTATTTATTTTCATCCCTTTCACCCTTTACATATTCTAAAGCATAATGTGTAAGTACCTCTATATTGCCCTTAAGACAAAAGTCTTCAATGCGTGCGTCCTACCAATCATGACCTATGCAGCTGAAACGTGGACACTCACGGCGAGATTGGTCCATAAATTCAAAGTCGCACAGCGAGCTATGGAGAGAGCTATGCTCGGAGTCTCTCTGAGGGATAAAATTCGTAACGAGGTTATCCGTCAGAGAACCAAAGTAACCGACAGAGCTAAAAGGATTAGCACGCTGAAGTGGCAATGGGCCGGTCACGTCTCTCGGAGAACCGACAATTGTTGGAGTAAACGAGTTCTTGAGTGGAGACCGCGTCTAGGCAGGCGTAGTGTAGTAGGACACCCACCGGCCAGGTGGAGTGACAACCTGCAGAAGGTAGCTGGCAGCAACTGGATGAAAAGAGCTGAAGATCGAGCTCTGTGGCGTTCATTAAAGGAGGCCTACAGAGCAGTGGACGAATACGGGCTGATGATGATGACCTGTATATTGCAGGGTATTCTTTAAACGTTTTATGGACGTAAGTGTCGTCTTATGACGTTTGTTTACCACCTCTGGATAGCCGCTAACCACTGCCGGATAAATAATAGGGAACCGGGGATAAGTACCTACCAAGAACTTACTAGGAGGTGGTGAAACAGGCCCTAAATATTGTTTCGACCCTCTCATATTTTAAATCGTTATAATAATATTTTTCAGCCTTCATCACTGAGCTCCATACTGAACTCTGCTACTGCATCTAATACGCAAACACCAAGTATTGCGCAGGAAGTCGCACTCGTTAGTCAAGTATAGTTCTCAGCAATCTTTTTGTACTAAAGTTGAAGAGTAAAAGTTGGATTAAAATAAAAAAAAATGAAAACTCGAGTCGTAAGCTATCGTTTGTCCTCTAGCGCCAACTTTGACGAGACACAATAGATTGACTTGGAGGTCAACAGTTTTTTTTACTTTTATAGATTCGCCTATTCGAATAGGTTGGTAAGATAATAATACTGTTTACGGTGGAGAAAGGTCAATAACTTCTCACACGGGATAAACTCGATTTGTTGCTTATAAAAATTATAGACAGCTATCAAAAATTAGATTAGTGGTAGGTTTTTTTTACCATAATATGGCAACTGTCAAAATCTACATGTCATTGACATTCGACAATTCATTCACAAATCTGAAATGTCATACTTCAGTCATGATGCTTTTGTTGACACGTCATTCATATCAACAAGCAGCTGTTTGATAAATTTCCATGAAAGACAAGTAAAAATTTGTAATTACATTACTTAGTTTTGAACTTCTGACTTAAAATAAATTAAAAACATGGATGTAAGTACTTTTTCACTATTGATTAATTTTAAAAGACGTGTTCAAGTAAATAATTTGCTGTTTTCAGGAGAGTAACATTCCCATAGATATAAACATTGGAAAATTGCAAGACTGGTTGGTTAGTCGTCGTCATGTGAACAAGGAATGGCAGAAGAGCATCCCCGCTGTGAGGGAGAAGATCAACAATGCATTGCAGGACATGCCCAAACACGATGATATTGCTAGCTTGCTTGCTGGAAGTTACATCAATTATTTCCACTGCCAGAAGATTGTTGAGATTTTAAAGGAGACTGAGGCAGATACAAAGAATTTATTTGGAAGGTAATGTGATCTCTTTTACATTACACATACTTGTGGTATGGTATGGTGCTGATCATTGCTAATTGTACCTGAAATTCCAAGCCTGTAGTATCCCTTTGGTAAATGCCCCACTACCTGCTTCTCTGCATCAATTGCAGTTAAAGATCAGTTTTCTAATCATAATTACCTGAAGTATAAAAATATCTAACATCCCAACACCTTGATGTGAAAAAACTATGTGTCATAATCATAAATCATAATTATCAAATTCACAAGCTATGTAAAAGCAAAATACCACTCACTCATACACTACTTAACAACAAAATCTCAGTTATTATAAAACCAGTGAATACCAGTAGATAATACTGCCGAGTTTGTCTAGTAGATCTCTCTATATTTTAATGAAGGGGTTACATAGAACTCTTGTAAAATACCATCCTTGATGAAATTACTTATATTGAATATCTTTTCTACTCTCCTTAAAGGTATGGGTCACAAAGAATGAAAGACTGGCAGGATATAGCTCGGAACTATGAGAAAGAGAACCTGTACTTAGCGGAGGCAGCTCAGGTCCTAGTAAGGAACATTAACTACGAGATACCTGGCCTTAAGAAGCAGATTGCCAAGGAGGACCAGCTGCAAGTTGTTAGTATTGCTTTTATTTACTATCAAGTTTACCTACTTTTTAAAAAAACAAATTATAGTATAAGCCCCGCAAATTGATAGGGTTATTCCCAAATGTCCACATGTGCCTGACGGCCATGTTGGTGACGTAAAAATTACGTAACCGCTCATAGTACGCGTCAGCACCACTCTAGTCTGCGCCGAACTAGGAGGGGCGGAGTCGCCTGCGCGCGGTGGGACGGAGGGGCGTGCGGCGCTTGTTTTTGTTCACATTAACCTGCCGCCTCACCCCCGTCCCTACCTAAGGCGCCGCCAACTAGTTCCGCGCGGACTATAGCCTCCTAGTAGGGCGGTTGACGTCAAATGGAGATTACTTAGATAAGGTTCCGCACATTAGCAACTTGTGGGATATGTGTAACATAATTTTGATTATCTTTTTTTTTATGTAATATACTTACCTCTTTTTAAATTTAATTAATGTGCATACAGTTGTTCACATTGATTATCACTTATATTGGCAATTAAATTATTGTTAAAAAATCAGTGGGAAATCAAACCAAAAAGTCTAAAATGTTTTATATCCACCAAGCTGCATTACCTTTCAGAGGGTTTTAGTGAGAACTTTATCATGATGTTGTGAAATCTAATGATTATTGTCTTTTAAATATATAAGCCTGTGTGATGGAAGATTGGTGATTGTGTAATCTTTACCCCTTCTTACTAGAAGTACTGATGATATGAAATGTAATAAGAAAATTATACCATTTAGAAAAGACCTACATTAACAGAAAACATAATCCATATTATATTTTTACCAGGAATGTGAGAAGAAGCACACAGATTTTTTAAAGAATGAAGCATCAAGCAAGTCTGAGTTCTTGACTTTGTGCAAGCAGCTCGGCATTCAGGGAGACAGGATTAAGAAGGAGCTGGTGGACAGGCTGCAGGAATTACCTGACATATATGACAAGGTAAGCATTTGCCTAATATATGGCATCATATATAAAAAAATGCCAATCAACCATGTATGAACACAAACAATGTGGAATGTGAATGAGGTTCAGAGACAATTAATTATACTTCCATTTATGTCAATATAATATTACCATTGTTTTTTCCTTTGATGAATGTTGATAGGTATTCTTTTCATATTAGATACTTTTATATTTTTAATAATTACATATTGATGTAGATATCCTTTACTACCAAAATTAATACCTCAATGTCATTATTATTTTGCAGATAGGTAAATCATTAAAGCCATTGCAGCCTGGTATAGAACTGTATTCAGCTTTCTCAAAGTACATCCTAGGTGAGCGGGCGACGGAGGTGTTGCCATTGTTACAATATGTGGTGGAGCATGGCAACACTACGGTGTATGAGTGGAGTTATGGAGAGCCGCCGCTCAGTCTCGAGCCGGACCCGGTGCACATAGAGCTGGATGAAGAAGATCAGGGTGCTGGAGATCAGGTATTGTATTATTCACTAACTACGTTGATTCGGTTCTTGGCTCCGTTTACTGGGTCGAGCAAAGTGATTCATGTTATAAGCCTCGCAGATTGATAATATGCCTGGCGGCCAACTTATATATATATATATATATATATATATATATATATATATATATATATATATATATATATATAATATCAGCCGTCCACTGCTGAACGTAGCCCTCCCCCAAAGAGCGCCAACCAGCTCGCATCCGTCCGCTGCCAGCCACCTTCTTTAAATCGTCGGTCCATCGTCGTGTCGCAGGGCGTCCTACACTACGCTTCGGCGGCCATCTTGGTGACTTAAAAATGACGTAACCGTTCTCAGTACGCGTTAGCACCACTAACCGGCGAGTACGGCGGATGACGTCACTTTGTAGTTAATTAGACAAGCTATTAGTTTTTGCTATACATTTCTTAGTTTTGATTTGTGCCCGATTATTGGGACCCCTATGACATGGGACCAATACATGCTGACGAACTGTGGGTGTATATTAGTACGCCTCTGCCTATCCCTTTGGTGAATACAGGCGTGATGGTATTAATAACATTTCTCCATTCACAGATAGATTTTGGTGACAGCAACGAGATAGATTTCGGCGCAATAGATGCGCCGGCCGCTGACATTGATTTTGGTGACGGCGACGCGGGCGCAGAAATTGACTGGGGGAACATCGACGTCACCAGCTCTGAGAATATTGTGAGTGAACTCCCGTATACTCGTAATCTTAAATTCTAATTTATGCTCAAAATCATATTTACTAATAGACAGGTTAATGATTTTATTTTAAGATATCATTCTTTAATAGAGGGTATTTATTATTTTTTTTATAAGGGAAACAAACAGCGTAATGTAGTACATAGTACTGTACTATATATATACTAAATAAAAAAGAAAAAAAATATTAGGCCGGAACCATCCAGCAAATTTTTTTAAAGAATAAGCAGACAACTTAAATTTAAAAGTAACTCGAGCTGTTGCTGGACAGAATGCACAAAATGTTTTTCTGTCATAAGTAAACTGTCATAAGTAAGCAATTATTTGTTGCTACCCGCAATAAATACAGTTATTTCTAAAACAGTGTTGCCAGTTACAAATAAATAAGTTAGTCGATTTATTATTATTGTTATCGATTATTGTGTCTGCCAACAACACCTACTTTTACCTTAGTGAACAGAATTAGATGATACTAGCTAAACAAGCTGCTTAATTTTAAAAGTAACTCATGAAATATGTTGAATGTTACCTCAGGATATCTCAGCGGAGCTAGCGCACGTGTCGCTGGAGGAGTCGGGCATCGTGGTGGAGGAGCAGGGCGTGTGCGGCGGCGTGGCGCGCGGCAGGGACGCGCTCACGCTGCTCGACAACCCCGCCACCAGGAACCAGCTCATAGACCAGCTCGTGGAGGTATGTAAACAATTACTGTGACATAGCATTGTGTGACACATGTGTGACATTGGAACAGTGTTGCCAGTTTATTAGGTTTATGTTTACTTTTTAGGTTTATTTAGTTTTAGTTTCAAACTGTGTGTCCTTGGTTGAGGAAAAGGAGAAAAAAATATTTCTTTCTTTTCTTTCATTGATAATCGAAAGATTGCAAGATGGAACTTGAGAGTCCAATATCTAGTTTCACTTGGAATGCAAGTTACAGGAAATAGATCTCGATTGAGCCCTAGATCTTTTTAATGTATTTTTATCTTCAAGATACGTGACAGTTTTTAAAAATGTTTTCAAATCCTTGGCATTATTTAAACAAAAAAAAAATAAGAGTCGAACTTCTGTGACTAAAATCCTTAGGCAGTCATTTTGAACTTTAAACTCACTTTTAGCCATGTTCCTTAAGGCCTGGATGTACTATATTTTTAGTAGGTATTTCACATTGTAGTCATCCCTTACCATAAAATAATATATATAATCATACAACATTAAGAGAAAAAACACAGAACATCAATGTCAGGGGGAAATTAATAACAAGTCATTGTATCTTCTAAACAACTGAAAATCGCGGAATATACATAGTGGTGTTTCGGATACCCCTCGATTAAAGGTATCAAAATTTTGTCTTTGGACATCACTTCTCCGGGCACATGTATATTTTGCAAACATTTCAACATTGTTCGCTCTTATTTATATCCGTTTATTATTGTCAAAAACTATACTTTCAAAAAGAGTAACCAGTACCACGGAATCTTTTGCTTGTTCTTCTCCATAGCATCTAGATTCGACATTTCATAAGTGCCTGTCTATGGTTTATTTGAAAATAAAACTATTTTAATTGATTGATTGAAAGACGTCTTCAAATTTATGACGCTTCGTTTGTTTCCAGTTGGAATCTTTCCTGAAGATGCGTCTGTACGAGACCAACACGTCTGGTGAGAGCCACTCGTTCACCCTGCTGCAGCAGCTGCCGACGGAGAGCAGCGCCGCCCTCACCGCCATGCTGGACGCGGTGCAGGTCGCCACCGCCAAGCTCACCGCGCCCGAGATCAACCACCTGCACAACGTGAAACACTCGCCAAGGTACAGTCAGCATCAGATATATCGGGACTCGATTAGTTGTTCCGATCATTTTGAACACTTTGTATTGTTCAAAATGTTCGGAACAGCTAAGAAAATTAAAATTAAACTCAATGTGATAAAGTTTACTTCAGAATGACAGTTGTCGTGTAGTGTGTTCGCTCTGAAATCGTGTCATTGTGCCATTAAGTATTATATATTGGGACATACAAAGTGTACACAGATACAAGAAAAGTTAAATGTTTCATCTGGAAGAATTATTTTACATTATAGGTAGTACCGGTCGGGGTCACCACCCACCGGGGTGTGCGGAGGGTTCTCAGTTCTTATCTAGTTCGATAGATGTCGCTACGTTCCTATAATGGCTAGGGACCATTATCATTGATTAATTTAGCTATAAGAGACTTGAAATAATTCTCAAATTAACAACGCCTGCAAAGGCCGCTAAGTTCTAAGCACCACTATTGAGTAATAGACCTGTTTGTACACTTAGTAAGCAAATAAATTTTATTTTCATATTAGCAATGTAACACTTGTAATTTTTCTAGATACGTGGACGTGTTAACCGGGCAGTTGAAACAAAAGCTGACTCTCTGCGACAAGTTGTCCCGGCTGGCGCAGCGCGCGGCCGAGCGGCGCGCGGCGGCCGGCGCCCGCGCCGCGCAGCTGCGCCCCGTGCTCGCGCGCATCCTCGACCGCACCAAGGAGCTGCAGGCACAGGTACCATATACCAACAAGTGACAGACAACACACTAAACACCTATCAAATGAGGAGGTCATCTAAAGCCCATACAACTTAGTCCAAATTTGTATCTGAGGTACATGACAGTTGTCAAGTTAATAGTTTTTACCATGAAATCACTATGAAACTGTTAATAATGTGCCATAATGGCATGCGTTTGACATTCCAAAACTGGCACAGACTACAGATAACTGTCAAGTTGACAGTTTTAACTATAAAAACACTATGAAACTGATAAAAGTGCGTCAAAATGGCGTGCGTTTTTTTTTTAATTATAAGTTATTTTTCTCCTAGTAAGCATAAAAAAGTAAGTATATATATAGTAGCCATTGTTTGTTAACGATTCATTAAAGTTAATTGTCGTTTCTGAGTGCGACCCTGTATCCCTTACAATTAAAATTAATTTGTGAATTTTTAAATGTAGGTATCTTGTAATTCTGAAATCAATGTATTCAAGTCAATAAAAAAAATCTTTATTTTTTTACAGATTGAAGGTGACATATCGAAGAAATACAAGGGGCGGCCGGTGAACATAATAGGTGGCGTCAAGTTCTTATAGGACATTGTGTTGTATTGTAAATACTGTTGACTCTATTGAATTATATTATTATATACAGTACGTTTGGTACTAAAACATTTATTGACATTTTATTTTGAACCTGAATAAATGCGCAGGACCTCTAGTGTAGCAGTCGCAATCTATACAAATAAATAACACTGAATTGTCTGTTTGTAATTTCAAATTAACAGCTTTCACTAAATGCATAGGAAAGTATATACGGTACTTATATAAAAAAAAATGTCTGTCTGTCTGTTTGTTCAGGCTGATCTCTGAAACGGCGAGACCGATTTTCACTGGACTTTCACTCGCAGATAGCTTAGGAGTAAGATATGCAACTTTTAGTTAGAACTTTATTTATTTTCAAAAATTGGATAACGCGGTGAGAACAGCTAGTGATAAATAATATCAAGGAATACTTTAATTATATAGACGTAGGATAGTTATTACTAGTTCTGTGCTTGAAGTAAGGTTACCAACAAGATAGTCGGCGCAACCAGTTGCGTTGTGGAGGTTGCTCTAAGTTTGAACAAACACTTAGCCATTCTTGAATTCTGGCAATTATGAAAATCTGTTGCGATTGCATACATGTATAGTTTTTATAAATACGGTGAGTAAAGCACTGCTCCGTCTCTCGCAAGTTCAATGAACTCTTGCACATGAAATATCTTTGTTTGTATTCCCCAAAAGGGGGAGGTAGGTAGGCCCGCGAGACGATAAATAATAATTATGGACTATCTATAAGGGAACAGAGTAAATATAGTAAAAGTTAAGGCATTGACACGCAAATCAAAATCTCCAAGCCTTTGTCTAATTATTAGACTAGGTAATGTGTCTGGATTTGGTAACGTAACTCCTAAACAGATAAATCGATTTCAATGTGGTTTTTTCGTAAAAGTTTATTTAGTACCATATTGTGTTTTTGGTAACTAATCTGTGAAGTCAATTCCAGTTCTTAGTTAAAAAAGAAAATTGTTGATTATAAACTCCAGAAAGATTAGGGTGATTAGTCGGTGCTTCTAACATAGAATAAAAAATATATCGACTAGTCGCATTGAGCTATTTCTTAATTGTTCATGTCCATGAGATTTGCACCGTTGTGACACGTAGGCTGTGCTACCGAAGGTTGTTGACATACGACAAACGCTTGCAGTAATATTTATAAGTGTTTGCTTTTAGTACAACTTATGATTATAAATTTACGATGTTGTGAAGCTACAAACACAAATTGTTTAGTCTTGGTACACACCGTATACACAATACACATAGTACACTAATACACACAAGTATGCAGCTTACAAAATAAGTAATAAAAATAAGGGAAGAATACTTATAATCTTTCTAAATAAACGTTCAAATTAAAGAGAATTAGGTATAGATAACAAAACATCCAAGAACTGTAAAACATACGTTCTAGGAGTAGACGTAGAGAATACGCGGTACCCAGCTTGATGCAGCACAATGGAGACGTTGCACCCAATCGATACAATTATGTATAGGCAGATGTGTAGATCAATGATTATCTAGTATGTAGCTCGGTAAGTCGGTACCTAACACCACACTACTCATGTGCTAACCACCCTTACCTACTCATGTGTGAGACTGAGTTCTCTACGGAACAATATCCTTCATCTAACAATGGATCTCGTCGAGACATTCCCTTAAAATATTGACACCAGTCTCCTAAGTTTGTAGACATACCTAACATTAGCAACATACTTAGGTATATCATTTAACTTGTATCTCCGAAGGTGCAGCCAGAGCTGATGTTTCGTTATCCAAAGCTTGGACAGTATATTGTCTTTAGAGCCGATCACCAATGTAATAAGGGGTGACCATATTGCAAAATGATGATAAATGATTTATGGTTATAAAATGAAAACGATGAGATGATGGTCAAAACCGAAGAAAAAGTCACTGCCTCGTAAATATGGATGAGAGCAGGACGAGGGATGATGATAATATTGAGTTCGAGCAAACTGGTTTGGTTCTGATCAATGGTGTAGAAAAATTAAACAAATTACAGGAACTATAATAGGTAACAACTTTAATACTTACAAAACTAGACTTTAACCGTAAAAGTAGACGTAGGGGTAGTAATAGTAGTAGGTATAGGCGGGATAGTAGTAGTAATAGTAGGGGTAATAGTAATATGGCCAGTAGATGACGCACGCTGGCGTCTTATCGTTATCCGTGTCGTTCGCGTCATTCCGCCGCATATTCGGGGTATTTGGGATGCAGTTTTTGGGCTTCGCCACCGCCTTTGCGTGGTAACCATTTATTAAAAATAAGGTGAATAATACTAGTGATATAATGTAGAGTTTTGTACGCATCTGAAAGAAAAACAAATCCAGTAGCAACATTATATGTAGAAACTAGCTGTCCCGGCAAACGTTGTTTTGCCATATAGGGGTGGGTCATTTTAGGGGGATGAAAAATAGATGTTGGCCGATTCTCATAGATACCGGATAAGCACACAAAATTTCATACAAATCGGTCCAGCCGTTTCGGAGGAGTATGGCAACTAAAACTGTGACACGAGAATTTTATATATTAGATGTAATCTAAACTCAGTCTAGGCCATAGAAAACAAGGTTAATTATTTTTTGTTAACATTTTTTAAAATAGTTGGCAATCAAGCATACAGCCCTAGCCCGCTTGATGGCAAGCAGTTACCGTAGCCTCTGGATGCTTGCAACACCAGGAGGTATCTCAAATGTTTGTAATTTCCGTCTCGTCTTCGTTGATTAATTAAAACACAGAGCTATAGCTTAGAGATTCAATGTTTTTAACACTGTTTTAGTGTCTACCTCAGTGGTTTAGCATCGAAAACATCAAGTTGGTAACGAGAACTTAGTAGTACCCTAACACTATACAATTTTACTCACTTTTAACTCTATCATATTTGTGTATTTATTAAAATTATAAGAGTGCAGTAGAGACACTTCTCAGTTATCTTGCAAGCTTGTACCGTTCGTGGTCGCAGAAGACATAATCGATTAACTAGACATCATTTTTTTAATTGAGTATTGATTCGCCGTGACTTCTGATTGCAATTAGTTTGTTAGACTACTAAGTAGGTAGTAGGTATGTATTTTTCTGTGTTATGTGACAAGCTAGGACCAGGTTTGGTATTGTTCAATTGGTTGCCCTTGCTGCTGGGATCTGAGGAAAAAATAAAGATTTCGATGGAATAAAGAGTTATCGTTTAATGATAAGAGACTATTAAGTAGTCGGTATAATTGCTGATTATTTTAAAAACATGTAATTTTTTAAGGTTTGTTTAGCCCTCCGGCTATGATAGACACTTTTTATATTATCATGATAAATGAATCGCGTACAAACGGAAAAAGCAATTTGCAGTTGCTAGGTAAGTTTTTCATGCCAGGAGAGGTCAGCTTGTACGGAAAAATCTGGTATGTTTTGCAGGTGATCGAAATAAAGATTAAATAAAATAGGTACCTACCTAATTATACTTTATTCATTTGTTTAACGATCCTTTCTGTTAGGTTTACAAGTAGCTGATTCATTGTACTTTTAATATACCTACATGAATTTATGAATCGTTTTTACGTTACTAACCACTAATCAAATATTAATTGAAGCCGATATGAAGTAATGTGAAAATCGTTGAATGGAAGTATGCGGGCATCTAGATTCGTGTATTCGGCTGCGAATAGCCCGTATCGGATTATGGAGATCAAGTTGGTCTTACCTATTATACCTAGGTATATGAATCGTACAAACTCTTACAAAAGTCTTGGCTAACAAAAGTCAAGCCTTCTGAATGACAATTCTGGAAACAAATAGGATAGATATACAAGACGTCCTGTGACGTCATGATGAATGCATTGCTATGGTTTGACTATAGCCAAGTGAATGCACGTGGAATCTTTACATAAATGAGAACAAAAGTTGAAATTACAGTATTGGCCACTAAGGACTTATTTCATCACCTCCTTGTATGTTCTCGTTAAAATTGGCAGATAATTTAAGAACAAAATTGTTCCATTTTTGAATTTATCCGGCAGTAAGCTACTAAGCTACCTATAGCCTATTAGAAACAGGCCCATATTTGATTTTGAGATAACAATGTCGCAGTGTGTGCTATTCACCTAAGTGAAAGAGGTTAAAATGTCATAAGACGAGACAAATCCCATAAGATACATACGTGTGTAAACAATGTCCTCACAATTATGAACATTACATAAGTCCATGAAGCAATGATACGAATTGTGATCATATCAGCCTCTGTGACAGTCCCTTGAGAAGCGAGCATTTCTTACCTTGATTACTATGTGGTTTCTTCACACAAAGTGGGTTAGAATATCATATAGGAAACATTATATAATAAATTATATAATAACAACTTACCTTTGATAATTATTATGAGCACTGACCGAAATGACTGTCAGTTTGGATTCCATTTCCGATAACGTGAATATTTTTTGTAGAAAAATATAAATAAATTATTTAATACTTTATTATATTAATACCTTCTATTTGAAATATTTTAATTAGGTATTCTGTTAGCATTTACATATCTCCATCCATACTTATACCCAGTATAATATAATAATAAACTTAACAATCTAATACTTACCTAATAATTAATAAAATATTATTATGACTTAGGAATAATTGCTATTTTTCTAATATAATTCACTATCAGGAATTTTGTTCAGTAGAAAAATAATGTACATAAATATTAATAATACGGCGGCCACACGTGTGTGATACAAAATATACCTTGTTAATTAATGGAGGCAATAAAAACTTTATTCATTCGCAAGTTTCAACCGCGACTTCACCGGCAAGAAAGGTCGTTCACTTTTCAGTTTATGTATTGTTTGTATATTTAAGAATATTTTCGCTTTTGATATTTAGTGTTTAACTATAATTTTTGTCTTTTTTCGTGCGTCGTTTTAGACGAAAAAAAAACTCATTATCTTTCTTTCTTTTTTTCTTAATCGCATTCTGATAAGTTCTGTTTATATGGGAAGAGGGAAGAGATGGATGGATCGAGAGACCAATAAATATTTTTTGACAATTTATACGGTACACGGGTTACATGGTGCAGATGGGTCCAAATAAGCAGAGGTTATGTGGATTCTTTATATGTGTTATCGGTTAGATGTATTATTAGTATATATATACATATAGTTGTATTGTATTGTATATGTATATATATAGTTGTATTTTTGGCAGTTCACATACTATGTACCATATCTCGGTGTATGCCATTTATAGCCCTCTATAATTTATAATATATAATTCTAAACTCATTCTATAGTTCATTAGAAATAAAGTATAAAGTTTTTTATAAACTTTTTAAAACTATTCAAAACAAATGACTGCGATGCACTGAACAGACAAAGTAACAAATATTTTAGTTTGTGTACTTATTGAGAATGTTATTCATCATCCTGTACAGTGGAGTGCAATGAAAGTGGAACATAAATCGATTACACGTGATTGCCGAGTAATGTGTGACCTACAGTGGCGTGCAATTATAGCGGCTGATAAACTCTTCATTTTGACAGGTCTCACTTCTCGGAAATATGCTGTCACCTTTGTATATAATCAAATTAATTTCAACAAGTTGTTATTGATATATTATTTTTCCCATACAAATACACCTTTTGACACTTGTCTGGATTTCGAAATAGGAAATAAATGATTTCCGGCGTCCATTCTTTTTTAAATTGTTTTTAATATTTTCTATTATGTGATTAGGTAATATTGAATGTGGAAGTAGCTATTATATCATAATAATCTATGAGTATTAGAGTAGAAAGTACCCAGCCTCCATAAGTTACATAAATACATACTTATCAGTATTTTTTATTGTACTGATTTGGCAAAGAAATTATAATTATATTTGACAAAAATAAGATCTCAGGCAGGATTATCCAACTAGGCTCGGAGACTGTCACAGACATTTTATTGATGAAGATACCTGAGGTCTATCTTTTGCAAGATTTTTAACTTATAATCATGATTCCATGCTAAGTTAACAAGTTGTTATAATGAAGGAAGACGCAGTTTCGAATCCTGCTCGCCAGCCGATTTTTTTCTTTATTAAAAATAACTTAAGTATAATCATGTTTTAATTTTAGTCAAATGCAATATACGAACGTGTCTTTTCACATCAGTAGGTACATCTTTAAATCTGCACATAATAGTAGAGGAGCCTTGGTCCTTTCACAGTAAAACAGAGATACAACTGTTTTAGATACATAGGTATATCATTAATCTTTACAGAGCCAGATATCGGAGTCGAAAATTGACTATGTGGCTTTGTGGTTTTGTAACAATGTGACTTTGAATAAGCGGGCAGATTGAAATGAAGGGTCGGTGGCATTCTTAGTCAATCATCTAGAAAAGGTAAGGCTTTGTATCAACATCAATGGTTTATAAATAAATGCGTTGTTGTTTAGATTGCCATAATCAGTGCTATTTTTGGATACCTACTCTGTTGAATCGGTTTTACTTCGTGATTCGCTAAGAACTCTATTGAAAAGAGTCAAACAGTGTTTCTCCTATTTCTTGCGATTTCAGATATTTTGGGCCAATCCTTCTAGGAGGATTTAGGGTTTGATCTGCAGTTTTGTAGTAAACCACATGGTACTTTCATGTCATCATTAGCCTTCTAGGCTTTTCCTATGTTAGGGTTGGTTTCCAGTCTAACCAGATGAGGCTAAATATTAGTATTATACAAGAAGCGACCGCCATCAGATCTCCGCAAACCAATTTCTGGAAAATAATGATAATTATACTAAGGATAAACAGCCAGTTTATCCTGAGTATGATTATCATTATTTCAGGCTAAGCTGCCCCGCCAGCCTAGTGATCTTATTTGATCTTAAGCCCGACTGCTACGCTTGAGGTCCTGGGTAAAATTTCCAGGTCGAACACACATGGGTTTTTCAATTAAATTATTAATATTATTGTTCCCGGTTAATGGCAATATGCTGGTCCCTATTACATGGGACCTAACATAACGGTGAACCGTGAAAACGATTTTACAAGAGACACGTTAGCATGGGATCATAAGCTTCATTGTTAGTATTTACTTACTATAACTTCTACTTTGCGTAGTATGGAGACGATTATTTTTTAATGGTTTTCATACAAAGCAAACTGTAGTCTGCACCGTGAGATTCATTGTATCACTGTTACAATAGCTGTAATTCGGTATGATGCAGAGATAGCCACTCGTGCGCTCATTCCATTATAATATTAAAAATAATATAGTATTTGTGCAATTTTTGGACAGTATGACCACGATTTTATCAATTCTTTTGAATTTTTACCATTGTGTTTATATATTTAGCTACATGTTTTCTGCGTTACAATTATTAGGGAGTTACGTCACTTTGAACCTGCGTGAAAGTTTAAATTCAAACACAAAATGGAATATCATGAGAACGCGTGCTAATAATTATTATTATTGTATGTAACGCCGCTTCAAGATTATATCGCACGGACAATATTTTATCTATTTTTTTAATCTGTGTCACATGATTTAATAAAACAACATTAGGATTAAGAAATAGTTTATTTACAATAGCGCTTTAGTTACGATTAAGTATAATTATTATGGTAACCATTCCATGGGAATCACTTGGTGATTAGGCAATTATATCTACTTACATGTTTCCCCGACTGTCGAAAAAGGAGGGTAATGTTTTTGTGCCTAGTCCGTCTTGATTAAATGTTAGAAATTAGTTTTAAATCACGACTGTATTTTTCTTTTATGTACAGTCACGAGCAAAAACGTGTACACACTAACAAAAGTGCTAAAGCGATATTTTCATGATTGAACGATTGCAACTTTGAGATAACACCAATGTCATTATATCAGTATTGGTCCAATAGTCTAATGTCAGTATTGGTTCGTAAATACTGTGTTCGTAATATCACAAAAGTTCTATTACTATTTTAGGAGAAAATCGATTTAGCACTTTTATTTTATTTATTTAACACTTTATTGTACACTTGAACTAGACAATAATATAAAAAGAAATACAATAAGTTACTTATATACAATAGCTTATGTACACTTTTGTAAGTTTATACATGTTTTTGCTCGTGACAGTACTGTGTTATTTCTTTACATATTGAGGCTAGCAGTTTAGTTTATAAAATAAAATGTGAATTTATTCGTCATCTAAACATGAGTAAGTTCTGCAGCAGTCGAATGGGTGAGGAGCGACACAGAGCCCGTCTTCTGGGACACCGGTAGTTTCGAACGCACATCGCAAATTGTCTGCGGATAAGAAACAAAAAACATTAGTGCATACATTGACTTATACATTTTCAGAGGGGCTCGTGGCTAAGTTATAGCAACGCTGATCAACCGATCTGCAAGGTTAAGCTACACTTGCCGAGGTGAGTCTGTGGATGGGTGACCATTCTTAACACATCGAGACCCCTCCGTGCCTCGGAAAGCACGTAAAGCCATCGGTCTCGGCTGCCATACGAACACCTATGACAATCGTTAGTGGTAGTCAGAAGCCCAAAAAAAAGCCTGACAACCAGTCTATCCTTCGAATATCGGTATTGCCCAGAAATTGGGTTGCGGAGGTCTGATGGCAGTCGCTTCGTGTAAAATACTAATATTCAGCCGCATCTGGTTAGACTGGAAGCCGACCCCAACATGGGTGGGAAAAAGGCTAGGAGGATGATTTACTTATATACATTTTCAAGAACAAAGAATAATCGTCAATTTTATCCTAGTGTAAAAATCGGAGAAACAATAATATTGGAATAAAATGATTTAAAACGACAGCCTACGACTTGAGCTTTCGTTTTTATTTATTAAGTACAATCCCAATATTCTCCCTCCAATTTCTACAGCCGGGTTGAAGTTAGCTCGTGCCAACTTCAAGCCGAACCACAAGTTTGTCGAGAACTGTATTCTCTGCCTTACCTGTCACATTCGCACAGCCTACCAGCACAGCCGTTGATGAACTGGTGCTGAGAGTCGAAGTTCTCGAGCGCGCACAGCGGCTGCCCATGGTAGCACTTCCAGAAGTAAGGCTGCAGGTACACCGTGTAGAACGGACAGTAGATGTTCTCGTAGCACTCGTCGTGGAGCTTGCAGCATCTGAAGATCAAAGTGACGATGATTGGTTGAAGAAGACACTAATATATTTGGTGTGTTCCATAGGACTTAACACAGCGGCGAACTGTGGGTGTACATTAGTACAACTCTGCTAAACCCTTAGGGGAATACAGGCGTGATGGTATGATGGTTTGTACACGTGTTAATCCTTGCATTATTTATCTTGAGGAATTGTGACTAAATTTATAGAACTTTGCTGTTTAGGTCTCTTGGATGCCACCTGTCTGACGCCAAGACTCTCAATCTGACACTATTGTGTTCGGTCTGTTTGTCAGGAAATGCTGCCACCATTTAGTGGTAAGTATAAAAAACTATAAAATTGTGTTAAAAAAAATTCTTTAATAGATTTATAGAAATTAATTTCCGCCTAGGGATATTATTGTGGAGTCGTTTTGAATTTGAATCACCTCTGATTTTTTGTAACTGCGCGCCTGAGAGGTTTTTTGACGGCTTGTGAAACCCAGCGCAGTAGGCTAGCCTACTGCACCCCCACCACCCCCCCCATGGGCATTCTGAGAGAAGATCCGTCCCTAGCAGTGGGGCAGTATATGCGATGATGATGAATATCAGTTATTTCCCATTGTTCTTCTTCTTCTTTTCGTGTCAATGGTAAATCATGTTATTTAAAGAGTTTGAGCCCAGTAGGAAGCCACCTTATTTGCGGCATTCGTTGCGTTTATCAAGTCCTCGAATGTGCAGGTGCATGAACACTTCGGGTGCTCGAGTAAGTGGGACATGTCCTGGTCTAGAGCCCCACACTCGCACTGCATTATTATTATTTCCCATTGATTCTAATGCGAAATAATAAGACCTGTTGAAGGAGTTTGACCGACTCACCTGTCGATACCGTCCGTTGGTCTTCCGGAGCCTAGGAAGCCACAGTAACAGCCATAGCCCTTGTAGGAGAGTGGGTCGCAGCCAGTTGCGCAGTACATCATGTTGTACAGGTGTAGCACGCCGCGCTTGCCTCGGTTCTCTGTCTTACTCATATAAACTTGAGGGTCTATGTTCCTGAAAAAGTTCAATTGCTTATTTCTCCTTCTGATTTCTTGAGAGTAGAATATGTTTAAGCAACCAGGGAGCTTCCAAAAGAACAGGTCAGGCCACCACATTTATGTTGAGAGTATGTAAAAGTAGGTAATTGTCGTTTGTTGATGGTGCAGTGGACTGCTGTGGTGCGGTGATCGAACCTGCGACCCCCGCACGTAACGGAATTATATGGTGTACATAGTCATGTAATGAGTTACTTCGTGTCTGGATAATTGCGTGTGATATTTATTTTTACCACGGAGAAAAACCAAGAGTAGAAAAAGGTTTAAGAATAAAAAAAGCGTAGGATTTTGGAAATATAGAATAGAACATACTTTTTTGCACACAACAACCAATGTAAGGAACAATCTTATAAGTTGTAAATGGTTCAGTGGGCGGTCTTATTGCTAATAGTGATCCCTTACAGACAACCTTTGGATGGCTCGAGACTCAAATGTAAAAGGAAAAAGATACTTAAGTACATATAAAGGAAACTCGGTAATAGTCAATAAGATGTGAATAAATACAACAAAATACATACATAAGTCGTTTCTTACATACCTGACACCTTGTGCATAATCATCATGCGGCACAGAATATCTAAACGGATCTCTTGCGAACCCAACCAGCAAAGGTCCACTAGCATCTTTATTCCGCGGTTGTTCATCCACCTCGTTCACTCTGGTGTCATTGTAACTAGTAAACTTATGGCTATATCGATGGCTATTAAAGCTATTTGTGACTGGAGGGGTGTATGGCCTGTGTACGGTTTGTAATTGCGCATACTGGGTGCTGTTGTAGATTTTGTCGTAGGTAAGTTGACTTGGCCAATCTGGAACAAAAGATCTTTTTAACATTGAAGAAAATTTAAGAAGTTCGACTAAATTGTGCATGGCAACCGGGACACGCGAGTTGGCGACTCTTTGTTGCGAGTTAAAGAATTTGCCTTTTCTTTGTGGAAAATAAAAAATATTTTGCCATGTTGATAAGTATTGAAATATAATGATTTTCAGCTGCCAAACCCTTAACCATTAAAGATCAATGATGAATTTACTCGAATTTGTGAAAGAGGAGCCAGATAGGTTGGGTTGTTGCGAGGATGACTGATTAGAAGTCACTCTTGGAGGTCTTATTTTAATGCACTGCATTCTACAGTTGTCATGATATCACTAAGCACAACACCAAAAATGTTGCTTTATCAAACGGTTTACTAGAACAAACAATTTAAACCATAATAGGAGTATCCTGCAGCAAAAATATATAGTATCGCAGCGTTCACGGCCTGATTGTCACAGGACAATGTGTATTAATTGAATAGATTCGTATACAATGAAGATAGCTCGATACCAATACAATAGTGATGTACGTAACGGACTATGAAATCGTGCTCATTTGAAGGTTAAATCGTGTATTTCATAAAACACCGATATTAATGTATTAGGAGTAAACAAAAAGAAAGAAGTGAAAATTAAATATTAGGTAAATCATACTGATAAATATTAATATAATTTTATATAATACTAGCTTCCCGCCAGCGGCTTCGCCCGCGTGGTCTTGATAACTTTTCCCGCCGTTTTTGCAACATTTTTTCTTGCTACTCCGCTCCTATTAGCATGATGGTATATAGCCTTCCCCGATAAATGGGCTATCTAACACTGACAGAATTTTTCAAATCGGTCCAGGAGTTTCGAAGCCTATTCAATACAAACAAACAAACAATCAAATCTTTCCTTTTTATAATATTAGTAGGTATAGATAGCCTATATTACTCGCTAAAAATTTAGCTTTCTAATGGTGAAAGTATTTTTCAAATGGGTCCAGTATCTTTCGAGCCTATTCAGTAAGAAAAAAACTTGGTTTTTATATTATTAAAGCCTTAAATAAATATTTTAGTTCACAATGGTAACCTACGATTAAAAAAATGACGAACGAGATACAAATGGTTTATTGATTTTAGAATTAGAATTGCACAATGCACATAGTATTTTTTCTTAGGAAATACAGTCAGGTGGCCTATTATACAATGACCTTCACGGTGCATTCTTTTAATTATGTTATCTAAATTCTAGAATCTATTGATGCAAATTTTGACTTTTAAGCTATCGATGTAATTGATAGGTTTCATTAGAATATCTTGTTATTTTGATATCGCATGACTCCGGGATGGATTTATTGCGGCAGGCACAGATATTTCTGAGTCAAATCGAATCAAAAATTTATATGCTTAAGCATTATGTAACAAGTAAAAAAGAATATCTATAGGGATTAAATTCATCATCATCATAACTATCCACTAAAAGAGGTCCATTGCTAAACAATGGCCTCCCTATAGACTTCCACAGGGACCCTGCATCCAACAACTCCCAGCGACCTTTAACAGGTTGTCGGTCCATTTCGTTGGAGGCCGTCTCACGCTGCACTTTCCGGTGCGTGGTCTCCACTCGAGAACCTTTTTGCCCCAGCGGCCATCAGTTCTACGAGCCATGTGGCCCGGGATTCAATTACTTTTAGAGATTCAAGATTAATCTATCTATACCAATAATCATGCTTTGGATATAAAAAGTAAGGCCGGGTATTTCGATGTTAATAACCTAAAAATGGTTAATTGCTATTTTAATGTCCCTAAATTAATAACTAATGTGCAGTTAAATTGGTACATAGCTTCCACATCTTAAAGTATTAATTTCGTGACTCCTCGCGTATTTGATGCCGTCAAAGGGTCATTGACCCTTGTCCTATTGCCAAATCACAACAAACATTCGTTGAAATACTGTTCCATTAAAGACAAAGTATGCGTAAAACAACCATTGAATAATAAACCTTAAACTAATGCGGCAGAGTCGATTATCCAAAAGGATTGTCAATGATAGGGCTCTCAATAGCAAAAAGGTTACGCGTCATGGTGATTTACAAAAGGGAGTTGATTGAAATCTGCCTGTACTCATTTGGCATATATGTTTTGCAGTTTGTATCATTTTAAGCTTTGTGACTGAATGTGGGTCAATTAATAAACCTTGTGATTAGAAGCTTTTACTCTTACAAAGTTTTAATTATATTGCGAAGTAAAACAGTAAGTATACTCGTAGCTATGTTGTGTAGATAAGTTACCTATTTCACCACATACCTAACCGTATCAGTATGTCAAATCAGTAATGTCATAATTATAGCTACCCATCACTGAATATCGAAATAAACGGCCAATCATATTGCTTGTAAATGATTCATAAATGTCAAGTAACTTATAATGCTACAAAGAAAAAACGGGATAGATTTTAAATATAAGTAATAGAAATAAAAAAATATATAGGTAGGTAGGTGTATAAATAATAATGACAATTAATTAATCATGTTAATTTATTTACAGAGGGCTGTTAACGTAAAAGTACCATTTGACTCGTCAGGGCTGTCAACTACCGACCTAGTAACAAAAATACGATATGTTAGTAGATATTTAATTATATCACGTGGTCTTAGGCTAATATTCAGAGACGATGCTAAGCGTAAAGTAATGACATACGGAAGCGTAAGTTTATGCTTAGCATCGTCTCTGAATATTAGCCTTAGTGCTACTTCTTTCTAGCCTTTTCCCAATCTTGTTGGGGTCGGTTTTCAGTCTAACCAGATGCGGCAGATATTTTACATTAAGCGACTTGCATTAGACCACAGTAAACCAATATTTGAAGGATAGAAAGACTTTGACTATTTTTAACAGAGCTCTTTTATACTAATTTTTTAACAATACTAACTATTATACCTGCTAGTGCATTACTTATTTTATAAAAAAATTAAAAAATATGATCCCATTACCTAAATGGGAGTAACAAATTTATTATTCTTATATAATATAATTCAAGTCGGTTAAATACTAAAGCAAAATACAAGATTTATTTTAAAAGCAAAACTATTTTGCAAACGATCAAACGTTTTACGATTCAAAAACATACCTTTATTGCGTATAACGCATTACGGCTTGAGTGGCATCCCTAGTGTAATGCTAAGATTTAAGTAGAAGTGATAATTTAGACGTTGAATAGACTCGGATAGTAAGCGATGAGGGTAATCACTAGAATGTAATCCCCTCATACAGAATAACATAGAAGTATTTTTGTAAGAATGCTTAACGTATCTGTTTTCATCAAGTGCGTGGGATCGTAATGCTTTGTGTTTCAGTGTGAATAAAGCCTTCGATTGTGCAAAGATTTACGTAGATATTGTGGAGTAATGAAGGCTTTAGAAAAGTATAAGTTACATTTAACACGTGATGGTTGTGTAGAGACTTTATTTAAGTTATTCTATAGTAGTTATATAAGCTCTATAGCTCCATTTGAGTTATTAAAAAGCATTATGATAATTATGTGAACTATGTGTGTGTAGACATTATGTTTATAATTACATAGTTAAATTATAAATGATTCCTACTTTTTATTCATTTTTACATGATGAAATCATTATTATAGCAGCCTGCAGTGCGGCAACTTTGCCTTTGCAATGAATTTTCATTGACAACTTGGTACTTACTTTGATACTTGCAATTATGGTTTGATGTTTCCAATGGATAGCACCGCTCATGGTTACAAGCAGGCTGTTTTTAAAATTAAAACTTCATTTAAAAAAATAAAAAGAAATTAATGACCTTTATGGTTCACAATTGACCTGTATTTTTTTTTATAATAATATCCTGAAAAGCACTCAATAAGATGTCGGACATTTTCCCAGAACACAAAAATCGGCATCAGGGACAAAGTAACGCAAAATTTTAAGCAATTAATAATTATAAAGAAATTAACATCTCAAGTAGGTATGTTGATAAGAGGAAATTTATATTCCTTTTCTCGAAAACGAATTACATAGTATGATTTGCATCTAAAAGTTGTAAAACAACATTTTATTTATCAGCAATAGCAAAAGTTGTGCTAGGTCACTTTTATATTTATTGGTCTTAAAATGGAATACCTATGTATTAAAAAAAAGTATGTTAATAGAACGTTGAGTGTAAAAAATATCGATAGCACTCTCTTGTTCCGACTTCTTTCGCAATTCAATATTTTGACATTTTACTTTTTCATTTGGAACTGTCGTACGATCATAATAAAGTGATATCTGCGGGATGAGATCAGAACAAGTAGAATCTAATGGCATTCCCTCATTGATCATACTGATGATGTCATAAGACAGTGGGTACGGGAGAATGCTGGGCCGGACAGTGCGGGGAATATCAGCTGATTCCGCTGTTTTATGGTTTCATTAACTTTAATTACAAAATTATTGTCTATAGCTACCGTGCAATGAACTCGGATAAAAATGAAAGCGTGCGGCATGCGATACTATTTTAATTACGCTGAGATTTGCATTACAATTATATATAAGATAATTCCTTTACGTGTAACTAATAATATAACTGAATCTCATTGTACTTATTTATATTGTTTAGCATTGCAACCTGGCCTTACTTAGTTAGATTTGTTCATAATATTAACTTATAAAAGCGTTTGTTGTTATGGTTATTGAGGTTAAATAATATCAACGTATTGACGACATAATCTCCGCTTATATTTTAAATTATATAAAAAACGTTTATTTATTCTACTATCTAAATTATCACTACGTAATAATCAGGCCAATTCAAGAACTTTTAGCATTATTTTTCTTGTAGTGAAGTATGATGATGATGATGAAGAAATAAATAAACTTGCTTGATCCACTTTGAAAATATAAAAATAATAATTATAAAAAATAATATATTATAAAATAAATTAAAAATTTAGAAAACCCCCGACACGAAATGTAATTCGCTATTTTGTGGCGGCGGCCATCTTGGACCGATTTTCATAAAACTTAGCTAAGAACACTCCAGACTAATTCATCATTCAAATAAAAAAAAACAAAATCAAAATCGGTTCATCCGTTCGGGAGCTACGATGCCACAGACAGACAGACACACACACACACACACACACACACACACACAGACACGTCAAACTTATAACACACCGTCGTTTTTGCGTCGGGGGTTAATAATAATAAATATTTTGGGACATTTTACACATCACTACTCAGTACTCACGTAGTCCCAAAGTAAGCAGAGCTTGTACTATGGGTATTAGACAATGGATGGATACAATAATACTTATTTACTTTTTTTGTAAACATACTTATCAGTTATTTTTAATGAAGGAAAAAATCGGCGGGCGGGCAGGGTTCGAACCTGCGCCTTCTGGTTCGGTACACCAGACGCTCTGACCACTAAGCCACCGCTCGCCCTAAAACAAAGAGGGCGAGCGGTGGCTTAGTGGTCAGAGCGTCTGGTGTACCGAACCAGAAGGCGCAGGTTCGAACCCTGCCCGCCCGCCGATTTTTTCCTTCATTAAAAATAACTTGTAATCTTAGCATGGAAAATGCTTAAAAAAATACAAAAAGATAACATACTTATCATTCGAGCCACTAAACCAAAGACGTCGTAAAATTTCTCAATATTGGTACTGAAATCAATTTTCGAATCAAATGGAGAGATTACACTTAGAAGATCTACCTGTTGCAGACTGAGGATCGCTTTTATAATAAAATTATACGTAGGGTTATTTGTACTAGCCGTAAGCGGTTCACTATTATTCGCGTGCGTATAGTAAATTTAAAAATAAAGATCTATGACCATAGTAAAAAAAACCTGCTTAGCGCTTACAAAATCCGATGAATCTTGATAGCCTAGAGAAGAACTAGAAATGTTGTGCAAATAACAACAATAGCAGTTTAAGATTTTCGTAACAGGGATCTCAAGGTTTACAAGATGTTTTTTATTTACTATCTCTTCAGATTAAAGCACTAAGTTATACAGGCTTATAAATAGGTATAAGGTCAAATATTGCATTGTGCTTATAAATATTTAAATGAAAATTAATATTTAATTGATTAATATTGAATATCCATCAGGTCATCAGACGTCGCAAGAAAACCTATAAGATCGTGAGGATTAAAAGTAAAAAAAAAAATATATTACTGGCAAGGAGCATGTCTTTGGTATAAGTCCTAAAATTATAAAAATGTGAAACATGGACTTTTATAGCTCTATTTACAGCAATCTTTTTTTATAATGTATTCCCTTACATTATTAATGAATTACCCATGTCAGGTTTACCAACTTCCAACCCTGAGGAGGAAAAGGCTATTTTGGTTTTTGCAGTTATTTATTTATTTTATTTATTTATCTACATACACAAATTAGTTTTACATTATAATTATGTACATACAGTGTAATCATAAACCAAGTTAGGTTTTTCTGTACACTGCAAGTTAACCCTTTTATTTGTGACGGGTGAATAGATTTTCTCGGAGGCATGTGAAGTCTGCCAACATTAGGCCGCATTAGGCCAGCGTGGTGGACTATGGCCTAATCCCTCTCATACTGAGAGGAGACCCGTGCCTAGCAGTGGGACAATTAATGGGTTGATGATGAATACAGGGAATACAGGGGTTGTGTTAAATGTGTCAAAATTAACTTTAAAAACGTAATGCTGTACATAATTTAACTAGGTATTTTAAGGTTGTTTGTGGTGTTACTTGTTATTTAAAGCGCAGCGGGTGAATGTTATTTTCTTTTGCCCTATTAAGACATTGTGTTAAGGCAATGTTTCCTTACTGAGTGTTTGCCGATTTATATGCCAAGGCTTTGTGAGTATTGCGATAAATATAACATTAATTATGTTATTCTAGTCTAGGATTATGTAAATAGAAGATAGGCGTGGGTGTTATAATGTCCCTTGACATTTATATATTATGGTTATATTGCTCATTATTTTCTTTTAAGATAATTATTACCATGACTTAAGATCCTACGTCCCCTAGATGGGGCAGAGGGCGTCCGCAGTGACACTCTATCTTGATCGGTCTTGAGCTTCGCAACCATATCGCGAATTATTACCATAACATTATCATAATATTATAAGAAACATAAATATATCATAATTTTAGGTGGGATTCGGATAGTTTTGCAAAAGGATTTTTTAAATCTATCGTCCACCTGGAAAGGTAGCAGGGTATGTAGGACTCATAACGATTAATATAAAATAAATTATTAAATAGAAAATCTACACACATACAGGTTTAACACATAACCCTTATTTTGGGCTTCAACGCAGTCGGGTGAGAATCGCACTTGCCTTCCCTTGTATTTCACGGTTGTAGGAATCGTGACATTGTGATGGCAAACTTATACATAGATATGTGTGTTTTTTATATAATATATATAATAATTTATATCGACGACGTCTGTGGTCTAGTGGTTCGAGTACCGGATTGCTGATCACGAGGTCGTGGGTTCGATTCCCACAAGACACAAACATTTATGTGATGAACTTAGCTGTTTGTGTTTGTCTGGGTGTTTCTTATATATTATAAGTATGTATTTACAAAAAAAAAGTATATAAGTATTATATCCATTGTCTAGTACTCATAGTACAAGCTCTGCTTAGTTTGGAACTAGACGGTGCTGTGTAAAAAATGTCCCAAGATATATATATAATAATATAAGTTCCCACAGCGATCTACAATGACATTTCGGTGAGATGTCGGATATCATGAATATTGGCTCAAGTTGAGAAAGTGATCGTTACATCAGAACTGGTTCAAAAAGTTTTAAAGTAAACGTAACATACATATTATATATTTTGTAGTAATAAACATTCATTATGCAATTTCCAGTTTTAAGCCAATGTAAAAACTACTAAGAGTTTAGACCATCCATAATTTATATAGATACTTGTATTTTTTATCTTACTAATATTGTAAAGGCAAAATTTTGAGAGTTTGGATGTTTGTTGCTCTTTCATGGCAAAATGGCTGAACCGATTTGGCTGAAAATTTAAAAGGTGATGGCTTATATCTTGGATTAGGACATAAGCTACCGTTCCTACGGGAAACGGGTTCAAAGTTCCTAACTCCACGCGGCGGGCGAAGCCTCGGGCAAAAACTAGTTTATCATATTTATTACAAGTATGCTGTTATTTTTACGGTAATATACCAACCTAAACAATCGACGATAAATATATAAAAAATGCATAAACATAACCCTACATTGAAATCCACTTAACAACCAGTACCATGGTCACATTGCCTAAGACTTGTTGCACAGTGGGCCGAACAAGTGGAGGGCTAAATCTGGATCATATCCCAATGTTAAGTACCGTTTCAGGTCAGCTGTTACATAATCGAACAGTTGGACAGTGGACTGCGTTCCTTATTACAGAATACAAAGCGAAATTGTCCTAAAATTTGCGTAAGGATTGGGAAGGTTCCAATGTTTATTTGTTTTTGTCATTTGTTTATGTGGTTCCAACTATGGCTAAGAGTAGAGTAGCCTATCTAGCACTAGGAAGACTTTTGTCAGCAATTTGTGCAGAGTTATAAAAACTATAAACCGACAGAAGTTTTGGAATTTGGTATGTGAAATTATTATAACATTATAAGGATCGGAAGGGCGACAATAGGCCACCCCGTGTCTCATCGGATGCGTCTGTTCCCATGGCCTGTCGGTCCGGCCTGGCGCGGCATGACGTGTGAGAAAACAAGCCTTGGGACCCCAGCTTAAGCCAGCGCAGCCCAAAACCCAAAGAACCAGTTCCTTCTAAGGTTATTGTTGTCCAGAAATTGACTTGCGGAGATGTTATGGCAGGTGCTTAGTTTAAAGTACTATATTCAGTCACATCTGGTTAAACTGGAAGCCAACCCCAACATATATGGTGATGAGGAATATTTTCGCAATAATAAAGTTGCGGTACGTTAGAATAATTAATCGACTGAGTAAAAATAACTTTAATTTTATATAACATGGCATTAATATTTTCATATATACATATTTTACATTCCTACTACGTTCCCAACCTTTTTTCTGCATTCATTTCTCTCAGTAATCTCAGTACTTATTCATTTAATACGTACTATTTATGTCCTTCATACATCACATAAGTGCACTCTCTTGACAGCTAATAGAGCTCAGCTTCTATTTGAACAGCGACGCGACCTTATTTTAAACATGTCTCAATATTGACGATTCTAATGACCACACTTTTGACTCTTGACCCAAATGGTTTAATTCTAATTTAATATTTGATCAGCTATGGAGAGTGTTATTGTGAAGAGTGTGACTATTAATATGGTTCTTCTGACGGTCCAGGGTCGACAGCTATCTAATGCAATCTTTAAGATATGAGTCACTTTGTTTGTGAAGGTTGATATCCGCGTTGTTTCTGTCTTCTCCTTTTGCTTCGAACGCGGGTCCGGTCGAATGCCAAGGCTCATTTATTTTTCCATTGGGGCTTTACTGTGTAACTATTTATCTACGATCTTTTTATTTCTGGATATCTATTTATTTAGGCTGATATACACATACTTCAAAGGTATAGTGTTCACAAGCACGGTGTTGGTGTGATTAAGGTTTTGGGTTCAATACCCAGGTTGAGCAGTGTGATTAGATTTTCTGTGAAAATTATTAAATCAGATCCATCGTTCAACTAAAAGCGGAAAGCCTAAAAGTTTTTATGTTTAACAGATTTTGCACAGCGATGTTTCAAAAATTGTATTACATAAATAGTTAGAATTCCGATCCATTTACAACCAAATGACTAAAATATTGGTATGTCACGCGTAAAATAAAATGAAACATTGTCAAACGTTTACCTTGCCTGAGAGTGATACACTTAACGAAATTTCGACGCATGCACCCGTATTACTGGAAACATTATCAGTTATTTAGATCGGTTATAATTTAGTTACATAAGTGAAAGCGGTTATGTTGGCCGAGAGCCGTAATTCTTCGCATTTTGGCAACTGGTTGACCGCCAACGAAAGTGGTTCGGCACGTTTCCATTCTCTTACGGCAATCTTATACTTTATCGAAATTGAAAACTTTGTTTCTGATTTATTTAATACACCTATTATTCATCGTTTATGTCGTTTACGAAAAAATCTGTATCAAATAATATCTCACTCAGGTACTTCACATTTATTAAAGTTTTGTAAAATCCATTTTCATAGATATTTTCTAAAATCCATTTTCCGTAGTCCGATGGTCCAGTTACATGACCAGAAAGTCCAACATTTTGAGGAATTCCGTCAAAGGTGTGTCTAAGATTCCTGACTCGTTTCTGTGCTAATCTTTCAGGTGACCTATACATGCATATAATATGCTGTCCTAGCAAGGAAAACACCGCAGGGCAGAGCTAATCAGTAAATTAACGTAAGTGAAATCTTAAGTCGTTGCAACATTGTTGGTTTGTCAATGTGATGTATTATCAATTTCTCTACGTCGATACTTCGATAGAAAGTGAACATGATGAATACGCACTTTTTTGTAAAATTATTATAATTTACAATCTAATCTACTAACAATTTTACACTTTCATCTTGTTTATTGATACAGGTTTTTGTAGGGTCAGAAAAACTCGACATTATAGATAAAAAAAATATAAGTAATTTAAAAACCACTTGAAGAGATATTCCGTAATATTGTTTGTTATTCTTGCTTTTGTTTGTTAATGATTTAAGGAAGTAGCAGATTGTAATAAACAAAGTAAACACACAAGTAAGAATAAATTATTAAACATAATGTATAACATACAAATGATTGTATCACACATAACCTTCCTACACTGCGTTATTATCATTAGTAAGTGCATGTTATACAAACATTACAATGTCATATTCATTATTCAATGCATTTAGTTACAAGATTAGTGTCTCAGAATTTAAGTTTTTGCGAGTGTCTGCAAATTGCATTGACAAATACCTACTCGTAAATGCAAACGTTAGAACTTGATTATAATAATTATTATCATTCAATCTAATATTGAAAACGATTATTACCTGATCCTAAGCTCAATTGCTGAGCTGGGGCTGGGGGGCTCTAGACAAGTTCCATTGTGTGTGACATTCAAATCGACAAACGAATAGAAAAAAATGAACTGACATTAGTGAACGCCCGACTTGTCGAAAGCTTGTGTCATTTCCATACATTTTGTTTCTATTCGTTAGTCGATTCGAATGTCAAATCAAGTTGCAATCTATAGTTCGGATCGACAAACGAATAGAAAAAAATTAAATGACATTAATGACAGCCCGATTTGTCGAAAGCTTATGTCATTATCATTAACATACATTTTATTTCTATTTGTTTGTCGATCCGAACTATTGCAACTTGGCTAAGCCCGCTGGCTACGTCCCAGATCGTCGCCATACCAGCGAACTGTTGATTCGGGCTATACACTCTACATTCTCTAAACGTACGGTAATCCTACTGCTAGATGGGATAAAAAAAACATTCACAATGTCAAAGATGCGCCTTAATTTTGAACTCAGTCACGGCCAGCGCCACTAGGCTATCTCCGCTACACTATTATTTTATCAAATTGAATACAATGCGAGTGACGATTATATGTACCATATCATTATGAATACAGGTCAGTGTCATACGTAATAGGTGCTAATGGCTATGCACACATGCCACCTTTACTTGTCACCGACCTTGAAATAGATGCACTTTAAATTTAGATGACCTTTGGAGATTGTAATTTAAATGCGATCTTGAATAAATGTCAGAGTTTTGGAAATAATATTTTGAATTCTCATAAATAATTTATTACTTAGATACCTAATTTGAAATTAAGGATAATTAAAAAAGAAATATATTACAAATACCTATGCATATTCTTTTACGGGATAAATAGAATAATTAATATGTAGTATTATCTATGTGTGTAGCCTAACCCCTCTCATTCTGAGAGGAGACCCGTGCCCAGAAATGGGACGATTATGGGTTGATGATGATGATCCTATCCTACTAATATTATAAATGTGAAAGTTTGTGAGGATGGATGGATGGATGGATGGATGTTTGTTACTCTTTCACGCAAAAACTACTGAACGGATCTGGATGAAATTTGTCACAGAGATAGATTATAGTCTGGAATAGCATATAGGCTACTTTTTATCCCGGTAACATGTATGGTTCCCGTGGGATAGCGGGCGAAGCCGCTGGCGGAAAGCTAGTTCTATATAAAGATTAGAGGTAAGTGAGCAACATAGGGCCTGTTTCAATACTTCTTGATAGCCGCTAACCACGGGATAACTTAAAAAATGGAACAAAATTTGTATGAAATTATCTGGTAAGTAATATAACAGAAACTACTAGGAGGTGATGAAACAAGTCCTGATTTTATCTTATTATTTTTATGTTTTCTTTATTAGATCGTTCTATTATAAGTAACTAGCTTCCCGCCAGCGGCTTCGCCCGCGTGGTATGTTATTATACATATAAACCTTCCTTAAGAATCACTCTATCTATTAAAAAAAAACCGCACCAAAATCCGTTGCGTAGTTTTAAAGATCTAAGCATACATATGGACAGACAGACGCGACGGAGGACTTTGTTTTATAATATGTAGTGATATTACTTTTAATACATACATACATAGGCATCTAATTTATTATAATGTGCCACGATTACGAGACATTTGTATGGAAAAAATCGTTTCGCTAGCCGTGTTATTTTTTAATGAGATTGTCCTTTGTTTGAATAACCATATAACACTAGTATATAAATGTAAAATTTCCTGGTGTGGCCCAAAGAGGAAGTGCAGTGAATGTCATGTCAGTCGTCACATAGACAATTTTACTGTCCCGCATTGTAATTGTCTAATTTTATTTACGGTACACCAATGGCCAACTGCCTTGAGTCTAACAAAAGAGATTACATGTGTTATGGTCACACATTATTAATGTTGTTGCCTTATGACTTGGTGCAAGTAACTTACGGGTTACCAGTTTGTGGTGTTGTATAATAACATAACATAATCATGCTTCCATCAAGCCTGTATTCCTCGAAAGGGTAGGCAGCAGCGTACTAATGTATACCAACATTTCGCCGATATGTTTAGGTCCCATGTAATAGGGGGCGAGCCTATTGCCATCAACCGGGAACAAGTCCAGACTCCGAGCTGCTACTGGGAATTACACAGAAAACCCAACAAAACTTTGCTCGACCCGGGGATCGAACCCAGGACTTCTAGTGAGCAGTCGCGCTTGGGACCACTAGATCAACGAGGCAGTGAGTGTTGTATAATAGTAATATGTAATTATTATTGTCAAATAGGTAAAATAAAGCTAAGTAAATATAATTTGTACCTGCCTCTTAAGTCATATTGTAAATTACTAATCTCGAAAGTACTGTATGTTTTTTTTTGGTTTTTAACAATAGAAAAAGAGATCATCTAGCAATGTTTAATATAATATAATATGAACCTGTGCGAAGCCAGGGCGGGCTGCTAGTTAGGTATAGAGTGAATATTAGAAAAAAAGTAAAAGAAAACTAAAGAAAGTGAATAGATAACCTATTTACCATTCCTAGACTTCTTGCGATTTATGGTTTTTTTTCTCTTAATCGGTATGAAGTATTCGTAAAGTATTGTTCACTAGTGCATCTGTTACGAACAATTGCATCGGACATTCATTGTGTAATCGAGATAATGATAGAATCGATTATCGGAATCGTCGTTCCGTTGCGTACGCGCGACACTGCTCGCGGAAAGTTCATTCTATTCGTTACAATTTTGATGTAATTTTGAACTACTCAAGGTTCATAGTAATGAAAAGCTGCTGCCTGTGGGTTTACTTGCAGTCCAAAGCACATTTTCGAGACATAAGGCAGAAGTAGCTTTCCTCATAATGCGTTCTATCGTCTTGTCTTTATATTAGTATTACAATTTTACACTACAAACAAGTTATTGATTAGGTAGGTAGGTACTGTGCTACTTTATACCTATTATTTTATTTAAACAAAGAATTATTTTATAATTTTTGATAATAACAAAGTTTTCAGCAATTTTGGCGGGACCTTCTGTATTATTTTAAAAAGCTGAGAAATTTTGGATGGCAAACTTCTTTCTACAAAGAGGATTAAAAATTCAATTAATGGCCCGACTTTGTCGATGTAAAAGTGTAAGAGTTCCCTTAATTAATTACGAATTCAAATAGGAGTGTGTTTGAGATAATTAGAATTGACATTCAAAGGTTTTTGGCGGGAGGCGGTTAACGACTGACCACAATCTTTGAAAACGGAGTGATTTAGGTATTTTAAACGATGATATGCAAAACGAAGCGAGGGTTACCCACATTAATTATATAGATCTAGTGGTTGATTGATTAAACACAGAAATAGTAACTTTATTAAACAGTCATTTAAACAATTTTGTCGAGATTTGAGAATGATAGAATTTAATTCAAACTAGCAACTCTATTCCTTTAAACTAAGCATAGTAAGAATCTTCTTCTTCAGCTTAGGCTTGATTTCAATTCACAGTAGTATATACCTTAGTCAATGTTGCTTAGTTATTCAAATCCAGGGCACTCATTTCTGACTTGTAGAATAGATCGGATCAATCATTTTTATTAATTAAAAAGTGCTATGAAATGGGTTGTTCTGTGAAATTCCTAAATTAAAATAGGAATGCCTCCTACTATTACATAGGTGAACCGTGGGGTACATAAGCACATCTCTGTTTTACCTTTCAAGAAATACAGACGTGATGTTATGTACCTATTTATAATAATGCATAATGTCACGTATTTTATATTATAATCATATTATCGTATCATTATATTTTATACGAAATGACTCACAAAGTGCATGATGTGTAACTATATGTAAGTATGTGTCTTATTAACAAATTATAGGTAACCTTTCTTTCTTTTTAGTATCTTTGACACATTTCTTTATGTTTTACTAGCTGAATGTGTAATAACATTCCCGATTTTGGTTGCAGTAATTCTGCAGTTACAGGGTCTGCCATATAAATGCCCGCTAAAAATACGTATTGATAAAATACTTATTGATTTAAGATTTTATTTTTTTCCCATGAGTACCCATTTAATTTTAATTAGAACAAGTGTCTCTCTATAATAATATAATTCTATTTAAGTATTTATAGTATCCCCCTATGCCAGCAGTATTTACTTATATACTCACTTATCTTAAATATCCAATACCTATTTATTTATTTGTACCATTTTTTAATTTGTAAACTCCCATTATCTGATATCTAATATTTAATATCTATTTATTCCTGTTTTGAGCGTGTCTCACTCGTGGGTCGCAGCTGAAAACCAGCGTTAAGTATCAGTTTATAATTGATACTTAACATTACGCTGAGCTGATGGCCCTTCTGGCACATTACGAATACTGTTATTTATTATTATTATTGATGGTCTTATTATGTTTGTGTCAATAAATAAATATTTCTTTTTAGTTATATCACCCCACTATGAGTTTAATTTCTAAGGAAATAGTACTTACTTAGGTACCTTCTCCTGAGCATGCTATTATCTATAGCTATGTCTTAACACGAGTCATTGTACACCACTGATAAGGAAAGTGAATGCTGCATACCCTGCCCAAGACCAGAACAATGCTGGCTATTATTTGGAAATTACTAGCCTTATAGATCTAGATGTCATTTATAGATATTGTATTGGTATGCAAGGTGAACATTGTTGCCTCTCACCGGATTTTTGTTGGATAATTAAAGAATCATATAGATACTACCCTGATTTATTACGATAGATTTCAATGATTGGACCAGAACCATGCACGGGGCTGCTAACATGCACCATTTAAAAGGCCTTACAGGACTATGCCGATATGAAACGCATAGAGGAGTGGAACAACAGCCTAGGGCTAGAACACTCACGACGTTTTCTCGGCTGCAGCACCACACGATTCTCTAAATTCGTTCTGAGCAATAGAAGGGACAGAGCCCGAGCTTTCATAGGAGCTTTCATTTCACTACACCACAAATGACATGCTCCATAAAATGAAGCTAGCTTTGAACAACGATTGCAGAGCATGCGGTGAATTTAAGGAAACAGTGCAGCACATCCTGTGCGATTGTGACGTCCTGACGACGAAACGGATGAGTCTTCTCGGCAACGGGTACCCGAAGCCACAAGATTTTAGGTTCCTTCCTCTCAGTGGGTTAGCTGCCTTCATGAATCACGTCTTCAAAGATTAAGGAATATACGGTAATGGGGACAACACAAAAAATCCCATTGGGTCGAAGTGTTGCTGGTACTATACCAACCCCCTTAGCAAGATAAAAAAAAAATATTATGATAGATAAGTACAACATTTTTAACGCATTATTTTTACTTTAGTTACGTATCGGATTGTTAAACAATTTTTTTTAGTTATGTTTACTAAATATTTATTTATACTTGTCTTAACTCTATGGTTATAGTAGCTACTTAATAGTATTGCCGATGAAAAAAATTACGTCAACTCTCACCTGCTTCGCATAAAATTGATGGCATAAACAACACACACAAACCCGCATAAATGGTCTCAAAACTAGTTAATTTTCGACACACACTGATAACACATTTTACCATTCTCTTAACACTCCAGTTTAGGCTATATTTTTCCGAACAATCCAACACCATCTTAGAAATTGTATCTTCTAACATCACTTAACAGATACATTAACACTTAACCAACCTTTCTATACAGTTCATAGCGTTATTTTATCACAGATTGTGAATAAAACAAAAACTACGAAGCATTAAATTAATTTGTCAAGAACCCAAAAATACAAAATTTTAATATTGAAAAAAAAAATAGTGTCCATATTTCTGGTTTGTTATTGTCGTAAAATATTCTGTATTCAAATTTTAAATCTCCCGCTTAAAAAGCGCGGGAAGACGCGCACGGAGCATGCGCGGTGTGCGTACAATGATCTGTAGTTTTTTTCTGCGGGCACAGACCTCCCGCTACAGAGCCTTCTGATCCGAGTGAATTTGTATTGCGATCGTGAGCAATTTTCTGGTATGCACACACATTATACGTTAATTTTGCGGAAATAAGATGTCGTTTGGTTTGTTTTGGAGATAATACTAGGTGGATATTTTTTTTAAATTAGGCTTTCTTTTTGTTTGTATGTACAGATGTGCTCTCGAGATAAATGCAAATATTATTATTTATTTCTCAGTTATGTTATTTATACTTCTAGTACCTACATTTGTACCTACAATCGTTAAGTTTAGGAAGTTTATTCCTGGCCGTGACTCTATGGTTACAGAAGGCATATATGCCGTTAACTTAGACTTAATCATAACATTCATTGACCTGAAAGGGGTCAACATATTATTTATTACGTGAGTTAATCAATATTCTAACAAGTCTTAGGTTTATTTGACAATAAATTTCTTATACGCATGCCATGCCAGTCAGACACAGCATGCTGTGAATTGGAATTAGCAAATTATATTCTTATTTGATATTTTTAATATAGATCTTGTTACCTATATTAGAGTTGTGCTAGAGTATAAATAATGTATTCAGACATTGTGTCTAAGGAATCTAATAACGCTATTTAAACTATACTTGATTATCAAAAAAAATCTTGGCAAAACTACAAAGCCACTCAAATACGAGGTTCAAGTTTATGGAAAGTACCCATTACTAGCGTCTTCAGGTGGATTAAAAAAAAACTTCTACAACCTTTGTCCAGACGATAAACAACACCCTTAAAAAACTAGTTGAGACGTGATGAAGTGATGTTCTTTCATAAAATAAATGCAGAAATCAATTTTTATTTATTTCTGTATGTACATAACTGCATGTTCTATTCACTAAACGAATAACCACAGAAGCATTTAAAGAACAGAGTCTAGAATTCTAGAACTATTTGAATTAGGTACTACACTTATTAGAAATTGTTAGAAACCCAGACTTTTCATACAGTTAAATTGTTATCGATAAAATGCTACTTTACAACAATTTATGAAGCCCTTGTCACAATACAAGGACGCTAACACACAACTAAATTATTTGAAATAAATTACATCTGTTACTTACTTCAATATCCTGGGTTGCATTTTGATTTGACAGGAGGACGTATAGGCTTTATACTTGTGCCAAGCAAAAAAACTAACAACCATAACTAAAAATGTAGGTATCGATCGATAAATCGTCGTTGAAAGCACCATTAACTCAGGATTAATTCGTTTTTTGCGGTTAAATGGAACGGCCGGAAATTTGATAATAATTACCAATTATGATTGTTAGGTATTGGACGTTTTAGGACACTTAAAAATTAAGGCTTGTGGATTAATCCATTAAGTATAGTTGTGGCTTCATTGAAGAACACCGTAATCTGTTTAAAGATGAAAAAAAGTTGAAATAATAATCATAATTTAACACTATAGATACAAAGTAAGTTTTTTATTGTTATTTTAAATCTGTGTTCATTTTTTTGTAATAATTGACTTAATTGAGATAACTAGAGTTATCCCGTCGACCCAAACTTAGTTTTGAAAAAGATTAGGAGAATAAAAAGAATGGATTCTGATGTGCTTAGTTGTTTTTTTTTAATAAAAAATGAAAATTCATATCAGATTCTTAAAATATTTCGCGGATATAGATAAAATATACTTACAGATGATTTATGATTTTCAGAAATGTTTGTAACAGTCAAGATTTTGTTGACACTGACAGTTTTACAATACGTCCTCAACAATGCAATGGGGCGTCCTTCTCGCCGAGGCAATGCGGATTGTGATGATAATAAGGCGGATAAGAAAGTACCGAAAATCATCACTTACCCCGTTTACTACTCTGCTTTTTACTACCCTATGTATTATTTACCACCTGTATTTTTTTTTGGTTAAATATTTACTTATATGGTCATCCAAGAAAATATAATTATCACTCGCTTAAACGGTAAAGGAAATTATCGTGATAAAACCAGCAAGCGAGCAAAGATTTTCTCAGCGGCGCGTGAAGTCTGTCAACCCACACTTGGCCCAGTGCGAGTTGGTAGACTTGGCGTGTTGGCCTATCTGCTTGGGTTTTAGGAGACACATGCCAGTCCAGCAGTGAGCGAAAGAAAATCTTTCATAATTTTTTCATATAATTGTTAATATAATACTTAAGTATTTTTTATTTGTATTGAAATGACTTTCATATTGAAACATTTTGATTTTTGGCGCCAAATAATTTTAGTTTATGTACCTAAATGTAAGTAAAATTAATAAATTAAATGTTATGTGAAATTTCGAATAGTTTTTGTTAACAATAAAACCTAACCTTGTATGAATGAAAGACGTGGAAGAAGTATACAAGAATCTCAGCAAGTGTTTGCCGCGATCTGTTAGTTTCTGCAATTCTGCCTACTCCTGCGGGAAAGACGCGAGTGAATGTAAGTTTTGTAACAAGAAATAGCAATGCAACTACGAAATCGATGTATTAAGATAATAAAATTTTATTGGCATAAATGTAGCCACCTCAGGCTAGGAGTACATGTAATCACTAATCCATGTTTTATTATCTACATAAAAAACAAAATATTGTATACTATATTCTTGTGACTGTATAAAAAAACAATAGATAGCAGAATTTTTAACATTAGTTGGCCAACAAAACATATCTATACCAATAATAAAGGGCTGAAGAGTTTGTTTGTTTAGTTGGACACGCTAATCTCAGGAACTACTGGTCCGATTTGAAAAATTCTATAACTGCTAGATAGATTGTTTAATAAAGAAGACTATATCATAACGCTACGACCAATTTTTTTTTATTTATTTTAGGCATGGTATATTATAGGTACTTAATTTTATTAAAATTCTTATCATTATTTTACTCCATGCAATGATCATGGATGGTATCAACTTAACCTACATTTTACTTTTTGGTTAAAACTTATGCGGGCTACTGATACGCATGCTATGTCTCCACGCATGCATGCTACGTCACTGTTGTTAACTGTGTGTATTAGGCCTAATAGTAAGTTTCGTTATTCAGTGTGTAACACAGAGTCTGAGAGTACGAATTATATAACATTATTTTGTAATGTCATAACATAATATTATTGTAAAGTGTATGTTAATAATTAATTAGTAGTTAACACCAATTTTAGTGTCATAAAACGATGGAGACGGAGTAATCAATTTAGAGTAAGTATGTAGGTATATTGCCAATCCCAGTAGGCAGCGCGTTTGCTTAACTTGCGCTTTTAGGTAGGAAATGAGGAGAGATGTCGCCCTTGATGGGGTCTGGTGGTGATACCCGACCACATCCTGGCATTATCGTGGTGAATGTTTCCAATCCCATGGCTTTGAATATAAGACAAGGTCAGACAAAAAGCAAAGAAGTTAAATAACACTTTCATACCTTCCTCTCACAGTTCTGACATACTACTACAGTCTCGTCCACCAATCCGCAAACAGATCGCCTGTTGAAACGTAAGTATCAAGTTGTGAGATCAAAAATAGATTCAAAGGTGACATTGATGACGATACGAACTAGTTTGGATCGAGTGGTTTTAAATTCCAGATTTGGCCCGATCTACTTGAAACAATAATATTAAATTATATTATTTTTATAACAACTCTACTACCGGTAATAGTTTTACGTAGGATGTGAAAAAGTTGAATATTACATATTTTTTATAATAATAATAACTGTCTACTGTCCCACTGCTGGGCACGGGTCTCCTCTCAGTATGAGAGGGAATAGGCTGTAGTCCACCACACTAGCCTAGTGCGGATTGGGAGACTTAACATGCCGTCGCGAAAATCTCTCAGGCATGCAGGTTTCCTCACGATGTTTTCCTTGATAATTACGCACACGATTTCGAAAAGTCAGTCAGTCTATATTTTTTAAATATATTATATTTATTCACATATTTCAGATGTACACGGTACCTATAATTCTCTCATTATCGGTATCAGTCCACTGCTATCACCGCAACTATGGTCCGATATTCGGAGCATTCAACCCAACCTATGTAGAGCTAGCAACCGAATGTACAGAGGGCAATAACCACGCTTGTCTAGTAATCCCAACCAAGAAGATTTGCAGAGAAAAGTTGGGCCAACCTTTGAACCCATTTTTCCCACTACCGTGGTGGTATTTCTACTGCCAGTGGGTGGTGACCCTACCGCCAAAGCCGACGATGAAAACCAGCACCGTACATCCCTACTATAGAAAGGTTCTAGATGAATTGACACAGTATAAGAAAAGTTTGAAGAAACAAAACTACTTATGAAGAGATTTTTATCTTATTATATCGTGTGCGCGTCATAAATAAAAAAAAATGATTCTCAAATGGCAGGGATCAGCTGAAAACCAGCTGTTGTGCTATGTACTATGAACGTGGCAAAATAAATGGTTTAAATGAAAGATTACATACTTGTTTTTTGGAGTGTATTTTAATTTTTTTATACCTTATTTATTTATATTATTTTGTACTCCTTTGAAGGGATACTCCCTGAGGCAGGGATGTACCACACCTGCCATCGCTTACCCTATCCGTCACGGTCATGGGATCAGGAACATTCACCATGACAATGACACACTGCACGACCTGCGAATCGAACCCAGGACCTCTAGTATAGTAATATATTACTTCATATGTAAATCAGTAACAATTTTTTCTGCACAAACAATCCAAAACTTCCTCGTTCAATTAATTTTAATGTCAATGTAAACAGTTTACCTACCTACGTGGTGCGTCGGATCAATGTTCAGTGTTTCTCATCACAATAATGGCATTGCATATACAAAGACTACACTGCATTACTATAAACAAAGACAAATACGACGCTGTTGAGCCTTTTGTACGGCGCATTATAAGTAGGCTTTTACAATTAAATGTGTACAGACAGAAGGCACACTCTTGCTATACCCGCAGCTATAACTATAAATGGCAGAAGGTTATGTCGGACACGTATCGACTAAAACCACAAGGTTGGTGTTTCCCGTACGTTAAAGGGGGATGGGGGGTATATTAGGGACTGTTTTACTTACTGCCTCGTTGCTCTAGTGGTCCCAAGCGTGACTGCTACGCTAGAGGTCCTGGGTTCGAATCCCGGGTCGAGCTATGTGTTGTTGTGTTTTTCTGTGAAATTCCCAGTAGCAATTCGGAGTCTGGATTTGTGCCCGGGTGATGATACATAAGACCTAAACATAACGGCGAACTGTGGGTGTACATTAGTACACCTCTCTGCCTAACCTTTCGGGGAATACTGGCATGATGGTATATTTGATGAATGTTTCACCTCTTGATAGTCGCTAACCGCCAGATAAATAAAAAAATGGAAAATTTGTATGAAATTATTTGCTAAGTTATTTAGCAGATAATTTTAGATAATGGATTTGAAAAATTCTTTCACCATTAGAAAGCTACATCTTTACCAAGTAATATAGGCTATAATTCATTAGAAATAGCCAACCCACGCGGGTGAAGTCGCTGGCGAAAATTTGTAGATATTATATACAATACGATATCTCGTTTGCTGTACAGAGTTGTCCTTCTATAATTCGTTTTTGTATCTACGCTACCGCCGCGGAGTTGGCCATAAATCTAAAAGGTTAAGGAATTATTGTAGTGAGCGGTCTAGCTTCGGTTATGTTGGAGCATTTTTTTCCTTTTGTTTTTCTTGTCTTTAAAAGTCACAGGTCGAGATTTATTCATGATAACAGGTACAGTATTTATTGTTTTATTTTGGATATAAATGGTAAAACTTAACAAAACAGGTTTGCCACCATTTTATACAATTAATATTATCTACATTAAATATTAAAAAAAACACTACATAAAAGACAGCGTTATAGGTAGGCCTGAATAAAGACATGTAGATAGCTTTAAATAATCGACGTCACTCCCGCTTTCTATATTTCCATTTTTTCTCACAAGCCGCGGAGCATAACCCTACTAAGGAAATAAATAAATAAATATCTTAGGACATTTTTACACAGCACCATCTAGTCCCAAACTAAGCAAATCTTGTACTATGGGTACTAGACAATGGATATATACTTTTTTTGTAAATACATACTTATTATATATAGGAAACACCCAGACAAACACAAACACCTAAGTTCATCACATTAATGTTTGTATCTTGTGGGAATTAAACCCACAACCTCGTGATCAGCAGTCCGGTACTCGAACCACTAGACCACAGATGTCGTCAAGTGACACAGAGCCTTCTAGCCACTCCTTAAATAAATTATTTAAGTTAGATAATTATCCAAGACATTACCAAGTTTAGATAATGGTTCATAATAGACTGTCTTTAATAATACAAGCAACGTACATTAGACAAACCCTTTATTTTGGAGACAGTCTCTCGAGGCTCTCCCTTGACAATGTAATTGATGAATTATTGACATTATGAAGACCGACCTCCTAATGCTGTCGTGCCAATAAATCAAAATTAAGATATTGTGGTAATATGTGGACTTTGACCCTAAGGGACAGAGAAAGGTTAGAGGCATTTGAAAGGTACTGAAGGAGGATGGAAAATATTACTTGGTTGGAACAGAAAACGAAGAAAGTACTAGCAATTTGTGAATGAGAAAAGATAGTAGCTAAGAATCACAGAGGACAGGAGAGAACTTATTATTGCCTTATTGGCCACTTAAAATGAGATGGTAAATTATTTAAGAGTATTTCTAAAAGGTAAAATTTAAGGAAAGCGAGGAAGGGCAAGACTGCGATGCTTTATAGAATAAGAGCCTGCTGTTTCACAGCTTTTAGTTCCCGTTAAATTATTTGGCAGTTAACTTCGTACAAATTATGTTGACGACGTCTGTGGTCTAGTGGTTCGAGTACCGGACTGCTGATCACGAGGTCGTGGGTTCGATTCCCACAAGACACAAATATTTATGTGATGAATATAAATGTTTGTGTTTGTCTGGGTGTATCCTATGTATTATAAGTATGTAGTTACAAAAAAAAAGTATATAAGTATTATATCCAACGGCAGTACCCATAGTACAAGCTCTGCTTAGTTTGGGGCTAGATGGTGCTGTGTAAAATGTCCCAGGATATTTATTTTATTTAATTTCTTAATATATCTGGGGGTTAACGGCTATCCAGAGGTAGAACAGGACCTTAATAATATTTCTGCATTTGTAATGTACACAAAGCAAGCACAGTATAAACAATATATAGGTCTAATCATAACGATAAAAAAACGAAACAATATTTTCTTCACCGAAATAAATCGGTGTGGCTGATACACACGTACTATTTATATTAAATTTTTTCCATATACGCAAAGAAAATATTTATAAGGCACGTGTTATTTTGGCACACATATTGCGTACAGTTTAGAAGCTGGAGGTAGGAAGGTACCTGTATTTTGTTTTGCAACGTATTATACAGGATTTGAAAAAAAAAACTTAGTTCAGGCATCAGAATATCATTTCAAATTATCTTAGACGACGTCTGTGGTCTAGTGGTTCGAGTACCGGACTGCTGATCACGAGGTCGTGGCTGGGTTCGATTCCCACAGGACACAAACATTTATGTGATGAACTTCTGTGTTTGTGTTTGTCTGGGAGTTTCTTATGTATTATTATGTATGTATTTACAAAAAAAAAGTATATAAGTATTACATCCAGTGTCTAGTACCCATAGTACAAGCTCTGCTTAGTTTGGGACTAGATGGTGCTGTGTAAAAAATGTCCCAAGATATTAAAAAAAAAATTGTTTAGCACCTACTCCAAATTAGTTAGAAATCATAAATATGTAAATGGCAATTATTTTTGCTTTTTAGTTCCTGGGTGTTTGATTTTATATAAAAATAATTTTCATTGAGTTGATAAGGAAAAAAGGCATATAGGTTTTTTTTCATCGAAAGCAATAAGATACCCAATTAATAGGCATCCACTGTAGACAAATTCTTAAGGTAAGCACGTAAGACCTGCTCCCAAAAAAGGATGGGGTAACATAGTGCATTTTATAGTTCACACGGTACACCACGTGATCATCCTCACGTACTTATGTATTGCACGTGCAAAATATAATTTAACAGTACATTAATTACTTCCAATGATGTAAACATGTTTCTTCGTAATTATTATTTTATTACAAGTTTTTATAAAGGGTTAACAGCATTTTGTTAACAACGTTCCATTGCGGTGAACGTCCATGTGGAATTTGAAGCAAACGGTGTTTATGGTACGTATATTTTTAGGCAGTGATAGAAAGGCAGAAACTTTATTCTGACAGTTACAACACAAGATAAAATAGATAGAACCTTTTTATGTGCTGAGAATCCTCATGGATCCCTGAGGGTATGTCGAACTTATACCGAGTCTTGCCTTGCCATAGGAGCAGTGATATCCTAGAGATATGATCACGGGATTGCCAAGTTAGTTTCGAATTCAAAGGCAAGTTCCAAGGCACGCACCTCTGACTTTTCTTCCTCATGTACGTATTTATAACTAATTATTTATCACTCGCATATATATAACGGTGAAGGAAAACGTCGTGTGGCGTGTAAAGACTGCCAACCCACTAGGCCAGCGTGATGGACAATAGCCTAAGAACCGTGCCCAGCAGTGGGACAGCTAATGGGATGATTATGTTTTTTTACCGTAGCGTAAAATAAGGCAGTAATTAATGTACTTTATTCTAAAGATTATTTTTTCCCCAGCGACTATGTTTGGTCACCTTACTATACTTTTCAATGGTCGACTGCCGGCTCTTACCCACGACAAGACAAAGACCAATTGAAAGAAAGGGCAAACCTATGCTCCCACAAGATTTTCTCGAAAGAGGCAAAGCTATGCTAGCCGGCGTCAAGATACCCAACCGGGAATTCTGCTCCGAAATGATCCTGCAACCAGAAGACCAGTATCTCGTCCTTCCTTGGTGGTACCACTACTGTCAAGATCTGCATGACAAGAATGCCAAAAATTATAATGGAAATGTGCACTACACAGCGATACACAAGTACATTCTTGAAGAACTGCAGGCTTATAAGAAGAAGCAGAGGCAGAAGAAAAAGAAACTGATAGAACTTGAAAAAGAACTTGGACGTAACCTTTAGGAAATAAAATAATACCTTCTTGGAGTATTGTACATTTGTTTTTATTTAGAGGCTTTAGGCCTGTATTCCCATACAGGCCCGGGCCGGTAGACAAGTTGCAATTTGACATTTGAATTGAAACAAAATTGAAAATGACACGAGCTTTCGACAAGTCGGGCTGTCACTAATGTCATTTCCATACATTTTCTTTCTATTAGTTTGTCGATTCGAATTTCAAATTGCAACTTGTCTAGCCCCTCAGATGGTACTATGTTATTTTTGGCCACGCCATTTTTTCCGAAGGCTAGGGAATCTATACTTATATATATGTATAGATAATCTAATAAATTATCTAAGGTACTTTACAATGAGATGTGTGTGTATTCATCCTGACATTCTAGAAGCGTCTAATTGGATTTAATGGATTCCTTAATATTGGTACCTACATTAGAATGAATACATAGATATTTTTGAGGCGACAACGTTTCTACTTGATTAGGTTTAAACGGGATAGTGTGGCGTGTACATTTACCGCTAAAGATGATCCTGCTAGATCTATTGTCAGACACAAATTAATATTTTATAGTATGGGACTCTCTTGGAAGGATACTATCTATATAAATAAAAATGAATCACTAAATGTGTTGCTAAGTGCAAAACTCGAGAACGGCTGAACCGATTCGACTGATTTCTTTTGTTGTGTTAAAACACAGTTAAATTCAATTTATACACAAGAGCCATTTAAAAATTAATACTTACTCACGAACTGTGAACCGTTACATCTTTAAAGTCCGTTACAAAAAAAAAACGAAACATCGAAAAAGGTTTTAACAGACTTCAAATACTCTTTAAAAACCTTATATTGCTTCTTGTCTCTGGTATCCGCACGAAATCTGTTCTGCATTCAACATAAACAAGTTGTTATGATAAAAGCAGTGTAATTAATATACTCATCAAGTGGCTACTTGTACTCAAGTGAGGGAAATAAAGTCGATAAGCCGATATCATATTCATTTTAATATTCTCTGATAAGAACACGGTGTAATTATTTGTACGTAAACATGGATTAAACACAGGATAACAGCTTTATAGAATACCATAATCGGACTGCCTCGTTGGTCTAGTGGTCCCAAAAGCGACTGCTACGCTAGAGGTCCTGGGTTCGATCCCCGGGTCGAGCAAAGTGTTGTTGGGTTTTCTGAGATATTCCCAATAGCAGCTCGGAGCCTGGATTTGTGCCCGGTTTATTACATGGGTCCTAAACATACTGGCGAAATGTGGGTGTACTTAAGTACGTAAATACGCCTGTGCCTACCCCTTCGGGGAATATGGGCGTGATGGTATGGTATGATCGGTAATTTCCATTGATTACCGACCGTCTGCGAGAGCATCCATATACACAGACTATGGTGTCCTTTCTTTAGCCTATAGAATGTCAAAGGATTCACGAAATTCGCTCCGACCATGACGGGTCTGTATTACCCTTACATTTTCCACACTTACAGTTCCTTCAGAATTTCACACATTCAAGTACTTTTAGATGTGTAGGTTCTTTCTTTCTTTACGAATCTGTGCAAAGTTTCGGTAAATTAGAGATGCGAGAAAAAGAACGTTAGAAGAAATAATAGAATGCGTTTTTGGGTTGTAGGTTGAAAGCACCCTTACAATTATTTTGATTAAAAACATGCTAACAGAAAATACATCACGTATTTGCGAAGGAAGGAAACAGACAAATCACACGGAGAGTACACACAGTGAATGTTCATGAACATAACAAAACACCACTGGTGGAGGCGAAAAGTAAAAAAATACCTTTTCTGTGTTATTATCGTTGTTTTAAACTATTGACGACATCTTTGGCCTAGTGGTTCGAGTACCGAACTGATGATGAGGCCGTGGGTTTAATTCCCACAGGACACAAATATTCATAAGATAGGCATATATTTCTAATAAAAGTAAATAAGTATCATATCTAATATCTAGTACTCATTGTACGTACAAGCTCAAGTTTGGGACTGGGCTTGGGACTTGGGCTGTGTAAAATGTCCTCAGAATATTTATTAATTCTCCGCGAAGATTCTGCCAAACTATCCGGCTACGGCAGGGATTTGGCCTAACCGAACATTTTCTTACATTATCATATCTACTGTGGAATCTTTTCAGAAGTTTCGAAGTTTCAGTGGTCCTGCAAACTGGGAGAAACAGCTTCTTCCACATGCAATGAAGACGAGAATCGGCGGAAGTAATAACCTCATATTTCTAACACAGAAATATACAGTGCAATCTTTATCGTTTTCAATACAAGTTGAGCTGATATTGTAACAATGGATTTGGAAAAAATAAAACATAAAAATAATCAAAACATATCGGCTTGACCTAGTAGCGATTCTATCCATTTTGCTTTTCTTCGCAACTGATAAGTGAGTAGGCATACTTTTATGGCAACGAATGTATTGCCAGATTTCGATTAACGTTGAAAGAGGTTACATTTGGCTCATTTAAATCCTAGAGAATTTTCCGCTTTATTTATCAAGAAGGTTTTATATTTTTTAGTTAAATATATTTAAAATACTACGGATGTTCCACGAGGTTTTCGCAAGAAAGATGTATTTAAAATATTTGCATACCCTCTGAAATACCGTGTGCACTTCTCGTAAGACAAATAGGCGATCCTTACAAATAGGCAGTCATGTTTACTAAACAAGTCGACAGTGGTTTCCTGCGACGATTAGTGTGGCGATAACGCATGCGCGGGAGCCTGTATCAATGTGAACTGTGACCAATAATGGATTATTTTCAAATTGTGAGTATGTTTTAAGATACATTTCGAATTAAGAACAACATTTCTATTGTGTTACGCGTAGAAACTGGATACTTGTTGTGTTGTAAGTGATAACACGTTTCAACACAAAATCCCAAAACGTTACGTTTAATGTAGCAGTTAAATTGCAAAAGTATATTTATATTCACTAGATGCTGTAGTTTTTTTACCCATTCAATGTTATAAAGTAAAACTCTAGTGTAGAGAGAGCTTCATTAGTTCCCAGAGCTATTAACAATTCCAGTATCGCCCAGGGAGTTAATAACGTAGGTGTGTTACGTGTAAAATTAATAAAATCGTTTAAAAGTGGAAAAGCAAAGCCAAGAGTGACTTGTTTATATAGAAAAGCTAATGAAAACATACAAAGGAGAAATTCAGTTGATAAGTGTTAGGGTAAGGGTAGGCAAGTGCGGTTTTTAGTCGGTTCGACTCCGGCATAAACTGCCACCAGGGTAGGTAGAAGATGATCCATTTTTCGTACCCGAATAAAGGTGTATTGATGTAAATCCACGGATATCCCGAATTTTTTCAGCTCCCATTAATGACGTCTGTGGTGTAGTGGTTCGAGTACCGGACTGCTGATCACGAGGTCGTGGGTTCGATTCCCACAGGACACAAATATTTATGTGTTGAATTTAAATGTTTGTGTTTGTCTGGGTGTTTCCTATGTATTATAAGTATGTATTTATAAAAAAAAGTATATAAGTATTATATCCATTGTCTAGTACCCATAGTACAAGCTATGCTTAGTTTGGGACTAGATGGTGCTGTGTAAAATGTCCCAGAATATTTTTAATTATTTAAAAAAGAAAAAAAATAGGAGGAGGGCCTATTGTCATTACACTAACACAAATCCAAACTTTAGGCTGTTACTGAGAATTTTATAGAAACACCCGATAACACTTTACTGGACTCATGGCTAGCAGCTGCATTTGCGACCACTAAACCATTGATGCCTGTTAAATGTATTATTAATAAGTACTTCAGTAGGTAGGTGGTCCCTGAATTTGTGTTCAATATTACACAGTAAGTAAAGTTTGATGGCAGTGCTTGCGCATTAAATGATCAAATATGTTACTGTTTCAGTTAGTATTAGCACTGCATATCACGCAAATATATACAAGATCAAAATCTAAGAAATACGAAACGTCGTCATCAGACGAGGACAGTATAGAGAACCTCCTGTATTACAAGGATTGTCAGCGTAAGCCAAAAGAGGAGCCTACAATGATGCCATTAAAATTGAGGTACGAAATCCCCTCAACAACCCAGCCGCCGAGGCAGCCCGAATGTCCTTTTCCAAGGATGTGCTGCGCCCTAAGCTGTGGCAATGAGTGTGGTAGCAACCAACCAGCTTACAGGCAAATGGAACCAGTTCAAAACCTCCAATCAATCCAGCCGATACAACCCATCCCACAACCACGGCAGCCGGGAATGGGAGGTGCTGTTCAACCCCAAATTGTACAAAGGAGAAAAAAGAAGATCAAATTCCAGCCAAACAAAATGCAGCCTCCCATTGCGTCCAGGAGATCCTTCTCAGGGTTAACGAAAGAAAAGATCAAGGGCTTGATAGCTCAAGATGATGATATCAGGAAGATATTGAAGGATCTAGTGAGGGTGACGATGCAGAAGGTGGATCTGTTGGAAATGATAAACTCGGGAGCAGGCGCGGTTGATAATGCAAATATGGCGCCCAATCCCGCTGCATTTGATTTTGATGAATACGACGAATAAATTCAGAATTTTATATCTTTGTACTCGAATGTTAGTCTTTTATTTTATATTGTATTGTGACTTCTTTATGTTGATTTCTTTTTTTTTATAGACTTAAAAGAGGTATATTGTAGACATGGATGAGTTGTTTCACTTAGCATTTTTTTAAATAGCCGACTTAAAATAAAGTGAATATAAATAATATGTTGATATGGTTTAACAAATTAAGTCTCGTTGTAAATATTGGGCATTAAATCGAAACAGGGTTGAATGAAAGTCATCTAATAAGCGCGAAATATTGTATAAAAAATCTGTCAACCAAAAATGCATAATGAGCACGAAATTTGAATTCCCATCCAGTTTGCAACTTTCGGAGTTGTCACGTGGAAATAAATCAAAAATGGCCGCCTGAAACTTTTGTTAACAATTATCATGCATTATCCTGTAACGAGTCGCGTTTCTGTCCCGTTCAGTAATGCAATGCAAATCACCAACAAAATACAGAGGAAGCTGGAATAATAAACTTTGGGATTCATTTTGTTCTTTAGTGATAATAATAATTAGAATATTACATAAGACAAAGATAATTTTTAACACAATGTCTAGGTTCATTTTTAAAAAGGTACTAATTTCAACTTAATATGAACCAATCTCTTTTTTAACCGCCGACGCAAAAACGACGGGGTTTTATAAGTTTGACGTGTCTGTGTGTGTGTGTGTCTGTCTGTGGCATCGTGGCTCCCGAACGGATGAACCGATTTTGATTTAGTTTTTTTTATTTGAAAGGTGAATTAGTCGGGAGTGTTCATAGCCATGTTTTATGAAAATCGGTCCAAGGTGGCCGCCGCCACAAAATAGCGATTTTTTTACAACTCCCTCAATATGGGTATCAAATGAAAGGGCTTAACTAGGAGAATACTATACACTATGATAAATTTCAAATCCAAGATGGCCGCCACCACAAAATGGCAAATAACATTTCATGTCGGGGGTTTTCTAAATTTTTAATTTATAAAAGAAATAAAACCTTATTGTTTCCACATTTACAAGTTCCTTTTAATAAATATCAATAACAATTCAATCAGCCATTAATTCTAAACAATACCAAATTATATCACTCTTTGATTTATTATTCTGTCCATTTTCGAATAGAAAACCATAGACCGGGTGCGGAGCACGTTTCTGGGTTAAAAAGAAAACAAAACGGCGCCATTTTTGTTGTTCCTTTTTTAAATAGTCGATGCAAACAGCTTTGCAATCAATGAGGTCGCTTTATTCTCGATACCGGCTGTGCGACGTGAAAAATAGCGGGAAGAAATTCTATTTTCCATCGTATTGATCTAGGAGTGAACAAATATTAGGTACCTACCTAGACATAGAACTATGAACTCTATAAACTTTTGATGTTGTAGTAGAAATCCTTATTGTACAATATGTTGCTTTTAAGAACTAATGTTTAGTGAAGATGTGATAGACGGTAGTATACGCTCGATTGTAACTTGAAGACTTTCATCTAGGTTGTAGGTAACCGGAAATACCGACTCAGGCAAGGAGATCGGGGTTCGATTCCCGGCTGGAGCAAATTATCGTCGAGATTTCGCGAAATTCTCAGTAGCATCATAGAGTCTAGATTTGTGCCGGGTTGATGGCAATAGGCTCGCTCATTAAACATAGGAATTAAACATATCGGCAAACTGTTGGTGTACGGCACTACACGCTGCCAAACCCTTCAAAGAATATAAGCGTGATGTATCTGAAATACATGTCTTTGCATGACGGCTTCGGTTGTGGCTTTATGAACTACAATAAAACACTCGCAAGTCCTCAAGCAAACACTGCAGTTTCTTAGTCTGACTGTATTTTACTAACAACTCCACGGTAAGATATTCTAACTCGCCAAACTTTCGTGAACTAACGTTTAAGTAACAACTTAGGAAATTTTAACAAGGTACGAAGCCACCTGAACTTATCCACACGTGTAACTAATAATACATGGGTCCGTAGGTATATTAAATAGGTATAAGAAATGTATAACCTACATTAAAAATTTAGAAAACCCCCGACATGAAATGTAATTTGCCATTTTGTGGTGGCGGCCATCTTGGATTTGAAATTTATCATAGTGTATAGTATTCTTCTAGCTAAGCCCTTTCATTTGACACCCATATTGAAGGAGTTGTGAAAAAATATGTAATTCGCTATTTTGTGGTGGCGGCCATCTTGGACCATTTTTCATCAATCATAGCTAAGAACACTCCCGACTAATTCACCTTTCAAATAAAAAAAAACAAAATCAAGATCGGTTCATCCGTTCAGGAGCTACGATGCCACAGACAGACAGACACACACACACACAGACACGTCAAACTTATAACACCCCGTCGTTTTAGCGTCGGGGGTTAAAAAGTGGCTAAGATATTGTATTAAAAATAACTGCTAATAGAATAGCCTCATTGGTCTAGTGCCTAGTGCGACTGCTTAGCTAGTGGGCCTGGGTTCGATTCCCGGGTAGAGCAGTGTTGTTAATTTTTTATGTGTTCTGGTTGATTATGATTGATTTCTCGATTTCCAAGAAGATTTTCACGATTTATTTAGCTACAGACGCCCGAACAGAACACTAATATCCTAAATGCGACCTGTTTACATATCGGCACATAAAGGCACATATATTTTTAGGCTTTGTTATGGGTAAGTTTACACCTTACAGGTATTTGTTACTTAGCCAAGTTCAAATCAAATCAATAGTACTAAAATATGCGGATTAAAGTAATTTATTCCTTTCAATATCAGAGAGATCAGTTTACGAAATTAAGTATCTTTGCTTAACCCAAAACGTGCGATCGTAATGGTATTTCAGTGTCCAAACCTAAGGGTTGACAATAATACGAAAATTGAAATAAGACCTAAATGCAAATGGCTGACGGTGAAAACACTTGCTAGGTATTACTTATGTAAATGTTTACGGATTCAGAAGCGCCGCGTGAAACGAAATGTACCTGTTCATGTATTTTTGTTCGGAAATTCTAATATTGGTTCTAGCTTATGTGGCCTTTATGAAAATAATGCACGTGATAGAGGCAAAGATATTATAATAGTCAGCCTAGAATGATGGTAGCAACATGACTGATGTTTTTAGTTTAAGGTGAGATCGATAGATGGCGTTACGGGTTTAGTAAACAAATGTTTGTAAATTAAATACATAGTAAGAATATACAGTTTATTATTGTTACTGCTATGATGTGATATCTATATTAATATTATAAAGTTTGTTTGTAAGAAGTAATCTCTTGAACTACCGATTTGTTTCAAGTTTTATCCCAGTTCTTTAGTAATTATAGTATAAAGGAACTATAAATAATCCGGTAAGATTTAATTTTTAATAGTTTTTCTCGTCTTGCCTGTTGGTCTAAAGGTGACAAGCGGTTCATAAACTAGTCCCTCGTTCGGTTCCCAGGTCAAACAATTTCAGTAGGTTTTTTCTATGCAATTTCCCGAAATTGGAAGTGAGAGAAGTGTTATTGGGGTTTTCTTCGAAATTGTCAGTAGCTTGGAGTTTGAATATATGCCCGATAATGCAATAAACATCTATTCCCTGCCCTCTATTACCTGAGACTCAAAAACATACCACCGAACTGTGGGTATACCTACACAAGTACTGGCGTGATGGTATGTTTAAGTTAGTACAGAATAAGATTTTATATGTGCGTAAATTTTTATTTGATATGAAAAAAAAAACAACTGAAGATATAATAATATACAACGCTAATATTACACACGCATTACTTACACACGCACACACACACACTACATCCCACACACTCTTGCATAATATAAAATGTATTTTTTTAGATAAATATCAATAATAATGATTATATTGTTACAATTAATAATAATAACAATAATAATTTTTAGATAATAATTATAATAGAAAATGTTTATAAGCTTATCTTATTGAATCAACCACGTCTGTTTACTGCGTCTACTGCTGTATATTTTTGACCGAGCTCTGTCTCCCAAAACACAGGCACTAGCCTAGTTTGGGAATCAGTTCCAGTATGTATTGTAAAAAACAACGCATAGAAAACATATCAACATTTGTAAAATTATTTGTGTGATAAATAAACATTTTTCATTTTCATTTCATTTTCATTGCTTAAGCTTTGCGCTGCACTAAAAATTCTGTTAAGTTCTAAAATCCTTTTTGTTTAGTATTTCCATTTGGCATAATCTGAAACATATCTTGGCAGTTCAGATTAAAGTACGTATGAATTTAAAAATGCACACACATTGGGGAATTTTACAATCAGATTTTAATTTTTCCGTACCATTTCAACCGTGTTTTTCTTAAAAAGAGAAGCAAATAATTAGTAGGGGTTAAGGCTAAGTATTGCTGTTTAGACGAAATAGTCTAGACGTATAAGTTTGAGTATAATGTTGCTACGCTCGAGGTCCTGGCTTGGATTCCCGGGTTAAGCAAAGTGTTATTGGAGTTTTCTATGAAATACTTCTTCGCAACTCGGAGTTTGGATTTGCGCTGGATTAATGGCAATAAGCTTACGTCCCATTTTATGGGACCTAAATGTAGGGGCGAACTGTAGGTTAGTAAAGCCCTCCGGGCAGCAATTACTGAGTTTCCTTGCTACACATAATATTATTATCTTAAGTTTTTGTGTGTATATGTATTGTATTATGTACTATGAAGGTTATGTGTGGCAAAACAAATGGTTAAATGGTTTAAATTATTTATTTCGATTTCGATTTCTATAGGTAATATAGCGAATACCAATAGTTTGTTATGACATAGGAAAATAAATAAAAAATAAAATAGAAAAAGTACTTATATTTTTGTTTATAAATACATACTTATAACACCCAGACAAATACAAACATTTATATTCAGCACACAAATATTTGTGTCCTGTGGGAATCGAACCGACGACTTCGTGGTCAGCAGTCCAGTAGATACTCGAACCACTAGACCACAGACGTCTGCGATAATTACAGTTTGAAACATTTTTAACTTGGAATGAATAAATAATAATACAAATAAAATAGTAGTATAAAAAGTATGATTTCATTATCCCCGTTACAAATTGACTACTTTGTTCAGATAATATGCTAATATAGTATCTGGGCATTCTCCGTGAGGGATCGCGGTGGCTGGCGCAAAACAAGAAGATCGTGATTAGTATAGATACAGTTGAATGTTGGAACAAATTGATAATTATATTCACCGGCAAGTCTGACCTTTCATTATGTACGAGTGTTACAGTTTCATTTTAATTTAATAGAATTAATAAAATTGTACACAATAGAATTAAATTAAATTATATTAACAATAGAATTAAATTAATTAAATTTAATTTAATAGAATTAATAAAATTGTACATTAATAAAATTGTAACACTGTAACTGCCTCCTTAGCCTAGTAGTACGAGCGTAACTGTTACGTTAGAGGTCTTGGGTTCAATTCCCAGGTCAAGCAGGTATGTTTAGGTCCCATGTAATAGAGGAGCCTATAGCACAAATCCAGACTTATTTATTTAATTAGGTACACCAACAGCATACATTCACAATCAATAGAAAAGGTACATATAAAAGGTCTGATATATATGCCAACTACATACACAACATTTACCACTGAGGTACACAATTATTACAATATTATAAATTTAGACAAGGTTGGTACTACTAAAAGAAAAACCAACAATACTTTGCTCTAGATTCCTCAGGATCTCTAGCGTAGCAGTCGCACTTGGGACTACTAGAGCAACGAAGCAGTGTCCTTTATTTTACACTTTGATTTTTTCGGGATTAAAATGTACCGTGTCCTAATCCAAGGTATAAGCCATCAGCATTTCAACTTTCAGCCGAATCGGTTCAGCCGTCTTGCAGTGAAAGAGCGACAAACATCCAAACATACAACTCTTACCTTTATAATAAACTAGCTTTCCGCCAGCGGCTTCGCCCGCTATCCCGCGGGAACCATACATTTTACCGGGATAAAAAGTAGCCTATGTGCTATTCCAAACTATAATCTATCTCTGTGCCAAATTTTATTCCAGATCCGTTCAGTAGTTTTTGTGTGAAAGAGTAACAAACATCCATCCATCCATCCTCACAAACTTTCACATTTATAATAATTAGTAGGATAATAATAATAATAAATATCCTGGGACATTTTACACAGCACCATCTAGTCCCAAACTAAGCAGAGCTTGTACTATGGCAATGGATATAATACTTACATACTTTTTTTTTTGTAAATACATACTTATAATACATAAGAAACACCGAGACAAACACAAACATTTATATTCAACACAAATATTTGTGTCCTGTGGGAATCGAACCCACGACCTCGTGATCAGCAGTCCGGAACTCGAACCACTAGGCCACAGACGTCGTCTGTATTCGTATATTAGTAAAATAATATTAAGCGCTAATATTTTAAAAGCTTAGAAACAACAGGTGAAGCCGCGCTACGAAGTACTACGAGTGCTACGAAGCTACGGGTGGTAGAACTACGAGCTATATGTAAACACACATCATCATTGTAATTGAAATGCCGGTTGAGTGCTTCCTAGTCTAATAAAGTGGTAAAAACTACCAACAATCAACTGATTGCACGTTTTAATAACTTGGCAGCCGTCAAGTTTGGGTGTGAGAGGGATAAAACTAGAGAGGTATAGATCTGTCTCTTTTCCGCACTGAGGTTGAAATCTGTGTTGCGAATGGCCAGCGAACGTAGGGCGGGAATGTAGAGCGAAGAATGCATAGATGTGGGTAATAATTTTTTATGATTTTTAGGGTCTGGTTTCACCACTTTATAATAAGTTCCCGTTAAATTACTTAGTAGATAATGTCGTGTAAATATTGTTCCCTTTTTTAATTTATCCGGCGGATACCGACTAACCAGATGTGGTGAAACAGTCCTTTACTCTCATTTATTTATTTTAAAAGGGTTTTGTTTTCACTGTAGTTTTATTTGTTTTGTTCATAACGGTTTTTGACATGTCAAACGCATACAATTTTTTGTATAATTATGAAAGTAGTTATTTTTTCTTATTTTGTTTGTTTGTTTAACATTTTATTTATTTGTTTGTACTTGGTATTTGATACTGCGTCTGATAAGCCACAGAATTAGATAAACATTTTTAGTTAGATATTCCAATTCATAACCTATGGTCTCTCTAAATGTTGAGTTTTGATATCTATGCTAAGATTCTTACTTACTAAAGGATCTATAGAAATTATTTAAAGTAAATAAAATAATGAACTAATAAACTCTGCCCCGTTGGTATATTGGTTCCAAGTACGACTGCAATGCTTAAAGGTCCTGGTTTCGATTCTCGGGTCGAGTAAAGTGTTTTCCTGTGAAATTCCCAGCCGCAACTCGGTGTCTGGATTTGTGCCCGGTTGATGGCAATAGGCTCGCCGCCTACTATAAGGGACCTAAAATTACCGTGAAACTGCTTGTATATTAAGTATCTTCAACAAATTCCGATTATAAACCAAATAGGATACTATGATAAGTAGACATTTATTGTAAGGGGTGAAATTATGAAAACATTTTAAATTATATTGAGTTATAAAAAACAAATGAATTGCGACTGAATTTTACTTACCTGCTAGGAAAAAGCCGTTGTTTTTAAAAATGTTCGCTACAATTTTTTTCATATTTTTGTCCTTTTCTAAATCTATACTGAAACCTTTTCCAATACTTTGCCATAAATTATCGTAACATAACAGTATAATCAGCTAAAACATGACTCATACTTATTATTTTGCCATTATTACACAAACACCATTTGATTATCAAAAAGTCTGCAATGCAAACAAATGTTTAATACACATCTGCTTACGTCACGCATCCCACGCAGCCCACCTCTACGGGGGCAGAGGTCTGTGGTCGCCGTTTAAAAGCGCGGCTCTTTCCCGCCCAAGCGCACTCGATCGCTAAACTTTAGGGGCATAGGCCATGCACTGATCACCTATAAAGTATAGTACAGTGATTTTACGACGACTCTGCGCAGATTTTCATCAATAAAGGTAAGATTTTTATTTAATATTAGGCAGTTCTACCGGGAAAATATAAAGTGTAAAAAAATCTAGAAATCTTCTGTAAAAATGTGGAAATTTTGAATTGATTATGTTCTGAAACAACTAAAAAATTTTTTGTTTCTAAAAACGTGATGCAAAGTTTAGTATTGTGATTATTTTGTTGAATAATAAACTTATTTATATCTATGTAGTAGGTATATATAATATTTTGATATGCTAATTAATAATATTTATCATTTTCCACACAAAAACTTAAATACTTATATTTTATAATACAACTTTCACGTGTAAACAGGAATTTGAGAAGATCATTATTTTTCTTGTTTCTTTACTAGAATAGTTAAATAACTACTAGGTACATCTAAGTAACATAATTATGTATATATGAAATGTTTTATTAATATAAAAGTGTAATATATAATGACAAAGATGAAAATCTTCGGAAACCTACGATAAAACACGTACATTTTTAATATACCTACGCCTTACGATCGTATCTGTGTAATAAATACAGTACACACGTATACTTACGCAATTTAAAAAGTGTTCCCATAATATTGGTTTGTTTTTCATGATATTTTTCAGTAGGTATACATAATTTACTGCTTTAAAAATTATATACTTAATGGCTATCTATGAAATGATACCACAGTACATAGAAATGTTTATATCTCATAAGCAACCTTACATAAGTTACTACTATCGAACATAAGTCTAGGTATCCCGTTAAAAAAATGACATCGGTACTTTTTTCTGTCGTTGTTTATCCGAATCTTGGGGTAAGTGGACCAGTTTTATGTAAACTGTTGACCCCGCCTAATACTACAAATACGGTTTTATTGTGAGACACTGCCGGTAATTTTACCTACTTGTATACAGTAGAACACTTTTTAACGACTTTGTTATCCTGTGTTGTTAAAATAACTGTATAACCTTGCGAGATTATATTACAAAACTGTCGTGAAAGTCCTGAAACTGAGGTTTTGAACTATTTAACTTGACCCTTGATTGCTCATCAGTAGAAAATGTTTCAAAATTTAATCCCATATAAAAATACCTATTAGTTTATTGTAATTTATTTAAAAGAAAACAAATGAATATTAACATAATGCTACCTAATAAAATACATAACATTCACTTAAATAGAGTAGAGTAAAGATAACATCCGTAAGATAAGATTTAATTACTTAATATTTGCGTAAGTTTCAGAAATTAGTATGTATCTACATAATTAAAAAATATAGGATACACTCCTAAAATCTACGTCATAGACTCCTCTTTACAGATTGACGTGAAAAGTAATGCATATTTAAAATCGATTAATTTAATACATTTTTTAAAGAACTTCAATATTTCAAGTAACGTGAACATATATTTTATTAGATCCCAGGTGATCTAAAGTCCAAAAAAGGAACGAATTTGTAATTTTTGTATTCGACTAAAGTGCCAATAATGTGCAATCAATATCCATACTAATATAATTAACCCAAAAGTAATTTTCTCTGTTGCACTTTCACACCTAAACCGATAAACACACAGGTTATCGAAACACAGGTTTCGAAAAATTTTGGCAAGGTGATGGATGCATCCTTTTCCAGAATCCTTTTTTAGGATGCGCCTGAGAGAAGACATAGGGTAACGTTTCGTTTTGTTATTTCGTATGTAAGTATATATCGGCGTTACGGGCTTTGATAGTATAAATTTTACCCGTAGGCTGTATTAATTATAATTAACACATATTCTTAACCAAAAATCTTCAATAAAATCAATATTTAAAGAAATATTTCAATAATTTTCGCGGCGGCGTCAAAGTTTACGTTGTTTTGATAGGTGGGTGAAGTTTTCAAGTCGGCCCGTCAAAACTTCAAAGTGATAAATGGGTTGATATTTTCATAATTGTAATTGATAAGCGTCGCCAATATTGACTTCATTGATATTTTTGATGATCAATTTCCTAATTAACACTTTGTTGCATATTGGTGATTAATTTCTGTTTATAATGTGTGTTGTCCTAAATTATGTTGGTGTTGTACCATTTATATCCTAAATAAATAATAATCGTTTCATGCAACGGCAATAATTCCAAACGCGAAATATAAGTTCATGAAAAATCATTCTACAAAATACATCACATATTATGTTTTATGTACATAAAGGCAGAAACTACGGAACGCTCTTGCATACATCTGGGGGGCTAGACAAGTTGCATTTTGACATTCGAATCGACAAACAAAATGTATGTAAATGACATTAGTGACAGCACGATTTGCCGAAAGCTTGTGTCATTTCCATACATTTTGTTAGTCGATTCAAATGTCAAATTGTAACTTGTCTAGGCCCCCAGGGGGGCTAGAAAAATGCAGACAAACGAATAGAAACAAAACCTATGAAAATGACATAAACTTTCGGGCTTATCGGGCCGTCACTATTGTCATTTACATACATTTTGTTTCTATTTGTTTGTCGATTGGAATGTCAAATTGCAACTTGTCTAGGCCTCCTGCTTCGTCTACATTCATACATCTTATATTTACTTACTTTATCGTTATACACGCGCCGATAACGAGTATGTAACATACCTTAAATATCGAACTCATAATGTAAAAATAAGTATATAAATTGTTGAGCTACGGGAGACAATACCTTTCAATGTCGTTCAGAAACGCAATCATAAACTGATGAATATTTTTACGAGAACATAAAACTGATTGAAGCTCCTAGCTTTTTTATATATTGCTTATTTCTTATGGACTTCTTTTATGAATTGTTTCTAGTCAATTGAAATATAGTTGATTATTTATTGAAGTTGGAAAAATGATGATTGAGTAATTATGATGAATATATTAAAATTATATCAGGGATGTATAAATATAATGCGGCGGAGAATTTACAATCTGTAGTGTCTTTGTCTTCCAAAAAAAAAAACAACACTTCAGTATTTTTTTTATTTTACATGAGACCCTTTCATTGGTCATGCTTATTGATTTTTATTTGAAGTAGTAACAAAATTAAAATAATGAATTGCGAACTACACAATAAAATTACACTTTTCTAAAAATGAGTTACATTATAGGTGTTCTAACTGCTTTCTCTATCGGTATAAACGATACCCATCTACTGCGAAGAACAGTCTGCTTACTCTTCAACGAAAAGAGGCGTGATGTTTGTTAGTTGCATGCATTTCTTTTATCCTTGAATCAGCATGCAAAACTATTCATTAAAATAACTCACTTTATTATAATTGCGCATGTTGATACACTCTTGAATTGCAAAAAGGGACCTACCTACATAACTCATTAACTGATTTGAAAAAACATAATCGCGCCTGTAGTCACTAAAGGGGAAGGCAGAGGTGTATTTATATACATGTATAGTCCAAATGAAAATTTTGTTGAAAAATTCGATAACACTGCCTAACCTGGGAATCGAATCTAGAACCTCAAAGAGTAGCAGTCGCGCTTTAGACAACCAGACCAGTACTGGAGTTTTGAAAACGTATGTATTGTATTTTGTACAAAGATAAATAAAAAGTTTCGTGAATATTACGTAGATACTTATACATATTGCTAGATCAGATAGAAAATCAAAACTATATTTTAGAATATATTGCAGTAAATAACGATTAATCCGCTTAACCTCTAATACAGGTATTTCAGCCAACAATTTATTCATATTAAACTTATTACTTAGCTACAAAGATATTCAAATGACTATTTGCTAATAGAGCGGTAATTTTATCAATACAGAATAGTACCCGCAACTTATACCGCTTTACCGCTTTTACCCGCAACTTCGTCCAGGTGGAATAGTTACTTTACTCAATAAGAAATTTTACCCCCATGTAGGGTGAAATTTCGAAATTTCCAAAACGCTTGACCAAATTGCCTAAACACAAAGTGTTATCGTCAATAATGACGTGACTAATTTATATTTTTTATTTTCAACCAGATCTAAAATCTTTGAAAACGTTAATTATAAATCCGTCTAACGTACCATTTATAGGCGGATAAAAGGTAGTTATGATTTGTGACAGTAATATAGAGAGGTATATTCCCTCTATCCGATTGTCCGTCATTTTCCGTCGGTCAGATAATCTCATAAACTCTTCAGAATCAAAGGACTGGTTCTAAAGCCGGTTGAAAGTATCAAGTCCAATCAGTATACGTGGGAGTATATGATATGTCCCAAGTTATACTTAAAGCCTTTCCAGAAATGTTATACATACCATCACGCCTATATTTTTCAAAGGGTTAGGCAGAAGTGTACTACTGTACACCGATAATAATAATAATAATAGGTTTTATTTTTATTTCCAAAAGTACATTATTTTTACAAAAAAGAATTAGGCTGCATTTTTGTCCATTAATAGCTCAATTTATTAAGCGGCTAGTGCTTAAAAAAGGAAAACCTGAGGTATAAGCACCAGCTACCTTCCAGTTGCTTATTTAACATAGGTATTTCGATAGTTCGCTTGAATGCTTAGGTCCCATGTAATAGGGGACCAGCTTATATGTAATCCGCCATTTTGTGGCGGAATCCATCTTGGACCAATTTTCATTACGCATAGCTAAGAAGCAGTGGATAGCCTAGGGGTATGACCACTGGACTGATGAGTCAAAGGTCTCGAGTTCGAACCCAAGGCGAATTTTCGCCTTTTCGAAATCATGTGCGTAATTATCACTCGCTTTAACATTAAGAGAAAACATCGTGAGGAAACCTGCATGCCTGAGAGATATTCTCGACTCTCTATGTGAAGTCTGCCAACCCGCATTAACCCTCATATTGAAAGGAGACCCGTGCCGAGTAGTGGGACAATTAAGGGGTTGATGATGTGTGATAGCTAAGAACACTTCCTACTAATTCACCTTTCAAACAAAACAAAATCAAAATCGGTTCATCCGTTCGGGATCCACAGACATGCGTCGGGGGTTAAAAACATAGTAACACAAAAAACCCCATGTTTTAATCACAATCGCAACTTTGCCCTCTAATGTGACAATTACGGTTGAAAATACAAATATAATAAGTCAGTCATTAATCAACAAATAACTACGATACTGCATTGTTGCCTAAATGATACAAAGACAATATTATGGAGTAGTAGTTGGTACTTGGTAGCGAGGAGCACAAAATATTTCAATTTGACGTCAGCTTATACAGTTTAGATCGCGATCATTACTAAGTTTCAGTCAAAGGCACGTCCTGAAATATAGAAGAACCATGTCATCCAGAATAATTATAGACATAGTTATGAGAGGGGCTTGTTGAATATCCAACCTAGGAATCAAAATATTCCTATTAATGGAACTCAAGTTAAATCTTATCATGGGTACCAGAGTTCAATTCAATTTTTTGTCACTATTTAAAAGTTATATTTTATGTGTAAATCGTGCACTTTTTTGGGAAATTAATTATTATTTATTATTATTTAATGGGTACATGTAACCATGAACCAGGCACAAATTCCGCGGATTCTCAGTAGCAACTGAGAATTTCATAGAAAACCTCTGTAATACTACTCGCCCTGGGAACCAAACGTACAGTCAGCAACGAAAGTCGCTGAACACGATGAAATCTTAAAAATGCTTTAATATTCTTCTTTAATATTCCGAATTTACTGACCCGTGAAAGAAGTACAAGGTCTCATAATAGAGCACAATTATATTACCTTAGTCAAAATCTAATAAATAGTTTTGGTACTGTGATGTTTTTAAACTTTGGCTGTGTTCAACGACTTTCGTTGCTGACCGTACCAGTAACGCTTAGGACGACGAACGAAACAGTCTAAGAAAGTTATATTAATAAGTTTAACAGGAAACGCCGATGATCACATCACAACAATCAATTAGAAGGCGAGTACGAGGCGCGGAATAAATCTTATTACGTCCAAACGCGTCAACAAGTTGGGCCGCGGTCCGAAAGCGATAAGTGACTTGTGGTTACTGTAGTAACCGCGTTAATAACTTGCTAACTTATATGAATTAAGTTATGAGGTTTTGCTCCGTAGTGTTACATTAAATGTTTGGTTAGATCGCGTGGTATATAGAGCGGCGTTCTTGCGTACATCTTTTGTTTTTTGACGTTTATAGTCATCTTGTCATATGAACGCGCCGGTTGCGAATACTACGAGCCTTTTTGAAAGACATAAGATTGTATGAGTTGACATTCAACTTATAAATTATTTATTTACGACCTTGGGGGCTAGACAAGTTGCGTTTTGACATTCGAATCGACAAACAAATGTATGGAAATGACATTAGTGACAGCCCGATTTGTCGAAAGCTTGTGTCACTTCCATACATTTTGTTTGTCGATTCGAATGTCAAAATGCAACTTGTCTAGCCCCCCTTCTTATTTTTTCATAATTTCGAACGAATTTTGTTCCATTTGAAATTTATCCGGAGGTTAGCGGCTACCATAGAGTAAAGTAATACATCGGGTATAGAGAGGCCTTTCGCAGAATTTATCAAACAGCGCTCAAGCGCAAGGAGCAGTCGCCATGTTTGTGACCTGACACTGACACTTCGCTGTTGCCAGCTATCGTAATTACTATGCGGCTTTAATAATCCACACAAATATTTTATAATACCTAGGTACGTGTTAAATAAGATCATTAAATAACGAAATTAATATTAGATTAATTTTATTTGTAACAAATTATAATTTCTATTAGTATCGACGGTGTTGCCATATGTGATGATATAAAGTCAGTTATTGTTTTGGATGGGGATAACAAATGTCGCTTTTTTAAATAGTCCTCCCTGTTTTGTCACTGTTAGGAAGTGTCCTACCCCTGGCGGCTACCCAGAGGTGGTGAAAAAGGTCCTTAGTCACACAGAACCCAGTGTTGTCTCCATTCAGTAAACTGCGACAGTATTTGTATCCCAAATTACTCAAAAGCTAGTCCAGAGCTTTCTCAAATTGCATTGCCACTGGAACCTGCCAAATACGGTCTCAAAATCCGGTTCAATGCATTTGGAAACGATAAAATCAATTCACAGCAAAACGCATCGAGTACTCGAGAATTCAGAGCAGATGCACGCCCACAAATCTAATTGTCGCCAGTGGGCACTTGACCATAACATTTAGACCTCTCATTGGTATGATTTTGCTTATATTGTGATCTGTGAAGGGCAGAGAGGGAGGTCAGAGTGTGCTGGTCACGATAACGGTGTCTCCGGACGTCCGTTTAGGTGTAACTAAGTTGTTTTCCCGGTGGGAATGTTCTGATTACATTTCGCTGTGGATCGGTCGACTGTCGGTATTTGTCGTTCTATTCGTATTATGAAATAAGTAAGATTTTCTTTTCTCTGTTATAACTATTGTATAACAGACCTATTACATGGTACTTAAACTTCATCCTCCTAGCCTTTTTCCGAACCATGTTGGGGTCGGCTCCCAGTCTAACCAGATGCGGCTAAATATCAGTGTTTTACACGAAGCGACTGCCATCAAACCTCCGCAACCCAATTTCTGGGCAATACCGATATTCGAAGGATAGACTGGTTGTCAGGCTTTTTGGGCTTCTGACTAACACTAACGATTGTCATAGGTGTTCGTATGACAACCTGGACCGACGGCTTAACGTGCTCTCCGAGGCACGGAGGGGTCTCGATGTGTTAAGAATGGTCACCCATCCACAGACTGACCTCGGCAAGCGTAGTTTAACCTTGCAGATCGGTTGATCAGCATTGCTAAAATTTAGCCACGAGCCCCTCTACATGGTTCCTAAACATACCGGCGAAATGTGGGTGTATAGTACATTGGTATACGTATACCTCTGCCCACCTACCTATGTGTTTTTTTTTCAGAGAATACAAACAAGATGGAATGTATGAATAATGTGAGTGTATTACTTAGTTTAATTTTGAAGCAAATTCGCATACATTACCCTCCTTTTTCGACAGACGGGTAAAAAGAGAAGGATTTTGTTAGAGTTGCCGATAACGTTTCGGACTCAACCGTAGCCCTTTATTGACGTGTTCCCAACCTTGTTAGTTCACGAACTAACCACATCTGATTCTGAAAAATTACACTCGCTCAGCTAACTCACTAATACGAGACAAAAATATAAGTAACTAGCTTCCCGCCAGCGGCTTCGCCCGCGTGGTCTTATAATTTTTTCCCCGTTTTTGCTACATTTTTCATTACTACTCCGCTCCTATTAGTCGTAGCGTGATGATATATAGCCTATGTTACTCGGGGATAACGTAGCTTTCTAAAGGTGAAAGAATTTTTGAAATCGGTCCAGGAGTTTCATTACAAACAAACAAACAAACAAATCTTTCCTCTTTATAATATTAGTATAGAAGTATAGATAATCATTTGTAATTTATACACAAGATATTTTAAATAAGCAAGACTCGAAAGATTCCTTATCTTATTAATAAAACATTATATTATAAGGATAAGTAGGTATGTTTTTACATAAATTAAGTATTAATAATGTTAATTGAGTCAAATTTTATTTTTCTGGATAAAATGGATAACATTTGAATTGGCATTCAACAAGTTCAATAACCTTTTCTGAAACACGATTGTTTTCTAATGATATTCCATTCCTATTTGAATATTTAAAATAGGAAACCTATCCAAAAGCGACAGAATGTTTTTTGTACATAATGTACTTTAACGCTATGAGATTTCGCTCGGATCCTGAAGAAGTTTTTGCGACAAAAGGTGGCCATGTCCTTTCCTTAATTTGGCAAGTAGATAGATTGTATTCTGCAATCAATCTACTTGCCAAATTACATCAAAATCTGTTCAGCGGGTTAAACGATCTTTCGACTAAGTACTTTTCGACTTTTGCGGAAACTTATCTTTATAAAACTTCGTTTAAATGACATAAAATATAACAATAATTATTATTTTTACATAAAAAATGTGCTTTAGACTAAAATTAAGTATACAATATAAGGTACTATTTAATATAAAGCAGTAATTTTCTTTTATTGTAATTAGATTTACAATAGATATTTATTATTTGCCGAAACCCGAAACTTCAAAGCTAAGTAAAAAGTATTTGTTATGATTCCGCGATGTTGCGTAGAAAATGAAACAAAAGAAATAAAACATTGTTCCAAAAATAATGGGCGTTATTGAAGGTTTGAAAAAGAAATAGGGTTTCTAAATATGAAAACACAATGGAATTTGGTCACGTGGCTTTTGTTTTTTTTCCACGACTAGGGCAAAGGCGACAATGTTTTATCTTGAGCGGCAAAATGTTTGCTCACATTTTTATATTCAAATACTCCTTGATTCTTCCTCTTTTCTTTTCCCGTAACTCGAGTGTAATGGATTCTAATAAATGAGGTGTTGTTACACTGAGTGTTATGTTTGTTACAGAAACAAGAATGGCCCAAATGCACCTAGCACTCACCATCGTCGCTCTCCTGGCGATTTCACACGGAGTTAGCGCCAAACGTGAGTAATATGTCATAAGTATTATTTTTGTTTAATTTTTTTTTCAGCCGTTATCGTCCCACTGCAGGGCAAAGGCCTACCTCCCTCCCACCCGCCTTCCACTCGTCACGGTTAAGGGCTATCTGCGGCCAATCCTTCCAGTAAAGGTCCAGCTCGTCCCGCCATCTCTTTTGGGCCTCCTCATGAGTATTAGTTTATTTTATTTTGATATATTTTTGTAGCCACTTAAAAATAACAGTACAAAACACTGTTTGAACTTAGAAACTACGTCACAGAAGAGATATATTAAAATTTTCTGTGCACACGTCTTCTGATTTGGTAAGCAGACGCTTAGCTAATTGAGTCACGTCGTTTTTTTCTCTCACAATACTTCTGTATACAATCATATTTTTGCAAAAGTGTTTTTACTGACAATAGGTACCACGTGCATGAATAAATTGGTCCCTTCTAGTTGGCTGCAAATTACTTGCCCTTTACATATGGGAACATACATACATTTAATAAGCGCTCGCTCGTTTAATCATTTTCATGAGGATTTAGAATTAATGAAAATGAAATTGATATTCGTTTGAAAAAACGAATATGTAGTACTTCTTAAAAAAAATAGTAAAATACCTTTTATAAATAGAAATAAGTGGTCTACTCGCAAGAAGCGTGGCTGCTGAATGAGGTTCTATGGGATTTTTTTGGAGTAAATTCTCAGCAGTAGGATAGTTAGATTGCCGTCACATAGCATCACTGAGCTGCTTCTGAGAATTTCATAAATAAACAATAACACTTTACTCGACCCGGGAATCGAACGCAGGACCTCGAGCGTAGCAGTTGCGCTTACGACCACTAGACTTACGAGGCAGTTTTATTTTCTTATAAATCGTATACGGCAAACAAGATGCACACTTCCAAATTAGTTGTTTTCTATGGAGAAAAAACCGCAAGAAGCTCCATAGTTACTCTTAACAAACACAAACCACTGTAATATTTATGTATAGTTGCTAAACATTTCATCATACCTTATGTACGATTAATTTATAATTGTAACATTAGGCCGAAGCCAAACTTTGAATCAACAACCCCTGTTTATTCCTACCTACCGATCACCACTGGAAGTAAACTAAATTGTTTAACTTGCGCAAACTTACTAAAGTTGCCGTTAGTTAAAGCCTAAGACCCTGAACAAATGTGGAAAATTTGAGAAGAACTTCTAATGCCCTACCTAACTTATATTTATGATCATTGTTTATGTTTATTTAGGCTATACGTTCCATGGAAATCATATTTCTTGCTCAATGCTCAACCTTCGTTTGTTTAGTAAATGCAAAAAGAAAAAAATAACGCAAAGAATCAATAAAATAATAATCTTACAAATAAGTAAACCTTTTTGAAGTTGTATTAGAAATTGGCGGTTATGGTCAAAAGAAAAAAAGAATGCCATTTAATAAGAGTAAAAAAACAAGTCTTTTTAATTTTTAGTGGCGTTCAAAAATGTTATTGACGTCTAGTGGCCAGTTCTCTGCTTTTTCGAAAACCAACCTTTTTAGAAGTAAAAGGGTTGGTTTTAGAAAAAGATTGATAAAATAGATAAAAGATTTATTCATAAAATATTTATAGTTGCTGTAAAGTTTGTCATTATCTTAAAAAAGAAAAATCTAACGCATATTTAAAGTTCGAATAGAAAAAAAGACAAAAGAAAAACAAACCAAAACAAGATCACAGTATATTATTATGAAAAAGTAGTCAAAAATATGACAGTCATACGTCAACGACACGAAGCAATTTAAAGTTGAAGGATTCTGCCATAAATGAGGCAAGTTTCTCATTCTCTATGGGACCCCAGAGACCCCAGCTTGGGCAATATTTTTATATAAAAAAAGAATGATTTTTGTAAGATACACAATAAGAGGTTTAAATAGATAAATGATTCTTGTCTAATGGTCGCAAGAGCGGCACTTAAAAAGTTATAATAAGCATTTTTTTTGATAAATTTGTATTTTTTAAGAAAGTTGTAATTAGTCTTTAACTTGGATGGGTATGACAATTAAAATAGGCGACATTCATAGCCCTACAAGGAATACTAGCTTTGGTTACCAAAACTTTCAAAAATGTATAATTTCCGAGACGATTTTGATGAATAAAAAGATCAAGTAATAAGTTATTTAGAACATGACTGAATGATAAGCTGTTTATTACTTAGATCACAAGCGTTGCAATGTTAGGTCCTTTGTTTGATTCCCAGATCGAGAATTTTCTGTGAAATTCTTGCTTGTTTGATTAATGGTGATAGGATCGCCCTTGCACCACCTTTCCGGGGATACACTTTAAGGTATGGCATAATAATTTCTATAAAATAATTATAAAGGTAATTGAGACGTGATATAAAATACTCTTTCGAAATCTTCCAAAGAGTTTTACAGTCTCTTGAAAATATAAAAAGGTTGGGTTTGTTAAAATAACACCTCAGTACAACGATAATTTTATGAGTTCATTTAACTGATATTAATTAAAAAGGGTATAGATTATTGTTTTAAATGGAACAATAATAATAAAAGAAATTAGCATGAAAAAGGTTGAGCTTAAAATTTAACGAAATATCTTTTTGTATTATTTTTAAGCATTTACCATGCTAAGATTTGAATGAAACTTAAAAAAAACATATTCGTAATCTATCAAAAATAAATGTAGATATAATTAAGTACTTATGTAATGCAGGAGTATACAAGTATAGTGTTATTAAATTTAAAACAAACAGAAAGACAATCAGGTCTATTATTAAGTTATCAGATATAAAGTTCCTTTTTTCATTTTTAGGTACGGAATCAGTATAATAATATTGTTGTGACATGTGACGTCACAGGTACAAATCAATAAGCCATTTGTCAATATTAGTTCCATAGTTTGACAGTACGAGGTAACCTTTTAGCGTCTGTATCAAGTTCGGTTCTTCAAAATACTTGTCTTAGAATCGCGTTTATTTGGACATAATTATAATTTTCTTGGCCTTTTATCAACAATGCTGGGGTCGTCCAGTCTAACCAGATGCGGCTGGATATCAGCCTTATTAGTCTAAACATAACTGCTACGCTAGAAGTCCTGGGTTCGGTCAACGGACCAAGCAAAGTGTTAGGTTTTTCTGTGAAATTCGCAGTAGCAGCTCGGAGTCTGGATTTGTGCCCGGTTGGTGGCAACCGGCTGGCAACCTGTTATACCGGCGAGCTGTGGATGTACAGCAGCTCACCTCTGCTGAACCTTTCAGGGAATACAGGTGTTCAAATAAGTACGATTTTTACCGATAGATGGCACTGTCCATATGACGTCATTTTCTGAATGGCGGTGTTAAGATTCTCCGCCATTCAATGACCCGGGCAGTGTCATTTATTGTAGTCAGTCTAAAATCAAGGGCCAAGAAGAAAAATGTAGTTCACAAGAAGAAGAACCAAGTGTGTGTGTGTGTGGCCAAGTTCAAATAAGAGTAGTTCAACGGTCAGTTGGTTTCCTTGCTATATTGCGACTAGTGCATCCCTAAACATCGGACCTTAGAGTCCAGTTAAACAACAGGCGCGATAATATGTTTTTATTTACTACAGAGATTTTGCAAATGTTTCTAGATTGTTTTCTCATAGTTGTGTAAGTAAACTATTGTATCAGATGTCACTGTAAAGAACCAAAATTTAAAAGAGTAACCATGGAATTTCTTGCCGGTTCTTCTCTATAGGAAACGACTAATTTGGAACCTTGCACCTAGTTTCGACATTTCATAAGTGCCTGCATAAGGTCTATGTGAAAATAAAACTATTTTGATAAAAGAAAAACAGCTCTAGTAAGACACTTTTTTTTCTTATCTAGTAACGATAGCAACAAAACTACATAACTTGTTCATAAACATATTTCGCGACTTAATTCTTACGTAACACACAACTTATAACATTCCGAAGTACTTACATCGTTGGTAAGTTTATTGGTAACGTTAGGACGTGGGCAATCTTCATCTTTTGTTACGGGCCCGTCGGTAACAAGAATAATGTTGACTTTTTGTTACGCACTTCAGAAAGTTTCTGTTTTACATGAGTGGAGATAATTATCTTGGGGTTTTAAGAGTGCCTCTGAATGTGATTGTGGTAGTATTTATTTCTGTTAATATATCTTTTAAAGAAACTTTCAGAAGTCAATGTTATTGTTTGTTTTATTGCTTTATATACCACTAAGGTGTTAAACAAGCATACGGCCCGCCTGATGGTAAGCGGTTACCGTAGCCTTTGGACGCTTCCAACACCAGGGGTATCACTCGCGCATTGCCGACCCTAAAAACCTCATAGAGGTTTATGGAGGATTTACTGCGCCGACAGTTTGAGGGAATATTCCTCTTGCTGCCAGTGCAGCGCATCCTTAGAAGAAGCTCGGGCAACCTTACTCACTGCAGGAACACAACACACAATAAAGTGTGTTATTTGGCTGCAGTTTTCTGTAAGGTGGAAGTACTTCCCCAGATGGGTTGCTCCAGCCATAAATTGCTGTGCCCTAGCTCTCTTAATAAACTAGATGTCGCCGGCATTACCTAATGACCTCTGAGAAGAAACACCGAAACAATCAAGTGACAGAATGCAGGGCAGAGTCTGTAGTCTTTTGAGGAAGAACCATAACGGCTGTCAGTAGACTAGTTCCAAGTGCAGGCACGTATGCATCAGTCATTACGTAGCGTAATCATAATTAAGGGTTTTAAAAAAAATCCTGGCTATTTGCAATCAAATATTTGTTTATTGATTTCCTTATAAAGAAAAACATCACAATAACTTATGAAGATGTACATTTAACAGTGTTATACTAATAATTAGGTATAATTAAGACCTAATATTTAGAAATCTTTGAAAATTGAAAATCTCCCCAATTTTTTCCGTTACAATAAATATTTCATAGGTGTCATTTGCACAGCTTAAATTAATATTTTTGTAACAAATCTGTTTAATTTCTTCGTGAAGAGTGAAGAGTATTTTTCCGATATGAAAATACAGAAAATATCAAAGATGAAATTTATAGAAATAAATGAATGAATTTGTCGATTGTTCAAAGAGAATTCTAAATTCGTAAATTCAACCGCAAAGTTGAAACACAAGTTATGAGGGACCATCACTGATTCTACAAATACCTTTGATAAAAGTGAAAGGACATTTTAACAAAATTATTTTATCAAAGCTTTTACATTTTTAATACATAGTTGTCCCTTTTTTATAAAATTAAAATGATAGATTCTTCTGATATGGAAAATATAAAAAAAATGTTGAACTAACGCAACTAACTTCATTAACGATAACAAAGAATATTTTTAAAGTTAGTAATAAGTTAGGTGTTGTTTTCGAATCCAAGGCATACACTTCCGAAATTTATACTGTACTAATATATATTCTAGGCAACGTTTGAAGTCTGCTGACCTACTCTAGGACAACGTTGTAAACGTAGAGTAACCCCTCTCATTATAAAAAAAGACACATTCCCAGCGTTGGGCTTGTAAATGGGTGGCTAATGATGATGACATAAAGTGTGACGTCCAAATTAGCAACAGGCTCTTATGTACTAATTTCGGTTCTAAACTAAAGTTTACTTTAAACTTGTTAGTCAAATCTGTTACGAGAATATTTGGAGAGAAGCGGCACCGCGTTTCAATATTGAAGGTATCAGGAGTAGCAACTACTAACAATCTGCCACACTTGAGTTTAACTAAAGTATTGTTTTACCAAAACAACAACATTTGTGGTAATCTTCAAGTTTACTAAATTCATGGCGAAAATCTATGATAAGCCATTGAGGTAATATGTGGGTGGGTACTAGGGATGATACTAATAAGGTACAAGATGACGTACGACATGAATGATGAGATTATGCAGGTATCTCTATATTAACTGATGGTTGGAAACTCTTTTTAAGCATGTAAGCTGTATCTGCCAGGAACCCGTTCTGTACCTTAGTACGGAAGAGCGGAGGTTCATAAAAATATAGATAAAGAGCGAATACAAAAATATAGGTAGATAAAGAAAGCTTAGCTATTCACCCATGTTACTACTAAATACAAAATTGTGGGTACCTACCATATTTTTTTTACATATCCTTAATTATAAAAACTGGGACATTAAATGGTGCTAGATTAGCGAGAGCTAGCATTGTTAGTTTCAATAATCGTACTAGTCCAGCTAGTACGATTGCTATAATATATCAATATAACATGTATGGTTTTTTAATGGCAAATTCTTTGGCATACTATTCTGGAGGTAAAAGTAGTCGGTAAAGGAATACTTGCGCATTTAATTCTATGCATTTCAGATCTTACCTCGACATTACGTCTTAAACTTTACTTTCTGATTTCAAACGTGACTTTTGCGTATAACTTGTATTATAATTGTATAGCATTTTGTCCTTTATTTGTGCCACAATAGTCAGCCTAAACAAAACAAAATATGATCTTATGATAATTTAAGATTCCCAGTTTAAAAAAAGGTGAATTTTTTAACGCATTTTCGGAGTCTGAATGTTTACGGTTATCAAAATTTTGACAAAATACTTTTACTTTAGAGCAAGTTTAATTTCAAATTAAGATTTTTATGTAAAGCTTAAGTAGCCTCTAAAGAAAAATAAAAACAAGATTTCTTTAAAGAAACTTAGCGTAGTCAACTAAGATAGTTCCTATTGTTATAAACTTGAGTTAAATACTTTAATTCTAGCACTAATTGGTCTCTTGGCTAATTATACTGTACTTGAAGTTTCATCGCGATGGAATCTGAGATGAGAAAGTTTTCTGGCGTCGTATGAAGTTTTAAAGTTGATGCATGGTATGTTTACTAGTTCAAAGAACTAATTTTGGGCTCGAAAAGTTGTGGAGTGACGACAGCCGTAAAGAAAAGGGAAAATATCCACGATTTAAAATAAACAATAAATTGTAGTCACTTGTCGCGTGGTATGTCATATGATCTACTAATTAACTTGAAAATTTTCATTTTATGGTGTATACAATAGGAACCATATCAAAGATGTTTTATTATATCAGAAAAATATTTTTGTAATAACATTGGTGTATCTTCCTTAGCACTTTGTCAGATGTGAAGCTTTTATGGGACCTCAGGTTCTTGGGATTATCTCTCTCAATCAAATAAAGTATCGTCAACGAGTTTTCCGTGACCACTTAACATAAAAAAAACACAATTTTATTTTTAACACATTATACCATCGCACCTATATTCTCCCAGGGGTCGAGCCTATTGTCATTAATCGGGCACGAATTCGAACTCCGAGCTACTTACTTAGAATTTCATATAAAAACCTAAAAATACTGCACGACTTGGGAATTGAACCCAGGACTTCGAGCGTAGCAGTCGCGCTTAGAGTACTAGGCTAATGAGGCAGATTTTTATGACATTTATGACATATTAAAATTTTAGACATGTAATGAGGATGATATCGAGTGTACGCCTATCAAAAAAAAATGCAAAGAATGCAGTGTTCCATTTTTAAATCATAAGTCACTTGTTCTGAATTTAAAACTGAGTTTTAGACGTGTGACCATGTTTCATACTTTAGACACGTGTAAGTGAGAACAAACATAAATCCATACTAAAACTATTTCAAAGGATTTGTTTCTTGTTCAACATTTTATGAAGCTTAATGTCTTTACTATAAAATGCATTTCACGTATGCTATGCTATGCTTCGTGTATCTTTTATCCTGCTCGTATTACTTGTTGCATGTCACTTTGTCATTGCACTAAAAGCTGGGTACTCACTTAGCGGTGTAGCATGTAATGTATCAGATACGGTATCAAGTGAGTACGTAGGCACGAGCCCGCTGCGAGCCGCTCGCGCGTGGAGCGCTGTAAGCTCGCAGTGACCCGCCGAGTGGCGGTATCATTGCGAACGCAAAGGCGTCTCCGGCAGCTCGTAGCTAGATACGCGGTGGACCGTGGACGAGCCGTACACACTTGCAGGTTGATACAGTATCTGATACGTTACATGCAACACTGCTAAGTGAGTACCCAGCTAAAGAATAACTAAAAGTTTGCTCCATCTGGGGATCTAAGTAGCAGCTCGGAGTCTAGATTTGTGCCCGGTTACATGGGACCTAAGCATACCGGCGTACTGTGGGTCTACATTAGTACATCTCTGCCAAACCCTTCGGCAGACAATCAGTATATGGTCATTCGAAACTACGAACAATTTCATCGTGCATTGCTTATAAGACAGACGCTGGCCTGCCTTAGGTTCGTTCATTACTGCATCGTGAGATTGCTTTAGTTTGACATTCATGGACCGACGTGTACCTTGGAGCTAGCTGTAATTAATAAATAACATTGCAAGGAGACTATAACAACATACCATCACAGTTTAGTTTGGTAACATGAACTCACAACCTTCCGACACGTGTTAGTAAAAGCCATATTTAGTTAAATTTATTTTTGGTAGGCGGTTGATACTAGAAAATATTGTTTTAAAATATTATTTTGTTTTTTATTAATTACTGCATTCTAATTATGTAAGTGTAGGTAATATGAACCACCTTCTGGCATCATTTGAGTTAGTTCTTCATTTATTATTTATTAGATACAAAAGTTGTAAATAATCAATTATGATTGTCTTCAACTCTCAAACGAGCTAAAGAAAATAGCGGACATTCTTAAAATTTCTTGGTTTATAGATCAAATATTGTTTAAAATTTAATATTTTATTTACAAAAATCTAATTGAACATTTCTTTAATTTAATAAAAATATAGTATTCATACTGAGAGGAGACCTGTGCCCAGCAGTGGGACAGTATATGGGTTGGCTCGATAGTACCTATTCGTAATTCAGAATTTCATTGTCGCGCGTCGTCACCGTCGCTTTTCCTAAGTCTGAAGTGGGTTTTACTGTCATCAAAATATACCATTACGAGATTGTGTATAACGTATAAACCATAGGAATATCCATAGGTATACACTTTTATACGCATTACCAATCCCGCTAATATCGCCCTCCCTGTTTTTACCAACCATTACAATAATAGTTGCTACACCCCGCGTTTGTTTTGTCCATGTCATTACCATGAAATAAACACAGATCTAAAACAGGACTTCATTCATAAACAAAAAAAAAGAAAGATAAAGACAATGTAAGAATATATTACAGAAAGATTGCATACATTATTTTTAATTTATAGCACGCTTAAGCTAATTGTAAAGTTGCGAACACACCGGTCAAGTAACAGATAGATAATAGGAGAATTAAATTGAACATGAAGGTACCAGTTCGTTAATACTAAGAAAAATACAAAAAATACCATAGTTGGTCAAATTGAAGAACCTCCTCCGGTTTTTTGTTTATTGATAATAACATATACTTTTAATACAGTGAGTTTATTTCTGGCACGCACAAAAATCGAGCCTACAAAGAGAGCCAAAAGCAAAGACTAAAAATAAAATAACAGCTTGCAAATTACCGTCACTTTAGTTACAATTTTTTTAACCGTGTGTAATCCCTCTTAAATAACCCTCTGTCTGAGAAACGCGATAACCCTCCACCTTTCTCAGAACGTATGTTTTTTTGCCGTAAAACCGTAGAGGTTTTTTGCCGTAAAACCGTCTACGGTTGTCTCACGCTGACTATACGTGGAAGCTTGTTAATGGGCGCGGGTACAAAACGTCCCTCTGTCGTGAAAACCGCGAAAAAAGCGTGTTTAAAAAAGACACAGTTAGGGGAGTATTAATAGGGCGGCAACAGTTAATAATTATGTTCCTGGTAAAAAGGCCACGTCAAAATGATTTAATTCTTGACGCCTACACTGATAATGGAGGTGTCCAAGAATCTGCTAAATTACTCGTTAATAAAACAAACTAACCTGTTTGTCTTGTAATAACAACAACATACGTAAACACTAAAGCCGTTATAAAACTACCCCCCCCCTCCCGTGCCTCAGTCTATTTAAATTTAACATAATCAAGGTGACGAAGACTTCTCGACTTTTAAGAAGGCGTTATCACCTTAAAACAGCATTATTAATTATTATACAATAGAGGATTATAAAGAATGTTTAATAATTCGATAGCTGATAAAAAAAATATCAATCAGCCCTTCTAGATTTGTGGTCTGGTAAAAAAATTATGGCTATACATATCCAGTGACGCAGATTCGCGCAAAAACAGTATCCTCATCAATTTTCAAAAGGAGGTGTTACTGTATCGAGCAAGCTTTTTAGACACGACAAAACAATTCGGATTGTAATCGGATCTCGCAAAACAGAATATCGACTGTTTTTGTTGAATTTTATTTCGTTACTGCTAAAGTTGTAACGTTTTGTACGCTGATATAGGATTAACTAGTTGGTGTGTGTCGGCCTTATGTTTGAATATAAATTTATTATTTAGTTTTATCAAACAACATTTATAGAAACTTTAAAAAAAATAAAAAGTAAATAATAGAATCATTCAATAGAGTAAATTATGTGGTTAATTTACTATATATTACTTTCATATTATCACGCCTGTATTTTTCGAAGGGTTATGCAGGTGATAGGTTAGGTTAGGTTAGGGAGGACACAACGCGGGAGGGAGCCGGACGCCCACCATTGTGTAAACTGCCCCGAGGACACGGCGCAGCACACGCTCGCGGATTGCCCCGCATGGGCAGAGCAGCGCCGTGACTTGCGGGCCGCAGTAGGGGGGAACCTCGACCTCCCGGCCGTCGTCAAAGAGATGGTCGGGAATCCTGACGCCTGGCAAGCGATGGCCTCCTTCTGCGAGGACGTCATCTCGCAGAAGGAGGAGGCGGAGCGCGAGAGGGAGTCCGCGAGTGTGCCGCGTCCCACTCAGTGGATTGGCAGGAGAGGGGGGTGCACACCACACGCACCCCCCGTACAGAGCCGGGGGCCGCATAGGCGGCCCGTCACCGCCGGGGTCACGGAAGAATGTCCACACGTACCCGTGACCCCGGCCCTAAGGTGATGAGGCGAACACCCGTCTGTTTTTAGTGGGTAGACGTCCTTTTCAGGGCGGAGTCCCACACACCGCGCCGTCCTCCCCGGGGCGGCGTGACGGTGCATAAAGCATTTTCAGACGATAAAAAAAAAAAAAAAAAAAAAAAAGGGAGGACACAACGCAAAAATAGTAGAGAGTCATTCAAGTTCGTCACGATGCAATCTTTTCCAACATTTTCGTTTCATGATTCGCATTTTTTACACTCGGCATTTTTATTCGCAGTGAATTCCAGAAGTTCTATAGACAGTTTTTGACACTATTAACTCCAAAATTACAAAACACAGAGTATTCTAATCGTTACTAAATCTACGATCACCGTTGAACAATCCATCCGTTAAGCGCCGCTTACCTGTTAACTGGCGTTTAGACCGTCCTTACTAATCGGATAGTGATCGAACCAACTGAATTATGCAACGGTGACACATGTCGAAATATTCAATTATGCCAGTTGCGTAGAATTTTAGGATGCAAGAGCGACGGGGTGAATAGAATACTTTATAGTGGATTTATTGTTGGATTTTTTTTAAAACTTTTTGTAGCTTCGTTTGTATTTCATGGATAATGCCACTCCTCTACCTCAGCCCAAACATACCATCACGCCAGTATCTCTGAAGGATTGGGCAGAGGTGTACTAATGTACACTTACAGTTCCCCGGTATGTTTTAAGTCTCATGTAATAGACGGTGAGCCCATTGCCATTAACCGGACATAGATCCAAACTCCAAGCCATTACCACTTTGCTCGCCCTAGGAATCAAAACCACGACCTCAAGTATAGCTGTAGCTCTTAGGACCACTAGATAACGCAGTTACATTCGAATCTATAAAATTACTAGCTTTCCCTCAGCGGCTTCGCCAGCGTGTTCTTGATAACCTTTTTAACCCGCTTTTCTGTTAAAATTTTTCCTGAATTTTTCCTGAGCCCGAGACCTTTCCAACGAATGCAAACCAAACAAAACCGTGGAAATCGGTTCGTGCGTTCTGGAGTTATAGCGTCAGGAAGGAAAACCCGACTTATTTTTATATAGTAGATAAACTACGGTTTCTTATCATAGGCAGGCACCATTCAACATTCAACATTAGAACTTTACATGAACCTGTAGCGACATCTATCGTGCTTATACGAAGCAAAATCCTGAATCGCGCAAGTGAAGTTTACCGTGCAACTTTCATATACAAGGTGGAAGGGACATTGACGCACATCCAATTACCATGAGTTCCGTACATGATTCTGGACCCCCATGCGTTGAAATTTTCCGTAACATTTTTCATTAATTTTTTAAAAAAATCTGCAGTTTTTTTTTCATTTGAATGTGTAAAAAAACATTATTTCTATCTACCCAAATTAGATTTATAATTAAATGATCATTATTTCATTTATTAGGATCGCGCGCGCGATGACATTCACCGCGGAGCGTTATAATCCCGTTTTTAGCAATACACTGCGCGCTCAAAAATGTCAATATCTGTAATAACCGATCCTTTTCTACATGAATTACCTAGGTCATTTTATTTTTGACCTCGTGTGAAACCTTGTCACGACGTTTGTGCGTCGATGTCCCTTCCACCTTGTATACAATTGCCTGACATCAACCGTCGGGCAGTGGCCGCCAGGCATAACACCCTGTTGTCTGGTCGGAGGATCCTCCCTTTGGTTAGAGGGGCAACACACCTCGTCCCTCCACAAGCCTACATGAGCCGAATGACTGTTCGTTAGCTGTAATCCGAGCCGGTTACGTCATGAACTCGTCAGCACATATCGATGGCCGTGCGTTGCGAAATAACTATCTAATCCGTTGTTGACGGATCATTTGACTCGTCGCTTTCAATGCAATTTTCGGTGAAATTTTAGAGGCAAGGTTAGTACCTAGTTGTAGCATTGTTGTTGTAGTTTGTAGGGGTGGGGGGTGCTAATAGACGCTTTGGTGTTGCTGACGTCGATAGGCTGCATTGTTTTTTTTTATTTAACTTTATGCACTGTTGGTACAAAGGCCTTAATGCCATTACGCATTAATTAAAAAAAAAGCTTATATGAATGTTTGAATAAAATACTTGACGTGCTGCACCTATCAAAAATATTGAATGCGATTTCACGAAATAACGATTTACGACGCAAGAACGATTCAAGAAATAGCAGGGCTATGTCTAAAGAGATATATGAATTAATTAATTCTTCTCATACAAATAAAAACTATTGGTAACTGCAAACTGCGAGTACGATAAGGTTACTCATAAAACTGAAAACTGTTATACTAATGCTGCCAAAGATAATAAAAATGGCTTATCCTGTGAAAAACTTAATCCATTTTATTATAATGCGTTATCTGGTTCTCTGCGGCTATGAAATAAACGTAGCAGAGAATAGAATCAGAGGATACTACTGTTAGTCTATATCTATACTAATATTATAAAGAGTAAAGATTTGTTTGTTTGTTTGTATTGAATAGGCTTGGAAACTACTGGACTGATTTGACAAATTCTTACAGCGTTAGATAGCCCATTTATCAGGTAAGGCTATATACAATCATGCTACGACTGATAAGAGCGGAGTAGCAATAAAAAATGTTGCAAAAACGGTGGTAAAAATTATAAGACCACGCGGGTGAAGTAATGTGTAAAGGTCTTTTAATTTTCTTTTTGTATTTTTTAAGCATTTTTCATGCTAAGATTACAATCAATAAATTTCTAAATTTTCCAAAAATTGTACCCTTTCAATCGAACCGTTTTAAAAATCATCAATTTAAATCCCAACTGGAATTTAGAACAAAAGTTCTTGAATACTTCAAAGTCTTTACCTAAATTTGTTCCTCAAATATAATCCGTATTTCCAAACATGTACCGTGGTCTTTCCGTAAATTCTAAAACAAACTGGGAGAGAGCAAACGTGGGCCGAGCGTGCGCAAGCCGAGGCCGAGGCCGAAGCCGAGAAACCGAAATGTTGTTTACATTTCGGTTGTCCGTCGTCCTGGTTATACCGGTCTGTCCTGTTAAACTGGTCCACTGTGGTCTATCTGACGAAAGAATACATGCCTTTTAGCCTTTTCCCGAACTACTTATGTTGGGCTCTACTTCCAGTATAACCTGGTGCGATTGATATATCAATATTTTATAAGTAGCGACTGCCTTCAGAGCTCTGCAGTACAATTTTGGGGCCATACCGATATCCTGGTTATCAGGCTTTTATGGCCTAATAATAATTGTTATAGGTGTTTGTATAACACAGACACACAAACGTCAAACAACGAATTATAGACCCTTTAAATAAAGATATAGAGCTGATAGTCTAGTGATTCTAATCAAGTTAAGGAGGGGCAATTATTTCATGTCTTAGAATAATATGTTTGGTGTAGTGATTAAAGTGGTTACTTCGATGTGCCGCGTGCCGTGTGTTCGATTCCCACATGAAATCAATGTTTGTGAGTTCCACGGATGTATTATTCAATTTTGGATGTATTTTGTAACCGTTATTTGTATGTTAGGAGACTTCACAAACATACAATTAACGGTAACGGTAGACAAGAATTGTAGTCGTCTTTTAAATAAAAACATAAAAACGTAGGGGCTGGTTTTTTAAAAGAACACACTTGAATGTAAATAATAAACATTGAGGTTAATACTAATCAACAAACGTTTATTGTATAAACCCATTTCAATTATAATATAAACCAAATGCAGTGAAACAATATTCAGGTTTCAAAGTGATTGTGTTTATGTAACCACATTAAACTATGAAGGGCCGATTTACAATCGACCGTTAAATTTTTAATCTGTCGTTTTGTAATTTTCTGTCTGAATGTAAAATTACTTTAATACAAGTGAAATTTTCATCGCATTATTGTAAAAAAGCATCGAAAATTTAAAAGCCAAAAGTGTTTTGTTATTATTGTCAGTCAATTCATTAATGACGTCATATAAACGAAAACTATGACATACTCAATAATTTGACCTAATTCTGCGAATCGATAGAAAACTAATAGAAATTAGGTACCACAACATGTATTTAAAGGGTAAGCATGAATGTCATACACCAGTTTTACACAATAGATACAATAGTATCAATACACTGCACGACTCTTTGTGAACACATTGGCTAGTTTTGTAAGCGTCACTCAATTGTGGAAAAGTCTATTATGACGTCATGGCGTAGTGTAGGCTAGGTAGGTCGAGTTTTTGATAATGGTGTGCAAAGAGTTTTCAACACAAATAATCTATGTGGGGTGACATGCTCACTTTGTGACCAAACCCTTTTCTAAAATAAAGAGAAAAAAAAATATCTATGCAATTTTTTCGGATAGCCGACCCCCATATAAATTCAAAAATAGAACAAAATTTGTATGGAATATTTGCCAAGTAATTAAAGGGAACATACTAGGAGGTGGTGAAATAGGTCTTAAATCTTATTATTAAATTTTTGGAAGGAAATGTTAAAAAAAAGTTTAAGTTATTAACGTAAAATAACAATACGTCATTTAAAGCGACCGAATTTCAACAAATTCTCTAGATTGCAGTGTTAATTTCTTTTTGAACATCTAGAAGACTAAGGGGCTGATTCATGATAGAAGTTCGATACCCCCCGTTTTTGCAATATTTTTAATTGATACTCTGTTCCTATTCGTCGTAGCGTGATGATCGAGCCTATAACCTCAATAAATTGACTACCTAACACTAAAATATTTCTTCAAATCGGACCAGTAGTTCCTGAGATTCACGTTCAACCGAACAAACAAACTCTTCAGCTTCATAATATTAAGTTTAGATAAATATCACTATAGAAGCCATCGTAAAACATAGCTACGGCGCTACGCGGCTACGTGCTACGAATTCGCTACGAGTTTTAAACATTTTCAATAAAGGTATGCGGATCAGATGAAAAAGTTTACATTCCCAAATATAACAAACTTTTTTGTGAAAAGTTAGTCCCTTTGGACTTGAAATTATTAGGATAATGTTTATAATATTGTTGGTACTTTTTTGATAGGCACTATGAATGTATTGTGCTCGTAAATATATATATTTTTTAATTGACTGATGTGTTTGACTATGATTATTTATGCACTCAGTACTGCTTTCAAAACTATTATCTATCTATGCAAATAATTAAAATCGAAGTGTCTGTTTGTAATTACAAATTAACAGCGTTTCACTAAATGCATTATGAAAATATACTGTACTTACACAAAAAAATTAATGTTTCAATTTTTTGTCTGTCTGTCTGTCTGTTTGTTCCAGCTAATCTCTGAAACGGCTGGACCGATTTCGACGGGAGTTCCACTCGAAAATCGCTTATTTTATAAAAGTAACTTAGGCTACTTTTATTTTAAAAATTGGACGAATGCGAGTAAAATCGCGGGGAATAGCTAGTAATAATCAACTATTAATCTAGGTACTTAATAGTAATCATAATAATATTAATATATTTTGTTCTCAGGTGGTTGCTCCGCGTTCGGGCACTCGTGCTTCGGCGGCCACGGCAAGAGATCGGGTGACAGCTCCGCCATCGATGTAAGTTCTCTTTCTCTCTCTCTGGGCTTCTAGAAAAGTTGCTTTTTACATTCGAATCGATAAACGAATAGAAACAAAATGTATTGAAACGACATTAGTGACAGCCCGATTGGTGAAAAGTTTTGTCTTGTCTTTACTTCTCTGGGACCCCAGATTACTTTAAAAGGCCAAAGACCTGTTTCACCACCTCTTGATAAGTTGTCGGTAAATTACTTGGCAGATAATTTCATACACATTTTGTTCCTTTTTGAAATTTATTCGGTGGTTCGTGGCTATCGAGAGATGGTGAAATAGGAACTAAGGAAAACAATACAAAACCTTCTTTTTGTATTTTTTTAAGCATTTTCCATGCTAAGATTGCAAGTTATTTTTAATGAAGGAAAAAATCGGCGGGCGGGCAGGATTCGAACCTGCGCCTTCTGGTTCGCAGGTGGAGCAGGGCGAGCGGTGGCTTAGTGGTCAGAGCGTCTGGTGTACCGAATCAGAAGGCGCAGGTTCGAATCCTGCCCGCCCGCCGAGTTTTTCCTTCATTAAAAATAACAAATATAAGACCTTTCTTTATATTATTACCGTACAATTTTATAACAATAACATGACGAAGAATAACCTGCAAGCAATAACTTTTAAGCACCCTACCGACGAGCATAATATGCATGTGGAGGTTAATAAACATAGACGAAGCGAAAGTGGTGTGCCAGGATCGTAGCAAGTGGAAATCTATAGTCTCTGCCTACCCCTATGGGACACAGGCGTGAAACTATGTATGTATGTAAAATAACCTCCGGAGGGTCACGGTTTCTTGAATGTATTTAAATCTTCGACTTCTGGGGCTCGTGGATACGTTATAGCAACGCTGATCAACCGATCTCCAAGGTTAAGCTGCACTTGCCGAGGTCAGTCTGTGGATGGGTGACCATTCTGAACACATCGAGACCCCTTCGTGCCTCGGAGAGCACGTAGAGCCGTCGGTCCCGGTTGTCATAGGAACATCTATGACAATCGTTAATGGTAGTCAAAAGCCCAAAAAGCCTGACAACCAGTCTATCCTTCGAATATTGGTATTGCCTAGAAATTGGGTTGCGGAGGTCTGATGGCAGTCGCTCCGGGTAAAATACTGATATTCAGCCGCATCTGGTTAGACTGGAAGCCGACCCCAACATGGTTGGGGAAAAAAGGCTAGGAGGATGATTTAAATCTTCGACTCAAAATAAATAAATATTTGGGAACATTTTACACACCAAACTAAGCAGAGCTTGTATATATTATGGGTACACTAGAGAATGTATTTCTTTTTTTGTATACTTATAGTAGACGACATTCGTTACATTATCATTTAAATTTATGTGTAATGGTTGATAAGACTCGAGAAACAAAACATTCCCTATAAAACAGACAAATTGAAAACAAAATGGGAATTTTAACACGTTCGAAACAGCTTCAATTTTCCGATGAATTCCAAAAGAGAAATTGTCACACCGTTTTAAAAACTACCCTTAAAATGGAGACGATTCGTAAAGACCTTAATTGCATTGCAATTATCCTTTTTTGAGTGTATTTTGTGAACGTGAAAATGTCAGCAGATTTGAAAATAAACTGACTTTGCGACTAAAAAATTCTAATACTTCTAAATATTACGAATGATAGTGTTAGGGTAAAGTGTTTACTACTGGAACAGGCGCCTAGACAACTTGCAATTTGACATCCGAATCGAAAAACGAATAGAAACAAAATCGACAAATCGGGCTGTCACTAATGTCATTTACATACATTTTGTTTCAATTCGTTTATCGATTCGAATGTGAAATTGCAATTTGTCTAGGTTCCCACCAGTAGGTACTACTAGTAAATAAATTAGAAATATGGCCGTTTTGCATAGCGTACTTTCCCAAATAACAGCCCCTCAATCATGAGTTCTATCGAATAACTTTCGATAGGTTTTTTACGCATCGAAACGCTGTAATCTCATAACAGCTTGAACGGCGTTGGACGTTGACGGCACAAGAGCTCGCGGCAGATCACTGATGCGCTGTAAAGACCAGATTAAAGCTGCGTTGAACGGTCCAGTGCCGTCCACATGGGAACTATGGTTCCCGTGTGGACCGCACTGGACCGTACCGCACTGGACCGGGATTTTACCGGGATAAGTAGGCTATGTGCCAAATTTCATCCAGATCCGTTGAGCGGTTCTGGTGTGATTGAGTAGGTAGGTAACACAAAAAATTCATCCAAACTTTCACATTTATATTATTAGTAGGATTTACTTATACTTTTTACTTTACCTATAACTTGCTAGCAGTTCCCCATGATGTTACTCGTCTACATAATTTATTTCCCAATCCTGTGTGAATTTCCCAAAACTCTTTCTTAGTCATTTAAAGAACATTATTAGCCTTAGAGCGATCCATGTTCTTATCGTAGTTCTTCAATATAAAAAAGGAGCTAAAACAGTATTATCAAATTATAATACAAATAACTTCGAGATGTATCACTATAAAACTATTTCATAGTTCATTAAAACCTCTTAATGCAAAAAGGTAAATGATACTGTTATTATAACGACCACACATTAAAATCTCCGTGCCATAGCGTGCCAACGACTGTTAATAAAATGGTTGATTACGACCACATACGGACCACTAATTACCATACTGCGGACGAGTAACTAACATACGGCTACATATCAAACTGACCCCTCAATGTACGGTAAAGCTATACAATGCGAGGTCAGGTTACACTGGAAATGTATAGCTTGAAATGTAGCCACTATAATTGATTTTAAGCTGTCGTGAATTTTATGGTATTTTCGTGTTGCTTGGGGAAATGTCAAGTACGACTTTTGGTTCGTTCATCACTGTTTCCAGTTATCTCTTTTAGTGCAGTTTTGCACTTATTCCTTGCATTAGGGTAGTGTTGATATTTTTTTAAATAAAACGCGTGTTGGAAAACATAAATAAATATATTAATACCATAATGAAAAAGAAAGTATTTTCCATATCCCTTTCCCGCTTATCGAGTGTTGCATAAAATTACAATGCTCATAAATTTAAATTGCTACCTTTTAATTAAGTCTATATATATTTTTACGTATGATGACCATAAAAAGTACTGTCCCTCACGTGAACGCCAGAACTTCTAGGCGCTTAAAGCTTACCAAACAAATATTTTTCCATTTGACATTCAATTAAACTCCTGGATGAACTGGACACCTGGCCATCACATAAAATAGAGAAAGTTTTAGAGCTAAAGTTTTTGACTATCCCGTGTACTATTACACCCTTTCAGACCTACATTAAAAGGGGAAGGGAATGCCGTGGGTCTTAAGTGGCGGATATGAGTACTCGCTGAGTGCGTCACTAGTGGTCAAGCTCATGCCGGACCTCCTAACCTCCATATTTTCTAATTACTAAGTGTGCTTTTAGTGAAACTTTTGTAATTGAAGTGGACTGGCCAGGGGCTCTTAACTCGGTCATTACCACTATTATTTGAGAAATTGTTTTGCGTCAAACTTTAGTCTTCCTTTATTAAATATACACACCTGCCATTAAACTTTCTGGAATGCTATTTCAGACATGACTGTGAAACTTTGCATACAGTTTTACGCCTTTATTTAAATATAGAAAGCTTTTTTAAATTCATAATTTAAAAAGAGAATGATTCTAAAATCATGATACAATACTTTTTAACAGCTCTAACCTTTTTGCAGAATTCAAACCTTTGTAGTTTCGTTCTTTTAGCTTTGTTACCGTGCTGTTCCAATTTTTGGGATTGGATTTGCATTTTCTGGGATACAAAACGGTACGGATAAAGCGAGTACGAGCCAGCCGTTGAAGAATTAGTGAAAAGTCAAAGGTTTCTGCGTTTTATCTTCTGTTATATATAGTCGCCGGTACATTTAGGCCCCATGAAGAGGGGTTAACCTATTGCTATCAACTGAGCATAAATCCAAACTCCGAGCATACTATAAAGAGGAAAAATTTGATTGTTTGTTTGAAATGAATAGGCTCCGAAACTACAGGACCGATGTGAAAAATTCTTTTACCATTACTAGGCTACATATTTACCGAGTATATTATACGATTAGGCTATAATTTATAGGACCACGAGGGCGAAGCTGCTGGCGGAAAGCTAGTATACAATAAAGTTTGATTCGCTCTAGGACGCTCTACTACATGACATAGTTCTCCCATCCCCGTTTCACTATCGGACAAGCAGGGCTACGGCAAGGCGCCATCGCTGCATGGTGGAAGTGCCTAAATCCCGCACTAAACGTTTTGCCTCCACATAAATAGTGCGAACTGCTCTACTGTGAAACTCACTGCCGGAATCCCTATTCCCAGAGACTTATAATTTGGGTGTCTTCAAGACGAGAGTGAATTGGTTTCTTCTAGGCAAGCGCGCTCCATCGTAGGCCACATCGTTGCTTAACATCAGGCGAGTTGTGGTCAAGCGCAAGCCTATCTAAGATAAAAAAAATAGGACGGCGATCTCTTTACGATCTCAAGCGTAGCAGAACTGGCTCAATGAGGAAACTTGTACTCTTCGTTCATATATTTTGTTTATTTGTTTAGCAGTTGTCAAGTCAGGACTTGGTGGCGCGACACCAGCTCGGGCAGGAGGAGACCCCCCCGCACCCCGGGTACCCTCACTCAGGCTACAACGTGCTGGCTGCTGGTGACGACATCATACCCGTCCGGGATGGAGGTGAGGATGACAGTACGTAGCCAAACATATTTGCGGTCAAAATAAGTACCTGAGGGCCTCGCCAAGTTGCAATCTTTAACAGAGGTAGGGTACAGCCATTTATAGCTCATGTCTGGAACAGCCCGTCTGGGGAAATTCCTCCACCTTACAGAAAACTGCAGTCTCATAACACACTTTATTGTGTGTTGTGTTCCCGCAGTGAGTAATGTTGCCAGAGCTCCTAAGGATGCGCTTCACTGGCAGCAAGAGGAATGTTCCCTAAAACTGTCGGCGTAGTGAATCCTCCATATACCTCTACTAAGAGGTTTTTGCAGGGTCGGTAACGCGTGAGTGACGTTTCGGTGTTATAAGCGTCTAGACTGTGGTAACCGTTTACCATCAAACGGGCCGCATGCTTGTTTGTCACCCTTGTGGTATAAAAAAAAACGAACGTTCTTATCGACGAATGAATAGAAACAAAGTGTATGGCAATGACATTTGTAAACGTCAGATTTGAAAGAAACGAATAAATGGAAATTTATGGGAATGACGTATCATTCCCATAAATTTCCATTGCTCGTTTTTCGACCCGAATTGCAACTTGACTAGTCTCCTTGTACCCCTATATCATACGTGTTGGTGATAATGCTGCATGTTTAAGATAAGTCCAATGTGTTGTCCAATGTCACAATGTTGGATTAAAATAAAAGCATTAAGGGCCTGTTTCACCATCTCCCCTTAAATTAGTTTGCAGATTTTGTACTAATTTTCCTATTTTGAATTTATCCGGTGGTTATCCAGATTTAGTGAAACAGGCCCCTATTGACAGTAACACTTCTAAAATTACGTACCCTCTGCTTATAAAAGACTTTTAAAGCTAAGTTTTTAATCTAAATCCAGACTAAAAATAAATTTCCTTATATAATTATTCTGACGCTTTTACTCATTCTATATTTTTCTTTATTGTGTTGGAAATCCTCATGAAACGGCCTGCACCCGAGGAGTGCTTGTATTCCATCACACCCATTCGCCACAGTAATTTAATTGTTCTAAGGATCATAATGCATAATACAAACTCACTCAACCCTAACTGTAATGACTATAAAAATTACATCGCTATACATGTCCGCAGGCTTATACGATCGCGAGGACGGCGCCGCTGCCCGCGAGGTAATGAAAATGAAACTCCGGAACATCTTCAAACATTGGGTGAGAACCGCTTGCGTACAAGTATCTACCTATGATATTAATTGGATGGCGCCTCTTTATGCATTTATTGACCATACGTCTGATGTTAGGGTTACTCGCACACTGGTGACTAGTGATGTGACTTTTTAGTCGAGTGACTAGTGAAAATGATTCGAGTAATAAATAATATTCGAGTCCGAAATACACTCAAGTCGGTTCAATTTCTATACCTACAATACGTTTTAAGGTCATAGCCGTAGCCATAAAATAAGTTACCTGCGATATCTTGTCAATAATTGGCACAGGAGCATTATTCATTTAGTTCTGCAGCAGATTAAATTATGAATAAACTTTGTAATTAGTGTTGTGCATCATAAAGTTAAAAACTTACCTTGTTTCAAGTTGATTAAAGTTGTGTGAGAACATTGACAGACACATGGGAAATGTAGCTAAAAGTTTGACATTGGCAATTTATGTGAATAAAATTTTTGATATTTTTTATGTTGACACAACATTTTTATAGACAGGACATTTATAAATTTTGTCGATTTGAGTCTTTCATAAATGGAAAATTTTTAAATTTATGTTTTTTTTACAGATGGACAACTACAGGCGGTCACAGCAAAATCCCGACGACGGTTATTACATGGAATCCTTGTAAATTATCTAAACGTAATATAATATGTGACACATTACGCATTATTATACCAAATCTTTCAAGTACCTACCGACGATTAAGCTCGATTTTCAAATATTTTTTATAAACTTAAAAAAAACAATATCTAAGAAAATCAAATTAATTTAGTAAGGTATCTAAAATTGAAAGTGGTTTTTATTTTTGTGTTTTCTAAAATTAAATGTGATATTCCAATAAAATATAAAAATGTTTTTTTCCGAAATTAGTCACAGTATGAATCGAAGCAAAAAAAACTGTAAACCTTTATTTAAAATAATATGAAAATCAAGCTTATTTCCAAATATTTCATTCACAATCGTGTTATCTTTTTACAGTAGGTATAATATGAATATAAAAATATCTTGTCAATTAAATATTTTCTCAAAATATAATACATACATAAATGTTGTTTAAGAAAAAAAAAACTATATTCGACAAACTAACTGTTTCTGTGAATAAGGCTGGCAATCTTTATTACTTATAATATAATCTGTATATTATAAAAGTCTGTATAAATCAATCAAAATTGTATAAACTCTTTACTAAAAATATGTTATTTTATTCTAATGTTAATTTTTCCAAATTTAATTCTTATGGTACCTGAAAATACGTTTATAATCTTGTTACTATTTAATAAAAATGAATGTTTTGCTAACATAAGTTTACCATCGAAAACGAATGTTAAAATAAATAATAACTTATTATAATTATGTAGAAATTGACTGTCTCTATGAAATAAGAAAGTTTTGTGTATTTATTAAATGGTTAGATACATACAATGTGACTGCACCGCTGTTTTTCTTATTTACCTTTTCCTGCTTAACTATAAAATATATACACAGGACAATATGACAATATTATACAGATATAATTATGATAATGGATATACCAAGTTGGTATACTTGGTATAATAAAGTCCTTTATACAAAAGGACACTACCGTCCCTGACAACAGACTGAAAGAATATCTAGTGTTTGTGCACTTATCTAATACTAGCTCTTTGCCGCAGCTTCGCTCGCACTATGTTTGAACCCAGCTTGTTTGTTATTCTGTTATTCGGGGCGGAGACACATCCAACAAATCAAAAATCATGAAAATCGGTCCAGCAGTTCTCGAGTTATAAATGTTGTAACAAACCCGACTTTGTTTTATATATTAGATTTAGACTAATTTCAACAAATTATTATTATACAAGAAGTCTGGCAAATACTTAGAAATGAGTCATTTAAATCGTTTTTTTTAGAATAAGAGGTTGGTATAGATTCAGTTTGATTTAGTTTATCTATACTATTATAAAATTGTAAAAAAGTCATTTCTGTACATTGAAGATATTAAAAAAAAACAATTGGGTTAGAGTATATAAACGATCGCGAACCCAAAAATGTGATTTTTTGAATTCTTGTCTGTTTGTCTGTTTGTCTGTTTGTTAGGGGTTGGCGCTAAACCTACTGAATAGATTTGAATTTTGTATTAACTGTTGTAAAGCATAATTTCCAACTTAAAAACTGATGTAAAGCTTTTTTCAATTATTAGTATAGATCCTTAGATAGAGCTTGACCTCTCTGTTGTATGCAAGCCCATAGAAAGAAGAGATCATCATTGCTGGTTTTTGATTTTTAATTTTCTATTTAAAAGTCCATCGTTCAACTAAAAAAATGAGGTATATCTCATTCCACTCGGTTGCGTAGATGCTGAGATAGAGCTTGACCTCTCTGTAGTATGTATTCCTATTGATATAAGGGATCATTATTGTTGGTTCATTAATTAAGTTGTCATATGCTCAGAAATCGTGATTGTTGATTAGTTATAAACGTTTTAAGTGGTATAGACTTAAATTAAACAATAAGTAGTTGTAAAGTTTGGTTAGAATTACGAGTTATTACGACTAACTGAAGCTTCCGTTTTCTTTTGGACATATTTTCACAAACAGCATCACCTCAGTACCTCATAAAGTACCTCAGTACCGAGACTAATAATTGTCGACCGGAATCGAACCCACAATATTCATTGAGCTTAGCGCCGTTATAACTTAGTCACGAGGCCCTTTTTACAAACCTCTAAAACACTACTTCAAAATACAAGTTTTTTATGAATGGGTTCAATTTCTAATCCTAATTTTCTTTCTACATCCACGTAAGCGAAGCCGCGGGCAAAAGCTAGTTTAAAAATAAAATATCATCTTCAGTCTTTATTACTATCACGATAGTACTATTCGTCGGTAGATATACACTATAAAAAATCTTCAAAATCTATCTACAAAATATACAGACAAGCAGAGAATTCTTCCCAAATCTTTTTATATGAGTATATCTAGAGATTTGATGAACAAGCACTTTACGGTGTATGGCAGCTATTTACTAAATAGCACTCAGCTTACCAAAGAACATTCCCGAAATGTATTATACCACATACATTTACAGTTGTTTACAAAGAGTTCAGAGGCATCATTGTGTAGACTATAAACGATAAAGACAGGATTTAAGAACAAAAACTGGTTCAAATGTTCGTATGTCTTTATTTTCTTGAATAATAGTAGTGCTTACCCCTTATATAAAAGACCATAAATCTGTATAAACACGGAGATTGGAGTCAACATGATTGTGTTGTTTTATAGAGATGAATATACATTTTTGTTTATAGAAAATGATGTATATTTTTAATATAATAAAATTAGTTTATTTTATTATTGGCCGATGATTCACTCGCGTCTCAAATGACTTTGAAACAAAAGGTAGGTGCGCTGTAAAAATTCATGGGTTTTTTTGCACGGAACCCTAAGCCAAAAGCCCCATTAGTGCCGTCTATAAAATTAAATGCATTTAGTAAAAAGCTGTTATTTTGATATTACACACAGATACTTTTTTGTATACATACATATGGCATAGAAATAAAGGCATCATATTTTTTATTTCATTTTTTTTATTTTTATGTTGATGTAACAGATAACTCAAGTAGGTAATAGGTGTCATGTCTGATGCCGTCGGAAAATTGTGGTAATCGTATATTTACTTCACGGTGAAAAAGGAAAAAATAAATAATTCATGCGACTTCTTCACCCGCTTTTGGTTTTATAAAACGTTTAAATAGAGGTAACTACATTAACACGAACGTGTCTGTTTTTGGAAATGAATATAAATAAGGTGGGACGTACTACGTCCATCTCACATAAACCTAGGTGTCTCATGGGAGGTTGACAGCATAACCAGGGTTGTCAATTCTAAGAGCGTGTTTATAAGACGCGAATGTTAACGTTCGAAAAAGTGCGCGGCCGAAAGCGGCCAACGTGCGGTTACGTGACGATGACGCCGCTCTAAAACTTTCGCGTCGTATAAACGGGCCCTTACTCAGATCCCGAGTAATCCAGTTCGAAAATAATCACGCAAAGCCCTTTTAAAATAATCCCAAAGTAATACAATTCACGTCAAACACACGTTACTGATTCATATGTTTGTTTTGCTTCACCAATTAAGAAAACTTTTAATGAGAATTTAATTCATAATTTAAATGAGTAGGACGTGTCCTTAAGCTGTCGACTGATTGATATTATTTAAGTGTAATGTAACATGTTACAGAGCGAACATTTGTATAAACAGGGGGCTAGACAAGTTGCATTTTGACAATCGAATCGACAAACAAAATGTATGTAAATGACATTCGTGACAGCCCGATTTGTCGAAAGCTTGTGTCATTTCCATACATTTTGATTATCGATTCGAATGTCAAAATGCAAATTGTCTAGCCCTCCAGTATAGCAAAAGTTGCGAATGTTACATTACACGCTCGTTGACGTTACGAAGGTTGCGTTACGATTAAATGCTCATGTCAGTCTACTTTAGGTTGGGCTCAGATTGAATTGGTACGCATATTCTGGTATATTGATGGCATTGCGCTGGAAAAAAATTGAGAAACCAACCTGAAGGTAAGTTTGGCAATCGTCTCTGTGTCTTACATTATCTCAAACTAGTGACTCGCCCCGGCTTCGCACGGGCTAATTAATTATATAGCCAATAACTCTAAATAATTATTTTTTGTTTGTATGGTGTATGGTGGTGTATGTAGAGATACTAGTGTGTATATATCGTACCAAGTGACATTCTGTGCTTACTGTCTGCCCCTATTAGACAAAGGCGTGAGTTTGCATGTAGTTATTAAATACCGCTTTTCAGTTCTCAGCTCCCGTTAGTCGAAACACTATTCGACCCATATAATACAAATTCGCGATTAAAAGAAAGTGTGTGCACGCCTTAACAAGGTACATACGCCTGTAAATTAAAAACTTTTAAGTTTGCGACTGAATTGAGGCAAACAATGGCGGGACCTCTGGATATGAACCCTGATCACACCTCGATTCAAAGTTTATGAACACATAAATGTCTGCGATATATAGAGACAATATATAATAGTCAGTTTTAAAATAAAGTTTTGCGTTTTAAAAAAAACATGTAAAAAGAAAAACTTAAAACTACCTCATTGGCTTAGAGGACGTAAGCGTGGCTGCTACACTCGAGGTCCTGGGTTCGATTGCCAGATCTAGCAGTGTTAATGGGATTTTCTATGAAGTTCTCAGTAGAAGCTCGGAGTTCATGGCAATAAGGTTGTCCTAATGGGACTTAAACATACCGTGGGTTTACATTAGGGAGTACTTACACCACCTTAGAAAAGTGAAAAGCAATACACACGTTTAAGAATAAAATAATACAACTGAATTGTTCATTTTTCTAAGTCAGCTAACGAAGTTGATAAACTATCAGTAGTCTCTTTACTGATTTCTGATACTTACGCGAATACTAGACATTGAAATAAAACTACTTTTTACGGATTTTATCGCGTTATATTGGTATTATTTTAATCCCGACGTATCGGACCCTTTACAGCGCCGGTAGCGGTTAGTAATTAAAGCGTCAAGGCGCCTACCACCTAAGTCACCCGTGACCATGGAAGCTGTAAAGGGTCCGAAACGTCGGGATTAAAGTAATATCAATTTAACGCGATATAATCCGTAAAAAGTAAGTAGTTTTATTTCAAAGTACTTAGTCTTTTTTTTTTGAGACAATTCCGAGTATTGAAGTCTTTTAACTTTCAGAAAATGCGGGAGACAATGCATTTAGACAAGACAAGTTTGTTCTTTTTAAATCAATAGTCCACGATAGTTTGCTATCCGGCTTTGGCTTTTAGTAACACAAATAAGAGTATAGTATCCGTTTTCATAAATTGACGGATCATTAAAATTTTGCCTTGTTAATAATGCAATGCTTTAGTAATATATTTTAAATTTATTAATTCGTACTCCACTGAGTACAGTGTCTACAACTCCTAGGCTAATATTCAGAAACGATGCTAAGCGTAAGGTAATGCTTCCGTATGGCAAATTTGTATTACAATTTGACATATGGAAGCGTCAGTTCATGCTAAGTCTCTTCTCTGAATCTCAGCCTTAGGCCAACATTCAGAGCCGATGCTCAGCGTAAAGTAAGGCTTCCGTATGTCAAATTAGTATTACAATTTGATATACGGAAGCCTAAGTTTATGCTTAGCATCGTCTCTGAATATTAGCCTTAAACTCGGATAATTAAAACTTGTTATTGCTTAACAATCGTCACCTAGTACCTACATTCGTCTTGGTGGTTGCTTGTGTACAAATTTATTTTTTAAACATTTCGCACATATGTATACTCATTGGACTTTAAAAACTAGAATAATGTGATCGCAGAAAGACAGCGCTACTTTCGCATTTATATTATTAACAGGGACTTAGTATTTGCCTTTTAATTCTTCCCGTGAAAACCTGTAGTCATGATAATATGCTATAAAAGATCTTATCCTATCCTATCCAGTAAATAAGCTATCCATTTCTTTTAGCTTAATCCGTCTAGCCATTTTATTTTATTTTATTAGGTGTCAGGCACACATATCGACAGTCCAACCACTAAAGTGTCGTTTCTCATGCAATATTTTATGTGAATATTTTGAATCGATATCTGCTAAAACTTTCATAAAAGTCAGTTTCATAGCTTTATGAGATGTACATGCTGTCAAATATTCTGAATCTTGCTAGCAGTGACAGCAGCGATATTCTTCATATACTTGTAAAATTTATTCACAATTTTACGAAGTTATCTCAGTTATAATACAATACGTGACAGCTACGCTTGAGGCCCTCGGTTCTATTCCCATGTCAGGCAAAGTTTTTCTATGAAACTGATGGTACCTAAGTACATAAATACTCATTACAAGGCCTAGTCAGATATAAGTTAATTATATTCGCTACCGTTGTATGTAGTGAAAAATATCAGCCGGTATTATGCTGGATATGTGTGTGAAGTTACAATAACGTGCCATACCATCCAGGGGGGCTAGACAAGTTGCATTTTGACATTCAAATGTATGGAAATGACACAACCTTTCGGGAAATCGGGCTGTCACTAATGTCATTTCCATACATTTTGTTTGGCGAACATCAAGCAGAATATATACATTTAAAACACTACGAAGACCACATCTGAACGAGTAGATTCAAGATACTAATATTTATCTAGTTTATAAGGTTTCACAATTTATAATGTTTCGCGTGTTGATTTATTATGACTTCTAATTCTAGAGACTTCCAACTCCCGGAACGTTATAATGTAGTGTAACATGTTTAAGTCAGCGTTTAACTGTAAAGAACTGAAGTTTTAATTATAAAGCACAGTATACGTGACCGAAATGTAAGGTTGGAGTTGAATTGTGTTTTGTTAAGGCGGTACAAGACGGGCGACGACTCTCGCGCGTTTTAGGGTTGGTATTAACGTGTTCGTGTGCATGTCTCTTTATAAGTGGCTGTATGTAGAAAGAAAAAATTTTTTTTCTTGTTTAGCTTCTGATAACAGTCCATTATCAGATGATAAAGAAGAAAAAAAAATGTTTTCTTTCTTTGCTCCTAGGCAGCGGGCGGTATGATGGTAGTCCCTTTGTGTAAAATACTGATACTTCAGCCGCATCCTATACTGTTAAATGTCTATAGGTATCCTATACTGCAATATTTGTAAATAACACATATCCTATATATTCTTGTAACCACGTTCTCGAAAATGTCTCTAATGATTTGAAGTTCCAATACAAAAGTTTACGGGGAAAAAATATATCTAGCTAGGTTTCATATCTGGAAAAATTACTCCGTATTTTTGCGCAAAACGATCTGGGAAAATTCTTGTTTTCTCTATGAATCACCCGAGCTCATCTTATAATTATGAAAGTTAGATAAAGCTCAATCAAATCAAAATCGTTGCATTCATTGGCTGTCTGGCAGGACATAATGTTGTTACAACGCACGTGAATGAGAATATAATTTTGTATGATTTCAAATTTAAGCACGTAAAGGAATAAGTTTAGGTTTTCATTTGTAGTTTTAATTTTCTAAGGCATTTAAAGATGTCACATTGTTTTAACAAAAAGATTTAGGCAAAAAATATCTTTATTTATAATTCCAAGATCTAATTTTAACTGCAAGTCAAGCACGTCTAGAAAACGAGCAATTCCATAAATTGTACATGATCTCTAGGTTTATTTATTTATTTAAACTTTTATGCACAAAAATGGTACATAAGGCGGACTTAATTCCTTTAAAAAAACCTTTTATAAATGTTTAAGTTATTATTTAATTTTATTTATTTAACGGTTATTCAGTCAAGTTTAAAAATTGATTGAATAATCCCACTTTACTTTAAAAAGAAGGAATTTAAAAACCTTTAAGAACCAAATTCACTATTACGTTTCAATTACGTGTACGGTAGGACGTGGGTATTCGTATGTCGTACGTCGCTCCATTTTCCGGTATTTACGGCGGCCGGGACTGTTATACGGCTGAATAAGGAAATGAGCTCACTAATGATACGACTAACTTGTGTTTATGATGCCCTGGTAGTTACTTTTCTGCGTAACTTGCTATTTGACGAGTTTTGTATGCTGGTGGTGATATGGGATAATAGGCTGTGTAGGTACAAGTTATGCAACTTTTTGGCTATTAATCGACATCTTTTGTCAGAATATTCTAAAGATACACGACCTACACGACAAAATAACCCCTTACAGAGACTGGTTGGAGGTACCTACTACCTACATTATCATAGATAGCATAACTCACATTATTGTATTTGTCTAAACATTTTTTCAAATTTTACTCCGACGTCCTGGGGCACTTTTACGACTTGTCTGTAAAATAGACCTTGTATCAATTGTATCCCTATGACTGACTTGATGATCGGCTGTATCAATAGAGGTAAATTACTTATCAATAAAATGAATCAAGATAGGTAGAGAAATCCAAGTTAATACCCGATCATTTACTTGCAGTTAGTTTCCGAGCTCATGTTACCATCGTTTAGAAGCGCAGGTAAACTGGCGACACGTGAAAAATTCAATTTATGTTCGAGTGTTGCCTGAGATGTTTAATTGCTGGAAGTGTTTAGCAAATGAGGAGGCAAGTTGGGGGCAAGAAAAGGGCATTTTGCCTACTTACTCGATTGTGATTTCATTGTAAAAAACCAAAAATTTTAAAGAGTAACCATGGAGTTTGCTCCCGGTTCTTCTCCATAGGAAACGACTAATTTGGAACCGTGCACCTAGTTTCGACATTTCATAAGTGCCTGTATAAGGTCTATGTGAAAATAAAACTATTTTGAGTTTGTACTGGTGGATCCACACATGCCCAGTGGTCTTTACCGGCAGCTCCCGCGGTTTTTGGATGATAGCTCGCTTGCGGCTTTGACATAGATTGCTAATTGCTCGCACCGGAAATCAAACCAAGGACCCAGGTTTATCACTAGCCTAATAAGGCAGTTTCTAAAGCATCTCATCAAGCCTCAGACCCATAAAGAAATCGATAAATGCAAACTTTTTAAACAGTTATAATAGAACATTATACTGATATTCAGCCGCATCTGGGCATGTAAATGACACAAGCTTTCAACAAGTCGGGCTGTCACTAATGTCATTCCCATACATTCCGTTTCTATTCGTTCGTCGATTCGGATGTCAAATTGAAAATTGCCCTCTGGTTACACTGGAAGTCGACAACATGAACAGGAAGAAGATGACATAGGGCCTGTTTCACAGCTTGCTGATAAGTTCCCGTTAAATTACTTGGCAGATAATTTCAAACACATTTTGTTCAATTTTTTAATTTATCCGACGGTTAGCGGTTATCCAGAGTATGAAATAGTAATTCTACATCTTTGTACAGACTGAGTCATTCGAATCGACAACTCGTTATTCTGCAATTCAAATCGCTCGCTCGGATGTATCGTTGCGATGCGACGTGGAGTGTCTTGCGTTTATCGGTATCGATATTAGAGGTGCACTAAACTCGATACTTTTTTAATTGTACCTACCTGCATTTTCCTATCGATACTACCTACGCAAATTGAATTATTAAAACAATGGAAATTTAATATTTTATTTTCTGGATTGGTAGTGGTTATAAAAGCCGCTGATTGACGTGTTCTGGGTTCGAATCTGAGTCGAGAGTCATATCGAGATTTTTACATTTAGAAATTCTGATTATATTATATCACCTCTACCAGGTATGCCTAACCCTTTAAGAAATACAGTTGTGAAGGGTTTATCTTCCATCGACAGCAAAGACAATATTAAAAAAAAAGTTATTCTTAGATCAGTTTAGACTCCTGACTTCGATTCCCAAGTAGAGCAGTGTTACTGTGAATTTTTCAATAGCAGCTCGGATTTTAGATTTGTGCCCGGTGAATGGCAATAGGTTCCCCATATTGAACCTAAATATACCGATGAACTGTACGTGTGAATTAGTACAGGGGCCGCAATATGAAGTTTTAGAGCCGTATTTGTTCCAGTGCGAGAGAGAGATGGAGCTATCTGGGATTGATAGCTCCATCTCTCTCTTGCACTGATATTGAGAGACTACTACTTTAATCGTCATCTCTGAATATGAGCCTAAAGCTTTATACGGCCCCAGCTCTGTCTATGTGTAAAAGGTTTTCATAAGCTGGTACTCACTTAGCAGTGTTACATGTAACGTATCAGATACTGTATCAACCTGCAAGTGGGTACGGCTCGTCCACGCCCCACCGCGTATCCAGCTACGAGCTGCCGGAGACGCCTTTGCGTTCGCAGTGATACCGCCACTCGGCGGGTCACTGCGAGCTTACAGCCCTCCACGCGCGAGCGGCTCGCAGCGGGCTCGTGCCTACGTACTCATTTGAAACCGTATCTGATACATTACATGCTACACTGCTAAGTACGAGTACGAGTAAGAGTACCCAGCTATACATTTCAAGTGTAAACAATCTGACGATGCTCATTGCTTACATCCCACGTGTGTAAAACATTAGTGATGTCCAGTACAGCATTATGGGCTGCCCATTGTCCACTGCGGTGAAAAATCACCTGTTCCACACAACACAAATAGTGTCACCGCTTGAATGAAAGATAAATGATGTTTTATTAAAATATAACACACTATTATTTACGGAAACTAGACATTACTGAGAAATTGTGAAAGTACCTTTTATGATTTTTCCTTTAGCAGTACTAGAGTTTGATTTACTCATTGGCCTCGTGTTTGTTAACGCGACTGCTACGGTTAGACGAGGTCTTGGTTTCGATTCCCGGGTCGAGTAAAGTGTGGTTGGGTTTTTCTCCCGAAGTATCCAGCCGCAATTTGTTGTCTGGATATGGACCCAGTTAATACAATAGCCTCGCCCCCATATACATATTGTGACCTTAACGTACCGGTGAATCGTGAGTGTACAGCAGTACTCCTCTGCCTAACGTTCCAGGAATACTGGCGTGATGGTGTGTACTTGACATTGATAGGTTTACTTACTACAGGCCCTATTATCAGTGACAAGTTATTGTAAATTAATTAACAGATAATTTCATATAATTTTTGTTCCATTTTATAATTTATCTTGCGGTTAGTGCCTATCCAGAGGTGGTGAAATTGTCCGTTAGTCTAGTCACAACTAGGTCCATCTATCCTCCTAGCCTTTTTTCCAAACATGTCAGAGTCGGCTTCCAGTCTAACCAGATGCAGCTGAATATCAGTATTTTACACGGAGCGACTGCCATCAGACATCCGCAACCCAATTTCTGGGCAATACCGATATTCGAAGGATAGACTGGTTGTCAGGCTTTTTTTTTGGACTTCTGACTACCACTAACGATTGTCCTAACTAAAAACGGCACTTGTTTCTTCGTGAGCGAATTGGAGACGCGTAATTAGATACATTCGCTACAACACAGACACGACATGTACCCACACGTTTGGTACGTGTATCTGTCACGTATGACATCTGACAGATACCTGATAAATATATAAACTAAAATAATATGGGCCAGTTACACAGCTAAAAAGCTCCCGTTAAATTACCTGGTAAATAATTTCATACCTACAACTTTTGTTCCATTTTTGAATTTATTCCGCAGTTAGCGACTAACCAACGGTGGAGAAACAGGCTCTAAAGCTAATAATATTCATAGACGACACTAAGCGTAAAGTAACACTTTCCTATGTCAAATTTGGATTACAATTTGACATAAGGAAGCATAAGTTTACGCTTACTTTCGTCTCTGAATATTAGCTTAAGTGTATATATCAAATCTTCCTCGTTAGCCTAGTGTTCGTAAACGCGACTGCAACGTATTTTATGACCTGCCGGGCTAACATGCACGCCGCGAGAAGATTTTGTCGACGCTTATGTCGTGCTTTTGTCTCGTTTTCGCAAAAGAAAGAGCGAGACACAAGAGTAGACAAAATTTTGTCGTGGCGCGCATGTTAGCCTGGCAGGTCTCGATTTTCGGGTCCAGAAAATGCTATTGGGTTTTTCTATGAAATTCTCAGTAACTGGTTATTGGCAATAGAGTCGCTCCATCCTACTACTTTGGATGTATGGATCAATGATGGACGTTTGTTACTCAATCACACCATAACAGCTGAACGGATCTAGATGGTACAGAGATAGATTATAGTTTGGAATAGCACATAGGCTACTTTTTATCTCGGTAAAATGTATGGTTCCCGTTGGATAGATTTGTTTTAAAAATTGATAAGACATAAACAGATCACTAGTATTTATATATGGGACGAAAACATATACCTAGGTGAAGTCTGGGTGTACATCATACACCAGGCGTAATGATATGTTAAATGAAAATGTTTTATGGGTGACTGTATCTTGACAGACTGAGTCTCTGAGTGACAGGTCCGAGTCCCGTCCCCGTCATCGTCGTGGTGAATGTTCCTGATCCCATGGCCATGACGCAAAGGGGAAATGAGCAAGTGCGGTTTTTAGTCGGCCTATAAAGGCCTAATGAATAATCTAGACTTATATTATACAGAGGAAAGATTTGATTGTTTATTTGTTTGTTTGTATCGAATAGGCCCCGAAACAGTAGTTTCGGAGCGATTGAAAAAATCATTCACTGTTAGATAGCCCATTTATCGGGGAAGGCTATGGGCTATTATATACGTTACACCACCTATAAAGGTGGCAGGGTACGTCGGACTCATACGACATACCGTGCCGCCTTTATAGGTAGCGGGGATCCATGAGGATTTTCCGCAACAAAAAAAAAGTTCGATTAGGAAAAAGTTTGATGATCGATCAACTAAACTATTTAATTTATACATACTTACTAATTTTTAGGTAGGCGTTAGGTAGGTGTACATACCTGTACATGTTTTCCTATGCCCAAAATGTCACGTCAACAAAAACGACATAACAGGATCAGGATTTTTAAAGTGATATCTCCAACTTTGCTTTCAAAATGTTGTTTTTTTTCCTTATATAATTATAGGCTTTACAGTTAATATTGAAAAGTTATTTGGTTCCACTCCTCACAGCTTAATGCTTTAAGAGCCCAATCTTTTGAATAGGTGTCCAGTTCATCCCGCCATCTTCGTCTGGGCCTTCCGTGGAAGGAAGGTAGGGAGGACTTTGCCCTGCAGTGGGACCAACCGGGCTGATAATAATAATATTTGGTTACAAACTGTGTTTTCACAAATATATTTAAGTAACAGTTGGTAGGTAGATTTTACATCCCACAATACTTCCCTCCTCTAAACTTTGTTGAGATTGAGTGAAAGTCAATTTTATTGGTGAAATCGGCCGTTATCGACCCCATAATATGTTAATTTGCTTCATAAAAAAACTTGGTAATAATAAGTTCAACGGGAGTTAAGTACACGAATAATAAATATAGGGGTAGGTAGGTACTTACCACCAGCGATTGGTCTGCTCGGTACTTCTTTAGTTTACCACAAACACACTTTTATTTTATTAAAGGGCTAACAGAGCATCACACTTTTGTTATACTACATACAATATATACTACAGAACTGAATTTTCCGGCTTTCAAAGCCAATTTCACATATATATATTATTTTTTTGTGCGCGCTTGTTAATGGCGACCGCGTTTTTTTCACCGTATTAACTACCCGCTATATTACTCTGATCTATGTTATTGACAATGGCACCTCTACTGTCACTTTGACAGGTTGGTGACGGATAGAAATGATAGATGTTTTTTAAATGTTTTTCAAAAATAGAATATGGATGTTAAAAAATATAAAATGAAAGAAAGAGAGAAGGTAAATTAAATATTTAATTTTAAAAGAAGGAGAGGTATTTAATATAATTATATACCAACTCCCCATGTACCACCAGAGCATCCACCATTAGCCAGAGCTAGGCAGAGCCTATTGTCATAAAGTAAGCATGAAACTACATACGTATTGACAGAAAAAAAATTAATGTGCTTGACCTGGGAATTGACCAGTCACCAGTAGTGTGGAAGCCACAGATCTTAGCAATGATTAATCATTATGTATGTATGGAAATATAAACTTATTGCTTAATAAAATTACTTAGGTACATATTCCCTTACTCCCACATCATAATACCTATATTTTAACATCATCAAACACTAATTACGTCAGTAAAGGAAAACATTTTGAGGGAATGAAAACTTGCAAGATGGGATCAACAACAAGATTATGGGGTATCGCGCCCCACGCATAAACTTTCTCTAAACCATCCAAACCATGGATCCATTGCAAAATTTATCTTATAGTCTTATAAATAGCTACACATTTGCAGTAACCGAAATCCGCATACCTTTGGTCAAAATAGACACCGTTCGTGTAACATTAACTGCCCGTTAACCTAATGGTCGTAAGTAAGACTGCTATGCACCAAGTCCTAGGTTCGATTCCCAGGTCATGCAGTGTTATTAGGTTTTAGTCAGTTTTCAGTTAACAGGTTTGTCAGTTCAATGTATGCCCGATTAAAGGCTTGCCCCTTAATTTAGGGACCTACCACATACCGGCGAATGTGTGTGTACACTAGTACAACTCTGCCTAGCCTTGCGGAGGATACCGGCGTGGTAGTATGTTCTGTTGTATAATATTAGTATCAATATCAACTCATTTATCGTCCCACGGTTCTGCTCTTAGAATGAAATAATGTTGAGATCACCATGCTAAGTAAGGGTTGGCAGACTATATACCCAGGTACCATTAAAATCATTTAAATATGCAGATGTCCTTAGGTACCCCGTTTTAGTAAAACGGTCAAGGAAAACGAGGTACCTACCTAATTATTATCACTCACTAAAATAAAATAAAAAATAATAAAAATGTTTTATTTATCTCCACAAATTACGATTGTAGTGCTTATAACCAAGTTGACAAAATATATTTTTTTTAAATGGTTCTAGTGAGTGGTAATGACTACGAGTATTTGTATGATTTCGGAAAGTCAGACCTTAGAATCATAGGCTAATATTCAGAGACGACGTTAAGCGTAAAGTAACGCTACCTTATGTCATATTTGTATTACAATATGACATACGGTAGCCTCAGTTTAAGCTAAGTGTCTGGATATTAGCCTTAGATTCGAATATTGTAAGATATGGCTTGCGTACGATATTATGATCATAAATAAAACAAACAATCCAAGAGGAATCTGCCTTATATTTTACAGTTTCATTTTATATAATAACACCAACAATTATGAACAATTGCATCTACTATAATTTATAAATAAACTTTGTAAATAATATAAATAATTTATGTTTCAACACTCAACATTAGGTTTATTGTGTTTTATTTTATCTTAGTACATAAACGATTTTATTTAGGAGATACTGCGCTGACCTTAAATAAATTAAGACGAGGGCAGGAGGAGGATATTGATCATAGATAAATTTTTTTTTTTTGAACTTGAAAGAAACAAAGTCCACAATTGACATGAGTGACATCTATCGGTAGAAATAAGTAACTATAATAAATAATTTGTTAGATAATGTAATTATAAATGCATTTTACCACAGTGCAGTATCTTTTCGTTATATTGATGAGCAGTTTTAGCCGGTTACAGATATTATAACGAAGATTTTTTATTTAATTTTCTTTTCCAAATGATCTTTGTTTCTTATTAGTTTATGGTTTATGGTATATCATTCTGTGATGGTAAAATAATAAAAAAAACGTAAATTATACCTATATAATAACAAATATAGTCACTGGATTTACAGTTTCAAATATTTTGCTTCATTAATTTTATTCTGAAAAATGTACAGTGTGGTGGTATTTTCAAGAAATTAAATAAAGACATCTTATACATTTACAAATGGCACATTTTATCTTATACACTATTTTATACACTACCTATTAGCCAATTGCAACCCAGCCTTACAATTGACGTTTTTACACACGTTATTAAAATTAGAGTATTAAATTAAAGTGTATGGAACAAATTTTATGAAATATAATAATAATATATAAATATTTTAAGAAAATAAAGTTTGAAATTAATAACGTCAGTCAATCTTTGGTATAATTTTCTTTTTCTTTTCACTTTTCATTCTTCATTCTTCAGGCGATTCTCTCTGAAAATTATATAAGATGATTGGAAAAAACATAATTTTTATAGTGCTGTTTGTATTCCTGTACAGCCACGAACAAAAACATGTATACACTAACAAAAGTGCTAAAGTGTAAAGTTACATGTTTTTGCTGGTGACTGTACAGATATGATACTATATACTTAATATTTTTAGTTGATTTATGTAAAGTAGTAGAAGTAGATAAAAGCAGATTGTTATGTGAATTTATAGAACTTAACTGCATAAAACCACAAATGCAGCCTGTTTGTAAGCGTCTTATTGTATCTGAGTGGTGAAATCAATTTTAAAAAGGTTTGGCAGCAATAATCCAGCGCTTATTTCAGTTTTAATTTATAATTAAGTACCTAATTCTAGCTAATTCTGACTACAGATAATTAAATATCAGTAAAATTCCGATTATGCAAACTAAAATAGTAAAGATTCATACCATGATTTGCCAGATCTTCAATTTAGATAACAGGTCGTCGTCCAACATTGGTTTGGCTTCCATATTCCTGCTAAACGGTAGTTCTACGGGGCCATCCTCATTATCAACACTGTAAACATACACAAAAACATTTGAAATACATTTGCAGTTTTAAAAAATCAATTAAAAATCTTTGAAAAGATATAAACTCTTTTGTGGAAGAAAAAAACGCAAAAAAGTTTTACCTTTTCAGAGATATTTAGCATTTATTACTTAATGCAAAAATAGAAAATAAATTAGAACAATTAAGGCATGTTTACTTAGTATCAACAAAATTCAATTATTCTACATAATTATTTCAGTATTATCAAAGGTTAAAAAATATAAGCAATTTATTTTGAAAAATATTAAGAAAGTCATACGTCAATAATTATAATTATGGCTTTCAGGTCTTAAGCAGGTATGTATATGTATACCACAGAGTTAGCTTCATGGCATATAAGAAACTGAAATTGTAAGATTTAACCCACAATTAAACTGCAGCATACCACAGTGCAGCACTGTGCGCCTCTATTTAACATTATTTATTTCAGTAGTGTTGATTAAACAAATTGTTTTCGAACTATATCCAAACTAATCTATTTTCAGGCAACCCGAATTTTCATAAAATTATGTAAATGATCGTCTTGTCATACAAGTAGCGCCATCTTTGAACAGTTATTATACAATACTCACTTCAGTTTGTTGGCCGCGGGCGAATCATCTTGCACATTCATCTGGTAGATGGCGTCAATGTCGTCGTTTTTTGCAGTGATCTGCTTCACGTGGTTCTGGAATTATAATACACAGAATATAGATGGCGTTGCTATAACATGCAATGGTAAATTCATCTTGGAATTGAATGCAGACCTTATCTTGCTTTTGAATCCTAACTTTATAAAATCAAATGTGATTTGTTTGTTTTAGTATAAGTTCTACTTAGATTGTTAGGTTCCTCATAACGTATTCATTTCCATAAAACTCTTCTTTCTTTGTGGGTTTTAACGACGTCTAAAGTAGACCCCTTTCCTTACTTTCCTTACTTGCCAGGCTTACATGGCAGGCCTAACAAATATGTTAAGCAAGCAAGCAAAGTCTATATCCACATCAGTCAGACCTATATAGGGCCTGTTTCACAGGTTACTGATAAGTTGCCGTTAAATTACTTGGCAGATAATAGCATACAAATGTTATTCCATTTCTTGAATTTTTCCGGCGGGTAGCGCTTATTCTGAGGAGGTTAAACAGGCCCTTAGCCTCTTATTAAAAGTGAAGTTATACAGGTAACTTTATTTTAAAAAAATACCAGTTCAGCATTAGCGGCCATGCGTCGGAGCAGCCTGTTGAGGTACCAGTCGGGAGCTGACGCAGGGGGCATGCCGGACCGCTTTCCATGAGCTGGAATAAAAGAAAAATAAACATCAGGCTATTTTCCTTAAACAGTATACCATCAATATAAGCAGGACCCGAAACATACAAGGTGGAAGGGACATCGACGCACAAACGTCGTGACAAGGTTTCACTCTAGGTAAAAAATAAAATGACCTAGGTAATTCATGTAAAAAATGATCAGTTATTACAGATAAATTAAAGAAGAATAAATATTAAAGAAAAAATTAAGGCATTTTTTTTGTAGGATAGTATATCGTGGTCTGATTCATCTGGCAGAAGGATGCAGTTAATTACCCACCTTGTATTATCCAAAGGGTTACGCAGAAGTTACTAATGTAAACCAATGCCGGTATGTTTAGGTCCCGTGTAATAGGGTTGAGCTAATTGCCACTAACTGGGAACAAATCCAAATTACCTACTGAGAATTTGATAAAAAAAACAATACCACCGTTCGATCGAATCGAACAAAAGTCCTTAAGCGTAGAGTCGCGCTTACGTCCACTAGGCCGATACGGTAGTTCTTTCTGTTACAACAGTCATAAATAAACTAAGAACAATAACGTAGCGTGTTCAATGAAAAAAAAAAAACAGAAAACAGTTTGAAGCCACATCACTAGACAGAATGAGGGAAGTTTCTCAAGAATGGTGGAATGAACAAGAAGTTTTACTACCCGTAATAATAAACAACAAAGTTTTACAACTTGAATAAAAAATGTAATGCAATCACAAAGAACCACTTGTTGATGAAATATTTTTTAAATACTGTTTTGTTCAACCTTCAATGCAAATGTGCATTTACTATCTCGTATTAGTACCGTTCAAGGTGCCTATTATGTGTAGTTATACCTCAATATTTTATATTTTTCATTGTAACTTCTCTCTTCTAACTTTAAAAGAGTAGTTTGAATGTTACAAGAGTTGTAGCCGTTGTAGGTAATAACTAACATTCAAAACCTGTTCTTCAACTTGCTACTGCGTAAACAAAATTTGCAATTAGACTAGACTGTAGAATTTAAACGTGCAGAAATTATGCTTGTTCTTTAATATTTTTGGCATAAAACCAAAGTTATAATAGGTATGTAAGGATACAAAAATTATCACTACGAACTCTAGATGATCACAAGAAATATATAAGGTAGTTATTAAGTATTTCTTTTTATTACCGAAATTATAAATATGTAATAAATTTTAAGTCGAAGGCATAAATTACTTTGACCTACATCTATATTTAGCTAACTCCATTCGAAATTCAAAATGCTTTAAACATGTTCGACCGGACATGACATGCTCCTTTACTCCTTCAATATCCTGTTAATTGTGCAAAGTTTTGTTACCCACGTCTATGTTCAATCCCTTTTCATTTGCTTAGGAGTGAGAGAGATAGATATCATATTTAAGAATCCTGGTTTTGACACATCGTTAATATTAATAAGAGCTTTGTGAACATCTAATTTGGGTCAAATTTGGCTTGACCTTTCCCGGCACTACCGGGCTTCGCTTTATTTTGTATTTTAAACTTTTGTTAGTAAGTAAATGTCTTATTTGAACTATTTAAGGCCTGTTTTACTACCTCTGGATAGCCGCTAACCACTGTATAAATTTAAAAATGGAACAATATTTGTATGAAATTATCTGCCAAGTAATTTAACGGGAACTTATCAGTAGGTAGTGAGAAAATCATTCATTTTTTATCACAAAAGTTATTATAACATTTTAATAAGTTTATATTTTGTGAATCCTAATAGTAGATTTTTTAAATGGCGCCTAAAATCTGTTCATCTATTTAAAATTCCAACGATAAATATTCAATAATTTAAATTGTACCCCGAAATTGATATTCATCCCTAATCCCACACGTGTTTTTATAAACATTATCCCTCCATAAAGCTGTACACACAGACAGATAAATAGGTAACTTGTTTCATAGTACCGTATAAGGGAATGACCACACTTGTCGACGCAAAATCGGCTTGAACCCTTTGTAATAAAATGTCACTCGTTCGCCTCGTTTTGGCTCGGGCGACGCGACTCGACATTAGATAATTTATAGTTAAAACAATAAATGAATATTTGTTGTACGTTTTCTCTAAGCAGTTTTGAACGAAACTTAATATGTAGAACCATTAAATTTATTGTGCCAAAAATCTGCAAATAAACGTAAACAAATAAATACATATATGTTTATTGTGAACTAGCGACCCTGCGCCCTTCGCCTGCGTTTCCAGTTTTAACTTTTTCCCTAGTATATTTTACTCGGTTCAATCGGTTCGGCCGTCGAGTTTTGAGCTTAGCAACACATTTAGTGATTAATTTTAATTATTTAGATATATATAATAAGAATACGATATGACGTAATTTTTTTATATTATTACATTTCTGATAAAATTTTACGTCTTTTTTATTATTTTTGCTATTACTAATAAGGTATTGCAAACAAATGCATTGTATTCTATTCTATCGCGACGTGAGTTGAGCAACTATTTGGGGCGAAGTGTGCAAACAGCCTTAGTAATGCCAGCCGGCTCTGATTATGCTCATTACGGGCTGATGCCGGATTAAACGGTCGACAGGTGACTTATATTACAGTTCCAGCATAACGTAGATTATAAGATATTATGTTATTGTAATCCAGGGATCTTTTGGGTTTACCTGTGTCGTAAAATTGGGTTTTTAACCTTTGAACTTTAAGCACTTAGGATAATACAGATGTTAGTGGCGATGTGACCACCTTTCATTAACTAGCGACTCGCCTTGGCTTTGCACGGGTGCACTTATTATAGAATAGAATAATACTTTATTGCACACTAAAAATTGATCTTGCCTGCCTTGGGTTCGATCCTTGGGTCGGGCAGTATTGTTGGGTTTTTCTGTGAAATTCCCAGTAGCAGCTCGGAGTATGGATTTGTGCCCGGTTGATGGCAATAGGCTTTCCATAGGTGAAATGTGGATGTACTTTAGTACGCCTCTGTTTACCCGTTCGGGGAATACAGGCGTGATGGTATGTTAAACATAATAAAAAATTTGCGGGCGTATCGCTAATAGCGATCTCTTGCAGACCTTCCTTACCCAACCTTTGGATGGACTCAAATTATTATATTTATGATTTTATACACATCTACCTCGTTTATCTCTCTTTTTTTGTGAAAACCGTATCAAAATCCGTTGGGTAGTTTAAGAGAAGTAAGCGGAGAAATAGACAGAGGCAAATAGCGACTTAGTAAAGTATGCAGTATAGCATAATGGCAAGCCTTAGCAAAAATATTTGCTATTCAACCCAGTATTTATTGGCATGTTCTTTTGACCCCTTAAATGTGTGGAACCCAATACTCGAAGTAGATCTCACCTTAAGTAGAGTAGACAAGAATATATTCGGCTTCTCTCCTAAAATATTGTTTTACTATATATTGGCGGAATGACGAAGGATGCCAAAAGGATAAGGTCAATTTGCTGGGAAGGGTAAGAATATTTTTATACCAAAATGTTTGTACGAATAAGTTTCTCTAACATAACACATAATGTTCAGTAACTTAACTGGGAGTTTAACGGAAATACGATATCATGTATCTATTAAACTACCTATCTAATATTTAATGGCACGATTGGTATAGCGGCTTAACCGATCGGATTCTAAGCTACAGGTTGCAGGTTATATTCTTGCACGTACAATACTTTAGTTAAAGGATTTAGCTTCGAAAGTATGTCAAGTTACGCATGTTACCAAAAAGGTTTTGAGCATCAATGTGGATCGATAAGGGAAGAAGAAAACGAAAGAAAAGATGGATGGACTTTGTTAAAAAGATTATGACCACAGAGGAGTTTAATGATGAGATGACGGCAAGTAGAGATGTAAGATGGAAGAAAAAGACATACTGCGCCGGTCCCAAGTGAATTGGGATAAGGACAAGAGGATGATGATACATTTTAAGGCAAAGAAAAAGTTCAAACCTGCCTCCATCCAGTTAAGACAACGGACTCTTTAGCTAACTAAGCTGCGGTGGCCATTGCCTGTGATATCGAATTTTTCTTTCACATTTGTGACGAATCTTTTTAACCCCCGATGCAAAAACGACGGGGTGTTATAAGTTTGACGTGTCTGTGTGTGTCTGTCTGTGGCATCCTAGCTCCCGAACGGATGAACCGATTTTGATTAGGTTTTCTTTATTTGAGTTGGGAGTGTTTTTAGGTACGTTTGATGAAAATCGGTCCAAGATGGCCGCCGCCATAAAATATCTGATTACATATTTTTTCACAACTCCCTCAATATGGGTATCAAATGAAAGGGCTTAGCTAGTAGAATACTATACACTATGATAAATTTCAAATACAAGATGGCCGCCACCACAAAATAGCAAATTACATTTTGTGTCTGAGTTTTTACCCAAATAAACTATCCTAAATGCAAATCTAAATAGCCCAATGCAGATCCCGCAACCAAGATACCGCTTCAAAGCTAGGTAAGTGTCAATATTTGGTAATCATTTGCTATGGCCTATCATGGTTGTCTGGAAAAGACTAGTAATATTATGTGCAGTAAGCCGCAGGATTAGAACGGGGCCAATATACACGATAATAGTTAGGCGGTACGCGTTATAAAAATGGCGGCTTTTATTGTAGGTGATATTCGATTGAGTCGTGAATCGGTACTATTATTGTGTGTAGATTTTTTGTTGTATTTGGTATTAACGAAACCGAGGGCCTGTTTCATAACCTCTGGATACCGGCTATCCAGAGTAAATGCTGAATAAATTCAAAAAATTTGAAATTAAGTGTCAGCTAATTTAACGGGAAGTTATCAGTGAGCTGTGAAACGGGCTCTGTATATTTTTAATGACATTATCTAGAATGTGAATTCGACATCATAGGCAGATATATCGGTAGTGGCTAAATTGTCTAATCTTGTCTGAAATTGTTTTCTTTAAATATGTTTTTATGTAAAAAAAAATTCGTGAGTTGAACCGGTGTCTTCCGGTAAAACACACCGAAAACTTTACCCAACTAAGCTAGCAAGATCATTTCTTGTAACCATAATTTTGTAATGATGTAAATGATATTGTGTCTAGTTTATAAGGTAGACGAAAATTTTAACAAGTTTCCTGAATGAAAAATAAAAATAAATAGTATGGACATGCACACAATATCACGCTTTATTTATTATTAAAAGATAAAAAATATATTGTCACTTACCGCCCCAGCAGGAATGTCCGTAGCTTAGACACGAACCTGGAATACAATAAAACCAAAATATTAATAAAAATAAGTCATAGCAAAGGAATACTTGTTACATAACTCTGTATATTGTTGTCAAAATTTATGGACACAACCTTTAACAAATCGTAAGTCTTACTTAAGGACTCGATCGGTTGCTAGAATAAATTCGAGTGTAAACCTAGTTAAAAAGAACTAATAAACGCACCATTATATAAATAATTAACAGTAATTTGTTATGAAATGAAAATACGCATTCTCAACACGCTTTATCAATAAAATAATTGTCAATTTCATAAAAAACAAAAGTCATATTTCTGCCTTCTCAAATCTAGTCGTTGTGTGCATTAATTATAAAACAAGTCCATTTACTAAACCATTGTGTGGCGACCCTAACAGCACTTTGAGACAACGTCTTTACAGAGAGGTGCATTAGCCAGAGTGTCCAGCTAATACAATCATGGTGCATCAAGTTGTTGTTAGTGAGCACCTGACCTATAACAGCGTCGCTTTCAGGCTATTGTACACTAAAATGTGATCGAGATGTATTTAAGTATTAGAGGAGGTTTCAGGTTACAGAGTTGTGTAAAAAAGGAAGGAAAATGTAGAAATCATAGTATCATCAAGTCTCATGCCCAGCAGTGGGACGGTACCTAAATGAGATGTAGAGTTTTTTCAATACTAAATAATATGACACACGTTATTTTTAATGAAAGAAAAAATCGGCTGGCGGGCAAGATTTTTCCGATTTTTTCTTTCATTAAAAATAACTTGTAATCTTAGCATGGAAAATGCTTAAAAAAATACAAAAAGATGACACACGTTAATATAAAAAGCAAGTATGTTGAAAAAGATATTTATGTAAAATAACATAATATAGAGGTATAATTAGAACACTTCCAAAAAAGTTTAAAGATTGATAAAGAATAATGAATAGTACATAAATGTTTGTGAATACAAGTAGGAAGAGAAATATTACTACATACACAAAGAGACTAGACTACAGATAATATACTTAGTACTTATCTACAAGCTAAAAGACTACTAAAAAAAATGGTGCAGCTACAGAAGTTTATAAAAATAAATCAACAGACATATTTTTAGCTTTCTGTTTTCCTTTACCAATACTTAAGTTTAAGATAGATACACAGAATTTAGACAGGAATAATATTATTTAGAGACTAAAGCTTAATTATCAGAATAAGTATTAGTAGATTACAAATTGAAAGTTTCAATTTTCTGTTATGAAAGATTTCAATAATGTTTAACCCAGTAAATGTAGTTTGTACACCATCCGGGCTAACATGCACGCCGCGAGAACATTTTGTCTACGCTTATGTCGTGCTTTTGTTTCGTTTTCGCACAAGAAAGAGCGAGACAAAAGAGTAGACAAAATTTTGTCGTGGCGCGCATGTTAGCCTGGCTGGTGTGCAAAAAAATTGGCGATTTTTTTTTATCATGGAAATTCGTAAAACTATATTTTTCCTGCTCTAATTTGCAAAAAATGTAGGGAAACGAAAAGGATGGCAATAATAGTCATATATGCACCCGCATACTGCACATTTTTGCATAGGTTGCATTCTAATGGTGTGAGAGGTGACAGAACACACAATAAAATATAGATAAGAAAATTTGTATTTGGTGACAACCGAGAGACGAGCTTGACTCCTACCATAAAGCCTTCATTATCTGAAAACAGAGATGTGTGCAAAAGTGAGAAGGAGGCTTTTGCCCTGCAATGAGACATTACAGACTATCATGTTACATGTGTGTATTATGCATCTATATAGATCTATCTATCCATCATCTATCTAGTGACTAGATAGTCACTAGATAGATAATAGAGACTACAGCAGATAATAGACTCTAAGATACGATTGACTGATTGATTTTGTCCGCAAAAGATTTAGGGCCTGTTTCCCATATTTTCGTTTAGATTTAGAACAGAATAGGATTAGGGATTTTAGGTTCCCGTTAAATTAGCTGGCACATAATTTCATACGAGTTTTGTTCCAATTTGAATTTATTAGGCAGTTAACAGCTATTCAGAGGTGGTGTAACAGGCCCTTAAGATAAGAAAAAAGGCTTGTCAGATAAATTAGATAATAGGAAGAAGGTAAAACAAAAACAACTGAAGATTATATAGATTTAGTATAGAAGCTATAGACCTATTCCACAGAGCAAGACAAAACACATAAAATTTATTTTACACAAACAGAAATTCAAATCCAATCGGCTTGTTAGGAATGTGTTGAAATAAATCTGTGGATGCATAAAGATTTCCCAGAGGCTCTATAACAGGAGTTCCCTTTGAATGAGGACGTCGCTGTTCATTTGAAACAATTTTATTGTTCAATGGATTTTATAAAGAGATATTTCATTTTGTTTGTCTGTTTTGTCGAATGAGGTTTGAGGCGCGATTGAGTGAAGGTGTGCTTAGAATTACAACTTTTCTGATTTACATCCATGGAGCACAATGGTTCCTGGTGAAAACTAGTGTAAGCACTCAGTTTTGCTTGACAATTCTTTTTGTTTGCCACGCGAAAGAGTTTTTGGTTCTAATATTCTTTTCTAAATTAGTCTATAGGCATTTTTGTTTGTTTAATATGTTTGCGTTTAGTTATTTAGTTTACCAGTTACTTATAACGTAAACGTTTACGTTACTGTAAATCCTCGTAAAAGTTGAAAACGTAATGGTATCTAGATTTTATTTTCTTTGGCATAATTTTTTGTAAGCTATGATAATGTTACCCATTCGAAAGAGTTAAAAAAAAAGTATCGGACTGCATTCATAGTTCATCTTGAGCAAAATGTCCCTTACGCTAAGTTAGAATACGGTCACCGTTATTTAATTTTACTATAAATGTATTTATCGTTATTTAATTTTAATAAAAAATATATATTATCAATTATTGATTCTTACTTTTTTCATTACATATCAGGGGGTGTTGGGCAACATTTTTCATCATAAACATCTTTAGAAGCTGTGTTTTTCTTTTTTTACAACTGCCGAAAGGATGGTAATATTTTTGACAGATAACAGAACCGCAATGAACAACCTGAAACCTATGACCTATAGATTCTGGATGTGGGTGTATTTGTATATGAAAAAGTGTGTTTCTATACAATGATATCGGAGTAAATTATGTGAAAAAGGTATTTCGATCCTGCCCATCCCTAAATCTACCGTAAATAGTGCAGCTTGACGCTTTTAATCGATCGAGTCGCGGTATTTATGAACCTGTATCATACAAATATAATGTACTCGTGGTTAGAACAATAGTAATTGGTACGTGTTAGCAAATTAATGTTTGTATTGCATGTCTTTGTCGCAATTAAAACCGTGATCAATATATTTATCGGACAACCCCAGACTTTAATCGAAAGCTTTGACGGAAAATAGACAAATTTTTCGTCGGAAAAAAACACAAATAATATACCTATAGGTTCAATGGACCTAGATAGAGTCTTTCGATTATCAAATTTACTTTTAAGTACTAATTTTATTTATAATTTACTGAATTCCTAAGCAATAACTCATGACATATTTTAAAACCTATGATATTTTTTATGGAAGAACGAGACCTGACTGCGCCGATCCCAAGTGAATAGGCATAAGAGCGGGAGGATTAAGATGATGATGTATTTTTTATTTTGTCTAAAAATCTATTAATTAAGAACGGTGACCCTCCTGAATATAAGAATAGATTTTATACTGTATTTGCTACTTAATTGTAACTTACAGTTTAAGTAGTTTCAGAAGTAGGAGCCACACAAGACTGGCTTACTCTATACTCTATATTAAGGAATAATTAAGTGTGTATTAGAAATACTTTAGTTGCTGTATTAGTGCTATAATTTGGTACTAAATATAACCATTCAATGTCAAAAAAGAAAATAGTTTTCCTACAAATTAATTGTAATGATAATCTTTGAAAAATTCCATTAAAGCGTAATTTAACCCTGAATAAATAATATTTTACTAACTACTACAAAACCTTGACAATGCACTTCGGGAAACTAATTTACTGGCAAAGCGTTAATTAATATTCTAAGAAATATAAAAAAATACTGGATTTCATGGAAAACATAATGGTAACGATGGAATCAGTATGCAAACGCATGGTAACAGGTACTCATGGCGTGTTTACATATAAAACTGTAAAATTGTCAAGTCATACGTGACTGCGGTAAACAAGCTCCTAGAATATGTTGTGCAGAGTAGAGAATTAATGCAGAGGCAGCGCAAAGAGAATATTTAAAAATCTTTATGCAGTACAAACATGTTTTTGTTTGTGCATAAGTAATATATTTCCACAAACTTTCTACTTTGCTAAATCGAAAACTAAAAAAAATACTTATGAACTTTATTTGTGAAATGTAGCAATAAAATTCTGTGTACTTTTCAGTTTTAATATTATTTCCAAAAGCTTTATTTACAAATCTACCTACAATAAATGCCTACAAAATGATACTTAGCTCATGTGAATCAAACGCAAACTCTGAAAATAGGCCTAAAAATAACAGGCTACAATTCAATGTACAAAACAGAAAACAGTACGTGCATCAAACAATACCATTCACTGTTCGTTCAGCCTGTTGTACAATCGATGCAATATGTACAGCTAAAGCGCATGCGATTCGTTCATTTCATTCGTTACGTTCATTCGTCACATACCTCCGCGTTGACTGCGCCACCCGCCGACCTTCTCTAAAAGGGTCGACGCTTTGCTACCTCTACTGTTAATTCTCTGCTCTGTGGATGAAACAGATGACATTAGTTGGGCTTAGAACGAAGATGATAGCTTTTTTTATTGTTTATGTCAGCAAGTGAGGAGACGAGCCACTTGATGGCCGGTCATGGACGCTAGAAGCATTCGAACAGTAGCCTCGCTGCAGCCGCAGCAGTCCAGGGGAACTGGACTCTTACACGCAAAAGACGAAACACAAAAATGTGCTTTACAACCCGACTTCGACGGGTGGTCACCAGTCACCCATACCTGAGAGATCATACCACCGACCGAGTCAGGTAATATCTCTTAGAAGACGTCGATCTAAATGGCAGTCAGGAATTGTTTTCTAACCAGTTAACCCGGGTAAAAATGACGTCATTGTATTCAATACTATCACCAATACCAAATAAGTTAGTAAACAAATGCGCATAATACAATAGTATTTTAGTCTTTTAGCATTTTAGTCTGATGATGCATATCATTTGTCTCATTATTATATTGTTGTGCCCTTACCGGGCTTCATGTTGATCCTAACATCTATGCAACAATAAATAAACAATACAGAACATGAACTTAAACTTGAACTATCTGTATTTTTTTAATTTATCGTCGTTTTTATGACCGCGGACAACGTATTTAATTTTCATCCCATTATTAAATTCGCTTAAGTGTCAGTAAAAATAGGTGTGTTAATTCGTTGGTCATTAGTTTGATTGGTAATGTACTCATTATTGTTTGCGTTATCAGCTATAAGTCTAGACTCTAGACAATTAGCTTCACAATTTATTTGTTTATGATTGAAGTTAGCAGACAATACATTTGAGTCAAACAAGTATACATTTCTTTTGAGAACAGAGCTGATTAATCTCGATATTTTACTATCAATACCTAAATGAGATTTGTAATGGCAATTGATGGCGGTGTTTGGTTCTATGAGAGATAAAATATTCTATTTATTATAATCTAAGTAATTGTATTTATGTTTGTTATTTTTGTTCTTATAATAGGTTTTTGTACACTTAACCTATTCAAAAGAAGTATCCAATTATAGATTCGCCTTCTTATTTATAAACCTTAATCTCATTTTAACTCTAAACTCCGATACCGCTGCACACTACAATACCAAATGTCAAACTTGTCAAAATTACGTTTGTACACGTGCAAATGCAAATGTGTGCGTGAGAGTGCGTAGGGTTTGTTGGCAGTACGTCCGGCAAGAACACCGGCACAATGCGGGGGACCTGAGGTATCTAACGTTAGGGAGGGGCGGAGAGTGGCCATTCTGTTATTATTTATTCTGTGCCTAAACTGTTCTGTAAATTTTCATCGTACTAAAAAACGCTGGGAAACAATTTTTAATCAACGGCTAACCACTGTTTAAGATTAAAAGTGACATTTATGTCGGTATTGTCCGGCCGTTGTGATCGGAAATGGGCAGTCCCCGGCGCGTCGGCGAACGAGAGCCGCTTTCACGCAGCGATATTACCCATAAGCATTGAGGTATTATAACACAAATAGTAGATTCCTTTAAATTATCTGACAACTATTTATATAAAAATTTAAGGACAAAGCCAATATAAACACCAGTATATAAATACAATATAAATAAACACAAGAATAAAATGCTTTGCTATAGTGTCGTTAATACAGTAATCTAAAACCAAAAATCTATCTATAGGTATGTATGATTTTTGGTAGTAAGATTTTTTTTATAGTCTACATTGGCTACTCTAGTACGACATCACATAATACATCAATGTTCATGAAACGTTTCCGCTCCAGTGACAGATTAAAAATGGTGTTTAAATGTATTGTCTTATTACAATTTTATTGTTTTATGGTTGGGTTCACTGTTTGATGAAAGGGTTGAATGTTTTATTTGTATTTCTGTTTAAAGTGAAGAATATGTAAAGCGTACAAATGTCTACTAATTTTATGTATAAAATCAACGTAGTTTTAAACTTTTCATGTCATTTGAGAAATTGAATGACACAGAGGATTCCAGCTACTGGGACCGCAATGAACTGGGACCGTGGTCCCAGTCGCTGGATTAATTTAATTTTAATGATTTTCTTCCAGCGACTGGACCACCAATAAATTAATACTAATTTTACAAGTCACACAACAGTACAGTCAAACGAAAAAATATTCAAAGTAAAAATTAAAGAAATATTTCTATTTCTTGCAATTTTTAGCAACTCAGATTTGAATGTTTTGTTTATTCTGTCCCATTCATGCCCCATTCTGTATGTTTTGTTTTTTTAAATATACATTTTGAGACTAAATTGGCGCTTTGCAGTGACTTATTTGAGAGTGCCGATGCCGCTGAGACTTCAATATTTTCTTCGTTTACATGTCAATCTCTCGTTTACTTATTTTTTTTTATTTAGCTCTGATCCGCACTAATTAAAACAATTACGCTCACAGCGAACAAGTCATATATTAAATACTATGAGTACTTGGATAAAAATATTAAAAAGTAATTACTCAACTTCGTAATTACTCTGTGCAATGTCGTGCAGACCTACCTCAATGCGACATGCACGTCATATGATATAGGTACTTGTGATTAATAAATAAATTGTAATTATTACATGGAAGTTCACGACCTTTGTCACCAATTAACAGTTAATAACTTAACCTACGTGTCATTGTTAAACTATCGTTAGTTATAAAATGACGGTAGTTATAGAAAGGTTCATTATAGGTGAAAATAGTCGTACAATTTATTTATACAGCATTTTTTAGGCGTATTTTGTTTGTTCACAAGAGATCACATACCAATCAGACTTATATGTGGTCAACAAGAAAGTACATATGTATATAATCAGGTACAAAGTAAATAGGTGTCGAATTAAAATACATAATATCAATATAACGCGATAAAATCCGTAAAAAGTAGATAGATTTCAACATCGAAAGCTTCTCGATGCGTGTAACATATTGAATTGAGAACCTCCTCTTTTATAAAGCCGGTCTAGAGTTATGCTGGTTTTAATAAGTGGGTTATACGTCGAATAGGCACTGAAACCTTCATCCAATTCCTAGAATAAATATGTCCTATAAAATGATGACTTATTGAAAGCCATAACACTGTTTGCTATATTAACGATGGTATTAAATGAGAGATTTCATATGTTTGATAAACATTATTGAGATTTACGATCGCCAATACTTTATAGACCAAACAAATCGACGGAAAGATGACGCATAGATCCCATGGAAAACTAGCTGTATCATGCTCTTTTTTTAATATTTTTGGGTCAAGAACCTTCGCGAGCTTAGCACAACAACTCCTCTCATCCAAAGTTACAACCTCCACCTTTTTTGAAGTTGGTTCAAATAACATTTTCTATTATTGTGAAACTTTATCGCCTTCTTAGCTTAGCACAACCACTCATCAAAGTTTCATCATAATCGGATAACCAGTTTAGGACATGCTACATTGATTTTTTGTTAAGCCCGTTTATTCATTTACTTGAAAGCAAATTTTCCCATATAACCTATTGTATCATCTCTATCTATTGCATGAGTACATAGCTTCTCACGAACTTAAATAAACTGAAACCCGACTGTAGAGAACGAAACAAATAAATTATTCCTGACTGAACTTGGAAATTCGGCAAAATTAGTGTCTTGAAAAATAAATAATAGCAAAATCAGTGTCTTGAAAAACAAATAATAGAAAAAGGTTGTAATATGAAATAGTTTTTTCCTGGTTATAGCCGTAGCTATGTGCCTCTGTTATTATGCTTAAGTTGTATAAACACTGGTTATAGTGGCATGCAAACTGTTCTCTGAAAAAATAATAACCAGGTTATTATTTTTTCAGAGAACTCAGGTTCGAATCCTGCCCGCCCGCCGATTTTTTCCTTCATTAAAAATAACTTGTAATCTTAGCATGGAAAATGCTTAAAAAATACAAAAAGATAATTTAGAACTTTCTTTCTATTTGTGAAAATTGTATGAAAATCCGAACAGTAGTTTCTGAAAGTCTATCAAAGACAAACTGAAAAGGTGATTTAAATTGATGTGCAGTGAAGTTGTATTTAAACATACATACACACCTTTTGTAGAGAGTTGTCGAGACATTGTCGTAGAGAGGACGGGAGGTGGAGTCGTAAGATACTCGATTGGCAACCGAGGACCTGACGTAGAAATGTCGGTAGACCCCCGGCTAGATGATGCAACGACATAGTAAAGGTAGCGGGAAAGAAATGGTCACGAGTAGCTCAGAGCAGATACGAATGGAAGATGCACGAAGAAGCCTTGGTCCAGCAGTGGACAGCATCGGCTGATGATGATGACACCTTTTTCCCACAGGAGTAGGCAGAAACTAGACCGCCACATACTACAATTCTTGCATATTTCTTTCACCCATACATCTTGTCATTATAAAGTGTATGACAAGGTGGTTATACAAAGTGTATATGTTTAGATTAGAAACTGACCTCACAAACCTTGAATAAAAGCTACTCTATAAGAACTATCCCTTGGGTATAATCCTGGAATAGCCCCTTAATTGCTTTTAAACGGTACCTCAGGGAAGTGTAGGTAACTATTTACTTTAATAGCCAACATAACAAGGCAAAGTTTTTAAACGGCTATGTAAATCTAATTAAATGAATTTAGCTGTAATTATTAACGTGTGACATTTAAAGCCTTAGACTGTGTGTACGCTTGTCTGTTTGTGCCATGATCTCTCAAGCCTATTGCAATTAACAGGGCACCAATTAAAACTCTGAGCTGCTACTGAGAATTTCATAGAAAAACTCAATTACCTACACTCTGCTCGACTTCAGCGTAGCATTAGTTTACAACCAAAGAAGAAATACCGTAAAGTGCATATAAGTTTATGTAGGTATACGAGTATAAAAGGAAAAGGTGACTGACTAATCTATAAACGCACAGCAAACTACTTAACGGGTTGGGCTAAAATTTGGCACACAGAGAGTTGTTATGATGTTGGCATCCGCTAAGAAAGGATTTTGGGAAATACTCACGGAATTGGGACAAATCTGAACATGACTAACACTGCGAGAAACAACTAGTTTATACTAATAATAATATTGTATAGAGGAAATATTTAATTGTTTGTTTTTGATTGTTTGTTTGTATTGAATAGGCTCTGAAACTACCGGACCGATTTGAAAAATTATTTCAGTGGTAGATAGCCCATTAATTGAGGAAGGCTATAGGCTATATACCATCACGCTACGATTAAGGAGCGGAGTGGCAATGAAAAATGTTGCAAAAACGGCGGAAGAATTTATAAGACCACGCGGGCGAAGCCGCTGCTGGCGGAAAGTTTGTCATGAATAAAATAATAAATTGAGAGCCACTCAAGTACCTATCTACAGTTTATCAATTTGTTGTTCTATCATGAATAGGCATAATGGTAAAAGACTTGAAGATAACGAGGTTACATGAAGTGTCTATTGTTACATACAATAATTTATTTGGTTTCAATTATATTCGGGTACGATTACAATTAATTAATATAATTTGGAATAACGTACTTCACTAAAAATAGCAACTTATTGAAGGCGGACTTATGAATTAGCCAACCTTTAAATTGTCTATAGCAACAATAATAACAAATAATAACTATAAAAAAAAAACTTAAAGCTAAATTAAGCATGATCTACGAAACATACAGAATAACACAATTTTTGAAGTCTGATATCAAATGCCATTTTCTATTGTCGTGAAACATATTGATATAAAAACTATTTATCAAACTAACTTCATAAATTGGATTATTCAAAAGTGTCAAGTGTGAACGTGTGTTTGTTACAACTATTATAAACTATAGTTACCGTGACGTTTGTCGATGTAATTTTGTTACGAAATCTTTTTATTACTTACGTGGTGGGAATTACTTTGTTTTGGGGCCTCGTGACCATATCGACATATCGAGTTTTCTTATGACCAAGGTACACATGCGATTTTTTTTAATATGTGTCGATGGTCACTTTCGAAGGCTTTATAGAGTTTTTGAACTCTAAGCTGCATATTTTTTAAGCTCTCTTGTTGTAAGCCCCGTTGGCTTAGTGGTCCGCACGACTGCCAAGCTCAATGTCCTGGGTTCGATTCCCAGGTCAAGCAATAATAATCGTATTTTAAATGATTTTTTATGGTCAATCTTATTTAAATTTGAAAATTTAACCGTAACTGGTCTACAATAGAAAAACAAATGTTATGACCCTCTAAAGGATCACCGTTCTTTAATAATCAAATATATATCTTCATGTAAGTATCTGACTTTAAATATGTTCAAAGGAATTTATCAAAGGTGTTTTAAACACAAATATCACCTTTCCTACCTACATAACAAAATTAAATTAACACCTACATTTGCGACATATTTTGACATAATCTTGATACAGTATTTTCTCTGTTATAAGCCAATTTACAGCAAAATGGGTGCGCACGAGATTTGACGAGGACTTAGCGGATAAGCCTTCTTACAAAATGTGTTACCACGATTATTTTATTCCCTGTAGTCATCTGTATATGTTTGTAAATATGAGTTCCTTCGTATTGTGTGAGATTTGGAAGGGTTTTTTAGCATCGTTACTGTCCCACTGCTGGGCACGGGGCTCCTCTCAGTATGAGAGGGATTAGGCTATAGTCAACCACGGTAGCCAATGCGGGTTGGCAGGCTTCACGTGTTTTCCTTCACGAAAACATCGTGAGGAAACCTGCATGCCTGAGAGATTTTCTCAACGGCATGTTAAAGCGAGTGATAGATAATTACGCACAAGATTAATATTGAGTAGGTATGTTTGTTTGTTTAATTCCTTGCAGATATTGCGGTAGTAAAATCAATTCAATAACCACTACCCACCGAATAAATAAAAATTTGAACGATTCTTAATTAACCAGGTAATTTAACGGGATCTTACTAGGATCTATTGACATAAAATTTAAGCGCTCAGCAATTTTCGCCGACGTCATAATTATATTATTATAGGATTAATATTATTTGATTAATTTTAATACTACTACTAGTTTGGACAATACCCTTCTAAGAGCCAAAAAGTCTTCGCCCCCGGGTGGGCTCGAACCACCAACCTTTCGGTTAACAGCCGAACGCGCTAGCCGATTGCGCCAGGAGGAGGCTATACATATACACATCACTATGGGGTACTTATCACAAACATACATACCATCACGCCTATATTCCCCGAAGGGTTAGGTAGAGCTGTACTGCTGTACACCCATACTCCCATGTAATAGTAGCCTATTACCATCAAACTGGTACAAATCCAGGCTGAGCTGCTACAGGGAATTTCTTAGAAAAATCCAACAACCAGAAATGGAAAGAATATGCAATACAGACTGGTCGCTTCTTCGGCGTAGGTACCTATAATACTGAAACAACATATCTTCCCGATGATCCAATATTTCCTTAGCTAATGTATACTTACTGTATGACGTAGGGAAGAGAAGTATGTTCCTCCTTTTCGCTCGACAGTATCAAAAATGTTGTTTTATTTTCAACTTTTTCTTACAGTCTGTAGGTTTACAATACCTTGTAGTTTCATACGGTAACTAACTGAACAACTGCCTCCTTAGCCTAGTGGTCTAAAACGCACCTGATACACTCAAAGTTCGATTTCCAGGTCGAGCAAAATGTTATTGGGTTTTTCTATGAAAAATCAGTACCTAGGTACCAGCTCGTAGTTTGAAGTTGTGCCTCGTTTATGGCAATAAGCTCCCAATTACATGGGACCTAAATATACTTGTATCTTAGGGTGTATATACAGGGTGGCCGGAGAAGTGACGTTCAAAAACAAAATTTAGATACCTCTAATCAAGGGGTATCCGAACCACCCCCATGTATGTTCCGCGATTTTCAGTTGTTTAGAAGTTATCATGATTTCAATGTTTTTTTAATAATTTCTATCTGACATTGATTTTTTGTGTTTTTTATTTTACTGTTGCATGATGATTATGAGGGATAACTATAATATCAACTACTTCCCCTAAAAAAATGGTACACCTAGGCCTGATGGGACATGACCAAAGTTGAGTTTCCCTTATCATAAAAAAACATTTATAATCATACAATAGTTAACCAAAAAACACAAAAAAAACAATGTCAGATAGAAATGATTAAAAAATTATCGAAATCATGATAACTTCTAAACAACTGAAAATCGCGGAACATACATGGGGGCATCACGCCATATTATACAGGTGATAATAAGCGAATATTCCCTATCTTTGCTTGAAAATCGTTAGTATGCATATAAAAGAAATACCTACACACATTCATTTATTTTCTGATGTTTTAAACTCAATTACTTAGTCATAAACAAATGTCGGTGCATGAAATCTTTGTTTTTTCATAATTATGAAAGTGTATTCGTCTGTTCAGTAATTTATATTTATCCGAGTATGTTTTTAGTTGTTGATAAACATGTTTTAAAGACAACGACCGCGAACAATAATATGTAGCGTCATTTGTGAAATGAGTTGTGTTCAGTGCAACAACGTTTAGAGAATAACATAGGTACAGTGCTTTTTTAATAAATGTAGGAGGTATGTAGTTATTGTGAATTTTATCTTAAATCTAGTAAATGGAGTTTATAACTCAAGTGCATCAAAAATGTACTTAATATAAAAATTGTGGCTTTCTTTTGCATAATTTAAGATTGCAAAAAGCTATAGAAAAAGAGGAAAAGAATATAGAAAGAAAAATATATAGATAGTTAATAGGTAAGGTGGCATCATACGACATAGAACTAGCTGTAAAGTTAGTCGTGTCGGTTGTGAAGCATTCACAATAGATGTCGCTACGTCACCTTTAAGACGTAAATTAGAATGTGGAGGAAGATTTCGACTGGCGAGCGGGGCTCGCGGTGGCTTAGTGGTCAAAGCGTCTGGTGTACCGAACCAGAAGACGCAGGTTCGAATCCTGCGCCAGCCAGCCGATATTTTCCTTCATTAAAAAAAAAATAACTTGTAATCTTAGCATGAAAAATGTTTAAAAAAAAAACAAAAAGATTGCAAAAAGATAATTGTAAAAGAAATTATTCCAGAAGGTACCACATAAAATTATAGGTATGGACTGGCGTTTTGTACGATAGTGATTTCCAAAATTATCTAGCCAAGTGACAAAACAAGTAAGATTTAAATACTTAATGGCTTTCATTGATATTTCTGCTATTCTCTATTGGAGCCTTTTGCGGTAAAAAAAAACGATAATTGTGGTTTTAATTAGTTTTGTGAAAATATAAAAAAACGATTTCATAATTTTTCATCGAAATCGTTAGAGCAGTTTTTGAGATCGCGATTACAAATGTAATAGGTACTGCTCATTTAATAGTATTAGGATTTGTACAATGTCACTTTTTTATACACTAGACATGCGAGCGATTGGTGTAGTAGTTACAAATGATGCATTTTAGCACCAAGCGTGTACTTCTAGTGCACTCAGCCAGACATTATGACAAACGTTTTAGTGTCAGCGGTACTCACTAGGCCTTTTATACGCTAAGCGATCCATTGTGGTACTTTTGCTCAGTGTGTATGTAACTAGCAGTACCTAGTTGTAATGTTATTAATTAGTTTCGTAGGGTAGGTAGTTTAGGTACCAAACTTTCAATTTACAACAGTTCCAAATGCGAAAGTATAGGTATACGTATCGCATTTGGTACCTACTTTTTGAAATTAAAATTTTGTCTATGACTCCTGGCCTGTAGTGACGACGTTTTTCCCAAAAATGGCCTTTTAAATTATATAAATAAAGCACAGTATAGAGTGGGAACTTTTTTGTGACATTTTTACCCGAAGTTTTGTTTGCGCTCCATAATGTGACGGTTTTGCATGTTCGATGATTATTATTTGAATAAACGAGGTCGTGGTTTCGATTCCCACAGGACATACATTTAAACTTAAGTGTTTGTCTTTGTCTGGGTGTTTCTTATGTATAATAAGTACGTATCTATTTACAAAAAAAGTATATAAGTGTTATATCCATTGTCTAGTACCCATAGTACAAGCTCTGTTTAGTTTGGGACTAGATGATACTGTGTAAAATGTCCCAGGATATTTATTTATTTTTATTAAACACTATATAAATAAATAAACATTCTGGGTTATTTTTGTACACAGCACCATCTAGCCTCAAACTAAGCAGAGCTTGTAATATGAGTACTAGAGATTTAGACAATCGATATATAACACTTATATCCTTTCATTTTGTAAATACATACTTACCTTTAATACATAGGGAATACCCAGACGAACACAAACACTGTTCATCAAATAAACATTTGTTTATTTCCTGTGAATCCATGACCTCGTGATCAGCAGCCCAATACTCGAACCACAGACGTCGTGGTTGGTTCTAGACATACCTGTAGCACATTCCACTAGACAAATGACGAGAAGTAGCACAAACACTTTTGTGACAGTGTTGCTCGCTGAGCCGGCTTTAGTCGATTTGCGATCCATAGCTGTGTTTTAGCTGTAACAAAATATGAAAATAAATAAATATCTTGGGACATTTTTACACAGCACCATCTAGTCCTAAACTAAGCAGAGCTTGTACTATGGGTACTAGACAATGGATATAATACTTATATACTTTTTTTTTGTAAATATATACTTCATTACATAGTATAAAACAAAGTCGCTATCCGCCGTCTGTCTGTCCCTATGTATGCTTAGATCTTTAAAACTACGCAATTTTGATGCGGTTTTTTTAATAGATAGAGTGATTCTTAAGGAAGGTTTATATGTATAATACATGACCACGCGGGCGAAGCCGCTGGCGGAAAGCTAGTATAATATATAAGAAACACCCAGACAAACACAAACACCTAAGTTCATCACATAAATATTTGTGTCTTGTGGGAATCGAACCCACGACCTCGTGATCAGCAGTCCGGTTCTCGAACCACTAGACCACAGACGACGTCTAATATCATCATCGTCATAATTACAAACAATAATGCATTTATTCGCCCGCACTACCCTAGCGTGGTGGACTATAGCCCTCTTATTCTGATACGAGACCCGTGCCCAGCAGTGGGACTGTTAATGGGTTGATGATGATACTGATGAATATTTTTTGCCAATCCTGTAGGTTAATTTTCACATTCATTTCTTAACGGAAGTCTTTGGGTAGTTTTTGGGCTTTATAATAGATCTCGTGATTAAACAGTGAGTGTACGTATACCTAGAAGATGTCATTTAATAATTAGGTTTTTCCTGCCTTATTTGTTTAGCGGATCTAAGCGAAACTAATATAATTCGATTTCCATCAAGCAAAGTTAAACTTTTTCTAAATTAGAATTATTATTATTATTATTTATTATTATTATTATTATTATTAATAATAATTATTATTAATAATAATAATAATTCTTTATTTCATTCAATGATTTGTAAAGTAGATATTTAGTATGAATTTTATCACAAATGTGATTGTTGTTAGAGGCAGTACAAATTAGGTGTAAAACCCTGATTTAACTAGGCAGACCTGTATATTGGAAGTCAGTGTCGACCGTATTTATAGATTAAGAAATCAACCTTTTACAGAGTTAAACAGTCTTAAGACTAAAGAAATTAAGTGCTAAAAACCCAATGGGCTATGGAATACAAATATGCATGTAGATATATGTATAAATGAACAGCATTTAATGACATTAATGACAGAAAAACTAGGTTGCTATGTGTACACTATTTGTATATAAAACTAGCGACCCGTGTGCAGCTTCGCCTGCATTTCCCTGGTTTTACTTTTTCTCCTCGTATTTTTTTAGTTTTTCTCTCCATAAGAACCTTACTCAGACTTCATAAAACACAACAAAAAAGAAATCAGCCAAATTGGTTTAGCCGTTCTCGAGTTTTGCGCTTAGCAACATATTTAGTCATTGATTTCTATTTATATAGATATATTATTTATTTACGGTAAATGGCAATATTACATGGGACCTAAACATACCGGTGAGCTGTTGAAAATATAGGTACGGCATACTGGTAAGCAGTGATAGCCTAGGGGTATGACCACTGGACTGCCAATTCAAAGGTCTCGAGTTCGAATCCGAGGCACGCACCTCTGACATTTCGAAATCATGTGCGTAATTATCACTCGCTTTAACGGTGAAGGAAAACATCGTGAGGAAACCTGCATGTCTGAGAGATTTTCTCGACGGCATGTGAAGTCTGCCAACCCGCATCGGGCTAGCGTGGTGGACTATAGCCTAATCCCTCTCATACTGAGAGGAGACCCGTGCCCACCAGTGGGACAGTATATGGATTATTATTATTATGTATACCTTTACCTAATAGACATCACATGTCGTTGAGAATATCTCTGAGGCAACCCTACAGGTTCCCTCACAATGTTCTTCTTCTCCTTTGAAAGAAAAAAAAAGACTACGAGAGAGTGCAGCTAGGCATGTGCTTACATACTCGAACGTATATTATAATGCAACGTGAATGTAAACTTGGACAGTTTGTGGTCCCTCGATCTAATTAGTTCAAATCGCGAACTACCTGCCGCACCCACGCTTGGCAAGTTTCGCAATAATATTATTGTAATCTTACTGCAGGAGCTGATTAACTTGGCGGAAACTTGGCGCGTTTGAACTAATAACAGTAATAATTAAAAATACAACAATGAATTCGTCTGTTTACTTTTTCGGCTCTTTTGGCTTTGGTGTGTTTTTAATTAATGCCATAAAGGTTTTTGCTAAAATTTATTTTAATTGTTTTTTTTTCGTACAAAGATTTTTCGGGTTATTGATCAAGCATAGAACCAGTCAGTACTGCAGGGCTGAAATGTAAGCTTTTGATGAATCATAAAGGTCAAAATGATCTTTTATGAGGTCAAACTTTATGTTTGTTATCAGAGGAATTGCGCAGCATAGTGTAATGAACGGTTTTCACTGTCAAATTCTCCATAAATACGTACATTTCCTTATACAATGTAAATTAACGTAATATAAAAATAAAAATACAATAATTCCTATTACGACACGAGTAATAAATTAAAGAATAGAATAAAAATATTTGCTTTATAAATCTTTTTTTTGCGTATCTTTTAATCGGGGATGGAAAATGCAAGCGATCGTAATCTGTATGAAGCACGGTGCAGATATTAAGTTAAAGCGAATGTTCAAAAGTTTACTAAGTAATAAGTTTAAAAAGGTATTAAAGATGGATCGATAAACTGACAGATATGTTTTAATTTTAGTCTCTATGGTGGTATTGACAGTTCCTGACTTTTTGTAACCCTGCAACTATAGTAAAGGAGTTCATCGAAATCTACTGTATTACGTTGTTTAAAACTCTAGTCGTAATTTATTTTAATGTTGACTGGTGGATGAGAAAAAAAAACTTTTGATTTGAGAAAAATCACGCCATTTTGGCACACTTTTACCTGTTTCGTAATGATTTCGAACTGTCAGTGTCAGTTTCGGAATGACAAACGCACTCCATTACAGTCAATTATGGCAGATTAATCAGTTTCATAGTGATTTGATTGTGATTGACAGCTGTCATGGAGCTCCGGTATCAGAGACAGATTCACAATTTTTCCCATGTCACTTAAATGTCTTGAGTTTGACATTTACAATTCCTCGTATTGGCAGCTACTCTCCCTTCTTTGTTAATTTACAGCAATTTGTTTTTGTAGTCGCTCCCACTCTTAGCTTAGGCTGCATCACAAGCAGTAGTGGGGTTTGTCTTAACAATGCATTTGCATGTCTACAACCGCCTGTCTCGCCACTGAATGGCCATTATTTTTAATACATGCCTGCTTATGGCACTTTGTTTTATAGGCAAAGATTTCTTGGTGAATGAATAGTAATAATTATGTCATTGGTCGCGAATGCGGCTCTTGACTAAAAGATTCAGGTTGGAGTACCAAAACAATTTCCTCCGACCAGGGGGTTAAAAACGTATGTTTGGATTTTTGTAAAATTCCGACTATTTATATAATACATTGCTGACGTAGTACCCAACAGCCTGGTGGTCGTAAGGTCCTAGGTTCGATATGGGTTTTTCTATGAAATTTTCAATAGCAGCTTGGATTTTCTATTAGTACACCTGTGCTAACGCTTCGGGGTATACTAGCGTGATGGTATGGTAAGTCAGTAGTATTAAGAAAAACTTCAGAACAATAACTTCATTCATAAAAACTTCATAACGTAGATTACGTACATGTAAATATGTCTTCTCAGGTCTTTTCATTGACCACTACAGCCGTATGCCTTACATCACAAAAAAGAAGTAGAGGCTTAACAAGATCTAAGTAAATAACTTATTCAAGATGATAAGATAAATTATCTTTATCTAAAGAAAAACTTTACCTGGGCGCTATAAATATTTACATTCCCACTTTATTACTAATTGAATTAGTAGTTTGCAACTACGAGAAACTTGCAACTGGACAAAGGAAGAAGGAATACTTATGGCTGCTTATAGCTATTTATACTAAATACCACTTCAATTAATTTTAGTACCCAATGACATAGTCAAAAATAGGTTAGTACATATAGAACCTAACTAAAGACTGTCTACTATTTTATTTTGTCAAAATCGCAAAACTATAGAATAGTTATATCTTTACACTTTTTTATCATATCAGTTCTTGTGTGTATACTATTACTTTGATTGATATTAAGATTGATTTAAACTGGGTGTTTCTCATCTATACTAATATTATAAAGAGGAAAGATTTGATTGTTTATATTGAAAAGGCCCCAAAACTACTGGACCGATTTGAAAAATTCTTAATAGATAGCCCATTTGTCGAGGAAGGCTATATATACTTTTCGTGAAGCGTGAGGTGTGGATACGATACCCAGATTGGGCGGTGTTAGAAATTAGAAAGAAATTCTCACTAGCAGGTTTGAGTTTAGATTTGTGCCTGGTGATTGGCAATAGGCACATCATACTGTAACCACAGTTCACCGGTATGTTTTAGGAATAGGCCCGAAAACTTACCGGTAAACTGTAGTCATAGTAGTAACATACGCCTGTGCCTACTTCGTTCCGTAGAAGTTGAATTCTTTACCCCGTTTTTGCAACATTTTTAATTGTAACTTCGCTCCTATTGGTCGTAGCGTGATGATATATAGCATATAGCCTGCCTCAATAAACGGGCTATCTAACACTGAAAGAATATTTCAAATCGGACCAGTACTTTCTGAGATTAACGCGTTCAACCAAACAAACAAACAAATTCTTCAGCTTTATAATATTAATAATATAATATATAGATTTATATTAACACCAAAATTATTATTATAAGTTAAATCAACTAAGTACTCGTCGATATCATTTCATATGTAATTATGTGTAATAAAAGTAAATGCCAATACACGTCGGCTTATTGGCTGCGTCCATCATTATATTTGTTACGTTACAAACAAGTAGCTCTGACGGCACAGACGTAGAAATCTATGATACCTGGAGTCTGCTTAGAAAATTAAACGTCGCAGTTTCAGACTGAAGAAATACCGTCGTACAATGACCTTTTGATTTTACTATTACTTAATATTATTATGAATATTATTACTTAATACTTACTTATTTATTACTTAATATTATTATGAAGGCGAAAGTTTGTAAGTTTTGATGCTTGTTGCTCTTTTACCATAAAACGGCTGAACCGATTTGGCTGAGCTAGTTGAAATATAACAAGGTTCAGGGCCTGTTTTTCTGTCTCATGATAAACTAATAAATGCCGGATAAATTAAAAAATGGAACAAAAATTTGTATGAAATCATCTGCTAAATAATTTAAATAGAAATTACTAGGAGCTGGTGAATTAGGCCGAAGGTAACATAAACGGAGATACATTTCAGTGAAAGGAAACTGCAATCTAAGGGGTTTGAACCTGCTGCGGACGCTTTAACCGTCTATAGCCCGCGCGGAACTAGTTGGCCGCGCCTTAGGTATGTGAGCGGCAGGACGGAGGGGCGGGGTCGCCTGCGCACGGTGAAACGGAGGGGCAGGGGCGCTTGTTTTTGTTCTCAGTAACCCGCGTCATACCCCCGTCCCTACCTAAGGCGTGGCCAACTAGTTCGCCATGGACTTTATAGTCCACGCCGAACCATACCATTGCCTATGGTTTCAAATTTTGCTTTTACTTTTTACGTCTTAAGGAGATGTCAGCAACATCTATTGAATTCTGAAGTCCAAGACGAAATCGCGGACAGAAGCTGAGGTAACTACAATCATATTTCCGAATCTGTTGGTGTTAAAATATATAATGAAGCATGCAGGTTTAATTACAGTATCCAGTTCATGGCTTCATGTAGAACGTACATTATTTATTGAGCAGTCGCGACGGTGATGGACACTCAATAATGCAATTCTCTTTACTTGTATAAAAGTGGTTATCAATCATTTATTCATTGTAAACTGTAAATGTCACAATTCCTGAATAAAATATCTGTTTTCGTGTCATCATCAATTCATTTACTGTACCATCGCTGGGCACGAGTCTCCTCTGAAAAAGGTAGGGGGTTGAGTCTATAGACTATAGACATACATGAGAAAATCGCTCAGACACGCAAGTTTTCTCACGCAATGCAACGAAACCCATTAACTAACACTCTTCCTCGAGGCCAACTCTAGGAAAACATACGGCTTCATTTTTTAGGTAGGTATACATACAGGTATACCTACTTGTGATTAGGAGCAAGTATGCTATCGTTATAGGCAGAAACCTACTTCTGGCTGTTGCTAAGAATTTTCTTACAGGATAATCCAACCTAGGAATTCTACTTGGTATCCAGCACTTGCAACCGCTACCCAATGAGCAGTATAGAAAACAGAACTTAAGTCCAATAATTTATTTTGATGTCATAACGGAAGAAACAATTCAAAATTACTAGAACACTATTTTGAATAATTCGTAGTTAGCTCGCCCACGGGGGTTGAGTCGTCAGTACCAACTGTCAGACTTCTATACAGTTTTGATTGTATTTCGACAAACTACCGACATTAGACATCAATCTAATTTGAATATTATTAATAAATTGTTTTTCATTTCAAATACACGAGAATACCGTTAATATCTTCGATATTGGATTTGACTCTATTTTACCGACTCATTGCTTTAAGTTTACGTCTTATGTCATGGTCTTCACAACGGTGACAATCGTCTCATCATAACATAACAAAAGCTTTTTAAAATCCGTAAAAAGTAGTTTTATTTCAATGTCTAGTATTCGCGTAAGTGTCAGAAATCAGTATAAAAGCTTTTTAAAGCAAATATTTCTATATTCCAAACTAATCGACGGGCGTTGTCAAAACTTCAACGATTTAAAAAATCTTAAAGAATCATTTTCGGTTTTTTTCAAAAAAACCGAACCGAACCGAAAAATCATTTTAAAAACTTTTACCATTGGTTCTCCTAAAAATATTCAGATTAAGTATATCAATTCGTTGATATCAATGGATTTAAAAGTTTAGTCGATTTATACCTATTACGCCACAAGATTGTTGAGTACATCAATCGTGTGTCTAAGTAAAAAAAAATTAGGTTGCAAACGGGTTTCTTGTCACAAGAACACGAAAAAAGATTTGTCACTTTGCAGCTTCAGTGTTGTCAGAACGGAACTGTCTTTGAGATGAAAACGTCTTTTGCTTTGAGCTTAAATTTCTACTCTCTTTTGTCTCAAAATGGAATGTGATACTTTTAAAGGTCACTAGCTTTCCGCCAGCGGCTTCGCCCGCGTGGTCTTGATAACCTTTTTAACCCGCTTTTCTGTTGAAATGTTTCCTGAATTTTCTTTGCTATAAACCTCACGGAGCCCGAGACCTTTCCAACGAATGCAAAACCGTGGTAATCGGTTCGTGCGTTCTGGAGTTATAGCGTCAGGAAGGAAAACCGGACTTATTTTTATATAGTAGAAGATTACCATATTTTAAAAAAAGAACTTCACATACCATCACGGCTGTATTTTCCGAAGTAGAGGTATATAAATTCATCGGTTAATACGTCCCATATAAACAGGCTATAACTAAGATTTTCATAGAAAAACTCAATTCGACTGTTTTGCAAATACGTTATATTTTTTCGGATTGATCCACCTGGGAATCGCAATCAGGACCTCACGCACTGTAGCCATGCTTGTAACTACTACTAGACTAATGCCACAAGAGCCAGACAAGTAAGGGAGTGTCGGGTTACCAGTAACAGACAAGACGTCGCGTATCACACACGATTTAGTAATTATTCTGTATATACTCGTATAGGAAAAGGTGACTTATCTATCAACGCACAGCACAAACCACAGAACGGATTGGGCTGAAATTTGGCACACAGACTGTCATTATGACGTAGGCATCCACTAAGAAAGGATTTAGGTAAATTCTCACGGGATCCGGAAAAACTAGATAAACGCGTAAAACACCGCGGGGAACGGGTATTTTGCGATTTGAAACTTGTGCGATATGCTCCTATTTATGTACAGTCAACAAGGTTATAGTCTGCGTGGAACTAGTTGGCCGCGCCTTAGGTATGTGAGCGGCGGGACGGAGTGGTTGGGTCGCCTGCGCGCGGTGAGACGGAGGGGTGGGGGCGCTCGTTTTCGTTCGCAGTAACCCGCCGTCTCACCCCCGTCCCTACCTAATGCGCGGCCAACTAGTTCCGCGCGAACTATAATACAAAGGCAATATACAGGGTTTTTGGCGCATGGACCAACAAATTTTTGGGAGTTAGGGTTATTTACTATGTTTCAACCTAAAATGCTAAGTCCTAAGTATCATGGTGATTGAGATGTCACCTTTAGGTCATCATAACTTTATTGTATTTAGGTATAGCAACACCAAAGAAGTGTTGTTTTATACAAAAATGTCTATTTAATCGATATGAATCATGAGTTGATGATATTGACTTCTATAAAATGACTTATGAACTTCCTAAGTCTTGGATAAATTTCAACTTCTAAATTCATTATAAAAAAAAATTATAGCTTTTGTTAACTGGCCTCTATGATCCCCCCTAGATACGCCCTTTATATTATTGTTAATTAATATCGAAAGAAATCCATTATCAACGTTGGTTGGTATTTCATTTGTTATTGAATCAGTGGGCGATCCGAAAAGGTCGTTAGACGCTTGCAAAAATAATAACAGGTTAAGAAAAGACTAAAGATTTTAGGTTTATTAGTAAAGATGTTTTTCTTTACTGCCGTTTAAATATTGAAATTTAAACCTTAACACGATGAAAGTGGGACAGAATATGTATAGGTAACTATATATCATGCGACTACGAATATTATGGTGGAGTGTTAATCTTATGAAGTCCTCACGTTTCAGATCTTTTACAGTATCAATAATATTGAGATCAAATCTATGAAGAATCCAAGAGGTTTATTTGAATGTCTAACATTACACACTCTGTAAGACTTAACAATCAGATAGCAAATCGGACTTTTACTGGATGAATTTTATAGGTTTCTAGCAATAATTAAGTATAACATAATTATACGAAGCTCACTGTTATACTTTTTTTTTCAGAGATTGAGTTTTATACATAAATTTTAGATGAAATTTAGGCTTTAAATGTTATTATTAACCTACTTGCAATCGGAAGACATCAACGCGTTAAGATAATTATTCTAAATAATATAAAGTTAATTGACAATTTGAAAAAAAAACAAGAAATTCTAAATGCACAATTTGTCTTTAAGTACCCTTAGTTTTTTAAGGTTTAATTTTATACTTCTGCATTGACTGCCGCATGCAGGTCCTGAGTTAATTCCCGAGTTGGACTTAGGCTTATATTCAGAGACGATGCTAAGCATAAACTTAGGCTTCCGTCATGTCAAATTGTTATACAAATTTGACATACGGAAGCATTACTTTACGCTTAGCAACGTCTCAGAATATTAGCCAACGTGTTGGGCTTTTCTGTGAAATTCTCAGTAGCAGCTTGGATTGCTGCCCGGTGGTATAAAATATAATTATTATAAAAAAAAAAAAATTTAACAACGATATACAAAATTATAAATTAAGTAAATTTATTTTTAAGTTATTTTTAATGAAGGAAAAAATCGGCGGGCGGGCAGGATTCGAACCTGCGCCTTCTGGTTCCTTGCTTAGTGGTCAGAGCGTCTGGTGTACCGAACCAGAAGGCGCAGGTTCGAATCCTGCCCGCCCGCCGATTTTTTCCTTCATTAAAAATAACTTGTAATCTTAGCATGGAAAATGCTTAAAAAATTCAAAAATATAAATTAAGTAAATTTATTCGTGGATTATCAATTATTAAACAGATTCCTCTAAATGAACTAAAATACCGCGAAATTATCTAAGTGGTGGAAAATAGGCTCACCATCATTACATAGGACCTAATAATACCCAGTGAACCCTATGGGTATCATTAGTTCACCTTTGCCTAACCCTGCCGTGACTGTATGGTATGATTATAAAAAAATATTTTGATATATTACAACAAAACTGCACCGATTATAAAATAAATTAAGTTAAAAGTATAACGTAAACTTGACGTTGGTTCCGAACAGTTTAAAATTTCCTTGTTTACAGGAAATTAGTATCAAATGGTCACTGCCGTTGACTTGTCAAAGCTAATAAGGTTTTTACCTCAGTTACGAAAGCTCCCTGAAGACATTACTAAATTATTAATAACTTTATAATTACCTTTAAACAATTGTTGGGAGTTTAGGAAATGATTAGACGCTTCAGTTATTTTTATATTTTGAAGAGCTTATGGTATACAATATTGCATTTTGAATTATATATGTGGGTTAATTTTTTGACTGTCCCGCTGCTAAGCATATTGAGTGTTTTAATTAACCGTGGGGATAGGCAGAGCAAAGCATACTTTGATCATGTCACTGGCATGAAATTTTGGATTAAATAAACAAATTAGAAAATTAAATTAAATTACAACTTTTTCATATAAACGCACACGCTGCACACATACACAGATTATAACAAATTAAAAATAAGTAGAAAGTATTTTTTCTTAAGGGGTTAACAGCTGTATTAAACACAAATTTGATTGGCCGTTAATTTCCATAAATTAGTTAAAAAAATACTGTAGATACCTAACATAAATTTTAGTTTTTTTTGTTGTTGTTTTTTCTTAATTTAAATAACTGGTAATTTCAGCATGGAAAATGTTTAAAAAATACAAAAAGATAAGTTTTCTTTACAGTGTTTAAATGTTCCGTGGGTGATACTTTAATGCTGTAAAATAATTATAACGATTTTCTATTTCAACAGCATCAAACCTTAATGTAGCATCAATATTCATAGTTTAAGTTAAATATTTAGAAAATATTTCTGCCTTAAAAATATTATTTGAGGTACCTAAAAATACACAAAATTTCCCAAAATAATTTTCTCATTTTACCCTATTCTACTATAACATTGCAACCTACAAAAAGAACTAGGAAAAAAATGGAATAGTGTTGTACTCACATTCTCTGGCGAGTTCCGTCCGTTCTGAGCGTCAAACAGGTGTCTACTCGCCGGAGCCACATCGCCTCCCCTTATATACGGGCTGCGAGCACCACTCGTAAACCACCGACGCTAGATTAAAAAGTATTATGTATTTTATAACGACTCCTGACGTCATATTACATCATATATCTTAGATATTTGATGATAGTTAAGGAAAAAAATATCAGTAAGTACTTTCTTTGTTTAACAACTTCAACAATACAAATAATTCGAAAAACTAAGTTTTTGTACTTGTTCATTAACCAAGGGATATGGGAGGCGTTTTAGAGAACTACAGTAACTTTAGCATTTACCACAAGCTTGAATATTTTCTTTACTACTTATTTAATCTACAAAATTAAAGTTTACCGATACAGTCGTAGGTTACTTTAAAGTGGAAAGCGTGGCAAATTAGGAAAAGTATTTAAATTATGTTTAAAAATAATATACTTAAGTGTGAGAATACCTAATGTTCCGGAGAACTAACGGCAGTTCAATAGGTGGTTGGCGGTTAATTATAGAAACCTATTTAAAATGAAATATATATTTTGCTTCCAATATTCATATTATACTCCGTTTAAAAAATACATTCCAAGTTTAAGGCAAATAAAGTGAAATGATTTAATGTAGTATGCAAATTACTCTATAATTATAAATTCTAAGTAAATTTTAATTCACGATAAACTTATGTAATTTGACACGACTTTTTGTAAACGTATTATAGTATGGCTCGTGGCTAACTTATAGCAACGCTGATCAAACGATCTGCAAGGTTAAGCTGCGCTTGCCGAGGTCAGTCTGTAGATGGGTGACCATTCTTAACACATCGACACCCCTCCGTGCCTCGGAGTGCACGTAAAGCCGTCGGTCTCGGTTGTCATACGAACACCTATGACAATCGTTAATGGTAGTCAGAAGCCCAAAAAGCCTGACAACCAGTCTATCCTTCGAATATCTTTATTGCCCAGAAATTGGGCTCCGCATCTGGTTAGACTGGAAGCCGACCCCAACATGGCTGGGAAAAAGGCTAGGAGGATGATTACAGTATGTGTTATATAATAGGGTTATATTTATCTGCCAGTTATTGTTCCCATGGTGACTATTACCTGTTGATAGAATTTTTCCTTTTTGATAATCTTAGAAAATATCGACATCATACTATTGTTGAGAACATTTTCGTTAAAAAAACTCATTTATACTTATGGCTCTTAAGGGATAGTACATCGTTCGAGCAAATCGTTAAGTGCTATATTTGAGTGAGATGAAGACAGAATATACATGCAAAAAAAACTAAAGATAACCTAACCTAAATTAAAAATTTAGAAAACCCCCGACCCGAAATGTAATTTGCCATTTTATGGTGGCGGCCATCTTGGAATTGAAATTTATTATAGTGTATAGTATTCTCCTAGTTAAGCGCTTTCATTTGATACCCATATTGAGGGAGTTGTGAAAAAATATGTAATCCGCTATTTTGTAGCGGCGGCCATCTTGGGCCGATTTTCATCAAACATAGCTAAGAACACTCCCGACTAATTCACCTTTCAAATAAAAAAATCAAATTCAAAACCGGTTCATCCGTTCGGGAGATACGATGCCACAGACAGACACACACACACACACACACACACACACACACACACACACACAGACACGACAAACTTATAACACCCCGTCGTTTTTTCGTCGGGGGTTAAAAACAAGTTGCAGGACATAAATATTACAGACAAACTGTAAATTTTAGTTCTAAGATCCTATTTCTGAGTAATATACTAACATTATTAAAGCTGAAAAGTTTGTTTGTTTGGTTTAACGCGATAATCTCAGGAACTACTGACCTGATTTGAAAAATTCTTTCAGTTATTAATGAAGGAAAAAAATATCGGCTGGCGGGCAGGATTCGAGCCTGCGTCTTCTGGAGGTCCAGCCGATTTTTTCCTTCATTAAAATAACTTGTATAAGATTACAAGTTATTTTAATGAAGGAAAAAATCGGCTGGACCTCCAGAAGAAAATAAATAAAAGCATGGAAAATGCTTAAAAACATACAAAAAGATAATTCTTTCAGTGTTAGATAGCCTGTTTATCGAGGAAGGCTATAAGGCTATAATATAGCGGAGTATCAATTAAAAATGTTGCAGAAACGGGGGAATATTCAACTTCTACGGGAACGAAATTGCGGGCAAAGGCTTGTACTTCTATATTTATCGTAAGGATAGACTTGTTGTCAGGCTTCTTATCGGCATAGTTAGGTATAACTTAACAGCCCTTTAGTCTATTTTTTTGCCACGAGCCCCTCTAAAACGGGGCCTGTACAAGTTACAATTTGACACTTGAATCGACAAACGAAACAAAATATATGGAAATGCCACAAGCTTTCGACAAATCGGGCGTTTACTAATGTAATTTCCATACATTTTGTTTCTATTTGTTCTTCGATTCGAACCTTAGATAGCAACTTGTATCGCTCCCCAGAATGCTATCTATCTATATCTTACAATATGCTGCAGCACTTAAGACGGCTTCCCTCCTTCCTTCCCTTCCATCCTTCTCCTCCCTTCCTTTAATAATTAAAATGCAACTAAAGATCATTTTCAATATTAGTTCGCACATTAAAACGTCTAAGTTAGTCCGCAATTTTGTTTTTTTTTAATTTCATGTACCCAATGACACTCGTGCCATTAAGAAGAATCTAATGAGGTGTCTTTTATCTAAATCGGTTGAGCCGTTCAGTAGTTACGAGTGGACATAGGAACGGACATACACACGCGTCAAACACGTAACCCTCCTTCGGCAGTCGGGTAAAAACTAGCCAGATTTCCGTATAAAAAAATATAACTACTCGAATTTGGTATAATTAGTTGATCCTAATATAAGCCAGGAAATGATTACAAATGATCTCATTAAGGATAATAGGAAGATTCAATGCCGTTTGCAGATCATATTACGGTTGTGTCAAAATTTAAGCGTATTAATTGCCTATGAATATTGTACCGACATAATCATGTACCTCAGTAGCTTTGATTGTCGCTGGTGCCTATATATGGGTTCATTTATAATAGATCATTGATCCTATTGATGTTGATCAATGATTATCTCGTTAGCACAAGCGTGGGTGCTTATCGTAAGGTCCTAGGTTCGATTTCTGAGTCGACAGTGTTATTGAAGTTTCTATTAAGAAATTTTACAGTTTGAATTTCTGTCCGGTATAAGCTAATATATAATTTCCAAAAATAAAGTATATAAGTATTATATCCATTGTCTAGTATTCATAGTACAAGCTCTGCTTAGTTTGGGACTAGATGGTGCTGTGTAAAAATGTCCCAAGATATTTATTTATTTATATATTATTTAGCTTCCCGCCAGCGGCTTCGCCCACGTGGTCTTGTAATTTTTTCCCCCGTTTTTGCAACATTTTTCATTACTACTCCGTTCCTATTAGTCGTAGCGTGATGATATATAGCCTATAGCCTTCCCCGATAAATGGGCTATCTAACATGGAAAGAATTTTTCAAATCGGTCCAGTACTTTTTGAGTTTATTCGTTACATACAAAAATACAAATCTTTCCTCTTTATAATATTATTACTATTAGTATTAGTATTAGTATATTAGTATTTGTATAGTTTATATGAGCTCTTCCTAGGATGTTGGGACCTGAAACATACTGGCGAACTGTAGAAAGCATTAGTACACTTTTGTCTCACCATATACGAATACATGCGTTATAATACTACAACATACACTATACACTCACAAGTCAAAGGCTACAGAATAATGGCAGCAGATAAATTCTATTATGTTAAGAAATATCCTTATTCCAAAACGGGTATAACTAAGATACACCTAAAACTAGTGCTATCTCACTTTATTGACTTCAGCACAACAAAGATAGCTACATTTTTTTAAGTCATTATTTAAGGTTTTTTTTTGTAAGAAATATAAGTTTTTTTTTTAAGTTTTAGAATTATCCCGTCCCACTGCCGGGTACGGGGCTCCTCGCAGTATGAGAGGGATTAGGCTGTAGTCCAGTGTAGTTAGAATAAGGTATTTAGTAATAAACTTTTGATGTTATTTTTAGTAGGCGGAGTGACGTAGGCATTGCGTAGGCGCGCACTTGCCTACGGGACTTAACGTAACCAATGCCCGTAGCGCTCCGTAGCGCGTAAGCCGTCGTAGGCATACATGCTTAGAATTGTAATTCCTCCCCTGTTGTACTAAACTAAAGTCAAGAATTTGATTTATATATTTGTGGAACATAGATAACATAATTAGGTTTTTTATTGATTTTAGGGACTTTCATTTTATTGACTTCGAGCAGCCGAAGGACGTAAGTTCGAATCGTCGGAATTTTTCTTACATAAATTTTTTTACACTTGTATAATTAATTACTGATTCGTACAACGTACTGCCTCGTTGGTATAGTGGTCCTAAGTGGGGCTGCTACGCTAGAGGTCCTGGGTTCAATTCCCGGGTCGAGCAGTGTTGTTGGGTTTTTCTGTGAAATTCCCAGTAGCAGCTCAGAGTCTGGATTTGTGGCTGACTGATAGCAATAGGCTAGCCCTCTATTACATGGGACCTAAACATACCACCAACTATAGCTGTACATTAGTAGACCTTTGCCTAATCTTATCGTACTTATGTTACGTGCCGCATTATTTCGAAAAGTCAGAGGTGTGCCTTGAATTCAACCTCAAGACCGTTGATTTGATAGTTGGTTATATAATTATTTTATTGTTTTAAATTTATTATATTGTATTGTATCATAGTATTTTATATGATAAGAAACGCGCTGGACAGAAACCGGTGGTGACATAACATCCGCTACAGATGCAACCCTGATGCTGACCACGATCCTCAGGCATGAGGAACCGACCCCAGAGAGAGAGAGAGATTTTATATAATATGGGCCTTGTAGCCTGAATTAAATAAATAAAAATTAACTTTGGTTTGATTTTCTCGCCATTTACATGACATCTAAACATCTCCACTGCGAACTCTTTTTATACATCTCCCATCTGCCCAACCCTAGAGAATAAGCGTGATGATTTTATATCAAACAAAAGTTAAGATGCCTGTTGTTAACCTATTATTTGCCCACTAATAGCCTCAGTTTCATAGACAATGCCGCGACGAGACAAAACATAATTGTGGCAATGTTAAATTGAAATAATAAAAATAAATGTTTCATTGAAATCGAAGGAACGGTTGAAATTGAGGCATCACTTGTAATATTGTTTTGAATTGTTGTGAAATATAAGTACTATTACGTATTATGATCTTGGAAAGGTAGTCAGATAATATAAGCTTTTTAGTTATCAATTATGAGACTATTTCTGAAATATGACAACCGTTACTTGGAACTGATACCGGTAACCTGTGGGTGTACACCCCTGCTAACCCTTTAAGGAGTACAGGGCGTATGATGATATATTTCTAAGTTCAATTCCAATAAAGTTCATGAATTGACGAGAAATCTCTAAAGTTGCATATATATACTATATTAGATTGCAAAAATTTCAGCCCAAAATCCGATCAAAATATAAAGAATTTAAATTTTTTTAATGAAAAAAGTAATTTTTGGTCACATTGTACCAAATAAACAAAGGAAATCAAGTTATTAAGGGTATGTTCTCATTCATTTGGCAAAAAAATGGATATTTAGAACTACAATTCCAAACTTTACTTTTCATCATCCTATTGAGATTTTGCAAAATTAATTATGAATAAAAACCAACCCTGTTAGCGACATCTCTATATAGAGAAAAATAACGATGCGCTTTTAAAAGTAAAAAAAGCAAAGAAAATATCTTTTGAAGCATCCAAAGAGGTTCGTCCAGCCTGATTAGTTGCATCCTTCCAGCAATTTTTTATTCATATAAGTTTTATACGCTGTCTGTCGTGTTTTCCTTTGAGTTTATTTAAAGATTTGCAATACGCAGTTGGATATACATGGAAATGTTTGATTAATTTCCGTTCTAATTAAAAATCAAAAGAGCAAGGCGTTATTAGTTTTTCTTTCCAAGTAGAAATAACGGTATGATGTTCCCAATACTTACAGTAAAATACTTTTTACGTATAGAATAGTTTTACAAAAAATACTGATATACCATCATACCCTCATACCCTCATGCCTGTATTCCCCGAAGGGTTAAGTAGAGGTGTACTTATGTACACTCATAGTTTGCCGGTATGTTAAGGAAACTTACATGGACTCGAGTATCACCCCGGGAAATAGACAATTTTCAAAATTTTCAAAATTTTCAATTAAGTAAGTACTATTACGTATTATGATCTTGGAAAGGTAGTCAGATAATATAAGCTTTTTAGTTATCAATTTTGAGACTATTTCTGAAATATGACAACCGTTACTTGGAACTGATACCGGTAACCTGTGGGTGTATACCCCTGCTAACCCTTTAAGGAGTACAGGGCGTATGATGATATATTTCTAAGTTCAATTCCAATAAAGTTCGTGAATTGACGAGAAATCTCTAAAGTTGCATATATATTAGATTGCAAAAATTTCAGCCCAAAATCCGATCAAAATATAAAGAATTTCTAATTTTTTTTATAAAAAGATTTTTTTTGTCACATTGTACCAAATAAACAAAGGAAATCAAGTTATTAAGGGTATGTTCTCATTCATTTGGCAAAAAAATGGATATTTAGAACTACAATTCCAAACTTTACTTTTCATCATCCTATTGAGATTTTGCAAAATTAATTATGAATAAAAACCAACCCTGTTAGCGACATCTCTATATAGAGAAAAATAACGATGCGCTTTTAAAAGTAAAAAAAGCAAAGAAAATATCTTTTGAAGCATCCAAAGAGGTTCGTCCAGCCTGATTAGTTGCATCCTTCCAGCAATTTTTTATTCATATAAGTTTTATACGCTGTCTGTCGTGTTTTCCTTTGAGTTTATTTAAAGATTTGCAATACGCAGTTGGATATACATGGAAATGTTTGATTAATTTCCGTTCTAATTAAAAATCAAAAGAGCAAGGCGTTATTAGTTTTTCTTTCCAAGTAGAAATAACGGTATGATGTTCCCAATACTTACAGTAAAATACTTTTTACGTATAGAATAGTTTTACAAAAAATACTGATATACCATCATACCCTCATACCCTCATGCCTGTATTCCCCGAAGGGTTAAGTAGAGGTGTACTTATGTACACTCATAGTTTGCCGGTATGTTAAGGAAACTTACATGGACTCGAGTATCACCCCGGGAAATAGACAATTTTCAAAATTTTCAAAATTTTCAAAATTTTCAAAATTTTCAAAATGGAGAGAATTTCTGTTAAGGAAAGCAAATATTTCTAAAGTTCTCCTTTACTATACTTAAGAGATGAAATATATAAATTATTTAATGCTTTAACCTCAAAATCCTTACTTATATTATAAATGCAAAAGTAACTCTGCCTGTCTGTCTGTCTGTCGCGCTTTCATTCTAAAACTACTGATGAAATTTGGTACACAGATAGCCTAGAGCCTGAGAAAGGACATAGGCTTTTTAATGCGAAGAAAGGGCTGTAAGGGGTTGAAATGACTATACGATAATACTATTATTTTATTTATTATGTAAACCTCAATAATAATATCATAAACCAATAAATATAATACTAGTTCATATTTGAAAACCATAAAGAGTACCAATGCTAACAAGCCACAGATTAAACTGGGGCGTATCCGCCGTCAATTGTCAACCCTGCCGCTGCAGCTGCATATCCGAAAACAAATAATCAGAGCTCGGTGTCGGCTAGACCCGCGGTTGATAGCGGTAATTTCGCGCGTCGCCGCACTTCACAGATGAAACACCAACAATTATAACTCGAGCGCTCAAAATGTTCGGATTTCCTAATCATAAAATTATCTAAAATAGTTTTATTATTATTTCTTAGCGTGTAATATATTTTATGTAGTATGTAGTACTAGCGACCCGCACCTGCTTGGCATGGGTGCAATCTCGTACTTTCTCTACTATTAAACTACCTTAAATCAATTTATCTATTGCCGAAAACTGCATTAAAATCCGTTGCGTAGTTAAAAAGATCTAAGCGTATAAACAGAAGAGAATACAGACTTTGCTTTATAATATGTTATTGAAAAACATATAATAGAGGAATATTTATTTCAGTTCTACTTTTGAGGAATTAATTCTAAATTATATATTTATTTTTATACAAGAATAACTTGGACAATTTATTATAGAATCTGTACAAATTAAAAAATCATAACAAACAGAATATGCGAGAACCTTATATACGGAGATATAGAAGATGTTTTACAACCGCTGAAATATGCAAAAACAAACACACAATTAGTTGTTTGTTAGTTATGACGATACGTTCGTATTCATGAGTACAGAACTAAGTATAAACAGAAAACTGTGAGCGCTCCCTAATATGATTATAGTTCGCACATTTATGTTTTAGTTGACAAACTTCCTTAAGTAAATGCTATTGCATAATATATGTATGTATATTTACTTATGAATATTGAAGAGAGCTAGTTGTCAGCCATTTATTTATTTATTATGGACACCAACGTCATACTCACAATCTACACTATAATATTATAAAGAGGAAAGATTTGTATTTTTGTATGTAACGAATAAACTCAAAAAGTACTGGACCGATTTCTTTCCATGTTAGATAGCCCATTTATCGGGGAAGGCTATAGGCTATATATCATCACGCTACGACTAATAGGAGCGGAGTAGTAATGAAAAATTTTGCAAAAACAGGGGAAAAAATTATAAGACCACGCAGGCGAAGCCGCTGCCGGGAAGCTAGTCACATATACAAATTAAGTGCTGCTGAGGATCCTTTATGAGTAGTATTAGGTACTTACAGATATGTGAATCATTTACATACGGACAGTACATTACATTTTTCAGATACATTATTTTATAATATTCAGAACTATATACAAGGTGGAAGGGACATCGACGCACATCCGAATACCATGAGTTCAGTACATGATTCTGGACACCCATGCGTTGAAATTTTCCGTAAAATTTTTCATTAATTTTTCTACAGTTTGTTTTACCTGAACGTGTTAAAAAACGTTATTTCTATCTACCAAAATTAGATTTATAATTACAAAACATTATTTCATTTATTTTGGATCGCGCACGCGATAACATTCACCGCGGAGCGTTATAATCGCGTTTTTAGCAATACACTGCGCGCTCTAAAATGTCAATATCTGTAATAACCGATCATTTTCTACATTAATGACCTAGATCATTTTATTTTTGACCTTGAGTGAAACCTTGTCCTTCCTTCACACTCCAAATTTATATACCGTCTATGCCTTACTATTGTTTATGACTGTGCTATGTCTATGACTTTTTTGACGTGTGACAGATGTCAAAAAGGAAGAACATTCGCGCCAATATAACTCACCACGACTTTTTAATGTTATAAAATAAGAAAATTACTGGTTAGCTAATTCACGGTGAACGGATTGGGCAGAAATTTGGCTTACAGATAGTTGTTATGACATAGGCAACCGTTAAGAAAGGATTTTGGGAAATTCCCAATGGATTGGGAAAAAAGATGTACGCGAGTACATCGCACAGCTAGTAATTTCTATACATATGGATAAAACCTTTTACGTGACATAGGATTATATTCGATCTGGTTACTTGAGTAGAATATTAATGACTTAATTGAAGTAATGTTATTGTACAAGCAAATCTGTTGTTATTTTGATGTAAAGGAAAATTCAATAAGGCAATTTAATTATTGTAAGTGTAGATGACATTATCATTACTAAGAAAATAAACTCAATACTTTTTTAATAATTATATTATAAACAAAATAATAATTATAAGTTTTAAATATTTTAATGACATTGGTCATATTGTTATTTTTTATCGTTAACTGCCGGTTTGAATCCCATTTCGAGCAGTGTTGGTTGGGTTTCTCTATGAAATTCATTACCTATACATTCATCAAATGTATAGGTATCATATAATTTAATAGTACTATATATATTATATATAGTATACATTTGATAGTATCTGAAATAGCGTCTTGAAGAAACAGTCATAACAACTTTGAGTCGGTCCTAACTGATATAAAGACTAGGGGGGCTAGACAAGTTGCATTTTGACATTCGAATCGACAAACAAAATGTATGGAAATGACACAAGCTTTCGACAAATCGGGCTGTCACTAATATCATTTACATACATTTTGTTTGTCGATTCGAATGTCAAGATGCAACCTGTTTAGCCCCCCAGCAAAGCAGCGTATCACGTTACGTTAAAGTAACAAATAAAAATACCTTTAAATTTCGATTTTGAAATTGCTAAATACGGCCTGAAAAATACCACCATAGCGTGTTTGGGGTTAACAGCACAAATTAAGCGGACAATACCGCCCACATATGGCTTAAATAAAACCTTTTAACTGCCAGTTTATATGGTCACATAACTCGATGGTGCTAAAACAAAATGGCGGCGCAACTTACTCCTATTCAAATATATTGGAGTCCATATCAATAGAGGCTGAATGTCTCAGTGTCCATAAAAAAAACAATAAAAATTAAAGGACTTAGGACCATATTTCTACGGCTGCGTTCCCTAACAGAAGCATAAGTAATTTTATAAAATGTATTATATTAATATTAAATACTTCTATTAATCTATACTAATATCTATATCTATATTAATATTATAAAGAGGAAATTTTTTATTGTTTGTTTGTTTATATTGAATAGGTTTATAAGATAGCCCAATTAATAGTGAAGGCTATATATAGGCTATATACTATCACGCTACGACTAATAGGAGCGGAGTAGCATTGAAAAATGTTGCAAAAACGGGGTAAAAACGACCACACGGGCCAAGGATGGGTCTAGAAGGATGACATTTTCCACAAATGTTCCTTTAGTGACGTAGGTGTGCACCAACAAAGGATTTTGGGAAATTCCTACAGGATTGGGAAAAATTGGATGAACCCGCGTAGCACCGCGGGGAACATCTAGTTTACAATATATTTTCCATATTAAAAAAGCATAAATTACCATTATAATTTATCTACAACATTATTTTAAATTAATTGCCAGAATATCATTGTGTTCTTTTGAGTTACGCTATTGTTATTTTGTAAAATCATTGAACTCCGCATTAAAAACAGAATTCTCTGAAATATTCTCCATTTCAGAGAATTCTGTTTTTCTTTATCTTAAACGTTAAGGTAAGGCAATATTTATTTGTAAAATATTATTACAGTATGGGTGAAATATTCCTTCTGATTGTTATTATTTAAGGGAAATTCAACAATTTTTAACCTCCGAAGCAAAAACGACAGGGTTTTATAAGTTTCACGTGTCTGTGTGTGTGCGTGTGTGTGTGTGTGTGACTGATTTTATTTTTGTTTTATTTTCGTTTGAAAGGTGAATTAGTCGGGAGTGTGTAGTGGCTTTGAGTGACGGGTCGTTTTATTCCTTGCAACATGGTTGAGCCAAACGGCGCCGATACACACGTCATGCTCGTGAACGGGTGGTCTGTCGGGACTGGTCAGCTCTTATTGCGTATAGCTATATTTTTTTATCTTAATACTCTTTAATTTTACACATTAAACTGCACTATCCTATATATTATAAAGTACCTAACTAACTATTAGGCAGGTACCTTATAATTTTATTTTTTATAAGTGTCTAAAGTTTCTTGCCGACTCTTCTCCATAATCCATAATTCCTCATAATCCTCTTTGGACCCGTGAAGTTTGCTTGACTTTTCAAAAGTATCTAAGTACACATCAAAATAAATGTATCTGGTATATGATACATAAGACATAATAACAGTTCTACACACCTTCTCTTATATGACTGGCGCGATGGTAATATTTTAAAGACAAAACCGACTTTGAAATGTATTTAAATTCGTTACCGCAAGTAGGCTTTAATGTTATTGATGAATAATTATTTAAATTGGCATTAATAGATTTATTGGCTACTTTCAAATTGATTGTGGCTATTGTAAGACAAGATGAATAGGATGATTAAGTTTCTATTGTTGTTCATCTGTGTTTCAATAAATTAATGTGGTATTGTTAATTATTTTATGTAGTTACTTGTTAGGTCTTCTTCTGTAAATGACATTAATGACAGCCCGATTTGTCGAAAGCTTGTGTCATTTCCATACATTTTGTTTGTCGATTCAAATGTCAAAATGCAACTTGTCTAGCCCCCCTGAGCTGTGTTTTGGACTTTTCAAAATTATCACGTAAACTTGTTGTTGTTTAGTAGTTGCTTTGGCATGTTTACGAGAATTTTGTCGTTATTATCAATCGATATAATTTGACAGCTGGTACATATCGCCAAGACAAACTTATTGATTGTTATCGTAAATTATCGAGCTATTAAAAGTGTGACCTTTCATGGTTATTACAGTACCTCTGAACATTAATTGCGACTGATAAATATTTTGTCACGCTCTCTACCCCTTTCCAAACAGTCGTAAATTAGGGATGATAGTTCAATGTTGCCAGATAGAGGAAATTTTGGTATTTTGTAATTAAAATCTGGTATTATTCATACTAGATTTTAATTACAAATATCAAATACAAATGTCATAGTTTTTTTATAAACCCAACTACCTCGTTAGTCTAGTGGTCCTAAGCCCCACTGCTATATTAGAAGTCCTGGGTTCGATTTCAGAGCCGAGCAGTATTGTTTGGTTTTTCTGTAAAATTCCCAGTGGCACCTCGGAGTCTGGAATTGTACTCGGTCGATCGCAATAGGCTCGACCTCTATCACATGGGACCTAGCATACCGGCGACCTGTAGGTGTACATTAGTACACCTCTATCTAACCCCCAAGGGAATACAAGCGTGGTATGTTTTATGTTATTTATAAACCCACCTTTATATCTTCATTACAAGCATTTATTTTTTACAAATACGTCACAAGTAAAGATATTCGAATTTAAAGTTAAAAAAAAAACTGGTAATTTTCTGTGAAATTAAAAAAAGTAAAAAAAAAAACGGTGCGGCCAAGGTTTGGGTCAAGTGGGTAGCAGATGAACCCAACTAACCACCATTTTCGTATGTTCAACGTTCTACCAAACACTCTGTATAATAATCACTTTCGAAAAGTTAGTTTTTATACCAAATCTGGCAACCCAAAACGTACAGACGTTGGTTCAGACGTAGATCGTAAAATTGTGTGTATGCGCAATAAATTGGCACATCATTACGATAGAGTGTTTGATCTAGCAGTTTGTCTAACACTTTATTGCGATCCAGTGCCAGACTGCGACAAACAGTGAGAAACTGCTCGACTCTAACTCCCGGTTAGTGTGGAGATCGAGACCCCTCCGTGCCTCGGAGAGCACGTCAAGTCGGTCCTGGTTGTCTTATGAATACATAATTATGAAAATCGTTAGTTGTAATCGTTAGTTGTAGTAGAAGCCCAACAAGCCTGAGAACCAGTCTATCCCTCGAATTTCAATATTGCCAAAAATTGGGTTGCCGAGGTCTGATGGCAGTCGCTTCGTGTAAAATACAGATTTTCAGCCGCATCTGCTTATACTGAAAGCCAACCCAACATGGTTGGGAAAATACTGGGAAGAAAAGATTAAATGTGGGCTACAATCATATTTATATACATATACATATTTATATACATTGACTTGTAAAAGTGTCTGAAAAGATCTATTTGCAGAATAAATATCATTTCATTTCATATATTTTATGTATTCTGTTGTTATTCTATACCAATATTATAAAGAGGTAGAGGTAGAGAGAGGTAGGTTCAAGGGTCTTATATTAAAGGAGCTCTCTTGATTACTTGGTTCTATTGTGTAAAAGTGTAGATAGATGGACGCGATAGTCAAGGTAGTCTAGTTTTTATTGTTTTTACTGTTATCATTCTTCAACTATTATCCTAGCGTTTTATTAATTAAATACCATATTTAATACAGCTTTATCTGTGAACAGCGTTGTGGGCTACAATATTGTACTTATTTATGTGTATCTCTTTTTGTAACACTGTATTTTGTAGCTGTTTGTTGTTCCCTATGATTAAAAAAAAAAGAGGTAAAGTTTCTGAGTTTATGAGGTTGTAGGGGTTAAGTACTTTATCTAATATTCGCAAATTATTTTTTTGATTTATTTCGTAAATAATGACATACATACATACCATCACGCCTGTATTCCCCGAAGGGGTAGGCAGAGGCGTACTAATTTACATCCACATTTCGCCGGTATGTTTTAGGTCCCATGTAATAGGGTGCGAGCCTATTGCCATCAACCGGGCACAAATCCAGACTCCGAGCTGTTATTGGGAATTTCACAGAAAACACAACAGCACTTTGCTCGACCCGGGAATCGAACCCTGGACCTCTAGCGTAGCAGTCGTGCTTGGGACCACTAGATCAATGAGGCAGTCAGTAAATAATGACGATACGAGAAAATAAATATTTTAACAATTATACTAACTGCCTCGTTGGTCTAGTGTCCCAAGCGTGACAGCTACTCTAGAAGTCCTGAGTTCGAATCCCGGGTTGAGCAGTATTGTGTAGAGGCGTGATGGTATGTTATAGTAATTAAATTTAATAAAGTTTGTAGGTTTTTAATAGTCCACGAAACTATACATAATTATATCAAATAAATCAATTTCATTCGCATCCCAATTTAATTTTTCCCGTGATACTGGAAGGTACTCAACATAACTGAGACAAGACTTATAGGACCTTATCACAAATAAGGTTGTATATAAAATATGCGAATGGTAATAAATAATAAAGGGCCTGTTTAACCACCTCTGGATAGTCGCTAACCGCCGGTTAAATAAAAAAATGGAACAAAATTTGTAACAAATTATCTGCCAGGTAATTTATCGGGAACTTATCATTAGGTGAAAGAAGCCCTAAAACTAATATTTCAAAAAGACTAGACTGGTAAGCAGCCCAACAAACGCTAGCTCCATCTAGTTACGAACATTGCTACGAGAATGGCTACGAGAGCTACGAGCTACGAAATGGTTCTGCGTAGGCCGCGTAGTTCACTTCCAATGTTTACTAGAGCGACATCTAGCAACAGTTTAGGTAAATACGATGTATACGTAATCGAGAGGAAAATTGTTTGGTAGTCGGCTCTGCGTCATGCAGCCTTTTAGCTATAGATGGCGCCACTCGATTCAGAGCTTAGTGTTTTCATATAAAAACAGTAATAGCAGTTCCGTGAAGAAAAAAATGTACCAGACACGGTTAATTTTTGTCTCAAATCAAATCAAATAAAATCAAAATTTATTTCAAATAAATACACAGAATGGTTTTGCGGTGGTTACTGCACTAAGCTCGGGGCTTGTATCGCAGATACCAACAGAGTTTAACAATTCCTATTTTAACATTGTTGTATTATGGACTCCGTAGACATCATAGGCAAGTCGCAAAAAATTAAAGTTAAATTAAATTAAATTCAGTTACAATTATTAGAAATGAACGCAAAAAGTCACTAATGTCTTGGTAATTCATGAGCATATCACTAGCCTGGAACTATTATTCTGACAGCAGGTTATATTTGCAAAATATGCAGCGTAAAAGGATGGAGAGGCATCCATCCATCTCTCGCTCGATGGCTTTATGCCATCTAGAATTTATCGGATGCCATAGATCTGGATGTCAGTCACTCCTATCTCTATGGTATACTCAGATCTCCGGTCTTTGGCCAAGATCAATATACATTCATCAATAGGTGTACATTAGTACGCCTCTGCCTACCCCTTTCGGGGAATATGGGCGTGATGGTATGTTTTTATGTTTATCATCAATCATCATCATAATTATTAACAGTCTGTATTCATCCTATCCTAGTTAAAGCCATTATATATCTATGGTTCTTTTCATAGATCATATAGAGCTTGTTTCGCAGCTTACTGATAAGTTACCGTTAAATTACTTGGCAGATAATTTCATAAACAAAATGTTCCATTTAGGAATATATCCAGTGGTTATCGGCTATCAAGAGGAAACAGGCCCTATTTGTATGAAAATTCTACATCGTACGTACTATGTAAATCAAGATAATAGAGATTAACATGTCACACTTCATGAAAAGTGCATAAAAGCTGAAAGTAAAATGTTCCTAGTTCATATCTGAAAGAACTTTAGAATTCACCTTGCATTTGCAAGTTAAAGCACATATTTTATTATGCTACGCTTCATGGCTTTATATTAGATTGTCGTAAGGGTGTATGTCCAATGCAGTGTAACTAATATTTGAAGAACACGTTTAGTTAGGGTTTAAAATCGAATGTATGTCTTGTGTGTGTATATTCTTACTCCAGCTAACAGGATTGGCTTAATATATGGATAAAAATTAACACTGTATTTTGTATATAAATAATGATGTAATTGTTTTTACTGTTTCTGTTTTTTGGTTGCATATAAAGAAGAATATTTAAAAGTATTTCTATGTAGGTATTCGATTTTACATATAGATTACAGATACAAAAACTTCTAAAATTACAATAATGTTACGCCTATATTCCCCGAAATGTTAGACAGAGTTGAATACGGTACAAACGCAGTTCCCCGATATGTTCTCGTCCCAAATGATGGGGCGTGATTTTGCCATAGCCAAAACTCCAGGCTGTTAAATTTAACCCACGACATAAGTAGCCGTACTACTAGAGATTAATGAAACAATAATTCAATTGTGTATTAAAGTGTTAGGTTATTATACAGTCGAACAAAATACGGTTTTTTTTATAGCCTACAGTGGCAGACGAGCAGGTGACCAGGTGTGGTAAGTGGTAACCACCGCCCATAGTCATCAGCAACGCCAGGGGCAAAGCTGAGCTGCCGCCTAATGTGTATGGTAGAGAGCTCTTTTTAGGCCTCATTTCAAGAAGAACATGTGGAATGAATGTTGTAGGTTGAATGTCATTATTTAACAATGTTCAATATAGTGTGCGACAATGTTTATTTCGAGTAGAGTCTCATTAAAAATGCATCAGCTGTGACATGCGGCGTCGCGGCTAGCCTCCGCACGCTTCACTTACTAAATATAATCTCTTGTTTGTGGTACGTAATTTATGTTAGTTTGTTTTATTATTCCAAAGTTCTTGGATATTGTGTATTTTTATTCTTGGCTGCCTTTTTTACCCGACTGCCGAAGGAGGGTTATGTGTTTGACGCGTATGTATGTATGTCCGTTGCTATGTCCGCTCGTAACTACTCAACGGCTCAACAGATTTAGATAAATGACACCTCGTTAGATTTGTCTTAAAGGCACGAGTGCCACTGGGTACATGAAATTAAAAAAAAACATGGCTGATTTCATACGCTTTAATGTGCGAACTGAGTTTGGAAATGATCTTTAGTTGTATCATGCCATACGAAGGCGGCAACGTATGTTGGTCTTATATCGACTAAAAAGTAAAGAAGAAGAATTAAAAAGATTTAAGTAAGTGCGGTGAACTATAGGTGTACAAATTTACACGGGTACGTTTAGGCCGTATCATCAGTTTATTCTATATTTTTAGGCAAATAAAGGTGGTCATTGAAATCGGCCCAAATGATGTACCGAAGGTACACTTATTGGAAAAAATACTCTGTATTACGCTGGTTAACACTAGTCGTACTTTTTTTTAATGTTGACTGGGGGATGTGAAAAAATGTGTTATTTAGGTATTATCGATTCCGTAATGATTTAATGGTAAAAACTGTCAGTGTCAGTTTCGGCAGTTTCATAGTGATTTCGTGGTAAAAACTATAAACTTGACAGCTGTCATGTACCTACGGTACAAATTTGAGCTGAGTTGTATTGGCTTTTGATGACCTCCTTTGATTTGGTTTGATTTATAATAGGGGCCATCCTATTACCAATAATCGGGAACAAATCCAAACTGCGAGCTGCAATTGACAATATCATAGAAAATCCCAGTAACACTTTGCTCGACTTGGGAATCAAACCCAAAGGCTAAGCGTAGCAGGGCTTGTGACTACACGAAGTATATCCTGAAAATTGGTATGCTAAAATCGTACATGCAAATTTTCATTCACAAAAAATCTGACAAAAAGTCTGATTGGAAGAACCGTGTTAAGTTGATTTTGGCCCAAGTTCGGGGAATAAAGGAATTTCTTATTACATTTATTTTCCACCTTAAATCCACTACCATAAAATTCAAAATTCAAATGATAAATATACTACGACGTACAACCTGATAACTGGCTTTACACTTTTCAACGTTATTGCAAAGTAATACGGTTTAAAATATGTCTTTTAAGCATGATTTCTATATTTAAATAGCGAATTTCAACTGTATTGTTTTATGATAAAGTTTCATTTGATTTGCGAAGTAAATTGTAAGTTTTATAGAAGAGATTGTTCTGGCAAGGGACCAGGCGAGATGTCGACGATTCGATTCCGTTCTAGATAAGTGCCGGCTCGTTGGGCAGCTGGACTGGATTTAAATTGGAACTAAGCTTACCTTACAATCATGTCCATACAATCAAATCCTTTGGGCTTTATTGAAAATCCTTGTAGACAGCAATTTAAGTTTTGTTAAAAAAAATATAAAAGTGTTTCGTGAACTTTAATGTAAGGTTTTTAGAGCAAGAAAACCCATGCTTTTTTTCAATACAAATAAATATGTCGAATTAACAGCTTTTCACTAAATGCATATGAAAGTATATACGGTACTTAGGTAAGTAAAAAAATCAAATTAAAAAAATTGCTGTCTATCTGTCTGTTGTTCCAAATAATCTATGAAACGGCTGGACCGATTTGACGGGATTATTACTCGTAATTATAAGGAGTAAACTTAGGCTACTATTCTTTATAGAAATGAATTTGCAGATAATTTTATGATAGCGCTTTGCATAATTCTTATGCTACTGACATAGAGTTAAAATTCAATTGATTTACACGTCTTCATAAGATAAACGAAAATATATTGTGATAATCCCGCTATATTATTATCATTGTAGCTAAAACAAACCTATATAAATATGTGAGCGTCCCTTATTACCGTGAGCTTAGGCTCCTGGACTCATAATGATTAATAGAGGGTCTGTTTTGATTAATGAGGACCGTATATTTACGGGTTGCGGTGAATATGTACCCATGTGTCCCTGATATCGTAACATACTTTAAAATAGGGACCTGGTTTTCCTGCCAACCCATGTAGGTACTTTTCCTGATAGGAAATTTTCAGTTGCCTGCTGGATTATGCACTAGTGTCCAGTTTAATGGCAATAGGGTTGAACCTGGGACCATGAACATGGGACCTACAAAACTTGCTGAAACTGTGTTAGGCAGAGTTGAACATAGGTTAGCAAAGGAGGTCATCGAAAGCCTCTCATCTCTCATCGAAACTCAGCCCAAATTAGTACCTGAGGTACATACACACCAAATTGTAGAGAAAAATCAGAGGAATTCGAAAAAATAGTTTTGTCATCCAAAACTAATTATATGAACAGTTTACAATTAAATCACGTAGCAACATTGAGTGTGCAATTGCATTTAGTTTCGTTTAAGAAATGTTTTATTTTCATTTTTTTTATTAAAAATTCATTATTATACTAAACAACATAACGTTGTGATAAATTAAGATTATAAAATAAGACAAGCTTAAACGACACTTCCACGTCACGAACGTGCATTTCAAGACTTGTTCGGCTTAGATTGAAATGAAATGAAATGAAATGAAATGAAATGAAATGAAATGAAATGAAATGATATTTATTCTGCAAATAGATCTTTTCAGACACTTTTACAAGTCAATGTTTGTTTTGCGATTTTGTGCTAGATGGCGTCGGCATTTCCTAACTGACGACCTCTGAGAAGAAACGCCGAAACAAACTCAGAGAATCATGGTCTCTTTTAAAGTCCAGACATAGTTTTTTTTTTTTTTATCAAATATGTGAGTGTCACAGTGTAGGACTATGTCTGCAACGGCCTTTTGAGGAAAGGGCCGCAGCAGCCATGAGTTGATCTATCCTGACAGACGGCAAGCATGAATCAGTCATCGTAAAGCTCGACCATATCATAGGGAGCTCAACGACCCGGCGCACGACACTACCAATCAGTAGGATATTTGCGTAGATCATTGGATATACTCAAGGCTGCCAGACGATTTAAAAATGATATTATATATAAAGGATAGTTAAACCTACATGGTGCTCACATTTACAATATATAAAATGTATGAATAATTGTAATGAAGTGTATGATTGAAAACGCTTTCGATATTTCAGATGAAAAATTTGGCCATCGCGAAGCCTCATGAGCTACTTACGTTGATATAGACTTTTGTCTACTCCATTGGGTGAGGCGGCGGGTTACTGTGAACAAAAGCAAGCGCCCCCGCCCCTCCGTCCCGCCGCTCACATACCTAAGGCGAGGCCACCTATTTCCGGGAAGATTATTCTAGGGATATTTTTACACAGCACCATCTAGTGCCAAACTAAGCAAAGCTTTTACTAGACAATGGATATAATACTTAGAAACTTTTTTTTGTAAATAGCTACATAAGAAATACCCAGACGAACACAAACACTCGTATATTGATCACTTAAATATTTATTTGAAAAAAATTGATACTAAAAGGGAAATAGTATTTATGTAAAAAATATCGTTATAATACAAAGCGTTGTTACTCTGTTCTTTAGTGTAGCGCCCTAAATGCCTAAACAGTGCAGATACGAACACACGGAGTACTTCCGGCGCGCGTGTGGATGTCAGTGACCTGTAAAGTTTCACACCGAGAAAATTGTGTTTGTAGGTAGAACTTTGTTTTTAATTTTAGGTATTCATTGAAAGAAATGTAGATGAAAAAAATGTTATTATTGAATTTAGGTATAGCTTTTTCCCGCGACTTCAAATCAAATCAAATCAAATATTTATTCCGTTCCATAATGTATATACAGATGGTAAACGTATAACTAGGGATCAATTATAGACTCTGTCGGGCACAGCATAGTAAAATAAAGTAGGGGAGAGGGAGAGTTTTAATAGGTTTATAATTATCAATTAATTTGTTAATTTATGTGTTTTAATTATCACACTATATATTTATCATATAATTATTTATTCTTATTATGTGCGGGTGCAGAGAATTTCATACAAAAACCGAACGAATCGAACCACTAGGTTACTAAGGCAATACATATATATGTCATTATTTAGTCAGAGAGAATAATAATTATTAAAAATCTTCTGTACGTGTGTATGTCATTAAACTTACTAAACGGCTGGAAAGCCAAAGCTGCTTTCGTAGTTCCAGTACCGGACTGCAGATCACGAGGTCGTGGGTCGTGGGTCGTGGGTCGTGTGTCGTGGGCCGTGGGTCGTGGGTCGTGGGCCGTGGGTCGTGGGTCGTGGGCCGTGGGTCGTGGGTCCTGGGTCGTGGGTCGTGGGTCGTTTGCCGTGGGTCGTGGGCCGTGGGTCCCACAGGACACAAATATTTATGTGATGATGAATATCAGTATTTGTGTTTGACTGGGTGTTTCCTATGTATAATAAGTAAGTAGTTACAAAAAAAATACAAAAAGTATATAAGTATTATATACATTGCTCCACCCAGTACCCATAGTACAAGCTCTGCTTAGTTTGGGACTAGATGGTGCTGTGTAAAAATGTCCCCAATTATTTATTTATTTATTTATTTAAAAAATAGCTAAAATAAAATCTATGGGGACAGAATGGCCAACATTCAACTAAGGGTAACCAAGTTTCTTTTACCTTTTACGATGTATCTGAGTCGATAACATAGGGTTGAAGCAGAAACAATCCTGTATCCCCCATATCTAACCCTAAACCGTCGCACTATCGCAGCTACACTGTTTTTATTCTTCTTTTATAGCACAATAACAATAGCGCCGAGTGTTTTAGGGTTCAACGATTAGATTAGCGACAAGAGAACGATTATGTTAACGATGTCCCATTCAAGAAGATTGAATGAAGGGGTACCTATTGTTATGTAGATTTTATGCCTTTTCGGGAAAAACTGCACCAATTTGGGCAAACGTTTTAATCTTATGTTGTAGTAAAAAGTGTTAGGAAAAGTAAAGTTAAGTACATACATCCATTCACGCCTTTTCCTACAGGGGTAGGCAGAAACTAGAGACTTCCACCTGCTACGGTTCTTTCATACTTCTTTAGCTTCCTCCACGTCATACACACACGCTGGTTGTGAGGACTATGCACCCGACCCTTTTGAAGGACCTCACCAATAAGGTAAATATCTTGGGACATTTTTACACAGCACCATCTAGTTCCAAACTAAGCAGATGTTGTTGTAGATGTTAGAAACGTAAAAATTTTACAGCTCTTCGTGTAACGTCGAAACGACTTGTTTATCTAGTTCGACTCGCTTGCAGACTGATGTAATGCAATTTAATATCGACAGTTTAATATTACATAAGGTCTATTTTACAGTGTATTTTGTTTATATTTTGTTGAAATATTTTACCAAAGTAGGTACTTGAATAGATGAACTCATGGCCGTTGGGGCAAAAAGCTTGTCGATCTAACCCGGAAAACGCAACGTAAGACTGCCTCAAACAAGATAGACAATTAGGTCACTGGGAGTCGTTGAATGTACGCGGCAATTAGGTCCAAAACTAAATATTATTTCATTTCAAGTAAATACTTAACTGTATAAAACCTATAAAGAAGAAAGACCTATACGACGACGTCTGTGGTCTTGTGGTTCGTGTACCGGACTGCTGATCACGAGGTCGTGGGTTCGATTCCCACAGGACACAAACATTTATTGTGATGAATTTAAGTGTTTGTGTTTTCTAAGTATTATAAGTATGTATTTACAAAAAAAAAGTATATAAGTATTATATCCATTGTCTAGTACCCATAGTACAAGCTCTCCTTAGTTTGGGACTAGAGGTGATGTGTGAAATGGCCTAGAATATTTATTTAATAGTAAATTAAAAAAATGGGGATAGTAGATAGTAAAATCAAAATCATAACATTAAAACAAACATTTGGCATTAACTTGTATTGTCGTAACAATAACAGGGAACGCCAAAAGCAGTTAGTGGTTTCTATTACACGACTCTCTGAAATTGAGAAGACATCTGTGCCTGCAGTATGTCCACAATATCCATTGTGACACTGTCTGTTCAATGTATTGGAGCAATGACAACTATATAATGGTACCAATCATTTCTTAAAAAAAAAGACTGGCTAAGTGCGGGTCTGTTTCGTACAAACTTAAATTGTATGTAGAATTGTAGATAGTTCGTCTGGAAGATAGTAACTTGTTGACATGCTTTCGGCATGTTGAGAGAAAAAGGCGAATGGGGAAGTGCTAGGAAGGGATGCCCTAAAAAGACTTATACCGATCTAATTAGTGAGGTCCTTCAAAGAGATCAGGGGCACAGCCAAGTTGGGAATTATCGTTCGGGTTGACGAACGAATAGAAACAAAATGTATGGGAATTAAATTTGTAAACGTCAGTTTTGTCAAACATTTTGTTGCTATTCGTTCGTTGATCAAAAAGTTAGATTGCAACTTGGCTACCCCGCAGGTGCGTTAGTACCCACAACCGTCGGGGGTTTAAGGCAAGATGCATGTAAGACAAGATGCATGTAAGACAAGATGCATGTAAGACAAGATGCATGTAAGACAAGATGCATGTAAGACAAGATGCATGTAAGACAAGATGCATGTAAGACAAGATGCATGTAAGACAAGATGCATGTAAGACAAGATGCATATAAGACAAGATGCATGTAAGACAAGATGCATGTAAGACAAGATGCATGTAAGACAAGATGCATGTAAGACAAGATGCATGTAAGACAAGATGCATGTAAGACAAGATGCATGTAAGACAAGATGCATGTAAGACAAGATGCATGTAAGACAAGATGCATGTAAGACAAGATGCATGTAAGACAAGATGCATGTAAGACAAGATGCATGTAAGACAAGATGCATGTAAGACAAGATGCATGTAAGACAAGATGCATGTAAGACAAGATGCATGTAAGACAAGATGCATGAACGTGGAGGAAGCTAAAGAAGTGTGCAATAATCTTAGCAAGTGGCGGTCTCTAGTTTCTGCCTACCCCTGTTGAAAAAAGGCGTGAGTAGGTACTGAGTAAGTATGTGGATCCTTACACTTGCATAGTACAGTATGTTTTAAGTTTCCCCTCAATGTTTGTTGCCGAAACTTATTTTTACAAAGTTTGATTAGGTATTGAGTATACCTAATCAAACTTTGTAAAAATAAGTCTAAGTAATTTATCTGTTATCTTTCCCATACATTACCTTCTTATATACTTACAATCATACATACAATGCTGCTTTTCTTACATACTTCTTTTGCTTTTTGTTTTTATTGTAAATGCTAAATATCTTTGAAAAGATATAAACTTTTTAGTGGAAGAAATAATACTTCTTTTGTTTCATACATACTTACCGGGTGCGAGTACTACGCACTTAATCTTTTTGAAGTAACACACGTAAAATGAAAAGCTCAGAAACTTGGAACTTAGTGAATTTAGTTCACGAAATGAGATTGTTATCGGAACAAAAAACTGTAGTTTCCTACTTAAAAGTTACAATAACTAGCATAACAACACATATAAAATATACTAAACTTAGTATAGTAGTTGGCAGTTCTTTCTTCTGCCTAGTTGAAGAAGTTTAAGAGGCGAGCGAGTGCGCCACTTAGAGCAATTATGTGTGCGCGAACGAGCAAAAATATAAAAACCTAGTTTAGTAAAAGTAGAATGTATGTTACTAAGTATTTGTGATTGTTTTTTCTTGCACGAAATATAACATTACATAAAGGTATCACATAGACAGGTTATGAGTATCATCAGATATCAATTTTAATGACGACGTCTTTGGTCTAGTGGTTCGATTCTCACAGGACACAAATATTTATGTGATGAATATAAGTATTTGTATTTCTGTGGTTGTTTCATATTTCTATAATTCAGTATTATATAACCAATATGGTGCTTTTAAAATAGAATTAAACGCAGTCTAAGCCGGCAAACGAGCACACGAGTTAGTTACCTGAGCTTTCTAAAGCTCCAACCGACTGCAAAGCAACTAAAAGGAGCAATTGGTTCTCAAAAGTTAGAACACACACAAAGGTGCTTTTCAACAGACTCTGACGTAACCAACTAACGAGTCAACGGTCGCCAACGAATCAGACCGCAAGAGATCCTACCATCGAGCAAGTCAGATATTTAATCACCTTCCAAAATTGAAAATGAAAATGAACAATGTTTATTTGTAACAAAAATGAAAAAAATATCTGTATGACAGTGAGGAATTCTATTCTGACCTTTATAAACTAGTACTAACTAGGTTTGTATACAAGTTATAGTACCATTAGGCTTAGCCACAATGTGAATGGCAAACACAAAAAACAACGCGAACCACAATTTAGCACAAAATAAACGTTCAAACAACAATAACAGAGCGTTTGTGCCAGTTTTTGGCACACTGTGCCGTGGCGACGTGCCAGTCGGTGGCTGGCCGGTAATTTGTTGGCATTTGTGCCTTCCACTGCCATTTGGCTGTCACTCCGCGCTCCGGTGGGTTATAGACAAACCGTGAGACTTATATTTTTAGTATTCAGGCCTTACCTTTGGGGTGGTAAAGATATTCTGTGTCTACAAAAGAAAAGGAAAATGTTGTTGATTTGAAGGTATGAGTATTAGTACACACGGTTACATATCAAGCTGCCAAATGTTTTCAAACGAACAGGGGGCTAGACAAGTTACATTTTGACATACGAATCGCCAAACAATATGTATGGAAATGACACAAGCTTTCGACAAATCGGGCTGTCACTAATGTCATTTACATACATTTTGTTTGTCGATTCGAATGTCAAAATGCAACTTGTCTAGCCCCCCTGCTATGACAATCGTTAGTTGTTCTTAGAAGCCAAAAAGCCTGACAACCATTGTGTAAGTCTGATGGCAGTCGCTTCGTCTAAAAGACTGATATTCAGCTGGATCTGGTTAGAGTTAAAGAAATATTACTAAGGATTGACAATAGCTTTTTTTGGGAAATGCTCTGGTAATTTGCCGTTAACGTTATATCTCATAAAGTCCGTTAAATATTAAAATTTGAAGTCTATGTCAACGAAATAAAGGTGATAGATCACACAAGTCTTCGTTATATAGACCGAGTTAAAGAGGTTAATGAATACAACCAAGCACAGTTAGTTATCATAGCAAATGTCTTTACGAAGCCAGTTTCAGTTTCTTAGAAAAAACGTCTCGGGGTCCCGTTTTTTGTGCCTACAGTGTTTACATGTAAATTTTATTCAGTGCTCAAAGGAATAGGTTCTCCTTTTTTGCACGAACTTGTAAAGTTGGGCAGATACTATTGAATAGAGTCTATGCATAGTTTATGTATTCAATAGATAAGGTGTACTTTCAATAGGATCCAGGTAGCACGATAATTTATATCGTTAGGGGTTCAAAGCCTAAATAAAATGTATGTATGAGTAAAAAGCTGCTTTTTCACTTTTGAATTATCCTGTTAGTCAGTGACCGTAAACTGACGGGATATAATATCTTGTTGGTGTTAAATGTTTAATATTATAACATAACAGAATAAGCGATTTATAAAATTAAAACATAACACTAAAAACGTAATATCTTAATTTAACACTTCCAGCCTTTCAATTCAAAAATTATGAATTAAAACAGAGTACCTGTTTCTTATTCATAATTTTGCAGTTAACTGTGGTAAACGGTGCTGGAGTCAAAATTAGCTCCTCAATTATGTTTGTACCATTTAATGTATACTGTTTCACTGTTTGTTCAACCAAATAAATTAAAAAAATCAACAAACCATCACACCTGTATTCGCCAAAGGGTAAGGCAGATTTGTACTTATGCACACCCTCAGTTCGCCGGAATGTTTAGGTCCCGTGTAATAGGGGACCTATTGCCATCAACCGGGCACAAATCTAGACTCCGAAACAGAACAGAAAAACCCAGGGACCAGTTGAAAACCAGTGCTGTGCCCTCCGCACAGCAATTACTGAGCTGGTTTCCTTGCTACACATAATATTATTATTTTGTAAGTTTTTGTGTACGTGTATTGTGTTGTGTGTGGCAAAATAAATGGTTTCTGTACAGAATTGTATAAAAGGTGTCTGGCAAAATTTCCTTTTGTACAATTCTGCCTTTGGGTCACACAGAGACGATCCAGGTAGATGCACTACCAGAGTGAAAATTATCAGGCAAAGACTCAAGAACTAAAAGTGCTACCCCACCCACCAAATCTTTTATTTTGAAGAAATCAAAACATCAGTTCACTATCCTATAATATTGCAAGAGTGACACTCACTGAGTCAATACACTATATATCCTTTTATGGTCCACTTACAATGTATTAGTATCAAGCTCACGTAGAGAAAACAAATAAAACAAACCGATAAAGTGCGTACAGTCGGCTAAATTAAAATGTGTACGTGCGCGCGCTCCTAATGAGCGAGCCTAATATGGCGGCGTTTATGACGTCATTGCAGCCTGGAAGAGTACAACTTGCATGTGTGGCGTCGTTGGTTGTACTTTTCTTTACCTTTTAACCGACTATGAAAAAAAGGTGAAGGCTTATGAGTTTAACAATGTCTCTATGACGTATACCTCCCTTTACAAGGTGGAAGGGACATCGACGCACATCCGAATACCATGAGTTCAGTAACATAATTCTGGACCCCTCTGCGTTGAAATTTTCCGTAACTTTTTTCATAAATTTTTCAATTTTTTTGCAGCTTTTTTGCTTGAACGTGTAACAAAACATTATTTCTATCTACCCAAATTAGATTTATAATTGAAAAATCATTATTTCAATTATTTTGGATTGCGTGCGCGATAACATTCACCGCGGAGCGTTATAATCGCGTTTTTAGCAATACACTGCGCGCTCCAGAATGTCGATATCTGTTATAACCGATCATTTTCTACATGAATGACCTAGGTCATTTTATTTTCGACCTTGAGTGAAACCTGGGCAAGGTTTCACTCAAGGTCGAAAATAAGTTGCTAGATAAGTTGCTATTTGACATTCGAATCGACAAACAAAATGTATGGAAATGACACAAACTTTCGACAAATCGGGCTGTCACTAATGTCATTTCCATACATTTTGTTTGTCGATTCGAATGTCAAAATGCAACTTGTCTAGCCCCCCATGTCACAACGTTTGTGCTTCGATGTCCTTTCCACCTTGTATGTGGTTGTAGAGATGTTACTTCGTAACTCACAAATTACTGATAATTTAATAACCTAACCTAACCTAAATTAAAAATTTTGAAAACCCCGACACGAAATGTAATTTGCCATTTTGTGGTGGCGGCCATCTTGGATTTGAAATTTGTCATAGTGTATAGTATTCTTCCAGATAAGCCCTTTCATTTAATACCCATATTGAGGGAGTTGTGACAAAATATGTAATTCGCTATTTTATGGTGGCGGCCATCTTGGACCGATTTTCATGACATAGCTAAGAACACTCCCAACTAATTCACCTTTCAAATAAAATAATTAAAATTAAAATCGGTTCATCCGTTTGGGAGCTACGATGCCACAGACAGACACACAAACACACACACAGACACGTCAAACTTATAACACCCCGTCGTTTTTGCGTCGGGGGTTAAAAATCAGAACTGTCTTATTAGTGAAGTGATTGGAAACGAGACAGCTTTATTACATTATTGTTGTTTGTGCTGGGTTCGATTTCTTGGTCAAGTAATGTGCTATCGAGTGATTATATGAGATTTTCAGCGGTAGCTAGCTGGCCCAACCCCTATCATAAGGGACGTAAACAAACCAGTGCAGTGTTGCTGTGTTTTAAGTAAGTACACCTTTGCTTTATTGGTATAGTTTAGTTTTTAAATAAGAATCCCTTGAAATCTTTCCTTTCTCTGGTTTGTTTAAATAAATTATTTTCTTTATTTCTTTAATATTTTTAGGTACCATCACGCCTGTATTCCCCAAAGGGTTAAGCAGAGGCGTGTTACCCTTTCACGCAAAATATACTGAAGGGATTTTGATGAAACTTCACAGTATTATAGCATCAGAATAATACAGGATATGAAAATTTGGGATGCGGTTGAAGCCGCGGTCAACGACTAGTATAATATACAGATATAAACAAAACATAATATACTGATTTCTGACACTTACGCGAAAACTAGACATTGAAATAAAACAACTTTTTTATATTAAAATAATATCAATATAACGTGATAAAATCCGTAAAAAGTAGTTTTATTTCAAAACATCATATATTTTTTTGAGGCTTGTTAAAAATAGCAGTAGTTAAGTTAATCGTCATCTCTTGATTACAAGCACTTGCGTGGAATGACAACACTAATGCATGTTTTGCTTTCATTGCTAACACGGAAAACTAACATTAAGGATAATGAAATGTTTACTAACTTTTACTATACGAACATATGGGTTCATTATAGTGGACAAATTTGTAAAACTGCTGTGTGACGGTGAGTTTAATATAAGAACTTTAACTAGCATTTTTCCGCAGCTTCACTCGCGTCAAGTTTAAACCCCGTTTTAATTGTTATTCTGTTCGGGGCGGAGACAAACCCAAAAAATCAACAACCATGAAAATAGGTCCAGCAGTTCTCGAGTTATAAGTGTTGTAACAAACCCGACTTTGTTTTATTTATTACTAGCTTCCCACCATACCCATGGTCTTATAAATTTTTCCCCCGTTTTTGCAACATTTTTCATTGCTACTCCGCTCCTATTAGTCGAAACGTGATGGTATATAGCCTCTAGCCTTCCCCGATAAATGGGCTATCCTCTATAGGTCCAGTAGTTTCGGAGCCTATTCAATACAAACAAACAAACAATCAAATCTTACCTCTTTATAATAATATAGAAGAACAAGATAATTTAGCAATTATCCGGCCTAAAGCTAAGCAATATAACTGTATGCACCATTAAAACTACCGTACTATCAAAGTTAACCTCTTTCTTCAAGAATACAAGCATTTACGGATATATCCGATTGGATAACCAGCGATAGTCGTTAGTCGCCCTTGAGAAGTCTAGGCAGGGGCTCGCAATATTTGATCGTATCTCAAAGGGGCGGTAAATGGTTGGTGTTCAATTATGCAAAGGAAACAGGTGGGGTCACAAGAATACTAAATTACTACTGATCAGGGAAATTTATGCAAGTTTCAAAGAATTATAGTATTTAAATAGAGCTTAGTTAATTCTTAAGCCTGTCTAGTTTGTTCAACGAAGGTCCAGTATTGAAATAAAACTACTTTTTACGGATTTTATCGCGTTATATTGATATTATTTTAATCCCGACGTTTCGGACCCTTTACAGCGTCCATGGTCACGGGTGACTAAGGTGGTAGGCGTCTTGAAGTTTTAATTACTAACAGCTACCCTACATTTCTGTTAATTATTGGCAATCCGATTCACGCAGAACGAGCTCACCGTATCCTTCGGTCTTGCAGTTTTAGGCTTGGATTTAGATTTAATTGAATCTATAATCGGGTTCCAAGCAGGTGGTAAGACCCAGCCATCTTCTCTATTGAAATTTGGATGTTTTTGAATTTCAATGGCCTCACGAATCATCCTGGGTAGGAATCGGTTTTCTTTTGCGAGGACTTGTGGTTGGTCAAATCTGATGTAATGCTGGGCCTTGTCAAGGGTGTGCTCACAAATTGCAGACTTTCCGGAACGGCGGTGTTTGACATCAGCGATGTGTTCTTTTACGCGGGTCCCTATGCTTCGTTTAGTTTGGCCTATGTAAGAGAGACCACAGTCACAATCAAGCTTGTATACTCCCGCATCTTGTAGAGGTATATGACACTTTACAGGTGGTAAAAACTGACCGATCTTCTTCAGCGGCTTGAAGTAAGTTTTAATTGAAGCACGCTTCAAGATGTAGCCAATCTTGTCAGTGACTCCTCTCACATATGGTACTACTGCAGGTAAGCGCTCGACTGTGGCACGTTTCACGCGGTTTCTGTGACGCAGGCGCGGTATTCGGAGCTTGTTGTCGTGCAGTACTTGCTTGACATGTTGAAGCTCTGCAGCCAGGTGTTGCTCGTCACAGATCCCACGTGCTCTCTGAAACAATGATTTACCGACGGTAGATAACTGTGTTGGGTGGTGGTGTGATTCACCATTTAGGTATTTGTCTGTATGGGTTTTCTTTCGATACACAGTGTGACTCAAGGTGTTATTATGATTACGAATAACCAAAACATCTAAGAAAGCTAGAGAGTTGTTTGCCTCCGACTCCATAGTAAATTGAATTTTAGAATGTAAGGAGTTGAGATGGTCTAGGAATGCTGTCACTTTGTTAGATGGTAGTATAGTGAAAGTATCATCTACGTACCGCTTGTAGAACCTTGGTGTTACAGGAGCAGATTGTAGGGCCATCTCCTCAAAATCTTCCATGAAGATGTCAGCTATTATGGGAGATACAGGAGAGCCCATTGCTACTCCATCTACTTGCGTGTAGAATTGATTGTTCCACAACAGATAGCCGGATGTTAGGCAATGTTTTAGTAATTCAGCATACTCAATAGGCATGTTGTTCTCTAATAATTTCTTAGACACAATTCTGATGCAGTCTTCCACCGGTAAGCATGTAAATAATGACTGAACATCAAAACTGACCATAGTTTCATCATCAGTGAGTTGTAGGTGTTTTATTTCACTGACAAAATGGTATGAGTCCTTCACATATGCTGCTGTGTTTCCTCTTAGTGGTGAGAGTACTTTACCTAGACTTTGTGCCAATCTGTAGGTTGGGGAGTCGATTTGGCTTACTATTGGTCGCAGCGGAGCATTAGGTTTGTGTATCTTAGGTAATCCATACAGTTTTGGTGGTTTTGCACAACTAGGAATTAGGTATTTTACGTCGAGTTTCAAGGTGTCGGAGTGCTTTTTTATCAAATCACTAGTTAATTTTAGTGTTTTTGCTGTCGGATCGGTCTTCACTAGTTTGTATGTACTTAAAAATCCGTAAAATCCGTAAAAAGTAGTTTTATTTCAATGTCTAGTATTCGCGTAAGTGTCAGAAATCAGAAGGTCCAGTACATAAAAAAAAGTTTTGATAGAATTGAAACATTTCTCAAAAAACATTTGCAACAAAAAAATCTGGATGAAATACATTGTTTCGCATTATGCCACAATGAAGTTATTGATACCTAACATCGAATAAAGATTACTTTCCTGTTAAAAAATCAATGTATTTCTTAATAAAGGATACAAAATTGATTTGATATGGAACGATTTCATTGTCATCATCATTATCGACCCTTATAATGTCCCACTGCCGGGCACGGGTCTCCTCTAGGGATTAGTCTGCCAACCCGCACTAGATTAGCTTTAGGACTTATAGCCTAATCTAGTGCGGGTTGGCAGACTTCACATGCCGTCGACAAAACCTCTCAGCCAGGTTTCCTCTCGATGTTTTCCTTCACCGTTAACCGAGTGATAATTACGCACATGATTTCGAAAAGTCCGTGCCTTGGATTTGAACTCGAGACCTTTGACTCGGCAATCCAATGATTATATCACTAGGCTGTCACTTAAAACGATTTGTATAATCTAAAACACTAAACAATTCAATTGCCAACTTCTACTAAAGAGCTAAGAAGTACATATACTTCGTACAACAATCAATACTACTCCACGGATTCATGTCGAGTGCCACAGTGCAATTTGCAGCACTTCACTCAAAAGCGAAGGCCTTGTTGAGTGTTCAGAAAGACAGTGGAATAGAAACAAATAAATTAGACTACTTGAATACAGCGACTGTAAATTAGATAGACGGACGCTGAAATTGAACTATGTAATTGGTTTTGAAATAAACCTACTTTTTACTGATTCTATCGCGCTTATTATGATTTAAATCCCGACGTTAAGAAACCTATAATATATGTATAATTATTTTCTTTTTAGGGTCGCTTAAGATTAGTTGAATTATTATTATTATTATTATTTTTTTATTGCCTACAGTGGCAGACGAGCAGGTGGCCCACCTGATGGTAAGTGGTAACCACCGCCCATGGTCATCAGCAACGCCAGGGGCAAAGCTGAGCCGCCGCCTACTGTGTATGGTAGAGAGCTCTTTTTAGTACCAAAAGTTCGTCACTAACGGCCCTTAACAAATCAGTCATAAGATTTATGTAATAGAGATAAACTAAGAAACTAAATGTATACATGACCAAGCCTAAAAAAGCTATACAATATATAACAACTGCTTGGTCTGCAAATCATCGAAGAAGGAGGTACTGGCGACAGGGGAGGATTCTACGGAAATATTTAAATTAAAGAATGTTAGTTTTTTTAAGTGAATCCTATATCTTTACTTCTCGTAGACAATAACTAATCTAAAGACAGATTTGTTATTGCAACCGTTCGTAGAAATAATATCCTTCTCCTAAGATTTTTCTACATACATATACTAGTTGGCTTACAGTGTCAATATCTATAGGTACTAATATTATAAAGAGGAAAGATTTGTTTGTTTGTTTGTTTGTAATGAATAGGCTCCGAAACTACCGGACCGATTTCAAAAATTCTTTCACCTTTGGAAAGCTACATTATCCCCGAGTAACATAGGCTATATATCATCACGCTACGACTAATAGGAGCGGAGTAGTAATGAAAAATGTAGCAAAAACGGGGAAAAAATTATAAGACCACGCGGGCGAAGCCGCTGGCGGAAAGCTAGTTTTGTATAAAGCTACTTCCTTCATAGGTATCTCCCATTTTCTAGGCAACATCTTAAGGATAAACTTGGTTTATGATCTGCAGTTAGTTATTTCAGATTTTGGGTATAGAAACACGACAATACAAGATAAAATCCTATTGTGTGTTATTCAAAAATACAATTTCGGCTAAGTAACATAAAATTTCTTCAAACCCTGCTCTTATTTCCATTTCAAAATTACTCTACCAGCCAGCCAAGCTAATGTAATTTCATGGCTATCGATTGGAAGATTCCAGTTCCGGGTTTGATTGGACAAGACGTGACTAGCTGGTCGACTGCAGCGGTGACGTCATTCATGCCAATTTGCGTCAAAAACGTGACCACTTTGGTAGAAATCTAACTAAGGTGGCAAACAAGCATACGGCCCGCCTGATGGTTAGCGGTTACCGTAGCCTATGAACACCAGAGGTATCACTCACGCGTTGCCGACCCGAAAACCTATTAAAGGTTTATGGAGAATTCACTGCGCCGACAGTTTGAGGGAATATACCTCTTGCTGTCAGCGCAGCGCATCCTTAGAAGGAGCTTTGTTGGTTGCATGTATATTGTATTTGTATATTTGTATGGTGGTTCTATGTGCTTTAGCTATGAATTTCACACTCCCCTGTCAAATTCCTAAAGACAAGCAGACTTTTTGAAGACTTCCCGTGAACAAAAAAGGGTGGGGAATGAAGTTTGAAAAGTATATACGCAGAAGTAACTCTGTTTATCTGATCATCTGTTACTCGTTCACGCCTAAACCGCTGAAGAGATTTCGGTAAAATTATTTAGGAGATAACATCCCGAGTATGGATATTGATTGTATTAAAATATTTAAAATGTTTTAAGCTAACCCGCTTTACAGGAGAAAATCCTCCGAAAGCTTTGATGTTGTAAAAACATATCCTATATTTTGTTCACAAAAAAAATTAAAGCTACGTGATTCAAATCCTTCGGCAAAAAGAACTATAGTTTTAGTATTCAATACTTCACCGCTCTACGCCAGTGAGAACCAAACTCCATATATATTATATTGCCGTCTATCTTAGCGCGCCATATTTTCGTTACTCTAGGAGTCAACTGCATTGCAGTCTTCGATAGACGAACTACACAATAAAAGAGGTAGGTACTAGAAAGTCAAGAACGTTTTTCACTGTTAAAGCGGTTTAAAAATATGTCATTTTTATGCTCTGTCTAGTTACTGGACTAGTTTATATACTAGACTCTATTATGATAGCGACTGCTACGCTAGAGGAATTAGGTTCGATTCCCAGGTCAAGCAGTGTTATTGGGTTTACCTTTGAAATTCCCAGAATTCGGAGGTTGGATTTTGGCGACAGGCTTGCCGGACCAAAACATAGTGGCAAACTATCGATGTGGTACGTCTCTGCTTATCAAATTCAAATTCAAATTCAAATCTTTATTGCTTTCATATGTAATAAGGATGTTACAATAATTTGTGGTATCAATATGAAACCCTGCAAGGGCGCTGCAAAATTAATATTTTAATGGAATTTGGTACGATACAATAACAATATTATCATTTATATTTAATTAGGTATTAATACAGTCATCACAATAAAAATTAAATTACATATAAAAATTACATAAAAAAAAACCCTTCGTGGTATGCAGGCTTGGTATTCTATGTTTTTTTTAACGTTTGTAAAGGCTACACAGGGCTTATTCCCTTGAGTGGGAGTTACTTTTTGTAAAAGAAAAATATTAAAATGTTATCTTCGCCTGGATTAACTTCGCAGCTGTTTCCAAGTTTTGTTTCAGTTTTTAATACAAGTTCAACAGTTTCAATTAAGTTTACTCTTGATTTTGCGTTAAGTTTTAAAAGTACCTAAGTAAGTAAGTACTATGGAGTTGGTAGACTACATCGTACTGTACTGTAATATATATGAAAAGTATCATTATGTGGGATCGGGTTATGAAATAATAGCTGGTTCTTGTTGAATTTGACTATATAAAACAGTAAATTCGGATAAAAAAATAATCGTTTTAGTCGTGTCTCTTCGTTCGTCGTCTCCCATTCACTCCCACGCCATCTTCGTTCATCTTTCTCCTTTCGCTTCATTCAGTCCTTTCATTTGCTTCCGTTCATACGTTCCATTTCAATTAGAATTTCTTCCACAATTAAAACAATATAGGAATATAACTTGTTTTAATTATTACTAGCTGTACGAGTATTATTGTCTCTAGTTTCTGTCATCAGCGGTCATCAGCTCTACGAGCTGCCGCATGTCGGCAACATTTGTTCTGCTACGGATCTCCTCATTTCTAAATCGATCGCGTAGATGAATAACAACCATAGCTCTCGCCATAACTAGCTTAACATCTTTTGCGTCAAACATAATCAGAAAACCAAAACATGCTTTTGTTCCCCCATAATTACAAAACGCAATTCATTTCGCACCTTTTGGTTCATTTACGCGAGACATGGGAACGATAAATTTAATTACAACATGTACAGTCAACAAAAGAGATTAGTGTACAGACAATTTGTGTTTCGGCAAAAACACCTTTTTTTATCTACCAAAGTAGTAACACATTGTTACACAATGTTTGTCAAAACACAGAATTATGTATTAATCTACCTATACTTATATTTTTGTCGTAAGGCACTGCAGTATACGTAGTTGACGAAAAGACGATGCGAAATTTCCCAAAAGCTACCCAGCCGAGTCGGATTCGACGAGTAACCTCTTTCTCAGTTTCTCGACCTACCTACTGGACGGTTTGTCCAAGATAGACATACTCGTCAACAACTTCGAGAGCAGAGCTCCCAACTGATATTGGCATGGGCACGACATGGCGTTTGATATAATTTTCGTCTTGCCCAAGTTCATTTTAAGACCCACCTGCTGGGAAACTCTGTTATCTATTTTGTTGACTGTACAGTGCACATACGTTTTTGAAACACGCCTTTTGGATGGGGTTGCGTAAGATAATACGCTCCACAGAACTGTGTTATCACATCCTAAATTACGGTTTAATTGAGACAGCTGTTTATATGTACAATACCAAATAGACTCGCCATATTCGTCAATTTACGTTCGTCCATCCCTCTATAGGTACCTATTAATTTAATTATTTTTTATTAATATAGGTATATATTTTTTTTGTATTGTTTATAAGTACATCACGGATTATTCGCTCTATCTTTCTAGATTATCCTGTCTGTGCATCCAATGCATCCAAAGGCTGTGCTATTAGCGATATGACCGCAATTGTATCCTTAGTTTGATTGTTTCTTTTTGCATGTTGCTTCTTTGTATGGTGTACCATAAAGATTATTCTATATACTTAACCCAAACCATCTTAACATACCTTTCTCAATCCTCGTTACTATTTCTTCTAAATTATAAGTATTATATTCATACAACAACGCTATCTCTCATTATTTATATCTTTTGATTCGTGACGAGTTCTTTTTATGTCAAATTTAATGTCCAGTCTATCACTCTTTTGCCATAAACCGATACACACGTGTTCACTTTAAAAAAATAATCCCGGTTCCCGGTTTCCAATCCCGCAAATTTCAATTCATTGCAATCCCGTGGAGTGGCGGGACTGAATCATTTTAGTTTGAAAATGTAAAGAACTTTAGTTAATGGAACTGTCATTGTGTCGACCAACGTAACCGAATGTTGGCCTTTCATATTGTTACTGCACTTTGATATTTTTATTCGTGTATGTTTGTCAACATCCACAGAGAAATATATTGGATTATAATGATTTAAATCTACGACTTGAGCTTCCGTTTTCCTTTATTACAGTCCAATAGTTTTCTTTCTCTGATTTTTACGGTTGATATAAGCTCGTGCCAATTTCAAGCCGGACAATAAGTTTGACAAGAACTGTACCTACTCACAATACGCGCGATATAACTTGGCCGGACTAAAGTTAGCCGTTTCAATGAGATAATAAAAGATCGATGAAAGGACCTGGGGGAGTATCAACGTAGGACAGCCATGACTAAGAAAGAAAAAAACGATAAAGAAAACTTCCTGAGAAAACCTGCATGCTTGAGAGATTTTCCTGACGGCGCCGTGGCAGACTTCAGCCAATATGCAAGAAGACCCGCACACGGTATCTAATTATGTTCGGTAAACAGTTCTCGTTTAGCTTTTACTAAACAATGTCTAATGATAGCGCAAACTTCACATATCTTTAGTAACTAATTTGATTGATGTCTTGTTTAACCGTTTGAAATGGATGGCCTTTATGCCAGAAATGAGAGTGCTTACTAGTTTTGAGATTTCCGGTGTCTAATTATTGGATTACGACTTTATTTTTAGTCAATACTAGGTACATCCATTAATTTTAGTAACCCTACGAGGATAAGTGAATGTAGCCCCGAAAGAGTACTTTTAGAATACTTTAAACCAAACGAGTACAATCGTTATCTGTTCCATTTTTTTAATAGTTTAGCCCAGTTTGTCCCACTGCTGGGCAAAGGCCTCCTTTCCGCCTTCTAAGACGCTTTGTCTGTTGACTTTAGGATCCAATCTCTGTCGTGGGAGTCGAGTTCGTCACGCCACCTCCATCTTGGCCGACCACGCTGTCGTATTATTTCGTGTGGGATGATCTGTTTCAATTATGAACAGAAATATTGTATTGCTTAATTTATTTTTATTAGCTTCTTAGGAACCTATCCAAATTAATTAATTCAAAAAACCTCATATGTTTACATACAGAAATACAAATATATAGATCCAGAACATTTTTTTTATACCACTAAGGTGGCAAACAAGCATACGGCCCGCCTGATGGTAAGCGGTTACCATAGCCAATGGACGCTTGCAACACCAGGGGTATCTATCACTCGCGCGTTGCCGACCCGAAAAACCTCTTAGAGGTTTATGGAGCATTCACCGCGCCGACAGTTTGAGGGAATATACCTCTTACTGCCAGCGCAGCGCATCCTTAGAAGGAGCTCTGGCGACCTTACTCACTGCAGGAACACAACACACAATAAAGTGTGTTATTTGGCTATCATAGACATATAGTTTCATCCGGGAATAGGCCAAGCGACTACTGGCGCAGAAGTTGAATTCTCAACCGCTGCGCAAGCCGCCAATATTATTTTGTACCGTCAAAATGCCAGACTACTTCAGCACAAAAACTTCTCTACGGGTATGTTTAAACTGCAAAGTTTCGTCACTCTATTTAGTATTAAAACTTCAACGGCCACACTTTCAAGATGGCGAACAAAAACAACACAACAAAATACTTTTTAAAGCGCGAACGTGACCAGAATCATTATCATAACCTACTTTCAGTGTTAACTTTTTATTTCTAAGTCTAACAAAGTCTAGACTCAAATTCCCTACAGATTATGCCGAAAATAGTACAGAAATCCTGTCCAATACGAAGGGTATTTGTGTGTCCTTTTCTTAATAAGTAGGTAAGTACACAATATGTTCTGTGACTCACAATATAATCTGTAACTACGGGTTCTGTCAACTGTTCCCCAAAGCAATAGTTTTAAGTATAAATGTATAAGACAATATAGAATTATCGACGTTAATGCAACGTATACTTTTACCAACTGACAACAACATATTTTATAGACTGCATCTGCAGGCGACCACAGCGGCACTACTGACTAAATGACTTGCGCATCCTAAGGAGGTCCCTCTCTTCTTCCTTCCTTCTATTTCTTTTTCTCTAGACCTTTTGCATCAAAAAGTGGGATCCACAGGCAATAAATATTCAGTTATATAATTTTAACCCCATTTATAAAACCACGAACAATAGGTGAAATCGTCGAAATATTGAACGTTACTGTGAAAGGGTTTGTGCGTTTGCATTAGGATACTAAGTAATAAAATGTATTAAGTGATATATATAGAAGTATAATATAAACTTAATAGTATCCTCGAAGACACGTACGATATTGCCAAAACTGCTATTCACGTTGACATCGATCGCTTACACTTGTCCAAGAGTCTTGTTCACTGGATGTGGCCGAAATAAAATTGTGATAGTTATAAGAGTCGATTTTATCTCTTCGAATGTCGGACTTGAATTTCTGTCTCTGGATTCGATTGCCAGGTCGAGCAGTGTTATTCGGTTTTTCTAAATTCTCCGAGCTTGGATTTTTTCCCGGTTGATGGCCAGACGCTCGCCCCCTATTACATGGGACTCAAATACATTGAGGAACTACGGGGTGTACATTAGTACAATACTATTATAAGGAGCTTGTCAGATAGAATCGTTACGTCATGCATGTATAAACATTGGCTAAAAACTGCAGCATGATAATATTATATGTAAATTTTCTGTTTTAATTTAATTTTATGTTCTTCCTTTAATAGCATAATATGAATCTTGTGTTCGAAATAAAGCATTATTATTATTAGTACACCGCCCAACTCTTTGGGGAGTACAGGTCTGATGACTAAAACCTATCCACTAGCTAAATCATGAGTCAATATAGTAAAAGAGTAGTCAACGAAACACCAACCTTTAAATTTCATGATACTTTAACTTTACTGTCCATCAAAAAAAAACTCATGCTATCGTTTTTCATACAAGTACATAACTACTTGAATACTTAACTGTAACTTTTCGAATACTTATCTTCGAAAACTTATGCTAGCAGTTTTTAGTTCCCTTAACATCCGCCGCAGCGCTTATCAGTGTTTCATACAAAATAATTCAAATTCGATACGATTACGTTTATTACTATTTTACTACAGTAACTCGTGCTTGACCTACAGACATTAATGAGAACATGAGTCCCCGCATACCTTCACATTGAAACTCGATAACAACATAGTCACAATCTCATCAAAGTGTGCATTGAATCTGAAGACACATCAGACCCACAGATCCGGAATCCATCCACTCGGATCAACGCGCTTATTCCAAACATAAAGCTTAATTATTCCAGTTAATACTACCGAAAAGCTAAACAGGGTTAGACAGGGATTATGTCGGGTGTAACAGTCCACCGGATTCGGATTTAACTTTCAACATTTGGTTATAAAACACACTGATTAAACATCGATTTCTGTGATTACGCTTTAAAAAAAGATACAGTATTTATTCCGAATAACATAAGATATGTTTAACATATACCATCACGCTTATATATCCAGGGGGTGTACTCTCGCTGTACGCTACGCCTGTAGTCTCGGTTCGATTCCTAGCTCGAGGAGTTTAAATGGGTTTTTCTATAAAATTCTCAGTTGCAGACCGGATTTTAGAGTTGTCCCCGTTTAACACAACTCTATCTAGCCCTTCAGGGGGGCCAGACAAGTTGCATATTGACATTCGAATCGACGAACAAAATATATGGAAATGACACAAGCTTTCGCCAAATCGGAGAATTTCATAGAAAAACCCATTTACACTCCTCGAGCTGGGAATCGAACTGAGACTACGGGCGTTAGCAGTCGCGCTTTAGACTACTAAGCTAACGAGGCAGTTATGTATAGTTCAAATAAAAATAATAAAGAGTATCAATAAATATTTTTACAATAATCACCAGTTCGCCGCGCTGATATTAGTTCGGGCTGAACCCAGAAACTACTGAACTAATTTTCATACAGTTTTCACCAATACAATCATTAGCTACCTTTGGTCTCAAAAAATATGGTAAAATAATTATGATTTATATAATCGGATCTTTTAAATAGTACCTACCTATGCTAGCTGGTTACAAATTACATAATTGATGACTACTAAGTTTCATAAATTATTTTACTTTTAAAACCCGCTGGTACAGGTCACAGTTACTCGTATATTTTATGACAGGTTGCCTTAAAACAACACCTGCGGTAAGGGTTGCCACATAACAAAGCCACAGAGTAATAAAAAGAAATAAACATTTATTTATACTGGCAATGTTGTGTTGGCGGTTAATTACTACGATTCGGTATTTAATTGGCATTCTCTACAAACGGTTGTTATTTTAAATCATTAATATGAACAAGGGAATGTGGTGAAGTGTTGTATAGAATGAAACTTTGTTATTATTTTGTTATTATGTAATTTTAACACCGTCTCATATAAAAAAAAACCGATCTGCAAGGTTAAGCTGTCCTTACATCGGTCAGTCAAAAGATGGGTGACCATTCTTCTCAAGTTGGCTTCAAATAACGTACTTATGACAATAATTGTGAGCAGTAAAGCCTGACAAGTGTGTCCTTCGGGTGTAAAGGGTTGTATCGCTAGTACACAGAAATTGTTTTGAGGAGGTCGGATGGCAGTCGCTTCGTCTGAAATAATAAATAAATATCCTGGGACATTTTTACACAGCACCATCTAGTCCCAAACTAAGCAGAGCTTGTACTATGGGTACTAGACAATGGTTATAATACTTAAATACTTTTTTTTTGTAAATACATACTTATAATATATTAGATACACCCAGACAAACACAAACACTTAAGTTCATCTCATAAATGTTTGTGTCCTGTGGGAATCGAACCCACGACCTCGTGATCAGCAGGCCGGTACTCGAACCACTAGACCACAGACGTCGTCTGATATATAATGATACATTTAACCGCATTGCGTCTTAATAACATACCATCACGCCTGTATTCCCCAAAGGGCTAGGCAGAGGTGTACTAATATACACTTCTAGTTCTTCGTTATGTTTAAATCCGATGGAATAGGGGTAAGTTCCCAAATCCAAACTTCGAGCTTCTACTGAGAATTTCATAGAAATACCCTATAACACTTTGATTAACCTTGGAATCAATCCCAAGTCGTGTTAGGAACAACAAAGAGCCTGCCAAAGAGGCAGTGTGTTTCATAAATTAATAAAAAACCAATAAAGAAACTCAATAAATGTAAATTTTGCGGGTAGATTAATTTACAACTACCCTCATATGTGAGTATAAAATATAGTCATATAATTATGTCATACATACTCCACAACTCCACAAAAATCAGAACTTACAAAAGGACTTATTATCGATACAAGTTATTTATCATCGTGAAACTTTAGATGTTTGAGAACAAAGAAATCATTTTTCTCGCAGATAGCATGCATCATTCTTTAACTGTCGCTATTTTGAAAATATTCTAGTAAGTTCTGAATTAAGTACTCGTTGGTAATTTTGTTATATTTTTGAACTTTAATTTTCATTCATTCATACGTTATGGTGATTTTTATACAATAAATAAGTTTTACATTGTAGGTTCAATCATCATCATCAACCCATATACTGTCCCACTGTTGGGCACGGATCTCCTCTCAGTATGAGAGGGATTAGGTTGTAGTCCACCACGCTAGCCTAATGCGGGTTGGCAGACTTCACATGCCGTCGAGAACATCTCTCAGGCATGCATGTTTCCTCACGATGTTTTCCTTCACCGTTAAAGCGAGTGATTACGCACATGATTTCGAAAAGTCAGAGGTGCGTGCCTTGGATTCGAACTCGAGACCTTTAACTTGGCAGTCCAGTGGTCATACCCCTAGGCTATCACTGCTCCCTGCTCACTGTAGGTTCATTGGTTTAGCTTAATGGTCGTAAGCGCGACTGCTACGCTAGAGGTCTTTAGTTCGATTCCCAGGTCGATCAGTGTGGTTAGTTTTTTTGTGAAATTCCCAATAGTAGCTCGACGTCTCGATTCATAGGGTCGCCCCTTATTACATGGGATCTAAACATACCGGCGTACTGTCAGTGTTTATCTTTGCCTAGCCATTAAGGAAATACAGGTATTGTAGTTTGTTATGTTATGTTATTAGGTCGTATAGTATCAACGGCCAAAATGGATTGTTTAGCGTCATAACCCTTCACCCAATATACTCATCTCATGTGCAGTATACACGGATGAAACGACGTTGGCCGCAGATGGGTTTTAAAGTCACCACTCACCATCCAGACTAAGCGCGTATAGTGTTTAAACGAGCGGACGGACACTAAGACTGTGTTGTAGTATAAGATGTTTGTATTGCTCTTGCTCCGTGTATTGGGATAAGTAATAGACGAAGTAAGACCAATAATTTGTGATGTTGAGATTTATAGAATACCACTCAAGACATTCACACATATTATTAATATAATTAAGAAGTTAGCAGATAGAATGTGCGCTTCTCGCCTTTTTAAGCGCTGGCTTAAAATAGCTGCGTAAAAGTTGTATTTATATTATAAATGTACAGATTAGTCGATATAGATAATATGTAGTTATTTAGTTATATACTGCACACATTTAGTTATATGTTTTTTTTAATAATATTTCAGTAAACGTACTTTTTATATAGACCTTGATTCTGCAATAAAGAATTATTATTATACAAATATACACACACAACGATGATGACAACTCAAGTGAATTTAAGACAGCGCAAGATAATAATAATTAGTGTGTTAATGAAATCAAAAAGCCTAAGTGTAACAAAAATTAAAAATTTAGAAAACCCCCGACACGAAATGCCATACTTTGCCATTTAGTGGTGGCGGCCATCTTGGATTTGAAATTTATCATAGTGTATAGTGATCTCCCAGTTAAGCCCTTTCATTTGATTTGATACCCATATTGAGGGAGTTGTGAAAAAATATATAATTCGCTATTTTGTGGTGGCGGCCATCATGGACCGATTTTCATCAAACATAGCTAAGAACACTCCCGAATTAGTCGGAAGTGTTCTTAGCTATGTTTAATGAAAATACCTTTCAAATAAAATAAACAAAATCGAAATCGGCTCATCCGTTCGGGAGCTACGATGCCACAGACACACACACACACACACACAGACACGTCAAACTTATAACACCCCGTCGTTTTTGCGTCGGGGGTTAAAAAGCGATTTCGGCATGTAGGCATACCTACATGCCGAAATCGCTTTTTTATCGAGCCGTTCTTAAGTGATGATTTAACATATTAAATCATCACTTAAGAACGGCTCGATAAAATCGTGTAAAAAACCAGGTATTATATACCTATGTGTGATTATTTTTACACAGTTTTTGTTACAGACTAATAGTCTAAACATACATACAAATAAATAAAATTGATACAAATAAAGTGTCTAATTTCAAATTAACAGCTTTTCACTAAATGCATATGCAAGTATATACGGTACTTATATCAAACAATCAAAATAAATATACAAGGTGGATGGGACATCGACGCACATCTGAATACCATGAGTTCAGTACATGATTCTAGACCCTCCTGGGATTAAATTTTTCGTAGCTTTTTTCATAATTTTTTCTGCAGCTTTTTTACTTGAACGTGTAAAACCATTATTTCTATCTACCCAAATTAGATTTATAATTAAAAAATCATTATTTCATTTATTTCGGATCGCGGATGCGATAACATTCACCGCGGAGCAATATAATCGCGTTTTTAGCCATACCTACACTGCGCGCTCAAAAATAACCTTCGATCATTTTCTACATGAATTACCTAGGTCATTTTATTTTTGACTTTGAGTGAAACCTTGCCACGACGTTTGTGCGTCGATGTCCCTTCCACCTTGTATATGCCTTCCAGCTAATCTACATCTGTGTCAAAGGTATAAATATAACAGGCACGTGATCCGGCTCCCAAGTACCTAGAAGATGAAGGGATATTCAATAGTCGCGTATATTCTGGTGTATACCACACCCGATAACGTCGATAGCCGGCACCTGTTACTGTAATCCCATGGGAATTTTATGGGAAAAATGAGTAAGGGTTTTTTTAAATGGTTTTGGTCGAAGGATTTATAAGTAGGTACTAAAAGGGCGGTTTTTTGGTTAAACATACCATCATACCATCACGCCTGTACTCTTCGAAGGTTTAGGTAGAGATAGCGTAGAAGACCAGTAGTATAATCCGGAGTTTAGTAGTCAATATGTAGAACTTAATGTACACCGTTCGCTGGTATGTTTAGGTCCCACGTAATAGGGGGCGAGCCTATTGCCATCAACCGGGACAAATCCAGACTCCGAACAGCTACTGGAAATTTCACAGAAAAACCCAACAACACTTTGCTCGACTTGGGATTTGAACCCAGGATCTCTAGCGTAGCAGTCTTGCTAGGACCTTTAAACCAACGAGGCAGATTTTGGTTTACAATTATGTTATATAGGTACAAGGTATCTGATGAAAATCAACCTTATTCCTTCAAGCAATCCGGGCGTGATGAATGTGATAATCTCTTCTTAAATCATGGAGAATCATTTATCATTTTGTCTCGTTACGCAGAAACTTTATGTGGATTAGTGTTGGATTACATTGATGTACCGCTTCTATAAAACCTGTTACACCACGTCCCAGTAAGCTCCCATTAAATTACCTGTCAGATAATCAGTAAGCCTTTGCACACCAAGTGTACAAAAAAATTGGCGATTTTTTTTTATCATGGAAATTCGTAAAACTATATTTTTCCTGCTCTAATTTGCAAAAATTGTAGGGGGGTCATATATGCACCCGCATACTGCACATTTTTGCATTCTAATGGGAGAGGTTAATACAAATATTGTTGGATTTTTTTATTTAACCGGCGATTAGCGGCTATTCAGAAGTGGTGAAACAAGCCCTTAATAATTTATTTATGAGTTTTGCAAATGATTTTTCAAAACGGGAATTTAGAAAATTCCCAAGGGAAAAACTAGATCATTACATCTAACATCACTCGTCTCTTATTACAAAAACTTAATTCATATTCCCAAAAAACAAACACAAATTAAAGCTTACATACTTACCTAATGAGTAGGAGCAAATACTTTAATTACGTTCGGAATTTGTCGAACACACAAACTCTCGAATTCAAACATACGCAATCAGCAACTTAATTTGACTGCGAACATACCTGAATTGCGCAAACTAAGTCTGAAACTATCCTATGTAGGTACTAAATTGCAAACTGTTATGTATGCAGAAACTTAACATATTTCAGAATTAATGGAGAAATAAACTCCATTCAAATATTTTAAAAGTAATGAGGGGCTCGCGAGGTTAAAAGGAGTGTATCCGTAATTTGCTCCATACATAACAAAACCTCTCATAAGTTGAATATTAACCAGTGAAAATCTATAATATTTTGCAATCATAATATTAACACTGCGCTTCCCGCAGTCAGGCTATGGATGGGTGGCTAAAGTCAAAGACTGAGTCAATGTCAGTCAAAGTCAATTGTTATATTTCAATTAGACCATAAGTCAGACTAGTTGCGCGGTTCGAAAAAGTGGGTCTTATGGAGAGTAGAAGGCAAGAAACTCGAATGACACTGTTTTCATAAAATATGGTACCAGTACATAATATTCTTAAGACATCGAGACCCCATACATTGGAAAGCTCAGAAAGCCATCCGTCTTGGTTGTCATACGAATACCTATCAAGTGCCCGTATAATTGATGAAGTCAAAAACACAAACAAAAACCGACATGAAATGTAATTTGCCATATTGTGGTAGCGGCCATCTTGGATTTGATTTTTTTTATAGTGTATAGTATTCTCCTAGTTAAGCCCTTTCATTTGATACCCATATTGAGGGAGGTGTGAAAAAATATGTAATCCGCTATTTTGTGGCGGCGGCCATCTTGGACCGATGTTCATCAAACATAGCTAAGAACACTCCCGACTAATTCACCTTTCAAATAAACACATACACACACACACAAATAACACACACACCACACGTCAAACTTATAACAAACACCCCGTCGTTTTTGCGTCAGGGGTTAAAAATGCCGGATTGCCGGACCGTAAAATTCATTATAGTGCACAAACGCCTTAAGGATTGTCAACCAACCGGGACCAACGGCTTAACGCCTTGGCGGAGGAGCTCCTAATCTCTTCAGCTACACAATCCTTTAGTCCTTAATCCTTAGGAAACTCCAAAACGATAAATTACTGGTCTATCTATTCCAAAGCACGGCTAGTAAATTTTACTAAAAAAATGCGTAAACAATTCAAAGTGGCCCTAAGTTTGTATATCGGCTTGTTGAGTTGAGTAAAGTCGGGTAGGGTTTTTGTGTTTATCAAACGGATAAGGGCAAGCCTACAGATTGAATTTTTCTTTGCCGTGTTTTTTTACCGTGTTGTAGGGTTCAAAGAAAGTGGTCTAGGGTTGCTACTAGACCCCTATTTACTTTGACGTTAGCTTGCGATTGTAAAAGTTGAAGGTCGGTGACTTGTGTCAACGTTTAATTGGGTATTTTCGTTAAAAACTAGGTTCACTTAAGTACCACTTCAACCAGTTTAACTTTAATTTGTTGCCTAAGAATTTTGCTGCCTCGTTGGTCTAGTGGTCCCGAGCGCGACTGCTACGCTAGATGTCCTGGGTTCGAATCCCGGGTCGAGCAAAGTGTTGTTGGGTTTTTCGTGAAATTCCCAGTAGCAGCTCGGAGTCTGGATTAGTGCCCGGTTGATGGCAATAGGCTCGCCCTCCATTACATGGGACCTAAACATACCGGCGAAATGTGGGTGTACATTAGTACGCCTCTGCCTACCCCTTCGGGGAATACAGACATGATGGTATGTTTTTTTGGTATGTTAAAAAAATTGTGGTGGATATTTGATAGCAGTTATCATCAACCCGTACTTGTTCTTATTACTCGTAATTGTACGTTGCTTTACCATGTCTTTGGGGGCTCTATCTTCTTATCTTCTTCTTCTTCTCTCTCTCTTGCTATCTTATTTCTTCCATTCCATAAAACTTCAGAGTATACAAGAGGACTCTCTCAATAACCTAGTGACTGTAAGCAGAACTGCTCCGCTTGAGATGGATGGATGGATCTTAGATTTCCAGATCGAGCATTGTTTTTGAGTGTCTCGATGAAATAAGTAAGTACTGTGGAGGCTCTCGTCCTCCACGGTACCCGGGTTTGGGGCCGAAATAATATACTTAATTGACTAGTATTTATATTCAACTTTGTTTATTGGGAGCCCTAAATCAATGTACACGTCATTGTGTCCGTGACACATCTACTTCTAGAACATACTACGGCAGTTATTTTCTTAATGAATGCTTGTCTTAACTGCCAGTAGCAAACCAAATATTGGTAGCGACCTTTGTGGTCTCTGCAGTACCTAGTAATGTAACTTAGTGAGATCTCGCTACTTTACTAATTTTGTTTCTCACCGCGTAATAAAAGAATCATAATAAAACTCACACATTCTTTTAAATACCTCGTAAACAACATTATTGCGTTATGAGAAGCTCATTTGAGAGTTTACCTGTATCTACTCCTGCGGTGAATACAAAGTCTAGCTTTAAGGCTTTGTGTAGGTGAGAAAATTTGAAGCACATTTTCAAAGCGCACGTGTACATATCCATATTAATCATTCACGCGATCGCACGTCGGTGCGTAGTACCGCTGCGGTTAGACGAAAAATCTTTAGACGCTAGCGAACGCGCGATATCGCGCGTGTTGTTTTATGGATAATGACAATGTATTTTTTAATTAGTTGACCAAAAATTTCCTTTGTTCTGTGCGCTTATTTGAGTTCCACTTGGCACACCGTCCCTAGAGTTAAAATTGAAACTATTTAAATGGACTCATCGAGGCTGCTCGTGCTGCCATATATTTCCAGTAAAAGCTGACCTCTTACTGTAAAAAAAGCCTATACAATGCGAGGAAACAAAAACATATTTTCGTGATTGCAAATCGTGCCGACCGAGCTGATCGAGCTGCGCGTGCTCTGCTCTGGTGAAAATATGGATTTTTCGTCCCTTTAGACCAGAGCCATTTTCGAGAACGCGATTACAAATAATTATATTGCTCATTTAATAGTATCGGATGGTATTGATTGGATCAAAAGTGGCGCTTTTATCCCCCCAGAGCAACGCGCGTCTCCGCTCACCGTACACGTACCAACGCCTATCTGAACCTACCTTTATTTAAGGCTAAGTAAGCACCTGCAATAAACAGCGAAGATCTTATTTAAAAGTATTTTTATTAACTCTTGTGCGGTTTTGTTTTAATGTATCAGTAAAGTTACAATGTATCTGTGTAGATACAAAATTTCAGATAAATCCATCATTCAATTTAATTTAATAATATGGTTACTGGTTTCTGACACTTACGCGAAGGGGATCTAATCCGTAAAAATGCGATTAAATCCGTAAAAAGTAGTTTTATTTCAATGTCAATTTAATATATTTTTTAAGCTTAAGATCCTGCTATACCCTTCGTAGCTCGGAAAGGTGATATGGTGTCCGATAAAACCCCTCCAACTTTTACCTGTAGTAAGTAACTATATCTGATTCATAAGTAGCTGTGATCAAGATACAATTCCACGATACACTTACCCTTTGATGAAATAAACGTCCAATTTGAAATAAACCCTTGCGTACATTCTCTTGTCTTGTCTCCTAACAAAGTACGAACAAGTCTAGGAGATTTACATCGATGAGAACCACTGGCTGCAGACTGTTCCCACCACTAATTGCCTCTTTATCGACAAAGTGAGTTCCTAAACTCTTAACCACTGCAACTAGTGCTGGGACACCATGTGGTCGATATTATTTTATGACGAGATTTCAATTATTACCCGTCTGCCGAAGAATATTATTTTTTACAACACATTGAGTTTTGTATAGCCTCAGTAAGCCCATTGCATGGAATAGTCAAAAATAAAACGTGGGTGATTAGTCTTATTATTTTTTTCACGATAGTTACAATTGACTCTCACATGTGAAATTCGTCCAAAATTGTAATTTTTTTTTTAATCCGATCAGATAAATATAGAAATTACCTATACTTAACAGTTAGTTAACAGTGTCTGAAGAAGTTTAATCAACGGTACAAGCTCAAATTGATTAGACAGACAAACAAAATCATAATCACTTACATAATATATTTTCCAATCAATTTAACTATGACATCAAAATGTTTAATTGGCCCAATTATGTAAAGTGATCGAACACCAAACCTTTCATATCAAAACAAAGTTATCACATTATTTTCCCCTTCATTTTACATAATGGACGAAAATAATCAATCGATATAACATGTGATGCGGTTCACACGCTATTAAACGTCAAATTACGAATACAATTATGAAGCATGAGTGTTGTGATATTCTCGAATGAATAACTTAAGCATTACGAAATAACTCACAGGAGAGTCACTTCACTATATGTTACAAATATACATTATGTATGTATATTTGTAACATATAGTGAAGTGAGGTACTAGGATACTATTTTAATAATGTGTTGAAAATCAAGCAATAGCTGCTATTGAAATAAAACTAGATTTTGTAATTATGAATTCATGTGGAACTTACTGTACTTAAGTAGAAGAAGAAAAGAAAAATATATGAGTTTTCTTAACCGATATTGCATAATACTAATAAAAACATAAATAAATAAAAATATAATAAATACAACGAACAAATAAGAATTTTAATTTTAAAAGTATTAAACTTTTAATTTTTATATTTTTTACCTAATTATTTTCCTACTGTTTAGGCATACTCCCGAAACGTACTCACAAAATCATTGGAAATCGAGTTTAATAACTATTTAATTAATTAATTACTTTGTTCTATAAATTAACCGGTTTTGTGGAATTTATTTAGTTTTACTTTCAAATATCGATACAGACGCCCATCCCTAGCTCTCGCTATAGGTAACCACGTTAGACAAAGGTATAACTGTACGTAATGATCCAATTAACCGCTCTGACCTGCCCATTTGTTCGCATTGTTATTCTTAACGCATTATAAAGGATTTTATTACATATCTTTTAATTAAGTTTTAATTATATCAGACACTAATTACGAGCTCCATTATAATACATTTTGGCACGAATTTTCTCCGTAAAAGAATATTTTTTTTATTTAACTTATAGGTTCAAAATTTGAGTTGTACCTACCATCATACCATCACGCCCATATTCCCCGAAGGGGTAGGCAGATGCGTACTAATGTACACCCACATTTCGCCAGTATGTTTAGGTCCCATGTAATAGGGGGCGAGCCTATTGCCATAAACCGGGCACAAATCCAGACTCCGAGCTGCTATTGGGAATTTCACAGAAAACCCAACAACACTTTGCTCGACCCGGGGATCGAACCCAGGACCTCTAGCGTAGCAGTCGCGTTTGGGACCGCTAGACCAACGAAGCAGTCAATTTGAGTTGTAACGTTACTTATTATCGAAACCAATAAATAGAGTGGTTTGTAGAGGTCAAGAACTGATTGTAATGGGACCAAAAATGCGTTAATTAATTATCATTCAAAAACATTGTTTCTTAATACTTACCTTTATAGAAAGAAAGAACTTACTATTTCGTTATAAAAGTACTTACAAATCATCACGCCTATATTCCCCAAAGGCTTAGGCAGAAGTATACCACCAGACCTAAGGTCCTAGAGGGGGCAAGTTATAAAAGTAGTTGTTATTTTAAGGGTTTTTAATATCATAAAATTGCCTTGTGATTTAAAAATGTTATGTTTGAAATTAATCAATAAATAAGTAATACTTATTAGAAAGAACATATTAATGAATTAATACGGATCTGTATATTATCTACTAGCTTTTCGTCGGCGGCTTCGCTCGCGTGGTCTTATAAATTTTGTACCCCGTTTTTGCAACATTTTTCATTGCTGCTCCGCTCATATTAGACATAGCGTGATGGTATATAGCCTACAGCCTTCCCCGATTAATGGGCTATCTACCACTGAAATATTTTTTCAAATCGATCCAGAAGTTTCGGAGCCTATTCAATACAAACAAACAATCAAATCTTTCCTCTTTATAATATTAGTTTAATTAGTTTTAGTATAGATACTCGCCACGTTTACTAAACTGCCACAGCAAGTACGAAATCTCGTACTTGCTGTGGCGGTTTTCTGGCACATTGCCAGATTGCGTGTGCTCTTAAGAGTACAATCAGCTCCTTTATCCATATCCGCGGGACAAGTGTCGTCTTATGTCGCTGTTTTACATAGAGACTGGTTCCTAACGAAGTTTGCATTAAGATTTCAATCAGTGTTCTGAACAGCGTAGAGGAACGTTAGTATAATAATCAGGAATTTGGTGTAACCAATCTGTTTGTATAATACAACATATTTTGTTGTTGTACAAATAAAAATACAAATATTTTATAGTATTTCGTTCGAGTAAAAATACTTACATTACGATTATTTTATTTCGTACATATAAAAATACTAACATTATGTTTTTTTTTTTTTTCGTACAATTAAAAATACGAATAATGTATTTGTATGGAAAATACAAAATCCCACGCTTAGGCACCTCTATCAGTTCTTTGGAGAGTGTTAGAGGAGTTATAATTTAGTCACGTAGCACACTCAATTTCGAGACGTTGAATTATTAATTCCTAAATAAATCATAATCAAAAGGTATTTTATAACATTTCTTGAATGTAATAAAAATAACACTAAAAAATACATCAAATAATAATTCTGGCCACTATTTATTTAAAAAAAGAAGGTTGGTACTTTTAACCTTCCCTCATCAAAGCAATTTCTTTAGGAACAACCGCATCGCTCATTTTCAAAGAGACCACTGAGCTAAAAACCGCAGCCGGCACTACGGGTATTAAACGGAACGTAAAATAAATATAAATGATAGGTATCTATATTTTTTAATGCTGATCAGGAATCGGGCAATGTGGTGTATTATAAGAACCAGGCTATATTAAGCAGTGATAGCCTAGGGGAATGACCACTGGACTGCCAAGTGAAAGGTCTCGAGTTCGAATCCAAGACACGCACCTTTGACTTTTCGCAACCATGTGCGTAATTATCACTCACTTTAACGGTGAAGGAAAACATCGTGAGGGAACCTGCATGCCTGGGAGAATTTCTCGACGGTATGTAAAGTCTCCCAACCCGCATTACCGGTGGCCAGTGTGGTGGACTATGGGCTGGACATGGGTCCTCTCAATGCCCAGCAGTGGGACAATTAATGGGTTGATGATGATAATAGCCCAGAGATATGACTACTACTGGACTGTCAAGTCATAGGTTGTTGTAGTAATAAGGGTTTGTATGACAACCGGGACGGTGGTTTAACGTGCTCTCTAAGGTTTTCTTCCTAGCCTTTTCTCAACCATGTTTGCGCCGGCATTCAGTCTAACCAGAGGCGGCTGAAAATACTGATATTATTTTACACAAAGCGACTGCATCGGACCTCCGCAACCCAATTTCTAGGCAATACCGATATTCCGAAGGATAGACTTGTCAGGCTTTTTCGGCTTCTTCAATTAACCATTGTCATGGGTGTTTGTGTGACAACCGAGAACGGGTGCTCTAGGAGACACGGTTCGATGTGTGGTCACCCATCCACTGACGGACCGCGGCGAGCGTAGCTTAACCTTGCAGATTGATTTACCAGCTTACTTATAACTTAGTCACGAACCCTTCCCTCGAGGTATATGACCTCCAAATAATCAAAATAAATTGTTATGGCAAGAAGAAACCTATATTTGGGCGCTCGCCATATAATACCTGACCACACCGTTAATGTGGTGTGATGTATCGACAATCAATTAGCAATTTTAGTGCGCCCTTATTTGATTTTAAAGCTTGGGTAACTCGGTGAATGGAGGAAGCAAAGTTATTTTTTTGATATCTACTATTTATCTGAAAGTTCTGACTTTAATTTCTTTCGTCCCGGTCTGTATTTCGGAATACGATTTTATGTTTTTCCGTTAGGTACTACTGTTTTGTACATTGTACTTATTGTGCAATGTACAAAATACAATTAAACTAAGCTTAAATGTAGTTTGTCCCAATCTGTTCGTCGAAAACTATTGTTTTTATTTTGGTTGTTAATTATTGCACAAAAATAGCATTAAGAGTAAGTAGGTAAGTACCTACTTGTATATATGTTTAATTAGATTACAACTATTATTTTTTTCTGGTCAAGCCAGAACAATTTCATCTGGTTTTAAATTACTGAAAAAACCGCTAAATACAATCCCGATAACAAATTACTACGAAAATCAGGTCATACATCGATTTCCCCGAAAATTAGCTTAACCGAAATTAATCGAATTTTCAAGTCATTCCGCCTAATCGCGTGGAAACCTCGTTTTAACTTCACACAGAGTCAATTTGTGCGTAAATCGAAGGTGCAGAGCGTCCCGGGTACTGCCGAGTGCCGATCAATCTTCGACCCTCTGGTTCTTTGCAACTGCAGCGCGATACAAGTATAGGAGTAAGAACGGGCCCCGCCGCACGGCATTCGACGTCCCGCCGTCATCGCAGCAACCCGCCTACCAGGTACCTACCCTTAACACGACTTGTGCTTGCATGTACGAAATTTGAAAAAGTGTATTTTTATATCACTCAAATCTTTACATAAATTCAAAAGTGGAATTCAGAATTCAGAATTTTTTTACTTAAAAATTTTAGACAATTTTAATCGTGGAAATCAGTTTTAAAAGTGTGATTCGTTCTACTTTTTTATGTAAAAAGTTTTGAAAGTCTGAGAATGAAATGTAAATTGTTGGAAACTCTTTGCTTGTTACGAAGTTTCAGATCAGTTTTATGATATAGGAAGAGAGTAGGAAGCTTTGTAAAACTTTTCTCTGAGATCTTAAACGGGAATTGTGTCAGATAACGCGCGTTTTGTAGGGTAGGATTTATGTAACTTGTTGTGCACTTAGAAAAATAAATTAACTTAAAGATATCATTAAATTCTGCAATATTTTTTAATAGACAGGTAACACTAATAGGATCAAGGATCATTCTTAAATTTTTCATTTGAATAAACGAAAATGTTGACTCGTGATAAAAATATTTGCAATCGCGCTGTAAATATAATATTAAAAATAAAAATATGTAATTTGACAATTAACATGGGCCTTCTCAGAATATGCGAAATTATAACTATACTAATATAATCATCAAATTGAGCTATTTCCCTTAAAATAGTCCTGTCAGTGCCTGAACTTACAGTACCTACTAGAAAAAAAATACCGTCGTCAAAATGGCTCCAAAACAAGTTTATTCACTTTTCATTTTTGGAACTACAACTTTTTAAACATCGCGTGATGGTGCGTTTAAACAAGGAACACCCTAGAGAATTAAATTCTGGTACAACATTCTTTTATATTACAACACTGGTATGTAGGGCGGATTACGCAAGACGTTACAAAGGGATTTTTATTGAAGGCAGTTAGGGATGTGCCTTTGTCTTAGAAGCTGAGGTTTTCGAACATAAAAGGATAACGCTAAACCGGCACAACCAGAATTTGTGACATTATTGGTTTTTAGATATACGACCGTTTTGCAATATTTTATGCGCATAAAATTGCGATAAATTATGTAAGGGTCTCAATCGATTGGCGGTCGAGCAGTTTAAAAATAAGCGGGCATCAATATGGCGAGGTCGCCATAAATAAATTGTTGTTTTACATATCCGTATCGTTTCTAAATGCAGAAAGGATTGCAGATAAAATATCCGTGTTGTTATGGTCCTCTATTATTACTGAGCTGATTTATTATTTACTTACAGATAATGTTAGGTACTAATATCGTAATGTTACTAGATACATATAAAATTTTACTTGACACTTTATTAAACTCCGTTTTTTTTTTCAAATAAAGTGTACATTGCATAAAATATGTATTATGTATATTCAATTACAGGGTTTAATTTTTTCTACGTAAAATTTTACGTTTATATTTTCACATCTACCTATTTTTATATACCTAATACAACATACTTTGATTAGAGTAAATATTTTACTATTATGTCACTTTTTCAATAATACAGTTTTACTACTCCCGGTGATTTCATAAAAAACCAATAACACTTTGTTCGACCTGGGAATCGAACCCTGGATCTCGAGTGTGGCAGTCGGGTTTTCAATTAATAACAAGGAAAATTAATTACGCTGCCATTAAGAAGCATTAATAGAAGGAGAAACACTAAACCTCTACAGATCAAATCGCTAATCCCCAAATCAGAATAATTCATTAAAGTTACTTTGGTCGAGAGACCAGTCGTCCCTTCGTAATCAATTTAATCTCAAACGAGAATCCGTTCTCCGTTTTATATTTGTCTCCAAGCACCTTTACCCTCAATTTCATCAAATTTATTATTTTCAAAATACCTTTGTTTAATTTCTACGCTTCGATTCTTCGTAGCAACAAGGGATTTCAAGGGATTTAAATGCAATTCCAATTTCAATATCATCATCCAACCCATATACTGTCCCACTGCTGGGCATGGGTCTCCCCTCAGTATGAGAGGGATTAGGCTATAGTCCACCACGCTAGCCTAATGCGGGCAGGCTATAACTGAAAAAAAATCTCCGTTTTATATTTGTCTCCAAGCGCCTTTACCCTCAATTTCATCAAATTTATTATTTTCAAAATACCTTTGTTCAATTTCTACGCTTCGATTCTTCGTAGCAACAAGGGATTTCAATTTAATTTAAATGCAACTCCAATTTCAATTTAATTGAAAAAATAGAAGTTGTTACTGTTAATTGGAGCTCACTGTGATTGGGGTCGGAGTTGAATTTATAATAGTAACCTTGTGCCCGTGTTAGTGGTAGTAATTAGACAAATAGGAGGGTCTTGCTCGACCTAATTTTACCCGAGAGTTATGTTTTTTTCAATGAAATTATTCAGATGTAGAAATATGGAAGCAAGTCTTGTACTGGACAGATACTACTCTAACTATTATTTAAAAACCAGACTGAAGATATTATATAAGATATAGACGTTTTTTACTGTCGGCACAAATCGCACAATAGGTGATCGCTTGGGTTCTGTACTACGGTTTGTGGCTTCGAAACTGGCTTTATGTATATACAGCCTTCAGGAGACCAAGACTGTTGTTGGTATATGTGAGGGGTTCTGTATTAAAAATCATGATTTTTTAATGAAAAATATCATTTATCAAAGTTAAAGAATTTGTTACGTACACAAATGTAGTAATGGTCCCAGTAATCTATAGTATTTTTAGTGACAATAGTCACTAAAAATACTGTAGATTCATTGTAGTGTAGTGTACATTTAGTCAGTATAATTATTCAACAAAAACATAAAGTAATTTAGTTACCTACAGTCCTTTTCAAGGGGAACAATTACCTACGTGTTTTTTATTTATATTTTTCGGATATTAAGCGAAACTAGAGAAATTTCTACATTTTCACTCGACCACGCCCAACAATTTGCAGCCTTTGAAAAGGATCACTCGTGTGTTCCACGCTTAACTCACGTTCTACTTCTAATCTTTTGCTTGCTTCTAAACTGCAAAATGTCTTTCAAGATTAAAGTGTGAAATGGACCGAGCAAAATCGAAATGGTCGGTAAAATAGTGATTCTATGATTTTGGTTTTGAAGTCGTTTTAATTCGAGGCGGAGTTACTGCTTTTAGTGACATGTAATTAAAAACTAGGTATACTTTTCACTTTAGATTTTTTGTCCTAGAAATAACAGTAAGGTAATTTTTCCCAAACATGTTGGAGTCGGCTTTCAGTCTAAACAGTTGCGGCTGAATATCAGTATGTTACACGAAACAACTGTTATCAGACCTCTGCCACCCAATTTCTGGGCAATGCTGATATTCGCAGAATAGACTGGTTGTCAGGCTTTTTGGGCTTCTGACTACCACTAACGATTGTCATAGGTTGTCATAGGTAGGATTAGGATAGGTAGGATTGTCATAGGTACCGGGATCGACGGATTTGCGTGTTCTCCGAGACACGGAGGATCTCGATGTGACCCATCGCCCATCCACAGACTGACCGCGGCAAGCGCAGCTTAACCTTGGAGATCGATTAATCAGCGTAGTTTTATAACTAGAAAGAAACAAAGAAAAACACATTTATTAAGGCACACGACATCCGACAAAACACAGAGATATAATATATAGAAGGAATTAGAAACAAAAGGGTCTCCTAAGCGACGAGCCCCACAGTAAAACAATGTACCTACATAATAAGATAAAATAAACGGTGTCTGTGATAGTATTAATAGTGTGACCGATGCCTGTGCCTTGATTTCTTAAATTTCACAGCTATATAAATTGATTACGATAGTTCTTTGAACAATACTGTGATATTGGTGCCTGTTATTTAAAAACAATAACAGTGTCTACTAGACACTGTTACTTGTTGTAAAGTGAAAAGATATCTAGTAATAGAAGGAGTAGGTGAGGACTGCTATAAGTATCTATCTTTTATTTTTTGTTGGATGTCCTATTTATTAAATAACTAGTTTTCAGCGGCTTCGCCCGTGTGATCTTGTAAGTCCTATATCTATCTTCCTTTCTTATAGCCTATGTTACTCGGAAAAGATGTTGCTGTCTAATGGTGAAAGAATATTTGAAATTGGTCTGGTTTTGAGTTACAAATACAACAAAAATCTTTTCTCATTATAATACATATTAGTCTAGATAGTAAAGTATTCCAGAAAACAGTCACTGAAAACAAAAAGCTTCTTCGAATAGCTTAGATTATCGTCTTGAACGTGATAACCCTACCCCTACTAGCTCAACATGTGCCCGTTTCCGCGATTGGTTCGCTTTTTACAACCCCCCACGTGTCGGCTACTTTTTAGCGCACATCGCCGCAATGGGACCCTTCTCTCCACTGAGTTTTACAATCTGCTCGCGGATAAATTGCTGATTCACATGGTTTTATATTTCCCGAAGTATATGTCGTGCCAAGTAAGTGTGATATTATAGCTTCAAAAGCTTTGTCACGGATGTGAGATAGCTTTGGACATCTCAAGGAAAAAATATATATGTATTTTTTTAAGCTTGTTCATGAATTTTACCTATGTTTGAATATGTCAAAGCTAAAAAAAGGGTTATTGAAGAAATGATTAAATACTGATGTACCTACTTTATTGTTGTTCAGTCGTTACGAAATTATTATTAAAGTATTTTTTGTTTCTATTACAGCACACGGATTCGAATGCATTTTTGTGTCTTTGAAGTCATGTGTTTTCAATGATGACACCTTTAAAGGATGCCTTAAAAGGCTGTCGAAATTTTATCCTTGGACGTAACTTTTCCACCCCGTATAATTTTTTGCAAGTTTAAAAAAAAAGGTAGTTGTCAGGGTGCAAAATAGCTAGATTTAGCTACAAAATAGCTAAGTTGGCACTTCAGTGTTTATGTTTAATATAGAATAGTTTTTTTGTTGTTAATTTAATACCATAGATTATAAGCTCTACAGTATACGTTTTTTTTATATTACTTGTTTGTGTTTTTACTCTGTGTGGCAGAAATAAATGTTTTTTCTTTCTTTTTTTGTTTCTTTCTTTCTTTTTGTAAAGATAACTAAGAGCCTGGACTGCTTCACAAGATCGATCCACCGCATAAATTTTAAATATAAAGAAAAAATATCTGCCAATTAATTTAACGGTAACATACTGGGAGGTGGTGAATTAGTCCCTCAAAAGCTTGTATTCCGAAGTCATACTCGTATAATTCCACTCCATTTTATGGTGTGTCAGATCTAAAAGCACGGTTACAAGCCAACCTTCAAAGAAGCAACGTAACGAAACTCTATGGCAAGAAAAGCTTTTGTTTAAAAAATCAAATATCGACCGTTATATTCGAAAATTTAAAATAAAATTTGCAAATACCCGACGATGTTGCCCGGCAGCTGCCTCCATTATGATATTTTTATTGGACGGACGCTTGCATCGTGCTTTTATCGAAAATGAAATTTGCAAAGTAGGTCGTTCATCTATTTAGTTTCGTACTCGTTTTTGTTTAGGAGAAAACACAATTTAAAGTTATAGAGAGTAGGCATGTAGTGAACATACGTACTTCAATGATAAATTAACAAATTGGAGAGTAATCGAAAATGCATATAAGACTAAAGTAGATGTAAGTATAATGTCGATGAAGGATTATATAAAGATTTGATTCCATAAATAGAGACCCTGTTTCTAACTCAATACTTCAGAAAAAATAAGTGTAATTTTTTATCGTTTTAATACTCTCAAAGTAGTCTTTCTCTGTCTGAATGTTGTGGAGGGTTACGGATTGAAACTACTAAATTTTTCTATCTTTATCTACGATCGCTTAGAGACTGCTTAGGTATTTGTAATTTTCTCTACGCATCCGTATAATATTCTACTACTTACATACGGGCTGTCCACTTTGGATGAATCATATTTATGACTCTTATTACAAAGTTGCTAAGGAATTATTATGATTCTAAAGATGAATTGATTACTGACTTACCTACATGAATGAATTAAGAACCATAGTAATTCCATAGCAATGTTCAGCAGTACATCATATTCATTAAAAGCTAGCTTTTTGGCCTCCCAGATAAGCGCATGAGTAAAATGCAGATTCTCTTTTATCCCAAAATAAATATGGAAATATTTTCAAAACGTACTCTCCATTCAGAATTCTATTCAATCCGTGGAAATCCTCCTGGTAGTGAAATGAAATTTTTATCTCCATTTCCAATTTATTCCGGTTCCATCATTACAGTCGTGGGTACCTATAGGAACATTTGAATGAGTTTTTGTGGAAACGATTTTTGCATTCTATTCGATTCTAGGAATTCGTTGTACCCTATATATCGTAATGAAACAATAACACGCGATTTAAGTCATTTTCTGAAGCAACGTTTAACTGAATTTCAAAATTTTCACGTACATTTTAATTGCCTATACTTGAGGTTTCACTGAATCGTTTTCTTTTGATGAGAACAAGTGTGTAAATGGCTTTTATTATAGTATTTTTATTGTATAGTGATGTAGCGTTTCAATAGATTAAATAGGTAATTGATTCGATTCTATTCAAACTAGGTATTTCAGAATATAATCTAAATACGCTGTTGAGTTATATTTTTTTATTGAAATACAAAGTCATAATATTTGCCGACTATTGTACTTACTTACTTTTGGATTAAACAATAAGTACCGATGTAGTTTTTTGCTAAATATAATACACTTAAATGGAAAAGTTTAAGTGCTCCTATTCATATCAGCAAAACACTCAATATTTCATATCAAAGCCATTAAAAACATGAACGATAATTTATCAGATGGCAAGAAAAAGGGCAAAGGAAAAATATTGGAAGAGTTTGATAAATAGATGTCCGATCGTAGAAATAACGACGAAAATATTTAGTCACATCCTAAAGGGAACGATAAAAGATTGCAAAAGATAAAAACATTAGTCAAAGATATGAGAATAAATTCATGGACTGTCAAATTTAAAAGAGAATTCACAGAAACAGGTACTGAATTAAAAAGTTGGAAGAAAGAGATCCCATTTAATTCAGCTAGGTGAAAATTGGATTAAAGATTTATTGTTCCCCTTCTCTTTTACGAGTACGTCGTCGACTTGAAATATTAGAATAGGGACAAACTAGTTTTGATTAGTTCAACGTAAGTGTCCATAACGAAGATGATAAAAGATATCTTGGAAGCGTTAGTTTTGTTTTAATTCAACAACATACCAACATACCTGTATTCCTAAAAGGCCACTAGGCTAAGTGCGACTTTTAAATCCGATAATTATTATTACTTTTCTTTAAAAAAATAAATGTTAGTAACAAAACTTGTTACTTAACTTAAGCATCGCACAACATTTGACAATCAGAGAGCTAATAAGCAAGATACGACGTCTAACGACCATTGATTTACGTGTTTTTTCTAATTTCATAGATTTTCACGTTCGTCCAAATTACTTATATGTATAGTTATTACAGTTGTAATATTCTAAACTAGCAATAGAAACAAAATTAATAATAATTTGAACCATTGTGAACCAATTAATATGCAAATTTCTTGATAAACTGAAGCTGTTTGTACTTGAATAATTTCAGTAGTGTAGCATCCAATTAATTGAACTGTTTGCTTTCAGGTTCCATTTTGAAGATTCTCAGATCTATCTGGTGAGTGTTTTAATATTATTTTATCGAGATCTAGCGCCTGTTTTATCATATTTGATGACGTCTGTGGTCTAGTGGTTCGAGTACCGGACTGCTGACCACGAGGTCGTGGGTTCGATTCCCACAAGACACAAACATTTATGTGATGAACTTAGGTGTTTGTGTACTCTTGGTGTTTCTTATATATTATAAGTATATATTTACAAAAAAAAGTATGTAAATATTATATCCATTGTCTAGTACCCATAGTACAAGCTCTGCTTAGTTTGGGACTAGATGGTGCTGTGTAAAAATGTCCCAAGATATTTATTATTTATTATTATATCTTGATAGCTGCGAACCGCTGGATACTTTCGAAAATGGAACAAAATTTGTACCAAATTATCTGCCAAGTAATTTAACTGGAACTTACTAGGAGGTGGTAAAACAGAGAATAGTTGGTATTGTATGAAAATATCGCATTAATTAAGCAAGGAGTCTTCTTATTGGTCTTTCTATCTTTTTCTTGGTCCTATAAAAGTTTTAGTTTTTAAGTAAAAGAGCTTTGTAAAGACTATATCATTAATTTCCCTTGTAAGAGTTTTAAGTATTTATAAGGTTTTATTGGCTGCCGACGAAACGTTGGGGGGTTAGACCAGTTGCAATTTGACATTCAAATCGACAAAACAATAGAAAGAACATGTATGGAAATGACATTAGTGACAGCCCGATTTGTCGAAAGCTTGTGTCATTTACATAGGTTTTGTCTGTCGATTCGAATGTTAAATTGCAACTTGTCTACGGACCCTGTTCCCATTATTCGTTTTTAAAAATAATTTCCAGAACATCACTCTTTTTTTTAAGCGAAGTCCCTACCTTATTCATTTTATATTTCTGTCGTAACTTCCTTCAAATGAATTCTTGGAATGAATTTTATATCTTACTTTTAAACTTTGCAAGATTATTTCTTTCGCCGTGTCTTTTGGGAAATTAAAACTGTTTCATTTGAAGCACTGTCCGTCTACCGTAATCATTCTTGAAACGAAAGAGTTGTATTTACATTCATAATTATAAAAAAACATTTTATCCTTATTGAACTTCGATCAATAATAGTACTATTGATCGAAGTTATTGGACAATAATTTTACATGGGTTACAAATTGATTTTAGAATATTTTCTGTAGTCGTTTCGAATTATTTAGTCAAGAAGACATAATATTCCGATTGTGTGCAGCAATAAATCTATAAATGGATGGAATGGATGTAGACCTCTTTACATAACACTCTCTAGCCTCTTGCTTTAAATAGATCATTACATTTTTCAAATTCAAATTCAAATATTTTATTTCAATTAGACCATATAAATAGGTACTATCGAAAAGTCAATCTAGTTGCATTTAACAATTGCCATTAAGGTACTCCAATATTTTCTCTGACTTTTCGAAATCATGTGCGTAATTATCACTGGCTTTAACGGTGAAGGAAAACATCGTAAGGAAACCTGCATGCCTGAGAGATTTTCCCAACGGCATGTGAAGTTTACCAACCCGCATTAGGCTAGCGTGGTGGACTATAGCCTAACCCCTCTCATACTGAGAGGAGACCCGTGCCCAGCAGTGGGACAGAATATGGGTTGATTATAATATTTTCTAAACTGTCAAAACACATTTCCAAAGTCCGCATTACTATTTTGTAGTAAGTCTGTAACTACTTAAATCTTACGCGCAAATACTTAAAGAAGATGAGTTAACGGCTACTTTCACTAATTAACTAATACTATTTAACGAAGATGGATGATGCGGCAAAGCTTCTTAAAAGTAAATGTTACAGAAAGTTTTAAGTACTGCCTATCCCCACGCCTGTATTTTCCGAACGGTTAGGCAGATATGTACTAATGTACACCCGCAGTTCGCCGGTAGATTTAGGTCCCATGAAATAGGGGGCGAACCTATTGCCTTCAACCGGGCCCAATCCCGAGGTGCTACTGGGAATTTCACAGAAAAACCCAAAAACACTTTCCCGGGAATCGAACCCAGGAACTCTAGTACCTACAGCACGCTGAGGATCACTAGATAAATCAGGCAGAGAACCTTGCTTTTGAAGGTTTGGAAAATTATATGAGGTAGATTAGGAGGTATGCAAGATATAATTAATGGCAACATTAATTAGCTGCTGGCAAGAAAACACATTGCTTAAGGAACTTGCGCTCATTAAGGAAATGTTTCGTATGTTTTTCTTTGCGAAAATTTCAGAAGCTAGCTGCCAGGCTTATAACCTTATTACAGTATGCAGCTTGTTCCCTGCAAGTCAGCTAATTAGGTTAAGTACTTTTGTTTTCTATTGCTACATAATTATACAGTTTTACTGTTTCACCTCTGGATAGACGCTAATGGCCGGATAAACTCAAAATTTTTATAAAACTTCTGTGTAATTATCTGCCAACTAATTTAACGGGAACTTATTATGAGGTCGTGAAACTGGCTCTTAGGCTTTTTGTCCACTACCACTGGCACCAGAACGTCACCGGCAACGAGATGACGGCGCCGAGTTAGCGATACATACATTTACTATGGCCGTGTGTCCACCGCACGCCCGTCACGTCAACGTGATCTCGAACAGAAACCGCACGCCGTGTGTCCACCGCAAATGGCCCTAGGAAATGTACCTTTGTATCGGTAAATTGGCGCCGTCATCTTATTGACGGTGACGTCCCGGTGCCGGTGGCGGTGAACAAACAGCCTTAGATTTCAATATGACACGACAACTTCTTTAAGAGAATTTTAAAAAAGCTAGGAAGGAGAAGACTTATTTGAAGTTTTATAGAACAACTAGATGTTCCCCGCGGCTTACTAGATGTTACTGGTGTTCATTGAAATTTTCCCATTACCATGGGAATTTACCAAATTCCTTTCTTAACCGATGCCGATGTCATAATATCTAGGTACCTATCTGTGTTGTAAATTTCAGCCCAATCCGTTCAGTGGATTGAGGTGTACGTTGATAGCTAAGTCAACAGTCGAAGCCATAATGCGGAAAAAGGCATCGTCCTTGTTGTACCGGATAAGGGGCAGCTCCAACAGCATTGTGAGAGCGGTGGCTGACAGTGGGAATTGTCCGCTGCTTGGCCATCTCACCAAATTATTAAGACCTGTGGCTCAATTCAATTTAATTTAATTTAAATAAATATGTCAATATATCCTTACTAACATAGTATAAGACGTTACTAACAAAATGGATCATGTTATCTAAATTGAAATAAATAATAATAATTAAAAAAAAAATAAGTAAATTAGTAGGTCAGTCAGTCACCTTTTCCGTTTTTTACCCCCGACGCAAAAACGACGGGGAGTTATAAGTTTGACGTGTCTGTGTGTGTGTGTGTGCGTGTATGTGTGTGTGTGCGTGTATGTGTGTGTTTGTGGCATCGTAGCTCCCGAACGGATGCACCGATTAGTATTTTTATTTTTTATTTGAAAGGTGAATTAGTCGGGCGTGTTCTTAGCTTTGTTTGATGAAAATCGGTCAAAGATGGCCGCCGCTACAAAATAACGAATAACATATTTTTTCACAACTCCCTCAATATGGGTATCAAATGAAAGGGCTTAACTAGGAGAATACTATACACTATGATAAATTTAAAATCCAAGATGGCCGCCACCACAAAATGGCAAATCACATTTGGTGTCGGGGGTTTTCTAAATTTTTAATTTTTATATGTAAATAAGTGGGAACCGAGTTGAATCAAGAGATCAAGCTGAAGACAAGAGCTGAGCTCCTAAACACAGAGAGAGAAACACTTTATTACAAGTATGACAAAATGTACAACAAAATGTTTCCACCAACACTCAAAAAGTGTGGCATTATTGTGTGGGTCCAATAGCAAACAATTTTATTTAGAAAAAATAACAAAACTCAGATCAAATAGCATGGTTAAAAACAAAACGTTTGAAAATACAATCCACTATTTCCCTTTGCCAGAAGCCCCGAAAACAGTGAATAAAAAAAAAGAAAAATCGTCATGGCCGCCCGTCATGGATTAACTATTCGGAAAATTAAAAAAAAAGGTCAGGCTTTGTCGACTGAGTTATCGTGTACGGGACAAAAAGCGGGATATACGCGGCCATTGTAAAATGAAAAATTGTCACCAGTCATTCAATTGTGAAACGGTTCAATCATTTTCATGCGGTATGCTGACTATTGTTTGTATTCCAACTTTTCGTATTGCATCATACCATCACGCCTGTTTTCCTCGAAGTGTTAGACAGAGTTGTATTTAATAACAGCTTTTTGCCCGCGATTTCGTCCGCGTGAAATAGTTACTTTGTTCCATATGAACTTTCAGCCCCCATTTCACACCTAAATAGGTCAAAATTTATTAATTATTTTGCCCGCGGCTTCGCTCGCGTTAAGAAGTATTATTATTAAATTAGGTATATTTTTTGCGGCTTTAGTTTTGTTTAGCGTGTGTAAAAAACTCAAACAAACTATTACATTTACATCCTTCATCATCCCTTATTTTATTTACCCCATGGGGGTTGAATTTATCAAAATTCTATTTAAGCGGACGTTTTCATCATAGTAGCTCTAAATTTTTAATTTCAGTTCAATCAATCGAAAATCTAAGAAGATTTATACAAACTTTCATCCGCTATTTTATCCCCTTAGGGGTCGAATTTATTAAAATCCTTTCTTAAGGGATGCCTACGTCATAGTAGTTATATGCATGCAAAGTCTCAGCCCGATCGGCTTAAAATTGACAAAGTTTCATACAAATTTTCATCCCCTATTTTATCCCCTTGGGGGTAGAATTTATCAAAATCCTTTCTTAGCGGATGCCTACGTCATAACATCTACCTGCATGCCAAATTTCAGCCCGATCCCTCCAGTGGTTCGGGCTGTGCGTTGATAGATCACTATGTCAGTCAGTCACCTTTGAGTTTTATATATTTAGATATATATATTTAGATACACTCACAGTTCGCCGATCACAAATCCAAAGCTAAACAATCCGAGCTAAAACTGAAAATTTCATAGAAAACCCCAATAACACTTTGCTCGACCTGGGTATCGAACCAAGGACCTTGAGCGTATCAGTCGCGCTTAGGGTCGCTAACTAAATATGTAAATACTAGCCTTTGCCCGCGAAGTTGAGTTTTCCCCCGTTATTGCAACATTTTTAATTGATGCTCCGGTCCTATATAATACCAAATGTCAAACTTGTCAAAATTACGTTTGTACACGTGCAAATACAAATGTGTGCGTGAGAGTGCGTAGGGTTTGTTGGTAGTACGTCCGGCAAGAACACCGGCAGAATGCGGGGGACCTGAGGTATCTGACGTTAGGGAGGGGCGGAGAGTGGCCTTCTGTATTATTTATTCTGTGCCAACGGAACAAACTACCAAGTCATTGCTACCACCCAACCAAATACTAAAGAGGCGGAATTGTATTTTAAATTTGGAATGTTATCATTCCTGTGACGTTTACGTGAAACAAAAAACAGCGTTGCCAACTTATTATTCATGTACTTCCTGTAACGTTTGTCATTTATCTCTCACGAGCGATTAATTTTGTCGTCTCATTTGGTCGAGTCCTTCCTAATTCTATGGTGTCACCTTTTTTATTTCGTTGAGTACATTATACGGCGTTGCTATTTAGTTAAAAGAAAGAATTGTGGACGAAGTGTCATGTCAGATACTTTTTTTTTATACATTAAATTGACCTTACCCCTGCAGTTTGTGACAGTCACAAGAAAATAATATTAATTATTATTTGAAATAAAAAACCCGACTGCGTAAAAAGAACTATTAACTAAACATCTAAAAACAAGCTCTGTGATGTTTTGGAAAATGTATTTCAGGTGGGACAAGCAAAGAAACAATTTTATAAAACAAAATGTGAAGAGTAAGAGAGAGTAAGAAAGTGAAAAATTGCTTGTCCCACCCAACTTAATGTAATTTTTATTCTTTACTAACACTAGATAAAAGGAATTATCACTAACACGATAGACTATGTTGTCTTAATAAATACATTTTGAAATTAAAAATTTAGCTGTATGGTACGTAGATATAAACTAATTGATAGACCTCGTGACTCCATCTTTGTCTTGTCCAGTTGGGTCAAAAGACCACGCATAAATATTCATACCCCAAAATATCTGGCATAACTATTCATGAAAGTCACAAATGACCTTCATCTGACCTTTAGCTGTTTAATATTAAAACCAACCCTCGTTATGACGAGAGATTAAACTAATTGTTAAATAAATCAACGGATATCCGTTGGTCGATGCTGTGAATACCACTATATAATCAGTTGGAACTCATTTACATTTCAAATTGGTCCCTTGTTTGTAGCTGCCAAGAATTCGGCGCTATAATTAATATGGTTTGCTCCCAAAGTTACTGATTTCTATGGAAAGTTCCTTATTTGCGAAGGGTATTTACTTGTACGAAAATATAAATTCGTACATAACAGTCACAGTGAATTTGTTGGAGTGTCAATATCCTAATCTTAATAATGTTTAATTTGATAGCAATTATTACTTACTAGCTTCCCGCCAGCGGCTTCGCCCGCGTGGTCTTATAATTTTTTCCCCGTTTTTGCTACATTTTTCATTACTACTCCGCTCCTATTAGTCGTAGCGTGATGATATATAGCCTATGTTACTCGGGGATAATGTAGCTTTCCAAAGGTGAAAGAATTTTTGAAATCGGTCCAGTAGTTTCGGAGCCTATTCATTACAAACAAACAAACAAACAAACAATCAAATCTTTCCTTTTTATAATATTAGTATAGATATTGGGCCGTCTGAACATTTTACAGACGCGTTCGCTATACACTTCAACAGTAACGCCATATTTGTTAGTATCGCATGGCATTTGTTTTTTAGCGGATCGCGGACTAGTTCACATCGGTTTAGAGAAGACTATTTTGGGACCAAGATCGTGGGTGTCATTTTGCCATGTGGTCCACCCAATATACAAAAGGATTAAACCAAAATAAACTAATCTAGTATCAATATCAATGCATTTGTCTCACAATTTGACCTAACGTGTACGGTTGAACCTTTCCAGATCAGCTAAATGTAAAACATAGTTGGTTGTTTGACGCTGGTTTAACGCATATAGTGTATCTCCTATCGCAAGGCAATTGAGTTAATCTCGGCTTCTTGTCCGGTATCTATTCATTTGTGGTATTAGGGTTGGCAAATTAGATAATTATCCTTCGGTTTTCTCATCCTCAGGCGTAGCTATCGCCCTAATGCCTTCCTAATGAATGTCACCCACAATTAAGCTAGATCACTAATAGTGGTCAGCAAAACAGGAATTGCGAGACATTCTCTCACATTGTAACCGCGACACAATTACTTCATTAGCTAATTTGAAAAAAATCTCGTAAGAAAGACGCTCTTCATGCTAGCTAGACCGTAAATTAGTCTGGAAACTGCCTAGCCCGTAGTTTGTTTTACTGTCTTTCCATTGTAACAACTGGTATTCTTCTTCTATCTGTTTGGTCCAACTGCCTTGTCAACCTAGCGTTTTTAAATTCCTCTGTTTAATTCCTAAGTCAAGCAAAGTAGTCAATTGTGAATGGTAATTACTCTTTATTAAATGGCTCTTTATGAATAGCTACGAAATGTGGGTGTACATGGGTACACCTCTGCCTGAATCTTTGAGAAATACAGGCATGATAGTATTTTAAGTTCAAACTAGAATACTAGATCTGCTTGAAATTATTACTTGTTGTATTATTGTTATTATTGAAAACTTGTAATTGCCTAATGGACCACATTTTACTACTGCTAAGTTAATTATAAATTTTCTAGTTTTATTACAATAATTTCAGCACATTAGTGCTTGGCGCTACAATATTAAAGCCAAATATTTGGGCGGCAAGTACTACCTAATGTACTCATCCAGTGATAGTTCTGCAACAGTAATCGAATCAAGTTTGCAGAAATAAGTTTAAAACTAAGTAGTATGAAGATGTTGAGGTATTATACAACTCGTAATAAGTCGCTAATCCATTGTTCGCGAGTACCACCATAACTCATTTTCCTTTGTTATTTGCGTTTTTCGTAACAACACGGAAATATTTTATTCAATAACTGCCATTGTTTTCTTTGAAAGAAACTCTTTTTGCGTTCGACATTTTGCCTCGAGCTATTTTCTGTTGAAGACCGATTTTAGTCGTAAACCCTCCTAGCTTGAAATGAAGTCCTTTGTCCCAGTATGTATTGAAGAAAATTGATATTTTTTCATTTAGTTTGGCAGTTTAGCCGTAAAAAATTATATAAAAATCTTCTCACAATGTTTTTATATTGTGTAAGAAATTGCTATGATGTCTAATGTCATATAAGCATACTGGCGCTTTTTTACCAAAAACGACGGGGTGTTCATGTCGGGGGTTTTCAAAATTTTTAATTTATACCGCTGTAGAACTTATTGGGCATCCTATGTGTAATCACATCTAGACCATTTTACGCTGGGACTTGTTTATCCACCACACTCTATTTTAAACTCTATTAAAATATCAGAAAGTGGTTTATTTAATGTACGCTGGGGAGAGAAGTGGTATAAGTGTCGTTGGCGTTTATCGCAACGTTTTTTTCAACTCCCGAGCGTAGTATGTAAGCGTAGTTAGGCTAATTTTTACTTACCTCGGTGACTTTTTTATTAATGATGTCTGAGATCTGACGTCGATCATTTGGCATCATACACCAGAGGCATTAGCCTACTTTCCCCAAAAAAAAAATCCTATTTACGTTCCATATTCAAAGCTCGCCGAACGTGTTATAAATATTTACGTCTCCTCAAATCGTTTTTTTTATTACTACCGTCCTTTTCTGGCTGCAAACACCTTACATACCCTCGTCTTAATAGCACGATAATATTAACTTTCTTTGAGTTAAAGGCCATTACGGAGGGTACTTCGAGGTATATCTGGAGTTACGATGTTTAAGAGGCTCCCTCTAGTATTCTTTTGCGCTTTTGTGGATAGTAAAAATTAAGTTTGCCAGGCTGTCAGAGTAATAAACGATAAGGAATTGTTCATTTTTTTTATTTGTCTAGTGTCTACTGTCTCATTAGTCTAGTGGATTTAAGCGCAACCGTTACGTTCAAGGTCCTGATGGGAACGATTCCCAGGACCCATTTCAGTGTGTTGCAATATATCTGATTGGCTTATGTTTTTAGACTCAATCGGTCTAAAAACATAAGCCAATAATGCAACAAAAAAAATTTTGGACGTGACTGTAAATACATACAGACCTTCGAAATATATTCATAATTCTTTCATATTTTATGAGATATCTTTTACAACATTATATCGAAAAAAGAACCCTTTTACGTCATAACTTTATGCTCACGTCTCGTTAGACTGAAGCAAACTGAAGTCTAGTTCGTATTTTGTATTCAGTGTGTCGACAATCGTTTACCTAGCCACCCTAGGTACCTAACTTCAGTCGTTTACATTGGTTTCCATTCGGCGTTCGTTTCATTCCTTCTCAGATTTCGAAGCGAAACTTTAATGTATTATTAAGTAGATCGTGTGGGCCTGAATTTTTATTTCGTGGATTGCGTGTTCGTTCTTTGTTGATGTTAACAGATTTATAATCTGGTACCAACAAAGTATTATTACGTCACAATTCACAAATGAAGTGTGGTCGTATAGCAGAATTTGAGAATAAATTGCTATGAGTCATTATTACAAGTCATATTAGGTAAAAAGGGCAGCCTTCGTCTATTTAAAAATGATTCACGTGTTTTTGATAAATTCTTTTTTAACAAAAGACAACTCTGAGCTAACAAATGTTTTTGACGTTTACACATGACAAACTCAAATGTCATACAATAAATCACCCGACACGGAGATAGCAAAAGGTTTGTAATCCCTGTGTTCACAATACTCAAAGAGTACAAACAAAAAGTCGGGAGCTTACAATTACGTAATTTATGGTTTTAAAATAATATCGATTTATTATGTAAGAGATTTTTATATTTTTTGGCAGAATGATTTTAAAAGGCGAGAAATGCCAAAAAATTAAAACAGCGCCCATGGTCACGGGTGTGTGAGGGTGACGGGGTCACCCGTGACCATGGGCGCTGTAAAGGGTCCGAAACGTCGGGATTAAAATAATATCAATGTAACGCGATAAAATCCGTAAAAAGTAGTTCTATTTTCAATGTCTAGTATTCGCGTAAGTGTCAGAAATAAGAATGCCAAAAAAGTTTTATTGACGCTGGTATTCATCTGGAGCATAGTCTAACCTTATCTTAGTGCACCTAGATTCGACATTTCAAAAGTATAAACTATTTTGATTTTGATTATATCGTCGGTCAATTCGTCAAATGTTTTAAGGGCACTCCGATTCACTATCAACTAAAATAGAAAATATAAAGTGATCATAGATAAAAAAAACACACACACATTGCGTTTCAACCGTGTGTTTTTAACTTAGAACACTGTTTGAAAATATTTAGTATTCCTCATAGGGTTGGCAAAAACGCAATATAGAACCCATTGAATTCTTTATTATGACAATTTGCATTCCATTCCTACAGCGTCAGTTGTGCTCAATGGCTTGACTTTACGATTATTGAGTATACTTTGCGTATAATAATAATTTTGGTGCTATGTATTTGTATTTTCTTTTTCAGAATACAAAACTTGTATCTTTATCTGGTGAAAGTTAAGTGTGTAATAGGCGTGTTATGGGCAAAGAAGTGCCAGTCAGTGTTCAGCGTGAATGTGTATTCTGTATCTTAATTGGCAGACTTCACACGCCGTTGAGAAAATCTCTCAGACGTGCGGTTTGTCTCACATAATTAATAATACGCACAACACTACAAAGAGATAGAAATTTAAGGGTGCTTTCTGCAATATGGCTATCAAAGCTTTTAATATTTGGCTTATTTTCATTGCCCTAGGTCTAAAATAGCTGAGAATTTTATTGAACTTCCCAGATCATACTTAGAACCTGTTTCACCACCTCCTGATAACTTCCCGTTAAATTACTTGGCAGATAATTTTATACAAATGTTGTTCCATTTTTTATTTAATCGGCAGTTAGCGGCTATCCAGAGGTGCTGACACAGACCATAAGTCTCTTTATTTGTATTTTTGTTGGGTTTATAGTGTCCTCTACTATTTCGCTTATAGATAGCCTAAGATGCAACGAAACATAATTATTTTTTATGTATAACAAACAAAAAAAACTGTCTTCCATCTCCATCATCAGGTCAACTCTTTTGGGGTCATTAGAAATAAAATGTGTGCTTCTAATTGTCCCCCTATTTTACTACTCTTATGGATGGAATTTATGTTTAAAATTTAAATGGGAACACCCATTTAAATTCGGCGGTACATTCTTCCTAATAAACAAATTTTAAATCAGTCCACAATTATTATATATAAATACAAATATATACAGTCGAAAATATAACCTCCTCCTATTTCAAGCGCCATTGTACAAAAAGACGAATTCAAACTTAAGAACATCTTAAGTATTTAATTATGAATTCAAAATATTGCCCAAATGAATTTTCTTAAGACAATTTATGTTAATAAACTGAGTGTCTCATAATGAATTCTGTTCAGAGAATTAATTACAAAATCTAAAGTATTTTATAATCTCCTTTAAAAGTTCGCTCACGTTGGTTGAGTTAATTATATTTAATTCAAATATGCCTTGAAAAGGAACATCAACATTTTGAATGTTTTTGAATCTGATTGTCATTTAATCAAGAAGTTTAAGGTAGAGGCAACATTGAAGTATAAATTATGAAAATGGACCAGAAATTGCTAAATTCCTTGGCAAATTAAATTATTTAATACAAATTTATTAAAATATTTTGATTTTCTTTTTTAGTTTAGTTATGCTGTGACTTAATCAATCTAATAAATTAATAAATATTTCTTAAATGCATAGGGATGCATTTAAGAAATATTTATTAATTTATAAAACAATATTTTTGCAAGAAAGATCGCAGGATACAGCTAGTATGAAAAACACAGTATAATTAAATTGAGTCACTAAATCAACATACGCCCATAGTTTTCGAACTTCCCCACAATTCGAAATTCAAATTGTGAAACCACAGACCCATTTCGCTAACCCTAGCGTTGCCGCTGAAATTTTCACGTATTTCAAAGAACGTGTAATTTCTTATGTAAATATTTGATACGGTCTCGGTTCGAATTTCATTTTATACATGCAAAAGGCAAACCCTGAACATTTTGTTCTGTTTATTAATTTCAATATTGACAGTCAGACGACATGTTTTAGGGTTAAACTGTTTTATTAAGAGCGAAGGTTTGAATGGTTTGGACTTATATTTTCTATATTCTTTGTACGTTTTGTTTTTTAAGCGTTGTAGAAATTTCGCCTGTATTGTAGACGCACAAATTCTCACTTATGTCAAACATTCAGATTGGAACCATATAAATATTTGTTCCTTTTGGGAATATCACACGCATGTAGCACGGTAGCCCGTTTGCTCCGCCATTGTGCCATTCGTAATGTCAAAATTTAAAATGTTATAACATAATAAAGTGACATTTGTCACTTGACATAGATTCTCGATATAAACGTAAAAAACTGTAGCAAATCAACTACTAAAATAATATAATAGTACCTATGTTTGTATACAGTGTATAATATATACTAGTTTGGGTCCATGAATATTTAGAATATAACTGACATTTCCTAAGATGCTAAATATCAAAGATAACTAAGTTATTTCTAGGTCTGCTGTGGCACAGAACTTGAAACTGACCTAGAAATGAAAGCTCAAATAGTTTGGCCAAGTAGCAATCTGTGAATAGACAATAACAATCTATAGATTAGTTATAATCCAAGTTACAATCTAACGTTCCATCAACAAAAGAATAGGTACAAAATATATGGGAATGACATTTGAAAACGTCAGATTTGTCGAAAGCTTATGTCATTCCTGTACATTTTCTTTTTATTCATTTATCGATCCGAACGTTAGTTAGCAATTGACTAGGCCTCCAGGGTCTTCTTAAGATCGTATGCGCCAACAATGATCTATCTAAACCTATTAAAAAAATATGGGAATCGATAAAAAATTGCATCGTTAAAAAGACGGCTCAGAGAAATAGACATCACGTACACACATTTCAAGTAAAGTAATTTTTCAAATGAGCCTATGAACCAATTTTCGACGAACAAATAGAAAGAAAATGTATAGAAATGGCATGAAATATTATGCTTTCAAAAAATGCAGTGTATTTTTTTATTTTAAATAAAAAATATCGACACATTCCAGAGCCACACCCCGGGCCCCCTAAATATTCAATATCTTAAACATTTAACCAATAATATCCATAAATAATAATAACACATACTTACTTAAACTAATTGCTTCTAAAAATTCCGTAAACCAATTTTTTAAAATACTTTGTAGGTAGGTAAGTGCCAAAACACACGACCATAAATCCTCGTTTCCCAGAATTAACGGGAATCATAAATTCAACATCACCGTCGCCTGGGGATTTGGAAATTGTGAATTATTCACTGTTTTACATAAAGATAAGAGCTTATTAACCTTGCTCCACGCATGATAATAATCTCTAAGATTTTAATGGTGGGTTATATGCTCTATATATGCTGAATATTTGTGTATGTGCGTGTGTGTATTTTCTAATCCTTGAGTCGTGTAATGGGTGGTTCTATAGTAGAGATTTATATGACATTCTACTAGATAAATTATATAAAGCAACCCATGATATACTTTATGGTTTTTGAAATCTATGTTAACTACTTATATTAAGATTATAAAGAGGAAAGTTAACTTAAAAACTACATAGCTACCCGATTTAAAAAAAATAATTTCGCCATTAGAAAGCTACAAGCACGGGCGAAGCCGCTGGCGGATAGCTAGTAATTAATAAAATAGTTACCCTCTGTACTTTAATGGATTAACAAGACATGTTATCTACACATAAACAGTAAAAGACTTAAAACAGTTTGTTCTAAATATGAACATTAAATAAAATATTAATATAGTTAGAATCTTGTTCAAATATTTCCTTTGCAAGATGAAACTCAAAAGCTTCAACGTTAGCGATATCGCGTTTGGCGAAATATGTAGTTATCCTTTTTTGTGTGTGCATAGAAACGACATACTTTGCCAAACGCGATATTGCCAACGTCTTAAACTGGTGAAAAATGATTGTAATGTATTGGAGAAAACGTTCTAATTTTTTTTTATTGTTTGTCTTAAAATCAAGAAGTATTACTACTACTCTACCTAAACCGTAAAAAATATAACATATTAACGTACCGTAACTTCTGTATTCCGCGAAGGGTTAGGTCCCATATACCCTCAACCTTAAGTTTTTTGATAATTAACCTTAATTTAAGCATAGATTGTAGTTGTCCTGCTTAAAGTGTCCTTTAAGTTTTTTGATTTTAAAGTCTGTCGCTAATCGTGAAGACCTGTAATTGGCTTGATGACACATATTGTAATTTTTTAACTCCATTTTATAGCTGTTGGTTTTCCAAATTAAATAAATACATTAATAAATATAATAGGGTGCGAGCCTATTGCTATTAATCAAGCACAAATCCAAACTCCGTGCTACTACTGGGAGTTAATTACAAAATCCCAAGAACATCTTGCCCGCCCTCGGGAGTCGAAACTAGGACCATAACTATGTACTTATACACTAAAGTAAAATTCATTTTTTTCGTGAAATGACAATTAATGCATCTTTGAGATAACATTAATAACATTACAGTATAAGTTCGAAAATAACATGTTTGTTAGACTATACAATTTTATTCAATAAGTGAAAATCGCTGTTAAATTTTAACAATTAATTTATACATATTTATGCTCATGACTGTACATTTTTAAATCATTAAATTCAATCCAGCATACTTAAGTTGTCAAACCAAAAAATATCATAAATAATCATGCTTGATAAAATAAGCATGTAAGTAGAAAATTTCCCCTTTAAACGAACAATTACGGCCCAAAGGCTTTCTTACAAAAGAGCCATCTCTACAATATCCCAGTTCACCGTTCTGGAAAATGCAGGTACCTAATTGAAAATTTCTTAACAAGAAATCTGCTGTGAAGGGCCCAAAGATTAGGGAGAGATTTGTCCTTTGCTGGGAAGTTTAGCCTTTACTTTGATAGTTACTGGATTTATAGTATTTATTGTAATAGGAAATGTTTTATAGACACGCTGATTTTGCTACCTGCCTGCCTGCCTGCTAATGTAAACCAAGATATGGTACATGTATTCTCCAAAAATTTTGGCAGAGATGTACTAATATATCCACCGTTCATATTTAGGTCCATTTAATGGGTGTAAGCTTATTGAAATTTACTGCGGGCAAACCCAGACTCACTTTTCTCGACCTGGGAATCGAACTCTGGGCCTCGAGCGTAACAGCGAGCTCAAGCGCCTTATATGGCAGTCAATCAATCAAGTTAGGATTAGCTAGTTTTGTAAATTAGTATAAAAATGATTATTATGCACATAATGTAAAATCTATTATTTTAGTTTTCTTGATTCGTGACGCGTTTTGCTGACTTACAGCCGATTCCTATATCAAATACTTTTTGTACAATTTGCCATTCTAATTGACAAACGAATAGAAAGAAAATGTATGGAAATGACATTAGTGACAACCCGGTTTGTGAAAGATTCTGCCCCGAATACCGATTTTGTTTCTATTCGTTTGTCGATTCGAATATCAAATTGCAACTTGTCTACGACCCAGTCGATAGAATTAATTACTAATGATAGAATTTTGACATTATTTGTATGAACTTTACGTCAATCGTCAATCTATCGACTGAGAACAAACGGGCTCAGAGGATACAATGAATTTTGACGTCACTTAATTTCTAAAATGCCAATACTATAAAGTACCAACCGGTATCAATACCCTTGTTATTACAGCTGCCATATGTTACCAAGTATAGCTTACGACAGCTATGGGGATACCCTACACAACTTATAGGGCCGTTCATTGCAAACTTTTGTCCCCTACTCGTAGGGAATAAATGTAGTTTGGTATGAGCGCACGTAAAGTCACCCGATCCCAAAGGGTTTAGTGGAGTTTGTAATAACTGAACATTGTTTCGGATAACGCGGAGATAGAATAGATAAATGGGCGAATGGTTCTATTTCATTTTATTTAGGAAACAAATACTTAGATACAATTTACTTATACCTTTTTCCCATAGGGGTAGACTTACACTACAGACTTCCACTTGACTCGCTACGAGTGAAATTCAAAAATTCAAATGTCAAAATATTTTATTTCAATTATTCCAGGCACTTTGTATAAGTCAAACTACTTGCACGGTTCCAAAAAAGTGGGACTTATCAAGAAACTCCATAGTCACTCTTTTAAAAAATATAGTACTTAAGACGATATGTTTTTTGTTGTTGTTGTGAGTCTTGCATATTTCTTTTGTTTCCTGCGGGTTCATACATCTTGTCCTGCGCTGGTGGTGATTGCTACGCACCTGACTTTTTTGAATGACCTCACCAATGAGGTCGGTGTTAGTCTTTCTTGTCTTTCTTTCTATAATTTTCTGTAATATACGAGTAAAAAGGAAACCGTGACTTACTCACTGATCAGTTTACACATAGCTCAAAACATTGAACGGATTGGGGTGAAATTTGACACACAGACAGTCATTATGACGAAGTCTACTAAGAAGGTTTTGTAAGTTTGGGTAAAATTAGATAAACGCGACTAAGACGCTATAAAAGTCTTTTTTTTAAATGAGCTTAGGATAATAGCATATTAACACCTCTGCCTAAGCCTTCGGGCAATACAGGAGTTATTTATTGTTAGATAGGTATACACATACCTATTTCTTTTTTTAAATAACTACTTGACTACCAGAACCGACAGTTTAACCTGCTCTCCGACGTACGTAGAAATGAATAAACCTGTAACCAACACATGTCTCAAGCTCTGTTATTAAACACACTATTCATAACAGAAGCACATAACACGATAATTGCACAAAATGGCGCCTAATCACCGCTAAGCAGAAATGATTACACATTCGGTACACATGTTACAAATATTTGCTCTAACTCCTAACTACATAACATACCATCATGACTGTATTCCCTATAGAGTTAGGCAGAGATGTTCCATATTGTTTTCCCTATTGGGAGCGAGCCTATTGCCATTAACCGGGCACAAATCTAGACTCCGAGCTGCTATTGGGAATTTCACAGGAAAACCTAACAATACTTTGTACTTTTCATTCTGCAGTCCGAAAGACTCATAAAGGCGATATAATCTTGATGATTATTGGCGATATAATCTTGATATAATGAAATGACCACTTACTATCAGTTGTCTCGTCTAGCTTGGTGGAGGTATAAACCATACTAAAAGAGAGCTTAAGCACTATACCAATTACGTTATCAAGCGTACAATTATGATCATAATAAAATTAATCTAAAAGTCGACCTTTTTGTAATCAGATCATACCTTACCATTTACCCTTAACAGTAGGTACAGATATCCTAATTATCTACAACTTATGTCGCGCCAACAGTTATCAAAACTCCCATCTCATATTGAGGGACCTTCGCTACTAATACAGGGTCTCCATTAGCGCAATTTACGGGGTCTGTCCCTGTCAAAGGACCTTCAAAGACCCCTACCTCACGTTTACATCCGTAATTAATGGTTCTGTTACAGTATAAATTATTTAGTTGTGTGAAGAGAATTGCTGTTACGTAGATAGCAACTTATGCCTTATTTTCCGAAATAAACTTTATTGTTACTAACGAGGCCTATGTCCATTGGATGCAGTAAGTCAATGACCATTATCATCATAATCCTAGCCGTTAAACATAAGGATCAGTTTCCAGTCTCAATATGCAGCATATCGGGTGACTGTCATCAGGCCTCCGCATCCCAATATCTGGGCAATACCAATATTCTAATAAACTGGTTATCAGGCCTTTCGGGCTTACTAATTGAATGCCTTACTGCTGTGAACAGGTTTCGTCTTAGAATAAGAGGGGGTTACATTATAGTTAGCCTTGTTGGCCTAATGCGGGTTACTAGATTGCATACGATACCACCGCGAAAGTATTTTAGACATGGTTTCCTCAAGATGTTTTCCTTCATAATTAATATTTAAGGGCAATATAATTGCAATAAATCTCAGGTACCTTTATGCCTTGGATTAGAACACAAGAACTAACTGAATCCAACGGTCATATTAAGTTAGTACATAGACTGTTTCCCATAGACCCCTATGGCAGATAGGCAGAGACGATAGCTTTCCACTTGCTACAATCCTGGCACACCACTTTCGCTTCATCTGTGTTCATCACCCTCCCCATGCATGCTCGACGGTTACTAAGTTATTGATATTATCAATATACTAGCGTTTTCCCGCGACTTCGTTCCCATAAAAGTTGAATTTTTTGCCCCATCTTGGAACATTTTTAATTGATAGGTACTCCGCTCCTATTGGTCGTAGCGTGATGATATATAGGCTATAGCCTTCCTCGATAAACGGGCTATGTTTCACTGAAATAATTTTTCACATTGGACCATCAATTCCTAAGAATATCGCGTTTAACCAAACAACCAACAAAACAAACAAACTGTTGTTGCTAGTTTTCATTGTAGGTCTATTGTGATCTCATGATCGTCACTAGGCTATCACTGCCTGACTAAAACACTACTCACATAAAATTTAAATAGCAGTGTCCTCCATCACTCAGTTTGATGCGGGTAGGTCTGCAGTTAATTCTACCCTCCCCGAGTTAATTCCGGCTTAGAATTAATGTTACTGAGCCAGGTGTGTCTTAATCATGCAGCGAACATTTCCGTGATTAGTTTTTAAGGGTAATATGTAAATTGGGTTAGGTTCTGAAGCTTGCGAAACTTCTTTTTCCAACCTCTTCTGGTAATTTAAAGTAAACGTACGTAAATAATGTTTAATTTTCTCGTATAGTAGCATATTAATAAAATATTTGGACATGTTTCCACCAATTTGAGAAAAATCACGACATTTTGGCACACTTTTATCTGTTTCGTAATGATTTCATAGTAAAAACTGCCAGTGTCTGTTTCGGAATGACAAACGCACGGCCATTACGGCCAATTACGGCAGATTAATATCAGTTTCATGGTAAAAACTATCAACTTGACAGCTGTCATGTACCTCCGGTACAAATTTGGGCTGTGTTGTATGGGGCTTTTATGACCTCCTTTATTCCATTTTTTTAACTATCCAGCGGTTAGCGTAGCGGAGCAGGCGCGCTTAAGACCACTATAGATAGACCACTACTAGGTATACTAATAAGGTGGTCAAAATACAATAATATTTTAGATTCCTAAAGTCATAAATCTTATAAGATAGGCAATGCGTCGTCTACACGTTCGTAAGCTTTATAAAAAGATACGGCTATAAGTAATACCCTCGTGGGAACACGCGACGTAACTACGTATTTTATTGCCAAATAAAACATTATTATCGTTCTAAATCAACATGGAAATCTATCAACATCATTATTAAATATTTATTATTTAAACTGAGATTGGAATGGATCCTTTCGGATTATAGAAAAGCGGGTGTGTAGCTACCACGAGTCAGTCGATAGACGTTATCGAATCGTGGTAACTTTGTACTAGAATAGGCCTATCTTTTTATGTAGCCTCTTTTGTGTCCTACAGGCCCAGGACCTTCTGTTCTGGGCATCCTCATACCACGTTCGTAAAAAGCGATCAAGGTCATCTCTCCAACGTCTCTTCGGCCGACCTCGTCCACGATTTGCGTTGCTTGGTAACCACTCAGTGACTAGTCTCGCCCACCTGTCCGAATGAACGCGGCTGATGTGGCCCACACAGTGCCGTATTTCGGGCGTGGTCCGTCCTCTTGATATCAAAAATGCTGTGCTCCATTGCTCGCTGACGCGAAATTTCTCAGGCTCTACTGACTATCTGTGTGCCAAATTCCATTTAAATCGGTTCAGTAGTACTGGCGTGAAAGCGCCACAGACAGACAGTTACTTTCGCTATAATATTAGTAAGGATTTAACGATAGACGCTAGCAAGTGTAGAGTGCGTGAACTTATAGTAAAGCCACTAACAACTCCATAGCCTTTCGCGTACTATCGCTCAAATGGAATGCGGGATTACAATCTGACTGGATTATTTGGGGCAGGCCAAACTATTCCCAGCTACAGGGACCTCTGTAAGCCAGGATCAGAACACCGAGGCACAGGCAAGGTGTATTTCAAAATCCGCTGCCACAACAAAACGATTTTAATCCCATGCCCACCCAGTTAAGGCATTATTTCTTTATTACGCCAGGGATACCTAGGTACTATGAAAATGTATGAAATTGACACATATCACGTCACTTAATAGATCATTTGTAAATATCAAATTATCTTCTCATACCTTTTTTAACGGGATAACAGAATAGCGGATGTCGGGTTGGCACGCCGTAACATAACCTTCGTTTAAAATGAATAGTCCGTTTATTTATTCTTAAACATTTTATTTATATACAATATTAGATATCCATTATATTGATTTAGGCCTATGAATGAGAATGAGTTCGCATATTTTATCCTGAAGAATGCACAATTATTGAACAATTACTGATTTATGAACAAAGATTATTGAAATACAATAATTAAAAAAATCTAGAATTAAAAAAATGTCTGAATAACAACGGCCAATATTTATTATACTAACATTAGCTGATGAATAGCAATAGATTCTTCTTCGTGTCGATGGTACGATAGCAATAGACGTAAAGATAAGATTTCACAGATTTTATCGTGGATAAAAGTAGTTTTATTACAAAAACTACCAAACAAGTTTGAACTTCAATTTCGACATCACAGATTCTTATTTCGCGTAACACCAAATTTTGTAGTAAAATGGATCACAGATTGCGATTCTGTGGTTCAATTGGTTGAAATAATGGCCTTTTGTGGTCCATTGAAAGTCATTATAGGCATTGGAAGTTGTCCTATGAAACCAGAACATAGAGGGTTTGTTTATGTTTATAGTATTGCTGTTTGGATTTTCAATTTCGAATATAACAGGTTTTCCGGGTTCATACCAATACATACAGAAATTATCGATTATATCCCTATAACGATTATGACCATAATACCTACCTATGTAACGGTAAAAAAGTAAGCAGTATCTATTGGTCAAAACTATTTGTGATTATAGTCACTTTTTAAATTAAATTAAGTGATCATAATTCGATTGGTAGTTCTTACCTAATCTTAGTCAATTAGTAGTTTTGAAACAAAACAGCATCAAAACAACAACAGGCTCTGATGCCTGTAGATAAGTTGCATTTTGACATTCGAATCGACAAACAAATAGAAACAAAATGTATGGAAATGACATTAATGACAGCCCGATTCGTCGAAAGCATAAGTAATTTCCAAAGATTTTCTTTTTGTTTGTTTGTCGATTTGAATGTTAAATTACAACTTGTCTAGGCCCCCTGGTCAATTATACAGAAAATACTACATAATGTTATCAGTACTAGAGTTTTCTTTAAATTTGGGTCCAGAGTAGACTGGAACACAGATAACTTATTTGTATAGATATTTCCACTCCTATTTTAAAAAAAATAAAAACATTTACAAGTTGGAAAAAAATCGTCTATGTTTTCTGAACTCTTTGGTGTCTCCAAAAAGTTTTTCTTGTATATTGTAAAAAGTTCTAAATTCATTTTTTTAAGGCGCTAATCTAAATTTTCTTTGTTACAGATTAAAAATCATGTCTATCTCCGAATTCCGGCGGAAGAAGCTCCTTTATGTGTTCAACGTTTTCTTTGGTAAATTAACATAAAAGATTTTTCTTCTGGAGTTACGAAAAAAAAGTTTTATGGGCCTTGTTAAAACTTTTTCCCTTTTTCAGATGTCAATCAGAGCGGCACGATAGAGAGGAAAGACTTTGAGCTGGCTATAGAGGTGACTTGTTTTTTTTTTTTTTTTTGTGGCGACGGTTTGCTGCGGTAACTGCCGCTTTCATAGATACTACCTATTGAAATATTATCTTTCATGGTATTGATTGACATCAAACATTGTCCGTCAATTACAGCGGAATAGATTTCATTGCATAAATGTGTTGATGTTTAGGCCACCACGCTGGCCTAGTATGAGTTGGTAGACGTCACACGCCGTCGAAAAAATATCTCAAGCATACTGATTTCCTCACGATATTTTCCTTCACCGTTTTAAGCGAGTGACAACTATGTCATTATTAAATCGTACACAAAAAGTCAGGGGTGCGTCTTGGAATCGCACTCGAGGCCAGGCCTATAGACAAATTGCAATTTGATATTTGAATCGACCAACGAATAGAAACGAAATGTATGTTACGAATAAAAATTACACAAATCCCCTAGTTACCCCATTCCCATACACACGTTTTTCCTATCCACTTTGACATTGGCAGAATTGTCGACATCGGCACAAATTGCCATAAGGAAAAAAGAAGAAGAAGAAAAATTACACAAGCTTTTGACATATCGAGCTGTCACTTATGTCATTTCCATACATTTTGTTTCTATTCGTGGTGGCTTCGAATGTCAAATTGTAACTTGTTTTGCCCCCCAGGCAGTCCAGTGGTCATATCCCTAGGATATTGCTGCTATTAAGTACAGGAATCGTACTACTATATTCAAAATATCAACCAGCTTAATTTCAATACGTATGGAAAATATAAAATATATATCTACGTCTCTGTATCATATCCCACGGAACCGTTTTAGATTGTTCCTCGGTTCCACGATTGCCAATACACATATATTATGGGTTTGCTTCGCCCGCTCCAAAGCTATTGCTTATATAAACTACGCAGGTTTCTGACGTGCCAGTATATCTCCAAGTAAGGTCGACCATTGCGGTTTTATAATCTTGATACTAGACGTAAGAATACTTAGGTACATGTTACTTGAGCTCTTATTTGTTATTTAATTACCGGGATCTTTACGGGTATATATATACTTCATATGTTGCTATATGGGAAGGTTTATTGTGTTAATAAAATTGTGCGTTTTCATATTATTCTCTTTATTTTATTTTCAGTCAGACACAATTGCTAGTAGGTAGCAACTCAGTTAACTCATAATTAGCTAGCCATAAGCTAAATTTAATGCAGTTCTGACACTTGCCGACCGCCACAGCGGTTCCGCTCGCTTAGCTCGCTCAGCCTTTGCGTTGTTTGGGCACAGATCATGCCTAATTTAGCCGATATTTATATTACTCTCATTTGTTTTTCATGTAGACTGAATTTACATTACTACCTACTCTTAAAAAATGTGTAATGTGCAGAAAATACACTATTAGTCGTGATGTTTCATGGAATGCAATATACAGAACCAAGACAGAGACGCCAATTTCTTTTGCTCCGTGCTCCAATGTACCGTCTTATATTTTCAATATGCGCCCTTGCGTACTTCGCCCAAATTGTTTTCAGAGATTTATGATGTTAATAAAGCTGCGGAAGTACCTTTAAGTTATGAATGTCGGCCATTGTTTCTCCAAATCGGAAAAATTGTGCACTTGAATAAATGGTGAAAATTAAATATTGTGTTCTTGAGATAAAAATATAACACAAAATTACACCTGTAATTTCCCAAGGGGTTAGGCAGAGCAACTGGTACCGATGTAGATATACCAACGGGCCGTCATTACTTTATGGATTCAAATTCTGATATTGAAGATTTTATAGCAAAACCAATTAATAATACTTTGCTCGATTGCTGCAACTATCTAATAAATGAGGCTTTTAGATAAATTTAGATAAAATAAATTACTAACTTCTTTACAGTCAAATAATAATTATCATTAAGTTTCACTTCTTTTTTTTAGAATCGATTAGGTTTATAATCGATTGCTAAACCGATCGTTGATTGCTAACTAAAGTGAAGTGACGCAAATAGCAATTATTTCCACATCACTCATATTGGCAAACATTAATTATATCGGAGAGCGATGAAATATGTAGCGCCGAGGTCCCAATGTCACGACACTAGTAATTAATGAGTAGTTTACCAAATGCGAAATATTACCGAAATATTTAAACAAAATGGGTGTACTGCTGTAGGTCAGACTAAAACTTGTATATTTGTCTATGTAGGTATTTAGGAATTTATTTTGAATGATTTCTAGATCTTTTTTTTTACTCAAAAATATTCTGTTACACACGCTTTTACAATTATTTATTTCGGCCGATAGCATAAAAATAATAATTGTTTTTTTTTTCATTCTTATTCTAATGCCAATGACAGGTTTGTTTCATTAAAGTTAGTTGATATGTGTGAGTAAGGTAGACAATAAAATTAGTAATTTCTTTATGTAATAGGATCACTATGAAGTTAAAAAATAGTCGAACAAGAAATAATATAGAAATTTTATTAACTGTATAATTTATAGTCCTTACATTTCTTAATATCTTAAAAACTATGTTTTTATTCATTTGTGACCAGAAAATCTGCCACCTCCGTGGGTGGAAGCCTGGTGACCCCAAGAACACGGAGACACATGAGATCATGATCAAGATCTGGGACGGACTCAGGAAGCGGGCTGACTCCAACAAAGATGGACAGGTAAGGATTCCAATCCGTGGCGAGTGTTGACGACTTTAGAGCAAGGGAACAAGTGCAGTTTTTAATTGCCGTGTCCAGGTGGCCGAAGATCAATAAGGATTTTATGCACTACAAAATAAGAGATAGATTTGAAAATAGTATTTACTGATTATTATCTTTTAATATATAAAGCAAAGTCGAGTTTGTTACAATACTTATAACTCAAGAACTGCTGGACCAATTTTCATGGTTTTTGATTTGTAGGATTTTTGCCTCCGCCCCGAATAACAGAATAAAAATTTAAACAGAATTCAAGCAGATCACACAGAGTTTCAGAGAGACTTCACAGCGAGTGAAGCTGTGAGAAAAATCTATTTTATATAAAATTAAGTTAATATTGTGCAATATTTAATTATTTCAACAATAAGAACATTAGTTACAAAATGGAATTATTTATTAGATCACCAATATTACCTATTCTTTCTTATTAAAGAAGATGGTCTAAGTTAAACCCAGACTAAAACTATATCCACCACTTTCTAACCTAGTATGATAAAAAGGGATGGGCTATTTAAAAACCGGGGTTTTTCTTAAAACATCTTTTTGTAATAACGGGGATTATTTTTTACAATATCACGTTCTTACTTAATTCCTATACTTATTTCTACATCATTTAGACTCCTTTTCCGACTGAAATATATTAAAAGGAACTCAAGCCCGCTTATTTCCATTTTTCATTTGAAGCACACCCAAATGGAAAACGACAATTCTCAACCGAAATGAACAATATTTTAAGCTGAAATTGTTTTTCTTGTCAATTTGAGTTTGTGTCACTTCTTCCTCCTTGTAATAATGTTAGTATTTTGGCAACGATTCAAATAGTCTACGCCATTTTGCCTAGCAAACTTTACCATTTTCTGTTTTTTAGTCTACTTTTGGGAGTTGTAAAATGAAATTTAAGTTTCCTTTAATTTGATTTTAACTTTTATTATTCTTGTCGTTTCAACTAAATTGCTATCGTAAAATAATATTATAATCATAAAACCTTATTGTGTACACTACAGATACTTTATTTAAGGATCGGTAAAAAGCACCTTTCTAAATATTTTTTTCTACAACGTTTCGCAGACTTTTTTATCCTAAGCGTTGCTGCTGACCATTAATGGGTACTTTTATGCTTTTCTCTGAGAATATTTTTAGAAGCGGCGTAATTGAAATTTAAGTTTTATGATATTGAAATTGCACGTTGTGGTGAAAATCTATCCTTTTTTAAAGAACTAGCTTTCTCGGCTCCTCGTGGTCTGGATATTTCTTATAAGTCTATGTTCCTAGATTATTATGTTTCTAGATTTAGCTTTCTAATGGTGAAAGAATTTTCCAAATCGGTCCAGTTTCAGAGCCTATTCAATTCAAACAAAGAAACAATTTTTTTCTCTTTATAATATTAGTATAGATTACAGTCGTCATCGATGAAATAAGGATATATATATATTTATAGAGTAGCTGTATGTATTTATTATATTTTGTCTAAATACGTGTGACTAAAAGTATATATTTTATGGAGTAATATACAAGGTAAACAATGCTAACCGAAGTATGAGGCAATACTTTTTTGTCGAGTGTTTTCGTCCCCAAAATATACCCTCTCTCGAGCCATAACAAGCAAACTCACTCAACGCCTGTTAAATTCTGACATAAAAAACAACAGTCATATTATTATAATTTGCCCAAACACCCTACAATGACCCTACAATGGCGAGGGTTCGTCAAACGATCAACCATGTTAAAATCACGCATAAATTTTTTCGATATTGTTCCTCGGAACATAAATTTTCAATGGTGGACTTTCCTTTATTAGAATTTTCGCTGTGTAATTCACTTATTGTTGAAACTGGCCCAAAGGCTTTTGATAGAACATCACTTCGTTATACAAGCTTTGTTTCATGGAATATGAAGTATGTAAATTGTCAAGCTGGTATTACTAGGGAAGGTCGCTAAGCCCGAAATGGCTTTATCATGCGAGTTGCCTGTGTTTATAAAATCGAGCGATCTTTGCTTTGAAAATTAATGTAACGTAGAAAGAAGGCTGTGTACTCTTCCGAAAAATAGTCTATCTCGCGCCCATAATATACAAATGTAATATGTAGCTGTACTGTTGTAATACGACCACATGACTATTGATTGTAGTAGGAAAACCCTGGGCCTGTAGACAAGGTGCATTTTGACATTCGAATCAACTAACGAATAGAAACCAAATGTATGGAAATGACACAAGGTTTTGACAATTCGAGCTGTCACTAATGTCATTATTCCATACAATATTTTGTTTCTATTCGTTTGCCGATTCGAATGTCAAATTGCAACTTGTCTAGGCGCCCGGAACCATTAGGTTTGTAAAATTAAGTTGTGGAAGAGTAATAGCAGTCGCTGTTTGTAAAAAATACTTACATGAAAGGGAAAGCGTTAGGATAAAGCAGGATAGAAAAAGCACAGTAGGTGAAGTAAGATTCTTGACAAATAAAAGACAGTTATCAAAAAAAACTATTCAACACATTCAACAAAGCATAATATGCCTATCTAATATACCACACTACATACCACACGTCAATACAAAAAGTTAAAGCCACAAAAACGACCAAGCTTGACAATTTTACTTTCAACTTGCGAGAAAATCCTCGAACTTATTCCATCAATTGTTGTCACTACCATCCCAACAATGTAAGTATTTACTTTATTTCCAGGGCAAAATTTTCGAGTGAAGAATTCTTCGTACGAAATAAAAATATAATTTATTCTATTTGTAGAATAAAGTTTTTTTTTACTATATCAAAATATATTATAATTTTGTCACCAAAAAAGAAAAATATGGGTACACAGTCCAAGAATCGATAGGTATTAAAAACCTACTTTATTATCAAATATCAATATTAGGTATAGTCGACCATAAAATTTGAATGTCGTTTACACATCACAAAAGGTCTATTTTTGCTTACAAGACCAAGTGACAGATTGATAATGAGATCGAGATATATTTTAAGGATCTTCTAGAAGATTTTTCAAATAAATAGTTTGGCAACACGGAGGTCCTGTTAGAAAAGATCGGAATTACGTTCCTCAACTTAACAAAAGTATCCATCTGAAGGAAAGAAGTCCCCAAAGACGTTCAAACGGGATTTTGAATTCTCACATGAATTTATACATTTTTCATATTTTTTTTATTTTGATCAGGTCTCCGTCGAAGAATGGACTTCTATGTGGAATGACTACGCCCAGAACCCCTCAGCTGCCTTGAAGTGGCAGCAACTTTACGCCCAGTTCATGTTCCAACTGGAGGACGCCAGTGCCGACGGCACCATTGACTGCGATGAGTTCACTACCGTCTGCTCCTCCTACGGCATCGACCCCCAGGAGTGTAAAGTTGCCTTCAATAAGATGGCTAAGGTAAGAAAGAAATAATGTAGGATTAGTTTCTATTCTTCCATGTATTCATACAGTTTTATTATCATCCAAAACATAATTTGGTCTCTTAAACAAGCTATTTTTTGAACAAATCCAAGTATTCGAATAAAACCGTTTAAGAAAATTACAATAAAATATTTGCATTTCGACCGAATAGTAATTATTCACTTATTCCTAAATATCGTTTAAAACGAGAAGACTTCTACAAAATACCTGATTTATAATTCAAATCTCTCGGGCGATTTGACTTACAATTTCTAATTAGATAGCTCTGGCCGCGGCTTAAAGACAAGATAACTGGAATGAAGTTCTTGAAATGTTTATCATAAATCAATAAAACCGTTGTTTGCAGCCTCTCTAAGCTGGTTTTAATTAGGGAGTTTTAGTTAACTAGCAAGAGAACAGATTATCTTTTTGCTGTCACTCTTCATAACAAGTTTGTTAATGTTTGTTGTATTTATCACCAAGTAATTAAAAACACGTTGCCTAGTTTTTGACTAAATGCAGTAAATCTGTGAAGTTCTTCCTTGAAAAAATCTGTTTAACGCCATATTTTTGTTACGTATTATTCTGTTTCATGTCCATTTTCTCAACTTCTTTAAATAGTGTCTTTATAGCGTCTCTTCGCTGTATAGTATCTTTAACTACATGTATAGGATTAATATGCCCGCTGTTTTAAAAACAAACCTTATAAAATCTACTTCTGAGCGTAGTACATCCCTTCTTTATTGCAGCCTAATACTTTATAATTGATAACTTTTCCTCCTTCTTGTGCTTTTAGTTCTTTAATTACCACCTCATCATCATCATCAAAAAATCCCATAACATTATTAAGCGAACTATAATTCGATTCCGAAATACCAAGCTTATCTTACATAATGGACACTAACGTCGAATTTACGGGAACTATTAGCCTGAACTTTATTTTTATGAGTAGATTAATATCAAACGTTAGTACCAAAAAATAATTACGTGGCTCTGTTATCGTTACTTAAGCTACTGTTATAGGTATTAAATTTGTAGCGTGATATTCTTCTATATTTTCTATTTCATTTTCTTTAAGAAGCTTAGTTTTATGTTTAACACCGTCTACATTAATTCTAGTGCTTATATTTTTAGAGAAATATTGGACCTGGTCACGAAAATCTGGTCTAGACTTTATATTATATTATTATATCCACAATATTTTATGATTATGGCTAAATTCTTCGTTTTATATTGTGATAAGGGTTTCTATTTTCAGTAAATTGTATTTTGATCAAGAATAATATAATACTTTTGGTATTTCAATTAAGTAGGTACGTTGTTTTATTGCATTGCACTATTCTTTCAAAGAAGTTAATCACTTGTTTAAAAAAGACAATTATGAATAAAGCACCAATCGAGATATCCTCAATTGTATGCCGGTGTAAATAATGTCCCGTAATTTTAAAAAACATTAATACGATACTCAATTCTAATGGCTTTTCCGATATCCATTCAGATCATCCATAAAATTTTATAATGGCTGAAATTCACACGTTTCTTTAATGAAAATTTTGCTATTCATTTTTGCATAGCCGGTATTTTATACAGCTCCGATTTTATTACCGCTCCAATCGGATGAATTGGAAACATAAATTTCGTTGAATGTTGACTCCGGATATTGAGCAGATATTTTTGATTCTGCAATGTTAACAACGCTGCGTTTATTCAACTGTTTACAGATCATTAATAGACCGAAAACTTTTATGGTTTTCTGTATGATTGGTTGTAAACGAGTTGAATCGGTTCATTAAGCTAACATTTGGCTCACATTACTCACACATACAGATTCGTTCTCTATAGCGTTGCTCTAATTACATTTTTATGGTTACCTTGGAGAGTTAGGTAGGCTAATGATAATTATTTAAGTTTGTCTTGAAGGCCAGGCGTTTTACATTATTTATCGCTGATCTTAAGGTTCAGACATTTGTTGAAGACTAATTAGTTTAACGTTAGTGCTCCAGCCGGTAATTTATTGCGACAATTAGGACTGATTATTTGGACAGCGCGAAATTTCTTGTAAAAGTAATTTATTTGTAAATTTTCTTACACCAGGGCAAGAACAGCGTGTCATGGGATGAATTCCAGGAGCTATGGAAGGAGTACTTCTCCACTGAAGACCCTAACGCTCCGGGCAACTTTATATTCGGCAGAACTAGCTTCTAAATACAGAAGCAAAACACAAAAACCTCGAAAACCACGAAAAAAGGTGGAGAATTGAAGATTTTCACAGACAAACCGTCTAACATTCCATTGATAAAAATAGATGTAATAAAAATGGCGAGTCCAGCTTCTAAGGGTCTTTCACACGGGCGCTTTAGTTATCGCAGCGTTGAAGCTAAGCTATTCGAAGCTTCGGAAGCCCGAGTACGTGACCCCTTTTATGTGTCTATATCTTACAGCCTTTGATCCATTCACGAGTCGCAACTGAGATCGTCTCTGCTCTTTGTTGAGAAAAGCTCGATGGATAACGAAGTATAGATCTTGTGGGAAAATTTCACGAGAATTTTAATACCCTGTTGAATCATGTAAGGTCACACTTAATTGGATAAATGTAATTATAAGATACTAGTTCGCTCGCTTCTGGATCAGAGGTTTTATGAAATAAATTTTCATTTTACGTGTGTGTTCAAGATAGAAATAATTCCTACTTAATTCTCTTTAATAGTGGAACAATTTCAAATTCACCTTTATATTAATACCTAAGGCTCAAGTTTACTAGTATTTTTGATCTTTAGATACTATTCTAATAACAACGAATGAATTACTCACTTACTCATTATTATATAGCATATCTAGTAGTCATATCTAACGATTCTTGAAGTTTTTCTGTCGGACTATCCGAATTAAAAACAACTACAATGTGCGTTCTGATAGCTGTGTTTTTTTTTAATAAATGTTTAAATATTGTTGGCAATGAGGGCTGCTACAAAGAGTAAGATCAAAAATTTAATTAAATTTTATTCTGTATTTTATTTAAATCGCTGGTATGTCTGTAGTAGCTCTTACAAAAATTTTGTAATTTTTACTGTCGTCATAATAATTGTGTTTCTAAATGAAATGTTAAATATATATCGTTCTAGTCAAATGTTTTGTGCTCTCAAATCTATGAAGATTTCATCTTGTTAAGTCGCTATACTATAGTTATAATAGGCAATTATTAAATGTATGTAAATAACATTATGACTTTTATTTTATATAACCTAAATCCCAAACATTATTAAACAAATACACACGGGTACGTATTTGGATAGCTTCTACTTACGATTTAACCTATGAAGGTAAACATCGTGATGTACCTCCTAGTAGTACATGTAGGTACATTTTTTCATTAATGCACCAACATTTCTCACCGATCTTATTGGCATCTTGAAGTTGGCAAGACATAACTTCAACCCTGCCGTAAAAACGAGAGAGAGAAAAGCATTAGAATATAAATTAAAAATTTAGAAAACCCCCGACACGGAATGTAATTTGCCATTTTGTGGTGGCGGCCATCTTGGATTTGAAATAGATCATAGTGTATAGTATTCTCCTAGGTAAGCCCTTTCATTTGATACCCATATTAAGGGAGTTGTGAAAAAATATGTAATTCGCTATTTTGTGGCGGCGGCCATCTTGAACCGATTTTCATCAAACATAGCTAAGAACACTCCCGACTAATTCACCTTTCAAATAAAAAAAAACAAAATCAAAATCGGTTCATCCGTTCGGGAGCTACGATGCCACAGACAGACACACACACACACAGACACGTCAAACTTATAACACCCCGTCGTTTTTTCGTCGGGGGTTAAAAATAAATAAAAACGATAGCTCAAGTCGTAGGCTCTCGTGTTCGTCACGAAATGTCAACAAACTATAAAACCTTCAACACTTGAACTATATAATATACTAGCTTCCCGCCAGCGGCTTCGCCCGCGTGATATGTTATTATACATATAAACCTTCCTTAAGAATCACTCTATCTATTAAAAAAAACCGCATCAAAATCCGTTGCGTAGTTTTCAAGATCTAAGCATATATAGGGACAGACAGACGCGACGGAGGACTTTGTTTTATAATATGTAGTGATTATGTAGGTACCTAACAGCTAGAAATCTGATAAAAAAAATCTTAATTCCTACGGGATTGGCGAAGCGAGATGAAAGATCAGAGCTACTACGGATAATAAAATCATTTTAATATTGTAATAAAGGGACATATGATTTATAGTCATGGGTTATAGGATGAACAGTGCTATGGGATCTTCATGGGAACAATCGGATGTAATAAACCATGGAAACCAGTATCGCATTACAAATAAAACTACTGAATTTGTCTGTCTGAACGCGATAAACTCAAATACTTACCTACTACAAAATCTATTGCTTTTTTTGTAAGAATATGCGTTTGTAAACACGTTTCCAATACAAAATTTTAATATTGATCAAATGAAGGAAAGTAACAATTGGCTTGATATCAGTCTAAATGTTTATGAATAGCTTTCCGCCAGCGGCTTCGCCCGCGTGGTCTTGATAACTTTTCCCCCGTTTTTGCAACATTTTTCATTGCTACTCCGCTCCTATTAGTCGTAGCTTAATGGTATACAGCCTATATATAGCCTTCCTCGATAAATGGGCTATCTAACACTGAAATAATTTTTCAAATCGGTCCAGTAGTTTCGAAGCCTATTCAATACAAACAAACAATCAAATCTTTCCTCTTTATAATATTATATTAATATAGATAATTTTCATCATCAGCATCAACCCACTACTTGGCACGGGTCTCCTCTCAGTATAAGAAAAGTTAGGCTCTAGTCGACCACAATAGCCTAGTGCAGATTGGCAGACTTCAGCGGCCGCTGCCGTTGAGAAAATCTCTCAGGCATACAGGTTTCCTTACAATGTTTTCCTTTACCGTTTTGAGCGAGTGATAAAATTATTAATTAATAGGCACATGATTATGAAAAGTTAAAGGTGACTTGGATTGGAACTAGAGACAAACGACTTTTTTGTTTAATCTACTATATAAAAATAAGTCGGGTTTTCCTTCCTGACGCTATAACTCCAGAACGCACCAACCGATTTCCACGGTTTTGCATTCGTTGGAAAGGTCTCGGGCTCCGTGAGGTTTATAGCAAAGAAAATTCAGGAAAAATTTCAACAGAAAAGCGGGTTAAAAAGGTTATCAAGACCACGCGGGCGAAGCCGCTGGCGGAAAGCTAGTCTAATATATAAAACAAAGTCGGGTTTGTTACAACACTTATAACTCGAGAACTGCTGGACCGATTTTCACGGTTTTTGAATTGTTGGATTTGTCACCACCTCAAATAACAGAATAACTAAAAAAAATTGGTGTAACGGGGTTCAAACGCGAGCGAAGACGTTATTTTACGGTATTAAGAGTGTGTTTCAAACGACTACGACTTTGTCATATTAACAAACGCATAGAAACAACTAGTCGATTTTTTGTTCTGCAAACGCTTCAAAATTTGGCCCAATTTGATGTTAGCCCAGTTCTATCTCCTGTGGGTTAGAAAATTCGCCTATTTCCCGAATGGAACGAAGTGTCAAATCTGATAAGGATGTGCGCAGCGTGTACGTACTTCGTTAGCAGTTTGTACCGCATCGCTGATACTTGTGATAAACTTGGTATATGTGTTCCTACCAGCGTTTGACTTACGGGTTTGGGGTGTTCATTTCCTTATGTAAATAAATAATAAATAAATAAATATCCTGGAACATTTTACACTGCACCATCTAGTCCCAAACTAAGCAGAGCTTGTACTATGGGTGCTAGACAATGGATATAATACTTAAATACTTTTTTTTTATTTATAATATACATAGGAAACACCCAGACATACACAAACATTTATATTCAACACATAAATATTTGTGTCCTGTGGGAATCGAACCCACGAGCTCGTGATCAGCAGTCCGGTACTCGAACCACAAGACCACAGACGTCGTCTAAATACTCGTAGTATGTGCGAAAGAGACTTATTAAACTAGTAAACTTTTTGATTATATTAGTTGGTCGTGCCTTAGGTATGTGAGCGGCAGGATGAAAGGGCGGGGTCGCCTGCGCGCGGTGGGACGGCGGGGCGGGGGTGCTTGCTTTTGTTCACAGTAACCTGCCGCCTCACCCCCGTCCTTACCCAAGGCGCGGCCAACTAGTTCCGCGCGGACTGTACATAACATACCATCACGCGTGACATCACGTCAGGTAGTGTTCTAATGTACAACCACAGTGTACCAGTATGTTTAATTCTCATGTTATAGGGGACCGATTGCCTTTTAAATTATCCCTTTTTGCTCAGATTTATGTGTTTTTAAGTTTTATGTTTTGTGTACCTCCAAAAAATTTGAGTTGAATAAATGTTTCTTTCTTTCTTTCTTTTTACAAGGCACAAATCCAAATTTCGAGCGGCTACTGGGAATTTAATAGAAAATCCTAATAACACTTTGCTCGACCTAGGAATTGAACTCAGGGCCTCTTACTCAGCAGTCGTGTTTACAACTACTACCTCATTAGGTAAGCCCCACATTGTAAATTATAAAAAATAACTATGTACGCAACATTTTAATATTATGTTTAAAATAATCGCTTTAATGTTCAACTATATACACAAACAATATTTATTTCACTTAGATTATGATCTACATACTATACGATAAATTATTGCATATTTACTTTCACCCGTAGTTAGGCTAACCAAACATGAACCAACCTCATGCATACAAATCGGTTTTGCATCTCATGAAAATAAAAACGAAATAAAATACTACCAAAATTGCGTTATAAATATTCCGTTTATTTATTTTTGAAGAGGATTTTTTTACCAAAATATTTTTAATATTTCGAACTTTTAGAAACAAAACAGTTCTATAAGAGACTATTTGTTCCTATGATTGAAATTCTGGAAAATTCTGGAAAATTTAAATAACACAATTTTTTACAACGAAAATCAATTGGAGTTGCTCAAATTAGTCAACCTTCCAAAGCAAAAAAAGCAATAAATCTTTTAAAACCGCCCAGAAAAGTACAAATGTCGATAAAATTACCTGTCCATGCAAAGTATCAATTCGAACACGGCTATAAAACCGTTTCCCTATTTCTGTAACGAATTAGGCCCATTTGTCTTGTGTGAGGGAAAGGTAGGTACAATGCGGGCTGTCGCAGAACTGTATGTAAGCATGACGAGCTTGATGTGATCGGGTGGGTTGCAACCTGATTCGGTATTGTGCTATTGTTGGTGAAACGGAGTGATTGGCAATATTGTTCCATGTGAAACAAAGCCAACGTAAAACCTTTTTAGGGTGAAAATGTGTGATAGGTAGATTGTGTGCTATGAGTTGGCAATACAATTTCATTTAAAAATTGTCGTCAATCCAACTTCTTGCTATGGGGTCTGGCATAGCGAGCACTCCAACCTCAGTGGGATCTTTTATGTTGTCTCCAGTACCATAATTATATTTCTGGTTCATGAATATAATTATATTCATGAACCAGGAATATGGTGGTCAATAATTATGGTCGTCGAGAAACACTCTATCCATTGGTGAAAACAGCATGAAAATCGGTGCGGTAATTTTTGAGTTTGTCGCGAACAGACAGACGGACACGGTGGAGGACTTTATTTTATAATAATGTGTAGTGATATCATTATATCATTTAGCAAATAATGCCATTATCACTTACAGTAACAAATATCTTCTCCATTTATTAGCCGCACCTGTAACCCATTGGGTGATAGCTCTTAAATCTCCCAATTGCTGTATAAATTACTTTAAGTGGTAATAATACTAAGAACGTGGTCGTTTCGATTTAATAATGGCTGTGTTTATACCAATTTATTATCCTAACACTTTTCTATTGTTATATGATCACATAGATAAGCATAACATAAGATTAAGTGATTGTTACACTTTCATAATTATGCTTTCTAACATGTAACCTTTGTCACAACACTAGTGTAAGCAATTGTTGGTGTACCAATTTAAATAAATAAATAAAATAAATAGATACTGATACTTACATTTAAATGATATAATGTATACAGGAAAACACAAAAGATACCAACCTTTTTTAAAGATATGGTTACCCTCCAGACTGTCAAAACAACTGTTTTTACGGTCTACTAATTGATTCTTGACAGGTTAAATGAAGCGGCCTTGCTCTATTTTGTGAACTGCAAACTTAACTAGTATTCTTTAAGCCTCATTTCCTCAACAATATAGAAATTCTCTATATATCTCTTTAATCTCTGGCATTGATGCTTAGCAGTCAATGTTTGATAAGTACCTATGTAAATTATACTAACCTAGAAGAACTTAGTAAGAAAGTTCTATTACCTCAATGCGATTTAATAAATTAAACAAAGAAATAATAAAACAAGACACAAAAGAGCAAACAAAACAAAAGTAAATAGGTAGCTACTTCCTATACAACTTATTTCCCACGATGCTAAATAATGACAGATGTCAAGTCCTAACCCTTGATATACATCCAACCCCCGTAATAGAACTTGGAAAAATATATTATTACAGGTAGACCCCTCATTTATCAATGTCTTGCTAACCTCGTCTAAGAGAAATGCTTTTAGGTATTTAAGAGACTTATTTTTTGACTTGTCACGTGAGTTATCTAAGAGTAAATGGTAATGTAGAGTATAATATAAATAATGTAGGATTGTTACCTCCTTATTGGGTGCTAAGTTATTTCTAGAACACGCATGTGTTCTATCGTTGATCAAATTAACATCAAGGTCATTCAATGTAAAGAATATTTCAAATTAATTATTTTTTTTTACTTTATTGCTTCGATTGCCTCAGACTGCCTCGTGGTCACGCGTGACTGGTACGCTAGAAGTCCTGGGTCCGATTTTCGGGTCTAGTAAGTTGATGTTGGGATTTTCTGTGAAACTACTGGTTTCACAGAAAATCCCACGATCACGGCAGATCCGATTCACTTTAATTAAATATTTGGTTGACATATTGGAGATTATTAATAATTATGATATTAATAGTATCATTAAATCGTGTAATTCCTCGTTAGCCTGTCGTAAGCGCACTGCTACGCGCGAGGACCTGGGTTGGATTCCCGGGTCGAGGAAAGTGTTATTGGATTTTCTACGAAATTCACAGTAACAGCTTGGGGTGTGGATTTGTGGTTGGTTAATAGCAATAGGCTCGCCCCCTATGACATGGAATTTGCTGGCGAACTGTGAGTGTACATTAGTAGACAGTAGAGTAGAGTAGTAGAAAATATAGACGTAAATGTGATTATTATATCTAACTACAACTATTATACTGAGAATAATATAGTCATTAGATTACGTTTCTTTACAAAGTACGACGTCCAAAAGGTACCTACCAATAAAAGTTGACAAATGACAATCTGGTCGTGGTTGAAGAATTCCGCGGCTTCATATAAATCATGTTGGGCTCGTAACAACATGAATAGATGACTTATGTTACCTCGTGAAAGTTGTTTTGAAAAGGGAATCCGTGATTGCGATACGTGGATTTTTAATAAAATAAGAAATTCTATCAAATCGGAAAGATACAAATTGCTACTAAATCCTATGAAGTCGTATTGAGTTTTGCAACAATTTTTTTGCTGTAATAGCTTTTGCTTTCTCTATTATTACCTCAGCATTTGGAAGTACGTTTAAAAATTAAAAAACGTACAAACACTCAGAAGCCACAAAATAAAAAACACAGGGCTCTAATGTTTGCATCGTACGGGATTTCCAGCATAAAAGTGAAGAGTAGTTTTACCACAGATCAAAGAGATTTAAAAGGATTATAGAGTAGACATAAAAAAGCAGTGAAAGCCTAGGATCTCGAGTTCAAATCCAAGGCACGCACCTCTGACTTTTCAAAATCATGTGCGTAATTAGCGAGCAAGCTAGCTGCTAGCGTGGTGGACTATAGCCTCATCCCTCTCATACTGAGAGGAGAACCGTGCCCAGCAGTGGGATATGAGTTGATGAGAGCAGACATTACTTTCAGCTCAATTTCATACGATTTCTTTCAAGGCCTTCCCAGAGGTAGTACAGTTTTTTAATCCTTGTGGAGCATGGATCTTTGCCACCTGGGGAGGGTATGTCTTGCCTTCCGTTGCCCTATATCTCATGGCCATGGGATCTGACACATTCATCGTTACCAGGCACAGCACATCCTTGCAAGATCAAGTACTTACACTGATTGACAGCATATAAGCACTGTGGACTCAAAAGACATCACTCGGTTCACACATCGACGAGTTTCCGATAACATCGAGACCTCCAAATGTGAACATTACGTTTATCAAAGTCCTTACCATCACATTACGGCCGTCAGTCAGTCAATATGTGGCCTGAATATTAGGACTGAGATTTCGATTAAGTTGAATGAATATTTTCTGTCCCTGACCAATCTTGAGCAGTCAATTCGTTTTTTTTTCTTAGAATATTTTAAAGAGTCGATTTCGTGATCGAAATGGTTCTCTTGATTTTATTATTTTTTTCTGTGAAATTCTCAATAGCTCGAAGTATATACTTGTGTCCGCCAATGGCAATAGACTCGCCCTCTGCTAACAACATGGGAACGAAAAACCTACCAGGAACTGTCCATGCCAGGAAGTGTCTTTGAGGAATACAGGGCAAGCCTATGCCGGGGTAACCGGGAACAAATCCAATATCGGAGCGAGCTGCTATTATGAATTTCATAGAAAAACATTGTTCAGTTTTAATATTTTGTCAATCATCAGGAAATAATCACTTAATCTTGGCTAGATAACTAGTAATTTTAAAACTAAAATGACAAATTGAGTAACTAAACTAACCTAAACTAAATTAAAAATTTAGAAAACGCCCGACACGGAAAGTAATTTGCCATTTTGTGGTGGCGGTCATCTTGGATTTGAAATTTATCATAGTGTATAGTATTCTACTAGTTAAGTCCTTTCATTTGATACCCATATTGAGGGAGTTGTGAAAAAATATGTAATTCGCTATTTTGTAGCGGCGGCCATCTTGGACCGATTTTTATCAAACATAGCTAAAAACACTCCCGACTAATTCATCTTTCAAATAAAAAAACAAAATCAAAATCGGTTCATCCGTTCAGGAGCTACGATGCCACAGACAGACACACACACACACACATACACAGACACGTCAAACTTATAACACCCCGTCGTTTTTGCGTCGGGGGTTGATAAGAAACTGACGCGCTGACTGATCGATCAACCACAACCACAGCTGAAACCGCTGAGTATAGAAGCATGAAATGAAATTTGGCAAAAATATTTCTTAAATTACGTAATTAAGGATTTTGGAAAATTCCTTCAGGAATGGGAAAAAATGGATGAACACGAGTAATAGAGGTGGGCAAAGTGTATAATTTTTGCGATTGGAACATTTGCATCTGGATCACTGAAATGTTCCGAAACACTGATATGTTTCATTTGGCTCATTTGGATCATCGACTCAAAATATGATACAGAATGTTTCGAATACATACATAGAGTTGCGTTGCGGGCGCTTATTACTGAGTCAGTGAAAATCCGTACGAATTGAGTGATGCACTTCTCATTTGCTATATATTTCTTTCTGACTTGTATGGATTGTAATTATTTCGCCCGCTTACACGCCAGTCGCGAGACAATAGTTAAGTTACTCAGTGTCTCAATTTTGTCTCTCTCGCTCGCGGCTCAGTCGCCTCGCGAGCGACGCGTCGCGCGAAATGAGCGCTCAGCAAAGTAATGTTTCAGATCCAAATGATACGTTTGAAACGTTTCGAGTGAACCAATCTTTTGGATCACTTCAGTGATTCGGATCTGTGAGTCGGTTCTGTAAAGAGTGACACAGGCCTAACGAGTAACACCGCGAAGAACATGCTTGTGTTTTAATATTGACCCGATATTGTAAAACTCACTGGATTAACACCAAACATTTAATTATCAATACAATGTGTGAAATAACTTTAGTGTTATAATAAATTTACGACCTGTATTAAAGTGTCAGGTCATAAACTAACAATGTCCATGTCACCAACAATATTAGATTGCAGGTTAGAACAATAAACTGGGCTTGCTGCATCGTAAAGTGTAGTAAATGGTAGCCCATTGGTAGAGTATAAGATGCAATGTACCTAATATTTGACAAAACAAAATGTATGTCGATAATTTAAGTGTAGACGGGCCGAAATAAGATGGAATCTAACGTTCGAATCAGCATAAAATAATCGAAATAAATTATATAAAACCATATATCTATAAAACAAAATAAATATAGAAACATACTGATTTCTGACACTTAGGCGAATACTAGACATTGAAATAAAGCTACTTTTTACGGATTTTATCGCGTTATATTGATATTATTTTATTCTAATCCCGACGTTTCGGACCCTTTACAGCGTCCATGGTCACAGGTGACCACCGGTAGCTTGGACACTGTCCCCGATACTGGTGCGCTAATATTTTACAAAAATATTTTTAATGTTTTTTGTTTATGTTTTTGTACTTTTTTTTAATATTTAAAAATGTAAAAAGTGTGTAAAGAGATGAGTGAATGGAATAAATAATAGACGTTTTCGGTATTCAGTTTGGAAATTTTCCTTTACAGAGCCCCAGACGATGGTATCTCTAGATATCTCTAAAGAAACGTAGATCAAAGTTGTCAAATACACCACAAATTTCAAGCCTCAGAATTTGAAATAGCCAGATAATAAATTAAATTTGGCATACCCATTCAGAATTGGACAGCCTGATTTTAATTTCTTAGATTAATTACGAAATTCTAGATTATTTTAATGAATGTAAATCAGAACAATGGTAGAAGATACGAAGATAAGAACTATTTTTAACCCCCGACGCAAAAACGACAGGGTGTTATAAGTTTGACGTGTCTCTGTGTGTGTGTGTGTGTGTGTGTGTGTGTATGTGTGTCTGTCTGTGGCATCGTAGCTCCTGAACGGATGGACTGATTTTGATTTAGATTTTTTTATTTGAAAGGTGAATTAGTCGGGAGTGTTCTTAGCTATGTTTGATGAAAATCGGTCCAAGATGGCCGCCACCACAAAATGGCAAATTACATTTCGTGTCGGGGGTTTTCTAAATTTTTAATTTAGGTTGGGTTATAATACATACCATCAGATTTTGCCGGTATATACACACATGGTGGCAATTTATTTACCTGCAGCCTTCTAACAGGTGAATCAGACCACGATATACTACCTATATCTATACTAATATTATAAAGCTAAAGAGTTTGTTTGTTTGGTTGAACACGCTAAATCCCAGGTCACACTGGTCCGATTTGCAAATTTATTTCAGTGTTAGATAGCCTGTTTAACGAGGAAGGCTATAGGCCATATCATTAGGCTACGACCAATATGAGCCGAGTATAAATTCAATTTCTACGAGAACAAAGTCGCGAGCAAATATCAATAATAAAAAACATGCCTTAATTTAAAATTTTCACAATCCCTTAAATTGCATATGCAAAGACAAAGCGCGGAACTTGAACTTATTTTAGCTATACTAGGTATTTAATTATCCAGAGATAGCGAGTACATAAAAATTATAAATAACTAGCTTCCCGCCAGCGGCTTCACCCGCGTGGTCTTATAAATTGTCCCCCTGTTTTTGCAACACTTTTCATTGCTACACCGCTCCTATTAGTTGTAGCGTGATGGTATATAGCCAATAGCATTCCCCGATAAATGGGCTATCTAACACTAAAATAATTTTTCAAATCGGTCCAGTAGTTTCGGAGCCTATTCAATACAAACAATCAAATCTTTACTCTTTATAATATTAGTATAGTTGTCTAACATTTTATATGTTACCAAAGCTAGCAGTAATTAAATCGCCATAGGTCCCAGTAATAGTATAAAATAGTCATTCCGCTATGCTAATGCTGTCAATCATTCTATAATAATCTTAACCAAAACAATACCGTTTTGTAAGCCAATAAGAAAATCATAAATCAACCAGTAAGGAAATTTAACGGTATTAAGGCGGAAACACACGCACATTTGCATGTGAAAGGAAACGTATAAAAGGGTAAGTCGGCTCAGGGTAGTGTGTCAAGGCCTTTATTTGTTATCGTTGTATTAAATTGGGAAGATTGTATCACATACCATCACGCCTATATTCCCCTAAGGACTAGGCAGAGGAGTACCAATGTACACCCATAGTACCGGTTTATTTATAGTTCTTGATCAATCGATCTTCAAGTTTAAGCTGCGCTTGCCGAAGTCAGTCTGTGGAGATACACACATCGAGACCCCTCCGTGCCTCGGAGAGCACGTAAAGCCGTCGGTCCCGGTTGTCATACGAACACCTATGACAATCGTTAGTGGTAGTCAGAAGCCCAAAAAGCCCGACAACCAGTCTAACCTTCGAATATCGGTATTGCCCAGAAATTCGGTTGCGGAGGTCTGGTGGCAGTCGCTTCGTGTAAAATACTGATATTCAGTCGCATCTGGTTAGACTTGAAGCCGACCCCAACATGGTTGGGTTAGGTTAGGAGAATGATGGAGTACTGGTATATTTAGGCCCCATGTAATACCGCAGTTGGGTACAAACCCAAACGCCAAGCTACTGGGAGTTTCATAGTAAACCCAATAACATTTTGCAAGACCTGGGGGGCTAGTCAAGTTGCAATTCGTATTGACAAACAAATAGTAACAAAATGTATAGTATGGAAATGACATTAGTGACAGCCCGATTTGTCAAAAGCTTGTGTCATTCATACATTTTGTTTCTAATGCTGGCTTTACATACAGTTCTCGCCAAACTTACTGTCCGGCTTGAAGTTGGCACGAGCTAACTTAAACCCGGTCGTAAAAAACGGATAAATTTTTTTTAGATCAAAATTATTTAAAACGATACGATTATTCAACCCGGACAATAAGTTTGGCGTGAACTGTACATAGGTACACTCACCGAAGGAGGTTTATATTTATTTATACAATGTACAACCAGATTACATAATCGAATTTGCATTGAATAAAATAGAATCGGTATAAGTTTGGCACATGACAACTACGGTGTACATAACACATCAATAGTTAGCTTTATGAGTTATCTCTGGAGCAAAAAATTAAAGAGTAATCCACACAACAATAAAAATAATCAGACATCTAGAAATAATACGAAAACAATAATTGTTACTTAGAGGGTGAAATTATTACTTAGAGGTTATGTGTTTGACGTGTATGTATGTCCGCTCGTTCCAAAGTATTCAAAGTAGTACCCAATTTTAATAAATGATACGTCATTAGATCAGATTCGTCTTGACAGCTCATTGGGTACATAGACTTCTAAAAAAATAAAGTGGCGAATTTAATCCGCTTTAACGTGCGCGCTGAAAGAATTTTTGTAAACTATATTTAGGAGCTCTTATAATTTTTAAATTTCGAATGATCATTTTGGACCTATTGAGTGATTCTATGATGAATTAAAAACTAAAAGGTAATATAAATAAATTATTAAATTAAACAAGGGTCAAGCAAAGAGGTTTGATCTTTCTGTGAAATTCCCAGCAGCAGCTCGGAGTCTTGATTTGTGCCCGGTTGATGGCAACAGGACCCTATTACTTAGGACCAATAAACACACCAGCGAACCGTGTGTGTACATTAGTACACCTCTGCCTAACTCGATAAATAAGTAAGTACTTAAGTTAGTTCTATTATGTAACTTCATATAATTGATACAACAATATTAAAATAGTAATTTGATTTAATTTGATTTAATTTGATTTAATTTGATTTAATTTGATTTAATTTGATTTAATTTGATTTAATTTGATTTAATTTGATTTAATTTGATTTAATTTGATTTAATTTGATTTAATTTGATTTAGTTTGATTTAATTTGATTTAATTTGATTTAATTTGATTTAATTTGATTCTATTTGAATTATGTAGTCTGTGCTGTGCCCTAACAGGGTTTCATGTTGAATCAAACTATTTTATAACACCAAAATATACACACGGCAGCACTAAATACTTTGACTTTAAACACTGGCGTGATGGTATACTACAATTATGCCAAAGTAATTAAACCTAAACGCATGTTAGCCCACATCCCTTTAATGACGTCACATAATGACGTGTGATCTTTAAGATGGCGGCCGCCCGAAATAATTACTTTCCGGCAAAGACTTTTTAAAAGGCGAAGCAACGTGGTTTTTGTTTGATTAATGGCGTCTACCAACTGTGCATGCAAAAAGAGAAAGCCGTCTTTAGGAAATGCCGTATTTTTAGGGTTCAGTACCTCAACCATGAGTTTTATGTAATGATTTCAATAGGTTTTTAACGCATCGAAACGCTGTTATCTCATAGCTGACTTTAGTTCCTTACGTAATCACTAGAGGCGCTGCGAGGGTTTTTCATACAAATATTTTACGGCGTCGCTAGCGAGTAAAGTGAGAAAAACTCATGGTCGAGGCACAGCACCCGAAGGGTGCCAACGGGACCCTATTACTAAGCCTCCGTCCGTCCACCCGTCTGTCTGTTAGCGGGCGTAATATCTATATTATTACTATTATATTTATCTAATATAGAGAATAATTGACAATATTATAATCTTTTTTTATTTTCATAGTTTCCATTTCTAGTGCCACTATAACGACAAACACAAATTTTATTGATCATTATTAATTAAAAATGGTGTTCCGTACCATTTTTAATAAATAATGATCAATAATTTAATAATAAAAATAAACTCGCACTAGACCAGTTTTTATTTATTTACTTAGATATAGGATCTACAAGATTCTTACAGGACTCGTGACTAAGTAATAAATACGCTAATCTGCAAAGTTGAGCTACGCTTGTCGCTATCAGTCTTTGGATGGGTGACCATTCTTAACACATGCTTCCGTGCCTCAGAGAGCACGAAAAGCATGCTCAGATGCCGCGCTGGCAGTTATTTAATAAATTCATCATCGACGACGACATCGTGGCTGCCGTAGCGCTACGAATCTATTCTTGTATATTCCATTAGTCTAGTAGTTAGAGCGACTGCTACACTAGGTCCTGGGTTCATTTCCGGGTTGAGCAGTGTTGGTTTTTCTGTGACATTCCCAGCCTCCCTATGCCATTGTTTAAACAAACCGGTGAACTATGCGTATACATTTTACACCTCCGAACCATACCAGAGACAGTAGACCATACATTTTTCTTTTACTAAAAATAAAATCATTAAAAAAATAGCTCGTTTGAGATGCGAGTGAAGGCGGGCCAACAGCTAGTTAATTATAAATATCATAATTAAAATATCAATTTAAAACGATCACCAATTTCGGCCTACAGACTTACTTTGTCCTCAAAACCATTGTTTCCCTACGCACCGATATCGTTTTAATTAAAAACTTTATGAATGACTCAATAGGCAGTTTCAATTATAATAACAGCTTAAAGCCAAGCTTATTAAATAAAAGCTTTTAAAGATGGAAAAGCGTCGTTATCGTTATTGCTACTTTATGCAGAAATAATACGCTAGAGGTTGTGGCTTTGATTCCCAGATCGAGCAGTTTATTTTTGTGACATTTACAATAGTTAGTCTGCAATATTGGTCAAGTGGTCGCCTGGTACTGGATTCGATTCCCGGATTGAGCAAAGTGTTGTTGGGTTTTTCTATGAAAAATTCTCAGTAGCACCTCGGAGTTTGGAATTGTGGCAAAGTTTATTGGCAATAGGCTCACCCTATATTATATTTATGATTTAAACATACTGGCGAACTATAGGTGTACATTAGTACACCACTTATTAGCTACCTCAGTCTATGTATTCCATTTATTTGTGTCCCATATACTTTTCACATAAACAGTAATAACCTAAGAATCTTCTTCCCTAAGTACTTAGGAAATTTCCCAGAATCTATTTAGCGGATGCCTACCTTATAATAACTATCTGTGTAACAAACAGCCCTTCAGTGGTTTGAACTATAGGTTGATAGATCAGTCAGACGCCATTTTACTTATAAGGTGCAAGGGACGCCGACGCACAAACGTCGTGACAAGGTTTCATTCAAGGTCAAAAATAAAATGACCTAGGTCATTCATGTAGAAAATTATCGGTTATACAGATATTGACTTTTTTGAGCGCGCAGTGTATTGATAAAAACGCGATCATAACGCTCTGTGGAGAATGTTATCGCGCGCGCGATCTGAAATAAATGAAATAATGTTTTTTTATTATAAATCTAATTTGGGTAAACAGAAATAATGCTTTCTTACACGTTCAATTAAAAAAATTGAAAATTTGATGAAATATGTTATGGAAAATTTCAACGTGGGGGGGGTCCAGAATCATGTACTGAACTCATGGTATTCGAATGTGCGTCGATGTCCCTTCCACCTTGTATATGCAATTTCATTTTTATTTGACTTAATTTCTTTCTTGGAGCATCCCTAATATTTTGTGAGCACATTCATCTCTGAGTCACCCTTATCTTTGGCAACACAATGCCATTCAAGTGGCAATTTGTTCTTTTTTCAAACATTGATTCGGTACATTCGTCCATGTATATTTGTGACGCACTAGGGACTTACCCACTGTCCCACCCATAAAGACCTTTTCACACGATGTGAAAGTTCTATAATCCCCACCGGAGTACCCAGTTGGTTGGTAGTACATTTTCCTCACAAAAAAGGTTTTTTCTTTAATGTACCACACCATGAACAAAGTTTTTTTTTTGTATTTTTTTTCTGTATAAGCGCCGTCTTAGACTGTCTTCGTTGTTTGAAATAGGTACGTTTATTTTTGGAACTGTTCAAAAAGTTAATAAATAAAGCAGGTTGTATATACAAAAATTCCTTCGGAGCAAGATTAAAACCGATTAGGACTTTTTTGCAATTTTATAAAAGGCTTACAGTTTTATCGTTGCGTTGTCAAGATAATTAATTTTGTCGAGTTGATTCTTAAAAATACCAATAATTTTAATTGGTTTCTTATCTTCGTCTTTAAGAGGAAGTAATTTTGTAAAAGAGGAATGTCTTTCAGGAATTTTCCACTCGGAATTATGATACTAAAAATGATAACAACGTGATATTAATATTCAGAAGATAAAAAAAGTATACACATTTGACGTTGATGTTTTAATAAGAGATAAACCTTATTTCTAAAAATCAAGAAACATAACACCACTTAAACCGCTGAACAGGATTTAGCTACAATTTGTCAAGGAGATAGATTGCATTATAAAGAAGGACATAGGATACCTTTTGTCTTAAAAAGTATTTTGGGATGCGAGCGAATTCGCGGGCAACGACTAATATTATAAAATATGAAACCCAGATTTCGTTTTCCTAACTTTTATGCCAACGTTACATGAAAATATATTGCAGTTTCGAAGTTCATTTTCCAACCAAACTAAACTATGAAACCGCTTATATAAATTTACAACAGCAGCCAAAACTCCAAACTTTCCCATATACATCTCCATATATTAATATATGGTACCTAATTAACTGAACATCTGGCTAGAACTGAGTAATTACAGAACCCGTTCTGTCCACCTTTGTAAAACTCCGCTGAACTAAGCGGCTTTGAAGCTGTAAAACTAAAAATAAAGCGATGCAGCGCTGCATAATGAATTTCCAGCGTCCGCCATCAGATAATATTATAGATGGCATGTGACATAGTAAAAGTATTCGTTATAAAATGGAAGTATTCATTACATTCATGGTGCTGCTGGGTCCATCAATCAATGCCGTGAGAAAGTTGATCACTATTTGTGAATCGTATGCAGCTTCGCATGGTCTGGTTTATAATGGTAAGAAGAGTGAGTTCCTTTTGTTTAGAGGGGGAAACCGGGTGTCGTCTGAGATTCCGTTGATCACTTTGAATGGAGAACCCTTAAAACGGGTATCCCAGTTTAAATACCTGGGTCATGTGGTGACGGAGGATCTCTCGGATGACACTGATATAGACAGGGAGCGTAGGGCATTGTCGGTCCGATGCAATATGATAGCCCGCAGGTTTGCACGTTGTACAGATAGTGTAAAAATAACTTTGTTCAAGGCATATTGCCAATCTTTTTACACTTGCAACCTGTGGGTGAAATATAAGCAGCGGACCTACAATGCCCTACGAATACAATATAATAACGCCTTCAGAGTTTTGTTGGGTCTCCCCCGTTACTGCAGCGCGTCTGAAATGTTTGCAATCGCGCGAACAGATGATTTTTACGCAATTATGCGAAAGAGAATTGCTTCGGTAATGAGTAGAGTGAGGGGGAGCCCTAACATGATTCTGAAGACGTTAAGTGATAAAATTGATAGCCCTATTCTTGGACATTGGGTGCACACGCACGTGTGTACTCGGAGTCCTGGAATTGGGCGTAGAATTTTTTGATTATCATAAATTTAAATATTATGTATACTAACATAGTTATAAGCCTATACTAACATACATATGGATAAATTTGTCCGAATTAAATGAATTTGAATTGAATTGAATTACAAAATGGATAAAGAATTTTTAGTAAAAGTTTCGCGATTGGAAATTAAATACCATGTTAGAATATCCATAGTAAAGGAATGTTAGGAAAAATCTATTAGATAGAATATTGCTTTTATGAACTATAGTTTGCGTCGTTGTTACTCAAATATTTTCAAAGTCAAAGTCAAAGTATTTATTAGTGTGATTTTTGGTGATACAAAAGGTCTTATAGATAATTATATAAGTAACTCAAAAATCTACCCTAGGGCATACACTATATTAAACATGAGAATAACAATCACAATCACATGTTATTACAAAAAATATTTATATTTATTGTATAATTAACAATGTTGCAAAACTAAAATGTCAATACTTTATATTATATTGGCCTTATGTTTTTTAAATGTCTTCTTAAAATCCAAAATACCTATTACTTTATTCTTCAATAAACATCATCTACACTCTATATGAAGCCTACTTTTTTGTTTTCCTTCTTTTCTTGATCCCTGTCATCCGGGGACGGGGCAAAGTCTTGGCTTCCCTTACCCTATATTTTATGACTCCGGATCCCAAACATTTACCACGATCATGACAGGATAAGGATAATTTGGCAGGTAGGTACCTGCCAATTGAAAAATTAAAGTAAAAATTTTATGACTAGACATTAAGTAAATGGGTGATATTTTACATATAAGGTCCTTGCCAATGAAATTATGATGTTATAGCCAATACCAAAAATCGGCAATTTCAATCGCTACGCTGGCACCAAAGCATTGCCAACGTTTTCAATTCTGATATCTTGCAACGCAACTCGCAAACTAAAAAGAGAAAAATTGTGCAATCGTGCCACACACCAAAAACTAAAGCGAAATGGAACAAAATATCAACTAAGTATACCGTCAACTTAGACCCGTAGCTGCGTTGTGACAGTTACAACACAGCCGCTATTTGTTCCAAACTGCACGTCTTTTGCACTGGCGTAAATGATCGAATTTTAAAGTTTTATACTATAATATAAAACTAACATTACACCTGTATTCCCCGAATGGCTAGGCAGAGGCGTACTAATGTACACCCATATTGTAGGTCCCATGTAATAGGGGGCGACCCTATTGCGGTAGGCAAAAATTCAAACTCCCGAGCTGCTACTGAGAATGTTATAAAAATCCCAGTATCCCATAACACATTGCTCGACGCGGGAATCGAACTCATAACTTCCAGCATAGCAGTAATTTTTACAACCACTCGGCTATCGAGGTAAGGCAGTATAATAATATATTTTTTTTACTAAATTTTTTGCCAAACAGAATTCGTTCTTGTGTCTTAGGTTATAAGTAGCTTAATCGTGTTTTCCTGCGAGTTTTCCCGGAATTGGGTTGGTGCCCGCCTAATGACAACAGCCTGGCCTTCACCACGTGGGAACTTATACCATCATTAACAAATGTGGGTCTACCTTAGGATTGAAAGTCAATTAATCTTGACCCAGTGATCGACCAAACGATAAAACCATTTCCGTACCTTGCCGCATGAGCGCAAAATACATTTGTTTATGTACCTATTTTATTGCCCTAGTCACAGTTAATATTCTGAGAGCTCGTGGCTAAGCTACGCTAAGTTTTAGTTAAAAAATTAGTAATTAGTTATGTTGTAGTTATAATACTACTGATAAAAGATCAAATAGCTGTACCAGTGTACCTACCTACTACTAAATATGTTAATATCTTTAATGTATCTTTTTTGTGATCCATTAGTAAAAACAATTTAGTAAATAGGATCACACCAGTCTTGGCCTTAGGACCTACGAGATCATTAAAAACAAACATAGGCACAAAATAAAATAGGGACGCGCTATTAAAAAATAAAAATAAAATATATACAGAACTCATTAGTGAATTCCCGCGGGGTTGACAATAAATTCCCATTCTGACTCCCACGGAAATTCAAAATTATATTTGGTAAATTATAACAGCTGACATCTACTGAAAAAAGATGGCGCCCACAAAAAAGCTGAGTGAAACCGCTTGAGGCTACGACCTTTAATCAAACCATATAAATTCGAGGGCATAGGGCCATAGGGCGTAAAAACCTGCCCTTGACATTATCTGGTGTAAGATTTGCGACATCACCTAAATCATTTGTGCCTTCAGGCTCTCTTGATATCTTAGGAAATAGTTCATCTCATTGTTACGTCAGAGCTACCAATAAAGTTTTAAGCATAAAGCTGGCTGTCACTACACTGTAACATTCATAACAAGTACGTATCTAAGGGGTGCGAGCACAGTGGCATTTAAATATGGATTAATTAAACAGAGAGATGACTGTTTAACACTGTCTATGGGCAATCTGATACCATGATAAAACTATAAGCGTATCAGGCACGACAAATTCCACTACTGCCCATTCCTGGGCATAAGCACAGTACAATGTACTGTGGCATAAGTCGCCTCGAATGGGAAAGTAGTTGGGCGTGGTAGAACGCTGGCCTGCTGTGCACTCGACGATAAAATGCAATATTTCTCATAATGTTTTTTTTATACCACTAAAGTGGCAAACAAGCATACGGCCCGCCTATGGACGCTTGCAACATCAGGGGTATCATTCGCGCGTTGCCGACCCGAAAACCCTCTTAGAGGTTCATGGAGGTTTCACTGCGCCGACAGTTAATAACAAAAAAGCTTCTGTACGAAATTTTCGGTTTCTAAACTAATTTTATATTAGGTACACTCATAATATCTTAATTTTATTAAAGCCAACATTTCAAAAGTCTGAAGACTTGTCTGCAAGAATTCTTTTCGCGTTTATACAAGCGTACACAAAAATTCCGAAGGGCATATCAACGTTACAGAATTGGACCGTATAAATATATACACGGTTGTGGACCGTAAATATTTTCGGCTCACTGTCCCGTATTAAATTCTGGAATTGAATTTACTTAGAAGTTTAGGCTTTGTAGCCCCAAATAACAGTAATAAATTCATTTACTGCTAGAGTTTCGAATTGATTTTCCAGTCACAGCGTTTACTGACTTTCAAGACAGGGCTAAGCCAGTCTAGATCCTTTGACAGTATTATTAAACTATATTTGACGATAAATAGTTTTGAGCTAGAAATATACGTCTGTGGTCTAGTGGTTCGAGTACCGGACTGCTGATCACGAGGTCGTGGGTTCGATTCCCACAGGACACAAATATTAATGTGATGAATATAAGTATTTGTGTTTGTCTGGGTGTTTCCTATGTATAATAAGTATGTATTTACAAAAAAAAAGTATATAAGTATTATATCCATTGTCTAGTACCCATAGTACAAGCTCTACTTAGTTTGGGACTAGATGGTGCTGTGTAAAATGTCCAAAGATATTTATTTATTTATTTATAACGCCTGTATTTTTCGAAGGTTAAGGCAGAAGGGTATAAATATACAACTACATACAGTTCCCTACACACAAATCCAAACTCCCGAGATGATGATTGGAGGTTGCTAATGGGCTGGAACCTTATCTAATTAACCTCAAAATGACATCATCCACCGTACTTGCGGGCTAGTGGTAATATCTAGTACTGAGACCGGTTACGTCATTTTTACGTCACCAAGATGGCCGCATGACCTACTATCAATTTTGGCGCTAAGTCATGTTTTTATGGAAAACCCCATAGCACTAGATTTTTTCAATTTCTTCCACGGACGCCGTGCGACGAGTTCGACTGTCACGAAAAAGATTCGCTGCTTAACCGACATGCCATCTTCTGTTCAACGGTCAACTAACTTGTAATGTTCATACCTAGATCACTGGTACTTAGGTACAGTAAGAGGCCATAAGTCCATTATCATGTCAATGATCGTATTTGCCTGTACGTTACTGCGCGTATATATAATAATAATAATAAGTTTATTTATTTCTCTCAAAAAGTACACTTTTACAAATTATCATATTAAGTTTAGCATAAGTATTAACTTTTTGAGAGCTGGAGTCCGTACTAGGTTCGAAGCCTGTATGACGGATCTCCAAATATAAACGTATACTTAGTGATTTGAAATTTAATACCACTATCTTAATACGCCGTCGCGACATCAGAGTACTGAATGATCATTACATCGGTCTTTTTCCGACTAGATAATTATGGAAGAGTACGATATACGAGATCGTATATATATGCAAAATGTTTGTTATAGAAAAACCCCCGACACGAAATGTATTTTGCTATTTTGTGGTGGCGGCAATCTTGTATTTGAAATTTATCATGAAGCCCTTTCACTTGATACCCATATTGAAGGAGTTGTGCAAAAATATATAATTCGGTATTTTGTGGCGGCGGCCATCATAGACCGATTTTCATCAAACATAGCTAAGAACAATCCCGACTAATTTACCTTTCAAACAAAAAAAAACAAAATCAAAATCGGTCCATCCGTTCGGGAGCTACGATGCCACAGACAGACACACACATACACACAGACACGTCAAACTTATAACACCCTGTCGTTTTTGCGTCGGGGGTTAAAAAAGGTCGTAAGTGAAACTTGTTTCATGCGATACACTTATAAAAATGGTAATGGACTTATGACCGTGACCGTACATAGTAAAACACTCGTGGCAAGCAGACAGTGTCGGGAGCAAGTAGTCTGACCTAATTACTGGTTATTGCATAAGTTTTGTCCACATGTTACTCGATATTGGTCGCGTAAGGGACTTCGCTTAAAGTTTTAAACACTTTGGAAGTCGTTTAGATACCGCTAGAGTCTAACTGGGAATAAAAATATATATCTGTCAATTATATTTGTATGGTAGAGTACGGCGGCAATTACAATAGACCCATCAGGGTCGATGTGATACAATAGCCGCGAACAACATAATAAAAAAAAATAAAAAAAATGGTAGAGTAGTATTGCTTGTGTCATAGAGGCTCGTGCGTTCACTAGAAGAATTTAGTTTTGCATAAAAACATTTGACAGATTTCATCATTAAACTCTGATTATGGTACTACACACATAAAGGAGCTTTGTTAAGGTAATAGATTTAAGCATTTTGTTTGTAATAATATTTAACATTATAACTACCTATAATTATCTCCCATCCCCTAGACGCTGCCTCAAGAGGAATCCAAATAAATTGAAAGACATTTTCTTATTTCCTCTCGAAGCACTCGCAACAGTGTGTAAAATCAACGTGAACGAATTTAAATATTGCAAACTATTCTTGCAAGTACCACAACTAAATTGCGGACGTTGTCAATAAAAGGCAAGGTTAAGAGCACCCTAAACCGACGAGCATGCATGGGGAGGTTGATGAACGTATAAGAAGCGAAAGTGGTGTGCAAGGATCGTAGCAAGTGGAAAGCTATAGTCTCTGAATACCCTTATGGGAAACAAGCGTGAAGGTATGTCTACATTTTCAAGATCTCCACAGCATAGAAATGAACGAATTGTCCTTCAAAGTTTGGTAAACTAAGCCATCAGAACAAACGAAGCAATCCCAAGAGTAAACCCTTGGAAAAAAACAACAGAATTGTCGTATTATTCAGCCCATTCTGTCGACAATAGCTGCAAGTGTGACGACGAATTTGCAAGTCAATGTGCCAACTGGTTTCGCAGCCCGAGTCGTAATGAAAGCTACCTAATACCGACGGGTAGAGTAAGTACCTACTATTATGTGGCAACTTCAAGATTAGTTCAGGATCGAGTCTGAAGCGATTTTCAACTACTCTCTGATAATGTAGTGTTGGTGTTTGGATTTTGTTTCTGCTTCGTAGAGCTATTTTAAACTGTGGACTAACAGTTTTAGTGGGTAATCTGATCGGTTTTTAAAGTTTGCTTACAGTTCACGCCAAACTTATTGTCCGGATTGAAAAATATTAGATTTGAATAAATATAAATTAATGCTCAAGTCGTAGGCTGTCGTTTTAAATCATTGTAATCCAATATTTTTCTTTCTCTGATTTTTACGTCCGGGTTAAAGTTAGCACGTGCCAACTTCAACCCGGACAATAAGTTTGGCAAGAACTGTACCTATATTATTACTAATTTATATATATAGCCTTTGGTGAATTTCAGGTGTAGACGCTATCGTCTCTGGTTTTGTTTAAGTCGATCGATATCGGTCATCTTAGGAAATCCACCAAAGAAATATTCATAAAATATCTTGTTTACCCAAAACCACACTACTTAATTCTTCAAGATGTGAAGCTTTCCAACCGGCAAGCGGTTGTCATTTGTTTTTCTTCATCATCTGTCTATATGAATAAAAATGAATCACTAAATGTGTTGCTAAGCGCAAAACTCCGGAACGGCTGAACCGATTTGGCTGATTCCTTTTTTATTGTGTTTCTTATGGGGAAAAACAAGAAAAACAAAGGAAAAAACGAGGAAAAAAGTAATAATGGGGAAACGCAGGCGAAGCTGCGCACGGGGTGGCTAGTAGTTAATTTATACAATTAATTATGCCTTATAGTAATGTAGTAGGTACCACTTCGCGTTGTAGAAGTAGCTCAAAATACTACATCCTTTACGTGTTTCAGTTGAAATACTCATACCTAGGAGTTAACGCAATCAGCTACCATTACGAACACAACAGTCAAACAGGGGCTTTAATCAGTAAGATACGTCGTGACGTACCGGCCTGTTTTTGAGCTCTAATTGTGTAATCCGCCGTGCTCGAGCATTGCTACAGGCATGTTTCACTACACACTCTGCTAAAACCCAAAGCCTGGTAATCTGGTAAAAAAACATCCATATGTCGGATCGGACATGATTACGGACGATCAGTTGAGACGACGGCGCCACCTGGTGCTAATAAATGGAACCAACGACATCACATAAAAGGCGCAGCAGCGCAGTGGGGAAAACAGTTACGTTTGTGCCTCGCGCGGTTGCACAAGTGCTCTCGGCACTCCACACTGTGTAGTCGACTTGTGAGGACGTTTGGTTTGATTGACTGACGGACTCACGTTACTTTATAGTTCTACCTACATTGTTATTGCTATTGCTGAATTGTAATTTAAATGTAGCCTGGTAATCGTAAATTCGTAACAGACAAATGTGCTTGAGGAGTTTCTTCCGCGGCTTCTTCTCCTCAGTAGGTAGCACTAGCGAAGCTGCGAAGGGCGGGCGTTTTGGGGGATGTCTGTATTGTAATATTTCGTACTCGGTCAAAACCAAATATAATGACATTTGAGTACGAGTTCTGTGTTTTAATGTTGGAACCAGCATAACCCACATATTGCCCACAAGATAGTCGTTACCTTGCCTTCCTGCCGAGGATATAGATCCTGTATCCGACATCAGAACTGGGACAAGTGTTGGTTCAAACATAAAAGTGGCTCCGGCAAGTGTTCAGTGTAAAGTGTGTGACCGATACCTGAGAAAACTTCAAAATCTGGTGAGTGTTGTCAAATTCACAACAGTTCTAGTACCGAGTGCTCATTATTGAAGTTGGGTTATAAAATCCGGTGGAAAACATTTCATATTGTTGGTTAGTTATTGTAAAACCAAGTGCAGACTTGTAAGGTTGTAATTAATGAGTACTCGTTGGTAGAGATGTTGTTACATTTTATTGTTGTTGAATTTTAAATGAAGATTCTATTCCCATATAGTACCTATAGTGATTAAAAATTCAGTGCCATTGTATATTCTTAAAGGCGAGGGTAGTCGCACATATCGTTGGAACATGATGAAAAATGTTCACGTATTGTTGGTCCAGATTTTAGTGAGAAACTATGAAGGTGCAGTGATTTAAGATTATGGTCGTACCCCCGATGTTATTTGAAGTTATGAACGTTACCTTTCTGCTTCTAAGGTGTTAAATTATTCGAAATTATATGAGGTACTTACAGTACGCTCATGACAGATTTCGTAAGGTGCTTCGACCTATCGACTGTGATAATCATGACTCTAACATTGACGTCATCACGTCACTGTGCTACATAAACTTAGTGAAAAGTTCTTGTCTTATCTTGCTGTGGGGCTGGCTTCTATTGGCCAGCAACACTTCGACCCAATGGGATCTTTTGTGTTGTCCCCATTGCCGTGTATTCCTTGCTCTTTGTACAAGTGGTTCATGGGGCTAGTCCGCTTAGAAGAACCTAAAGTCTACTGGCTTCTGGGGTACCCGTTGCCGAGCGGACTCATCGCTTTTGTGGCTGGGACGTCGTAGTCGCACGGGATGTGCTGCGCTGTTTCCTTGTATTCACCACGGGCTCTGTAGTCATTGTTCTCGAAGTCGGCTTCATTTTGTGCAGCATGTCGTTCGTGGAATGGTGCCCTGTAGTGTAGTGACAAGTTAGTGATGTGACTTCGGATGCTGGATGGATATCCATGTCATGATCAGACGCTAGTACAGACTGTTGTTTATTAACTGTGAGTCAGCCATCCGTTTACATGTTGTCTTGGACACCAAGTGAAGGTTGTCCATAAGTTCTGTGTAAATTAACCGTTTCGATTCAAAATGATTTCTATTTGGTAAATAAGAATTCAAGTCGTAGATATGGTAATCCCTATGATCACCTATGTCCATATTGGTTTGGTGTTGGTGTTTACGTAGCGTTCATAGGCACTACAAATTAGTTTGTCCGCTTTGGAGAAAAGCAAGTCTATTTTCGTGTATTGAATAGTGACGATTTCTCACGTGTAATTCTTTATTGTTTTTTAAAGTGGTTTACATATTCGGGATCGATGGGATTCGAGCGCCCTAAAGTCATCAGTACTGATCTTGTAAATTATGAAGTAAATGACTTTTCACGTTACTGTTGCGATAAGATTACATTTTAGAGATTTTTATGTTGCAACAAAGTCTTAGCAATACAAACTACCGCCATTGGCGGATTACTAATCAAAAGCGTGAGATTAAGTTGCGGATTTCTGGATAGTTACGTATTGGGTGCATTGCTGAACGATTTAAGGACTTCGGAGGTGTCTTCTTGGAGCTGTCTAGTGCTTCATATCCTCACGGTGCAAAACCTGATGATGCTGAGGGGCCGAGGCAGGAGTGCCGTTGTGGGGCTGTGTCCCGGTGGGATCGAGCCGGGTTGCTTCATCATTGATGATGTCTGTTGCCGACACCATGTGCGGTGTATGTGTGCGGTGGTGATTGTAATCTTGTGAGATTTCTGATTGAATTAGGTGGACCGAAGCGCGGTGTTGGTTTTTATTGTGAAATTAATGCAGTGTCGTTTGGCAGTGGTTTGTGTGCATCTCAGTTGTTTCTTTGTGTCAAACTGTACACGCAGTTTTGGTCTAGCCACGTGTCAATGGATTGTGTAGGTACCAAACAATAGTGAAGTTGACGTTCGTTTTAAGAACACCACGTTGTCGGTAGCTTTAGCTCTGCATCATGTAGACTAACGTCTCTGTTGTATTTGTGGGTACCTAGGGTGACCTACAAGAGACGATGTAAGACCCATATGCGTGTGGTGATGCGAACGCAAACGTTTGAAAGGTATTCGGATGTTGTTGATGAGCAAGTTTAAGTTGAGACTTGAGGCCAAGTAAGGGGTTGTAGTGGCCATATTACGTTCGAACGTACCAGTGGTTATTGCGTAGTCGTAGCCAGGTCACGACATAACCGAGTGAAAGTGATGCTGCGTAAAAATTTTTTTGTTTTAGATATACACCCGATCGTGTTTCTCATACTGGCTGGGACCAAATGCTGTTCAAAACAAGGCGTTAAGCTGAGGTGCTGTTGAGCTGCTGCGGACACTAGTATGGTGGCTAGTGTGGAGCGAGAAGTGCATCTGTGTTTGCGTTATATTCCTAACATAAGACGCAGGAAAATAAAGGGTGAGCTGTATTGTTTTACTTGCGACCCTGCTGCTGAATGCCTGATGGATATTGTAAGAAAAACTAAGTAGCAAACTTGCTTCTTTTAATTTTCGAGTAACCTGAAGGCTCTGCTCACTGAGATTTTAATTGTAAACGAAGGTTACAATTTAGCTTTTTGTAGTAACCACGTTAGAACCAAAGTAAAAAGGCATATGGCTTGAAGCAAACTTTCAAATACCCCCATGATCATAAGAGAAAGGTCCCCGATCGGCCCGATCACCAAGTTGCTCGAGAATTAGATGTCATAGTTGATGAGATTGGTAGAGACCAAATCTGATCTAGAATGCTTTAAGACCGCACCTCATGAGGAACATGATGGCGAATGGGTCTATAAGGAATCGTTGGTGCGATTTTTGTCTGTGTTGATGCACAGCGATGACTTGGGACCGCACCTCATGAGGAACATGTGGCGATGGGTCTATAAGGAATCGCTGGTGCACAGATTACGTATGACCGCACCTCATGAGTAACATGATTGCGATGGGTCTATAAAGAATCGTTGGTGCGATTCGCGATTCTTCTGTGTTGGTGCATATGGCCGGGACCGCACCTCATGAGTAACATGTGGCGATGGGTCTGGGAAATGTGTCTTGGCACAGATTACAATAAAAATTTCACGAGTTCAGTATGCATTGCTTAAAAAGCTTGTTGATCGGACCTTTTCTAATGAATAATGTTGTGCAGGAAGCACTTTGTACGAAGCCCTAATAACGGGTCAGTTATCAATCAGGACGATTGATTATTATTGAACCTCTGTTCCTATTGGCAGGATAGCCAAGCTAGATTGCTCTGGCAGGATAGCCGAGCTAGATTACTCTCTGAGCACATTTTGCTCATAAGTAGACCCGAGGATGGGTGTTAGTCAGGGATGACTGTGTTTGTTGTACTATGGTCACTAGAGTGACTCTGTTTGTACTATGGTCACTGGGGTGACTGTGTTTGTTGTACTACGGTCACTGGGGTGACTGTGTTAGTTTATATGGTCACATCGATGACTGTTTGTTTATAAAATCGTGAGGATGATTTTATTTGAGCGATACCGCTAGATAAGCGATGGTGCTAGAAAAGCTTAGCAGCTTAGCTAACTTGTGTTGGTCAGAATTGGCCGAACGTATACTGTGCTGTTGTTTTCTTTTGGTTACAGATTACCTAACACACGAGGACGTGTGCCTTGTCAGAATGGCCGTGTCGGATCGGACATGATTACGGACGATCAGTTGAGACGACGGCGCCACCTGGTGCTAATAAATGGAACCAACGACATCACATAAAAGGCGCAGCAGCGCAGTGGGGAAAACAGTTACGTTTGTGCCTCGCGCGGTTGCACAAGTGCTCTCGGCACTCCACACTGTGTAGTCGACTTGTGAGGACGTTTGGTTTGATTGACTGACGGACTCACGTTACTTTATAGTTCTACCTACATTGTTATTGCTATTGCTGAATTGTAATTTAAATGTAGCCTGGTAATCGTAAATTCGTAACAGACAAATGTGCTTGAGGAGTTTCTTCCGCGGCTTCTTCTCCTCAGTAGGTAGCACTAGCGAAGCTGCGAAGGGCGGGCGTTTTGGGGGATGTCTGTATTGTAATATTTCGTACTCGGTCAAAACCAAATATAATGACATTTGAGTACGAGTTCTGTGTTTTAATGTTGGAACCAGCATAACCCACATATTGCCCACAAGATAGTCGTTACCTTGCCTTCCTGCCGAGGATATAGATCCTGTATCCGACACATATTTTACGTGCAGGGAAGGTTCCCTAAAATTGATTTTCCAAACTTTATTTTACCGCTATTGGCGTGTGCAAAAGAAAAATATTTGATTAAAATAAATTTAATAAAAACGTAAGCTCGAGTCGTAGGCTTTCGTTTTGATTTTATTTTAATCCAATGTTTTTCTCTCTCCGATTTTTACGGCCGGGTTGAAGTTAGCTCGTGCCTACTTGAAGCGGGACGATAAGATTGGAGAAAACTGTACATATTATCATAACATTGCATTACGCCTATATTCCCCAAACGGTTCGGCAGAGGTGTTCGGTGTACATCCACAGTTTGCCAGTATGTTTAATGTATCAAACATACCAAAGTACAGCTTTCTAGTATGTACTACGAGTCTCAACCGCGGACAAACAATCGGACGGGCGGGGACGGGGACAAAACTGAAAAGGTTAAATAGAATTTTAATCCATCTAGGTATCTATATAAATAAAAATGAATCGTCGAAATGTTTGTATGCGCATAATATACGAACAAATGCTCCAAATTGAATAATTATTTTTTTGTTGTGTTCATTATTGTCGGGACATGGTTTGTATGTATTTTTTTAAATCCACTTAAACACGCGGGCGAAGTTAAAAGTCGCTAGTTAAAATATAAAAACATAATATAATAAGTTTCAAAGCAAAAGAAGTATTTATGAAAAATGTCGTAGTAAGTGGTGGTATGCCTGCGTGTAATTAACATACTGCCATCTCTTTGATACCAACAACAACAAAAATAAACTACATTACCTCAAAACAAGCTAAACATATTTTAAAGCGAAAACAGACAAATGAAACAAATTATTATCTTAAAAACAATCAGGAGAAAATGAAAAAAAAAATATATGAAGTTGTTTGAAACATATTTTTCACACAAAACATTTTATAATAATAAATCCAATTTTATGTGGAAAACGAGTACAAAATACTTTGCTAAGTACTAGCAATCTTCACAGAGGTACATACAATAATTCTCAGCAACACTTCGACCCAAATGGATTATTTGTGTAGTCCCCAACATCCTATATTCCTTACTCTTAGAAGACATTTTTCTTCGAATATGATTTTTTGGGTCTCCAAAGGAAGTCGATTTATTGAATTTTTTTTTTTGGGAAAAGACCAATTAAATAATACTATTATTAATACATAATATCCTGCTACGGTACTGGTCCTTTAATATATAGCCATTAAAGTTAAATCTTTGCCATAAAAAACTCACTCTGTATAGATCATGATAGTCACGTTAAAAAAAGATCCAACCTACAAACAACAAACGCCTTCCATAAATTCAGTCTATGGACCCGTAAATATTCCATTCCTTTGAAGTCCAAGACCACGAATTACTCCATTACAGTTCAACGTTTCCCAAATGGATTTTCGTAGCTCCAGACTTTCCGTTTACCACACTTTCATTCATTAGAAGAGCTTGCGGACCAAAGGGACAAAAACACAATACCACTGCAAGACCTTTTTGATCTTTAAATGGATTTGATTGGACCAGATAATGGATTTCTTTGGTAGAGATATATAGGAAGATAAAAGAGAATTTATTCACAACTTAATTTGCAGTAAGTACAATACTACCCGTATTATACTGCAAATAATATTTGTTACTTTTCTGAACATTTCACATTCAGCCATTATTTCGGCAAGAGATACACAAGGACGAAAATTATTTCATGGCGAGCACGTTAGCCTTTTATTAAGTACTGATATTCAGCCGCATCTGGTTAGACTGGAAGCCGACCCCAACATGGTTGGGAAAAGGCTAAGAATTAGCCTAAGCTGGACAAGATTTTGGTGAAGTTAGTTATAATTAACAAGGTTTATGTTTTACCATTATCTCACCTGATGATAGAGTAACAATAAGGACTCGAGGGCAGGCTAAAACCCAGATGCGCTGCATTTTAACATTAAAATAATGTGTTATATTAGTTATTATCAAACCAAATCCCTTACACAAGTTGCAAAGCAAGATTAGTTCCGTGGTGTACCGTAAATATATCCAGAGCAAGCAATATCCCTTCCTCCCCCCAAAAAAAACTAAACAAAACATATAAGTGTTAGGAAATCCTCAATACCGAATTCGGATCACGCACGATGTATAGAAGACACATTATATCGGCCGACGCTTCTGTTGACTCTAGTCTTCAGTAGAATTGAAATGCGAAGCCGTTTCTACACGTTTTGTACGCATTTATTTATCGAAACATATCGATATTTGTCTGTTGTATTCCTTTCTTATTGGTTGAAATGTGTCGAGATTTCCTTAGATAAATGTCACTTTATTTGCATATGTGATTTATATTGAAAGTATGTTTGCTTTAACATATTATAGCCGCTTTCAATATGGCTTCTCACTTTGAACAAATAGGACGAACGGGAGAAGAAAAATATTGTTTTAAATGTATGGAAATTATGAATATTTTATGACTAACGTTAAGAAAAAGATCGTAAAGTAAACTGCATCTATGCCTGACAAAATGTTATGAACGATGGTACAGAATAAAATATTACTACCTACACGAACGGCCTGCCCCTATCGGCGTAAGTGGCAACTGGCACGCTAAAAAACTGGTCCACGTGCGAGATTACTACTTTTTGGAATCACTAGTGGTTGACTGGCACGATTAGTTTCAGGATACTGTGCCAGTTTAGGCATAGGTGGCAACTGACACGCTAAAAAACTGGTCCACGTGCGAGATTACTACTTTTTGGAATCACTAGTGGTTGACTGGCACGATTAGTTTCAGGATACTGTGCCAGTTTAGGTGTAGGTGGCAACTGACACGCTAAAAAACTGGCCCACGTGCGAGATTACTACTTTTTGGAATCACTAGTGGTTGACTGGCACGATTAGTTTCAGGATACTGTGCCAGTTTAGGCGTAGGTGGCAACTGACACGCTAAAAAACTGGCCCACGTGCGAGATTACTACTTTTTGGAATCACTAGTGGTTGACTGGCACGATTAGTTTCAGGATACTGTGCCAGTTTAGGCGTAGGTGGCAACTGACACGCTAAAAAACTGGCCCACGTGAGAGATTACTACTTTTTGGAATCACTAGTGGTTGTGTGGCACGACTAGTTTCAGGATACTGTGCCAGTTTAGGCGTAGGTGGCAACTGACACGCTAAAAAACTGGCCCACGTGCGAGATTACTACTTTTTGGAATCACTAGTGGTTGACTGGCACGATTAGTTTCAGGATACTGTGCCAGTTTAGGCGTAGGTGGCAACTGGCATGCTAAAAAACTGGCCCACGTGCGAGATTACTACTTTTTGGAATCACTAGTGCTTGACTGGCACGATTAGTTTCAGGATACTGTGCCAGTTTAGGCGTAGGTGGCAACTGGCATGCTAAAAAACTGGCCCACGTGCGAGATTACTACTTTTTGGAATCACTAGTGGTTGACTGGCACGATTAGTTTCAGGATACTGTGCCAGTTTAGGCGTAGGTGGCAACTGGCATGCTAAAAAACTGGCCCACGTGCGAGATTACTACTTTTTGGAATCACTAGTGGTTGACTGGCACGATTAGTTTCAGGATACTGTGCCAGTTTAGGCGTAGGTGGCAACTGGCATGCTAAAAAACTGGCCCACGTGCGAGATTACTACTTTTTAGAATCACTAGTGGTTGACTGGCACGATTAGTTTCAGGATACTGTGCCAGTTTAGGCGTAGGTGGCAACTGGCACGCTAAAAAACTGGCCCACGTGCGAGATTACTACTTTTTGGAATCACTAGTGGTTGACTGGCACGATTAGTTTCAGGATACTGTGCCGGTTTACTACGTGCAGATTAGGTAGGCGGTAAGTGGCACGAACTATTCCTACGTATTTAATTATCGCTTTTCACTCATATTAAACACTGTTACGTAATTGATATACTTCTAGATTTTATTATATACATCGGATAACATGAATATATGAGGATTCTATTTTGATAAAATTTATTTTGTATATCTACCAATTTTATAATAACGTTTCAAATAAAATACAAATACACGCACACGCATCGGTCGGCTTGCCTTTTTTGTATGTAGCAATTGACGTATTCCACGAATGGCAATTATCAATATTTTGGTCTATTTTGGTCAATTGCACCAGCACATTATATTTACAGTACAGCATAATTCCTTCAAACGAAAAAAATATATACACAATTTCCATACTTTCATATTGTGTGTACCTACGCTATAATAAAATATCTTGTGTATGTTTGCAGCGCAGCTGGTCTTAAGGGCCGGGTTATCGCACTAAGTAAACAAAGAGAAATATTTCGGTGTAAACAAACGGTGAAATATAACTATATCCACAAATATGATCTTTTCTAGAGCATTTTACATAATTTACCGTCAACACAGTTTTTTTTTTCGAATTTTGTACTACGAAACTATCAGTCCCATCGTAATTATAACAAAGACAAGGGTAGATAAATAAAAGTTTAGATTACAGTCTTAAATAATTTGACACTTGATTTCTTGTTTTGTATTCAAAATTCAAAATATTTTTATTTCAATTAGACCATATAAATAGGTACTTTTGAAACGTAAAATTTTTCACGGTTCCAAAAAAGTGGATCTTATAGAGAAGAGCCGGAAAGAAACTCCATAGATACTCTTTTTTAAAAAATATGTGTGGTAACAGTAACAATTGTTGTGAATAGTAATGAGGATGATGTAGCTTGATGTGTAGATGATGTAGATATTGATTGATTTGTATGTTTAAACAATGTAGGTAAATTATTTTTAATTTTTTTATCGTCCTAGCCTTTTCCCAACTATATAACTATAGGACATTATTTTTTTTAATGAACTTGAATTCAAATCTATATTACTTAGTCTAGGACCAACATGTACCAGACTGGTCCTCCCTTGTCTGTTCCATCCCCGACGGTACAACGTACCACTTAGACCTAACGATGCTATAAATTACATTCTCAGTCTTAGAAAATTCTTATATATCTAGACTTTGTCGACATGAGCCTTCCACTAAATTGGTCCTTCGAGTCGTCGTTTCAAAATCACACATTTAACGGACTTAAAAATTTGGAAATTATTAATTTGTCTGTGTTTTTATATTTATTTATGTTCACAGATTTGATTGTTAGCAGTGTAAGCCTAGGAACATTGAATAGTCCAGACATACAACTCTCGATGAACCAACGACAATCTCTAACTTTTGACCATTGTGTTGTGGATTTTGACCATTATTTTTCTTATCGGATACAATAGAAGATGATCTTAGCGAGAAGTCTAGCCCAGGTGATGTACTAGATTAAAGTCGTCGATGTCTCTTTGATAGAGACATCTAGGAATTTAGTTTTAGACTTTTTATACAGGACAGTAGGCACGGAAGTGGGATTAACTTGAATAAAAGTTGATTACCTAAACGTTGCGTTAGAAGTGCCAACAATAAAATGTAATGGAGCGAAAAGAACTCCACTTGCTGGTAATAGAGGTAACGGCATTGCATTTAAAAATTAAACGGAATGAAACTCCGGGGCTAAACAAAGATAACCAGTTTTTTAATTATGTTTTTGAACCAAAGCAACAATTTCTTTCTTAAAAAGTTTTTATTATTGTGAAAACATTTAAAAACAAATTTAAAAAAATAAAGACCTCGCCCGAGAGTGCCCCTCAGACTACACTCCGACCCAATAACCGAGAACAATTCCACAATCCAAGCTGTTACTTGAATTTCGTTTAATAACCAATAAGTAACACTATTCTGGGCTCGGAAATCGAAGCTACCAAACCAATTAGGCTACAAAACAAATTGTTCAATGATTGATATAAGTAACCTGACCACATAATCATAAAAGCTTATACTTAATCGATTAGTAAACAATCGATGCCATAACAATTGCAATCGATTGTATCAAATATTCGAACCAGATGCCTATAGCTAGGAATCCCCAGGTTAATAGCAATATCTTAACCGGTGTTCGATTAGCTATGTATTATTCAGACAATCCGTAATTGCAACACAAAGGCAGCATTCCTCGGAAAGCGATAATATAAAGCTATTGCGATAAATTATTTGTTGGGGAAGAGGAAATAATCCAGCTTTCTCTTTCTAGGATACAATTTACTGACGATGTCTGTGGTCTAGTACCGGATTGCTGATCACGAGGTCGTGGGTTCGATTCCCACAAGACACAAACATTTATGTGATGAACTCAGCTGTTTGTGTTTGTCTGGGTGTTTCTTATATATTATAAGCATGTATTTACAAAAAAAAATATATAATAAGTATTATATCCATTGTCTAGTAGTAGTACCCATAGTACAAGCTCTGCTTAGTTTGGGACTAGATGGTGCTGTGTAAAAATGTCCCAGGATATTTATTATTTATACATTACATTACGACTGTATTCGCCGAAGGGTTAGGCATAGGTGTACTTATGTACACTCACAGTTCTACAGTATGTTTAGATCCCATGGAATAGAGGGCAAGCCATCAAGCGGGCACAGATCCGACGTAGTACTGAGAATTTCATAGAAAAATTTAAGTAAGTAAGAAATAATGTAAAGAGCTGTAAGCTCTTGAGCGCTGATTACTTATTGAATTAAATTAACTAATCCAGGGGAACTAAGCTTGCTTATAATTAATGTTTATTAATTACCAAAATGAACATCTAGAAGATGAAGATGGTAGAACAAAAAGAAATCCAACTTGAGAATCTCCTCAATTTCTTTTCTACTAGTAATTTTTTGTCGATTAAAAATTTATAATTATTCCATATAACTATATAATCCGAATAACTTACTTTTCCATTGTATAAAACTGTTCAAAGATAGCTAATATTAGTATATATCTTTATGTGTAGTGTTACCTAATTGTGACCAATTAGACGCTATTGTCTGAGTATTGTCTATACCTCTATGGTATATGGGTCTCTTGTGTGCCAAGCTATGCATTGATTTTATCAATCTCAGTGCTGTCTTGATGTTAACAAGAATAATTATAATTAGATAATAATATTAATCAGTTATACGAGTATAAAAACTTATATCCAGATCTAGGTTAAATAGCTCAAGCAATTTCTCAATTTTAAAGGCGAAAGTGACGTTTTTAGTTCAGAGGGTGTATAATGCATATTAAGTTAAAAATTACTGACGACTGACCTTACAAACAGAAGTTGCTCACTTTCTTTCGGCTTCTCTCGTCTTCCTTCATTAGGCACTTGAATGATACATAGGTACATCACTTTAATTACACATCATCATCAACCGATTTACTGTCCTAAGGCACAGGTCCTCTCATTTTGAGAGGTTTAGAAGTCCACTACGATGGCCTGGCATAGTCATAATTAACATAACAAAATATATTGTCCAACAATTCAAAAAAATGTCACCATAATTTAATATAATTATTTTGAAATCACGCGAGAAATGTCATGACGGTAAGAACAAAACACCAAAGACACAGGACACAGGACATAAAGGTAAGCCTGACATCAAAAGGAATCGAACACAAACCATACCGAGAACCAATACGATTATACACACTATATTAGACGAAATAGGAACTAAAATCGCGCAAACATTTAACTCGTTGGTGCGACCAGGCGACTGATCTATGACCGGCGGACCCATCCTTGATGAGAATAAAACGCATACTGCGTAAAAAAACAAATAATGACTTAATGCAATGGAATAGACAAGGACAGATATATAAAAGTAAGGAGATTAGTGAGTAGTCATGATATGGATAAATAAAAATGGAAAATTGAGGGTATCTTAAAAACAAAATCTTTATTTAAATTATCGCGAAAGTATAAAGTCGATATCAATGAATTAAGATGCAGTGCCTGTCTTACAGTCGTGAGTCAAATAAGCATTGGTTTTTAAATAAAACTGGCAAATTACAGAAGATAAATTAATTCTGTAGTTAATTTCCCTAGGGTCAATATTTCATTGGTCAATGATTTTTTTAACCAGTCAAAGACTAATTATGAGACGGTTTCGTTAACATACCTTTACAAGAATCAATTCGATATCTTGACAGATTGCACATTTTTAAAAACCTTTTAAAGTTCAAATAAAATAGAAAAAATAAATGTTATTTATCACTTCTTTGAAGCATAATAATGTCAAAAATTTGATCTCCGAATATCGAGCGAGATCTAGCGAAAACAATCGAGAGGTAAGATATTAAATAAGGTTGTAAAAGACATGTCTCATATGTCTTACTCTAGGAATATGAATGTGGAAGAATGAAAGAGTAGAGGAAGGTAAAAAAGAAACAGTTTTGTTTTTAATTCGGTATGGTTTAGAACTAATAGCTTGTCCCCGCCTGCAATACATTTTTCAACAATATTATGTATTCAGTGACACTCGTGAAATCAAGACGAATCTAATGACGTATCACTTATCGAAATCCGTCGAGTCGTTGAGTAGTTAAGAGCGGACATAGGAACGGACATACATACATATATACACGTCAAACACATAACCCTCCTTCGGCAGTTGGGTAAAAAAAAGATGGATGAATTGTGTTAAGGCTGGAAGATTTGATGGAAAATGGAATGAATGAAGGTGACTGCTAACAGGGATTCTGTTAGCTTAATAACTCCATCATCATGGAAGGAAAAGATAAATGCAGCACCGACCCCAAATAAATTGAGATAAGGACAGGATGATGATAATTATGATTATTGATAGGTATCTTCTGTTAGATATTCAATTCAATCAATTCTAATGACAATACAGACATACAAATTATAATAATTTCCAAGAAACCACGTTACTTTAGTCTCCAATTTTTCACTGTTTTTTTTTTTATATTAATATCCAACCTTTTTTGTGTTCATGCTACACTGAGATTACTACATCGAGTACTGGTACTAGTATACTTTAAAAAAAAGAAGAAAAACGTTATTACTTACGCCTTAGCTGCCGGTAAAAATGTAATCTCAACAAATAGTCCCCCGAGGGTACACAGAGCGGATCTCATTATATTTGTATTGTACGGATTTTCGGCCAATCTCTAATCAACGGGCCGAAAAAGACATAAAAGGGTGTAAAAACTAAAGGAATTGGGTGATTTAGGAAGAGTTCGGCGCGATCCGAAAATGAAAAAAATTGCAGATGAACCTATTATCGTGTTTTTGGTTATATAGAATGCCTTTTTTTGGGTGCGGAACATCCTCATGGATCCCCGCTACATGGGGAGGGGGCCCTGCCGCCTCCCCATGTAGCAGTTTTAGTCGGTATGTCGAGCTCATACCGACTAAAACCGCACTTGCCTTTTGCATCATGGCCTTGGAATCAGGTACATTTACGTACACCTCTGCCACACCATTTGAGGAATACAGGTATGATGATATGCTATGGTATGTGTGTTACATTCAATTTAACTTCATCCACTGTACATAGAGGATTTCCTTCCTTCTAATCTACTGCAGTGGAGTACAAAAGCTTAATCGGCAAAGGAAACAAAGCGAACGTCACTAATTATATACAATGTTCACTGGAACACAAATTTAAGCCTCAGGAAAGCGAACGTACCTATATATACGAAATCCTCAATAGTAGCTTGGAGTTTGGGTTTGCGTCCGAATAATGGCTCGCCGAATATACATGGGACCAAAACATACCGGCGAGATGTGGGCGTTCCATAAGTACACCTCTGCCTAACCCTTTAGGGAATACAATCATGATGGTATGAAAACCGAACATACATAAACACGCTTGTTTATTTTAGTAAATATCTATCTATGAATCAACTATTATTATTACTAGTGTTCAGTGGTCGGCGAGACAAAATGTAGAATACAATATATATATAAATGATCTTAATTAAAATTAAGAGATGTAGCGACATCTATCAAGCTACATAAGAACGAAGTGTCAAATCCTGAATCGCGCAAGAAAAATTTACCGTGCAACTTGCATATAACACAACCGCCCGACATCAAGCCAGGCATAACACCCGCTTGGTCGGAGGATCCTCCCTTTGGGATAAAGGGACAACACACCTCGTCCCTCCACAGAGATATAAAAACAAAGGGGGTGTACACCCATGGTGTACTAAAACTAATTAAAATTAAGCAATAAAATATATACTTTAATATCATTTAATTCATATCTTAATGTATCAGGCTTGCAGAGTTTTTCCCTACGCTGTTTAAGCTAGCTAGTAATGTGTGTAATTGATATGTTTTTTCTTGCGAAACTAGCTTAAAGTTGGGTCGCTTTTAATCGAAATTTACAAATACATATTTAAGGCCGTGTTAGCCTTTAACTACATTTATATAAAGTACCTATATTAATTAGTATTTTATTTCACTGATTAAAATTCAACATAGGACCAATTTAAGTTTATATGGAGAACCTTACTTACGGATAAACTTCCTCTTAAAAGACATGTATGTAAGACTTAACAACGAATACTATCCACATGTAAATCCACGAACAAAAACAAAGTAAATTCAACAAACATACCAATTTCACTTATCATAATCTCTGTCTGTACAACCCTACAGTACCATTGTGACCTATTATTGTCAAACAAGTAATATAAGTAACAACTTCGTTGACAACCCTATTACGCCACAATAGAAATTCAACCTTGTTATGGCAAGATAAGGTGTATTTCTTTTGGTGGTGATAAGAGGTTTTAATAAAAAGTGTTATGTACAGCGTGGCACAGTAAGGGTTCTCATTAGGGCACCACAACTTAGTTGTGGGCAAGAAGAGAAACAATCTAATCTACACTAATATTATAAAGAGGAAAGATTTGTATTTTTGTATGTAACGAATAAACTCAAAAAGTACTGGACCGATTTAAAAAATCTTTCCATGTTAGATAGCCCATTTATCGGGGAAGGCTATAGGCTATATATCATCATGCTACGACTAATAGGAGCGGAGTAGTAATGAAAAATGTTGCAAAAACGGAGAAAAAAATTAAGAGACCACGCGGGCGAAGCCGTTGGCGGGAAGCTAGTAATTTAATAAGAAACGAGGTTGATGTTTTGTTTCTAAAGGGGGGCTATCGTTCGAGCGGAACTAGTTGGCCGTGCCTTAGGTAGGGTAGGGACGGGGGTGAGGCGGCGGGTTACTGTGAATGAAAACAAGCGCCTCACCCCCTCCGTCCCACCGGTCACATACCTAAGGCGCGGCCAAATAGTTCCGCGCAGACTATTGACATGTTGCAATTTGACATTTGAATCGACAAACGAATAGAAAGATAAAATGTATGGAAATAATAGTGACAGCCCGATTTGTCGAAAGCTTATGTCATTTACATACATTTAATAAAAAAGTTTGAAATTGTAAATGTTTGAATCTTTGAATTTTGTTTATATACCGTTTTGTTTTTTTTTTGTAAATACATACTTATATTAATATTAAATATATAATATTATATTACCTGTCAAGTAATTTAACGGTAACTTACTAGTGGGTCGTGAAATACACCCTTAATGTAACGTATTTACCCTCTGTCTATATTTAATTTGCGACACAAGAGCGCTGCACTTTAATATTCCGGACGGAACTGGTAATATTAAGTTTCTTGTGCGACTTGTCTCCGCCATTGTTTGTCGCGGTTGTGTTTATGTCTTTATTTGTTTGCCTTCAAAGCTGCTGGTTGTAAGATAACGGGGTTATGCGCAAGCAGAGTGTAAGAAACTAAGAAGGTAACAATTTATACAATGTGTTAAGAAAACCCTGTCAGACCCGTGAAGGTATTATTAGGTATCGATATTAGATTACATTTATGTAACCATCCATAAATTAAGAAACATCATAATTTCATTCCAAGATATTGCATTTCCCCCATCTTCTATTTAGTTCCGGAAATTCGCTCACTATTCGTCTTTTCACTAAAGCCAATGAAATTACTCCGCCATATTAATAAGCGGTGACGTTGATGCACTACTCTGCCAAGATACACTATAAAGGCTATGAGGCTACCCGTCAAGCAACATGCTGCCAGCCCTCATAGTAATAAACGTCATTATGTAAGCTTCAGATGCTGTAACGTAACTTGTTCAGAAATTTACGGAGAAAATGCCACTAGGAACAAGCATGTATTATGCGGTTTTGAAAGGAATTTTATAATATTATATTTCAAACCGAGAGTACGCAGGGAAGAATGATAGGGTGGCCTTTGCTCGCTGGGGACGATAATATAATGGCTGAATAAATATAGCAGTTTTAGAAGCAAAGCAAAGCGTTAAATTTATCGTAAACAAGCATCTCCAAATTTAACGATCGATAAAAATATTGTAGTTAATATAATATTTTGAATTTTGAACAATAATTCAATATGAATTTTGGAACATAATATATACCATTAGATATCGCTAACATATCGTATTTTATCAATGGACAGCTTGGAAATTCATGAAGACTAATTAGATCGCGGCGAAAATTTATCGATCGTTAAATTTGGAGATGCTTGTTTACGATAAATTTAACGCTTTGGTGCATGGTCGGTGATACCTATCGGAATACTGACGTGATGTTTAATCAATCAATCAATTTATTTATTTTGTAAAACATAGGTGTACTTATAGATAGAACATTGTATAGGTAATATGAGGCTACATGGTGTACATTGTGTAATGTTATAATGTTATGCACTAATACTAAGCCTATTTTGCTTGCTACCATCTCATCTAAAGCCTAGACTTCATCTAAATACACCCCTCATTATCACACCGATCAAGTAAATTAAGTTTACACAATCCTCAAAATACAGCAAAGAACTTCAATAAGCAAATTTAATCCTTATTCCAACAAGCCTAAGACAAACCCGGATAAAACTCTGAGAACACTAAGTACTTAACATTTATTAATTACTGGGAAACTAGGTATTGTGCACGGAAGTTACCACAAAGCCTGTGTAATCGACTTATGTGCAGAAAGTCTTTCCACGGCAAGCCCCTTGCAATAGAATATGAAGTACTTAGAGAGCACAGTTGCATACAAAAGTGACTTGTAAAAGCAAATTGATATCTGAGAAACTGAAATGCATTAGTATTTATTTTATATCATAACTACTACACTCATCCTCCTAGCCTTTTCCCCAACCATGTTGTGTCGGCTTCCAGTCTAACCAGATGCGGCTGAATATCAGTATTTTACACGAGGCGACTGCCATCAGACCTCCGCAACCCAATTTCTGGGCAATACCTACCGATATTCGAAGGATAGACTGGTTGTCACGCTTTTTGGGCTTCTGACTACCACTAACGATTATCATAGGTGTTTGTATGACAACCGGGAACGACGGCTTTACGTACTCTCCGAGGCCCGGAGGGGTCTCAATGTTTTAATAATGGTCACCCATCCATAGACTGATCTCGGCAAGCGTAGCTTAACCTTGCAGATCGGTTGATCAGTGTAGTCATAACTTAGCCACGAGCCCCTCATAACTACTACACTACTACTACAATTTTACACAACTACCTACAATGTTTTATAATACTTCATGTATACTGAGAAAAGTGTCTTTCATTCCATTTTTTTTATATCTTACTAGCTTTCTGCCAGCGGCTTCGCTTAAAAATTATAGCCTATGTTACTCCGTAAAGATGTAGCTTTCTAATGGTGAAATAATTTTTAAAATTGGACCAGTAGTTTAGCCTAGTCAATTCAAACAAACAATCAAATCTTTTTTCTTTATAATATTTTAAATAGGTGTAAATTATTTCTGTTCATCTGCAAATGCCACTAAAATAATAATACGCAATTTAATTAATAAAAATAATAGTTCACAGATGATGATAGATTAGGAACATAGGATTAGGAATATCTATTGCGTTCATAGATGATCAGCAATCTATCTCATTGCCAAATGTTATTGAAATATCTTAAGCGCTTAGGACGTGAAAAGGTAACAAACAAAACACACAGACAGAGTTACTTCCTATATTAGTATGGACGAATGTTTAAAATTGTACACGAAACCACATTTCAGAGACAAATTTGTCTAGCCAACTCTGATAACGCAAAACACGGAATTGCATAATAAATTCAAACTGAAACTCTCCAAACGGTTGTACCACCAAACTCGTGTTCAGAACTCGTATCTCATAAGATAAATATCCAGTTACATAAGTACATAACGCCACATCACATCAAAGACGTATCTTCCTTGATTTAGCACCCAAGCTCACACACACATGCAAAAAGACTCATGTACAAGTAATCCTACATGAATCTTACGCTTAGTCCCCGTACACCCCGATATATTCTGTATAAGAGTCGGTTTCGTGTGTGTGCGTGGATTGAGTCAGAGATAGTCAAGTATCTGCAAATATATTTGTTCTACAGTTTGTTTTTTTTTTATACCACTAAGGTGGCAAACAAGCATACGGCCCGCCTGATGGTAAGCGGTTACCATAGCCTATGGACGCTTGCAACACCAGGGGTATCACTCGCGCGTTGCCGACTCGAAAAACCTCATAGAGGTTTATGGAGGATTCACTGCGCCGACAGTTTGAGGGAATATTCCTCTTACTGCCAGCGCAGCGCATCCTTAGAAGGAGCTCTGGCGGCCTTACTCACTGCAGGAACACAACACACAATAAAGTGTGTTATTTGGCTGCAGTTTTCTGTAAGGTGGAGGTACTTCCCCAGATGGGCTGCTCCAGATTTGAGCCATAAGTGGCTACCTCTCTTACATTGGTATGTGTTTCCAAGTAAATGATGCAGCAACGCGCTTAGAAACTGAATCCGCATATAATGAATACGTTTAATTAAATATGTAGTCACGAGCAAAAACATGTAGAACACTAACGTGCTAAAGCGTTTTTTTCATGATTGAATATTGAAATTACACCAATGTCACTATAATATTGGTTCGCAAATACTGTGTTCTTAATATCACAAAAGTTTTATTAGTACTTTAGGAGAAAATCGCATTAGCACTTTTGTTAGTGTATACATGTTTTTGTCCTTGACTATACTTAGGTACCTACTCTTCCTTATGTGATTAACCTTTCTGCCTCAGCCAAAAAAACATGGGTTCTCTTTGAAAGAAATATTATCCTAAGATGTACAAAGTCTTTTAAAATTCTTTGTTATGCTAGTAACTACCTGATGCGAACCCTCAGGCTTCGAAAATATACAAAGTGAATTTCTTATTACAGAATAAAAATGCAGTATGCAAAGTAAAATTTCACCTGGAAAATGCTTTAAAATTATCAGTAAAAACTAAACTTGTATCTAAATGGAAGTGTCTGGAACATTCGCGTTGTTATACGTGTAATTTATTTTGTTACTTTTTAGTTTTCATGTTATTGTATTGTTAGAAGAAAAATTTTAAAGCTTTGATATTTTATTTATCCATTGTTACAGTTGTAGCCTTAAAATTAGTTTTATATGGATTTTAAATTATGACTGCCTCGTTGGTCTAATGGTCCCAAGCGTGACTGCTACGCTAGAGGTCTTAGGTTCGATCCCCGGGTCGAGCAAAGTGTTGTTGGGTTTTCAGTGAAATTACCAGTAGCAGCTCGCGGGGTCTGAATTTGTGCCCGGTTGAAGACAATAGGCTCGCCCCCTATTATATTGGACCTAAACATAACTGTGGGTATACATTAGTACGCCTCTGCCTACCCCTTCGGGGAATACAGGCGTGATGGTATGTTTATATTAGATATTAGTACACAGTATTTTTTTTTTTTTTTTTATTTAGCTCACCAACAATTGAGTAATCTAATTCAAATACAACATATACATTCATAGACTTATGACCTAGTGTATCAATCTCTTACAGGTAAGCACAACATGCATTATTACATTGTTACCGGATATACAGTTTGTAAGAAAATAAATGGAATATTGACAATATTAACCAAATCAGTTTACATTGTTTTTATTTAATGCATACCCAGAGCATTAAATAAATACAATATGTACATGTATGTATATAATAACAACAGTATAATGTTCATTCATGTACATATTGTGAGGAATGTAAAAATACTGGAATAATATTTTAAATGATAATTTTTCTGAATACACCATCACGCGTGTATTCCTCGAGGGGTGTGACAGAGGTGTAAACTGCAGTGTACCCCCAATTCTCCGATATGTTTTAAGTCCCATATAATAGGAGGCAGTTACCTACTGACATCAACAGGGCACAAATCAAACCGAACAACAAATTACTTTGCTCGACCCGGAAAACCGAACCCAGGACCTCTAGAGTAACAATCACGATTATAACCACTGGCAGTTCAATTTTCCATTCAACCACGCTTATAGTATAAAGATAATATTATCTTCAAACAAAACACACAACACAAACAAAAAAAACAACCTCACAATTTGCTTATTAAGTAATTTCGATATTGGCAATATTCCGTTACATGCTGGTAACAAAATCAGCGCTCAGGAGCCTTTTTGTAACGTTAACCGGGTTCGCTCTTAGAGTCGACTTCCCCACTAAGTCTTCTCAATATCGAGCTAAGCTTGGAGCTATAGTCACCGAGTTTCATTAAACTTACACGAAGCGAGTTGATACTTACTTTTTCTACACTTAAATCGCCTTAGTGGTTTCGTAATTACGGAAAGTAGTGTTTAAAACTGCTAGTGTACCGCGGAACTGCCAAATGTTCTGCTATTAAGCAGTAATGTACTCACTTTATTGTGTCCTGGTTTGAAGGGCCATCTAGCCACATTACTGGGTAAACATTGACATTGTAATGATGATAATTTTATAACGAAACGATTATGAATGTTATTATAGATTTGTATGTAATTTTTGCCATTAAAAGAGACCATGATTCTCTGAGTTTGTTTCGGCGTTTCTTCTCACAGGTCGTCAGATAGGAAATGCCGGCGCCATCTCGAAAATTTAAAACTTTAACTTGTAACGTCTTTAAAAGATCTATTTACAGAAATAAATATCATTTATCAATATCATTAAAATACGAGACTGAACAACTGTAAGGTATGAAGATTACAAAGTAAGTTTTGTTACTGATATAAACTGATAATAACTTTATCTTTAGGCTGCAGTTGCCGCTTATCACCTAGTGTGCTTTGATTATGCGTCTTATTGCATTAAAAAAACTATCTCAGGCAGGGTTCGAACCTGCTGTTAAGTACACCGGAAGCTTTAGCCACTAAGCTACTAAGACTGATAAGTCGAATTTCTCTTTCTACGTGGTGGCTACTAAGGTGACGGCAAAGTTCGCAAAAAAACTGAAATTCCAAAAATACTTAGTATGTTGTTTCATTATTTATTTAGAATTTTTGTAAATATACTTACAATTAAAAAATGCTAGTACCTAAATTAAACATATTTTTTTCTTCCAAAATCGTATATGATAAACTAATAAATATCCTGGGACATTTTTACACAGCACCATCTAGTCCCAAGTTAAGCAGAGCTTGTACTATGGGTACTAGACAATGGATATAATACTTATATACTTTTTTTTTGTAAATACATACTTATAATACATAAGAAACACCCAGACAACAACAACTAAAAACTAATTAATTGATAATTATAAACCTATTGAAATTCTCCCTCTCTCCTACTTTATTTTAACTATGCTGGGTCCATAATTGTTCCATAGTTAAGTTTACCATCTGTATATTATATACATTATAGAACGCAATAAATATTTGATTTGACATTTAACTCCAAATACTTGCAATCTCAAGTTGTTATTTCATAAGTAACAAAAAAGCTAAAGAATCAAACAAAATGTGTCGTAAAAGCCTTCCTTTGTCTGACTTCCAAAAAAGCTTATTTATTCCAAGTAGCCTGAAACAACCATATTGTAGTAACAAATTGCGAGCTAGGAACATTTTTCCTTACAATCTTATTATAATACTTTTTTTATGAATAAAGTCTTAGAAAACAACGTAAAAGAACGATTATTATTTTCTGCCTAAAGGTAAATGCTTCATTCTACTTATAAGTGAAATAAAACATACTTTGATGCCATTACTTTCAATGGCATTAAGTTGGCATTAGTTTAATATTCGGCCTCAATTTCGTGTAATAGGTAAAAATCATTGTTGTTGTTCATGTCTTGTTGCCAGATATCTTAATACGTATAATAAAGTTGATTTTATAAAGTCAAACTCGCCTCATAGATCGCTTTCGTTTTGTTTGTATTCCGGCATCATAATTTACATGCTTATATTTTTATGTAAAATAAGTACGGACATCATTTATATTATATATTTACATAATACCTATATAAATAATATATCTAATCTAATACATCTATATTAATATAACAAGAGGATAAATATTTTTTTTGTTTGTTTGTATCGAATAGGCTCCGAAACTACTAGACCGATTTGAAAAACTCTTTCAGTGTTAGATAGCCCATTTATCGGGGAAGGTATAGCCTTCCCCGATAAATGGGCTATATAATATTATCACGCTACGACTAATAGGAGTGCAGTAGTAATGAAACATGTTGCAAAAAATGGGGGAAAAAATTATAAGACCACGCGGGCGAAGCCGCTGGCGGAAAGCTAGTATTATATAAAGCTGTCTATTTACTAAATACTCTTCATTTTTATTTAATATTCTGTCTGAAACGCTTCTCTAAGAAAAAGTTATTTTAGTACCAACTAATAAAAATACAAAGAACGATACATGACAAGTTTTTATCCGTCAAAACTTATTTTGTTCGTAACAGTCGCCTTTAATAAACGTAACAAAAACATTGTTTCTTAGTAACAAAATAAGAAAAGTTTTTATTTGGAATTACGTCTGCTTCGTCAGCTTCGCTTGGCATGTGATAAACAACAATGTTTCAGAAATTTGGACCTTCTGTTGTTTTTAGTGCTAGATATTAAAATTTTGCGGTGAAACATGTTTTAGACTGTACAAACAATGATTTTTCAAGCACAGTTGCAGCTCTTACCGTGAGTACATACTGACCCCTTGTAGATTTAAAAAAAAACTGCCTATAGATTTATATCACGATATTGGTGTTCCCAAAAAAGTCAATTGCGAACTCAATCGCAGTCTGCGTAATATAGGGGACAAGCCTATTGCCATTAACCGGGCATAAATCCAAACTCCGACCTGATGAGAATTCATGACAGAATTTCATAGAAACCTAACACTACTCGACCTGGGAATCGTATCTAGGTCCTCGAGCGTAGTAGACGCACTTACAACCACCAGGCTAAAGAGGCAGTTACATAAACACATGCTCTCTCCTCTTCTTTTTTCAAAACGTGCAATAGAAAATGATGAGCCGTTGTAGATTGTTCTAATAAAACCGGTTGTCACGAAACGTAACATAAAAAGTTACGTTACCGTCCAACGTGTTTATGTTCGTACATAGTTTAGTGTGAATGGGTGTTTTTAATATAGCATTGGACACCGTGGAATAATTTTATTTCTACGTTTTTTTATTCAGCCTTTATTGTCTCGTAAATGGCAATGAGCTCGTCCCATAATACAAGGTGGAAGGGACATCGACGCACATCCGAATACCATGAGTTCAGTACATGATTCTGGACCCCCTGCGTTGAAATTTTCCGTAACTTTTTAATCAATTTTTCAAATTTTTCTGCAGTTGTTTTTACTTGAACCTGTAAAAAAACATTATTTCTATCTACCCAAATTTGATTTATAATTAAAAAATCAATATTTCATTTATTTCGGATCGCGAGCGATAACATTCACCGCGGAGCGTTATAATCGCACTTTTAGCAATACACTCCGCGCTCAAAAATGTCAATATCTGTAATAACCGATAATTTTCTACATGAATGACCTAGGTCGTTTTATTTTTGACCTTGAGTGAAACCTTGTTTGACGACGTTTGTCGATGTCCCTTCCACCTTGTATATGGGACCTAAACATAGCAGTGATAAGCCTAGGAGTATGACCACTGGACTGCCAAGTCAAAGGACTCGAGTTCGAATCCAACGCACGCACCTCTGACTTTTTGAAATCATGTGCGTAATTATCACTCGCTTTAATGCTAAAGGAAAACATCGGTATGTGAAGTCTACCAATCCGCATTAGGCTAGCGTGGTGGACTCTAGCGTCATTAATCCCTCTCATACTGAGAGGAGACCCGTGCCCAGCAGTGGGATAGTGGGATGCGTTGATAATATGAAATAAACTGGCGAACTGTGGGTGTACAGTCACGAGCAAAAACATGTATACACCAACAAAAGTGCTAAAGCGATTTTTTCATGAATGGGCAACTTTGAGATAACACCATTGTCACTCTAGTATTGGTTCGTAAATACTGTGTTTGTAATATCACAAAAGTTTTATTAGTACTTTAGGAGAAATTCGCTTTAGCACTTTTGTTAGTGTATACATGTGTATATATGTTTGCTCGTGACTGTACATTAGTACATCTCTGTTTTTGGGGAGTATAGGAATGACGTTATGTTATTGTAATACATATATTATATAAAAAGTACCTGCGTAAGTTATAAAAGACAATCATGAAAAAAATTAACTGTTTCTACAATAAAGTCTGTTGTCAAATTGTATGAAACAGTTGTTGAAGATAAATTATAGAGATAACTTACGACCCGCCCTCGCTTCGCTCCGACTATAAGTTACTATAATTGTATTATACTAGCTCTATTCCGCTGTGCTACTCACATCCATCCAATTTTTTAAGTAAAAAAATAAAATTTCTAAAACAAAAGTAGCCTAAGTTACTTATTTGAATATTAATGTATCTTGTTACTTTCAATGAAGGAAAAAATCGGCGGGCGGGCAGGATTCAAACCTGCGCCTTGTGGTTCGGTACACCAGACGCTCTGACCACTAAGCCACCGCTCGCCCTGCTAAGACGTAAATTAGAATGTGGAGGAAGATTTCGACTGGCGAGCAGGGCGAGCAGGGCGAGCGGTGGCTTAGTGGTGTACCAAACCAGAAGGCGCAGGTTCGAATCCTGCCCGCCCGCCGATTTTTTCCTTCATTGAAAGTAACTTGAAATCTTAGCATGGAAAATGCTTAAAAAAATACAAAAAGATAATTAATGTATCTTATCAATTTATTTATATCCGTTCATTGGATTAAGCATGAAAAGGACACAGACGTAGTTATACTTCGTACTTTCGCATATAACATACTAACTTTCCGCCAGCGGCTTCGCCCGCGTGGTCTAAGTATTTCTTTTAACTTTTCAACCCCTTACAGCCCTTTTTTCGCATTAAAAAGTCGCCTATGTCCTTTCTCTGTGTACCAAATTTCATTTAAATCGGTTCAGTAGTTTTGACGTGAAAGCGCGACAGACAGAGTTACTTTCGCATTTATAATATTCTATAGTAAGGATTATTACGTCTTTCGAAATAAAGACAATAGCAGGGAAAACATGGACTAGAAAAGCGGTAAATCGGAGAGAGTGGAAAGAATTGGAGGAAGCCTTTGCCAAAGCTGGGCAAACAGACCAAGTTCACCAAGTTGTCGGTGTCATCGACTCACCAGAGTCGTCAATGTCAAATGAATGTAATAGTTGTCTGAATAAAGGTTTATATTATTATTATTATAGGATTATAGTAACGAGTAAGGATAGTAAGGAATAACATATTATATTTCCATACCTACTGTGCGTACCTATTTGAAGGTCGGTCCCATATGACAAGCTGTTCACAATAACGATATCCTGGCTTCAAAGCTACTAAAATGTTGGTACTCTGTGAATATAACGGTTCCCCATATCTAGTGACCAAAATGTAGCAAATATTTTGCTGAGTGATGCAACTAGAGTCACTTTTCACTCGACAAAAAAATATCGACTTGAGTGTACTCAGAACCACTAATCTACAGGTCGTATACCGCCTGCATCCAACGACCCCTAGCGACTGTTACCAGGTCGTATCCATCTCACTGGGGTCCGTTCCACGCTGCGCTATCCGGTGCGTGGTCTCCAAATCAAAATTACAATGGCCGAAATTTCACACAAACATATTTAGAAACTTGATTGTTATGAAGAGTTGAACGAGCGTTTTTTTTAGAAAAACCACTCGAATATCTCTTTTACTCTTCCTATAAAAGAGATATTCAATCATCATCTTCCTGCCCTTGACCCAATTTAGCTGGGTTCAGCGCAGCCTATCCTTCTTCTTCTATTCATCCCTGTTAGCCTTCACCTCCTCATTCACACCCTTTTCCATCATATCGAGTAAAACTCCAATGAAATTGTGAAATGACTCGAGTGACAAAATTGGACTGGTGTCCCATCACTAATTTTTCTCGTTGCCACAGTGCCATACATCGTCAACGCGGACAAGTTTTATCTACAGTTTGGTTATGTCCGGTAATAAAGTGCCCGGGAGGTTTAATGCCGTACTTGGCTAAATTCTAGCATTTATTTGTACCATCTTCGTACCTGCTGGGGGCCGTTTCTTCGTTCGTATTTTCTCTTTTAGAAAGTACGTTTAATTTTAAAGTGTGATGAATAAAAATATAAACACACCACCTCGCTAAATGAGAGTTTCTTTCAGAGACACTGGAAATGGATTAATAAAGTAATAATCAATTTATCAATACTACTAATATTTTGTATTATACGGGATACAGAATGTAACGCACGAGAGTCATGTGCCAACTGCTTATTACTAAATGATATCACCTTATACGAGTATAATAAAAAATAATAAGTAATAATAAATATCTTGGGACATTTTTACACAGCACCATCTAGTCCCAAACTAAGCAGGGCTTGTACAATGGGTACTATACTTTTTTTTTGTAAATAAATACTTATAATATATAAGAAACACCCAGACAAACACAAACACCTAAGTTCATCACATAAATGTTTGTGTCTTGTGGGAATCGAACCCACGACCTCGTGATCAGCAGTCCGGTACTCGAACCACAAGACCACAGACGTCGTCAGTATGTAAAACTTACATTACGATAGTGTGGTAGTGTGTGTATATGTGTCCTCATCAGCCCGTATTCGTCCACTGCTGGACGTAGGCCTCTTTTAGTGAACGCCACGGAGCTCGATCTTCAACTCTTCTCATGTAGTCATTGCGAGCTACCTTTCACAAGTCGCCAGTCCATCGAGTCAGTCTCCACTGAAGAACTCGTTTGCTCTGAGAGACATGACCGGCCCATAGCCACTTCAGCGTGCTAATCCTTTGAGCTTTGGTTCTCTCATGGTTAACTTCGTAACGAAATTTTTGGAAGCTTAAGTGGAAGTACACACTTTTCCTCTACCAAAACTGATCTCCCTGCAACATGAAACACCGAAGCCTAACAAGTTTGTAGAGCAACTACATCGAGCAACTCGCGAGTCTTCAGCGAGCTCACAACTTTGCCATCACTGCGCTTTAATTACGTAAATGGCATAATATATGTATAGCAACTAAAAGGAACTGGAAAAGTAGGTATAAAATACTCGTACAAAATTTAATAACATACAATCACGCCAGTGTTCCTCAAAGGGTCAGGCAGAAGAGTTATAATGTACACCCAGTTTAATTCCATAAAAACAACACTTATAACTCGAGAACTGATGGACCGATTTTCGTGGTTTTTGATTTTTTGGATTTGTCTCCGCCCCGAGTACGAATGGCGAGTACGAATGGAAGAGTTGGAAGGGGCCGACCTCGGCGAACGTATCACAACCAGATTGCGGACGTTCTCAAAAAAGGCAAGGTTAAGAGCACCCTAAACCGACGAGCATGCATGGAGAGGTTAATGAACATAGACGAAGCGAAAGTGGTGTGCCAGGATCGTAGCAAGTGGAAATCTATAGTCTCTGCCTACCCCTATGGGAAACAGGCGTGAAGCTATGTATGTATGTATGTATGTCTCCGCCCCGAATAACAGAAAAACAAAACGGGGTTCAAACTTGGCGCGAGCGAAGCTGTGGTAAGAAGCTAGTAGGAATATATTTTTAAATCCAGACTTCGAGTTACTACCCACAAGTAGCTTGAAACTGGGAAGCGAACCCAGGAAGTCGAGCGTTGCAGCCGCGCTTACGGCCACGAGGCTAACAAGAAGTTATCCTATTAATTAAGCAATATCCGTATAAATATATTTGTAATCACATTCTCAAAAACGGCATTAATGATTTCGATGAAAATTATTATTGACGAAAAATTGATCTACTTAAATCCCATTACAAAAAAAAAAAGGAAAAAAACTCTATTTTCACCTAAACAGCCGATTTTTTCCTTCATTAAAAATAACTTGTAATCTTAGCATGGAAAATGCTAAAAAAAATACAAAAAGATAATAAATATTACTTATCCTTATACAAAAAACATTTCGATCTACATTTACTCTAACAATTCTAGCGAACTCTCCAGTACATTGCACATTGTATATAGTTTTATCTAAAAGCGCACTGTGGTCTACGAATCGCTATTTTATTGCTTTTGTCTATTTGGGACGGAGCTGAACCACGGCTTTTGGTCTCTCGGGATTTTATTTTATAAACTGTGCAGTTCTTACTTTGTTATTACAAAATTCCTTACATTGAATATAACTTTGTTATATTTATGTAAGTTACTATACCATCACGACTGTATTCCCTGAAGGGTTAGGCAAAATTGTACTAACGTACAGTCACGAGCAAAGATGTATAAATACTTACAAAAGTGCTCAAGCAATTTTTTCTTGAATAAATAATTGCAATTTTGAGATAACACCAATGTCATTATAGTATTGGTTCGTAAATACTATGTTCGTAATACCACAAATTTTGTATCAGTACTTTAAGAGAAAATCGCTTTCGAATTTTGCTTAGTGTATACATGTTTTTGCTCGTGACTAAAGTACACCCACAGATCACCGGTATGTTTGCGTCCCATGTAATAGGACGTGAGCCTATTGCCATCAACCGGGCACAAATCCAGAGTCCAAGCTGCTACTGGGAATTTATCGAAAAACCCACCATCACTTTGCTCGACTTGGAAATCGAAGCCAGGACCTCTAGGCAGTCTATTTGTTTTTTCAATTAGAAATAATATTTTGTACATAATTTCTGTATTCATAACAAAGAAAAAACAATATCAAACAATAATACCTATTGTGGTGAAAGCATCGTTCGTCACTTCTTTTATCCTTACGGAGACCGACGTCATCTGTCTTCTATCTTCCAGTACTGCAGGTTTTTTCATGACATAAGTACATCATCATATCAACCGAAAGGAAGTCTACTGCTGAACAAAAACCTCCCCCATAAACTTCCACGAGGTCCGGTCATATGACACCCGCCACCCCGCATTCAACGACTCCCAGTGCCCTTTACCAGATTGCCACTCATCTATCCATCTTGTTGGAGGCCGTCCCACGCTGCGCTTTGTCTCCTTTCTGCCCTAGCGTCCATCAGTTCGTGTAGTGTGCATACCGCTATAGCATTACAAATAAAAACAATCATAAAATACAAGGGTACCATTATATAGCTTGTGACAAATTGTGTACAAATTTTGTACGTCCCATTTCGTAGATAATCTCATCATCTGATCATCTGGGGTTGGCTCTCCTTGATTGTCCATGTCCAGTTTGTTTGGATCCTTTTTACCCGTCTTCAGAAGCTGGTCTTGCTCGGAATGTTGTAGTTATCTTCTTCTAAAATATTCATTTAAATATCTTGGATATCTCGATATTTTTTTTTCGACGACGTCTGTGGTCTAGTGGTTCGAGTACCGGACTGCTGATCACGAGGTCGTGGGTTCGATTCCCACAAGACACAAATATTTATGTGATGAACTTAAGTTTTTGTGTTTGTCTGGATGTTTCTTATATATTATAAGTATGTATTTACAAAAAAAAAGTATATAAGTATTATATCCATTGTCTAATACCCATAGTACAAGCTCCGCTTAGTTTGGGATTAGATGGTGCTGTGTAAAATGTCCCAGGATATTTATTTATTTATTTATTTTTACGGTTTTTCCCGTACACTAGGATTTTTGTAGTCCTTTCAAATAACCCTGTATAGTATACCCTATGCCAATACACACACTTTCACTTCAACAACCAAAATGAAAATTCGTTTGCCCCAAATTAAATTATACAATGATTTTCTCACGTAATAGCATTAGTCATGAACAATAGTAAACTTTCTTTTAACAATGGATGTGATCACCCGAAAGGGTTATTATTTACTATCACTTTCGCCGAAATGTAAACAGAACATAATATAGAAAGACTCTCATAACAATCAAAACTAGATTATTTAAATATCGTCCAACACTAAAGAGTCGCATTTACTAACTGTCAGTGGACTAACCCAGTCGAAATGTGGAAAACATCTCTAGCCCACTTTTATTTTATAATATTTTTTAAATTCATAAACTGCTGTGAGTGCAACCTAAATGATACGGACGTGAAATATGAGTCAAATCAATCAGATATATACTTAGAGAAAAGACAACTCGAATTTGAAGATTACAGTACCACGGAGTATTATGTTGATAACGTGACAGAAACTTCGACACAGGCCGAGACGACCACACCAAGACACCATTATCACCATCATGGCATAACATTTAAAATAAATGAAACTGCTCTGGAAAGCAGTTCTGAATCGTATGAAAGTTTAACAGAGACTTACGAAGATACGACCGAAATAATAGAAAATAGTTCAGAAGTGAATGAAACAGTGATATATGCAACTGAAGAGAATATTGATTTAGAAGAGTCTTACTCAATATCAGTCAATGAAACCACAACACGACCAATAGAACGAAAGAATGAAAAGAAAATACATCATACAAACCAAAATCTGGAGATGAAATGTCGGCATTACAAGAAAGGCACAACTTTTGAATTGAGAAAAATGGCTGATGTATGGCAAGTAGTTTACTATCGATTGCCGCATACATTGAAGTGTTTCAAATTACATATCAAGTTGTTAAAAACTAAGGTAAGTGTGATACTAATCTAATAATACATAACAGTTGTCGACCTTGAGCAAACAGTAGGTTATGTTTTTACCACTGAATAAGCTAAGTATAATAATTGAACTGCCTCTGTTGTCATGAGCACGACTCCTACGGTCGAGGTCCCAAGGTTCGATTCCCAGGTTTGAATTTTCCGAAAGGTTACGCAAAGGTGTACTGATGTACACCTACAGTTCACCTGTAATAGGGAAGGGCCTTTTCCTATTAACCGGGCATAATACTACTAAGAATTTCAAAGAAAAACTCAATGACAATTTGCTCGACCTGGGAATCGAACCCAGAACCTCAAGAGTAGCAGTCACGCGTAGGAACATTACGCTTACGAGCCAGTCAGTATTTTCCTAATTCGTGTTTCGTTTCGGAAACTCGCCGTCCGTACTGTGATCATATATTTACTAATAGAGGCGTGCCTAGTAAATATGAGAGACGTAGAAAGGCTATCAATAGTCGTTATTTCATTCCCTACGAATTAGATACAGATATTGATATACGTCATATTTCAGTTTACGTTACGTGAATCGAACGTAAACAGAATATATAGAGAGAGTTTGCAATACCGTTATGATACACTATGGAACTTGTGGATGATAGTTCGACAAAAAAATAAGTGGTATTTTAGAGAATAACTTAAAAATCACGACATTTTTTTTACACAGCACCATTTAGTTCCAAACTAAGCAGAACTTGTACTATGGGTACTCGTCAATTGATATAATACTTATTTTTAACTATAAATAATGTCGTTGACTTACTAATATACTTTTTTTACAACATACATCAGGTCCAAAAAGGAATTAAAAAATCCCAACCAGTTTAAGTCTCTCCAAATTTATATTGAGAGCACGTTTAGGACAACAAATGATTGATAAAATAACGTCAAAAAAATTGCACAATTATTATTGAAATCCTCATGATGCAGTCATATTGATAAAATAAACAAATAGGTACATTATATACCACACTCAGAGACTCACGTCACTTAACGTAATGAGTTATTATTAGCCCAAATACCCTAATAAAGACCCAATATATCTTAGTACACTGAAAACTAAGCACAGTTTCGCACTAAATGTTCCGCTTCATCATTCCTTGTGCGCACAGGAATTCTCTTCCGGCGACTGTGTTCCCTGACACCTACAACATGGGTCTTTTCAAGGCCAGAGTGAATGGGCATCTTATGGGTAGACGCGGTCCATCTTAGACCACATCTACACTTACCATCAGATGAGATTGTAGTCAATCAAAAACCCATACATGATAAAAAAAATCTCAAATACGGAGAAATAGCCCAAGATATAGTAGCCACTGTTTGTTAACGTTAATTGACGTTTCTAAGTGCAGCAGTTTAGTTATCACGACGACGTCTGTGGTCTAGTGGTTCGAGTACCGGACTGCTGATCACGAGGTCGTGAGTTCGATTCCCACAAGACACTTGAAACATTTTATGTGATGAACTTAGGTGTTTGTGTTTGTCTGGGTGTTTCTTATATATTATAAGTATGTATTTACAAAAAAAAAAGTATATATTATAAGTATTATATCCATTGTCCCATTGTACCCATAGTAGAAGCTCTGCTTAGTTTGGGACTAGATGGTGCTGTGTAAAAAATGTCCCAAGATATTTATTTATTTATCAGAACTTTTTTTTAATACGCAGGAGCAGTATCGAAACGCGAAAGTGTACGGTGACTTCAATGATACAGTTCGCTGGGATAAATGCTACTTGGAAATCAAATCTAACGAAAAGAACGAAGGAGGTCTGCGCCGGCACTTCTTACAAGGGGCAGAGAGTGACGGAGGCGTCATGGAAAACATCCTTATCGACGAAGAACATTGCCGTAAGATGATTTTCCTATGATTTTTGGTAACTTTTTAATACTACCTCGGTGGACTAGTGGTCGTGGGTGCCACGCTCTCACGCAGGTTCGTTTCCCTGGTTACGCAAAGTGCTGACTATTGTGCTTTTTTATGAAAAGCTCAATAGCAGCTCGGAGTTTGTGTTAGTGCCAGGGTAATGGCTTGCCCCCTATTACGCGGCTGAACCATGGATGTACAATATATAATTTACATTACCTCTGCCTAACACTTCGAGGAATACAAGCGTGATGGTATGCTAAAGAAATAAAGAAGTAGTCGGTTCCCTATTCTACGTTAGGATACAACCGTTTTTATGATGCACTATTCCTTAAAAAACTGCGTTTTCAGTCTCCCATAATTAAGCTTAAGTACTTACTACCTATGAAATCGTGGATCTTTAATACCCATCCAATATTTAAAATCTCACATTTTGTTTTAATTTCCAAAAACAAATCTTAATGACATACGAAGAAGTCTTAAATATTACCTATTGCTATCAATGGGGTTTATACCCCCACTCTAAAAAAAAAGAACAAAATACACGGACACCTTCTCAGGCACGACTTATCAATCGATATTAATATTGTTCTTTATAGAAAACAATAATAAACAGCAGCTATTAATCTGTGGAACACAGGTAATGTCCACTATATGCCATTAGTGCACTCATCCAATCTAGCCGATAGACGTCTAATCTAATCCAATCTTGCTGTGCACTGCTTCAAGCGATATTATCAAATAAAGTGCGGTATACACTTTAAGGTGTCCTTCCATTGCACTGTACCACATATGACCATGAATGTACCGACAAATTCTAGAAAAATATTCTTAGTATGAAATATTTTTATATAGAACTATTATAGTCAAATTTCTTTTGTTTGACAGAAACCCAAAGTAAAATGAAACTCACAATTCAAGTTTATACAAAGAGTATCTTTGAGGATTTAAATTTTGGAAGATGATTAACTGCCCATTTTTCTATCAAAGTCAAATCTTTTATTTTAATTAGGCCATTATAATATAATATATACCTACTTTTGAAAACAGTGGTTGCGTTGTTCCAAAAAGTTATGAAGAAGAACCGCCAAGAAGCATATTTACACACATAGACACCCCTAATGACATATAATTACTTAGTTTATAATTTTGTTCTGAATGAACAACTTGCCGATAATGTCCAATACCTGTGAGAAATTTAATAACAGATACAGTTTTCTGAATTTTAAATACCCAAAAATTAAAACATCCAAATAAAGTAATTTTGTCGCTAAGGCTAGCAATTAAACCTATATTTTCCCAGACAAAATAAAATAGCTCATGTTACGATCATGGTGATGTATATTGGACGTAGTCCTTTAGTTATGCATTTTTCTTTTAAGACCCATTCACACGGCAACGACCCATTATTTCGAAGCGAGGCGACGCTTTTGTTTTATGATGCTTGGTGTTGCAATAACCTTAACTAAAGTCAGATTTTCATAAAATTTTATCGCGAGCACTCCAATTAAAGTGTCAAATTTCACTTTGATATGATTTAGGCTTCGTTCTATCTGAAAAACGAGATGCAAAAAAATATTTTTGTAGAGTATAATCTTAGCACAGCGAACCGGCGCACTGTGTTAAAATTTTACTCTAAAAAATATTTTGTGTTCACACATGTTTAAGTCCCATGTAATAGGGCAAGCTTATTGCTAATGCCTTTAACCAAGCACAAACCTAAACTCCGAGCTGCTACTGAGAAATTCATAGAAAAACTCAAAAACACTGATAGACCCGAAGGAATCGAACCCTGGACCTCTAGCGTAGCAGTCGCGATTAGGACCACTTTTATCTCATGCCTGGTTTATGGCAATAGGCTCACACCTTCATTTATAGAACTTAAATATACCAACAAACTGTGGATGTACCTACTGTACACCTCCTAGGGGAATATAAGCATAGATAAAATGCTATAAGTATCGATAAAGTTTTTTAAAAGATTTGCATTAAATTGTTATTTTTTTTCCCCAGAAAACACAACATATATCACCTTGCATCGTGAGAGCGCAGACCAGTGGTTGGTGATCAAGAACTTGCTGGTGATGCGGGACTGCGACAATGGCGACCTCGTGGTCTTCAGCAGGGTGCCTCTGGAGCCGCGGCAAGATGAAATCCTGGCCGCCCTCACAATCTTCGGTGAACACCATCCCAACGGCACTATGGCTTGTGAAGACAAAGCTGATAAATCCTGGTTAAATTACGAAGAGAGTGTTATTTCGAGATTAGCATCATAAACAACTCTATACTGCATTTAAGATTGGCTAAAAATTTAGAACATTAAGCTATCCCCTTAATACAGTAGTTACATTTATTTTTAAACACTTTTTTTTAATTGCGGAAAAATATTGTGGTTGTAACAGAATATTATTAACTGTTCCACTTCTAGTATAGGTAGTGTAATATAATGACAATCTAATAAAATGGACACAGTTTTCCACTAATGCGTCCATTTCATTCGATTTTCGAAATAAAAACAAAAGAGTTCACATAAATGGTAGAAAAAAGGTTTTTTTATAAGCCCTTAAAATTCTTCGACCGAAGGAATTATTTGAGAAGTGTACTTTCTATTGACATCTTAAATGCAGTATAGTAACAATCCTTACGCGATCCTGTAGGAAAATCCCCAAATCATAGTTTAATGTCGGAGATAGAGTGATGATAGTCAGTTTGTCTATTTAACTATAAGTGTATCTGTGATGTCTAATAATATTAAACAATCTTACTTCCATTTTAACTTACGAATTTCTTGATACTTCCTACTAAACATAAAACTATAGAGGCTAAAATGGCTATATGATGGCCATAATAAGCTGATCTTTCGTTTTACGAAGAGATTATACAATGTGAGCTCAGGCAACATTGGAAATATCATGATTATCTTTTTGTATTTTTTAGCATTTTCCATGCTAAGATGTAGGTTTGAATCCTGCCCGCCAGTAGACATTTTCCTTCATTAAATAACTAATGTCATGGTTCATAAAAGTGTCCATTTTAGTCCTATATTGGTCTCATTATGTCAGTCTTCATGGACAGCCTATGAGGACGTTACGTGGTACTCCCATAACTTGGTGATGAAAGCTTCTTATAAGCTTTCTATCATCATTTGCGAGCACTGGCCTCTGATGTAGTAATATTTCTTATTCTAATTAATAAAACTGTTATTAATATTATTAAGTATGTGTTTTCTTAACAAATCACATTAATTATGTATGTTTGTTATGTTTGTTTGTTCTATTAATAAATAAATAAATAGGAACTAGGTTTCTAACCTGTAGGTGACATTAGATCAGTGGTTCTTAACCAGTGGTTCACGGACCAATGGGACCACCTGGAAGCACTCGAAGTTGTCCGCGAAGATATCCTAAATATTTTTCAGCTAGCGGCTTTATCCGCGTGGTCTGGGTATTTCTTATAACGTTCATCCCCTATTTCAACCCCTTACATCCCTTTTTTCGCATTAATAAGTAGCCTATGTCCTTTTTCAGGCTCTAGATTATCTGTGTACTAAATTTAATTTAAATCGGTTCAGTAGTTTTGGCGTGAAAGCGAGACATACAAACCAGAGTTACTTTCGTATTTATAATATTAGTAAGGATATTGCCTCCAAACAGTTTTCCACATGGTAAGTCAAAAATCTTGTCAAACGGTTACATCATCACTAAATGGTTAAGAACCACTGTAATAGATAGATGGTAATAGATGGTCTATCTCAGCCATAAGTTTCATATAAGCGAGTTAAATATTTATCTTTTCCCGTAGAGGGACGATTTAAGAACACACAGATTTTAAATCTATTTTCAAATAAGTAATTATGTAAATTGTTCACTGCTACATAAATATAAATCTACGAAACAGTCAGTTTGTAAATAAATCAAGGTCTGGGTCAAAGTAAATACCGGACTGGACATAAATACACAAGGAGCGAGACCCGAACGGACCCAAAGTGAACAAAACATAAACAAAAGAGAACCGGTTTTATTCAAATTGACGAATGTTCTGCGTTGATTTTCTCAAACATTTTGAGAAACATGATTAAATACTTACATACCATCACGCCTGTATTCCCCGAAGGGTGAGACAGAGGTGTAATTATGTACACCTTCAGTTCACATGTATATTTAGGTTCCAGATAATAGGAACCAGCCTATTGTCATTAACCGGCCACAGCTCCAACTCCGAGATGTTACTGAGAATTTCTTATAACCCAAGGGCAGCAGTTCCGCTTAGGACTTAATTATCTACACTAGGCTGACGACACAGTTTTATTAGGTAGGCTACCTACATGCTTTTTATATAACACTTATTAGAAGTATTCTGCCGCTAAGCAATAATATTGTGTGCTAACATTATTGTGTTCCGGCTTCGAGAGCCAGTATAGAAAATTACTGGTCAAAATGAGACAACTACTGAGGTCTGAGGGGACGCGTCAGTGACAAAAAAACAGACTGCGTAAAAAGTACTAGGTAACTAAAAATCTAAAAACAAGGTCTGTGATGTTGGGAAATGTATTGCAGGCGGGACAAGCAAAGGAACAATTTTGTTTATGAACAAACAGCTTGTCCCGCCTGCAATACATTTTCCAACATCACAGACCTTGTTTTTAGATTTTGTTGGGCTGTTATTTTTAATTTCATATACCCAGATTGATGGCAGGAGTGTCAGTGAAACTCGTGCCATCAATCATCAAGACGAATCTAATGAGGTGTCATTTATGTAAATTGGTTGAGCCATTGAGAAGGTACGACCGGACATAGGAACGGACATACCTACATACATACGCGTCAAACACATAACCCTTCTTCTCCTGCGGCAGTCGAGTAAAAAGTACCTAATATTTTAAACTCTTCTGTCTTTATACTATTTATTCATGAGTAAAATCATTACGGCTCGATTCACACGTAATTTCAAAAGCATTTCCACTACACAATTCACTGCATTGCTTCTGTAACTTCATTATGATTCAAGTAACCGTAAAACGCAATCAAACGCAAAATCCGACCGAAATCACATAAAATGTTTATGTAAAATACTTTTGAAGGCTCATTGTAAGTGGTGTGTACTGGCGTGCAATTTAATTCGTCGGGTAAAATGTAGCTACACTATTTGTAGGGCAGGCAGTGTAATAAACATGGATTTGGGTACCGCGAGTGAAGTGTGCTATTCGTCTGGCCTGAGGCGGGAACACTCGGGTTACATTGGTTGCATTTTGTATTCGGAATGAATTCTTCACTTTATTTAAAACGTCAAAGGAGGTCATCAACATCATCAACATGACAGCTGTCAAGTTGATAGTTTTTACCATGTTTTTACCATGAAATCACTATGAAACTGATAATAATCTGCCGTTATGGCGTGCGTTTGACATTCCGAAACTGACACTGACAGTTTTTACTATGAAATCATTACGAAAAAGATAATAGTGTGCCAAAATGGCATGATTTTTTTCAAATTAAAAGATTTTTTTTCTTACCCCAGTCAACAATAAAAAAAGTACGACTACAGTTTTAACCAGCGTAACACAGTATTTTTTCCAATAGGTGTACCTTCGGTACCTCATTTGGGCCGATTTCGATGACCTCCTTTTATTAGATGTACGATGTTTTATAGACTGTAGTCTACTGGTAGTACTACGATTAAGTCATGGGTTTGATTTCCAAGCCAAGTACAAGTGTTATTGGGTGCTCTATAAAATTCACATTAGTAACTCGGAGTTTGGCTTTGTGCCCGTTTAATGACAATAGGCTTCCCCTTCAACATGGGACCTAATCTTACCGACATTGTGGTATACATTCATATACATCTGAGTAACCCTCCGGCACAGAATAAATAATACAGAATGGCCACTCTCCGCCCCTCCCTAACGTCAGATACCTCAGGTCCCCCGCATTCTGCCGGTGTTCTTGCCGGACGTACCAACAAACCTTACGCACCGTCACGCACACATTCGCACGTGTACAAACGTAATTTTAATTCAGTTCAGTCTCTTCGAAAAATATATGTATTGTCACTCTGCAACAGTCTTAAAGTTTTTATCTTTATTAAAGAGAAGTAGGGCACAGCAATTTATCGCTCAAATCTGAAGCCGCCCGTCTGGGGAAGTACCTCCACCTTACAGAAAACTGCAGCCAAATAACACATTTTATTATGTGTTGACCGCACTGTCGCTGCGGTCTGTCTCTGTCGTCGCCTAAGGAGTTGTTCCTAAGTCGATCAACAACTTCAAGGTTCAATGAACGCTAAAGCGAAATAAATATTGCAGTATAATATAATACATAATTCATAGCAGGAAGGAACTGCGAGAAAATTTCAAAAAGATCTTGGTACGATATTAATAGGACATTGAAACGATTTTAAGAATTCCCCTCTTTTCCTGTTGATTAAAAATGTTGTAAAAAGAAGTAAGTTGTTGTTGTTGTTGTCCGATTGCGTCTCGCTGTTGCTAATGCGTCTTTCATCGGATTAAACTAGCAGATCATTAGTAGGTAATAGATAATAATATAATTAAGCTTTCAGAAAAGAATTTGTATTTAAGTGAACAGAAAAAATATTCGGTCAGCCAAAATGCCAAGTTAGTTAGCAACTTATGTCCAGAAAAAAATAATTTGGCTTTATTAATTGACACACAGTCTAACCAGAACTTTAAAAAAAAGATTTGATTGTTTGTTTTAATTGAAAAGGCTACGAAACTACTGGACCAATTTGAAAAACTCTCACCATTATAAAGCTGTTCTTTACAGAGTATTTACATAGACTATAATTTATATAACCTAACGTAAATTAAAAATTTAGGAAACCCCCGACACGAAATGTAATTTTCCATTTTGTGGTGGCGGCCATCTTTAATTTCAAATTTATTATAGTGTGTAGTATTCTCCTAGTCAAGCCCTTTCATTTGATACCCATATTGAAGGAGTTGTGAAAAAATATGTAATTCACCATTTTGTGGCGACGGCCATCTTGGACCGATTTTCATCAAACATAGCTAAGAACACTCCCGACTAATTCACCTTTCAAATAAAAAAATCAAAATCAAAATCGGTTCATCCGTTCGGGAGCTACGATGCCACAGACAGACATGTGGCATCTTAGAATCTTTCTCTTGTATAGTTTTCTAAACTGCTTCTACGCCTATGTACTTTCTTCTTCTGTGCTTTGTGACAATACATGTGACTTACTGTTCCTTAAAACTGTGTTTTCTTTGTCACTGCTTAACTTGCCTGCTAGACACTGAACTGTACAATTCTACAGACACACACGCACACACACACACACACACAGACACGTCAAACTTATAACACCCCGTCGTTTTTTCGTCGGGGGTTAAAAACACAGAGTACGCGGGCGAAGCTGCTGGCAGAAAGATACTAGTTTCATAAAGCGACAATAACGCGAATACGAACCGATCTGCACTGGATTAAGCTCTGAGTTCGCATGCTGTTGATTTTTGAATGACGTTGATCCAAACATTGATACAGTACTAACTACACGCTGCACGAGTGCACGCTACTATAAACCTTACCTAAATATGATAGTGTATACAATTGTTTACGACACACAATAATTATGGATATAATGTATTTAGGTAGATAGCAAACTAACATAAAAATAGATCAATGACTGTTTGTCATTTTTTGTATGCGTTGAATATACACCATCTATCAACACGTACTTCAGACGTGAACAATCAGTACAATTCTCGCCAAACTTATTGTCCGGCTTGAAGTCGGCACGAGCTAACTTCAGCCCGGCCGAGAAAAAATATTTATTAAATTCAAATTCAAATTCAAATTCAAAATATTTTATTTCAATTAGACCATATAAATAGGCACTTTTGAATTGTCAAACTAGTTGCACGGTTCCAAAAAGTGGGACTTATGGAGAAGAGCCGGCAAGAAACTCCATAGTTACTCTTTTAAAAAAAATATAGGCGAGTAACAATAAAATTTTGTGATGAATAGTGTGAGTATAATGCAGCATGATGTGTATGACTAAAAAAAAAATGGACAAAAAAACAAACAAACGAACATAGCCATTGCAGTAAGAGCTGACCAGTCCCGACAGACAGCACCCGTTCACGAGCATGACTGATGACATGATTAAATTATTTAAAACGACAGCCACAGCTGGAGCTTTCGTTTTTATTTATAACAGTCCAATATTTTTCATTCTCCGATTATTACGGCCGGGTTGAAGTTAGCTCGTGCCAACTTCAAGTTTGCGAGAAGTTTACATAGGCACCTTAATTTGCGTTTATTAAATCCGTACACAGTCGTTAAGCCAAGTAATTGTTTTGATGGGAACCCCACACAGCAAACGTAATGTTAAAATTATCCTAATAATAAATATAATAACAACAACACCGTTTACAGCAGCACAGCAACACAGGGAACATCTAGTATTATAAAAAATCTTGTTAATAAAACTAAAAGGATAAACAAACAAGAAAATTACATTAAAAATATGTATCTCCTCAAGATAAATTTTGAATAAAATAACTTTGAATTTCGAGAAACAAAGGAGAATACATTTTCCGGGTTCCACATTCCCTAAGTACGTCATAAATCGGTGCTGTTACCCTAAACTTAGAGAACTGGCGGGGCGGAGTTCTGAAATATATGGATTTAATATTTTAAGCTTTTAAGCCAATTAGATTTCTAGAAAACTGAATACCTACAATATGCAAATGTAGAGAGGTAGGCTCAGCCGTTTATGGCTCAAATCTGGAGCAGCCCATCTGGGGAAGTACCTCCACCTTACAGAAAACTGCAGCCAAATAATACACTTTATTATGTGCTGCGTTCCTGCAGTGAGTAAGGTCGCCAGAGCTCCTTCTAAGGATGCGCTGCGCTGGCAGTAAGAGGAATATTCCCTCAAACTGTCGGCGCAGTGAATCCTCCATAAACCTCTAAGAGGTTTTTCGGGTCGGCAGCGTGCGAATAACATAACATACAATCACGCCTGTATTCCCCGAAGAATTAGGCAGAGGTGCACGCTAGGAGCGAGCCTATTCCTATTCTTGCGCTTGACCACAACATAAATCATCATCATCATCTTCCTAGCCGTTTTCTCAACCATGTTGGGGTCGGCTTCCCGTCTAACCAGATGCGGCTGATATTCACAGTATTTTACACGAAGCGACCGCCATCAGACCTCCGCAACCCAATTTCTGGGCAATACCGACATTCGAAGTATGGACTGGTTGTCAGGCTTTTTGGGCGTCTGACTATCACTAACGATTGTCATAGATGTTCGTATGAACACAACATACAATATATAATACTTATATACTTTTTATTGTAAATAAAAATACTTACTACATTAATAAGAAACAGCCCGACAAACACAAATTCATAAATTTTGTGTTAAGTTTAGTTAAGTTTGGTATTCAAGATATTATTGTTATGTAGCCAGACTTAATACCAATTATACTTAATTCTAGACCCGAAAATTCGACCATCATTATCCTGAATATTCCAGACAACATCATTTTGAACAATGTATCAGTTTTCCAAACGTAGAGCCCAGACTTAACGAAGTCTGTTTTCGCAAAACTTATAATAAGTAACAAGATAACTTCGACAATCATTTATTTACTAATGATCTCCCTGTGTTCGAAATTCGACCTCAATACCTTATGATTTTATTTAGAAGAAAAAAAATGGTTTACACAGATATTATTCTACAGTCCTGCAAAAAACACGAATTGAAGCAATTTCTTGTTTATTGCTAGAACCAACCAACTTTATAAGAGCCAATTACTAAGAAGTATTTATTTTATTTTTAAAAATAATCTTTGAAAAACTTATGAATTAAGTATGTAAGTTACTAGGACTGAGCTGCTGGAGTTTGGGTTGGCAATAAGTACAAATTGGGCAAATGAACTGTCAACATCACAACTCGCCAATGATATTACTGGTGTTGACTGAAAAAAAACACGAAAAATACAATCGAAATAATCTTCTTCGTTTTTTGGAGTCGGTTAAGCCTAACGGCATTAAAACCGCCTTTGTATCAACTGTGCATTAATAAGAATAATAAATATGAAAAAGGCTTTAATGTTCACCCAAGAAGTGTAACGGGCCGTGAAGATAAGTTACCAAACCCTTGTTACCAAAACTTAAACAAAGATTGTCGATAGCCGACAGTTTTTTTTTGTGTAGGGGGAAGCGGGGTACATTGATGCATGGGGCACATAGATACGGCGGTCATTTTAACTAAACGAATGGTAGTTGACTATTCATCTTCTCACACATAGAAACCACAGACGCACCCAATAAGCTGCCGGAAGATCGCCGCCGCTCGGTCGTTTCGCTAGACTCGACAAGCAAAAATATGTTTTTATAGGTCGCGAGAAAAATTTCGTCAACTTTAGGAAGTGCATAATTCGGCAGTTTTAATGTTGTTTTTTAAAGGCATCTACATTATGCAGTCAAAAAATACTGTGAATTACTCTATAAAATAATCAGATTTCCATAGTTGCTTCCAGTATTTATTTAATATTACTTTGAATTTGAAAAAGTACTTCGGGGCACATTGATACGGAGGTCAATGGGGTAGATTGATACCTGTATTAATGTACCGAGTAAAAAAAAAGAAGAGAGCGTCTACTGCTACCTAACTACCAGTTAATATTCTAGGATATAAAAAAAATAAAAATAAAAATAATTGATACTAAATAAATGTAAAAATACGTATATACAAAATATATATACTTAACGAAGGTAATTTGTGGTAAATAAGAATGAAACTGTGATTAATTCATAAATAAAGTTAAAAACGAATCAAAATGTATTTATTTAATTTCTAAACAAATGTATATAAGTTATGTGAGAAGATATATAAGCGAATCAAACTGCCCCGTACATGGGGTGGTTTGATACAAAACCCATTTTTCAGAAAAAGTGTCATAAAAAAAATTACGTGCCTTTTTGCAGTGAACTGTATACCTACGTTTGTACCCAGATACATTCTCGACCCAGAATAATAGTTTTTATTGCAATAACTTTATAACTATCTTTTTTAGCGACGAAACAAAAAAACGGTATCAATCTGCCCCACCTCCCACTCGAGAACTTTTCGGGCTTTTATATTATCAATAGGGATCCCTTTTTATCAAGATTCAAGCTTCTTGTTATAATAGTTATCGAATATTTTCTGCTTTGTTTACTCGTTGATTTGTAAAATTTGTTATCTAAGGACAACAATTTTAGGACACATTTGTTTATACTTGTTTCTGATACACAAATATACTAGACATTTAAATAAAACTACTTTTGACGAATTTTATCGCGTCGCAATTAGAATAATATCAATTATTTTAATATCAATATATCGCGATAAAATCCGTAAAAAGTATTTTGATTTTTTATGTCGGTAATTAGTCCCACAGTCAAACTGTTTATGCAGTTTTGTGGAACACTGTATTATTTCCTAAGCTGTTTCATGTAACCTTTCTTACAAATATACTTAAAAAAAAAAGAGTAGATGATTCACCTGATGGTAAGTGGTCATCGTCGCCGATGGACACCTACAGCACCAGAGGCATTGCTGATGCGTTGTCCATCCTTAAAAGCCTTGTAACGACTGCAAAGATACTGGCTCTTAAGCAGAAAAGGTGCTCCACGACAAACTTCGACGTTTCTACCACCGAGCAAGTCATACTCTGTACAAGGTGCCGATAGCTATTTATGCTACAAATACTACTAGGTACAGTGGCACTAAGCTAAAATTTATGCCGATATGAAACACATCTTAGATGAATAGATGAATGGAACAACAAACTAGAGCTAGAACACTCACGACGATTTCTCGGCTGCGGTACCACACGAGTCTCTAAATTCATTCACAACAATAGAAGAGACAAAGCCCGAGCTGTCATTGGAGCCCTTAGAGGACACTATGCCACAAACAACATGGTCCATGAAATGAAGCTGGCTTTGAACAATGACTGCAGAGCCTGTGGCGAAGTCAAGGAAACAGTGCAGCACATCGTGTGTGATTGAGACGTCCTGGCGACGGAACGGATGAGTCTGCTTGGTAACGGATACCCTAAGCCAGAAAACATGCTTCCATCCTCTAAGTGGGTTAGCTGCCTTTATGAACCACATCTTCGAAGAGTAAGGAATATACATTTATAGTGACAACACAAAGGATCCCACAGGGTCGAAGTGTTGATGACTATACCAGTCACCACAGCTAGATAAGCTAATAAAATACGTATCGCTAAAATAGATATTTAGCATTTGCCAAATACAGTCACAGGTTTTCCTGGCAGCCACAAAAATAAAACCCAAGTAGATTAATATTCTTTGTCCACGATACAAAAATAATTATTTTGTTCCTCTTAAAATTGATGGTATACTGTCAAAAAAACATTTCCAATATAAAGTTGGACAGTTCGTTTCACTGGGGCCTAGATATTTGTTTTTTTTATTTGTTATTTTCATTTCCCACTGGGCCTCAGTTTTTCATTTACTTTGGTGAGCAATATATTTTGTTTGTCAATCTATTCGAAGGGTAATAAATCTAAAATTACTGAAAGTCCTGTTTTCTTCTATATTATTTGAAACTAACTGTTTCACGCGGCTTTACAAACATTTTTTTTAGGCCATATGGTAACTAGATGTCTTTCCTCAGAATGTCCTTGCCATATCGAAATCTGTCTGTCTAGTAGACATGGTATGATATGGAAATTAAAGATAGGAAATGGTATAAAAACACTTATAATTACCTAACCTAACCTCAAGTTTGTTTGGAGCTTTGAAAGTTTGTTTCTCCTTAGCCCTGTAACGGCTGGACTAATTTGGCTGAAACTTGGAACAGAGATACACCCTGGATCTAGAATACTATAAAAACATATTTTATGCAGACGTGTAGGTACTAATGTCCACCACCAGTTCCCTAATTTAGGTCCCATATAATAGGGAGCGAGCCTATTGCCATTATACAGCTACAAATCTAACATGCGGGCGAAATAAAATCGAAAAATGCCCTAACCACAAACACAAAAAAGTGTTTATAAAAAAACTACTGACGCCAATCTCGCAGTGACCGTCGAACTTAATTGAATAGTGCTCAATGCAATCAGCATAATGAAGTTTGCGTCGAATAGGTCTGCAAATACAATTACACCTCCCTCCACAATTAGCCCGAACCCCCAGAATGCAGCCGTGAAATACAGAATTCATTATGTTTATAACTTAACTGTAGAATCGTATTGTATTGCCGCGTAAGTATCATACCAAGTAGGACTCCAAAATGTAAGTTACGCTTCACACCTTACAATAAGTTTTCCCGCCATTTTCGTGAGTCTCTTAATTGACATTAGTGACAACTGACAGCTACCCCTTGGTGTGTGACACACACACACACACACACACCCACACAGTGTTTACATAACTATATCGACATCTACAGATAATATAAGCCATCGGAAAAGGCTGATAATGATGACGGTTTCGTGACGGTGCAAAGGAGGAAGCGCCGAATGCGAAGCAGTAAGAACCGCTGCGGCAAGGCTCCGACTGAGCCCAAAATGAAGCTGCGAGCCGCCAAGCCGAACACCCCGGTGTATATCTCCCGCCTGCACTACACCACTAGGGCGGAGGACATCGTGGAGTACGTGCGTCAGAAGACCAAGTACACGCCGAGGGTGCAGTTACTGGAGTCGCGCCGGAACGTCAACTTTAAGGCGTTCGTGGTGCGAGTACCGAATTGCTTACTGCCCCTCGTCATGGAAGAGGACTTTTGGCCGCAGGACGTGGTGTTCCGTCGCTTCCGCGGACAAGTGCCACAGAACAGCACAATGACAATAAGTGCAAAGTGAAGTGTTACTAACATAGTCTTAAGCCTTATCTACTAACACTACTTTGTATAAATGTTTTATATATGTTAGCTTATAAGGTATATATCTATGGGCCATCAGATGCCTGAAATAAATGATTTATTATTATTAAAAATAAAAATAATTTAATTAGGTTTGAAGTCACTAAAACTCAATAAAAATAAAGTTATAAAACCGTAGAATTTCTACCAAGCGTGTACTCAAAGGAATTCTATTGGCAACACAAACATTCTGAGCACATACTTTACTAAGAAGCGGACGTTTGAAGCGGCCCGTATCGATTCCAAGCCGTTTATGCTGTTGACTCTCAACCCGCGGTCCAATCAAGTAATGAAAGGCCTCTCGAATTGCTCGAGCTTTTTGGCAAAGGAAAACGTACTATTTATTTTTCTTTTCTTTTCGTATTATAGAATAAAATTTAATGAAGTTAACGTCGAAGAAGTTTGTAGTCGTCAATTTATTTATGCCCGAGAATATAATTTAAATTGACGCGACTGCTATGCTCGAGGCTCTGGGTTCGATTTCCAGGTCAAGCAGTATTGAAAACGAAATTCTCAATAGCAGCTCGGAGTTTAAAGTTGTTGTTTGATTTAACTCTAAAAGTGTTATGTTATAGTGTATTTAACAAAATACGTTTAAACCGTAAATATGCTTTGACGACGTCTGTGGTCTAGTGGTTCGAGTACCGGACTGCAGATCACAAGGTCCATTCGATGGATTCAACTGAATTCGATTCCCACATAACACGAATATTTGTGATTAACATAAGTTTTTCTGTTTGTCTGGGTGATTTCTATATATTCTAAGTATGTTTTCACAACATAAGTAGCTAGGTATTATATCCATTGTATTAGGCTAATATTCAGAGACGACGCTAAGCGTAAAGTAATGGTTCCGTATGTCAAATTTGTATTAAAATTTGACATACGGAATATTAGCCTTAGTACCCATAGTACAAGCTCTGCTTAGTTTGGGACTAGATGGTCCTGTGTAAAATGTCACAAAATATATATAAAAAATATATGTATATTTTTAAGCTACGATGCGCTTTGACACTGTAGGTACCATGGGTGCTAGACAAGTTGCATTTTGACATTCAAATCGACAAGCAAAATGTATGGAAATGACACAAGCTTTCGATAAATCGGGCTGTCACTAATATCAATTACATACATTTTGTATGTCGATTCGAATGTCAAAATGCAACTTGTCTAGCCACCCTGTGTATCTTGACTGAAGGTCTTTGAAAGATCAATTCACAGAACAAAGTAAAGGTTATGTCTGTTGGCATTTCTTAAACAAACACCATATCATTATTCACACAAAATAGTACCATTACACCCAACCCTGTAAGTAAGAGCAAATGTTAGGGACCGCCCGCCATTACTTTTCACCGTTTCTGCCAAAGTGACGTCATCATAATTTATGACGGTACACGATCACACACTTTGATGTGGGCAAACATTATAAATATAGCCCCAAATTGGCCACACGTGATGAAAAACTGCTAACTTTCGGTTATAAAAACAAGGCCGTTGGTATATTTTTTGTACAGTAGGTATTATTATGTACAAGGAGCATATAGAAATATGAGGGGCACGTGGCTAAGTTATAACTACGCTGATCAACCGATCTGTAAGGATTAGCTACACTTGCCGCGGTCAGTCTGTGGATACAGACCATTCTTAACAAATCGAGACCCCTTAAACACGTCGACCCCAGTTGTCATACGAACTCCTATGACAATCGTTAGTGTTAGTCAGAAGCCCAAAAAGCCTGACAACCAGTCTATCCTTCGAATATCAGTATTGCCCAGAAATACGGTTGCGAAGGTCTGATGGCAGTCGCTTCGTGTAAAATACTGATATCCAGCCGCCTAACCAGATGTTAGACTGGAAGCCGACCCCCCACGTGGTTGGGATATGTACAGTCCATAAGAGAATTACAATTAAAAATTAAGATAACGTACCATCACGCTTGTATTCCCCAAAGCGTTAGGCAGAGGTACTTTCGGATCGTCAAAATATTTAGGTCCCATGTAATATCGTACATATTACCATAAACCGGGCACAAATCTAAACTCCAAACTACTGGGAATTTCTGATGATATTAATTTCATTGATTCATTAGCTTATGGTCCCAAGGGCGACTGCTACGTTTGAGGTCCTGGGTTCAATGTCCGGGTCGAGCAAAGTGCTGTTTTTTTTTTAAGAAATTCCCAGTAGCCGCTCGGAAGTCGGGATCTGTGTTCAGTTGATGGCAGTAGGCTCGCCTTATGCATGAGACCTAAACATACGGGCACACTCTGCTGGGGCTAATGAATCTTCAAGTTCAATCGTACAAATTCTTCTACTTCGCTAAAGATAACACACACACGCAACGGTTTCGAATTTTATCCTTGTCTTGTCTCAAAAGTGTTATATGACTTGAAGCACTGTTAACATCAACGAGTTTTGTTCTTAGCCAGACTTTGAAAAGTCCTAGATTTATATTTGATCTGGATTTATTTGCTAGTGGAGAAAAAAACAAACATAAATTACATCTATACTAATACTAATAATATTATAAAGAGGAAAGATTTGATTGTTTGTTTATATTAAATAGGCTCCGAAACTACTGGACCGATTTGAAAGTCTTTCAGTATTAGATAGCCCGTTTATCGAGGAAGGCTATAGGCTATATATTATGTATTGTATTGTATTGTAGGCTATGTATCATGCTACGACCAATAGGAGCGTAATAATTAAAAATGTTTACAAAAATTTGGGAAAAAATTCAATTTCTACGGGAACGAGGTCTCGGGCGAAGGTTAAAAGGGAATAAAACGACCACACACACTTACACGATTTCTTGAGGGCGACTCGACTTCTTAGGCAGCTCGGCTGCTACTGAGAATTTCACACAAATACTCACTGTCACTTTGCTTGATCAGGGAATTGACCCCAGAACGTATCAGTCGTGATAACAAAAATAAAATAACTTAGTACGGGTGCTAAACGGAATCGAGTATGCAAAATGTGAGGAACGCAGTCTGTACACAGTTTTGAACTCAGAAAACCTTGCAGATTAAGAATCTGGATGTTGCCGGGAGGTTGGCTGGTCCATTTTTTGTAGACCCTTACCTTATTATACCTTAGGTATTGAGTAAATGGATTGAACAAATTGAGTTCAAAACTAAAGACTGCGGTCCTCACATTTTGCATACTCGATACCCTCTGGCGCCTATACTAACTAGTGATTATTAATAAATGGTACCTGGACAACATGATTTTGAATAACATAGGTATCCATACGCCTGTATAGCCTAGAGGGATAGGCAGAGGTGTACTAATGTATACCCACAGTTCACCGTCATGCTTTGGTCCTATGTAATTGGGAGCGAGCCTATTGCCATGAACCAGGCACAAATCTAAACTCCGAGCTGCTGTTAAAAATTGAATAATCAACCCTAATAACGCTGCTTGACCGGGAATCAAAGTCAAGCTGGGGACTACTAAAGTAACAAGATATTTTTAGTAATAAGTAACCCCAAAATGCTACATCCCTCGTTTCAAGCCGCAATAAGAAGTGCGTGACCAAAGACAGTAAGTAACATTACGTAACATAAGGCAACAGACAACGGTTGTACATCCAAATGACGTCATAAATATTCATCCTTCAGTTTTTCTGGTTATCCCCGTTATCTTCATAAATAAGGCGAGTTCAAGTTATCAGAATTTACTGCGGTCTTGTAGAAAATGGCCTATTATTATTCTGAAGACATAAAAAGTACCTAAGCATACTGATCCGGATACGGATTATAATCTATCTTGTTTTCTTGTTACGTTTTATTTAACCATTTTTTTCTAGGATCTGAAACCTTCACCAAGACCATGACGGGATCTATAGACATCTGCAACTCTAAAGGCGTTACTGATGCACTGCCGTGCAGCCTGCAGTATCTATCTGCAGCATGTTTCAGAGTTGGCTTATATTTTTAACCAAATACCATCATACCATCATGCCTATATACCCCGAGGGGTAGGCAAAGGTGTACTAATGTACACCCACATTTCGCCGGTATGTTTAGGTCCTAAGTAATAGGGGGTGATGGTGAACCTATTGCCATCAACCGGGCACAAATTCAGACTCCGAGCTGCTATTGGCTATATTCACAGAATACCCAACAACACTTTGCTCGACCCGGGGATCGAACCCAGGACCTCTAGCGTAGCAGTCGCGCTAGGGACCACTAGACCAACGAGGCAGTCCTTCCCTTGCCTTGCCTTATATGTCATGGAATCTGAAACATACACCTACAACAACAAACGCACTGCCGTGCAGCTTGCAGTTTCTATCTGCAGCGTGGTTCAGAGTTGGCTAGTGTTTTAGTCAGGGCACGTATTATTACTGTGTGGCTAGCATATAAGAAATATACATACTTACATTTAAATAAATAAAATAAATAAATATCTTTGGACATTTTACACAGCACCATCTAGTCCCAAACTAAGCAGAGCTTGTACTATGGGTACTAGACAATGGATATAATACTTATATACTTTTTTTTGTAAATACATACTTATTATACATAGGAAACACCCAGACAAACACAAATACTTATATTCATCACATAAATATTTGTGTCCTGTGGGAATCGAACCCACGATCTCGTGATCAGCAGTCCGGTACTCGAACCACTAGACCACAGACGTCGTCAACAACATTTACAACAAAAAAAGTATTTATGTATTATATCCATTGTTTGGTATCCATAGTACAAGCTCTGCTTAGTTTGGTACCAGATGGTGCTGTGTAAAAATGACTCAGAATGTTTAAGACAGCCTCGTTGGTCTAGTGGCCCCAAGGTCGACTGCTACGCTAGAGGTCCTGAGTTCGTCGAGCAAAGTTTTTTTCTAGGATTTTCTGTGAAATTCTCAGTATTAGCTCAGAGTCTAAATTTGTGCTAGAGGCCGAGCTTGCCATCAGGAATTCGCGCGCCCCCCATGTGACCGCAACATACCAGCTATTACAGATCGGGACTATAAGCCAAGTATAAGCCAAGGACGGAGTATAAGCCAAGATTTACTAATGTACAGTTTTCGCCAAACTTATTGTCCGGGTTGAAGTTGCCACAAGCTAACATTAACCCGGCCCTAAAAAGCCGCAAAAATGTGTACATAGTAACCCTTCGGGGAATACAGGCGTGATGGTACGTTATGTTATTTTGTACATTGAAGGGTTAAAGGGTTCCAAAAAAACCGATATAAAATTATCAGTCGACCCTTCTACTAACCGATCGCAATCGTCGTTAATTAGAGAGAAAACAAGGGGTGCTTGATTAATCGGAGATCATTAAAAAAGCAGCTCGGACTCTAGCTAATTAACCTGCAACGATTCCTCTTCAGTGTGGAGCGGGGTAGAGTTGCCCTCGGTCAGTTGCGGTTGAAAAAAAGATCAGATATTTTTAAGCTTAGATTGCGTGTGTGTGTCTTCGATTGTTGGAAATCGATAGTTCGATTATTTTGACCAATACATACGTAAGAACATAACATAAAACAGTTTTATTATTATATTGTGCTAGGGTTATCAGTGGATATATTATAAACGTAAGGTTTTATGAGTCAGTTTGCGAATGACTAAATATATAAAAAAAAGTTTTACTGCATTGTACATAAAAATAACTTCATAATAAAATGGGATATAAAATTGTAAATTATGTGGACTTAAACAAGTGCCTACCTACACTAAATGCTTTTATTACTTTCCATAAATATCACTTTTTATCTAGCAGAATTGACCATTGTGCACAATTTCATGTTCCATTTCAACAATAACTCATACGTACAAAATAATATGTGGCCAGTTGCTATAGCTTGAAACAACATTAGCAGAGCACAAGTGTCCCATCAATAAACTACGAGTAAGTTGGCCGATGTGGCGAGGGCGTCAGCGTAATTCCATTCCTTATTTGAAAACTGCACTACTGGCGTTTTATGTTCCACATGTTACTGTACTAAATGAGTTAGTGCGACGCTAATTTGTTATTTGTGGAACATAAACTTAAATTTTGAAATAAGAATTGCTTTTTTTATTCTTTCGGCCTCATGATTGATTGATATTGAGAAAAAAGGTTGACTCAATTGGGGAATAGAAAATGACCGATCACTAATTCTGGTTGTTGGTGGGTAAAAGATTCATCTACACAAGGATAGGTAGGAAATATGTGGTGTTGTGTTGTATTTACCTTAAAATATGCAGTAAATAGATATTATGCAATATCTAAATATAATGTTATAGTGTATTTATGAGATAAGTTGATTTATATTTAGGTATTGTGTAATTATTACATTTAACCATCCCTCAATTTAATCGGCCCTAGGTTAACCTACTGGATTTTTCTAACCTTCTCAATCTGAAGATAGATATTGTATCTGTGCTTAGCTGAGAGTATCCATAAATAAGCCTTACATCATAATCTCATACTGAAGTAAACAGTCACAACAGTAACTCCTTAATCTTTAATTTAAAAATAATTCTTTAATCTGACAGAAACAATATTTCCCATCACTAGCGCTAACAACGTCCATGTAATTCATTATTTGAAAACTTTTCTCATTCAACGTCCCACTGAACTACGAAGATATTTATTAAATAGTTCTGACCTGTCTTTTTCAGTCCGAAACCGAAGAAGCGAGTCATCCAGTAAAAGTACTTTAAAACTTTACTGTTTCACCGTACAATGGTGGGGCATGAATATTAAAGAAGTTTTGCAAGGAACGATTGTGTAACTTGACAAACAATCCAAAAAACACTCCTCAACTATAAACCTATACATATACCTATTGCGTGTCTTTTGTCTCTGTCAACCACGTTTCTCTTTTTTCCATTTTTTACTAGAGTAAGGGAAACCCGATAGGGATATAAGATAACCGCGGGATAAATAATAAAATGGAACATTTTAATGAAATTATTTGACAATTAATTTAACGGGAACTTATCAGGAGGTGGAGAAACAGCTCCTAAATAGCCATAATGAAGCTCCTAAATAGTCATAATGAAGCTCCTAAAAGGCCATAATGAAGCTCCTAAAGAGCCATAATGAAGCTCCTAAATAGCCATAATGAAGCCATCCCTACTTGGAAACGTCACAAGGACAAGGTCACGATTTTGACAAAATCGGAAGACCTCGGGAAAGAAGAACTTGAAGAATCGGGTCTAAAGGACTAAACGGAACTCAACAAAACAATAATATATTGTTTTGTACACGCTGAGCTTACTTTTGTCCACTGGTTCTCACTGAAAACCAGCGCCGTGTTGAGGCCTTGCCTTGACATGGCATCATGCTGAGTCGGGACCTATTTGTCACATCTACGACGTGCAACTTGTGTGTTTTTACCCGACTGCCGAAGGAGGAGGGTTATGTGTTTGACGCGTATGTATGTATGTATGTATGTATGTATGTATGTATGTATGTATGTATGTATGTATGTCCGTTCCTATGTCCGGTCGTAACTACTCAACGGCTCAACCGATTTAGATAAATGACACCTTATTAGATTCGTCTTGATGGCACAACTGTCACTGGGTATATGAAATTTAAAAAAAATCAATTTGGCGGATTTTATACGCTTTAATGTGCGAACTGATTTTGAAAATGATCTTGAATTGTATCGATTTATATTTTAAATCATCATTTAGGATCTATCTAGTGATTCTATGATGATTTATACTCTAAAAAGAAGGAAATAAAATCAATTATTAAAAGAAACAAAAAATCCGACTTCGTAAAAACTACTAACTAAAAATCTAAAAACAAGCTCTGTGATGTTGGAAAATGTATTGCAGGCGGGACAAGCTGTTCGCTCATAAACAAAATTGTTTCTTTTCTTGTCCCGCCTGCAATACATTTTCCAACATCACAGAGCTTGTTTTTAGATTTTTAGTTAGTAGTTTTTACGAAGTCGGGTTTTTTGTTTCTTTTAATAATTATCTTTTATTTTTATTGTTAGACATTAGCTAATATTGTTTGTTTTTTTCTTCCATGTGTATGGTTGTACGACTTTGTTGTGGCAATAAATCTGTTTTCTTTCTTTCATTACTTTGTGAGCAACAGTGCGGTTGACTATGGTGCACGTTTAAGCTGTCAAAACCTATTCACTCGAGTCTTGAAGACTGACAGATTTTATTTTTCTAGAAACACACACGCTGGCAATGAGTTCCAAACTTCCAATCCTTGGTGTTACACATGATAAAAGTATTAGCCTATTACTAAAGGCGTAAGGGTGGGATGTCAACCATGTTTAATTAAAAAAACATCGTAAAGAGATATTTCAAGCCTATTGTGTGCAGTACTGGGTCACAATCAAAATCCCGTATAAGAAGATAAAAATCAAATTCAATGCGATTCAAAGACATTCAAATTCCGCAGAGAATACTTCGCAACGACATCAAGAATATTGCTTTGGGAAATATAAAATGAAATTCTGAATGCAACGTGGATAGTCCCAATCCATTTTCTGTTCTCATCCGAAAAACTGTATTCGAATTTGAACATGTTGCCAAAACCAATAAAATATAGAATACGAGTATTAAAGTTTTCTAAAAAGTTTTTTTTGGAATATTTATACTCATTTCTTGACGATAGAAAGATAGGATAGACCTTGCCATACAATGGGACAGAACTTAATACTTAATAGGAAAAAAACCTTTTCCCAGAAATATTGGTTCGAATCTTATAAATGGAAAACATAATTATGCGTGGTAATTTTTCCCATAAATAAATATTTCGGGTTTTTGTCGTCGCACAACTTTACGGAGTGCTGAACTTTTTATATGACGTCATTGTTATTGTAAAATTAAAAATATAAATTACATTCACCGAATTTCGTATCAATAAGTTATTAAGTTTCTGCTCGATTTCTTGTTAAAGAAGTATGTTTCTATAGAGTCATTGCAATACAAAGACACATTCAGAAGGTTAATTATACAATCAATCAATTTCCTGAACCGGGAGGTGTTACAATACCTGTTATAAGCATGTAAAATACAGGATCTTTTGATGGCAGCCGAATTTTGGAAACCTATTTAGTCAGTTAAGAAAAATACAAGGTACTTTAAAAGAAAATCGACAAAGAAAATTATTTTTGTCTGCTGTAGTAGTCAAGTGATCAAAAACGGCTATGATAAAAAGTTGCGTATAAAGTGTAAGTTTAGTCACACCTGTGACACTCCATACAAACTTTCCAATACCGCTGCACTCTACAATATCAAATGTCAAAGTTGTCAAAATTACGTTTGTACACGTGCGTGTACGTGCGTACGTACGTACGTGCGCAAATGTGTGCGTGAGAGTGCGTAGGATTTGTTGGCAGTCCGTCCGGCAAGAACACCGGCGGAATGCGGAGGACCTGAGGTATCTGACATTAGGCAGGGGCGGAGAGTGGCCATTCTGTTATTATTTATTCTGTGGTTTGGTACAAAAATACAAGCAGGTGATGTCACGATGACATGAGGCGCCATATTGTCAGGAATAAGCGTTCTCGCGGGATATTGAATTATTATTTTTGGTTTAGTTTTTTCTTGCACGTACCTACGTCGGTAAAAACCTGTCAAATAACCTCTTTCTTTTTATATCCTGCTGCATCAATATGCAAATTGACGGTTTGATAGAAATGAACCTTTTGTTAATTCTCTTTTTATGGATACCGTTTCTTCTGTGCCCGGAATAAATAAGCCACGGGAAAATGAGGAATTGGCTCGTTAATGCTGGCGCATTCAATACTTGCTATTATGGGTATTTCACTAACGAGGTGAACGGGGCTTTGGGACATATTTTTTTAGTATAAATTGTCTACGTGACTGTAACTGTCAACTTTTACTAAAAAGTAAATGGGATAAATATGTTTTTTTAGAAGTATATTTGCAGCCGTGTTCTCTTTTCAATTTGTACAAAGAAGACATTCAATTTGTGCTCACAAAATAAGTCAAAGAAGTAAGAACAGAGCTAAACCGCTTACAACACAACTTCCTACATATTTCCTCCTTTGTTTAACCTATTTAGCTGGTTGTAAATTCGCGAGTCATAAATATCTGTTAAACCGAAAGTTCTTACGCCTCAGATGTCGGCTTATTAAGCTTGGAAGCTTTAAGAAAATGGCCGAGCACCAACTATGCTGCATTGCGTTGGAAAAGTTGGTGTTTGTATGTTACATACATACATATAAGTCCATTATCATGTCAAGGATAATAATATAATAATAATAATAGTTTATTTGCCAAATAATGATACATAGGTCATGTTATAACATTGTGAACATAGAAAAACGAAAAGGTGGTAGGTACAGAGGCCAGCAGATCAGGCACCCCATTCTGCCAAACTTCACCGATCGATCCTCAACATTATTACAGGACAATAGGGTCTACTTTCACTTCACTTTCCAGGATCGTATTTGCCTGCACGTTACTGTGCGTATACATAAACATATACTTAGTGATTTGAAATTTAATACCACTATCTTAATACGCCGTCGCGACATCACAGCACTGATTGATCATTACATACCCCTCTTTCCTACTAGATAATTATGAATGAGTCCGATATATACGATATAGTCTAAGTATGCAAAATGTTTGTTATAAAAAAAGGTCGTAAGTACATCTCTACCAAAACCTTTGGGGAATGCAGGCGTGATGGTATGTTATCGTGTTAAATATTGACTAGCCCCGAAACAGCACCAGCAACTGCATGGTATTTATGGTAACTATGTTAAACGGGCTCCCGGATGGTAAGCATAAAGACGTCAGCAATATCGGTTGTATGTATGACAACTCGTTTGCTCAATAATTGCACTGCGTTATATTGCTCTACAACTGCTGAGTATGAGGTCCAGAGTTTGAGTTTCAGGCAAAGCGTACAACAGTACATTTCTGACTAACCCTTCGGGGAATACAGGCGTGATGGTATGTTTAGATTATTTACCAAAGCGTTGGAACTGCCCCAGACAAACTTCAGCGGCAGAATGTACTTACTTTATTCATATCAGTTGTTGTTTATACAGGGTTGGAAGGCGAAGAGTATCAAACATTTCATCAGTAAAGAGAACACCAATCAATAGAACAAAACTGGGAACTTTCAAGACGACATCTTATTGGCGCACTGAAGCGTGGTCACCATTGTCCGGTGCTTGGAACACAGTGACGAGGATTCTCCATAACACATGGATAATCCTACTTATATTATTAATATGAAAAATTGTTTAGTATTTTAAGCATTTTCCATGCTAAGATTACTAGTTATTTTAGTGAAAGAAAAATTCGACTCGCGGGCCATACTCGAACCTGCGTCTTCTGGTTCAATACACCTGACGCTATAACCGCTAAGCCACCGCAACAAGACCCAGGTTCGAGCCCTGCCCGCGAGTCGATTTTTTCCTTCATTAAAATAACGTAGTTTGTTTAGGTGTTTGGATTTTTTAATGTTTAGTTCTTTAAATGTTTGAATGTTTGGAGGTTAATTACTCCATCACGCACGCTACAACAGTCAGATGAATTTGGCTGAAATTTGGAATAGAGATTTTATACCCTGGATTAAAATATACCTACCTACTATTAAGATACTATTTATTTTTTTATTTATTTATACTTTAATGTACAAAGTAGTACAAAAGGCGGACTTAATGCCTTATGGCATTCTCTACCAGTCAACCTTTGAATGTGGGAGATAAAGTTAAAATAGGTACAAAAAAATAACATTTAAATATTACTTATCTAGTAATAAACTATAAAATACGAACTTAATATAAATATATATAGAGATACAAATACATATTTATCCAAATGCTCAACCCCTAATTCTTGCCGTCCCAAATACTACACGCCCGACTACAAAAAATCGTCACACTTAGGCACTGTTTCACCTCTCGATAACCGCTAACTGCTGGATAAATTCATAAGTGTAACAATATATGTATGATGATATGAAACTATCTACCAGGTAAATTATCAGGAACTTATTAGGAGGTTGTGAAACGAGCCCTTAATCATAATACTTTGAGCGTGAAGTTCCCTCTACGTATCGCGACCACAATCTGTCGCCAAAGCCATGGAAATCGGCCCTTTTCAGAATAAGCCCTCCTAATTATAATATAGAAGTATTCTAGCGCAATCAATTCCGAGAGTTCTCTTGTTCGCCGAATAACGGAACTTTTGCTTTGAATTTAATTAAAGTTTGTTAAAAACAGTTTTTGAACAGCCACTGAATGAATCGGCTTGTGATAGGGGTCGTTTTAAACAAGGATCATATATTTTTGCAAAGAGCAATTTAGGGTTCAGCGAGAAAAACTTCTTTTTCCTACTAACTTCCTCTGGTATCGTCAGTTTGGTGTGTCGGTAGCTAACAACAACAACATTCAATACATATTGCGTGCTATATTATTACATAATCTTTTTACAGTTAACGCTACACGTCCTTACTAATATTATAAATGCGAAAGTAACTCTGTCTGTCTGTCTCGCTTTCACTTCGCACGCCAAAACTACTAAACCGATTTAAATGAAAATGATACAGAGATAGTCTAGAGCCTGAGGACAAAGGCTACTTTTTAACGGGAAACAAGGTCTATAAGGGGTTAAAATAGGGGATGAAAGTTATAAGAAATACTTAGACCCCGGGGGCGAAGCCACTAGCGAAAAGCTAGTAAGAACATAAATGTGATATTATTTTAACAATTCTCTGTATAAAGCCAGTAGGATTGTGTGCATTCCAGTGGTACCTAGTCCTTTTGAAGTCATTGTTCTCTCAGTAAGCTCTCTAATATTACAGACTTATAGTAGTACTGTAGTACAGAATACGGATATAAAAGCTAAATATAGAGTTTATTTATTGTTTTGTGAAAGAAGGTAAGCAAAGTAAGAGTAAGATAGTAAACACTTAGGGTGAAGGGACAAACTTTAATCTGTGATGATGATGACTGGTCCGACCGGTTTCGGTCACGGCGGCTGCTTTATGGACTCTGTTGTCGCTGGTGAGCTCGCATGTGGCTTATGTAGCCAATTTTCTTGGTAAAAGTTCTAGAGCATTGAGGGCATATGAGCTGACCATTGACGATATTGTAAGAAAGAGCCGCAGGTGGTCGGGCTTTTAATACATCGCGCTTGGCGTCAAGCTCAGAGCGCCGTTGTATTTCAAAATCACGGACTTTAGTTTGCACCAAAGTCCGCCACTCGGGTCGTATAAAAAAATATATATATATATAATATTTATACCTATTATAAAAAGATAAAGGTCTGACTGGTCTATAAATGCACAGTTCTGACCATTAAACAGGCACATAGGTAGTTATGACTTAGGAGGCATCCAAATTTTAGGAAATTCCACGGGATTTGGCAAAAAATTTATGACACCGCAGAAACATCTAGTTTATTATAATGTAATGTTGGAAATGGAAAAACAAGTTCCTCATTTGACTATAGATACATGTTTTCCATACGAAATATTTGACACATACACTAGCGACTGTGACTCTCTAACCTCCTGCATGGTTAGAATTCAGTATTTAATAGTAGTCACACAAAGCACCGTCGACCATTGTTCTCGCAAACGGCAACGGGATTTAAGTCTCGTCAAGCGTTGAGAGTGCAACTTGTGTCCGACATTGTTTGCACACAACTCCAAACTTAACCGGACACCGCACTAATGCTCTCTCTAACAATCCTTTCAATACCGTCTATTGCATTTACAATGTGATAACTTCAAATTCATGTGACTTAGGGTCCGGGCCTGTAGACAAGTTGCATTTTGACATTCGAATTGACAAACGAATAGAAACAAAATGAATGGAAATGACATTATTGACAGCCCGATTTGTCGAAAGCTTGTGTCATTTCCATAGATTTTATTTCTATTCGAATCGTCAAACGTGTTTTAACACCTCTGAATAGCCACTAACTGCCAATTAAATAAAAAAATGGATCAATATTTGTATGAAATTATCTGTCAGCTAATTTAACGCGATTTTATCAGTGAGCTGTGAAACAGGCCCTAAGAGAAATCAAAGTAAAAAACCACCGGGACCATCATCTGTTGCTGCTGCTGTTTATCACACTTTTAGCACAATCAGTGTCATTTGTCAGAAAATAAATAAATTATAGATGTGGACTCAGTTTTTAGCATTATTAAATCTAGCAACATTATTTAGAAGACTGTCATAGGTTTTGGTTTTGCTTCATAATAAATGTAAGGTTTGTTAGCTCGGGATGCCATAGACAGTGACTTGAAACGATTTGAAATGATATAAAAGAACTGGAAATAGTGTATTGTTCGTCTTTGAAGCTCAAATTCATCCCACACTACCGAGATACAGTACCATTCAAACTTAATGTCGGCTCGGAAGTTAGCTAAAGTTCTCGCCAAACTTATTGTCCGGGTTGAAGTTGGCACGAGTTGACATAGAAAAATATTGGATTAGAATTATTTAAAATGAAAGCCTACGATTTGAGCTTTCTTTTACATTTATTAAAATCTAATATTTTTCTTTCTCCGATTTTTACGGCTGGGTTGAAATTAGCACGTGCCAACTTCAACCCGGACAATAAGTTTGGCGAGAACTGTACTCGCTGCGCAGTACTCCACCTCTCACCCCCTCTAACACATAAATTCGTTATTGCGCAGCGGAATCGTAGATACGGTACGTCAAAGACTAACATTTGTTTTCTCATTGTAACCCAGAAGACCACTTATTCCTGTCTTCTAGAATAATACAGGTCACCGAAGGCTAATCCTAGTAACCTCAGTAGAGGTGTTAAGAATCAATAAAGCTTAGAATTCAACTCACATAACAAAACAGAGTGAAAATAAATAGCGCCAGCCCGCACGTACACGCCGGCTTAATGTGGTCGCGTTAAAGCTCTGCTAACTGTGAGAAATACCGGTTTAACTGTACAAAGTTAATATCGAATCGAGTTAAATATACTTTTTTTCTTCCCTACCTTTTCCTACTTCCTTCCATTACTGTGCAGATGACGTCTTTTGAGGCGAATTCTTCAAAAAAAGTTAAGCTGGTGTTCGACGTCATCTGTCATTTTGTACGACAAATAAGGAATAATAAATAAAGAAAATGCATTGTGCCTACTTATTCACGTTTTCCATTAAAGGAGGTCATCAAAAGCCCATACAACTCAGCCCAAATTTGTACTAGAGGTATATGACAGCTGTCAAGTTGACAGTTTTTACCAAGAAATCACTATGAAACTAATAATTGTGCCGTAATGGCGTGCGTTTGACATTCCGAAACTGACACTGACAGCAGATAGCTGTCAAGTTGACAGTTTTTACTATGAAACAGATAATAGTGTGTCAACATAAAAGAAATTACGACTAGAGTTTTAACCAGCGTAATACAAGGTATTTTTTCCAATAAGTGTACCTTCGGTAGATACATCATTTGAGCCGATTTCGATGACCTACTTTCGACATTAGCAGAATTTACGACATCGGCACACTTGCCATTAAAAAAAATATTACCTTTTGTGTACGAATTTCGACTTAACATGCATTATGACGATGACTGATTTAGGCGCAACTCAAAGTTGGCTTTTTCTTGAAAAGACCAGTGCAAATGTTGTTTTTTTTTTATTTTTTTATTCATGAGAACAATTTCACAATTGTATTTGAATGTGTTACATAGCAATATTAAAACTAAACATAATATGATCTATGTACATTGTAAAACTCTCATATTTATGATTCATGGAATATGATGATCGAAAATATATTTTTAGTTTCAAACCTAGCATTTATGTAAATCAAACAAAGATTTCGCTCCAGATGATCTGTACAATAAAACCTATTTGGATACTAAAACCAAACTACATTCTAGACACATTTGCCTAAAATATATTCGGTGCTGTTCGCGCAATACAAAAAAGGTTTAGTTAGAAAAACATTTTATTTAGCACAACCGAAACTGAACCGCTTAAAACTGGAACGAAACAAAACTAGGTTAAAAGTTTTTCCATCAACTAAGCTAAAGTTTAGAATGAAATCAAATAGGCAGACATTTGTAGAATTAATATAACTTTTGATTACTCTCTCTCGCTAAATTTATATTACTTCAAAGTCAAAGTCAAATCTTTTATTTCAATTAGACCATATATGTATAGGTACTTTCGAAAAGTCAAACTAGTTGCACGGTTCCAAAAAGTGGATCTTATGGAGAAGAGCCGGCAAGAAACTCCATAGACACTCCTTTCAAAAAATGTTGGTTACAATATTATTATTTTATTTACAATCTTGTATTGGATAGCCACTGAGAATAGTGCAGTTTGCATAAGATTTACCTATTGAATATTATTTAAAGAAAATAGTAAAATATTGCAATAGTACGAGCTGACCAGCCCCGACAGACAGCACCCGTTCACGAGCATGACGTGTATATCGGCGTCGTTCTACTCAACCATGTTGAATGACCCGACACACTAACTAGTTCTAATAGTCCTATAAGTAATGCCTCGTAACCTCGTTGGTCTAGTGGTCCCAAGCGCAACTGTTACGGTTCAATCCCCGGGTCGAGCAGTGTTGTTGGGTATTTCTATAAAAGTCCCAGTACTTGATCGGAGTCTGGATTAGTGCCCGGTTGATGGCAATAGGCCCACCCCTATTACATGTGACCTAAGCATACTGGCGAACTGGGAGTATACATTAGTATTATGTCTGTTATTGTAAGTTAATTATTTCAATTAATTAGGCAGAGGCTAATTAATTGAAATAATTAACTTACAATAACAGACAAAAACTGATAAAATCATACAAGGTGAAAGGGACATCCGCGCACATCCGAATACCATGAGTTCAGTACATGATACTGGATCAACCTGCGTTGAAATTTTACGTAACTTTTTTTCTTCTTTCTTGAACGTACACGACAAACACGACAAGCGCGCGCACTAAAACATTCACCGCGGAGCGTTATAATCACGTTTTAAGCAACACATTGCGCGCTAGGTTACGCGCGCGCGCGAACACAACCCGTGTTCTAGGTTATTTTTTTAAAGCCGTCACTCATTTTTTTTAAATCTTTTATTACAGAGGCATATCTTTTGTAAAAAAAAACAAACAAAATAGAAAAACGTAAACAGATTTTTATCATTCATTAATAAATTATTCTATGGTCCCTTCAGATAGGATGTCCCATCTTTGACCCTCATCTCTCTTGTCATTCATTCAACCCTTTGAACTTCGCAAGTTCCTTATGGGACGAAATTGGGACATCGGATGCGATTTCAACCGTATTGTTGTTTTCTAAGATCCGCTCTTTGATAAAAATGTTTTCGTAAGTTAAGTAAGTAGGTATATCGCGCATCTTCCGTGTTTTTGTAAATGTTTTTATAAGCAAGACCTTACGTTTAAGTATTACGTTTTTCCTTAGGAGTAAAAAATAATTAAAATAACGACGGTCACGATGAAACTTTTTACTCAAATTCAAAATAAAATTCGTCATTAAAAAGTATAGTAAAGATTTTCGTTTTTTTTTAAAAGGATATCAAGCTAGGCTACTATTGAAAAAAAATAAAAAGAAAGATGCATCGGCCGGGAATCGAACCCGGGCCGCCCGCGTGGCAGGCGAGCATTCTACCACTGAACCACCGATGCTTGATACAAAATGGACAAAAATCTTAATCGATTACAATAGTAATAACGGTGATGCGTGAAGATATGTGCACAAGAGCACCTTTCACCTTGACGCGACGTTACCTGTATTTATAGGCATTATGACCAATAAAGATTTTATTATTATTATTATGATTGTATGCCAGTAACCAGATTGCGGACGTTCTCAAAAAAGGCAAGGTTAAGAGCACCCTAAACCGACGAGCATGCATGGAGAGGTTAATGAACATAGACGAAGCGAAAGTTGTGTGCCAGGATCGTAGCAAGTGGAAATCTATAGTCTCTGCCTACCCCTATGGGAAACAGGCGTGAAGCTATGTATGTATGTATGTATAAAATAAATATCTTGGGACACTTTTACACAGCACCATCTAGCCCCAAACTAAGCAGAGCTTGTACTATGGGTACTAGACAATGGATATAATACTTATATACTTTTTTTTGTTGTAAATACATACTTATAATATATAAGAAACACCCAGACAAACACAAACACCTAAGTTCATCACCTAAATGTTTGTGTCTTGTGGGAATCGAACCCACGACCTCGTGATCAGCAGTCCGGTACTCGAACCACTAGACCACAGACGTCGTCTGTATGTATATATATATAACTAGCTTCCCGCCAGCGGCTTCGCCCGCGTGGTCTTATAATTTTTTCCCCGTTTTTGCCTACATTTTTCATTACTACTCCGCTCCTATTAGTCGTAGCGTGATGATATATAGCCTATGTTACTCGGGGATAATGTAGCTTTCCAAATGTGAAAGAATTTTTGAAATCGGTCCAGTAGTTTCGGAGCCTATTCATTACAAACAAACAAACAAACAAATCTTTCCTCTTTATAATATTAGTATAGATGTCATGGACATGGAATCATTAACATATTGAACATGATGAGAAGTCTAAAGTGGCCTACCAGCTCCAACAAATACCTAAAGCTAATTTTAAAACAAAACAAATTTAATAAAAAGTGACGGTCCCTTGTAATAATTTTAATTAGATATTCTGTAACAGGCTGTACGATACCTATGTATTTTTTTTTCTGAATAAAAATTACAAACTTTTTTAATAATGCTCCCGAAGAGATAAAATTCAACAATAAAGCTCGTAGACTGAAGAATTTTTATAATTTTAATAGTGCCTTTTGAGTTCGATTCTCAGGTCGAGCAAAGTGTTATTGGGTTTTGCTATGAAATTCTCAACAGCAGCTCGGAGTTTGAATTTGTGGCCGGTTAATGGCTCGCCCCCTATTACATGGGACCTAAATATACCGGCGAACTGTAGGTGTACATTAGTACACCCCTGCCTTACCTGAAGAATATAGTCGTTCTGCGTAATATTCATGTAATATGAGCTCTATAGGAAAACTTTTCTTGAAGATTATTTATTCGTCGGGTACCGCATTCCCCATGATGATTTATGGTAAAAACTGACGTCAAATAAAATGGCGCCATCTGCTGGTTCTTATGAGTTTCTACTTTCTGTTTACTGCGCATTTAAGTTTTTAGACTGTCCATCGGTCGACTAAACTACTTTTGAGAATTTTAGTTACAGAATAGATGGGATATACCTGGAAAAATAGTGGAGGTGAAATCACCTACGAACTAAATTATACGTGCGTGCAAAAAAATCGGACCGCACTTTATTCTAAAACAAACGAAATCGGTCATAAAAATATAAAGCAATTTCATACGATACCCAGTCATAACAAACAACATAGCAAAAATAATAACATTTCAACACTTTTATTATTTTTTTGCTAGTACAATGAAAACCGACTCCAAAACAATATGTTGCCAATTTGTTTTAATGAAATAACAAAACACAAAGTTGTTTTAATATTAAATTTCAAAATAATATTCGAAATACAAACACAATCCAATACAATTTTATTTATAAAAATAAAAAAATATCGTTCTTAATTCAAAACCTTTGTTATTTGAATTTGAAATGGTAACTGCGATCCCGAAGCGACCTCATTATGTCTGGGTTACCTACAGTAAAAAATGTTCGCAACGAAATATCGTTTGACGGTGTACATATTTCACAAATGTACCCGGTTTAAATTTATGTTTTTGAGATCGGATGAATACCTACATAAATGTAGGAGCTGGTACCCATACAGCCTAGTGCCTAGTGACATAATATATTATGCGAGTAAAATTAATTCTTACGACTGGAAAGTCAGAACAAAAGACAGCAAAATATGTAGTCTGGAAATCGTATCAATAGATATGGTTTGTTACAAGTACCTACCTATTATATTAAGTAACACTAATTTTCAATACTTTCAAAGAAGATTATAGTGTACCCACAATAAATAGGTAGTAGACGGATCTCGATAAAGTTTTTTTATGCGTATATGTATTTTGAGTTCAATTGCTTCTAAAATGATTGGCCCAAAATGGCCTAGAACCGTGAAAAATCGAAAGAGGGTACAAGCCTGGTACGTAGGTACTTCTCTTTTCTTGCAGTCGCTACCGACTGCCTACTGCAAATCATCACTCCACATGGCCGCGCCGCTGCCCACTTCAGTAGGCACGCTTGCCTAGACGCGGTCTCAACTAAAAAACTCGTCTTTGTTTTGTTTGCTCCAAACATAATTTAGAATAGCTTTATTCGTAAGTTTCTACCTAAAAAGGTTTTATATATATATTTCTCCGTTGACAACACTGGTATATGTGGCATGAGATTCCTTCCGGGACGGGCAGAGTTCCAAGTGTCACGTACATGTCGTGTTGGACTGAAGTAAAAAGTAAAAACCATGTATTTTAATCTAGACATAATGTTTTTTATTTTATAGAATAATTTAATTTAATGATGTCGTTAACATTGGTGAGGTCAAGTGCATTGTTACTGCCAGTTTCAACCGTCTAAAAGGTCAAATGCATTGGTACTGTCAGTTTTAACCTGTGTATGACAAAATGTATAAACATGGATGTAGCTATGGCATAACGAGAAACTACGCCAGGTATTCTCTTACGTGAGAACTAGGTCATGTGATTGGCTTAAGTTTAGTCAACGTGACGTCATGGGCTGTGGTGCGGCTTTCAAACTTTACCGCACCGAGCCCACGATGACGTCACGATGCGCTTCTTATTATTATTATATAACAGTCGTAGCATCAGCTTGCTGTGCAGGTGCATCTATTCAAGTATTCAGCTGGTAACACCCAGTATTGAGTAAAGGCCTCTTCTATATTACTGGACTCTGTACTCTGTACTGTGTCCTGTGTACCCTGTACTTTGTACCCTGTACTGTGTAACCCTGTACTGTGTAACCATGTACTGTGTACCCTGTACTGTGTACTCTTTACTGTGTACCCTGTACTGTGTACTCTGTACTGTGTACTCCATTACCACTGTTGCCGATATTGTGCAAATCGCACAGACTGGTCAGAGAGGTAAGGGAAATTCGGCATCTGCTATGGTCCTAAGATCGCCTTGTCTTGCCAAGTGCAAAGCCTTACGCTCGGCTTATTGCCAAATCCAGGACTCACAAAAATCCAAAACAATTCTCATATCATCGAAATTTTATTTATTCGATAAAACTGTAAACAAAATGAAAACAAACAATAAAGTTCAGTAACAAGTGGATAGATTTATGAAAAATGTATAATTCATATGACGATCGATATTCATGTAAGTCTTGGGGTTTGCATAAAAAGATCAGTATGGGAGATAGGATAGGGTTGTCCCATTAAAATTCCAGATAAAACAATTACTTGGAATATTTCGAGAAACAAAATAAAAATAATGTATAAATGTAATGTATGCTGGCGCCATCTTGTACTTCCTAAACCTAAAAATGTTAAACGTGATTTTAAATGAGTATAATTACAATTCTGTGGCGTTTATTTAAATGGTTTTATTTCTATTTTTTTATAACTATATGCAAGTATGCATAATCATCTAAAAATGATAAAACTGTATTTAATTACTAGCTGCTCGCCTATTTAGTGCGAAAAAAGTTCGAGGTTTTCGAGCCATCTACAAAGATTCACATTCACAGACATTAATATGTTTTTTTTACAAGTGGCAGCCCTAGACACAATGCGTGCTATGGTAATACGAGTCCCTTTGTATGAGTTAAGCCTTGTCTTATTAAACTTACTTACTGGTTAGAATTTGGGCAATAAGATTCAGATGTAAAAGTTTTTGTATGTTTTCTTTTGTGTGTTTAGAATTAATGTGCTCATTGCACCTCCGATAAAATAGGGTCATAAGTCGAAAAACATCAATTTTGAGGAGAGCCAAAATTAAGCTATAAACTAAACCACAAATGTACTAGACAGTCCATATTCTTTCTAATATTTATTTAAATATATATGAGTATTAAATATTAAGAATGCTTCAAAATATATAATAAACTTCCTATGGAGATTAAAACCTTACCGATTAAACACCCTTCAAAAGGGCATTACGCAAATGGCTAACTGAAACGTGTTTCTATACATTGAAAGAATATTTCCAAGTAAAATATTAATGTATTGGTATGGTAGTAGATAATGCATGACAGTTTTTGCTTCACGATAAGGTACTTGCTAAATATTTGCATGTCATTATCTTTATGACGAAATATGATGGACTACACTATAAATATTATGTAACACCTTTTGTAACCATATTTGTAAGCAAATAAATATTTGAATTTGAATTTGAATTTGAATTTGAATTTGATTTGAATTTGAATTTGAATTTGAATTTGAATTTGAATTTGAATTTGAATTTGAATTTGAATTTGAATTTGAATTTGAATTTTCTAAAAATACTGTTTTATGGCAAATTCAGTTTTTCAATTTTCCTGAAAAAGGCCAGTTTTCGAGTTGTGACCCTATTTTATCGGATGTGCGACATACAGACTGACTCGATGGTCCCAAGCGCGACTGCTACGCAACCAGAGGTCCTGGGTGCGATTTTCGGGTCGAGCAGTGTTGTTGGGTTTTCTACACTAAATTATCAGGGGCAGCTCGGAGTCTGTGTGCCCGGTTAAACATCCTCGTGAACTATTGGTAAATATTAGTACACCTCTGCTAACCCTTTTGGGAACACAGCCGTGATGGTTGCTTCCGTAAATTATTACAGCAAAATGTCTAGACTATTATATTCTTATTCTTATACAATACAATTAGGTAACGAATTTGTAAATATTTTTAAAATATTATCTGAGTCACATAATTGATAAATGCGATAATGAAATACTTTATCATGTACATAATTAATTAACACACATACTAAAGAAAAAAAAAATACATCAACAATTAAAAAAAATAACAAAATGTACTTGCATCGGCCGGGAATCGAACCCGGGCCGCCCGCGTGGCAGGCGAGCATTCTACCACTGAACCACCGATGCTTGATACAAGTTGAACAAAAATCTCAACCGTTATCACAATAAATAACAGTGATGCGTGAAGATGTGTGCGCAAGAGCACCTTTCACCTTGACGTGACCTCGCTTCATGTAGTTCAAAGATAATATCGATCGCATCGCCGGCGCCGGTCATTACAACCGCGCCGTTTTATTTAACCTAAGCGTCAATTCAGATCAGGCAGAAAGATGTTCGAGCAATTTATAATGGTAATTAAATATCAAACTTATTCCATTTACACAAAGCAGAAATTAGTATGTAGCGTTAAAATTGGATAGGATTTAATTATTTTTTTGATACAGTACTTAGTACAGGACGACGTCTTTGGTCTAGTGGTTCGAGTACCGGACTGCTGATCACGAGGTCGTGGGTTCGATTCCCACAAGAGACAAATATTTATGTGATGATAAATGTAAGTATTTGTGTTTGTCTGGGTGTTTCCTATCTATACTAATATTATAAACAGGAAAGATTTGTTTGTTTGTTTGTTTGTTTGTTTGTTTGTTTGTAATGAATAGGCTCCGAAACTACTGGACCGATTTCAAAAATTCTTTCACCTTTGGAAAGCTACATTATCCCCGAGTAACATAGGCTATATATCATCACGCTACGACTAATAGGAGCGGAGTAGTAAAGAAAAATGTAGCAAAAACTGGGAAAAAATTATAAGACCACGCGGGCGAAGCCGCTGGCGGGAAGCTAGTGTATAATAAGTATGTATTTACAAAAAAAAAGTATATAAGTATTATATCCATTGTCTACTACCCATAGTACAAGCTCTGCTTAGTTTGGGACTAGATGGTGCTGTGTAAAAATGTCCCCAAAATATTAAAAAAAAAAAAAAAAATTGTAGGTACATTACCGTGACGGCTGAATTTCCCGAAGGGTAAGGCAAAGGTGTGTTTTTGAGGTACGTTTAGGTCCCATAAAATAAGGTAAGCCTAGGTCATCAACCGGGCACAAATCCACACTCGGATACTACTGGGAATTTCATAGAAAAACCCAATAACACTGCTTGACTTGGGAATCGAACTTAGGACCTCTAGCGTATCACTTTCACATTATAATACTAACTGCTGCCCGCGCCTTCACTCGCTTTTATATGTATTATTTTATATTATTCTAATGTTGCTATTATACTGTAACAGTTTCATCAGAGTTGAATTAGTTTTTGCGTGAAAGAGTAGAAAACATCCACCCATCCCTCCCTCACAAACTTTCTTATTTATAATATTATAACGGCCTGTTCTACCACCTCTTATAGGTTCCCGTTAAATTACGTAGCAGATAATTTCATACAAATTTAGTTATATTTTTTAACCCCTAACGCAAAAACGGCGGGGTGGCATCGTAGCTCCCGAACGGATGAACCGATTTTGATTTTGTTTGAAAGGTAAATTATTCGAGTGTTCCTAGCCATGTTTAGTGAAAAACGGTTAAAAATGGCCGTGAAACAGGCCCTAAGTAGGATAGGATTATAGGATATGGGTTTTTGTCAACTCATTAACAAATAAAGTAATGTATCAGTAACAAAAGTAATCAGTCAACAAAGCTTTGTACACATAAATTGATCCAACTTGTACTACTTGTATGCATAGTATGTGTATTCGTTGTTGCCCCGGAGCCACACAAACTTATACCGCACTAGTTGGTGATGTGACGTTTGCTACATACTGCGGAAATTGTGCAATTAGGACTGTTTGTGGTGTATAATGACATAAGAACATGTGCATAAGCCCAGAGGTCCAAGTCTGCTACTTCGAATGAATCAGACTTTTAAGTGAATTAAAAAACAGCAAAAATGATCATTTGAAATGAAGCCGAGAATGTAGCACGCAAACTCAAATAATATCTATTCCTAAATTATACGAATCGGGAAACACAGAAGCCGAATAGACTTTGGGTGTATGTAAAAATGTACGACACCCAAAGATCGAAGCTCCCATGTAATAGGGGGCAATATAATCTGCAACATAAACATACCGGCAAAGTATGTGTTTGTATGTTAAAACATACACACTCTTTTAAAACGTAAATACAATATCCTCCGTCACAGCAATTGTATTTTCATTTCAACTTCAGTTGAAACGAACTGTGCATTACCCTCATTAATAAGTACTCCATCGATAGTGGCACGAGTTCTAGAACTTTAAATGTGACGTCCGTCGCAGTTATAATAAAGATCAATATCGTCTGCATAATTACTGAAGCTACGATATTTCTGGAGTTGTTGCAATTCTAAGTATTGATTGTGGATGTTTCTTTGTGCCTTGTGCTTTCTTTGTCATTATTTACTGCCTACATGTCAACTAAGTATAGTTCGAATACCTGGAAGCTGATGACGTAGTCGTGTGTTTCTTTATTTATTTATAAATTTTTGTTCACACTGAAACAAACTGAAAGTTAAAAATAATTAGGACTATAATACTGCTTATGTTTATATGATATTGTTCTTATTTTCGTGTCAATGGTAAATCGTGTTATTTATAGAGTTTTAGCCCAGTAGGAAGCCACCTTAATTGCGGCATCCGTTGCGTTTATCAAGTCCTCGAAAGTGCAGTGAATGTGTCATGTGATTTTATGTGATGAATAGGTATAAGAATTGAATATGCAGTGTTTACTGATCTAGGTATTGCTTACTTGCCATATAAATAGGCACTTTTGAAAAGTCTAACTAGTTGCACAGTTCCAAAAAAGTGGGACTTATGGAGAAGAACCGGCAAGAAACTTTATATATTTTTTTAACATAAATATGTAAAAGTAACTTAAAATATAGCTAGCTTCATATTTATATAATCATAGTACCGAAGGAGCCATAGGTACCATAGTAGCGAAGCGAAGGCGGGTCGCTAGTAGGTAAATAAAAAAAAACAAAAAATATCTTGGGACATTTTTTACACAGCACCATCTAGTCCCAAACTAAGCAGAGCTTGTACTATGGGTACTAGACAATGGATATAATATACTTTTTTTTGTAAATACATACTTATAATACATATGAAACACCCAGACAAACACTTAAGTTCATCACAATAAATGTATGTGTCCTGTGGGAATCGAACCCACGACCTCGTGATCAGCAGTCCGGTACTCGAACCACTAGACCACAGACGTCAAATGAATAAACAAACAAACGAAAAAAGTCGAAAAACCTATTGATTTCTTTTATTAATAATTCTCATAATCAGAATTCTGCCACGATTCCTCAATAACATTAATCTTGAGAGAACCAATAAGTATTGCTTTTCATTATACTACAATAAACAATAATAAAATTCGTCCTTCAATTTGTTTGGCTGACTCATTTCTTATTAGTTTCTCTTTATATTAGAAATCTTACTTCTATATGGATTTATTTGTTATTTCTTATTAATCATAGACTTTTATATATCTACTGTAGATCGCTCGTTTCAATTAGGCTTCCTATTCTTTTTTGTACCTTTCTACTTTACATGATGGGTACATGTACAACGACTCTTATTTTTTGTAACTAAAGGTATTTATTAACTAACGTTAAAAGTGGGTAGTTTGAAATCTTTGAAAAACGTATTATTGGACCAACTCTGTTACCCAACATTATTACCACTTCGAAAAACAAATACAAACTCTTAAAAGTTGAAAAACTAGTGGCGAGCAAATTAACTACCTTACTTATCCAATTGTTACACTTCAGTGCATAAAATAAATATACTTCATTTTGCACGACATTGTAAACAGTGCAGTACAAGAAAACGGCACAAACTAAGTCCAGCTACGTTAAGCTCAGTGTTGAAAAACGCATCGATGCGTGGGACAACATCTCGTGGAAGGAACTTTCTGGAATATTGTGTACAGTTGTTTCATCGTCTTGAGAAAATACGGTGCGAGAAAATTGCGAGAAAACTAAGTAATTCCGAAGAGAACTCTTTATTTGTATAGACAAATAGAAACAATTCTTATTTACTGCAGCATTCATCCTCTATTTCTATTTGCAGTTGGAGGAGAAAAATGGCCCTAGTCTTTTCTAAATTGTTATGGAGTCAGTGTTGCTATGTGGTCGTGAAAGGTTCGGGGGAAAACTAATAGAAACTGGACGTGTCAAAAAGCGGCCCGCATGCTTGTTTGCCACCCTTGTGGTATAAAAAAAGAAAGTAAAAAATCTATGTGTTTGTTCCAGGCATCAGGTAGGATCGTGACTTCTCCAGCCACCTGTTAAGGGATAGTACCGACTGAAAACCGCATTAGCCTTCCCTTGTTAGTCATTACCCAATGCAAATACACATGCAACTCACTAACAACAAAATGGCTCTTATCCAAAAACTATTCGGAAACCGAGGATATGTTGAAAATCTCAATTTTGTAATAAGTGCCCTGTGTATGCTGTAGTTGATCGTGCCCGTATTTACATCTGCTACTAACTCTATGTATTGGTTCGCACCCACCCACCCACACACACACACACACACACACACGCGCGCGCGCACGCACACACACACACACACACACACACACACACGCACACACACACACACACACACACACACACACACACACACACACACACACACACACACACACACACACACACACACACACACACACACACACACACACACACACACACTTACACCTTCTTTCTTGTATCACTTTAGGATCACATTGTTCATATTTAGCTAATTGTTATTATATATTATTTAAGAGCAAATGTAGCTTATATTGTCACATGTACTAACACACTGATCGTTGTCTCGCAATGTAAGAGAGCCCTGGTGCCCATAACACAAGTTAAATCTTATCATGGGCACCAGAGTTTATCATTTATTTAGCGATAAATATATATGGGTATGTTTATGTTGTGTCTACCGTGTAAACTCTGTTGGATTAAATTATTATTATTATTTGTATCTCCTTTTACGGTATCACGGCATGCCTCCTGTGAGGGAGACATCCGGTCCTTTGGTAGGCTTGCGCGGGGACACAGGTCCAACGCGTAGAGACCCCTTGGAGAGCTTTAATCTAATGTGTAATGGGACACCGACCTGGGCTAATCCATAACTACACTTATGAAAATACAGCTATGGACTATCCCAGGTGAGTGCAAGAGCTATTGTAAAATATGAAAGCTAACTTTATTAAGGTCTATGGATGTGGGTGTTTAATGTACTATATTATAACTTCATATGCCGGAAGAAAACGGCGTCTGCCTTTGACCCTCGAACAAATATCCTTAGGGATGGCAGACGGTGACTCGCCAACTCACTAGCTGGGCCCCCCGAAAAGCTGCCAGAAGAGGCAGAAGGCGGCAACAGCGGTGTAAGCGGCTAAGGGTGTAGAGAGGTGCGGCCCCGGTTTCACCGTCGCGAGTCTTCAAAAGACCCGGATTGGGTTTCCCCGCTATTATGCCATTAGACACTTCCACCCCCGAGCATATAGCTCTGGCGGCCCCCCTCTGGCCGGCCAATTAAGGCAAGACAGAGTTGAGAGTCCTGCGGGCGCTCTTGGGGTTCCACTCCAGGTACCCGGTATGGGAAAACTAGAGACGAGGCCCTGACCGACTCTCTGGGGCACTAAGGACCGCAGTGTCGCCACTCACCATCAGCTCGCCACAAGCTGCCCTGCGGTTTGTGCGCTTTTCTTGACCTTATGACACATTTTTTTGTTTTATTATCACAGGTTTGTAAAAGCGGTTTTAATCTACCCTCCAGTTTTACGTTAGTCTCATGATGAGGTAACGCTTGTCCCAGAGGGGGTTTATTATTATTATTATTACAATTCTCGCCAATCTTATTGTCTGGCTTGAAGTTGGCACGAGCTAACTTCAACCTGGTCGTAAAAATCAGAGAAAGAAAAAAAAATTGCATTAAAACGAAATTATTTAAAACGAAAGCTTTCATTTTTATCTAATATACTCCAATATTTTTTAGCAGACTTCAAAAAGGAGGCAGTTCTTAATTCGAATGTTCTTCTCTGATTATTACGGCCGGACAATAAGATTGGCGAGAATTCAAGTACGTAGGTACGCAACGATAACTTTAGTACATCATGCTACTTTTTGTTTGTTCGTTTAATTTTCTTAAAAACTTCAAACAGCTGAAAAACAACATAATAAGGTAAAATTAAGTATTTTAATAAACAGTAGTACCTAATATTTCTAATGAGAAGCTATAGCGGGACGAGTAAATTTAATCACATTGGTTGTCGGACGCTCTAGTTGAATTACATCGCGTCGTGTAGTGTCTGCGCTAATTATGTATTCTTTGTCCCGACTTCTGCTTTATATTGTTTGTGTTTCTCGCCTTATTTAAGACGTGACTTCCCTTTTAGCTTTTATTAAGGGTAAGTCGGGGTTATGCGAAAGTTAACTTTTATTTGTTTTATCACAAATTGTTTTTATATGACAATAGAGAAACAGACGGGTCGATAATTGAATTATGTTTCTGAATATTTTCAATCCATTATGTAGGAACAACAAACAACTATATTATAACATAAGAGAAAGAAAATACATAGTATGAATAACAATGTTATATGAACTACTTTTAGAACATATATAAACTTTTAAAATTGTCAATCTTGGACAAGGCCTTGCGGAAAATTTACAATTGTCTGAGAACATTGTTTTTTAGCTTTAGTTTTCGTAATACTTGACTGTTGGGCAAAAAATCCAAAGAATAGAAACAAATTATTGCTTCATAATAGGAACTCTATTTGTAACATAGTAGATATCCATCGGGTCGTTGCAAGCTTGTAACATTCTAAACCTAATTTTCTCACTAGACTTTCACAAATTAGGTACAACGAGACACAGATGTTTCGCGTTTCTCATTGAAGGGAAACGGGTACTTATATTTCTGTCTTCATTGTATTTTAGTGTTTTACTAAGACAAGCCATGAGCCAAATTGCGTTTTCAAACCAGGTAATATTAAACCTTTCATAATATTAAATTTTAAGTATAATAAACTAACTTTGGTAAACTAAATAAGTACGTAGGTATCTGTAAACTGTGGGTGTATAATTAGTATACCTCTGCCTAACCTCTCGGGGAATAAGGCGTGACGGTATATATAAATCATTAAATGCCTAAAAAGCCATCTACATTGTTAAAACTTTCAAGTCTTAATCAACAAATCTTAGCTATCATTTTGTCTGCGTACCCTCTATAAAACTTTCACGGTTATCAAACCCAAACTCATTCGTTATCAACCATAACAGTATTAAGTAGAAGCCACCAAACATATTACAAAGCACGCGTGTACTTCGAACTAGTTCGACGGAGTTCGGAACTTCGGTAAAACTGTAATAGGGGTATAAATTCTATAACGCCATTAGCTGGCGCCACCAACTAAATTAAACTGGCATTTTTGTTCAAAACTCAAGCGGGAACGAGTTAAGCCTGTGACTCACGTAGCTATAATTATATATATTATATATATACCTACTAACTGTTGCGTTCCATCACAACAACAGTGCAACAACAAAATGAAAAACAAAATGTAAATCGCCATTTTGTTGTGGTGGCCATCTTGGATTTCAAATTTATTATGGTGTATAGTATTCTACTAGTCAAGCCGTTCATTTGATATCAGTATTGAGGGAGTTGTGAAGTAATATGTAATCCGCATTCAATCATGTTGTGGCGGCGGCCATCTTGGACCGATGTTAATCAAACATAGCTAAGAACACTCCCGACTAATTCACATTTCAACCAAAAAAAAACAATATCAAACCGGTCCATCCGTTCGGGAGTTACCTAAGATGAAATAGACAGATAGACACACACACACACAGGCACACACACACAGGCGCACACACACACACACACACACACTCACAATCCTCAAAGAAAGGTTGCAAATGTGTAGTGTATGTGAATGTAATGTGTAGAACAAACAACGAAATGCAATTTCCGAACGCACAAGCATCCCAAATGTTTGCCATCCCTACTTTGCCTGCGTCCCGAAGCTCGAGCACTTTGCAAAGTCACAAATGAAGTTGCCGTGTACACCAAATGAATAAGTAAACGCAGTAATGGCGCTAAGGTGCATTCTGATTTAGTGCCGCAAGAGATTCTGGTTGCTTTTTAGTAGACAGAGTATGCGAAGGGTTTTTTTATTTTTTTATTTAGGATTAACTTAAAAAGTCTCTTCCAGCAGAAGGATCTTACCAATTTACGACGTCTGTGGTCTAGTGGTTCGAGTACCGGACTGCTGATCACGAGGTCGTGGGTTCAATTCCCACAGGACACACAAACATTTATTGTGATGAACATAAGTGTCTAGTACCCATAGTACAAGCTCTGCTTAGTTTGGGACTAGATGGTGCTGTGTAAAAATGTCTTAGGATATATTTATTATTATTATTTGGCTACAAGCTTTCTGCTAGCAGCTGCGCTCGCGTGGTCTGGATATTTGTTATAAATCATAACTTATGGACCCGGGGATAGTATATTCGTAGCTTCCCAACGGTAAAAGAATTTTTCAAATCGGTTCAGTAGTTTCGGAGCCTATTCAATTCAAGCAAACAAACAATCAATAAAATCTTTTCCTTTCCCTTTACAATAATTAGTATAGATAGGCAGAGTGGTGTACTAATGTACACCCATAGTTCGCCGATTTTTTCAAGTCCTATGTAATAGAGGAAGAATCATCGGTGAAGGAAAACATCGTGAGGAAACCTGCATTGAAGTCTGCCAACCCGCATTAGGCTAGCGTGGTGGCCTAATCCCTCTCATACTGAGAGGAGACCTGTTCCCACCAGTGGGACAGTATATGGGTTGATTATTATTTATGTAATAGAGGGCGAGCCTATTGCCATTTTGGGCACAAATCTAAACTCCGAGAATTTCATTGAAAACCCCAATAACACTGCTCAACCTGGGAACCAAACCGAGCTTCAGCGGGTTCATCCAATTATTAAAATAAATAAATATTTTTTTAGCCTAAGTTACTGGTTAGGACCTATCTGCGAGTGAAAGTCCCGTCAAAATCCGTCATGCCGTTTCAGAAATAAGCCAGAACAAAAAGACAGCCAAAATGATTTTTTGATATGAGTATCTACCGTATATATATACTTTCATAATGCATGTAGTGAAAATCTGTTAATTGGAAATGACAAACGGACACTTCAATTTTCTTTATTTGTATTTGTATAGATAACCTCATTTCAGACAAGCACAAGGAAACGAACTGTCAACTGCCACCAAAAAATAATCGTCATGAATTTAAAGAGGGCACCAAATTGATGATCGTATTAGAGATAATAAATCGACGCTCTCCCGGCTACCTTTTACTTTGTTAGGTAAATACAATAGACGAGGCTGTAGCAGTAGCTGAGCGAGTCGGAGCGAGATGAACGAGGTTGAAAATGTACGGCAACGGAGAGTAATTTTGCATTGAGCGGGTGTGTATAGTCGACCACAAAATTGCTTTACCAATCTTAACAAAAACTTCGGTCTAAATTTAAATTTACTAAGGCTCTCTTTTTGTTTTTTTTTTAAGCATTTTCCATGCTAAGATTACAAGTTATTTTTAATGAAAGAAAAAATCGGCGGGCGGGCAGGATTCGAACCTGCGCCTTCTGGTTCGGTACACCAGACACTCTGACCACTAAGCCACCGCTCGCCCTATACCATCGCCATATACCGTTCGGTGTCGAATCCTGCCCGCCCGCCGATTTTTTCCTTCATTAAAAATAACTTTACTAAGGCTCATTATTAATCTGTCACTCCTCTTCGTCACTTCTCTTCCGTCAAATTTACATTTACTAAGGTTCATTATCAATCGGTCTTGTAAGCAAAAATAGACCTTGTTGTTTTGTGATGTGCAAACGACATTCACTCTAAGGGTCATCATCAACCCATTAACTGTCCCACGGCTGGGTACGGATCTCCTCTCAGTATGATAGGGATTAGGCCTAACGCTGGCCTAATGCAGGTTGGCAGACTTCACATGCTGTCGGGAATATCTCTCAGACATGCAGGTTTCCTCACGATGTTTTCCTTCACCGTTAAAGCGAGTGATAATTACGCACATGATTTCGAGGTGCGTGCCTTGGATTCGAGATTGAGACCTTTGACTTGGCAGTCCAGTGGTCATACCCCTAGGCTATCACTGCTTTGTCACTCTAAGGGTAGTTAAGCAATTTCATGGTTGATTATACATAGGTAAACTTACTACAACATAATTTTTAATGTCTCATATAAAGGGAGGAAGGTTGGATATAGGCTCATATTTCCAGTTAACATTAACTGGGCACATTAAAAACTCCGAGCTGCTACTGAGAATTTCATAGGAAATAACTAATAACACTTTACTCGAGCTGGGAATCGAACCTAGACTCGACAGTACCTACATAGGATTGACCATATATCACATTTATATTTATGATAATTCATGCAGTATTATGAAGCTATAAAATTCCTCTTCCTCATTCCTGCAGCGCTTTTTTCACATACATAATCCTGGCTTTTTTGTGGAAATACCTTTTGTTATTTCTCTATTGAGCTCACTTCAGCTGAATTAACACGTTCGCACGATATGATAGAGGGGAGGAATAACATTCCACCGCACATTGTTAATAAGGGTGTTTTTCCTACAATGGGCTGTGAGGTACCTACAGATTTTGTTTATTATCTAAATCTGCGTGAAGCTAGGCAGAGTATGGAATGATTTTTCGTGTGTATCTTCTAAATAATTTGGAAGATTTTAATAAATATTGTGTTCTATAAAAGGTGTTTCGGATTGAAGTTTAGATATTTACTTATTAAAACTCTTGCACTATCTTACTGGCGGACAACGCCCCGCTTAAACCGGTGATCGGTCTAGAAAATATCAAATGTTGCATAGGAATTCCTTAAACATAATATGAGCACTATGAGTGATAATGGGAAATACACATGGAAATTGGAAATAAAACTCATCATGAGAAATACAGTTGGTTTTAGGTACAAGAAACGAGGTTATTTATTTATTAATGCTTAATTTACAGGGGCATACCAAAGCTGTCTTGACATCGTAGACATTATTGCAAAAAAAATATTGTAAATATTAGTGATTTGTCATTATTTTTCCAGTATTGTACGATTTTATAAAGGTGAGCTACATTTCTGCTTACAGTAGTACTACAGCTTTATAGGATTAACCTTATTAATTGGCACGCATCGGACAAATCGCGTGAAACATCAAAATTGTTCAGCTGTGTGCCTTATTTGTTGGCACAGAAAAGATAACAAGCAATCATTTACATTATAAAGCACAATTCGCGAATATTTCGCTTAATTTATGTTTTATCGTTGAATGTTTAAAATGTTCGGCATTTCATAATTGTTTATTGTACAATGTGAATCAAATGAATCCACTGACGAGGGCATTGGCATATTTATTTATCATTTAATTTAGCATATTATCATAAATTGTTGTGATAGCCTACGGGTATGACCACTGGACTACCAAGTCAAAGGTCTCAAGTTCGAATCCAAGGCACGCACCTCTGTCTTTTCGAAATCATGTGCGTAATTATCACGCGCTTTAACGGTGAAGGAAAACATCGTGAAGAAACCTGTATGCCTGAGAGATGTTCTCGACGGCATGTGAAGTCTGCCAACCCGCACTAGGGCAGCGTGGTGGACTATAGCCTAATCCCTCTCATACTGGGGGGCTAGACAAGTTGCATTTTGACATTCGAATCGACAAACAAAATGTATGGAAATGACACAAGCTTTCGACAAATCGGGCTGTCACTAATGTCATTTCCATACATTTTGTTTATCGATTCGAATGTCAAAATGCAACTTGTCTAGCCCCCCTGAGAGTAGACCCCAGGAGTGCGACGATTAATGGGTTGATGATGATTATGAGGTGTAGAAAAGTTTTATGTAGGTTTTTCTATGAAATTGTGTCTATCCCTTCTGCGACTAGTGGTATGATCTCACGAAAAGGAAATACCATTTCACATTAGTAAACATTATTGTTCATCGTTTTATTCAACCCATATTTGTCCAACAGCAATTTGCAGCACTATTTGTTCGGAAACAATTCGACAAAATAGTTTGTTTTGATTGGATATCGGTGGAATGAGCAGCGCGCAGTGAATACAGAAGCGTAACGATGAATACAGTTTGCTGTTGCAGTTGGAATGTAGAATGTGACAAATGTTGATATGCCCGGGCATTTGGCGATGAAATTATAATAATAATATCCTGGGACATTTTACACAGCACCATCTAGTCCCAAACTAAGCAGAGCTTGTACTATAGGTACTAGACAATGGATATAATACTTATATACTTTTTTTTTGTAAATATATACTTATAATACATAGGAAACACCCAGACAAACACAAACACTTAAATTCATCACAATAAATGTTTGTGTCCTGTGGGAATCGAACCCACGACCTCGTGATCAGCAGTCCGGTACTCGAACCACTAGACCACAGACGTCGTCGATGATCAATTCACCGAAGGGTTAGACAGAGAGGTGTACTTGAAGCCTACTCAATTCGCCGGTTTGTTTAGTTCTCATGTAATAGGTGGCGGTCCCTGTGGAAGTTTATGGAAGTAGAAGTCTATGAAGCCTTTGTTCAGCAGTGGACCTCTTTTGGCTGACATGATTATGATGATGATGAAATAGGTGACGAGCATATTCCTATCAATCGGGCACGGGCTTTGCTCGACCTACAGCGCGATTGCTAGAGGTCCTCGGTATCAAACCTTGTTTCTCGAGTGCAGTACTATTGGTATTTTTCTATGAAATTATTAGGTAGCAACTTGGAATTTGTATTTTCTTCTTTTTAGTTCAGATAATGGAAATAGGCTCGCCTCACATGAGAGTTACCAAATACCGGGAACTGTGTTCATCAAATATATACCTTTGCCTAACCCATAATATGTATAATAAGCATGATGTTATGTTATGTTTTATATACCAACACTACCTAACTCACAACTCAATTTCGTTCCATAAAAATCAAATTGAAAAACACAATTTATTCTGAACCGACACAACAAACCGTTTTCAGTAAAAACATTTTCAATTTGCGTCGTTTCAGGTAAACAAGTTCACAATAAAAATATTTCCTGAACATTCCATTTCGTGGGAAATCTCTTGCATTCGTTTTCAGTCTAGATTTGTCTCCTGCTGGGTATTTAGATATAAAATGAATTGAGATTTAGTAAACATACTGTAGTATGTAGTTAATTTGTAGCTTAAATTTCTGGACTAATTTACCTGAAGAATCTACTGTATAAAACAAAGTCGGGTTTGTTACCAACACTTATAACTCGAGAACTGATGGACCGATTTTCGTGGTTTTTGATTTGTTGGATTTGTCTCCGCCCCGAATAACAAACTTGGTGCGAGCGAAGCTGTGGTAAGAAGCTAGTATAAGATGAAGCGAAGGGGCTTATAATGAGGATAATTTTTGCTCGGAGGTAGAAACTCTTGGGGTCTGGGTGGCTGGTAATCAGCCTTACGTCGGAGTCTGTTGTAAAGCTCTTTTGTGTGTGTTCTGCCATGACTTTTGTGCGTAAGAGCCAATTTACCCTCTCGGCTGCTCTGCAGTTGGTACATCTATAATAATATTATAAAGAGAATACATTTGTATTTTTGTATGTTTGTAATGAGTAAACTCAAAACGCACCGGAAAGCGCAGCGTGGGTCGGCCTCCAACAAGATGGACCGATGACCTGGTAAAGGTCGCTGGAAGTCGCTGGATGCAGGTAGCATGCGTCCGGTCCCTGTGGAAGTCAATGGGGGAAGCCTTTGTTCAGCAGTGGACCTCTTTTGGCTGATATGATGATGATGAAACTCAAAACTAATGGACCGATTTCAAATATTATTTCACCTTTAGAAAGCAACCTACATCATTATTTTTTTATAGATCTAGTAAGAAAGCTAATAACGTATAGGTATGTGTTAATATCGATAAAATTCTGTGAGTACAGTCACGAGCAAAAACATGTATACAGTAACAAAAGTGCTAAAGCGATTTTTTCATGAATGAACAATTGCAACTTTGTGATAACACCAATATGTCACTATAGTATTGGTTCGTACAGTTTGCGCCAAACTTATTGTCCGGGTTGAAGTTGGCACGAGCAATTTTAACCCTGTCGTAAAAATCGGAGAAATAAAAATATCGGATTGTAATAAATAAAAACTAAAGCTCAAGTCGTAGGCAGTCGTTTTAAATCATTTTAATCCAATATTTTTCTTCCTCCGATTTTAACGGCAGGGTTAAAGTTAGCTCGTGCCAACTTCAACCCGGACAATAAGTTTGGCGAGAACTGTAAATAATGTGTTCGTAATAATATCACAATAGTTCTATTAGTATTTTAGGAGAAAATTGCTTTAGCACTTTTGTTAGTGTTTTTGCTTATGACTGTACAGTAACAATAAAGCCGATGTGAGACTTATGAAAGTAGATACCAAACATTGCAGACTATAAATTATATTTATTTGTAAACCGTGGCTTGGCACTTCTCCAAGTTAAGAAGGAGAAGAATTGGAAGTGCAACGCTGACGTGACAATGAAAATCGTTGCTTATCTCTATGATAAATGTGCTTCCTAAAGCCCACTGCCAACAAACCCGTTTGTATTTCGAGCTGCGATCTATGTGCAAGGCTTGCAAAAAGGTATACATACCATCATACCACTAGTCGCAGAAGGGATAGACACAATTTCATAGAAAAACCTACATAAAACTTTTCTACACCTCATAATCATCATCAACCCATTAATCGTCGCACTCCTGGGGTCTACTCTCAGGGGGGCTAGACAAGTTGCATTTTGACATTCGAATCGATAAACAAAATGTATGGAAATGACATTAGTGACAGCCCGATTTGTCGAAAGCTTGTGTCATTTCCATAAATCCAAAAACACTAACAAAAGTGCTAAAGCAATTTTCTCCTAAAATACTAATAGAACTATTGTGATATTATTACGAACACATTATTTACAGTTCTCGCCAAACTTATTGTCCGGGTTGAAGTTGGCACGAGCTAACTTTAACCCTGCCGTTAAAATCGGAGGAAGAAAAATATTGGATTAAAATGATTTAAAACGACTGCCTACGACTTGAGCTTTAGTTTTTATTTATTACAATCCGATATTTTTATTTCTCCGATTTTTACGACAGGGTTAAAATTGCTCGTGCCAACTTCAACCCGGACAATAAGTTTGGCGCAAACTGTACGAACCAATACTATAGTGACATATTGGTGTTATCACAAAGTTGCAATTGTTCATTCATGAAAAAATCGCTTTAGCACTTTTGTTACTGTATACATGTTTTTGCTCGTGACTGTACTCACAGAATTTTATCGATATTAACACATACCTATACGTTATTAGCTTTCTTACTAGATCTATAAAAAAATAATGATGTAGGTTGCTTTCTAAAGGTGAAATAATATTTGAAATCGGTCCATTAGTTTTGAGTTTCATCATCATCATATCAGCCAAAAGAGGTCCACTGCTGAACAAAGGCTTCCCCCATTGACTTCCACAGGGACCGGACGCATGCTACCTGCATCCAGCGACTTCCAGCGACCTTTACCAGGTCATCGGTCCATCTTGTTGGAGGCCGACCCACGCTGCGCTTTCCGGTGCGTTTTGAGTTTACTCATTACAAACATACAAAAATACAAATGTATTCTCTTTATAATATTATTATAGATGTACCAACTGCAGAGCAGCCGAGAGGGTAAATTGGCTCTTACGCACAAAAGTCATGGCAGAACACACACAAAAGAGCTTTACAACAGACTCCGACGTAAGGCTGATTACCAGCCACCCAGACCCCAAGAGTTTCTACCTCCGAGCAAAAATTATCCTCATTATAAGCCCCTTCGCTTCATCTTATACTAGCTTCTTACCACAGCTTCGCTCGCACCAAGTTTGTTATTCGGGGCGGAGACAAATCCAACAAATCAAAAACCACGAAAATCGGTCCATCAGTTCTCGAGTTATAAGTGTTGGTAACAAACCCGACTTTGTTTTATACAGTAGATTCTTCAGGTAAATTAGTCCAGAAATTTAAGCTACAAATTAACTACATACTACAGTATGTTTACTAAATCTCAATTCATTTTATATCTAAATACCCAGCAGGAGACAAATCTAGACTGAAAACGAATGCAAGAGATTTCCCACGAAATGGAATGTTCAGGAAATATTTTTATTGTGAACTTGTTTACCTGAAACGACGCAAATTGAAAATGTTTTTACTGAAAACGGTTTGTTGTGTCGGTTCAGAATAAATTGTGTTTTTCAATTTGATTTTTATGGAACGAAATTGAGTTGTGAGTTAGGTAGTGTTGGTATATAAAACATAACATAACATCATGCTTATTATACATATTATGGGTTAGGCAAAGGTATATATTTGATGAACACAGTTCCCGGTATTTGGTAACTCTCATGTGAGGCGAGCCTATTTCCATTATCTGAACTAAAAAGAAGAAAATACAAATTCCAAGTTGCTACCTAATAATTTCATAGAAAAATACCAATAGTACTGCACTCGAGAAACAAGGTTTGATACCGAGGACCTCTAGCAATCGCGCTGTAGGTCGAGCAAAGCCCGTGCCCGATTGATAGGAATATGCTCGTCACCTATTTCATCATCATCATAATCATGTCAGCCAAAAGAGGTCCACTGCTGAACAAAGGCTTCATAGACTTCTACTTCCATAAACTTCCACAGGGACCGCCACCTATTACATGAGAACTAAACAAACCGGCGAATTGAGTAGGCTTCAAGTACACCTCTCTGTCTAACCCTTCGGTGAATTGATCATCGACGACGTCTGTGGTCTAGTGGTTCGAGTACCGGACTGCTGATCACGAGGTCGTGGGTTCGATTCCCACAGGACACAAACATTTATTGTGATGAATTTAAGTGTTTGTGTTTGTCTGGGTGTTTCCTATGTATTATAAGTATATATTTACAAAAAAAAAGTATATAAGTATTATATCCATTGTCTAGTACCTATAGTACAAGCTCTGCTTAGTTTGGGACTAGATGGTGCTGTGTAAAATGTCCCAGGATATTATTATTATAATTTCATCGCCAAATGCCCGGGCATATCAACATTTGTCACATTCTACATTCCAACTGCAACAGCAAACTGTATTCATCGTTACGCTTCTGTATTCACTGCGCGCTGCTCATTCCACCGATATCCAATCAAAACAAACTATTTTGTCGAATTGTTTCCGAACAAATAGTGCTGCAAATTGCTGTTGGACAAATATGGGTTGAATAAAACGATGAACAATAATGTTTACTAATGTGAAATGGTATTTCCTTTTCGTGAGATGATAAGGAAATGAGGTTTGTTTGTTTATTTATTACTAGCTTTCCGCCAAAAGCTTCGCCCGCATGGTCTTATAAATTTTCCCCCGTTTTTGCAATATTTTTCATTGCTACTCCGCTCCTATTAGTCGTAGTTTGATGGTATATAGCTTATAGCCTTATGGGCTATCTAACACTGAAACAATTTTTCAAATCGGTCCAGTAGTTTCGGAGCCTATCCAATATAAACAAACAAACAATCAAATCTTTCCTCTTTATAATATTAGTATAGATTATAATAATCAACATATACATTATACACTAATATTGTCCCACTACTGGGCACGGGTCTCCTTTCAGTATGAGAGGGATTAGGCTTTAGTCCACCACGCTAGCCTAATGCAGGTTGGCAGACTTCACATGTCGTCGAGAAAATCTCTCAGGCATGCAGGTTTCCTCACGATGTTTTCCTTCACCGTTAAAGCGAGTGATAATTACGCACATGATTTCGAAATGTCAGTGGTGCGTGCCTTGGATTCGAAGTCGAGACCTTTGACTTGGCAGTCCAGTGGCCATACCCCTAGGCTATCACTGCTTTTTATATAGTATAGATTAGTATTAGTATAATAGTTACTATACTGATCACTACAGTATCTATAGGATTGAATAATTCCCACAGGATTGGGAAAACTAGATAATCGCGAGTAAAACCGCGGAGAACTGCTAGTACCCAATAATATTTATTCTTTACGAAACTGAACAAGTACTAGAAAATCTCTAAGCTATGAGGATGAGGAGGAATTTAATCGAAGCTGGGCCCCAAAAGCAATGACGAAAGTTCCCGTGGTCGCCCGTATACAACATACATTATTCAATAAGTCCATTCCGCGAGTGTGGGCCACAAAATTGGCGAGACGCTGAAATAATTGTCCCTCTGTCCGCATATACTACGCAAGTTAGTTGTCATGGCAATGAGATGCCAGACAGTAGGTTGATAGCAAGACTGAACGCCCCAGCCAATGGTTTTATCTTGCATTAAAGAAGGTCTTTAATGCAAGATAAAACCAAGAATAAGGTAATTAATTCTTAGGAATGATTTACTCTTACCTAAAGTATAAAGCTTTCATTACCTTACATTTTCTTCCTATTAGTTTGTCGATTCGAATGTCAAATTGCCACTTGTCTAGGCCCCTGCCCCTAACGGCTGCTTTCAAGGCCCCAAACTCAAAAGGTAGTAGAAGTGCAGGCCCCCAGCTCTTGGCCTAACCAATTGTACGGTGAATAAGCATTTCAATTTAGCTGAAGCGGACTAGCCTCGACAACTTTCAGTAATAGCTGACTCAGATTTCTATTAGATGTTGGAACACGTACTATTAATGTATTATAAGACGTAAAGAGGTTTCAATTAGGTATAGTGATAGATAGAAAGAGAATATTATGGTAAATGTGGTTATGGCAATTGGAGGAGCTCGTGGCTAAGCTATAACTACGCTGATCAACTGATCTGCAAGGTTAAGCTACGCTTGCCGAGGTCAGTCTGTGGATGGGTGACCATTATTAACACATCGAGACCCCTCCGTGCCTCGGAGAGCACGTAAAGCCATCGGTACCGGTTGTCAAACGAACACCTATGATCATTGTTAGCGGTAGTCAGAAGCCCAAAAAGCCTGACAACCAGTCTATCCTTCGAATATCGGTATTGCCCAGAAATTGGGTTGCGGAGGTCTGATGGCAGTCGCTCCGTGCAAAATACTGATATTCAGCCGCATCTGGTTAGACTGGAAGCCAAACCCCAACATGGTTGGGAAAAAGGCTGGGAAAAAGATGATAATGGTTATGGCAAGCACTAAAAAACTATCTCGTTACTCAGTGTTCAAAAACGCTGTTATTACGCTGAATTGGGCCTAGCCAAGTTGTAATCTCTTGTTCGGAACGACAAACGAGTGGAAACAAAATGTATGGGAATGACATGAGCTTTCTACAAGTCAAATGACGTTTATAAATGTCATTCCCATATATTTTGTTAATAGTCGGTTATCGATCCTAACGTTAGATTGCAAGTAGGCTAGGCCTTTCGATTCCCTGGTCGAGTAAAGTGTTATTGGGTTTATCTTCCACAGGTGATCGTTAGGCGCTTATTCAAGTCAGGTTTTCAGTTTTCTTTTATCTAGATTAAACCTGATATTTTTTGTCATGCATCTGTTCCTTTTTCGGTCTGTCCCCTCTTTTTCAGGCGTACCTATATAATAAGTATCTACTCACATTTTAAAACAATAACAACACAACAAAACACAACAAAACAGGTGGTACAATATTGTACCACCTGTTTTTGATATGCTCAAATATAAATTTAAAACATTATTCTTTTCTCATCCCAACGATCTGTCAAAATAGGATTTATGAAAATTCATCCCTTTACTTGAAATTGTCACGAACACTCGAAATGAAGGCGACGTTTTAAAAAGAAAACATTTACTTAAAAATATGAAACATTTATAAGGTAGGAGATGAAAGACAAAAGGAGAAATACACAAAAGGCTCAAACGAGACGACCCATTTTCAAAACGTATTTCAAAGAACCTCTCCCTGTATCTAAATCCGCACGGTTAGGACGCGTTCACACGCGTGACTAGTGAAGCACTTTTGTTTTTGCCAGTCGGGTAAAAATAGAAAACCGTTAAGTATCACATATTATTATTTTATAATAGCCTGTAATGTCCCACTATTACTGTCGAAAGCCCAACTCTAATATGACAAACAAAAAATAAAAAATGCCACATAAAATATTAAGTGCCATACTTTGCCCCGTGCCATAGTACAATGGCAAAACCTCTACTACTACTTTTCCCCGTATAGAGACGGGTTAGAATGCATTCCTCATTACCATTCAGATCAGCACTTCGTAATAGGCGAAAATGTTGAGTGTCTAGCGACCACCCTTACGTCAGAGTCTTCTGTAAAGCACCTCTGTGTGTTCCGACTTCTGCTGATCAGAACCAGTTTCCTCCCGGTTTCTTTGTAGTTGGTAGAGGTTTTTAAGGGTTTGACATCAGCAACGCTTCGAAGACAAGTAGCAATTTGACATTCGAATCCTTTCGACAAATCAGGCTGTCACTAATGTCATTTCCATACATTTTGTTTATATTCGTTTGTAGCGACATCTATTGCGCTACATAAGATCTTCTACGAAGCTAAAATCCTGAACCGTGCAAGCTTTACCGTGCAACTTGCATAATTATATACAACCGCCCGACATCAACCGTCGGGCAGTGGCCCGCCAGGCATAACACCCGCCTGGTCGGAGGATCCTCCCTTTGGTGCGAGGGACAACACACCTCGTCTCTCCAAACGTTCGTCGATTCGAATGTCAAATTGTTGTCTGGTGATGCAGGTCCATGAGTTACCATCAGGTAGATAATCTACTCATTTGCTGACATTAAACCATAAAAAAACTAAAAGTCTGCAAAGCTATTTTTATTGCGCCTCTTTCCTAGCCTTTCGCGTGAACACCCCCCTTGGTGGCGACTCGAGGCGCCGAGATAAGTATTCACGAACGTGCTTCACATTACATTAAAGACATTTGGGTGGCAAACGAGCGTTCTACAACTTACTAACGGGCTTAGCGACGTCATCGAGTGTTCATACTTCGTCATCGTTTTATTTGTGCGCGTTTAGTTAGGAATTGCAGTGATATTTTTTTATTATTTCATACTTTATATATATTTACATAATGTACAAATTCAAATTCAGGCGAGCACTCGGATCCCGCGGCCCGAGCGTTTCGACCCCAAACGGCTGAAAACTATAGTTCCCATTAAGGTTACTATATTTGCGCCGCTTGAGGGTCTCCGCCGCCGCGGCCGCAGCGCCACCACAGCCCGCCGAGCTTGGAAAATGAGATGGAGCAAGGGTGTCGACGCAAGTTGCATCCCACACCAAAGGCCTACCCAACTTCCAAGGTAATAGTGACATACCGTCTGGTCTCTTCCCATCGTCAAGTATTATTGCAGTGGTAGGGTTACTACTTTTATTGAATACTTGCGATCCGCCCTTGCTCCGCTTCGGGTACTACTATGAAGCCTATATTTTAAGTAAGACCTCTATCAATACATCGGTAAAAACTGCATTCAATTCAATGCAGCAGTTTTTGCTTGATGCAAGTATAAACGAACAGACATAGACTAAAGTTCTAATTTTCATCATTCCATAACGCCTGTTTTCTCCGAAAGATTAGGCATAGACGTACTAATGTACACCCACAATTCGCCGGTATTTTAAGGTTCCATGTAATTAACTAGGTGCATGCATAGGTACATAACTGATTCGGAGAATAACCCAATACATTGCCTCTAGCAGGCCAGTTGCGCTTAGGACTACCTATTAAGCTGAACTATTATGGCTTAGAAAAGCATATAATTATTAATGTACATAATTGGGATGTGCCAATTTAATTTAAACAATATCTACTAGAGAATGCTGTACCTATTATCTTTTTATTGAGCATCTCCGTAACGCGTTGTATTTTTATTAGCAAACATTAGGAGCGAGGTCAGATCAAGGTGAAAGGTGCTCTTGCGCACATCTTCACTTTTACTTCTCTTAAACATGTTTGTATGCTTTGTGATATGTATTTTTATGTTACAAGTATCAAGCATCGGTGGTTCAGTGGTAGAATGCTCGCCTGCCACGCGGGCGGCCCGGGTTCGATTCCCGGCCGATGCAATTACTTTTGCATTTTTGTTATATTTTTTTCACTTCACAAAACCTTTAAGAAAATCGCTCAGGCATGCAGGTTTCCTCACGATGTTTTTGTTAACAGTTGTAAACGAGTGATTATTAATCATAATAGGTACGCACATGATCACGAAAAGTCAGAGGTGGCTTGGATTTAAAAAAATGCTGGTTCTTAGTAACTTACTCAATATAATTTATCTACAAACTTTCACAATAAAATGTTTTTGCTGACCGTGCAATTTAAAACACCATAATATATTGACACTATATTTGCAATTATAAATATGAAGCATCGGTGGTTCAGTGGTAGAATGCTCGCCTGCCACGCGGGCGGCCCGGGTTCGATTCCCGGCCGATGCAATTACTTTTGCATTTTTGTTATATTTTTTGTTTAATGTAGATTTTTTAATAATCGTTTAAATCATATTCATCATTAACTTAACAGGGGTCCTCTTTCAGAATGAAAGGGGTTAGGCTATAGTCCACCACGTCGGACAAGTCCGGTTTGGCAGTTCACACACCTTCAAGAAAATCTCTCAGGCATGCAGGTTTCCTCACTATGTTTTCCTTCACCGTTGTAAGCGAGTGATAACTAATTATTAATAGGTACTAGGTACGCAATGTACGCATATGATCACGAAAAGTCAGAGGTGACTTGGATTCAAAAGAGCTGATTCTTAGTAAATTGCTCAATATAATATTTATCTACCAACTTTCACAATATGCCTTTGAATGTTTTTGCTGACCGTGCATTTTCAAATAGCATATATTAGCACTATATTTGCATTATAAATATGAAGCATCGGTGGTTCAGTGGTAGAATGCTCGCCTGCCACGCGGGCGGCCCGGGTTCGATTCCCGGCCGATGCATATTCTTTTACTATTTTGATAAAATTTGCTGCAATGCGACGTAGGTAGGTAATAGTGATCCTTTTAGACAGTGACTTACGTTATATTGAACATGTTAACATGAAGATCAGAAATGCATTTTATAGGCTGAAGGTGCTCTACGGTCTAAGGCAGTACCTTACAGAAAAAGTAAGGTTAACTCTCGTGGAATCTTTAGTACTTTCTCAATTTAACTATTGTGACACAGTATATGGACCAAGACTATTTGCAAAAACATCACATGCCATCCAGCGCGTACAAAATGCTTGCGCACGCTTCTGCTTCCATATTCCCAAACGAGCTCATGTCACACCGTTTTTAAATAATAAGCGAATTCTAAAAATGGCCGCAAGGAGAGAACTTCACTTGGCGTGTTTAGTGCACAAAATAGTGCGCAAAGGGAGGCCGAAATACCTATTCGATAAAATAACATGGGTAAGGGATGGGCGTAACCGCACCATCCGTCGAAATATGCTGAGTAAAATGAGCATATCCCCGCATAATACGGCTTCTTTCAGGGGTGGTTTCAAGTTCAGTGCAGCAAAAATCTGGAACGACCTGCCCCCACCCTTGAGAGAAACTATGTCTCAGCCAGTATTTAAAATTAAAGCTAAAAACTTTCTATTAAATATACAACTAGGCAAGGAACATTGAAACCAATTATAAAGTGTATTGTAATGTATATTGTGGAGCGAGTAAATTGCCCGGTATTATTTTTTACGCTGATCTGACATTATCCATTATCCACTTGTTTTTATTTGTTTGATTGGATTTTTGTGTTTAGTGCGAAGTTTTAAATCCTACCATTATCTGCTATTAGGTACACATACATACTTAAGTATTGTTTAACTCAGGACACTTTTTATTTTATTTTTATTTTATTTCTTAACATTAAAATCGTACACGCTTTTTTTTTACCCGCAAAATAGATTGTTTAAGTTGAAGTAGTTGGACTAAGGAGCGAGCTGAAAATCAGCGTTGACCAATGTGGTAGCTATGCTGCACACGGGTCAACATTTGCTGAGCCGCCTCCTTTTGCCATACTGCACATCCCTGATTTTTTGTATACTCATGTGTTCTTTTATTTATTTTTTGGTGGCAATAAACATATTTTCTTTCTTTCTTTCTTTCTTTCTAATTTTAATAAAAAATAAGATACATTTACTTAATGACTAGTGGTATATTTTTAAACTAACGGAAATACTCGAAACCAAATGCCTAATGCTTTAATTGCCAGTCCACATTATATTTTATTATTATTTTTAACTAAAATAAACAATTATTTTACAATCTGCGATATCTTTGTAACTTACAATTAAATTATTAAGGTATCTCTGTCAAGATGTCAAGATTGTAAAAACTACATAATTTATACGTTTTTGTCTATATTATAAAACAATTAAACAACTCCGATACAGGTACTTCAAATTGTTGTGGTTTTTGGTTTTACTTTACTACAGAATTTTCTGGTAGACTGAAGAAGTACGACATTGATTTCTGATGCCTTGGTACTTTTAAAAAAAGCTGTGATTGAAATTCCGTGCTAAAAAGACGCATCTCGACGGCACACCTTGTATCACAAGATTCACAAGTCACTGTATGCATGCATGCACCCACCAACATAATTATTTTCACACATTTATACATACAGGTACACAGTTACAAGTTTATATCATCCACATAGTTAAAATACATCCTCCTGTATCCGTATTCGTTATAATTGTTTCTTTTTTTTCCTTATAATATGTCATTTATTATACTAGCAGCTTTGTAGTGTGTCTTCCGAGTCCAAATAAATGTTTATTTCTTTCTTCTTCTTTCTTTCTTTCCATCCCCGAAGCGTTAGGCAGAGGTGTGAAGGTGATTTATGTTGGGTGTACAGTACATACAGTTCGCCGGTATGTCTAGGTCCCATGAGTTGCTATTGATAATACATAGAAAAGCCCAACAACACTTTACTCGAATCGAACCCATGACAGAATTTATCACCACACTAAATGTCTCATCTTTATTAATATTTAAGCTGAAGAGTTTGTTTGGTTGGTTGCACGGGCTAATCTCAGGAACTACTGGTCCGATATGAAAAAAACTTTTGGTTTTAGATAGCCCGTTAATCGAGGAAGGCTATAAACTATATATATTATATCATCACACTACGACCAATAGGAGCGGAGTATCAAACAAAAATGCTTCAATAATATAACTAAATTAAAAAATTTGAAAACCCCCGACATGAAGTGTAATTTTCCATTTTGTGGTGGCGGCCATTTTGAATATAAAATTTATCATAGTGAATAGTATTCTACTAGTTAAGCCCTTTCATTTGATACCCATATTGACGGAGTTGTGAAAAAATATGTATTCCGCTATTTTGTTGCGGCGGCCATCTTGGACCGATTTTCATCAAACATAGCTAAGAACACTCCCGACTAATTCTCCTTTCAAATAAAAAAATAAAATCAAAATCTGTCTATCCGTTCGCTCGCTACGATGCCACAGACAGACACACACACAGACACGTCAAACTTATAACACCCTGTCGTTTTTGCGTCGGGGGTTAAAAACGAGGGGAAAATTCAATTCTATGGGAACAAAGCCGCGGGCAAAGGCTAGTTTTCGATAAGTTTAACAGCATATTTTATGGTAGTTTTAACAGCCACAATATTCATGACATACCGCTGGGGACAATATATTATATAGTGGCATGTGACTCACTGAACAATTATTTATCAATATGAACCCAACATACGTTCAGCCCCGGACAGCGGGTCAATTTATTTCTGTTAGACTACATGGAACCTGTATTACATGTGTATGACAACATGTCACGTGGAGGAAGCTAAAGAAGTGTGCAAGGATCGTAGCAGGCGGTCTCTAGTTGCTGCCTACCCCTGTGGGAAAAAGGCGTGAGTGTATGTACTATGTATATATGTACATGGAAGCTTTTTAGAGCCTGAAAGGATACATACAACTTTTTTTAAATGGTGCTCTATTTTTTTACAGACACTTCCCACAATCACGGTTGGAGGTCGTGCCAAATGCATGGTTAAATATGTTGGCCCCCGTAGGTTGGTATTGTATGGGGCCTAAAACATACCGGAGCATTGTGAGTGTACATTATTACACCTCTACCTTATTTTTATATACCACAAAGGTGGCAAGCATGCAGCCCGTTACCCATGCAGACGGTTACCGCAGCCTGGACTTTTACATCACCGAAGCGTCACTCACGCGTTGCAGACCCTGCAAAAAGGTTTAAGGAGGATTCACTGCGCCGACAGTTTAAGGGAATGTTCCTCTTGCTGCCAGCGCAGCGCATCCTTAGAAGGAGCTCTTCCTTAAGGAACCTTAAGGAACACAACCCTCAATAAAGTTATAAATTTTTAATTTTTTATTTCTTTGTTTTATGCTTTTGATTGAAGCTGTTTTACTTATGTTTAACTAAAACTTTTGTGTGTTATTACTATAATTGTGTCGTGCGTCGTTTTAGACGAAAATAAACTCATTTTCTTTCTTTCTAAAGTGTGTTATTTGGCTGCAGTTTTCTGTAAAGTGGAGGTACTTCCCCAGACGGGCTGCTCCAGATTTGAACGATAAGTTGCTGTGCCCTACCTCTCTTAAAACTCTCCTTTCTGCCCAATCCTTTGGGAAGTACTGTCGTGATAGTATATTACATTATCCCTAAGTGACGCAGGTACATTGTCATCAGCGGTCCATAGGATGTTCGCAGTCGTTATCCAAATATAAAAAAACTATCCACAAAGTTTACTGTATTTTATTGTAACAGCACTAATGACAGAAGTCTCTAGTTTCTGCCTACCCCTATGAGCAAACAAACTCAGTCGTAATAATTAATAACCTAAATTAAAAATTTAGTAAGCCCCCGAAACGAAATATATTTTGCCATTTTGTGGTGGCGGCCATCTTGTATTTGAAATGTATCATAGTGTATAGTATTCTCCTAGCTAAGCCCTTTCATTTGATACCCATATTGAGGGAGTTGTGAAAAAATATATAATTCGCTTTTTTGTGGCGACGGCCATCTTGGACCGATTTTCATCAAACATAGCTAAGAACACTCCCGACTAATTCACCTTTCAAATAAAAAAACTAAATCAAAATCGGTTCATCCGTTCGGGGGTTACGATGCCACAGACAGACACACACACACAGACACGTCAAACTTATAACACCCAGTCGTTTTTTCGTCGGGGGTTAATTAAATAGACTGGGCAAAAAGTATAGTAATGTACGTTCAAACCGGACGACTATTTGTAAACGTCTAGAGATATAAATATTTTGGTCTAAAAACAGTCATGTAATTAGGCCTAGGAGGAAGTAAGTTTCTTCGTAGAATCATGAATCTATTAATAATTATTTTCCAGTAAAATTGTGCGAAAATTGTGATTTATTTATTGCTGAAAAAGTTGATAGATTGATCAGAAACCAATAAAACAATAACAAACAAATAAATTCTTATTTTGCTGTGGAAATAAGAAGCAAAAAGAAATAAAAAAAAATCAAAAGAATTGCATCGGCCGGGAATCGAACCCGGGCCGCCCGCGTGGCAGGCGAGCATTCTACCACTGAACCACCGATGCTTAATGGTTAAGTATGAAATTTGCCACCTAGAGTAAATACGAGAAAAATATGTTGACTGTGGTTTATTGATCACGTTTCCAATTTTCTTGTATTATTTATAGTACCTATTCATTCATTATATAGTAGTATATTATATACCATATAAGTTTATACATAAAACTGCGACTAGAGAAAGGTATTCCCAAAAACGTGTTTACTTTTACTCGTAAAGTTTAGAAATATTTTTAGTGATTTTTATATTTGCTGTACTTAAACAAGCATCGGTGGTTCAGTGGTAGAATGCTCGCCTGCCACGCGGGCGGCCCGGGTTCGATTCCCGGCCGATGCAGATTTTTTTTTGACTAGTTTAATTTCAAATAATTGCTATTTGATTCGTTACTTTGAAGTTTTTATTTATTTGGCGTACATGTCTTTATACCTATTTAAGTAATAGTACCTACCTACCATAGTGTATTGTATATTTTTTATATATATGTATACTAGCTTTTCGCCAGCGGCTTCGCCCGCTATCCCACGGGAACCATACATTTTACCCGGATAAAAAGTAGCCTATGTGCTATTCCAGACTATAATCTATCTCTGTGCCAAATTTCATCCAGATCCGTTCAGTAATTTTTGCGTGAAAGAGTAACAAACATCCATCCATCCATCCATCCATCCTCACAAACTTTCACATTTATAATATTAGTAAGATAAGAAAAGATTAGTAGGAGAGGATTTGTAGCGAACAAAACCTGTATGTTGGAGACTATAAACATACAAATAACGAACACAAAGTACATCCAGACTTGTAAAAAATATCTGTTGATCACACAAAAAATGTTTGCCTTAGACAGGAATCGTACCCATGATACGCAGCGTAGCGGTTAGCAAGGTGACCCGCCAAACATCATCATCATCATCATACATCATCCTCCTGCCCTCATCCCAATTCACTTGGGGGTCGGCGCAATATGCCTTTTTCTTCCATACATCTCTACTAGCCGTCATCTCATCATTCAAACGTGGAATTACTAAAAATAAAAAAAATACCATCACGCATCATCAATTAGGCATTGGTGTACTAATGTAGACCCACAGTTTACCGGAATGTTTAGGTCCTATCCAATGACCGGCAAAATTCAAACTCCGATCTGATACTAATCATTGTAAAGGATTTATTTGTGTGTGTAAATCTTACAATATTTTGATAGGGTGAGCTCGTATATGTAATTTTAGCTCGGGATACTATTTTATTTTTACCTTTTTTTCTTTATTTTAATTTTTTGTTTTAGAATTTAATAGAAAATCCCATTAACACTTTGCTCTACCTGGGAATAGAACCCAAGACCGCTAGCGTGGCAGTCGCGTATAAGCCTCCTGGACTAAAGAGGCAGTTAAAAAAATAAAAGATTTCCTAATTAAACATTTCAAAGTTCTAATATCTCAAACAGGTAAGGGAAGAGGGAGGAAAAATTAAATGTAGGTACCTAAATGAGTGCGGCGGGCCATAAAATTATAATTTTAATTAATTTCTTACGCCACAGTTCCTTATTTGGACAGAAATATGGTAATTTGGGATACTTCCAGCATCGTAAGATAAATTATACCTATCTACTGTGCTTATTATAGGGCCTGAAAGCTTAAGATTGTTTCTTATTAGCCTCATAAAACAATTAAAGAAGTTACGACAGCATCTTGCTGTGGGAGGTGGTCTTCGGTGGCAATAGGCTCGTCCCCTATTACCTGGGACTTAATACCGGCCAACAGCATCTTGAAGCATGGCAGTGACAGCTTAGAGGTATGACCACTGGACTGCCAAGTCAAAGGTCTCAAGTACCTTCTGACTTTTCGAAATCATGTGCGTAATTATCACTCGCTTTAACGGTGAAGGAAAACATCGTGAGGAAACCTGCATCCCAGAGAGATTATCTCGACGGCATGTGAAGTCTGCCAACCTGCGTTAGGCTAGCGTGGTGGACTATAGCCTATTCCCTCTCATACTGAGAGGAGACCCGTGCCCAGCAGTAGGACAGTATATGGGTCGATGATGATGAATACCGGCCAACTCTGAATACTGCGTACCTACACCTGCCTAACCCTCCGGGGAATAATAGTGTGATTGTATGGTAGGTTGTGGTGCAGTGGCTACGGGTTCGCGGGCTCTATTCCCGCGTAAAGCAAAAGTAAGTGTAGTGGTGAGCAAGAATTTATATTTGTCACCCACGATACAAACTAAATTCTCGTTTATTCATAAACATACCAACACACCTGTATTCTCCATAGGGTTAGACAGAGGCGTACTAATGTACACCCACATTTTGGGCGAGCCTATTGCCATTAACCGGGCAATCCGGGCATGAATCAAAACTCCGAGCTGGCACTAAGAATGAACTCAATGAGAGTGATACTGACCACAACAAGTTAATCCTTCATTACTAATATTATAAATGAGAAAATAACTTCATCTGTCGGTCTGTCGCGCTTTCACGCCAAAACTACTGAACCGATTTAAATGAAATTTGGTACACAGATAGTCTAGAGCACGAGAAAGGTCATAGGCTACTTCTTAATGCGAAAAAAAGTCTGTATGGGTTTGAAATAGGGGATGAAAGTTATAAGGAACAGACCACGCGGGCGAAGCCGCTGGCGGAAAGCTAGTATATAATAGGTTAACAAAACATCAATTCAAAAATCATCATCAGTTAAAAAAACAATCATTCATAGTTTGATCAAAGGGGTTGGGCAGAGGGCTTCTCAGTATTTTCACCGACTACATCTATACTAATATTATAAAGAGGAAAGATTTGTTTGTTTGTTTGTTTGTTTGTTTGTTTGTTTGTAATGAATAGGCTCCGAAACTTCTGGACCGATTTCAAAAATTCTTTCACCTTTGGAAAGCTACATTATCCCCGAGTAACATAGGCTATATATCATCACGCTACGACTAATAGGAGCGGAGTAGTAATGAAAAATGTAGCAAAAACGGGGAAAAAATTATAAGACCACGCGGGCGAAGCCGCTGGCGGGAAGCTAGTTTGGCTATAAATTGGTTAAACTATAACATAATAATGATAGAGCATACCAAACAAAAGGCAGAATTTGGCTTAGGCTATTCCTATTATGAGTGTAAAAATATATTATAGTAATTACTGAAAATAAAAAAATGTATTGCATCGGCCGGGAATCGAACCCGGGCCGCCCGCGTGGCAGGCGAGCATTCTACCACTGAACCACCGATGCTTATATACATAATGTAAATCAATGAGTCAGTTAAGTAAATATAATACAGACAGCAAGAAAAATACCTTTCACGTATTTTTTTTATTTCGTAATGAATCGTGATATTTGTATAGTAAGAATTTTATCAGCAATTAGCTAACTCAGCAAACGATTCACTGTAACTTAGCTCAGTTACTCAGCCGAGTAGCCTCGAGGTTCGATTCCCAGGTCGAGCAAAGCGTTATTAGGATTTTCTATGAAATTATCAGTAGCAGCTCGGTGTTCGAAGTTGTGACAATCATCATCAACAACCCACACACTGTCCCACTGCTGGGCAGGGGTCTCCTCTCAGTATGAGATTAGAATATAGTCTATGCACCTATATATAGCCCGTACTCGTCCACTGCTGGGCGTAGGCTTCTTCATGTGAACGTCACAGAGCCCGTACTTCAGCTCTTCATCCAGTCACTGCCAGCCGCCTTTCGCAAGTCGTCAGTCCACCTAGATGGCGGGCGTCCCATACTGCGCTTTCCTAGACGCTGTCTCCACTAAAGCACTCCTTTGCTCCAAGGGTTGTCGGTTCTCCGAGAGACATGACCGGCCAATTGCCACTTCAGCGTGCGAATTCTGTGAGCTATGTCGGTCACCCTGGTTCTCTGACGGATGAGTTGGTTGCGAATTCTATCCCTCAGAGAACAGACGAGCATAGCTCTCTCCATAGCTTGCTGTGCTTTCAATTTATGGACCAGTTTTACTCTCCATAAGTGTTACTTTTACAGCATTTTTAATTGAATTTTGTTACGTGTTTTATACTTACAGTTCTTTGTAAAATTTAAACAAATCTATAATTGAATTTACATAACATGAACATTATCTAAGATTGTAGTTATTGCAGTAATAGGTAAATATCATTTAGATATGGATAGCAATTTTCTTTTAGTATAATCAAGCATCGGTGGTTCAGTGGTAGAATGCTCGCCTGCCACGCGGGCGGCCCGGGTTCGATTCCCGGCCGATGCAAGATAATTTTTTACTATTTTTATGTAGAGTAGCCATGAAAAAACAATTACTGTTCATTCTCCACAGTTCTGGAAACAATTCAGTTGCAGTATAAACTTTAACTTTTTACGGTCTCACACACACAACCAGTTGACTGTTTGTCAGGCTTTTTGGCCTTCGAATATCGGTATTGCCTAGAAATTGAGTTTTAGGGACTAATAGCAGTCGCTTCGTTTAAAATACTAACAGCTATCTGCTATATATTCAGCCGCATTTTGTTAGACTGGAAGCCAACCCTAACCTGGTTGAGAAGAAGGCTAGGTGGATGAAGACAAGGACTTAAGTTAATAGGGGGACCCCGCTAATTGCCTTTCATATGACATTCCTCTAGAATGAAATATGTAGAAGAACCCATAAGCAGATCTTTGAAAATTCAGTATACTTAATATCAAGTCATTATAATGATGCACCGTTGCATTTATCATTCATGATTGCCAGCCCGCATTAAGCTAGCGTGGTGGACTATAGTCTAATCTCATACTGAGAGGAGACGCGTGCCCAGCAGTGGGACAGTATGTGGGTTGTTGGATGATGATTGTAGTAGACATCTGAGCGTTCCCGACGGCAACCCTTAAGCATGACATTAGATGAGAAGCTGATAGTATGTTTCTACATTTCCATTCCATTTAGTTTGTTCCCATGTTGTAATAGGGGTCGAGTCTATTGCCATCAACCGGGCATAAGGCATAAAGAAGGGGACAAGCATGACAATGAGGGCTTTACCAAGGTCGAAAAGAAGAAGCGAAAGCCCACTTGTCGGAACCAGTGCGGTAGCGCACCGACATGACCCGGTCACCTGCTGCGACCAGCTGTACCACTGACGCAGCTGTACGTGTCCCGACTGCATTACTCTACTAAGGCCGAGGAGATTGTAGAGTACATCCGCATCAAGACCAAGTTTATCTTGAGGGTCGAACGGTTGGAGTCTCGTCACAATGTGGATTTTAATTCTTTTGTGGTGAGATTGCCGACCCAACATCTGACGACCTTCACGAACGAAGAATTTTGGCCTAGAGGGGTAGTGTTCCGGCGATTCCGAGGCCGGCTACCGGACACCGCGCGACACACGACGCCGACTCATCGTGTAAATTAGTGCTTAGTTTTTTTTATTATTGTTATGTAAATGTATATTATTTTATTGTTTTAAGTTTATTGTGTTGTATTATAGTATTTTATATAATATGGGCCTTGTAGCCTGAACTAAATTAAAACAATAAAAAAAAAAATCCAAACTCCGACCTAGTATTGGAGTTTTATAGAAAAACCCAACAACACTTGTTTGAACAGAGAATCAATCTTTCGAACCCCTAGTAATACAATTCCCGTATTCCTGGACATACAATTCCTTTCAATCAATCCTTTCTTATAAAGTATCGTTAGTTAGTTCCATATCATCTATCCCTAGAAAATCTACTTTTACATCAAGTCGATTAAGTAAAGCCAGTACCTAGCTACCTATTAGAATCAGCTGTTATGTTGTAAGAGTACAAAAACATGATGATTTCACAAAAGTGAACGGACATTACGTGCCATCATTTTGTTAGACGTGCTACTTCAATTTGTTATTCGTGTTTCGATATACTACGTATAAGCATCGGTGGTTCAGTGGTAGAATGCTCGCCTGCCACGCGGGCGGCCCGGGTTCGATTCCCGGCCGATGCAATGTTACTTTTAGTTTTTTTTTAATAATTATATTTATATATATGGCTACCTCGTAGTCTTCGCTCATGAGGAGGTTTACCCCCAGCAATGTGTTGTTACGGCTGTTTATCCTGATGATGGGTTCTTCGGATTGATTAGGATACCTACCTAAGGAAGTAATGACTACCAAATCAGTACGGGCCTCTATGCATTTCATCGGAGTTTGGATTTACGCCCGGTTGAAAGAAATAAATAAAAGCTGTTTCTTCTGATAAGTTCACGTTAAAATATTTAATAATAATATTTATTTATTTTCCACCACATTTACATATTGTAAGTACATTAAACAGATTTATGCGGGTGGACTGGAGCCTAAACTAGGGAAACCCTGTATTTCAGGACACCAGGCCACTCGCCCGCGGTTACATTGGAGTGGGAAGATGGAAAGATGGAAGAAATACTTGTAGATAGTGGTAATAGTAGTTGTGATGGATTGCGAATATAACGATACAAAAACTAGTTACGCGTGCTGTGGTAGAGGGCGCGGTGGAGAGGCGTGCGACACTGACATTGACAGTTGACAACATGACTTATAACGAACTCTTTCTCTGAGTCCGACACACAAGGCTACACCACGTCTATAAAAACTCTAACAAATATTTATTATTTAACCCCAACACCATTCCTGAATATATTGTGACACAACAGTAGTAGATAATTTTATACTAATATTGAATTTATCCCGTTACTCAAAGGTGGTTAAACAAGCTCATAGTCTCACTCCCTATTACTATCAGATACTACTACTACTACTACTACTACTATCAGATCTAAATATACCGACGAACTTGGCAGTAGTTACACCTCTTTGTAACCCTTCGGGTATAATAGTCGTGGTCGGTGACGTATCTACATACCAAAATCACAATTTGTTTTCTAATTCAAATAAACAATCTCTCAAAACAACCCTTTTCTCAGCCTCTAGTCCACTATAACACAACAAAATCACGTTCCGTTGATAAACAAGTCTTCCATCTTTATTTGTGGTGACTGGATGACGTGCGAACGTATTGGTGTACCATCAATCTTTATTAGCTTCGAATCGCCAGCAGTTAGAGTAAATTTATGTAAGAACAGTGGTGTAATATTCTAGGTAAAAAATATGGTTTTGGTCACACGGCCACTAAACTTTGGTCAGTCTGTGAATGGGTGGTGATGCTGCTCAGGGCCGAATTTACATAAACGCAAGGGAGGCCACTGGCTACGGGCCTATTCGCGTGAACGGCCCCGTGGGTTTAGACAGCTTTTTCTTCTCTAGGCAGGTACAGTACGATTCAAACTTAATGGCGGCTCGGAAGTTAGCTACTCGCTGCGCAGTACCCCACCTCTTACCCCCGCTGTCGTTATAAATTCATTACTGCGCAGCTACTCGCCACATGTTCTGGGTTTGAATCGTATTGTAGAAGTCTAGATATGCTGCCTAAGGGCCTATACATGGTTTAATACGACCCTAAAGCTGCTCATCAAAATAAAGGTGGGACCTAGTTGCTGGATTGCCTATCTGGGGTAGTACCGCGGCATTAATGCCAAATATTCAGCGTCTAAATAATCAATAATGTAGTAGCATAATTCTGTAGCTATGTGTGTGTATTAGTTTGTCAACTTATTAAGATGAAAATATACATGACAATGTTAAGTACCTCCCTACTAAGTAAATTGGACCAATTAAAATACGTTCATTTCATTTTTACAACGTAAATAACATTTACCGTCAGATTCTTTTTCATTTTTATAAAAGAGAAAGAAGTGAATCTTTTAGAAGCATTTAAACTACAATATACCGAGAAAACTAGACTCAAAGGATTCGCAAAGAGGTCGTACAATACAGAAATAAGCTCCGTTTCCAATAACAGAATAATATTGGAAGCAAGAATAGTATAAAAATCTTGATACTGTAGTGTTTTTAGTATTTTGATAAAAATGAAATATTCCGTTGGATGATTTTGTTTTATTATGAGAGCAAAATAGGTTTCTTGTAAAAAAATTAGAATATATGATTATAAAATAGAATGATAACATTTTAAAGGTTATCATTTTATGTATATTATATATATACTTTTGTTTCTAAAAAGGTAAGTTGCAACAAATGTTCTATTTTTATAATAATAAAATTTTTATATCGATACTGCAAGTTTAGTACCTACATTATATTAGGTATACTTACATGGCATATTGTAAGCAGCGATAATTATTATAAAATCATTTGTCTTGTCACAGCCAAAACTACTATTAAAAGCTTTCGAACATAGTTTTAGCTTAAGGCCCCAGTCTAGCTGTGCATAACAAACGAATTCAGTATATTGACAGTTCGCGGGCACGAACCCCGCGAAGCACCCTCTGTATCATCCTGTGATACGTAAATTACAAAGTGTAGAGCAGTGCTACGAAATGAAAGTTGCTCTACTTGACAAAATAAAATATTTATATTTATTTTTAATGAAGGAAAAAATCGGCTGGCGGGCAGGATTCGAACCTGCGTCTTCTGGTTCGGTACATCAAACGCTTTGACCACTAAGCTACCGCGAGCCCCAACCAACCGTAGTGTACCGAACCAGAAGACGCAGGTTCGAATCCTGCCCGCCAGCCGATTTATTTCTTCATTAAAAATAACTTGTAATCTTAGTATGGAAAATGCTTAAAAAATACAAAAAGATAGGTATTTCTATTTAATTATAATGAACAACACTGCTGTGGCCTGTGGGATTATACGATGAAAATCTGAAAAAAAAAACTGTCGTTAGATATTTTTTGAACAGTGATTTATGGAACAGTAGATATTTTTAGTCGAGGTTTTAATTTCGTTTTAACAGACATGAAAAAGAAGGAGGTTGATTCACTATAAGATCAAGTTCCAGGAGATGGTTTGCTTTGGAGTAGACCTTTGTGTTTTATTTCTTGATCTAAACTGGTTGGAGGAAGAGCAAAATTCAGAGCGAGAAGTAAGAATTTGACATAGAATACACTTCCACGACTGCTATAGCCGTCTGGCTATCATCAGAGGTGTGTAAACTCAGCTTTCAATAAGCTAGATGAACCAGATCACACGGGTTTGAACTTTGAAATAATTTCAGTACTAAAGTACTCAGATATTTTTTGAACAGTGATTTATGGAACAGTAGATATTTTTAGTCGAGGTTTTAATTTCGTTTTAACAGACATGAAAAAGAAGGAGGTTGATTCACTATATCAAGTTCCAGGAGATGGTTTGCTTTGGAGTAGACCTTTGTGTTTTATTTCTTGATCTAAACTGGTTAGAGGAAGAGCAAAATTCAGAGCGAGAAGTAAGAATTTGACATAGAATACACTTCCACGACTGCTATAGCCGTCTGGCTATCATCAGAGGTGTAAACTCAGCTTTCAATAAGCTAGATGAACCAGATCACACGGGTTTGAACCATTGAGCTTATAGCTCAGCAACAAATGACTAACCCACGGCTCAATCCAGCTCTTATTGTATTTGTAAATCCCTCCACAGATTAGTCTTGTAATTCTGTTACAAATTTCTTTTAAATTAAATGGGATTTTTGTTAGCCATATTTCATGTAAATCTATTCAGCCGTTCTAAAGCTATAGCTCATGTCCTAGTTGTGATTAGAAATGTTTCTGGGCACATGAAGTGGGGTAAATGAAAAACCGCGTGCAACGGTTATCTATAAATATACTCATCTATCTATCTATCTATTCAGCCGGTAAAACCCACTGCTGAGTCAGGGCCTCTTCTCTATTACGCCACTGCCATATTAACCGACAATCGGGGGGTGATCTGCCCTGCAATCGTTTACATCCAGCCAGTATATCATATGTCCATCTAGCTCGTGTATGTACACCTATAGGCACCACCTCACCTTCACTTGGGGTCGGCGCATTGTTTTTTTCTTATGTACATCGTCGTCATTCTCACACTGTCTATTCATCTTTTCTTTGTTCTTCCTCTTCTACTATATCCATCCACATTTATGTTCAAAACCTGTTTTGTAACTAGGATCTCTACTTCTACGCATCATAATATGTCCATATATCGTAGATAAGCGGTCACTGCACAACTTTTCAGTACTTTTTACACTCACTTTCAAACTACGTCTTTCTCACTTTCTAACTATGGTCTAATGATCCGATAATGGTAGCTGGGACAATGGTCCACTGCAGGACTAAGTACGGAAACCGAACACACGGGACTTCATCATCATTGAGAACACAGGAGTGGGTTTTCAATGATGATGAAGGTCGCTGGAGGCAGGCGGCATATAACCAGTCGTTGTGGAAGTCTATGGGTGAGGCCTTTGTTCCACATGCACAGTGGACTTCTTTTGGCTGATAATTATAATTATATTAGGATAGTAATTATTCAATTTGTGTGATTCAAACCGGGGAGGGTCATAGGTAAATTTAAGGGTGTCGGACAAACTTGTTACCTAGTGGTAATAAGTTAAAGGACCATAGTAACGAACTTGTTTCCTAATGATAAAAAGTTAACGGACCATAGTAACAAACTTGTTACCTAGTGGTAACAAGTTAATGAACCATAGTAACAGACTTTTTACTATCGCACTTTACTGCTAACAAAACAGTCTATGTCTGTTATTAATGTAAAAAATGGCGTCGAGTTGTTTCTGTACCCAGGTGTTAACTAGGGACAGAAGAACCGGTACCATAAAGTTAGTCGGACATCCAAGCGTTTAGGTGTCCAATAAATGCCTAAACACACCGCATTTTTTAAAATAATCGATCGATTAAACTACTTGTGGAATAAAAACGCGCGTGATCGGGAAACGCGCGTCTGAAATAATTTCTGATAAATTGACATAAAAATAATGAAGTAGAGCAAGTTTCAATGCCCGATAGTACGCCAGCAAGGTTAGAGTGAGAGCAAAATTTAGAGCGAGAGGTACAAATTTGAATTTGACATAGAATCCACGTCCAACCGCTACGACCGACTGGCCGCCTCTGAAGAAATTGGCTTGAGATTTTTGTTTATAAACCGTGCCTGTTGAAAACACTATAAAAAATATTTGTGAAGCAGGTACACATTTTTTTTAAATTGGTTGTGTCATTTAATGCACGTACTTTAAACTGATCAAATAATTTCATCAATATTTTTAGTTTTTATTATGAAAAAAGCCGTTTGTTTTGGGACCAAAAACAGGAAAATTTTACGATGTTATGACACTCGGATTAAGAAAACTAAAGGTATAATTAAAAATCTACTCAGCGCATTTTGAAGACGACTATCTTAAGTTAATTTTGCGCTGAGTAGATTTTTGAATTTATTCTTGATTACCCCGATTAACGTGCACAAACATGACTCTAAATGGCGTTGGGCGCGAGAGCGCCATCTTTGACGCCTGATTTATATAACATAAACTAACCAGAGGAACGTGAAAAAAATACGTAGATAAAGCTAATATAACATATATTCTATCGCAATAAAAATATACGACACTATATCCTTCCTTTCCTTAAAAAAACGTTGCGAAAATGAGCTAATAATTTGACAACTGCCAAATTTTGCTAGACTGGGGCCTTAATATATTTGGACAACACCGGCGATACAGACAAAAATCCATGTAATAATTTATGCTACATTTTAATGCCAAAAAGTTCAAAGTTCCTCCGAAAAACGGGTTCAAGCTCCTAACTCCACGCGGGTGAAGTCGTATGCTAGTAAAGTAATACTTAAAAAAACAGCTGAACATTGAACTTCCTCCGGTTTTTCTACTATGTTGATATTTTCCGTCAGTTAAACTCAAGATACAAGCGTGTTACAGACGCAGCTAGTACGCTAAGCTAGTCTTACGTCAGTATAGCCAGCTAATAAACGTGACACAGAGCGGTCGGGTTTCCCTCAGAGATCAGATGGTCTCGATATAAAGTTATATAATACCTATTTATTTCCATCTAGCCCACAATTTCCCCTGGGGTGTGGTTTCCAGTGTAATTATTATCTTATTTGTGGAATAAAGTGTCAAAGTCTACATGAGTTTGTTTTAAGAAAACAGTTTACAGTATTTACTCGATAATAAATTAAAAATTTAGAAAGCCCCCGACACGAAATGTAATTTGCCATTTTGTGGTGGCGGCCATCTTGGAATTTAAATGTATCATCTAATATATAAAATTCTCGTGTCACAGTTTTAGTTGCCATACTCCTCCGAAACGGCTAGACCGATTTGTATGAAATTTTGTGTGCATATCGGGTAGGTCTGAGAATCGGCCAACATCTATTTTTCATACCCCTAAATGATAAGGGTGACCCACCCCTATATGGCAAAACAACGTTTGCTGGGTCAGCTAGTAGTGTATAGTATTTTCCTAGTTAAGCCCTTTCATTTGATTTTTTTAACAACTCCCTCAATATGGGTTTAAGGGAGTTGTGAAAAAATATATAATTCGCTATTTTGTGTCGGCGGCCATCATGGACCGATTTTCATAAAACATAGTTAAGAACACTCCCGACTAATTCACCTTTCAAATAAAAAAACAAAATCAAAATCGGTTCATCCGTTCGGGAGCTACGATGCCACAGACAGACACACACACATACAGACACGTCAAACTTATAACCCCGTCGTTTTTGCGTCGGGGGTTAAAAATGAAAAATATTGGTCACATCTTTTGTTAATATACATAGTTACTGTGAAACTATAATAATGTTCTTATATACCTAATTACCTACATTCCTACATGCCATCACACCACGTATTCCTCGAAGTATTAAGCAGAGGAGTACTAAGGTACACTCACAGTCGGTATGTTATGTATTTTGTAATTTCTATGTACTGTGTGTGTGCGTTTTTATTTATGTGCTAAATAAATTGTATTCTTTCTTTCTTATGTCCTAAGTAAAAGGGGGCGAAATCCAAACTCCGAACTGACACTGAAAATATCATAGAAAAGCCCAATATCAATTGTCTCGACCGGGGAATCGAACCCAAGAGCTCTAGCGTACCAGTCACGCTGTGGACCACTATGAGACTACTTATAATTGGAATTATCCTACCCTCGCACGTTTATCTATCTTGTTATCAGTTCTTAAGTTACACAGTTAAATTGTATGTGACATCGCGCGAATTTTATCACCATACAAGTTCGTGAAGTTGGTACTAATGTTTCTTTATCTGATGTGTGCGTTATATCTCGGTGATGGTGCGTTTAACTCCATCTATCTTTAGATGGTATAAAACTAAGCCGAATATATAGCTTTATTGTACACCAAGTAATACACAACACAGGACAGACATGATGTAGTACAAAACATACAACGGGCGGCCTTATCGTTAACTGCAATTTCTTCCAGGCAACCTTTGGATGGAAAATCTTGGACTTGCACTTATATATGTGGTTGACTACGGTGCACAACTGCACATATCTACATAGATACATAATGCAATAAAACATTAATTACATAAATACACATAAATAATAAATGCATACATAATATAATATACTGCTTCCCGCCAGCGGCTTCGCCCGCGTGGTCTTATAATTTTTTTCCCCGTTTTTGCAACATTTTTCATTACTACTCCGCTTCTATTAGTCGTAGCGTGATGGTATATAGCCTATAGCCTTCCCCGATAAATGGGCTATCTAACATGGAAAGATTATTTTAAATCGGTCCAGTACTTTTTGAGTTTATTCGTTACATACAAAAATACAAATCTTTCCTCTTCATAATATTAGTGTAGATAAATCTTACTAATCCTAATAATATTATAAATGTGAAAGTTTGTGAGGATGGATGGATGGATGTTTGTTACTCTTTCACGCAAAAACTACTGAACGGATCTGGGTGAAATTTAGCACAGAGATAGATTATAGTCTGGAATAGCACATAGGCTACTTTTTATCCCGGTAAAATGTATGGTTCCCGTGGGATAGCGGGTGAAGCCGCTGGCGGAAAGCTAGTACATAAATAAAAAATAGTTTAGTTCTTTTAAACTACGCAACGATCAGCAATAGATAGAAAGTGAATCAAGAGGAAGGTTTTAAGTAGTATACTTTCATATATTATAGTAGAGAAACGCCGAGACTCGAGAGTATCTACATTGCACCCGTGCGAAGCCGGGCGGGTTGCTAGTATTATTATTATCAATTTGAAGTGCTTATTATTTCGTTTTAACGCGCTGGTCTCCCGTGTGAAAACGGGATAGAAAAAGTACAACTTATTTATTTATTAGGATTTTCAACGAAAAATACACATTACATTTAAAATAAATACAATATAAATACAATGGCCTTAGGTTTTTTCACTTACAGGAAATCACAGCATGCTTAGAAATATAGAACTTATCAACTTCGGAGATAGGTACGGCAAGTGCGACTGCTACGCTAGGTCCTCGGTTCGATTACGGGTCGAGCAGTGTTGTTGGGGTTTTCCGTGAAATTCCCAGCCCAGTAGCAACCCAGAGTCGTAATTTAGTCCCGGTTGATGTCTATTAGGCTCGCCCCCTATTACACTGGGACTTAGCATACCGGCGTACTGTGGGTGTACATTAGTACACCTCTGCCCAACCTTTGGGGAATACAGGCGTGATGGTATGTTTTATGTTATAAAAAGATATACATATAATAAACCAACCTCCAATCTGAATATCGATTCCAAAGCAATTTACAAATAAAATCCCAATTTATAGTAATTTTATTCGCAACAACGAAACGCGGGTGATTATCGTAAAAACGTTTGATTTACGGGCCGCTTGTCGAATACGGACGGCCGTAAACCGTATGGACTTTGTTATAGCCCAAGTTTTAGGCAGGGGATGCTAATTCATGGCTACGAGTACTTTTAGCTTCAAAATCAATGGATTTGTTATCTTCCAAGGCAGAACTTCTATTTTGAATGTGGAAAAACCTGATCCTATTAGACCTTTTTGACCAATATGTATATTGTATATGTAACTATAATAGTCTCAAGGTCCTGGATTCGATACCCAGGTTGAGCAGTGTTATTGGGTTGTTCTTTTCCTTAAAAATTCTCAGTAGCAGCTGTGAGTTTGGTTTTGTACCCGTCTAATGACAATAGGCTTGCCTCAACCTCAACAGGCTCAACCGGCGAGCCTAACAAAAATAATCAAGTGCTGAGGAGTCTGCGCTGTGCGGAACGACAGGCAATCGGATTCATGGAGGTTACTCCGTAGGTACCGGAGTACATCTGAGAGACCACCAACTTAGACCAGCTTGGCGACACTGGCTTACCTCGAGGCTCTGACCCCCATTTATAATGAATAAATATTCTGTTTACTTAGTTTTGAATAGGAAACAAAGAATCCAATAGATGTCACTAACGTCACCTTGAGACGATAATTTAAAATGTGAAGGAGGATTTCGACTTGGCGAGTAGGACACTCGGTGGCTAAGGTGGCTTAGTGGTTATAGCGTCTGGTTTACTTAACCAGAAGACGTCCTGCCCGCAAGTCGATTTTTTCCTTGATTAAAATAACTGGTACACTTTAACATTCTTAAAAAATCAAGAGTTAAAAAAACAAAGATAATTAAAACAAATTGTTTTTAATTATAAATATCTACGCATTTATTCTAAATATCCCTTTCGGGAACTCCTGATATTTTCGAAGACCCACACTAATTTACCTTTACAGGCTTACACCCTCGTCAATACCAAAAAAAGTATCTAGAGCAAAAATATATTGGAATTCCTTCAGAGCACCACCAAAAATGTCGGATGACAGCCTAAAACCAGGCTTATGTTGTGATATTTAACGTAAGTATTTCTTGTGCCGAAAGTTTCGTGAGATAGCACCGTATAGACCCCAAGGGCCTTATTCCGATACGCTAAATAAAACTCCAATATTAGTCGGTACCTACTCTAATCATAAATGTGTTAAAGTTCACATAGTTACAAGAGCCCTACCCATAAACGTACTCTAGTAATTGTGAGTATTATTAACACAGATTGGTAGCGACCCGGCTTCGCACGTGTTCATAAATTATAATAATATTCCTCTGTCAATTGAAAACCTAAATTGTATGAAAATCTATTCAGTGTTTCCTGAGATTAGTCCGAAAAATACAAACTGCGTGGTTAGGAACAAATTTTTTTTTACCACTATGGCAAACAAGCATATGACCAGCCTGATGGTTACCGTAGCCTATCTAGCCTAGCTATACCAACGGTATCACTTTAATGTATAATATGTAGTGTGTAGTTTTATTTCAATGTCTAGTATTCGCGTTCAGTGTCAGAAATCAGTATAAGAAACATTTACTAAAAGTGTAAGGAGGTTAGTTTTTACGATCAAGCCTATTTGGTTTTGTAAGCAACTTACCCCAAGGGAATGACAAAACATTTTCTTGCCTACGTACCTACATAAGTTTGACAGTGTTTTTGTGGAGACTGTCTGGTGCGAAGTACTTCGATAAAGTAGTATAAGCTTAGATTAATTAGGGAGTGCTTAAAATAAAACGAAAGAGCCCTGAACTTTGATGTTATTGTGAAAAAAGGGTGTTTGGATATAACAAGTAAGTAAAACGGTTTAGGTGTACATACGTTCAGTTGTACTTACATTTTAACGAAAGAAAAAGGTCGATTTTAACCAGGATTCAACCTGCAGTAAAGCAACCTACAAACTGGAGTGGTAGTAAAAGATCCTGGGTTCAATTCCCAGGTAGAGCAGTATTGTTTGGTTTTTCTGTGAAATTCCCATGAACTGCTCGCAGTTTTTATTTGCTCAGCTCATGGCAACAGGTTCGCCTTAAAATGTGACCTTAAAAACCAGCGATCTATGGGTGTATAGCATTATCTACACATCTGCCTAACCCTTTCAGAATAACAGGCGTGATGGTATGTTTAACATCGCATATTTTCTAGATTATTTTCCAATTTAAAATGCTGTTCACAACACGAACCATTACTTATAGTTTATTCGAAGACTACCATCAGTATATCGTCGTTTACTTAAATCGTCTATAACTCACGCGGGATCTGAGGGATTCAAATGACTGAAAATAAGTTTATAAGTTAGATGTAGTGGTCTGGTGGGATCTATCAACTTTGTACCTACCCTGGCCATAAAATGCGTGATAAGGGAATTCGCAGGCAGGGTCGGACTGGCCGTATAGCCAGGGTGGCGATTGCCAGCCGGGCCCCAGCCAGCGCGGGCCCCCCACGGGCCTGGCTTGCGGACCATTTCTGAAAGGCGCGATAACTTTTGAACGATTCAACTATTTTGATGTACCTACTTACACGAGCTTTGACATTATTTAAAAGATACATAACCTAACCTAAATTACAAATTTAGAAAACCCCCGACATGAAATGTTATTTGCCATTTTGTGGTGGCGGCCATCTTGGATTTAAAATTTTTCATAGTGTATAGTATTCTCCTAGTTAAGCATTTCATACTTATTTAGCACTCATTTGATACGCATATTGAAGGAAGTGTAAAAAAATATGTAGGTAATCCTCTATTTTGTGGCGGCGGCCATCTTAGACTGAATTTCATCAAACATAGCTAAGAACACTCCCGACTTATTCACCTTTCAAAAAAAAGTAAAAACAAATCCCTTTCGGCTCAGTCCGACCCTGTTCGCAGGAGAAACTACAATGTTATTTTTTCTATTGTTTTGCTCTTTTTGGGAAAAGTAACTAGGACCATTGAGCCAGTTCATCTTATATTTTAGTTCTACTTCATTACCTACTCTCTTAAATTTTATTAGAACAATATCTCATCATATTGCATCATAAATTCGTTTTTTTCAGTGATTAGGTATTTATTCATACCTTTGCAGCTTTGTATAGTCTGCGCGGAACTAGTTGGCCGCGCCTTAGGTATAAGAGGGACGGAGGGGCCGGGTCGCTTGCGCGCGGTGGGACGGAGGGGTGGGGGCGCTTGTTTTCGTTCACAGTAACCCGCCGCGTCACCCTCGCCCGTCCCTACCTAAGGTGCGGCCAACTAGTTCCGCGTAAGTATATCCATAGCGACACGCAATGCAACGACAAAAAAGACATACCTACGAATACTTATGTAAGTATCTACAATCCACAAAAATTACGTCATGTTTGATCTACACAGTCGGAACAATAAATGAAATCGTATTTGACCTAAAAATAACAAAATGAAAAGCATGTCTAGCGAATCTCTATTTCTGAACAAGACAAACACTGGCGCAGTGAATTTGATTGAAGCGGATATTTAACGTTCCGGTGCCGGTGGGCATCGTTCCAGTTACTTTTATTTTTTTAACAGATTAAAATCCAATATCTGTGTCCAGCAAAGACAATAAAACCAGTCGTTGTCCGGCCAATCTGGATGCGGCTTCGGTTTGTACCCATTGCAATTCAAAGATGGCTAAAATTACACTCTCCAGTATTAATATAGGTCTCTACAATATTTACCTTTTATAAGGTATTACATTTATTTTCAAATAATATTACCACTTGTACCACCTCTAATTCAGTGACATCTAGTATGAAACCAATGAACTCCTAGCATGGGTACTCATATCGCATAAATTTATGTTTCCAATATATCCCGATAGATGGCAGTAAAAACACATAAGTATTTTGAATTTTCGCAAATGGTGAAAATCCATAATACCAATACATCTTTACTTTCAACTTTAGACTCATGTCAGATAATATCATTTATATATCTTTCATACAAATTTTGTTCCATTTTCCGGCTATCCAGAGGAGTAAAACAAGCACAAGCACAAAACAGCAAACTAGAACAAGAGAGATTTTTTTCTTTATTAATATTTATATACACGGTAAGTATAATGATTATAATATTTTTTCCTGGGTTCCATACTCTAGCAGCATTGCGGTAATATATTTATTCGGCGGCCACGATTGGTGATATATTTATTCTGTGGCCAAGAAACGCTGCGGCGGCGGCAGCGGTTTGGAAACGTTGTCAGGATATATGGGGATATAGAGAACTAACAACTATTGTATTTGTATTTGTCGCCACGCCACCGCACTGGCCGCCGTCACAGTGCCAGTGCCAGCCATGACCCACTCACTGCTTATATGCCATGCCAACTTCCAGATCTAATCTCCATTATAATGCGGTTTGTGCTTTCCAGCTCGGATGTTCACAGCGGATTTTGTCGTAAGTAGGTAGTTATCGAAAGTTTAATTAAAGACAAAATAATAGAGCCTATGGAAACCTTCATGCAATTGATTTATGAATATGGCGACCGTACCTAACATCAAAATGTGATGAGATTGTTAAGATTTTTTATGAAAAGAAAACCAATTACATTCAAATATCTAGGTCTGCATGTATTTTGGCCGAATAATGATTAATGCCACCACGAGGTATTTATTCTGGTACCTACCCTTGCTACGCCTAATGAAGATTAAATAGGGATCAGTGCCTCGACCATGAGTTTTGCTCGCTAGACTCGCTAGCGACGCCGTAAAATATTTGTATGGAAAACCCTCGCAGCGCCTCTAGCGGTTACGTAAGGAACTAAAATCTGCTATAATAAGATTATTGCGTTTCGATGCGTTAAAAAACCTATCGAAAGCCATTCGATAAAACTCATGGTTGACGTAGTACTTTTTACAGGAAACACCACAGTCACACAAAGAATGTGGAAAGCCACTCCCAGGTCGCTTTATAAGGGTAACCTACGGGACCAACGGCATTGAAGTCCGGTTCGGTTCATCTGTATAATCGTAGACTTGCCGTGTAGGTGCATTAGAGATTTTTAGCAAAATTGGGAATCGTTAGGAATAGGTACTTTACTTTGTAGGTACAGTTCTCGCCAAACTTATTGTCCAGTTTGAAGTTGACACGAGCTAACATCCGGCCGTAAAAATCGGAAAAAGAAAAAATTGGATTGTAAATAATAAAAACAAAAGATTAAGTCGTAGGCTGTCGTTTTAAAACATTTCGATCCAGTATTTTTCTTTCTCCGATTTTTACCAACTTGAAGTTTGGTTGAAGTTAGCCAACTTCAAGCCGGACAATAAGTTTGGCTAGAACTATGATTATGTTTGTGCGCGCATTACATAAAACTACTGATTAGATAAAAAAAAAACAGATAGGAACTTGACAATATTACTGTGGACCCCATCAAACATTAAGATAACTAGCGAGTGGTATATGGCATTTAACTAGGTACAGTAGGTAGTGTAGGTACCTACTTATGTACATTGATTTATGCCTACAAAAATATAACATTATAACAATACTAAAATTATTGTTGTATCTCTACTTCTGCCTGTATTACGCACTAGGTTTTTAAAAAATATTCGTCATTATGAAAATAAAATAAAATAGCGTCTAAATAAATAGATAGAATAAAACTTTGTCTCGCATGTAAAATCTTTTACTTTTTAGACTGAATCCAGAGAAGTTCCTTTGCCTAATATGCTGAAGATAAAAAGTTGATCTGGTTTTAACATCTATTAGTAATCTAGAAGAAGTGAGAAAATCAATATTGGCATTTCATTCGAACTATATCTGTTGTGTGTGCGGCAGAGGGAGACAGAAAATATCATTGTCGAAACGAAAGCGAATGCTTCAAATACGGAATAGGTAGGGACTGTGAGTCTGTGACGGTATTTCATAAATAAATGTCAAAATAACTCTCTCGATGCCAAGTGACTATTGTTGTTTTTACATTGTTATTTCGTGTATTTTCTTTAAATGCATCGAGATCGAGTGTTTCGCATCCGCGTTAAAATAGTATCGATACGTGAAATAACATGAAAAGTGCTTACCGTACGCTAAAAAGGGAGATAATCCCTGCTTCAAAATGTCAAATTGTATTTTAGTGTTTTGTATGTGTTATTGTTTCAAAACGCGGTTAAAAGACTGTAATAATAGTGTTTATGAGTGCTATATTATTGTTCCGGTTGATAATATCGTAAAATATGGTGTTAATGTAGGAATATTGCTAAGTGAAGTGTATTAGTGAGGTTAGTTTTTCTTCCCGCTATTATGTGGTCCCTGTTCTTGTATCCTGGCTGCGGTTCGGTGAGTAATAGCGAGTAGTTTTCTATGGAAGGATTTCTAAGGAAAAGTTATTAGAAATTTGAAAGTTCTTGTCTAAAAGTTTACAAAAAAGCAATGTTTGTAGTGTATACACAAATATGAAACAGATACCTAAAACTTAGTCTAAACTGGACTTATGTGCATGGAAATGGCTAATAAGCGTACTTTACATGTATTACTAAGCAGGGCTACAGGTATACCACGCATTATACTACTTATTTGTCTATATTTACTTATGAACAATGTTACTAAAATTGAATCGGTAAAAGAAAAATCAATTAATATTTGACGCGATACCTACAAATAATTGAAAGAATATCTATCACATAAAAGTAATGTGTAAATGTGTTTCATTCCATGTGTTTTGTTCGGATATAACAAACATTTTTTTTCTTTTTGCAGAAAATACTTAAGAGAACTCATACTTTTCTGTAATTAGGGTATGGCTACTAAATATGCATGCTAATAATGTCTTCAAAGTTGGGTTCGACTCCCATAGTCAACTAATATTTAACTCTCACGGAATTCAATTGTAGACACCATAGAAATACCATCGTCCTCAGCGTTGGAAACTTTATGTGAATTACAAAAGTAAATTTCACAAGAATATGGGTTTGATTTCAATAAACTGTGTCATGTGGATTATCGCAGTAATGTGGGTTCGATCCCCACGGAATGTATTTTATTTTCATAATAGGGTTCAATTCCCTATCTTTATAATATTTGGGATTGAAATGCAATAGATAGTAATAACTTGTTATGCAACAAATCCTAGAACCCAAACCCGAACAATCCATGAATGTTATTAGTCTTTCTCGGTAAAAGGTTTACCTTTGGAATAACAAACGAATGACTGTTTTTGTATGTATAAAATAATAAATTTAGATATCTGTGTATGCTTGTTAACTGATGAGCATAGATGAAGCGAAAGTGGTGTGCCAGGATACCCCAATGGGAAACCGTGTGAATTGATGAATGTATGTTAACGACTGCCCCAATTTTTTAGAGCTTATGCAACATGATGTTTCTTGCCCATGCTAAAGAGATACAGAATGTAATAATGATTGGTTCTAAATAAAAAAAATATAATTTTGGGTTCAACTCCCATTTAAACTGTCAGTTCTTAAATACTATTGCACTGTGGGTTCGATTCCCAATTTTATTATTGATGGATGAATAAAAACATTATCCTCCCTTGGCAGTTGAGTCAAAGGTATATGTAATAGGTTTTAGTCCCATACTTGTGCTGTTAAAATATATCTTTGGGTTCAACTCCCACATTATTATTTGTGAGTATTATGCAATGCAAATGCAAATTTTTTTCAAAATTGTTTTCTAAGATTTCTAAGTGGATTTGACTCCCATTTAATAAATTCTTCATAATAGCAATAGTAATGGGTTAAAATCCCATATTCTAATTTCTATTGTTGTCAATATCTGCAGTAGTGCAGTAATTATATTAAGTATTACATACTAGTTTAAGGGTTCGAATCCCATTATAACAATTTATTTACATTAATTGTTATTAGCCAAAGCCAGTGGTTACCGAGACCATTTGTGCAATTGTTGCAAACGCTTGTGGGTTCGAATCCCACTCTATCAATATACCTAAATATTGCCAATAGCTGTGAAAGTGTGTGCCGAGATTGTTGGTGCAATAATCAATATAGTTACTAGTTTTGTAGGTTCGAATCCTACTATAGCAATTTCTATTGCCAACAGCTGGGCAAGTGTGTGCCGACGTTTTCGGTACAATAATTTCAATGCTTTCTAGTTTGTGGGTTCGAATCCCACTACAGCAATGTCTATTATATATAATGGCGAGATCTTTGATGCAATAATTGCGATAGTTTCCATTAGGTGGGTTCAAATCCCACTTTACTGTCTTAATATAGTTGAACGCTTAGCTAGTGTGTGCCAAGATTTTCTGTGCAATCATTTCAATAGTTACTAGATTGTGGGTTTGAATCCCACTATAGCAATGTCTTTTGTCAGTTGCTTGGCAAGTGTGTGTCGAATTCTTTGATGCAATAATTGTGATAGTTTCCAGTTTGTGGGTTCGAATCCCACTATAGCTATGTCTATAGTCAATAGCTGGGCAAGTGTGTGCTGACATTCAGTACAATTAATACATTACTTACTAGTTTTTGGGTTCGAATCCCAATATAGGAATGTCTTAATATTCTCTATAACTGGGCAAGTCTGTGCTGAGGTTTTTAGTGAAAGATTATAATAGTTCCTAGTTTATGGGTTCGAATCCCATGTAACATAACAACTGAAGAGCAAGATCTTTAATTATTCTTACTTGTGGGTTCAATTACCTATTTACTATAAAATGTAAAACTATGTTGCAAGGGTTTTAGGGCAAAAAATATTGCATTTCAATTACCCATGTTTACTTATTCTGGAAAAATCCTCGGGTTTGCTTCCCAAGTTTAATTTAATATGCCTAATTAATAATTTCAGTAGCTATATAATTTTATATTGATGTAGTTCAATTCTGGTGTGGGTTCAATTTGTTATTATGGGTTCGATTCCTATTTACATAACTTATCAATTATAAAGGTAAGTGTAACGAATAATTAGGCACAAATAGACTTGTCATCATTAATTGTTTTTTCATAGTTTATGATAGATATTCTTTAAGAGTAAATTTTTTTATACCTATAAATAGCCATTTTCTTGTACTTAAATGTGTAGGCATCTGTCATTGATTAGATTTCCTTCAATTTATTAAATTCTATCAATGCAATTATTACTTTAATAACCATGGTGCCATTATGTTTAAACTTCAAAAAACTTTAAATTTGAAATACCGTATAAATATTCGCGTTTTTTTTAATTGTTAAATTTATTTTTATTTAATTAATTAGAATGTAAGGAAATGTTTGTAAAGTGTTTTTTTAATTAAATAAAGAATAAAAAACGTACCTAAATAAAGAAAAATTAAGTTCAACGAGAGGAAAACAAATAAATGTTTTGGAAAGGTTGGTCCACTTATTTACCTATCCTAATCCCTTTTCCTATCTGGTGTTATTAAATTTATTACCTACTTACTTTAAGTGTCAAGATATGCATATTCTATTGATAATATGTAACAAGAATGTTAATATTATCAAGAGATTATGAACATTTAATATAGGTAATTAAATGCTTACGAAAAAAATCTGTGTTTTATTATTTCCAAGGTATATTTAATGGTCTGGTTTTGCTCACAGTGCCAGCTCAGTTCATTCCGGGAAGGACGGGTGCAGGTCTGTTAATACTCAACGGATTTACATTCTACATGAAAAATCATCAGGCACATGGGAAGAAGCAATGGTACTGCTCATCAAGAGACGTCCACGGGTGCCGTGCTGACGTCATCACGTACAAAGGTATCGACGGAAGAGATTATATATCCATATTCCGCGGCAGACACATACACGAACCTCCCCGTTTGCGACAATGTCACGACGGCAGGTATATAAGAGAAAAGTTTTTCTCTAATAAACAATCACTGCTGTGAACTTTATTTTTTTAAATGTATTTTTTTTTTACTTTATTAAAATTGTGATGTACTTATTGTAATGACGTGTTCTTCAAAAGCATGTTTCTGATGTAGGGACCTGCTAGTAACTAGATGAACAGTTATTTGTGACTATTTTAGAAAATACAGTATTCTGATTCATGTGTTGGTTTTATTGACCCACCTTATTATGAACTGTGTGTGACTAGTGTAGTTGGTAGAACAAAATATTTATGCGAAAAAATTGCCCATAAATTGATATTGTAACATAATAGAGAAATTGTAAAGGAAAATGTTTTTAAATGTAAATATAAATCATTATAAAAAAGACGGAATAATTTCGATAAAAAAATATGTATGTCATGTAAAAAACTGAGCAATCGTTTTTATTTATAAATATTGTAGAAATTTGTAAATATAGATCTAAACTTATTTTAGTCTATTCCTTAAGATTTATAAACAAATTCCGTATTAGACACATATTAGCGGCCATTGACGAATTCAAATTATTATGGAATAAATCAAGTCGAGCAATGGCCGTTAAAATGCTACTAGACCAATTAATTTGTGTGCGGGTAATAAGACTAAAGGTTTTTTTTTCAGGTATTTACTACCTGCCATCACATAGGACTGGCAGCATGGTCTTGATATACAACGACAACAAGTACTGGATCAACAATCGGTACCAGAACACCATTAATTGGACATGCAGGGATCGCAAACGGCTGGGGTGCAACAGTTGCGTTCAAACTACCATAGAAGGAAGGTATGTCAAACATAAAGGTTTTCACAACCATGAGGACAACTATACGAAGTATAATTTCAACGATTGATATCAGGAACTACTTTGGCCAGTCATTACGTCCGTTGAGGGTCGTTGGTCGTCTCAGTGACTCGGTGAAGGGGTATCGTTTATGAATTTGCGATGAAAATCTCTGAGTACAGTTCTCGCCAAACTTGTTATCCGGGTTGAAGTTGGCACGAGCTAACTTTAAACCGGCCGTAAAAATTGGTGAAACAAAATTATAGCATTGTAATAAATAAAAACGTTTTAAATAATTTTCTTTCTCCGATTTTTACGGCCGGGTTAGTTAGTTCGTGCCAACTTTAACAAAGACAATAAGTTTGGCGAGAATTGTACCTAAGGGTTGAACTACATCTGACCGCACTGAATCCTTTCGGAGCGAGAAAGACGACGCGCGCGAACTACCGCTCTATTTCTCGCTATAGTTAATGACGGTTTTAAGTGACAGAAAAAGAAGGATTTAAAAGTGCGATTCGGTGCGGCCTAAGCACAAGTGCCTCATAGTCATTTGTTAGTAATTTTACTACATTACGTGCCTCATAGTCATTTGTTAGTAATTTTACTACATTACGTACCACATTACGTGTTCACTGTGGGATTTTCATTGTAAATACAAATACGGCAAGATACCCAGTTGATAATACCTAGGTACTGTGTATAATAGTTTTATATATATTCAACGGGAAGTGTGTTAGATGCAAGTACCTCCAACTCATTAAAGAATTAAGGAAAATTTACGACTTTTGTTATAAACCTGTCTAATAAAAATTAAAAACATGTGTTGCTAACTCAAAAGTTGCCAATTTTCCTGGTGGAGACCCTTGATGTCTGAATTGAACGATTGAACCTTTAAATTCAACGGCTTCAGCTTAGGTACTCTACTGCCTAAAATATACTCGGATGACGGTTGACTGGCCTCAGTAGTCCAACCTATAATGTTGCATTTATCATAATATATTCATGTAGGGTAGGTAGATAATATTTATTTAAGAAGTTTATAAAGTAACATTAGAGTCTAGAACTGCATTTTGTATAAAAACTGTTATTGCTGTTACTAATTACAATGAAGAGAACGATGAACGGTACTTACTCTATGGAACTGGGTTTCAGGTAATATTGTTGTAATTATCATAAATATACCTACATTTTTATATTTTAGAGGTGTGAGTGCTTATAGAAATTTAGAGAAGTTAGACATGTATTGTTTGTTTATTTTATTGTAAATAACGCCACCTAGTGGTTGTTAGTCGTATTTACATTTCCTTACTTAATTTATGTAAGAAGAGATGGCGTTAGTTGTTTGTCCGACTGAGTTCAGCCGAAAAAACTGAATGAATTATCCAGGATCTGGAAATGTACAAAATCTCTGTACTCAATTACTCAAAACTGTAGAAAAAATATACCCACGTACGTAAGTAATTAGTACTTAAAAGTAAATATTACTTATATAATTTCTATACTTACCTAGTCATAATATTTTCCTTCTTTATGAACATGTGTGCCAAATCTTTATTTAAAATTACCTATATTTTTACTTGCTTGTGATTGCTACTTTTATAACTTGAACAGCCTTCTGTGCGGGTATCTAAAGTCAAGGGCGGATCCAGAGGGGGGCTATGGGGGTCGTCATGATCCCCCTTATATGGGCCTGTGTCGATAATTGATAAAGTTTTTGGTATTACATAGGTAATTTTGGAGGCTGTCCTGACGTGATCCAGACTTCGACCCCCTCATTCAAAGGCTGGATCCGCCGTTGTCGTTAGGAAATAATCACGAATGCGAAGCATTAACGATTTCAACTGTCTTCGCACCTAAAAGTTTTTAACCTAAAATTGACTACTGCAAAAGTACTTGTATACAACTTCAGACAGGCACTGTTATATTGTTACAACTGTACTTCCAAGCACAGCGTGAATACCTATTTATTTTTAATATAATCTGACATGGCAGGTACCTTATTTAGTATCTCCGTGCGTGATTATTTATTTCAAAAGTGTAATTGTAAAAAGAAACTATTTTGTTTCGTGTGAGTATATTTCTTAGAAAAGATAAAAGTTTTTGTTATTTTTTAAATTATCAAAAGACGATAAGCTATCATTCCAACATTTTATAAATATTCTAAAATCAATCGTAGCTTTTATATTGTAATGTTATTTACTATAAGTAGATATTTAATAAAATAAATGCATTCAGTGATAAATGAAATTTTCCGTTTATTCATTTTCATTAATTTACTTATACTATTAAAATACAGCGTTGGTGATTGCGCAATGCAGACTATAAAATTAATATATTGATATTTTATTTATAAATTTCAGGTATACTGTAGTGAATAGTGACTATTTGAATGAATATTTAATATTAACATTGTGTCATCATAGACATTATGTAACTTAAATCCAAAGCCACAAAAAAATTACGTAGGTGTGATAAGTGCGGTCCATAAAAATCCATAGACAGACTGGTAAGCACAGCGTTGCAATTTTTTAGTCAAACCTGTAAACTTTTTTATCACACAAACGCAGTATTTTCGAAACTCGTTTTTTTTTAAACACTATCCTAGCAATGCTGTGCTGCGTATTTTTGTCCAAGACATGTTCATCATCATCCTTCTACCTTGTACGAATTTGGACCTATGTTTTCATTAATTCCTTTCAGCCGTCATCTCATTTCACTGCCTTTACAATCATATCGGCCTTAATCTTTTCACGTTTTCTTTGAACTCCCTCTCCCTCTCCATCTCTCGACATACATCCATCACTCTTCTAGTCAAATGATCGATTTTTCGCAGTGAAACTCATTACGACGAAAAATGGTACGAATCTACTGTTGTATAATGACTACACATACTGTCGTCACTATAGGCTGAAGACTGGTTTCCGTTGCCAGTGCACCAAGAAACGCTGCCGGGCGTACCTCATCATCAGTAAAAATGGACAACTTCTAAAAGCTATAGAATGTCACTCGCATAAACCAGACAAGTATTACTGTAATGAAGATGGTATTTATATTAAAATAAAGGAATTGAAGGAATAATTGCCGTAAAATTAACACTCATTCACTCACTAAATTGTATATGTAATTGTTGTAGGAAGTCGCGATTTGATTTGATTTGCCTATTTAGTTTGCTACAACCAGTATAAGCGTAGCTTATCATTATTGTGTTTTCGCCATGAACGAACAAATTATGTGTGTAATATTATATTAAAGGATTTTAACGAACATTCTTTCAAAATATTTGCCTATCCATTAAAGACAGATATAGGAAGACCCAAATTTTCTTCTAATTCAAGGTGTCACTTTCAGCCACTTGGATAAGACTAGTCAATGGCAAATCCCTGGTCAGGTACAATCGGTACGTATACTGCACCCACTGCAAATTGAAACTTGGCGATCGTTGGAGATGCAACCAGTATTTACTGAATGGATGCAAGGCCCATCTCGTGCTGGATCAGTACCTGAATGTCCTCAAGGCGGTCGAGGTCCATCATCATGCCCCACCTTTGTGTTTCCGAGGGAAGAACGGGTATCATATTACGATCTAAGTATTATTAGTTTAAAGATATACAGGAAAGGGTGGTCTTATCGTTCGCTTATAAATGATGTTGTAAAATATATCTTAAAAGAAAGTCTGATTTTATGATCTGTAGGCTGGACTCAAAAGATGTTTAGAAATCTACTCTAGGATTCCATATAATCTACGATTGTATCCAAACCAACGCACACAATTTATAGCATTCTGGATTTATAATAGTGGTAGCAACGCTGACTTAAAATTTTATATGAGTTTATAATTATTCTAGCTTCAATCAGATAAAAACATATAAAAAAAATTGCTAAATTCCTTTGTAAATGTGAGAATAATGACTGAAATATTGTAAATAATGATGAAAATAAGGATCGTAGACATTTCTATAAAGAAATACAAAAAAAAGCTGTCAGGCGAACCAAGCGTCCGTGCGAACCGCTACAACATTATGCCAAGTGTAAATGATAATTTACTTATATATATTATCAATGTTAGACAAACTTCAATAGTTTTATTACCGTCTTAGTTTTTATATTCTACTTAGTGATCCATGAAATTCTAGTCAGTCAAACTATGCTTTGAAAGGTTACTCTTGTACTAAGTACTTACTTACTATTTATTGTTAGAGCTATAATAATTATAGGTAAATAAATATATGTACTTTTAATGTATGTTTACGATTTAAAAAAAGCACTCTGTTTCCAAAAACCTGAGCAAAACCTGGTCAAATATCCAGTCTAGTCATTTCTAGTGTTACCAAGTATAACATGTATTATTACTAAGTCATTTTACTCAGTAATTAATGTAACTAATTCTACGTACATTTAGTACGATAACTTACGAATTTACTCATTTATGTGCTATAAAATATATTAAATGTGAGTAGGTACTTTTATCCCACGTTATTGTGTCATTATTCTAGAGAAATAATTAAATAGACCGATAAATATGAATATAAACGTGATTTTGGTAGTTGTAAGTATACTTACGACGCATATTTCAGTAAAATAAGATCATTTTAAAAATCATTTTAAAATAAAAAAAGTGAATATTCTCGTATTCCATAAATGTGCTGTCGCATTGCAGTTTAAAATTAGCTATAATTAGCTGCAATGCTTACAGACCTTGTTTATAGATCTTATTGATGGGTATTGTAGCAAACGCGCATTTGCTAAATAAGACTAAGTACCACCAAGGTGTTCTATATTTGAACCACTATCAACAGTGGACTACAGTTACAGGGCCATTTTAAGGACTTCGTCTAGAATGGAAAAGCAACTATCAGCTCAGTAATATAGAAAGGTTATATAGAAAGACTGGTAATCCAAAGAAAGTTTTAGTACTCCCTTTATAATGAACTACTATTGTATCACAATATTTTGAATTGCCAAATATTATTATAAAAATAAAATATAAACGTAAGTACGCCCATTTATTGTGCTAGCGACACTAGGTTAGGGGAAGACACTTATTGTGTTTCAATAAAAATAATTATTATGAATATAACATGTAAACTGATAGTAAGTATTCTTAATACTATTCTATTCCACGTTTTGGGTATTAAAAAGTAAGCACCAATATACCTGTAAATAATGTTATTACCTTAATATCAAACGATCTGTAATTTCAGGGATATCAATTTATTTTCTTCCATTCCATATACCTAGTTATAATAATATATTACATAAAATGTAATTGATGTGTAGATCTCAATAAAAAAGGTATCTTTAAATACCATAAATGACACTAGTCTTATTAATAATGGAATATATTAAGAATTAACATTTCCAGCTTTGAATGGCAGTGAAGTTCTAGCTCATAGTATTAAAACTATCAGTGTATTTTTTAATTTAATATCTAAATGATCTGCACAGAGGTGCCCTGAAGAGTGGGTCCAAAATACCTTCGGAGGAGCGTGGGGAGGCCTTTGCCCTTCATTGCGATGCAACTGCTGAATAACAAAAACTGCAAACTACATGTAAAGCACACTAGTTGTTATATCAAATCTTTGAATGTGAGAGAAACTATGCTAATCCTTAGTATATTACTTCAACATACACATCAAGTGATGTCATTTGAGCAGCTCCCAAATTCTGGGCTCGTGTGGATCAGCCCCATATCTACATAAAAAAAGGAACAGGGTCGGGTCCAGCACTACAGATACCGATTTGCGCCTCCCCCCATTCTAAGCCCACTAAATCCGGACCTGGTGTTCAAAATATTATTATTTAATGCGTTACAACTTTTAGTAGGCATCAAAAACACAATTCAAAATTGTACACGGTTCAAAATCATCTATGTGCAGAATTGGCACTGAAAACTTGTGTAACAAATTTTTAACTAAGTGGTAAGTACCTTTCTATTCATTATTCAGCGTAAAAGTAGCCCGTAGATTCGGGAATGATGTTTTTTATTTTTTAACAGCATTATGGAGACTCCCGGAAAAGATAAAAATAAAAAGAACCTCAAAAAAGCTTAAAAACGATAGTGCAGCTTATTTGCTCCAAAGAGAAAAGGCTAATGCTAGAAAAAGAAAGTTTTTGGATAAGATGACTGAAGAACAGAAAGAAATTAAAAAGGCTAAAGACAGGGAATATTATAATAAGATAAAGGCAAACAAAATATGTAAGAAAATTGCTGATTTGACCGAACTAGAGAAGCGAAAGCAGAGAAAAGATTGGAAAAATGCATCAAAAAAATACAGAGATAAGAAAAAATGTTTAGCAAATACGAATAGTTAAACTGAATTATTACTATAATGACGCCGCTATCTTTCAAGCAAAAGTTTTCACTATTATAGAATGCGCCGAGGCTAATCTACAAAAGCACTACATCAACCACACTATTTACATAAACTCTGATAGCCAAGCAGCTCTATTAGCGCTGGATTCAAAAGTTATTTCGTCGAAAGTAGTGGAAGAATGCCTGGTTCGATTATAGAGTAGTTTTAAAATGGGTACCGGGTCATGCGAGCATTGTTGGCAATGAACATGCTGATGCTGATGAACTCGATAGAGCTGAAGGAATACCAAAGGGCCTAGCTCAAAGAACCCTCACGAATTTATGTTTTAGACTGCTATCAATCTCTGGACGGAATCGCCAGGCTTGGTCTACTCCTAAGCCTATAATAAAAGGCACACAGGCCTAATTATAGCGCTAATCAGGAACAATTTGCGGATTATGAAGAGAGCCTTGAGAGGACACTGTTGCGTTAACAAGCACATGTTGAGTAATACGCGTTCCTGCCGACGCTCTGAGAAGGCTGATGAAACCCCACTCCACTTTCTGGGAGAATGTGACGTCTGGTATGTCTAGCGACCCACATCTAGGGAAACACATTCTAAGCCCAGGTGAAATAAAGGAGCTCCTGGAGCTCACCCCTAAGCAAATCCTGCAGTTTGTGTCAGCTGCAGAGTTTAGCGCTGAACTTTAAATTTAAACCATCAAACATCACAATATACTTACTAAGGTCGCAAAAAAAACAAATAAATAATTACTTTTTGTTGGTACCAAACAGATTCCATTAAAATATATCATCTTCGTTGATTAATGGCTTGGCACCGACTCAAAATTAGTGAGTAAGACAAAAAAAAATATTAGTTAATTTGATATGTACATAATATATCCGTGCTATTAAACAAAGCTTCAATTATGTACTTTTTTGTTTTTGTACGTTTTGTAAAACGTTCTCTGCAAGTTTATTAATACCTATACTTACAAATTTTTCGGCAGTATAAACTAAAAGTCATCCAATCTATCCTTCGAATATCGGTATTGCCCAGAAATTGGGTACGTATTGGTGTAATGATACTATAATAAGTGATGTAGTAGGTAAGTACAATTGGATTGCGGAGGTCTGATGGCAGCTGCTTCGTGTAAAATGCTGATATTCAGCCGCATCTGGTTATAATGGTAGCCGACCCCGACATGGTTGGAAAAAATTCTAGGAGGATAATGATGATAAACTTAGAGTTATCTTTACAGCCCTCTTGAAATTTGCAACAGGTGATTTTGAGCCACCTATAGGTACATAGTTGTGAATTCCTTTATTCCTTTCCTTTCACAGTAAAATTCTGTACCTCGATAACAGGCGGAAGGCTGGCATTGTACAAAGATTTTACTTTCTGCTTGCACTACAAATTGAAGAATGGATTCCGGTGGCAATGCACGAAGAGAGGCTCCAAGAAATGCAGCGCCTATCTCCTGTTGGATGATAGCGGAAATATTTTGAAGAAACTTGACACTCATACCCACTTACCATCCCGACATTTTATTACAAATGCGGGAATGTATATTCTGTTGCGATAATTTGGAGAGAGTATTCTAAAGATTGTTGAAGAATATTTTCCATACATAGATGATTTAAATACTTTAGTCGACCTTATCTATACTTCGTCTGTTTTTTCATTTTGTGTGATTGTGTCCATATATTAATATATTATTAGTGCCCATTATTTATAAGTTATTCACTTTTAAATCTAGACTAAGTATTTTTATTAATAATCAATAAAAAATATATCTTTTACTTAAACTACTTGTAGTAGCTTACTTGTTATAGTATTTTATTGCAATATATTTATGCAGTATCCTTAAACAGTTAATAATATTTTAATATACTTACTTATAACGTAAAAAAACATACATACTGTATAGTTATTCATAAAATAGCGTTAAAGTTTAATTCAATTTGGAACCAAAGAAAGGGAAAGAAATAAGGTAAAGCGAATTTTTTGAATCAAAATAGAAACTAAGTACTGAAAACTGAAGTTAGTACCTATCTATAGTTATTTAAATAATTCATTGAATCCTTTATTTTTAAACAAAAGTTACCTATGTATATTATTAGTCAATAATGCCCTGATTTATTTTTATGTAAATAAAAAGAATTGTATTGTTTGTAAAAAAATATTTTAGGTACGTCAAGCATTTTCTTGTTTTTTGTTTGTATATAAAATTGTGATGTATTTGTGAAACAGTAGAATGTTTAAGTGAAATTAAACTTTTAAAGCTTTACCTGAATATAGGTACAATTAATTCATTAATTTTTCAGCCCAATTCATCCTAACAGATACCCGTAGGACGTACGCAATGTTTAATCATTTCACGTACTTCAGACATTATCCCTTGAAGTCGGGTCGGGTTCGATGGCAGTGTAACAAGCACTTCTCTAAAAAATGTAGAGCTTATTTGATTCTTGATGATTACGGAAGAGTTTTGAAGCGAAATGAATACCACACTCATCCACCGACTTTGTATGTTAGAAGTAACACTGGTGTTTATATCAAAATGAATTAAATAATTTTGTGTTATTATTATTATTATTTCAGCCGTGATCGTAAATAAATAAATCAAAATTATAAAAAAAGATTTTTTCATGCTTAAAAATGTTGTGTTATTTTTTTTTTATATATTTCCAAGTGCGAAATTATTCACGGGTTACTCAATACTCTCAATAAGTTGGAAAAAAGACGTTATTATAAAAAAAAATATCGTTACTCCAAAAGTCGTTTATAATAGATAATAATAATAGTCTTTTGTGTAATGTGATCCTATTGTAACCTTATTTATTATTAATTTATAACAACAACATTCAAAACGAATCGATATTTTGTTTTTGTTCCTTCTGCGATTCACATTTTGACTATGTAATGCCCAGATCCTTTAATCAAGTAACGGATAGTTTAACCTGCGCACAGTTAAATATTGACATTTATTGTAAGGAAAATGTGTCAGAATTTTATTTTCCGTACGTAAAACTATCAGTTAGTTGACTTATAGGAACTGGGCTTAAAAGTTTTCGATACGTCCAAAACGTATCGATATGTAGATTCTGTATCATACCTTTATATAAAATTGAAATACCAAGAAGAACCTAAAGTTACTCCTTTAAATGTTGTTTTTAATAATAAAAGAGATTTAGTAAATAGTTGTAATGTTTATTTGTGTTCTGACTTCCAAGGCGTTAAGGTAAGTTTTTAATTCTTATTTCCAAACCAAACGATTACACATAAAATTAAGTGTCAATAAACCTTTTCTTACAATTTAAAAATCATTAATCACGCAAAGACAACTCTAAATAACACAACATTAGTCCATCCAGCCAGCATTAGATTGTAAATTAGACGTATAAATCTATATTCACCATCTTCTATCGCAGTTGACACCTTCCCTGTTTTCAGTACTCCTGGTAAAAGGAAGGAATGGGAAGGACTTGCTAATGCTTAACGGCTACACTTACTACCAACATAAGATACTGAGGGACGGTTTCCGATGGAGCTGCACCCAGATGGGGTCCAGATCCTGTCGCGGATTCTTGCACGTCACCAATGAAATGCTGGTAGTGAGAGCCTTCACAGTACACACTCATCCACCGTCGACGTACTCTTGGAAGAGTACGAAAAAACAAGTGAGGAGCAATGATGTAAGTATTTCTTCTTAATTGTTGCAAAATGGGTCGTGGATACATGTTCGACATAGTTACAATTTAATATAATATAACATAATGTCAGGAGGATAGGGAGAAGTCACTAAGGGTCTGTTTCACCATCTCTAGAAAGCCGCTAACCACTCATCTTCATCATCAATCCATATACTGTCCCAGTGCTTGGCACGGGTCTCTTCTCAGTATGAGAAGGATTAGGCTATAGTCCTCAACGCTAGCCTAATGCGGGTTGACAGACTTCACATCGAGAAAATCTCTCACGCATTTAGATTTCCTCACGATGTTTTCCTTCACCGTTAAAGCGAGTGATAATTACGCACATGATTTCGAAAAGTCAAAGGTGTGCCTTGGATACGAACTCGATTCCTTTGACTTGGCAGTACAGTGGTCATGCCCCTAGGCTATCACTGCTTTCACCGCTAACCACTGGAAACAGGCCCTTTATGGTCCATAATATTACGCCTACTAGAGAAATTATTTCTGTAAATACGAACCGTATTTCACTTCCATTCAATTTTTATCTATCTGTAAAATATTTGAAATCAGATGCAGACTCTTTTGTTTCAGAATAAAAGGCATACTTTGGACAAAGAAGCACTGAATCCTCTGGCGTTAAAAATAGCTAACATCAAAGGCCGCGTTGGTTTCTGAGTAATGATTAGATCTTTAGCTTGAATATTATTAGAAACCGATAGCTATCCCGAATTGTATGTCATAAGAATATATCAAGGCTTAAGATATTTTGTCCGGTGTTCTAAAATTGGTCTTTTAGTGGTGATAGCTACTTGAATAGCACATGTTAAATGACACAATCAGTGCTGCAGAATCCGGCTGGCGACAGTGTATGATATCCATGTAAATTGTGTGAATGGTGAACTGGTAAGAGGTGGCACAGCGCACACAAAACTGAAGTTTCGATCATCTTTTCCATGCAACAACTTAACGTCTCTAGTAGCAGCGAAGCGGCTGAAAGCGATACTTAGGCTGAGATTCAGAGAAGAGACTCAGCATGAACTTACGTACGTCAAATTGTAATACAAATTTGACACACGGAAGCCTTACTTTACGCTGAGCATCGTCTCTGAATATTAGCGTCAATGTCTGTAGATTACTGCCTGAGCACAATTCTAGAATCCGGGCCCAGAGTTAACATTAGCAATATTAAGTACCTACCTGTACGAGTATAGTATACATAGTTACAATTGTATTCGAAGTGCGGTTGAAGATTTGGGAGTCTACCCTTAAGACATCGAAAGACAATGTATGGAAATAACATTTATGAACCCTTGTCTTTTTCTTACATTTTGTTGTATTTTTCGTTAGATTAAACGTTAGATTGCATAAGTCTACAGTAACGGCTTTATCCTGTGGTTCATATTTTGTTTCATATTTAATACCATCAGCGATGCCTGCGGTATAAAAGTTACTCTTGAAATGTTGCCCAATGGTCATAATTATATTATATGTGATTCTTACAAGTTAGCTCTTATTTTATGGTTAACCTAGCGTCTAGACTTATTAGCAATGTCTTAATTTCATCCTAAGCTTAAACTTATATATTTACAACTTAACTATTTTATTACGCTTTACTGAATCCTTCGTATTAAGTAATAATATAGATATAGATAATATAGAGCATAATCGAATGAAAGAGATGTTTAAACTCCAAGATTTTAAAAGTGATAGTAAACTGACAATGGATCTCAAAACTCCGAAGCAGGAATGCTTTTTATAATAAAATTAAAACAAAATAGTGCACAATATATTAGAATATCTGTAATTATGGTTTTTATAATAGGAGGTAGGTCAGATTAAAAAGAAGAGAATTCTTGTTGACTATGGATAGATGGCAGCTTAACTATAATGATTAATTTCTTAAATATTGTACTAATTATTGTGTAAAACGCTAGGTATACAATAACTGTATGTGTGAATAATTAACCAGCTGTTCAAAATGCAGTTCCTAAACGGATACGGAAACTAATCAGACTATTATCATGGTATTCTGAAAAGACAGTATTTGTCAATAATAATTAATTTCTAGCAATAGCAGTGTTGAAAAATGTTATTATATTGTCAAGTTATTCATTCCTGAAGTGGACAATAGTATAAAAATATTGATTTATACATAATAAGAGAAGTAGATAATAATGTGTAGTGGTCGCAATATCCTTTAGCTTTAGATCAGTGTTCGAAATCATGTTTATTATTAGAAATATATAATTATATATCGGATGTTGTGTACTTGTATTAGAGGTGGACTACATTTGCATGCTTGGAATCAAACGCCCAATCCTTTTTAGTTTTCGATCGAGCATATCTTATAATATATGCTAAATCGAAAAATAAAATGGATTCTTAAAAAAGTTACTGCAATCGAGAAACAACTGCTAGCTACTATTCACCACCATGCATGCAAATGTGTACCAACCGTTTCATATTAAATCACAACATGTAACTAAATATGCCTTTATGTGATTACACTAATTTAGTATAGTTAATTATGGTCATAAGTAAAATGTATTAACTAAAACTATTTTGTGTTAAGTATTGCTTATTAAAATCAACTACAAGTTTTATTTCTTCGTTTTATCTTCTCAGCTTCGTTCGATCCTTATCGAGATTAATTTCAATTATAGAATGCTTATAATGTGAAAATTATTCATTTTTTGTTCGTCCTTTATACTTAAGTCTTTAATTTACCCTTAAACTTGTAATACTTTGCTCTATTGTAAGAAAAACCCGGAATGAAGTTAACAGCGTCTCTCAAAGGCGCAATTTTATAAAGTATATCTTGTAGTATATCAGTTACTTTTACTGACCAAGAGTGTTTTTCCAACAGTTGAATTCTACCTCCGTCCCAGTGGTCGAATCAATCTGCGTTTGAACAACTTTACTTTCTACAAACACCTGAAAGCTAGAAGTAACGCCCATCGCTGGAGTTGCACCGCTTACGGCTCCAAATGGAAGTGCAAGGCGCACCTGATCATCACCGACAGACTAGAAGTTCTGAAAGCCAATATTTTCCACAGCCATCCCCCGAGCTCGAAGAAAGAAATGAAGCCGCCGTTGCCGAAACTGGTGAGAAAAGGAGATACACCGAAATCTGGACCTATTGCTATTCCTGATATGAATGAGTTTCCGCGTAGGACTTTGACTCCGTTTCAGAATTATTTGGCAGCTCATAGTGTGTTTGGCAGTTACTAGACTTTCCGTAGTGCCAAGCTCTACCGCGTAACTATTAAGTAAGTAGCTTTCTACCATAGGATAGTGAGCCCCTATATGAGCTTACTCTTTGATAATATTTTATTATGGGACTGAGGCGACTTCGGAAAACAGTATGTGATCTGAATATTACAAAATTTGTATAACCAAAAAGTTGTGACGATTTTAGTTTACACACTAACATTTGTGATTGAGATTCAAAAGCTACAAAATCTCTTGTTTCTTTCTTTTGCTGTCGATGTTGAGAAGCTATGATGGCCAAATATTATGCTTGCCATTCATAGATAAAATGTAAATTTTAGCTTATTTCTAAAACCGACACTATCAGAAGACATCTATCATCTAATAGGCTCAAAGTCTTCGGTTCCAGAACTATTAAAGTGCTAGATTAATCTCTATTATGTTTAGCGAACATGTCGTTTCCTGAATTTTATCTACCATGCTAACCAAGTAAGTCAATATCTAACCATATTTTTAAATACAGTAGTTTTTAAACTCAGTGTATCACATTTTACCGATAAGTAATTTATGCGTAAGGTAGTTTCTGCATCAAAACATATAAATGTAGTATCCTTTAATCAAGACTCACCAATATCTAGTGTGTTGATAAGACAGTGTATTTGTAGCTAGTTTAGCTAGTTCTCATTTTAGATCTCATTAATTGGTTTATACAAAATAATTGTTTTGTTCCTATTTATGATTAATATAGAACAGTTTTATTACAACTGTTTTAAGTTTAAATTTCATCACAGCCATAATAAGTCATTTTTTTTTATAGAATTGAAACCCTTTTTAACCTCGTAACCTTTCTTAGTTACTATTTTAGTAATATCGTTATCGAAGTAATCATACATAATCTTAGTTGTATCGAAATATTAATTAGGATAGACATTAAAATTTATTGAAGTGCCTTTAATTAAACGTGTCTTTTAAATTAGAAGTTTAACACCAATGTTTAGGTTTAATTCTTTGTAGTGATTCGTGTGATATTTTTGTTTGCATTTCGATATTATCCAGTATTATTATTTGTGATCGATCAAGCATTTTTATAGTTTTTAATTTAGTGATAGGACATATTCTTGCATTTACAACCAAAGGTCCTACTAATAAATCGTATACGCAATGTCCTACTGTCTCGTTCTGTCTAACACTTAACGGTAGGCATAGTGTATTCAACGTTTATAAGTACGGCTTTAAGAATTTAAACTAGAATTAAAGCAAATTTAAGAAATACCAATATCTTTTTAGAAATTTTGTCTAAATGGAACATATCTGTAATTTTTATATGTCGTGTATTAATGTCATAGAAATATTTTTCTAGTAATATGTAGAAACCGAATTTGCATGCTTGGTAACTCATTCTACTATTTACTCTATTATGAATAACGTAAATGTACGTATGTAGTATGATGTAGATCAAATATGGTATTTTTCTAGCTAGCTGGTGTAAGATATTTCAGTAAATATTGCTCTATAAAAAAAACAGGAAGAGTATTCCGTTCTGTATTAGCATTGACAGTTGGCAACTCAATTTTAAAAATTGGTCCAAGAATTGAACCCTGCGGTACCCTTCATTAAATTGGGTCACCAAAGATCTCTTTCTATTCTTATGGACTCAACTTAAATGTATATTGGAGCAAAACCGATCAAATATAAAAATAAGTTTCATAAACTTTAAAGCTTCTAGAACAAAATGACGCTGTAACAAGCTAGCTAACCGTTCCTTTAGCTTTAGATAAGCACACATCATTATCTCTAGAATTAATGATTATATCAAATAAATTTAGATTTTTAACGTACCTATATGGATATTTTAAATGTCATCTAAAATAGTGATAATTATTATATTAAGACTGCATGCTTGATGTTTGTGATATTATGGCATTTTATTTGGATCTCATTTCTATTATTTGGAAAATCTACACATTTCAAGACTGTAACCAATAACCAAACTGAACATTGTATACGAAACTAGTTGTAATAAGTACATCACTGTGGTTCAAAAACTGAAAAAAATTGTTAGAGATCCTTATTCTAAAGAAAAATCATGAAACTATTGTTATTTCTTTATGTAGGTGACAATTCCTGTGTACGCAATACCTACAACTGCACTAAAATTGGATTAGTTATATGATTCTACAACGATTTACCATTGTGTTATATCTTTTACTGATAATTTGTCTCGATTAAATTTATCAAACTCTACATACTTATTTAATTCACCCGTTACTTGTTAGACTGACCGATTTTCTTAAATTATCCTCTTTAATAGTACCTAATTTAAAGCTTTACTTGAGGAAAAAGAAATAGATCTACAGTAGGTTAGACACTCAAGTATAAAATTACATTAGTTACATGACTTTCCAGCTATCGTAGTATTCCACCAAATATTCCGAAGTTCTAGAAGTTCTCTGGTCTTTAAACACCTTGTATGGATTTATTGGCAAAACATAGGTAGATCGCTGTGTAGCCTGGTAACACTTTTGAATAACAAATTTCTTCTTCCAGGGCGGAAACAAAACCTTCAGCTAATAGAACTGATAAACGGTAGAACATTACTTTTAGTTGATGGTTATCCTTTCTACAGAAAGCAGCGTGCCAAGGATGGCTACCGCTGGTGCTGTAACAAGGCCTACTGCAAAGCTTTCTTGTGTATAAACGAAAATTTTGAGGTTTTGTATGGTAACCATCAACATAATCATCTGCCGACCAAATTCTGTAAATCTCCTAGCGGGAAATATGTTAGGTTATAAGCGCAGTTTTCTGTGAGTAGTTTGTATACCGAGCTATTATTTTTAAAAAATGTACCAAGATGAATTATGTAGTTTATATAACATGTACTTTTAGTATTAGTAAATATACTAGCCTCGTCCTGCCCAATGTGATTTAAAAAGTCCAGCATAGAGTTATACAAGGTGGAAGGGACATCGACGCACATCCGAATACCATGAGTTCAGTACATGATTCTGGACCCCCCTGCGTTGAAATTTTCCGTAACTTTTTTCATCAATTTTTCATTTTTTTCTGCAGTTTTTTTTACTAGAACGTGTAAAAAACATTATTTCTATCTACCCAAATTAGATTTATAATTTAAAAAATCATTATTTCATTTATTTCACTCAAAACAGCAATGTAAATAAAACTCAAAAGAGTACTCAGTCAGCTGTTCCGCTTAAAGTTCACTTGCAAGTTCATTGGCCGGCCTAGTACCTAAACAGGACGAGCGCTCCCCTATTTTATGCGCACCGTCAAAGGCACCGTCAAAGGAGCGGCGGCGTCGTCGCTTAAAATCGGCGAAATGCAAAATTCTTTTGTGTTTCGCCGATTTTGAAATAAACTTTTATTAGTTCCTAGTTTTCCCTCGTGCATTGCAAACGTATGTGCAGTTTGTCGCGAATTTGTGATCTTATCGTAAAGGTATCAAAATCAAAAGTATTTTTATTAGTGTGTGTGTACTTGTGTCTGTGTATTGTTATTGTTTTGATTGCGAAAAATTTAAAATGCATTCCGTACAACACTTTACTGCCCGTGATAATGGGAATTATGCTCATTTGCTTGATCGCGTTGTTAGCAATACACTGCATGCTCAAAAATGTCAATATCTGTAACCGGTCATTTTCTACATGAATGACCTAGGTCATTTTATTTTTAATGTTGAGTGAAACCTTGTCACGACGTTTGTGCGTCGATGTCCCTTCCACCTTGTATAGAGGTATAAAATCATGAAGTTCGAACTTCTGCCCGCTGGCCTCTAAAAATCACATATTCATATTTCGCTTCTATAGTTTTGCTAGACAGCTAGAAATATTTTTTTTGTATTTTGCGTTTAAGAACCAATAAGTGAACCTTAATTTATTTTTGGTATATATAGACTGAATGTAGTGACAGACGCCGCTCAAGTGTTCAAAATGTTAAGTGTTCAGATGTTTGGTCAATTACTATCATTATCAATAGTTGCTCTTTTGTGTTGAAAATATACAGGATTGAAGTAAAATAATCCCTACATAGATTTCTATTTTTTTAAATACATTCGTAGTTTATTTTTATGGAATGTAAGTAATATTATGTCCTTCTAAAATCACAATGGGCATATTTTTTTTTGTAAAATGGAGGCTTTTTTCGCAGAATTAAACGATGAAGACAACGGTAATATTTTAGTTGATTCCGACGTAGGGGACTTCATCGCTTCAGATCAAGGAGATTATGTTCCAACGTTAAGAGAGCACGCAGGAAGCAGTTCTTCGGAATCTGGAGAGGAAAGCGAATCCGATGGAACCGATGTAAGTACATATTTTATAAGAAGAGGACGTGCTTGCGGCCTAACCAGGCGAGGTCGTGAAGTTCCTCGTGGGCAATCAAGAGGAGACTCGCATAGACGTACAAACAGCACCACTGGGAGCAGCATACCATCAGCAGCAGGTTCCATACTAGAAGGATGGTCTGAACAAGAATTTCACCCAAATGTATCTCTTTTGATAGAGACATCATACCTGCCCAATAATACCGAAAACTTTTCCAAGGTAGACTATTTTAGACAGTATTTTGACGATGAAATATTGAACATATGTGTCGAAAAGACGAATCAAAATGCAGTTAAATTAACAGGCAGCAGTTTACACCTCACATTATCAGAACTGAAAACTTACATTGGTGTAAGTTTAGTAATATCTAGTATCAACTATCCAATTCTTCGTATGTACTGGTCGAAAAGATGCCGGATTCCAATTGTGGCTGATAACATGTCCCGTGATCGATACCAGCAATTACGAAACTCGTTAAAATTTGTCTTTGACGGAGATATAACACCCGAAGAAAAAGCAAAAGATAAACTCTACAAAATGAGACCGCTAATTGATCATATCCAAAATGGTTGTCGACTACAAGACAAAAATCAATTTTTATGCGTAGATGAAATGATCATTCCGTTTACCGGAATCTGCGGAATGAAGCAGTACTGCCCAGGAAAGGCGAACCCTACAGGTTTGAGGGCTTTTGTGCTGGCAAATTCAAACGGAGTAGTATGCGACTTTACTGTTTATCAGGGAAACACGACTTACCCTCAATACGAAAATACTAACTTTGATCTATCTGAAAAGGCTGTATTGACACTTGCGGACCAACTAGTTCCAGGTCACGTCGTTTACTTGGATCGGTATTTTACTTCTCAGAAACTGGCTGACGAACTTAACAGCAGAGGTATAGGATGCACTGGTACCCTAATGAAAAACCGTATTCCACAAGGCTGTCAGCTAAAAGATGATCAGGCAATGAAGTCTGAAGGCAGGGGTAGTTCACATGTGCTAGTGAGGTCAGATGGTAAATTGGCTATTACAAAATGGTTCGATAATAAGCCAGTTATTTTTTTATCGTCTGTTGAAGCAGAGGAGAACTCAGATACCTGTCAACGCTGGTGTAAAAAGACCAAGGAATACTTAAATGTTCCACGACCACAGGTTGTACGCGAGTATAACAAGAAAATGGGTGGCATGGATTTAGCTAATCGCCTGCTTGCAGTCTGCCCTAACAGATATAAAACTAATAAGTGGACTCAGAGATTTTTTTCTCATATGATTGATTTGGCTGTCAGTAACTGTTGGCTTATATTTAAAAAGGATGAGATAAATAAAGGCGTATCCGTCAATAAAATACTGATGCTCCGTGAATTCAAATTACAGCTTGGAGAAGACCTTATAGAAGAAGTTCTCCAAAATGAGAATAATCAAGTCTCTTTTAATGATGATAATGATCTACAAAACGAAAACGAGACCATTCTACGCAGAAGGGGTAAACCAACAGTTGCTCTTCCAACTAAAAGATGCCGCACTTCTGAAGCAAAGCACATGCCAATTTTAGATGAGAAACAATCCAGATGTAGGGCCTGTCATTACAGTAAAACACAATTCAAATGTAGTACATGTAATGTGAACTTATGCCTAACTAAACATAGAAATTGCTATGCTGACTTTCATGCATCATGAGTGATGTTTAAACAGCATGAAAAAGATTATTTAAAAAAAAAATTGAAGTATTTTTTTTGCCAGAAACTTAATGTTTTTCCGAAATTCAGAAGATTTTTGTTTGTTACCTATTCTTAAGATCAGAAGTTTGAAATGATTATTATTTTAGTTTTTTGTTATGATTATCTTGTCTTGTCTCAAAAGTTGCTGAGATGATTTAAGTCAAAGTTAATCTTTAAATGGTTTGAAAATTAGGACCGATTCCAGTACTTTATTGACGAAACTTGACTTACTTGTACCTGTTTCACCACCTCTGGTTAACCGGTTATCGACGAATAAATTAAAAAATAGCATTAACATGAAATTATCTGCCAAATAATTAAACGGGAACTTATCAGGAGGTAGTGAAACAGGCCCTTGGGTATATTTAATATTTTTCGTAGTTCCTACTTAAGTCAACGAAAATTTTGCCTGATCTGATCTATAGTATAATTATAATCGTATAATTATAATCTATAGTAGTACTTACAATAAAGTATAATAATCCTAAAAATATTGCTGTCATTTTTTTTAAAGTGTTTCATCAAAGGATTACTGCTATACACCCACAATACGTTAATTAATTTTAAGGGTATATAGAGTAGGAGCACCAATTCCATTTACGTTACATAAAGGCATGAATCAAAGTTCGAACTGCCACTGAGAATTTGCTACAAAAAATCAACAATACTTCGGTAGAATGACACTCTCAGCTTCCTAGACCATTCGACCAATGTGGTCTGTGGTCTAGACCTATCGTTGGCGACTTTTTGGTATCAATTGGCTCAGAAAAAGTCTTGACTGACCCAATTGATCTACCAAAAAGTCTTCTTCAATATAAAGATCTCCTTCCCCCTTTGTTAAGAATTACACAAACAAAATTTATTTCTTCCTCTCGTATCACATGTACGTTAAAAATTCAAATTTATAATCTGTAAAAATCAAAGATGTCGGTATGATAATTGCTAATTCAGGTTTTAATTCTACAGGCGGCCTGGTCAAACTTGTCGATGGGAAGGAACTGTTCGTTCTCAACGGCTACACTTACTATAGGAGATGGGCCGTTGGCAACGGCTTGAACACCAGATGGTCTTGTACCAACTCCAACAAATGCAGGTGCTATATTCACCTGGACCGTGACATGAACCTTATCTATAGATCTAAACACGAGCACAATCATCCCACACGAAAAATCTATAAAAGTGAAAGCGGGCAGTATTTTAGACTCTAAGGGCCTGTTTTACAGCTCACTGATAAGTTCCCGTTAAAATAACTGGCAGATAGTTTCATACTAATTTTGTTCCATTTTTTTATTTATCCTGCAGTTAGCGGCTATCCCGAGGTGGTGAAACAGGCTCTAAATCTATCATGTTTCTTTCTAAATGATCTATCTTTTATCTTATCTTTTTAAATGATCTCTCGATGGTAAACAGGATATAGAACAGTTTATCCTAAGTTGAATCATTTAAGTCATTAATTTTTATCCTTAACCTGCTAATATTGTGAATGTCGTCAGGATGGGTGGATGTTTGACTCTCACGCAAAAACTGCGGATCGGATTTTGATGAAACTTTACAGTATTATAGCTCTTAGCTTAACATCATAATAACACATAGGATACAAAAAAGTTTTTTATAATGCGAGTAAAGCCGCGGACAGCTAATACCTAAGTTTAGATATTTGTATTTTACTACCGGAATTGTTTATGTAAAAGAAATTAATTCATTAACCAATATTGAAAAGGACTTACTTTTATTACCTTACCATAATCTCCATGACATAGGTAGTATATTAATTTATTTTAGGTTATTTATTTAAAAAGGATTTTAATATTATTACTATTTATCCTTTTACTAAAAAGTTTATATACGAATAACTAACTAATATACTGATAAAGAGTTTGAATGTGAACGTAACATAAATAAACTAATTTACGTTTAATAAAAATGAATGATTCAGTGTATTTTAAGTATTTATTTCGACCCATTTTCTTTTGTGCAAAAACGTGTGTTAAAACGAATGAAATAGATAATAGAATATAAATGTAAGTATAATTTTAGGTATACTTATAACGCTCTCCAACGGAAAGAAAAGGATTAAGTATAAAAACTATACATACTCAAATAAGGGTAAATGCAGCAAAACCAATCCAAATTATCGATGGAGGTGCACGGGTCAAAATTGTAAGGGTTATATAATAGTGACACCAAATCTGGGCATCACAAAAGTTATGGGAGTCCACAGTCATAATCCTCCTAGGTATATGAAGACTCCTGATGGTGTATATATAGACATGGATTGGTTTAAATCTGATTAATAAAATATAAAAAAGTATGTAAATATTGAATTTGAAGTAAACGCTATTTTTAACATTAACAGTATTTTATTTCTATCCAAATCCCTTGCACTATTATCAAATAGAATAAAAATAGAAGTAAGTAGACGCTACAGCTGTGCATTACTCATATAATTTTACAAAGGCGTCCAGTTGGTACTAATGTTGTACAATTTCAGTTAACATATTCATGACGACACGTGGGAAGGAGCGGCTGATTTACCAAGACTTCACGTATTATAAACAGAGTAGGACAAAGAGTGGATTCCGATGGGGCTGTACCAAGAACCGATGGCATAAATGTAAAGCTTACTTGCACTTGGCTGATGATATGACAATTTCGAGAAGCAATATGTGTCATACCCACACTCCATTTGGTACTCCAGTAAGGAGAAGACAAAAGAAAACTGTAGACGATCAATAAAGGAAGGCAATACAATTTGGAGCCGTAGGTGTAGTACGCACGTGTGGAGCGAATTGCTGTATGGAGAATCTATCTCCAATCAGTTCACAAAGCTTATCAATCCAGATGTCTCTTCCATCATAATTGAGTTTTATATTGTTGACGGAAACAATTAACTTTGAGTTAGTGTCACTAAAGGCATTAAAGTGAACCAGCGATTGGGTTAACTCGAAATTTTCGTCGAAACTATAAATGCGTCTACTGCGTTCACATTCAAATTTACCAGAGCTAACTTGCGTCTCTTGATACAATTTTGTCGTCACATCATCCTGTCTTGTCATAATTTCGGCACGAGATAAATAACGGCAAAATTATTTCGTATGTAGGTACAGGATTTTAGCCTAGCTGGACTTCTTTTAGTGTGTGATAATATTTGCTTGCTTATGCAGTGTGAATGATATTATATGAAAGGACAAGAACAAGCTTTTCGATTTTATCGTTGTCTTCAACCCTAATGAATTCGTTACTGGTTTTCATATTTTTATGTTACAGTTTATTGTTAATAATAACAATCTTTGCTGTATTTGAGGTACTTCCAAATTGTTCAGGATTATTAACTGTCGTCCGATTCTACTATGTGTAATTAATAACGTTAGAAGAAAATGAGTGATAAGTAAATAGTATTCTACAGCATAACGTAATAGAGCTTATATTCGATACGTAAATAAATTTGTATTGTTCATTTTAATATTTATTGTGATCTAAATAGTCTAGGTACAGTGTTACAATCAAATTGTATCGTTAAGCGTTCAATCTCTAATACAAAATACTTGATTGTTTTCTTTACCTTGATCTCTGTTATTTTATTGCTTCGTTTTAGATAAAATTTGATTGCAGCATTTATCAATAGTGATCTCAAATATCTAGTCGATATAAATTCTAGTTCAATCTTAAGAATGGTTAAACTATATTCTTAGTTGTGTGATTGTTATTTATGCACTTTAATGTCTTCCATCACCATATATGGAATGCTTGACAATGGAATTATATCATTTTAGAGAGGTACAGCTCAGTGTACAGTTTTCGCCAATCTTTGATATAATTTCTAATCTTTTTGTGCGGCTTGAAGTTGGCGTATGCCAACCTTTTTCCAGAGAAAAATATTGGATTTAAATAAATAAAAACGAAAGCTCAAGTCGTAAGCGTCGTTTTTATTAATTTTAATCCATTCGTTTCCTCTCCGATTTTATGACCGGGTTTAAGTTTGCTTGCGCCAACTTCAGCCCGGACTAAAAGATCGGCAAGAATATGAATTGGTTCACCAAAGTCTAGTCAGTTATAGAAAGCGGAATGGACCGTCTATAAAATGAATTAATACACCTTTCAGTTACTAGTCCGTTCAAAGTATATAACATTTATATTTATATTATATGGGCTATAATGGAGAGAAGGTGACACATCTTTCTCTCTTTCTTTAGAATGATAACCTACTTTTTGTGCTATCATTCGGACAAATTTATCTTATAAAGGTAAGGGTTTCCTGAACCACGAATTTAGATTCAGAATACCGTCAGCTTAGTTCAGACTTTCGTTTTCTTGGTTTAGATGTTCACCGGCCAGATTCCGAAACTAGCGTCAGAAATGAATTCCATACGGAAAATATAAGAACGTGTTCGGTGTTTAGCAATTTGTTACGGAATGCGTGCATTTGGGTGTGCGAATCTGAATTCCTGATTCGGAAACTTGATTATTAAACCGAACGCCTGTGGCAAGCTTTATACCACAGAACATGAAATTTGTTTTATTGCACAGTGTTTTAAAAATTCAAATCTCTATATTGATGTTGTTATCGATTATGTTATAGGACCGGCAGAGCCTGTTGCCAAACAGGCTCTGCCGGCTATTAACGGTTACAAATCCTAACTCCGAGCTACTGAGAGTATAATAGGATGATCCTATAACGCTTTGTTCGGCTTGAATCGAACCCAGGTCCTGGAATGTTGCAGTCCCGCTTAGTACCTTAATCATAGGCTCGATAACTGCTTCGGACATTCAAGCTATTAGTACGTTTATTAAAAAAAATGTAAAACACGATCTCATTATTTTTATTTTAAATATAAAGTTACATTCATATGGAACATGTTTCATTTTATTCCATGGATTCAATTCTGTACTTTGGCAAAGAAACAAAAACACATTGCTCTTGTTCCATATAAAATGTTTGAGTGTTTTGGCAACGGCATTTTTTATTTTGTTTAAATTTGTAGAATCTTAATGTTGTTTTTTTTTCTTTTTGCACGGCTAAGGTTCGTTGCGTGATCTTGAAATATCCTATGACCTTTCTCAAACATTAAAAATTAAATAGGTACATCCTATCCTTTCTACTTCCTATCCTACTTCCTACTAATATTATAAATGTGAAAGTTTGTGAGGATGGATGAATGTTTGTTACTCTTTCACGCAAAAACTATTGAACGGATCTGGATGATATTTGGCACAGAGATAGATTATAGTCTGGAATAGCACATAGGCTACTTTTTATCCCGGTAAAATGTATGGTTCCCTTGGTTTTTCCCTATAGTTACATATATTAAAAACTTTTATTTTTTCATATCCGACGAGATTATTAGTAAACCCAAAAAAAAACATAAACGTATGATAATAATTTATCATATTAGTATAATTATTGATATATATCTGTCAGTTATGTCATAGATAGGTACTATTACTGTATAATATATTACCTATACTAACAAATATGGTTCTGCGATCCACAGCCCAATACATAACGCTGCTTAGAGGGACGAAGCTCCTCCTTCTGAATGGTTTCTCTTTCTTCAAGAGTGGTACCATCCGTAAAGGAGGTTTCCGGTACAGCTGTTCCTCATCAAGCCTCTCCAGCAAGAACTGCAAGGCGTATGCGCATATATCTGCCGATGACCTCGTTATTAAAGCCAACTTGGAACACAATCATCCGCCAGTAAAATACGTGCAGGTTAACGATGGCCGATATGTTAAGGTGTAATTAGTTGTTAAGGAAACTGTTGATTTGTATTTTTTTTATATATTTAAGGAGGTTATGCTATAAGGGCTTTCCATGGTTGTTAAGGGTAAAAAAAATTGCTAAATAAATTATTTTTCATTCTTTTTCTTTTCGGTCTCGAAATCGAATCGAAGAAAACGAGACTTTTAAGCTGATTAATGCTGAAAGCCCTAGCTAATATGTACTAAACACGAATATAGGAAAATTAATTTTTTATTATTAAACCGTATCAATTATCGTTGACTTGAACAATATGAAAATGTTTTTTAACTAAGTATAATAATTATATCATAGCCACGATTTTTATTCAACACCTGTTTTTTTTTAAATAAATAAATATCTTGGGACATTTTTACACAGCACCAGACAATGGATATAATACTTATATACTTTTTTTTGTAAATATATACCCTCGTGATCACCAGTCCGGTACTCGAACCACTAGACGATGTATTAATTGTACGTACTTCATTGCTCCATACAGTCGTCGTAAATGTAAGTCCCAATGCCCTAAACTATGCCATGGGAAGGCAAGTGAGGTTTTTAGTTGGTACGAGTCCGACATAAGTACCTCCACGGCTCACGAGTACCGCGTTGCACAAAAAAATATTGTTCCATGTAAAATTCTGATAATGATATCTGTTTAGGTTAGAAACTATTTCTTTTTATAAAAACGGTTTTAATAACGTTTAAATATTTATTTTTACAGCACAATATATAATATCGGACCATGGTCACAAGCTACTTATGATTGGCGGGTATAGTTTTTCAAAGAACAGTACAGTCGCTAATGGTGGTATACGATACGCATGCTCCTGTTTAACTTCCGAAAACTGTAAGGCGTATGCGCATGTCAGCGCCGATGACGTCATCCTCAAGGTCCAAACAGTACACAACCATGAGCCTATTAGATATATTAGGTTACGTAATGGAACATATTGTAGGATTAGTAATGGTAAAAGGAAAAAAGCACATTGATTTAACTCATCTGTCTTATATAAGATTACCTTTATCAATGACAATGTAGCTTTAGATGCCTTATAGCTGCTAATTATAGAAAAAAAAAGTAGACTATAATTCTACGATAACGATGTGCATTTATAATCTTTTGTATAAGTCTGGTACTTATTAAACAGTTCAATAAAAGTAACATACAATATTTTACAGATTATCATTACTTGCTACAAAAATCATGGAAAATTGAATACGTCTTCATTTATTCTTCTTTGTTACCACTGGTGCCCCACAGTCGGAAGTTCTGAAGTAGGTAACCAATATAAAATAAAAACACAGTCGAATTGAGAACCTCCTTTTTGAAGTCGGATAAAAAGTAGACCAAGTCCAAATATGTTTCAGGAAAAGCAGTATTTGTAACAACAAGGTCGGGTGCTACTCTATTACTTAAAGATGGGTACACATTCAGCAAGAGCCGGGTTAGGAATAATGGAGAATTGAGATACGTATGTTCCGCGAGGCACAGAAATTGCAAGGCAGTCATAGATTTGAACCATCGTAACGAAATCATCCAGAAATATAATGATCACAATCACGAGGCACCTGATTTTTTTTTAACTACAAGTGGTATTTACTTGAAAAAATAAATGAAGTCTTGTTTAATTTTAATGTTTTTACTACTGTCCGATAAGGGTCTAGTCAGTGCAAAGACAGTGCCATTGGGGGGACGATTCCCATTGCAACAGATACCATTCCCCCAACTCTTCATAGGACTTCTCCTAGATATTTTTCCATTAATGCAATCCTCTTTCTGTGTCTGATATCCCAATATTTATTAGGTCAACAATTAATTTACCCCCTAGCAACAGGTCAAGGACCAATTGTTCACCAAATAAATCTATCTTTAGCAGAAATACTACTTTGAGGCATTAGGTATGCCTGCTCCAACATGCATTCTAAGAGTTGTCAGGCTTTTTTACAATTGGCTCGTCAAAATCAAATGATTAAGGTTCACCCTCAAAATTATCATGAACCACCTAAAATGGCATAATTTCTTAAAACGTCTTAAAATTTTGCACTTTACTCCTGCTTCACTTATCGCGCGCTGTCTCTTATTTTGCGTTGTTACTGTAAAGAGCATCCACAAAGCGCGATGTTAAGTCCATATTTGTCTACAGTTCTCCACTCAAGATCTTTTCTGTCCCAGCAGCCATTTCTACGAGCTATGTGAACTTGTTTATACTAATATTATAAAGAGGAAAGATTTCATTGTTTGTTTGTTTTAATTGAATCGGCTCCGAAACTACTGCATCGATTTGAAAAATACTTTCACCGTTCGGAAACTACACTATCCCCAGGTGATATAGGATATAATTTATAAGAAATATCCGCGGGTGAAGCCGCTGGCGGAAAGCTAAGCTAAGGTACTAACTACCTTATATTTTAATCATTTTTGCGTTTTTTATTTCAGTTAGATACGTGAAGACTAAAACGGGGACCGTGCTGTTGCTTGTAGGTAACTACGTTTTCCGTAGAAACGGCAATCTCTGGCAAGGCGGCAAGAGATATGTTTGCCGCAGCAGATTGTCGGAACAGTGCATGGCGTACGTCCATTTATCGAATGATAATAAAATGCTTAAATGCAATAATTCTCATAGTCACCCTCCCCCTTCTTGTAACTTTAAATAAAGCGGAAAATTGTAACTACCATCACAAGAAAATGAGGTGTTGAAACTACTGTATACCTAATAGGTGATATCATTATCTTCTATATTGTCCGGGTTGAAGTTGGCACGAGCTAACTTTAACCCGGCCGTAAAAGACGGAGAAAGAAAAATATTGGATTGTAATTAATAAACCGAAAGTCGTTTTAAATCATTTTAATCCAATATTTTTCTTGCTCCAATTTTTACGGCCGTGTTAAAGTTAGCTCGTGCCAACTTCTACCCGGACAATATATTTGGCGAGAACTATATATGTATATAAAAGGAAAAGTTAACTGACTCACCGATTGTCTAATGTATAGCCATACACCTCAAACCACTGAACGATTGAGGTGAAGTTTGGCACACAGGTAGTTATGATGTAGACATTAATTTAAGAAATGGTTTTAGGAAATTCCCATGGGATTGGGAAAAATTTGGTTAAATTAGAAAATAATCTCAGTATATGTAAAATTGTAACTGCCTGATGTCCTATTCATAGAAGATATTTAGGAAAATGTTTGTCCGTCTGAATGTTTCCGCGCATCACGTAATAACTACTCCACCAGTTAGACGAAAGAAAGTCTGTAGTTTTTAACTTTAAAATTTCATCGTGATATGCTGCCGTCTAGAAGTCTAGTTTATAAAAAGTTTATTAGAATGGACATCAACCAGTCGATTGATAAAGAAAGGGAATATGAACAAATAGTATTTGTATTGCATTATTTACTCTTACCTAATGTAATTAAAATAATTGTTAAAATAATTTTGAATTAAATAGTGCGATATACCTAGATGTTTATATTTATAGTCCTTTTAGAATACAGACATACATAACATACACAACACGTAGTCCTTACATAGTACACACATTAACATGCGTTATTTTATTGAAAACATACACTCGATGCTATTTATTAAAATAATTTCTACGTAATTTTTGTTGATTATTGTTGATCATTTCAATTTTTTTTTTGCGTTTTTTATTTCAGTTAGATACGTGAAGACTAAAACGGGGACTGTGCTATTGCTTATAGATGGTTACCTTTTCAGTAGAAACGGAAAGATCCGTGAAGGCGGGAAGAGATATGCTTGCGGGAACAGATTGTCAAAACACTGTTTTGACAATCTGTTCCCGCATGCACGTCCATATGTCGAAAAACGATAAAATGCTCAAATACAATCATTCACACAGTCACCCGCCCCCTTGCATATATACCTTTACCTCAAACGGTTATTTTGTTAAAATTTCTTCATAAAAGTTGTTAAAACGTGACTGAAAAAAAAGAAACCAATTGTTGTTAAAACAATTTTGATATTTCAGTTCGATACGTGAAGACTGGTACGGGGACGGTGCTGTTGCTTGTAGATGGTTACATTTTCAGTAGAAATGGAAAGATCCGGCAAGGCGGCAAGAGGTATGCTTGCGGGAGCAGAATGTCAAAACAGTGCATGGCCTACGTCCACATGTCGAAAAATGAAAAAATGCTCAAATACAATAATTCACACAGTCACCCGCCCCCTGCATACACCTTTACCACAAACGGTTATTTTGTTAAAATTTCTTCATAAAAGGTGTTAAAATGTGATTGAAAAAAAATTAAATCAATTGTTGTTAAAACAATTATGATAGTATTTTAAACAATGCGATATATATCTAGATGTTTATATTTTTTTCCTTAAAAATACAGCCGTTTCGTCAGCCTATGGGTTATGCCGAGGTAAAAAGATTAACTAGTAGGCAGGGTTGACGGTCCAGTGTGCAATTGTGCAGGAGGCTTTTAGAGGCTATATCACTACACATTGTTATTTTTTATTGTTTGTTTTGCGGCTATAATATCACCGTAGTCATATTGCGATCGTCTGTCCCAAACTGCAGGGACCTCCTTTCATTTCATCTGGGATTAAAGTATGTTTCCCCAGATAAGCACTGCGTGAAATAAACACACACACATTACCATGTATTGTTTTATTGAAAACATACACTCGATGCTATTTTTTAAAATAATTTCTAATTTTTGTTGAATATTTTAGCTTATAGGTATTTCAATTATTTTCTGCGTTTTTTATTTCAGTTCGATACGTGAAGACTAAAACGGGGACTGTACTATTGCTTTTAGATAGTTACATTTTCAATAGAAACGGAAATATTCGGCAAGGCGGCAAGAGATATGTTTGCGGGAGCAGAATGTCAAAAAAGTGCATGGCGTACGTCCATATGTCGAAAAACGATAAAATGCTCAAATGCAATAATTCACACAATCACCCGCCCCCTGCATATAGCTTTACCTCAATGGATATTTTGTTAAAATTTCTTCAGTATCATAAAAGGTTAAAGTGACTGACTATGACTGACTGATCTATGCTGAGCTCAAACCACTGAACGGATTACTCCTTCATATAATTAAATGAAATCCATTGTTGTTTAAACGATTTTAGTAGTAATAAAGTATGCGATATAAATACCTTGATTTTTTTATATTTTCTTCCTTTATTTATTTATTAGTCTAGTATTCGCGTAAGTGTCAGAAATCTGTATATTTTCTTCCTTATAAAATATAGCTGTTTCGTCTATACTACCGCCTATGAGTTATGCCAAGGTAAACAGATAAACCAGGCGGCAGGGTTGAAGGTCCAATATGCAATTGTGCAGGCTATAACACTTTAAACATTATTTTTTTTTGTTTTGGGGCCATAATATCACCATAGTCGGTCTATTCATATTGTAGTCGTCTGTCACAAACTGCAGGTTGTGCTCAAGGGTGAGCTCCTTTCACTTCATCTGGACCTAAAGTATGTTTCCCCAGATAAGCACTGTGTGAATTACACACACATTACCATGTATTGTTTTATTGAAAACATACACTCGATGCTATTTATTAAAATAATTTCTACATATTTTTTACCCGACTGTCGAAGGAGGATTATGTGTTTTTGTTGATTATTTTAGTTTATATAATTTCAATTATTTTTTGCGTTTTTTTTTTCAGTTCGGTACGTAAAGACTAGAACGGGGACTATGCTGTTGCTTGTAGATGGTTACATTTTCAGTAGGAATGGGAATATCCGGCAAGGCGGCAAGAGGTACGCTTGCGGGAGCAGATTGTCGAAACAGTGCATGGCGTACGTCCACATGTCGAAAGACCATGAAATGCTCAAATGCAATAATGCACACAGTCACCCGCCCCCTTCTTATACCTTTACCACAGACGGATATTTTGTTAAAACTGGTTTGTAAATTATGACTCAAATTGTAGCTAACCTACCTGTATCTTTAGCTAATGTAATTAGGCGGGGCCATGGCTTGTAAATAGCTGTGATTTCTGAACACTTTTGTCCGTTTAGAAATTGGATGCGGTTTTCACAGTTTTGTTGTTGCGTGAACTTAAAATCATGTTTCATCTTGGTTCGCCACCGCCTAGAAATCAAGTTAATACAAAACCTTTAGGATGCGCCGCAAACCACAGTAATTTATTAGTGTATTGATAAAGGGAAGGGGATTACGAACAAATAGTATTTATATTGCATTATTTACTCTATACGTAATAGGTATAAATGAAGTGCCTTGTTGTTATAATAATTTAGACAGTATTTAACTATACCTTATAGTCTAAATTCCTCTAATAAAATACCAGTAATGTTTCTGTCCCGTTAGTAACAAATTATACACGTATTCGTTCAATTCAGTACAACCTAATAAGGCTTTTCTGAAGTGTTTATCATCATCATCAACCCATTAACTGTCCCACTGCTGGGCGCGTGTCTCTTCTCAGTATGAGAGGGATTAGGCCATACGACCACACTGGCCTAATGCGGATTGGCAGACTTCACATCCCGTCGAAAACATGTCACAGGCATGCAGGTTTCCTCACGATATATATATAGATTATTCTGAAGTGTAGAAGATCCTAATGAATCTTTTGACACCAACTACAAACCTTACCTACTTGCTTGCCTTGCTATAGTCATGGGCATGGGATTCGTGACATTATTTTTATAACATTTATAACAAATAACATTTTACTTTATAACATTTTATTTTATAAATAGAAATACCTCCTAGACACTATTTCTAGGGAATGAAAAAATATGTTATTTGTTGTTGCATTCCATGTTTATTTTATTTTATTCAGAGACAATTGGGTTGGGTTGGGCCCTAATAAGTGTCTTAGATTTAAGATTTTCTTACTTTGATCTATAAATATACCAGTAAATATTAAGACAAATGGCCTGTTTCGCCATGTTCAGATAACCATTATCCTACAGATAAATTAAAAAATGGAACACAATTCCCCTTTTCACCACCTACTGTCAAGTTCCTGTTAAATTACTTGGCAGATAATGCCATACACATTTTGTTCCATTTTTTAAATTATCCAGTGGTTAGCGGCTATCCAGAGGTGTTGACAAAGGCCCAATATGTATGAAATTATCTGCTAATTAATTTAACAGGTACTTACTAAATAGTGAAACAAATCTAAATCACCTTTCTCCTGAAAGTTCTTTTTTACTTTTTTCTGTTAAGCATAAACATACAACGTTAGTTTTTTTTTGTTTATACGAAAGCTGAAAAAATGAAAGTTTGTTCAGAATCAGTAACCGAATCAATTGCAATGGTTTTTGACCTATGTTATTTTTTAACCCCCGACGCAAAAACGACAGGGTGTTTGACGCTACAAAATAGCGAATTACATATTTTTTCACAACTCCCTCAATATGGGTATCAAATGAAAGGGCTTAACTAGGAGAATACTATACACTATGATAAATTTCAAATCCAAGATGGCCGCCAGCACAAAATGGCAAATTACATTTCAAGTCGGGGGTTTTCTAAATTTTTAATTTAGGTTATATTTTTTGTCTCAAAAAATGGTAAAAATTTATTCAAGTAGGACACCCATTTTTATTACGAAAATCGGCGCAAAAACCGAACAGGGAAGTCACTCATTTGCCTTAGATACTCTCACTCGCCCTTAGATACTTTGAGCCCATACGCGCGCGCGCAGACAGCCCCCCAACCCGCGGTGCACCGGGATGGTGGACCTTGTGTTAGTAACTTTCAGAGTTAAGTTTTAACCATTTCTTTTATTTTGTATCTTTTTCTTACCTATCTAATCAAAATGAAGTTGACGTGTTTCGGCTTTAGTGTAAACAAAAACTAACATTTATATTTTATTTGTTAATTTATGTTAAAATATGTTTATTTGTGTTAGGATTCATTAGCTATGCTATTCACAAATAAAAAATAATATGCTTTATAAAAAAAACAATTTTCTAGAAAATGTTATCTGTTTATAACTTCGATAAAACATACTTTCAAGTTTTCTAAAACAATGCGTCAATGCGTATGCTGCATTAATATAGTATTATTTGACAGTTAGTCAACTTTAATTAATTAATTTATGCTTATTTTTTATTATTTTGTAAGTTATTAAACTATTTAAAATACAAATGATTAATATTATAATGTATTTTGTTTCATATTATATACCTGTCGACGACTGTTATTTTTGTATCTTAATATTTTTACATGAATAATTGTTAAAAATATTTATTGTTTTTTTTTTTAATTATGAAATCCAATATTATAGTCCTTACAGATATCTTTTTGTACATTTTTAGCATTTTCCATGCTAAAATAACCAGTTATTTGAGTGAATGAGGCGTGCGGGCAGGATAGGAACCGTTCGAATTTAAGTCTCAAAATGACGTTAGTATCTATTGGAAAGCACTAACTGTCACCTTGAGACATAGGCTGAGATTCAGAGAAGAGACTCAGCATGAACTTACGCTCCCGTATGTCAAATTGTCATACAAATTTGACATACGGAAGCATAAGTTCATGTTGAGTTTCGTTTCTGAATATCAGCCATAAATTTAGAATGTGAAGGAAAATTCGGCTTGGCACGTTGTTCTCGCGGTGGCTTAGAGGTCATATAGCGTCTAGTGTATTTAACCAGAAGACGCAGGTTCGAATCCTGCCCGCCAGTTAATTTTTTCCTTCATTAAAATAACTGGTTATCTTAGCATGGAAAGTGTTAAAAAATACAAAAAGATAGTTTCAAGGTAAAGTTATATAAATTCGCGCGCGTGTTTATGACAAGATCTTTGAACGTGGACAAAAGGAGTATGCAAGAATTAGAAAGTGGCGGTCTCCTGTTTTCCTATTTTTTATACTAGCTTTTTCTCGCAGCTTCGGTCGCGTCAAGTTTAAAATTTGATCTGATTTTTTTATAGTTATTTTGTTAAACGGGGTAGAGACAAATCCAACAAATTAAAGATTATGAAAATCGGTCCAGCAGTTCTCGACTTATTATTGTTGTAAAAAACCCAACATTGTTCAATATTTTAGAATATAAAGGTAAAGATTAATTCAATTAAGAGAAGTTTGTTCTTGCAAACTGATAATTCTAGTAATTATCAGTTTGCAAGTATCGTCACTATTTAGTTAGTTATTTAATTTTATAGCATTCCAGTCACGTTAAAAATCTTATTTATATTATTTTTTTAGTGAAAACGATAGAGTTGTCGACGGGTGCGAAACTTATTATGGTTGATGGGTTTACATTCCATAGAAATGGCGATAAAAGAGTCGGGGGCGTCAGGTGGTTCTGTTCAGGAAAAAGCAAAGGATGTCCGGTGCACATGGTATTCAATGAGGACTACCAATCAGTTTACCGGATTTCGGGCACACACAACCATGACCGGCCTCAATATATTGCACGGGGGAACTACTACATAAAATTTTAGTTTTTTTACCTCGGACTTGACTTTGACTTAACTATAAAGAAATTATAAAAAACGCTATGACCTCTAAGCCACCGCGAGTTCTACTCGCCAAGTCGAAATTTTCCTTGACATTCTAAATTTAAGTTTCAGTGACGTCGATTTTTATTTCGGAAATGCTTTTTATACAGCGTGTCCTTTATCTTAGCGTCTAGATCATTGTTTATTTATTTATTTAGTAATCACAAAATCCACCGCACCGTATTTTACAAATAGACCATCTTACAGCCAATTACGGATTTACAATTTCTACCTAAACTTATTTCATGCATATCTTTGTATCATAATTCTTTAAGATTTTATTATATCAATCTCATCTCTCTTATATTTAGCAGTTATTTTTTACTAGTCACCTTAATTTTTTTTAATTCGTCCTCCTTTTCGATTAGAGTTTTACGTACCGCAAAATTTATCTTTCGTTGAAATCCGAAGTATTGCTGCGGATTACACGCTGACAGAAAAAAGGTCAAAGACGATGATGACCTCTTTCGGCGTTGGGTCTCGCATACCTGCAATAAAGTATGGTGACGTCATACATGAGGATAGGAGTTAGTATCGTATAGTATAGTATTGCGGGATAGGGAGGTACTTATTATTTCTTGGTTTAGTTTAACTTTATGCCAAATAAACTACATCTTAGTTATCTTTTTGTATTTTTTAAGCATTTTCCATGCTAAGATTACAAGTTATTTTAGTTACATCTTAGTTCTTTTCACATTGTCTATTATCTGATTTTATACTTACGAAAAACTTTTAAGTTTATTTTTTGTCTAAATACTTGGGTAACTTAATATTTTATGTTTTCTAAAAGTTAAATAGTTTGTAATGAAATAGACAATAATAAAGTTGATTATTATTAATTTAAATATTTTTTATTGAATGCTCCGCATATTAGGACCTCCGCATTTTGTCGACCCCGCGAGACTAACGACAAGGTAAGCTTTTGGGCCTGCCTAATTAAATCAATTAAGCAGAATTATGTGGTCTGTTTAAAAAATACATGTCGTTTTTATATCCGCATACCTAGCATTAAATTCCATATATTTTTGCAGGTCCTCAATTCATCAACTTGTCATCAGGCAAAATCCTACTTATGGTTGACGGATACACATTTCACAAAGCCTACAGTCCGAGCATAACGCACAACAGGTGGCGTTGTTCCGCTCACAATAAAAAATGTTACGCGTTTGTAGTCCTTAATGAGGACGAAACTTGTATTTTAAGGACCAGACTCAACCATAATGGCCACAAACGTCCTGAGTATAAATTAATTGGAAATACATACACTAAAATGTAAAATTAATTTTAAGCTTATTTTCAAAATGTTTTTTACTATTCATTTATATTTTATTTTTTAGTTTAATTATCGCTGTATATTTCGACGTCTGTTCAATTCACCGTTTCATCTGATCACCCATATTGTTCGCCATTTTATTTTACCGTTATACCGTTTTAATCGTTTTATAAACAGTTTAAAACAGTCAATGGGACCAGAGTCAAACTCACTGTATGTCAGATATTTCCTAAATGTCCATATTTGGCACATGATCAAATTATTACATGTTCGCCTCGCAGTACCTACTTATAATACTTAAATGGAGTGAAACAAAACTAGCTTTAGCTTGTAGTTTTATTTAAAGGAAGTTGAAAACGTAAAAATAATGAACTGTTATTATTTTGGCTAGCTATAAATGGCTAAGGGGTATTGAATTAAAATAATGCTTGATTCTGCAGTCTAAAAATGCATGCCCGTCCATTCCACTAAACTTGCATATTTTTTGTGAAAGGAAAACCATAATTAAATTAGTGGTGTGGCGATGCCGAAATGTAACCGCAATACGTGCTGTGGATTTCTGCGAAAAAGTTTTTTTATATGCTTTTTTAAACTAAAATATCTCTATCAAAATATTTGTTGATGTTTTATAAATGCCCTTTATAACAACGGTACTAATTTACAAAAAAAAAATATCTATCATAACATTATTAATCAATATTTTATAATAATATATTTTTCTAACACTTGTTGTAGATAATGTTAACGTTATTAAAAATATTATCATTAAAAAAACAAATTGGTGCCGTTAGTTTATAACAAGTCTAAGTGACCATAATATATTTTATTGATACCTACATTAAATATAGATTTTTACAAACATACCGAACCAATTCGTGGGTTCGATCCCTATAGGACACAAATACTTATTTATGTGTTGAATACTTGAATATAAGTGTTTGTTTGTACTATGCAGGTATGTATTTACAAAAAAATGCAATATATATACTAGACTAGATGGTGCTGTGTAAAATGTCACCCAAAATAATAATAATAAATAAATAATAATAAATATCTTTGGACATTTTACACAGCACCATCTAAACCCAAACTAAGCAGAGCTTGTACTATGGGTACTAGACAATGGATATAATACTTATAAATACATACTTATTATAGATAGGAAACACCCAGACAAACGCAAATACTTATATTCAAATATTAAAACACCAAATTTTAAAATATTAAAACACCAAATTTTTTTTAGTAAACATTTACAATCTGACTAGTTTTATTATAAGCAAACGGTACAAAGATATGACCCTGTATAATATGGGCATTATACGGGGTCATATCTGTGTACTTTGTTACTTTTTTACGTATAAAAAACTCAATTGAATATTTTAATGTTGTAGCAATTTTATCAAGGTTTTTATAGTATTTAGAATTTGTATCAGATTTTTTGTTGTTAATTTTTATTTTATTAAATAAGTTCTTAATGTAAGTACTTATTTTTATTGCGTGAATGTGATTTGATCCCTTTCGAATTTTAATATTTTATATTTAGATGCCTTAAAGTTTAGAAAAACCATTCACGTCCCGCCGGACATAACAATATTCTTGTATACTGACTGCTAATGTACCTATTAAACGGAATTCCTAACCTAATTATTGATTTTAACAATTTTCCGCAGATCCTCAATTCATCACGTTGGTATCGGACAAAATTCTGCTCATGATTGATGGTTATACGTTTCACAAAACCGGCAATAGATGGCGATGCTCCGCGCATAATAAGAAGTGTTATGCCTTCGTGATCCTAAACGACGAAGAGTCTTGCGTCATTAGAAGCAGATTATTTCACAATGGACATAAGCGACCGCTGTACAAAGTAACACGCTCCGGAAAATATACAAGGGTATAAACATGATCTACGAACACGGTTTATGAAATGCATATCTGTAAAATTAAAGAAATATATCGATTGCCTTGTCTCACACTCCTGTCGACTGTGATGTTAAGAAAGATGTGATTGTTAAAGTGAAAGCCTTAGTTGAATATAATTAAGCTTAACCCCTAAAATGTGGCGCTAGTTGTTGTGCCACTATCAGTTGCAGTACACGATAGTCGCTCAATACCTATGCGCAACTGTGCTATATGAGGGTGTATGTGTTACTATTAATACCATCCTTGTCGTTTCGAAACGACGAAGGTAAGCCTGAGATGGGCAGCAGACTGTAAACTAAAGACCGCAGTTGTGAAAAAAATACACCGGTTATAACTGGTTTGTGTCAATTTCAATGCGGCGACACAGCTGCTTGCATAGTAGAATTCAAACTTAATGGCGGCTCGGAAGTTAGCTTCTTGCTGCGCAGTACCCCACCTCTTCCCTCCGCTATCACATAAATTCATTACTGCGCAGCGAAACGCCTCATGTTCAGAGCCGCCATTAAGCTTGAATCGTTTAAGTTATAGAACGTAGTACCAACATTACGTTTGACCTGGTTTTCAAAAATGGCGCCTGACTCCAGTGACTTACCACGTACTTCGAATTCAGCTGATCGCAGTCACTAGCAGTCGCCTGGTTCTATCTCAGGCTTAAACCTTAATGATTTAATGGGAATTGTTAGTTTAGTTTTTAATGTAATTAAGTTCCTAGATGCTGTTGCCTTTAACTGTTAATTAATTGCTAAAAATAAAATTTACACCCGATAAAAATCACACGTCAAGAATCAGTGGTTTTCATTTTATAAACTTGGCTTCCTTTGCTACTAGTAAGCTGGTCCTTCGAGACGGTTTCCCAATACTTACGTGAAACCATATTTTTGGTTATCGGCTTTCTGCATGCTTCACATTTAACACGTTCGGGTTGCTCGACCCGTTTTATTGAGTTTTTCTGTGAAATTCTCATTAATAGTTCTAAGTCTATGCGCGGTTGATTAAATAAAGCTCGCCGACCAGGGACCAAACACCACTAACAGCCGCATAAATTTGAAAATGGAACAAAATGTTTATGACATTATCTGCCAAGTAATTAAACGGGAACTTACTAGGACGTGTGAAACAGGCCCTTGAAAGAATAAAGAAAACCTAGAAGTTGACATTAGTAAGAAAATTTTCTTATGGGTCTGTATGTATGAGACTAGTACAAGAGACTAGTTCTGTATTAGATTTTGCAAATGTTTCTAGATTGTTTTCTCATACTTGTGTAAGTATCCTTAAACTATTGTATCAGATATCACTGTAAAAAACCAAAATTTAAAAGAGTAACCCTGGAGTTTCTTGCCGGTTCTTCTCCATAGGAAACGACTTATTTGTAACCGTGCACCTAGTTTTGACATTTCATAAGTGCCTGCATAAAGTCAATGTGAAAAAAAAGAAATTTTGGTAAAATATGTGGATAATGATGATGAAGTAACATGTCACTACTATGTATGTTTGTTTTTTATTTATAGCACATCTTATCACGCCTGTTCGTGTTCACGTGTTCCGAAGGGTTAGCAAGAAGGGCCTGTTTCACCACTTGTATAAATAAATCTATTCCAATTCAAATTCAAATCCAAATATTTATTTGCTTACAAATATGATTATTTTTCTTTAAATATGGCCTTGTCTTATTAAGTTATATAACATTTATTTAATTGCACTTAGAAAGAAATTGTAGGTAATTTTAATATTACTAGCTTTCCGCCTGCGGCTTCCCCGCGTGGTCGAGGTATTTATTATAACTTTCATATTATTACCCCTCCCAGCTCTTTTTTCGCAGTAAATAGTAGCCAATGTCCTTTCTCAGGTTTCTCAGGCTCTAGACTATCTCTGTACCGAACATTTAAATCGATTCAGTACTTTCGGCGTGAAAGCGCGACAGACAGACAGATAGGTATTATAGTTATAATATTAGTAAGGATAATATATATATTTTTTTATATCATGCAGTCAATATATTATACAAACAAAACTACAGGGCCACTGACGCTTTATAGACCAAAACATACTTAGTTTAGATTATAGAAATATGTAATGGTTTGAATAATGCCTATATTTAATAGTACAAGTTGTCTATACCAGTTGAATCATATTAAATATATAAGTGACTGTAAAATAGCTACTCTTCTCTGGTTTTTTTTCCAACTGACAAAACAAAAATGTTACCCAATGTCCATAAAATGATCTGATTGAAATGATATCTTGATTCTAGATATTTAATTTACTTATGCTACTTAATTATAACTATTAAAAAATAAATATTTGTGTTTCAGTTAAACTTATAAATATACAAGGTAATTCCAAACCATGTTTGATGAAGGACGGCTTTACTTACTACAAACACATAGTGCGCCGATATGGCACCAGATGGAGCTGTTCAAGGAGTTCCAAGTGCCGAGCATATCTTGTGGTGACGGATAATTACGAGCTCATCAGTTCCTGCGGAGAACATAATCATGAACGTTTGAAATATATCAAAATGAACAATGGAACGTATGTTAGAATTTAAAAATGTACAACTTTCTATTCTATTCTAACTGTAAAGTAAGTCGTGTCGGTTGTGAAGCATTTGGTTTCCAATAGATTTCGCTAACGTCACCTTGAGACGTAAATTTAGAATGTGAAGGAAGATTTCAACTTGGCGGGTGGGGCTCGCGGTGGCTTCGGCTAATATTCAGAGACGATGCTCCGCGTAAAGTAATGCTTCCGTATGTCAAATTTGTATCATAATTTGACATACGGAAGCATAAGTTCATGCTTAGCCTCGTCTCTGAATATTAGCGTTAGTGTTCATAAAGTCGTCTGGTATATGTAACCAGAAATAAACCTTAAAAAATAAATAACCGGTAATCTTTAGCTTGGAAAATGTTTTCAAAAATACAAAAAGAATTCGTCATGTTATTTTATGTTTGTATTGAGTGCTAATTTTCTGTTCGCTTCTAAGGTATTGTTTCTCTATTGCCTAATTTGTCTATGTAGGTATGTCATGTTGTATTGTGCCTAATATGGAGTAACGTCTGAAATAAATGTTACTATTATTATACACTCGCGAGCAACCAAATCGACTCAACCTGTAAGCACGCATATATATACGAATATTTTTTTTCATACGATACTTGTATATAAAATTCATATATGATTAAAAAGCTTAAAGAATCAGCTTTAAATTGGTACTAGCATTGTCAACATCCATTCAGTACTTTATAAAATAATGGTACCTGGATGGAAATGTAGCGAAAATAAGAATTTAGAAATATGATTTGTGGTTAGGTATTTTAAAAATTAAATAAAATCTGTAAAAATATCATGAAAAAAATTATTGTAACAATACTTGGTATGAACTACTCTAGCTGATATCATGGATCGCAGTCGGTTCTTCATTGATCTCATGATTTTTTTGACGGTTTCCTGAGAAACACTATCCCGCTCCTCTAATAACGCCGCCTTCAATTCGTTAAAAGTCTTACGAACTTGATTCTAAGCTCAAACCCTTCTCTTAAGCTCGTCCCATACGTGTTCAATGGGATTCATGGCTGGGTCGAATGCAAGTATATTTTATAGTATATTATATAATATAATATTTTTATATAATGCCTGAAAGATTTATTGAAAAAAAAAAACATTTATTATAAATCGTTTATCAAGATCAAAAATAAGATTATTAAATTTTTTACCATCAATAGGTTCGTTTTTATAAATGACAAAACAATTGTCTATTTACACAATTATTTTGTCATTTATAAGCTTCTAGCATCTTTTAATTGTCTTGGTTTAGATATACAATAAAGTTAAATAATATACTTATTTATCGAAATTGTATTTTAAATACGATGATACAGCCCAGAATTTTCCATAACAATAAGACGTTTTCTAACATGACTATGTTGTGTATTAGAGGCGGAGATGCAAAAATCCTTGTCGAGCATCAGGAAAGCTTTGCACTTGGGTTGACTGGTACAAATCCATCTACTTATTTGTTTCCTTTCATACTGCCTGTAAAAGGTATACCCATCGTATAAGACAAGCTTCTTGTTATTTGACATTGTTATCAGTTTCGCTGAAAATGACAAGGCAGTTATCAACGGCGAAATTAACAAGTAATTGTTGCAGCGATTTCATAGAAGATAGAAAATATTTATTATTTATAACTCGGCTACAAGTTGGTGTATAAAGATGCACCTGTGAAAACCACATCATTTTTTGTGCAGCAGTTATTGCGTGATGCCTATAAAATCTTACAGACAGACAAAAAAAATCTGAAGATACCTAATTTGTTTTGACTTCTATTGCTTATTTAATTACGGCTCATGTGTTCTAAATATCTCCTATGTACGGACAGTTACAATTTTATTATATATATAGAAAATTATAAGTTTCGGATGAATGTGGTGACTTTATTTTTGGAATTATATGTTTACGCCTTGCCCATAATAATGGAAGGTTATGCAAAAAAAAACTTTAGAATATTTATATTTACCTTTATTACTATGGATAATACTGTTTATTATTTAAGGATAACATGTGTGAGATTTATTGGGTAATCTTTAAAAATAAATATTACCTATATAAAATTTTTGCTCTAAGATTGTTAGGAAATTATTATATTTTCCTTGAAATGACGTCACAATTATTTAGTTTAGGGAACATAAAATTAAAGAACTTAGTCTAATACAAAAAAAAATGCATATCCAAGTAAACAAAGTTTAGAATAGCATGACAAATTAATATTATTGTTACTATTATACACTATACTTACCATACTGTGTAATTGTACGAAATTTTTCAAATCTTACTGCTAGTTTCAGAGATTATCTGAAACTAGCAGTCAGATTTGAAAAATTGTTTGTGTATTTGATATCGCAATTTTTGAGGAAAGTTTTATGCTATTTAGCATCACTCCTTGACCCTTAGTAGCCGACCAAGTCGAGTGAAAACGTTAAGCACAGCTATATTTTATAATAGGCACCGCTCGAATGTCGAAAAATTCTTTTTCTGACATGCCGATGATTTGTCACGCTGTCTATAATATTCAAGTTTTTGTCAGTCAGAAGGAACGCTTGACATACGCTTGCGTTAGTACAATACCAGCGGTCTACTTTCTTACTGTGGTACTTAGTGAAGAAAGTATAGCCATCATACAATGCCAGTTTCTTTCCATTTGTCATCGTAATAAGTTGAACTGAAATCAGAGACAATGTACGTACAGTTTAGAAACAAATTATTTTTTTACAGATGATGATATCAAGGGCTTCAAATTAATAGAATTATTTTACCTTTTACACTAAAATTAAGAGTGCCAGGGAAATTTTGCGAAATTTGGAGCACTGATTAAAAAACTGTGTCTGGTATAGCGGTTAAGGTAGTCACCTCGCCAATAAGTATTTGTGTATTCCACAGATACTTTTTTATAAGTCTTGGTGTATGTACTCTGTGTCTGTTAATTATATGTGTGGGTGAACGTGTTTGTTTGCTGTAAGTAGGACCGCGCCGTGCGTCCGCTCAGCCCCGGTAATAATCTCTACAATACAATAAAAAAACTGTACTCGACTGTACAAATGCGAAGACAGGGAGCGCTCCGTATTTGCACCGTCGCGTGTCGATTCAAAAGCGTCATAGTGTCTCACACACACCTATTTATTAATACCTTATTTGTTAAATACCATAAAAAATAAAGCCTGTACTCATTATATGAATAACTTTTACTACATGACCATTTTTTTGCGATTACAGTAAAAAAATTAGTTACTCCATACATTTCGGTGGTTGTAGTAGTGTTGAGCGTAGCGAAATCCATGGAACAGCTGTTTTTTTTTATTACAATTAACAAATAAGGTATTAATAAATAGGTGTGTGTGAGACACTATGACGCTTTTGAATCGACACGCGACGGTGCAAATACGGAGCGCTCCCTGTCTTCGCATTTGTACAGTCGAGTACAGTTTTTTTATTGTATTGTAGAGATTATTACCGGGGCTGAGCGGACGCACGGCGCGGTCCTACTTACAGCAAACAAACACGTTCACCCACACATATAATTAACAGACACAGAGTACATACACCAAGACTTATAAAAAAGTATCTGTGGAATACACAAATACTTATTGGCGAGGTGACTACCTTAACCGCTATACCAGACACAGTTTTTTAATCAGTGCTCCAAATTTCGCAAAATTTCCCTGGCACTCTTAATTTTAGTGTAAAAGGTAAAATAATTCTATTAATTTGAAGCCCTTGATATCATCATCTGTAAAAAAATAATTTGTTTCTAAACTGTACGTACATTGTCTCTGATTTCAGTTCAACTTATTACGATGACAAATGGAAAGAAACTGGCATTGTATGATGGCTATACTTTCTTCACTAAGTACCACAGTAAGAAAGTAGACCGCTGGTATTGTACTAACGCAAGCGTATGTCAAGCGTTCCTTCTGACTGACAAAAACTTGAATATTATAGACAGCGTGACAAATCATCGGCATGTCAGAAAAAGAATTTTTCGACATTCGAGCGGTGCCTATTATAAAATATAGCTGTGCTTAACGTTTTCACTCGACTTGGTCGGCTACTAAGGGTCAAGGAGTGATGCTAAATAGCATAAAACTTTCCTCAAAAATTGCGATATCAAATACACAAACAATTTTTCAAATCTGACTGCTAGTTTCAGATAATCTCTGAAACTAGCAGTAAGATTTGAAAAATTTCGTACAATTACACAGTATGGTAAGTATAGTGTATAATAGTAACAATAATATTAATTTGTCATGCTATTCTAAACTTTGTTTACTTGGATATGCATTTTTTTTTGTATTAGACTAAGTTCTTTAATTTTATGTTCCCTAAACTAAATAATTGTGACGTCATTTCAAGGAAAATATAATAATTTCCTAACAATCTTAGAGCAAAAATTTTATATAGGTAATATTTATTTTTAAAGATTACCCAATAAATCTCACACATGTTATCCTTAAATAATAAACAGTATTATCCATAGTAATAAAGGTAAATATAAATATTCTAAAGTTTTTTTTTGCATAACCTTCCATTATTATGGGCAAGGCGTAAACATATAATTCCAAAAATAAAGTCACCACATTCATCCGAAACTTATAATTTTCTATATATATAATAAAATTGTAACTGTCCGTACATAGGAGATATTTAGAACACATGAGCCGTAATTAAATAAGCAATAGAAGTCAAAACAAATTAGGTATCTTCAGATTTTTTTTGTCTGTCTGTAAGATTTTATAGGCATCACGCAATAACTGCTGCACAAAAAATGATGTGGTTTTCACAGGTGCATCTTTATACACCAACTTGTAGCCGAGTTATAAATAATAAATATTTTCTATCTTCTATGAAATCGCTGCAACAATTACTTGTTAATTTCGCCGTTGATAACTGCCTTGTCATTTTCAGCGAAACTGATAACAATGTCAAATAACAAGAAGCTTGTCTTATACGATGGGTATACCTTTTACAGGCAGTATGAAAGGAAACAAATAAGTAGATGGATTTGTACCAGTCAACCCAAGTGCAAAGCTTTCCTGATGCTCGACAAGGATTTTTGCATCTCCGCCTCTAATACACAACATAGTCATGTTAGAAAACGTCTTATTGTTATGGAAAATTCTGGGCTGTATCATCGTATTTAAAATACAATTTCGATAAATAAGTATATTATTTAACTTTATTGTATATCTAAACCAAGACAATTAAAAGATGCTAGAAGCTTATAAATGACAAAATAATTGTGTAAATAGACAATTGTTTTGTCATTTATAAAAACGAACCTATTGATGGTAAAAAATTTAATAATCTTATTTTTGATCTTGATAAACGATTTATAATAAATGTTTTTTTTTTTCAATAAATCTTTCAGGCATTATATAAAAATATTATATTATATATAATGCCTTTTTAAAATAATTATAAATTAAAAAAAGTAAAATCTTTGAGCTACTCAAAGGTTTATTATACAATAAAGAATATATAATAATAATTTTCCAAGGTATGCGTGTTTTTTTTTGAGGCAGCTTTATTTATATTGATTAGGATACTTATTCGATTCGATTCGATTCTGATATTTTACTTATTCGTATTTTTTTCAGTTCAACTCATCACTATGCTCAATGGGTCCGAACTAGCATTATACGACGGCTTCACTTATTACTTAAAAAATAAATCCAATAGGAAAAATAGGTGGAACTGCACTTCCTTCCCCAATTGCAAAGCAACTATATTATTTGATACATGTTCATTAAAACTTCTAAGTACACAAGGCACTCATTGGCACGTTTGGAAAAGAAATGTAGTCAGATTACCTGACGGAAAATATATGAAAGTGTGAAAAAGGATAGTAAAAGTAATTATCTTCTTAAAATCAAATTACTTTCGGTTTACTTATAAATAATAGGTACTGAGTGTATTCTTCCCCGAATCAAAATATAAAAAAATGAACACAGTGTAACTTTTATTAATTAGCATCCTTATGGGGCGGCTTCGCCCGAATGGTCTGATTATTTCTTTATAGTCTATGTCACACGGGGATAGTGTAGCTTCCCAACGGTGAAAGATTTTTTCAAATCGGTCCAGTAGTTTCGAAGCATAGGATTTGAATAGTCAAATCGAACAAACTAACAAACAAATCATTCCTCTTTATAATATTAGTATAGAAAAAATCATTTGAAGATATACTTATTAGAAAGTTATTTATTTTTAAAGTCGGTCATTAATTGACAAAATCTCAAGTGAAAAGGATGCTATTGAATTCATATCATCCAGTAATAACGGATAGAAATATGTAATTAACCAATAATTTGTTTTCGTCCCTTGTGCAATATAATGAACCTAGGTAGGATCCTATGATGACTAGAATAAGTTGGTTAGGTATATTATCTGCATTTTTGGTAAGCAGGACAAAATTCTAAATGGTGTTTATGGTTAACACTAGGTATACCATACACTTAAAGACATCCGTATCCCGGGATTAGGGCAGTATATTAATCTGCAATTTTGTGACGTGCCAAAGGCAAAGCACAGAAGGGACACCGGTGCGTTCACCAGAGATCCCGGAGCCCCTTCACCGTGTGCTGGAGACGGCCGTGTGTTTTTAGTCGGTAAGAGTCCGACATAACTCTCTGACTTTCCTTTTTGGGAAGCCGGAGGGTATCCATGAGGATTTTCACACGAAAAAAAAAAAAAAAAAAAAAAGGTTTACCATACATATTTTGTTATTTGTTATGAAGCTTGAAATAAGTTTTAATGTTATTAAATTTATTTTAATAATTCTTTATTATATTGTTTTTACTTTATCAATAACTTTCATTCTTAAAAGGTAATAAATAAATGAAATTGAAGCGAAGCGTGTACATTGAATATTAAGAATGGGTAAGAACTAAAAAATCTATCCCTTTTCAGCTAAAATGATTGACTTGGGGAATGGCAAAACTCGCCTTTACCACAAAGGATATACGTACTACAAGCAATACTCAACCAGAAAAGGGGATCGTTGGACCTGCACACATGTACCTCGATGTAAGGCGTACCTCTTTGCCGACGAAGATCTAGTCATCTCCGAGATTTTCAACCAGCATAGTCATGTGCAAAAGAAGTTCCACGTTAGTACTAGTGGAATTTATGTTAAGATTAATAAATAATATGTTTAGAAGATGAAACCATGATATGTTAATAATAAGAAGAAGAAATAGAAGAAATACATTATTTAAGAACGGTAAACGCGCTTCGTGCGGTGTAGTTTAAGAGCCGCACCAAAGCCCAATCGTCACATTGACGTAAAATGAGCCAATCACGTGACCGTCTCGGAAGAGAATATCTGGCGTAGCTTCTTATTATCCCACGGTGAAAACTACTACTACTACGTTACTGCATACGGTTCATTCGCCGAATAAAGACACGGTTGTCAGTACATAAGGCATGGATCGCTACGGAGTACGGGAATTCGCGTTTCATGATGATACGCAAATTAATACAGTTAGGGCATATTTCACCATGTCTGGATTGCCGCTATCCGCCGGATAAATTTGAAAAATTATCGGACAAGTAATTTAAACGGAACTTTCTAGGTAAGTGCAGAAACAGGCGCTTAGTACTTATCGGTTTAATCTCAATAACTATATTACTGGAATTTCATTGAAAGTTAGTATCATTCGTTGCATAAGTTATTGTAACCGGCGTTTACTAAATGTTAATAATAAAGTTGCTTAGGTTTAGCTGTAAGACTATAATGTGTATGCCTGATTTCCTAATTTCTGTATGTTTTTATAATTAAATTACAGCTCGGTGTTTGATTGATGAGTTTAAAAATAAGCAAGGTTTATAGTCCATAACAGACCACATGGTTTATCGAATGTAATTTTGTTTCCTATCAAATAAAAATAATATTTCATCAAATTTAGTTGCGAGCTCTTGGCCTATAAGGATGTAATACAAATCATAGGTTGCGTTATTATAAATACACACCTTCGTTCTACGGTGTACTTAGAATATTCTAAACTTTATTCTCTACCTAATAAGTGTCAATTTCTTTTTCAGTAAAATTAATAACAGTAGAGGATGGGAAACAGTTTTTGAAATATAATGATTACTATTATACAAAAGTGCCATATCTTCAAAGGAGATGGAGATGTGTCAAAACTAATTCTTGCTTTGCGAGTATTACTCTGGATCATACTTTAGGTATTCTGAAACAAACTAGGATACATGATCACCCACCTCAGGGATTCCATAGAACTAAAACTGGAAAATATATTTAGGTGGATATACGCAGACTTGATGCATAGAGGTGGGTAGGACATGCTGCCGTGAGGGTCCCACATAGGGAACAAAGGAAATGATTATTTGCTGGTGCGACATAAATCCCGGATTAAAAACCTTGTCTCTTAGGAAAGCCTTTGCCCTCACATAGCAGAGGTCAAAGAAAATCAACACAAATCAAAGTCAGTACCTATCTATTTCTCCAAAGCTCCAAAGTTTTTACTAATATACCCCAGCCATATAGTTCCATCGTCTTGTCCCAATTTTGGGTCAGCGCAATTTATGTAATTCCTTCCATCTTATTATTTAACTAGTTATTTTAAACACTCGCATAACATATACGAGTAGTATCTGGAAGTAATAGCGGGCACAGTTTGGTAACAAAATGAGCTAGTCTCTTATATAAACGAAACTTCAAACTAGATGAGTTTAAGTCAGGTTAGCTCAAGGTCAATTGAATTGACTAATAACATGCGAGCGTATATGCAACATATATTTATGTATGCACATTAAAAAGGCAAAGTACATGCTTAAAAGGCCGAAGTACCTAATGAGTTATTTATTATGTCTAATGTGTTATGGCATGCAAATGGCTTTAGGCATTTTCTATCGGCTAACCTCTGGGTGGTGGGGAGACGATCACCTTAATATCCTAGTTGTCTGAGGTAGCTATGTATTTAATTTCTTGGTTTACTCTGCGCGTTGGGCTGTAACTGTGTAACTGTACTTGTGAAGTGTAAGAAGCAGTTGTATTTATTTAATAAATCTCAAAAAACACGGGTTATCCCCTATATGACCCCTAGAAATATTAAATATTGTTGAAATCTTTTTTTTGTTTGCATAATAATTACTGTTGTTTTTTTTTAGCTTATGGATCGGTGAATTTTTTTTCTTAAAATAATAATCTGGACCTATCTGTCAGATTGATATCCGGGATTAAAATACGAACTTTAGTGTTGTGCTAGTCGAGTTGTCTAACATATTTATGTATACATTTTTTGCATAATACGAGTATAAATTGTATATAGTTATTCATTCCTATTATTACGTATGTTTTGTGATATCAATGGTATTATAGATTAGAGTACAATAAGAGTATTTAAGTAATATAAAACAATAAGTATTTTACTTTTTTGTTTTACTTTTTTAAAGCCTGTCATAATGGCCTGGCACGAGTCGTAAGCAGGAACTTCACCTGCACAACGCACTTCGTATTTAACTATTGCCTGTTTTTGGCAAATTGTCAAAGGTTTAATAATTAGGTGGTGGACCTTTCTGTGAATGAAATTGCGTACCTACAGATTTCTGGTGCGCCTCAGTAGTAATTTTGTAAGTAGGTACTGTGGAAAATACTACTTTATATGTACTATGTTATGTATAACTTATATATATCTAAAGTAAATTCTACAAGAGCTATATTGAAATATCCAAATTGGTAATTTTATTATTATGAATTTTGAACTTCAGTTTTTTTTTATCCCTGTATTTTATATTTTTATTCTGATATTTTTTTATTTCTGTATAGGTTCTAATTCGGTTTAAAGATCATTTATTTCTTATAAAAACTTTATTTTATACTTTATTAGGCATAACATTTCATAACAAGCATTTTTTTATAACCTCTGGCATGCTGGATTGACAAAATAATTAAAATGAGTAAAATGTTAAAATTACATTAATAATAATTCTAATAGGTATTTGTAAATTCAATAATATAAAATTAAAATACGAGATCACATTCATCCATTAAAATTTTTGTTTAATTAATAATAACAATAGTCTAGTTAGAGAATAAAATTACGGTTGAGACATTCACCTATTATGTAGACTAAATACACTAAAATATTTTTTTAATTTCGTTTTCAAGGTGTTAATATTATGACATTCTTTCAAGTCAATCGGTAATTTATTATACAACTGTTAATTATACAATTAATTATTATCCCAAACGTACATTATAAATATACGGACTTAAATGGATATTTTTTTATAGCGTCACCAAAATAGGTGCAATAATATGTTACATAAGTAATTACTCTTCAATTAACATGATTCAAGAATCTTATATTTGTAGGAGAAATTATATACACGGTGAACGGCAAACGACTTCTGCGGTACCAAGGCTTTTGCTACGTCAAGTCTCCAAGAAGCAGGTGGAATTGGCGCTGCCTTCACACCAGACACTGCTACGCTACTATATGTGTAGATGACAACTTGACCATTCTGAGGGGCCCTAAAGAACACGTTCATCCCCCAAAACAGTTCTATAGAACCCCTTTTGGTACTTATAACAGTAGCGCAAAGTTCTCCTGGGCCCAAATAATAACTCCTAAAGTTAAATAAATGGTCGGAAAATGTCTAATAGTTATTCACTTTAGTAGATATTTATTGTACTAGTTACTTTGGTCAGTATAAGTCCTTTAGCTACACTTCCATAGGTGTAGATGACATCTTAGCCATTCTGAAGGGCCCTCAAGAACACATTCATCCCCCGAAACAGTTCTATAGAACCCTTTTTCGTACTTTAGCTGAAAGTTCTCTTGGGCCCAAATAATAACTCCTAAAGTTAAATAAATGGTCGGAAAATGTTTAGGCAGTAGATATTTATTCTACTAGGTACTTTGATCAATATAAGTCAGTGATGTGATTTATTATACGTTGTAGTAGTAGTAGTAGCAGGTAATCCAAGTCAGCAACTTAGTTAGTTTTTCGCCAACATTCGAGTGATACCACTGGCGTTGCTGACGTCTACACGTTGCGGTTGCATACGAATATTGTCTCAATTTTGAATCTAAACCATAATATAAAATAAAATAAAATAATGTGTACATCATTAATGTCAAATAATCAAATGTAATGTAAGTCTCTTGTAAATTAAATTATTTATTAATTCTAGTGTTACATATTTTAAGCTGTATCAAAAAATATATCACTAAATGTATTCAACCATGTCTTGTGTTTTAAAAAGTACCGTATCAGCAAACGCTGATACCGTACCCTTCCGTTTTGAAGCAAACTAAACAGTTTGCTTCAAAACGGAAGGGTCAGGTTCGATATCAAAGTTGAAGTGTTCAAAATGATATTAGGTTCTTCAGTACCCGAATTATGCCTGTGAAAGGTAGCCTCCTTATTATGATGTGACCTAAAACATGGCTATAAGTACCTACATAAATATACAGTACTTGTCAATCTAACCAAATAAGATAAATACAAATCAAAAGACAGACTACGACTCGCGCTTTCGTTTTTATTAATTTTAATCTTTTATTTCTCTCCAATTTTTACGGTCAAAAAGTACAACCCGAAAAAGAAACCTCCCCAAATGATTGTCGAGTACTGTACCTGTTATTTTATTTTATTCAAAATTTAATGCTAATAAAAACTATTTTGAGATTTAATACCTAATTCTATTTTTATTTAATGCCTGTTCTCATCACCATTATTTACATGACTAACTTATTTACATTAATCACATCAGTTTTCTTCTGCGTTTTGTAGAAAATATTAATTTAGATTAGCTACCATACTTTCTATAACACATACAATAACTCTATTCTTCTTGCAGTTCAACTAATAACGACGGTTCAAGACAAACTGCTACTGAAGTATAAAGGACACTACTACTCCAAGACTCCCTACTTGAAGAAGCGATGGCGCTGCATCAACACGAACAGTTGCTATGTTGGAGTCATTGTCAACAACGATTTCTCCATTAAAAAGGAGCCCGGAGAACACCTGCATCCTCCAAAGGTCTTCGTTGAAACAGAAGATGGGAGATACAAGCTAATTAAAGATCATTTTAATAAATCATGTGACTATATTGTGTATGAATACTAATCTGGCTGAGGCTGTCTAGTGTTCTATTGCGATTAAATTTTTACTGTCTTTGACATAATGGATCCTCAAAATTTTACCGTAAATTCATCAATCATAAAATATGATTACATCAACGTGATTTGTAAAATATAAATCATTATCAACCATGAAGTTGAGCTAAACAAAAGTTTAAGTAAAAGAAAATAATTTAGAAAACATTGATAAAACATTGATCCACAAATTGAATACTTTGCAGTTCATAGAATAATCAAAACGCATTGACGCTTCTTTGGATTTAAACCTTGGGAAAGTTAACAGCATATCAAGACAAGTCCCTTCGTTTGGTAATATTTTACTCTTCTTCGAAGTGCATCTCCAATTACTGGAGGTTAACCGTCATTTCGGAAAACTTCGGATAGTATACTCTATCGTGAGTCAAAGACAAAATTGATCAAAATAGCTTAGTTAGACTGCTTCGTATCACAATAGTTTAATTAAGTACATGCAATATTGACATTTTTGTCTTCGATAATGATAACATCTGTCTTCTTCACTTCTGATTTACATATGGATGATTTTTCATTAGTTGGATTTTTAATGGTGGAATATTTCTTTGCTTTGACAGACGTTCTGTCAAATCTTTATAAGAATTCCTCTGATAGTAATTATCTGAGAATTGAAAAATCAACCCTTAGAATATTCATTGGTTATGGTCTGTATATTATTTTAAATTGAATAATTATGCTTTTCTTTGCTTCAATATATAAAATTTTAATTGTGTGTGTGTTAGATTAGTGAATAGACTTAGATGACTTAATTAGGACTTTTGTAGTGTGAAATTAATTGTTTAATAAATCTAGCAAAGCATATAAAATTTTGACCAGTGCACGTAGAATTAACTTATAGCATGTTGAAACCTCAACAACCATACCTCGTACTTTAAAAATAAAAATAATCATAACAATAATATTATTCTGTTAGTATGTCTGAACTATTTCCTATACAGCATATACTTTACCTAATACTTGTGATCATACTTCTGCACTTAGTCTTGGGGAGCTAAAATGTCACAGTATTTGGAACTCTTAAGCTAAATTCATTGCAATTTTCTAAAGTAAATCGAACAATGCGTATATTTATTTCGAGACAATTAGGCCTGCTAATGATATCGTAAACGATTTTACAAGAACCCATAATTGAATTGGCTTTTAAACGTTTTAATTCTTGCAAAGATTTACGCCTTTCGGCCAAATCACTTATCTCTATGCTCTCAGGTGACTCATGTCTTACCAAAAATATTGGCCGATCTGAACCTCAGATATTCTTTTGGAGCCAAGTTCAGCGCTATCTTCAGACCAGCCATTATTTTTTGGGTATACCTATACTCACTAGAATATGCTACTCAATCGGTGTATGTTCACCATACTTACGGTTCTCGCCAACCTTTTTGTCCGACCTGCAAGATGGCCCTAAATAATCGGAGGGAAAATATTAGATTAAAACGACAGCTTACTACTTGACTTTTCGATTTTTACGGCTACTCGCACCGGATTAAGGCCGGACAAAAAGATTGGCGAGAACTATACCTTATAATCAAATGTGTTGTGTAATTAGTAGTAACAATATAATGTATTACATAATTTTGTTGTGGGTAAAACGATTAAAAAGATCATAAAATTAACATTAGAATAGTTTAGATGTGATTGATTTAATAAAAAATATCATAATTTTCTTATCTAAATGTTTAATATAAGTAGGTTTACTGTAAATTTATTCATTACTTCAACGGATTCAGTTTCTATGAACAAGGCATATAGGACCAGAGCGTAGTTATGTTAAAGCATAAATGTGCATTTGACATCCTAGAAGTGGGCCAACGACCCGTGTGTATCTTTCTAAGAAACAAACATGACGTCATGCCATGTCTAATCAGGGGTCATTTTTAACACGCTAATAAAAAGACAAAGAGGTCTCTAGAACCGACATCCCATATAGGTATACGTTGTCATGATGCGTCTTTAATTTTGCAAATAAGCACAGTCGCAAAGTGTCATGCCGAAACAGTCGTACAAGACAGGACACTGCGACAAAAAGATTATATATCATGACAATGTTTTATAGCGTAAGTTACAGTAAACTTAAAATAATATACTTTTAGTAGATGTATTGCAATTAAAATAACTTGTTCAAGGCCGCGTGACCTACTATGAAGTATATTTAATAAGAGATAATAAATACACTCATATGTTTCGCATTATGAGCTCTAAATTTTTCTGTTGAATTTAAGCTACCGTCAACGAAGCATTCTTGTTTTACTATTGTTTTTCAAGAGATCGATTCAACATAATGATTTACTCTCGGGTAATATGAAGACTGTATAATCTAGAGCGTCATACATTTTGACTAGGACTAAACTTGTTTGAGTAGACCACCTAAAATGAAGGCTTGACCTACCTAGGTACCGTTTAAAAGCACTTAAGACAAGGTCACGCTGTCTTTGATTCAATTTTTATTGTAGGTCGTAGTGTAATTGTAATTTTAGTATGAAAATAAAGTGCTATGCAATCTTTATTGTTTTATTTCTTTTCTTGTAGTTTTCATTTCTCTATATTATTCTTGGGTGCATGATTGGTACTTCAAAAAAAGTAAGATGCATTTATAGCTCGCAAACAGCACGACAGGCAGTTTTTTTTTGTATTCAAGAAATTTGTCACATGTCGGTTCCACAGAGTAATATGAATTACTTTTTCTAGGCATATTTAAGGAGATCAAATTGGTAAATGGAAAGACATTCTTTATGTATAACCATTATACATATACTTTTGGGTTTAAGACAAAGTTCGCGAGTAGATGGCGTTGTACGAGCACTTCTGAATGCAAAGCATACATCATGGTGACGGATGATGGCGAGCTCATTAAAATATCTGGGACCCACGCACATAAGGCTCCCAAATACCGTGTCACAAAAAATGGAACTTATGTGCGATTAAATTTTTAGTAGCCTAGAATAGTCATATAATAGTAATATCGTTAGCATAAGAATAAGTAATATTGTCTATAGTAGAGATATTCCGACGCCGCTAAAAATAGGCAGCTAAAACAACTTTATGATTCTACATTATAACGTTCTTCTTACAAAATAAATGTTGTACTACTGAACAACATAATTTAATAGATAAATACGCAATTGTTATTAGATTTAATCATTTAAATGAATATAAAATATTTATTAATTAAAGCCCTTCACATCGCGTTGCAATGTGTAAAAAGGCCGTTAAGTTATAAGTACACACAAATTTAATGTAACACCTATTAAGTACTCTTAGTATGCAATAAATCTTTGAAACATGTCTTTCTTTTTAATAAACTATTATTGTGATCCTTTACCAAGCTTACTAGTTTTAAGATTGCGGTTCAAGAAATCGATACAATATAGTAATTATTACTATCAGGGAATATGACGCTCGAGAGACTTTGCAATCTAGAACGTCATATATTTTGTCGGACTGATTTAATAGACCACCTGTCCTCAAAACCAAAGCTTGATTTACCTTTGATAGTCTTATTTACCTTAAATACTCGTGTTCCACTAGTGTTTTCCGTAGGTAGTATAAAAAAATAAACTTCTATGTAAACGGTATTGTTTTATTCATCTCTTACTGTTTGATTATTGCTTCACTAACTATAGATTGCAACTTGGCTAGTCACGCTTTTTTATTCATAGACATATTTCTTTCTTTTGTAAATCGTTTGTACTTATTTGCCATCTATTTAATTTAAATCTAAAACAAATAATTTTGTTAGTCCTTAAAAAAGTGACATGCCTTATTAGTGCTCGTAACTGGCGCACTTAGTACAAAATTTTTTTTACACAGCACTATCTCGTCCCAAACGAAGCATAGCTTTTACAATGGGTACAATGGATATAATGCTTATAATATACATGTTTATATAAATACATAAGAATATTTAACACAATCTTTCTCTTACAAGGATCATAGAGCAAAAATTTGTCACAAAATTGGACACAGAATAATTTTTTTAAATATTTTTTAGGCATATTTAAGCAGATCACATTGTCAAACGGAAAGAAATACTATATGTATAACAATTATACATATTCGTTTACGTTTAGGAATAAGGTGGCGAACAGATGGCGCTGTACGAATACTTCTGATTGCTTCGCTTACATATTAGTGAACGACGATGGGGAGCTGTTAAAAATATGTGGGACCCATTCACATAAGACCCCGAGGTTTCATATCACTAAAAACGGGACTTATATAAGATTATCTGAATGATAATGATATTATTATATAATAGTTAGTTAAGGGCCTGTTTCATCCCCTCTAACCTCCGGATAAATTCACACATGGAACTGCATGATATTATCTGCCAAGTAATTTAACGGGAACTTATTAGGAAGTGATGAAATAGGCCCTAAAAGTAATCATTTTAATATTGTCTTTAGGATAAGAAGTTGAGTCTATAATAATAGATATAAGAATAATAATATATTTGTCGGATCGGACATGACTACGGACGATCAGTTGACTTATCGAGACGACGGCGCCACCTGGCGTTACCAATTGGAACCAACGACGTCACATAAAAGGCGCAGCAGCGCAGTGGGGGGAGCAGTTACAGTTGTGCCTCGCGTGGTTGCACTTGCTCTCGGCAATTCACACTGTGTGGTAGACTCGTGTGGACGTTTGGTTTGATTGACTGACCGACTCACGTTACTTGTACAAGTAACCGTGAATATTTTTCGCATATATAGCAGCACTGCTGGTAACTGCTGCTTTATTGGAACAATTAAAGTCACTATTAGGTACATAGAACCTCAATACAATACCTGTAGACAACACGCTATGACAAACTTAATCCGTAGGTTGCATGTTAGCCCTGGTTGCTCTTTTTACCTTGTAGTTATAAACTTTAAATAAATATTACCTTTATCATGTGCGTTTTATTTATGACCCATAACAATGATATTAATATTACCACTAATGCTAGGCCGAGACAATTGTCGATACAAGTCTACACACATCTAGACGTGTACAGATGTCTGCAAGAATCGTAGGGAAAGGACTTTTTACCCGACTGCCGAAGGAGAGTTATGTGTTTCACCTGTATGTATGATGATAAAAATCCGTCAAGCCGTTGAGTAGTTACGGGCGGACATAGGAACAGTCCTATGTCCGCCCGTAACTACTCAACGGCTTGACGGATTTTAATAAACATCATTAGATTAGTCTCGATTAGGGTTTCTGCTCGAGAATTCTCGAGTCGGGAATTCTCGAGAAATTTGTCTTTAGTCGAGACGGGAAAAAAATCTCAACGCTTCGGGAATTCCCGAGTCGTTGGCAGGAAAATGTTTTGTTTAATTAACCGACTCAAAATCGGATGTTATCATTTCGAAGGTTTATCTAGAGGGATTGGCAGCAAAAGGTTTAGTTTATTTAACCGACGAAAAATCATTTCGGAGGTTTTTATATAGTTTTTTACGTGATTATGTTCCCCGATATTTCCGTCAAATGTGGACCGATTTCAAAAATTATGCCAAGAAATTCCGAAGTGGTGGTCCCATTTATCATATTTATCTCTGATGGTAGAAAAACAGGGTATAATTGATTTTTATCTATTAAATTTTCACATGTTAATCGATTGTACAGTCAGCAACGAAAGTAGCTGAACACTATGAAATCTTCAAAACGCTTTAACATCTTTAATATTCAGAATTCACTGACCCTTGAAGGCGATACAAATTCTCATAATAGAGGACAATTATATGTTTTACCTTAGTCAAAATCTAATGAATAGTTTTGGTTCTGTGATGTTTTTAAACTTTCGTTGTGTTCAACGACTTTCGTTGCTGACTGTACTTAAACTTGGCACATCCCTATATACAGCGTGGGCAGAAAATCGTGGATCAAACGAGACAGGGCGATAGTTGGGGTTATTTGCAGTAAAAAATATATCTGGGGCAGAGCTCTAACTTGATTTCCTTAAAAGTTATGACTATTTGAGTGTTTTCTGAAGAAAAACCAAAATTAGTAGTAAATAGACTAAAATGGGTACCTATTTTAAATCAATAAATGCTGTCAAGTTGCTTCTAGGTAATCTGTGAGTGATGATATTACTACAAAAGTGCTTTTATGATAGTAGGTGCCAAGATTTATGAGTATTGGAACATTTTTCAATACCTTTTAGGTTTCACGAAAAATTATTTGTCTGTAAAAAAAATATGTACTACCCAAAAAATGACCCTGTAGTAGAAAAACTTGCTTATTTAATGAGGATTAAAATGAGTTATAACACATAGCTGTTGGTTGCTAAATTATTATTTTATGTTCATTTTTTCATAGCAAGGTCTAAATGAAGTAAATCTTGGCATAATCAAACATCAGTTAGATCTGACTGTAGCATTTATTTCATGAGTCCTTTATTTTACGAAATAGTTAGTTCGGACCCTTGGCTATGTTTGGCAGTGTTTGTAAATCGGAGGTTAGTCAAAAACAGTTGTTACATACTACCATACCATCACGCCTATATTCCTCAAATTTTCCACAGTTCGCTGGTATGATTAGGTCCCATGTAATAGGGAGCGAGCCTATTATAGTAACCTATCCACCATCTATCAGTCTAATTTGTATTAAAGTAAATATTTTAAAATAACATCATGTTTTATAAAAAATAGCAATATTTCTCGAGAGACTCGAGAAACTCGGGAAATCCTTGTCGAGAATTCTCGTGCCTCGGGAAATGAAAAAGGTCGAGAAACCAGAAACCCTAGTCTCGATGGTAAGTGCCATGGGGTATATAATATTCTTCTTCTTCTTTTCGTGTCAATGGTAAATCAATGTGTCGAGTCAATTTCGTCATAGAGTTCGAGCCCAGTAGGAAGCCACCTTAATTGCGGCATCCGTTGCGTTTATCAAGTCCTCAATATAATATTCTTAGAAAATTAAAATGGCGCTTTTATGTGCGAGCTGAAATCTTTTTGAAAATTATTTTTGTTTTTTCTTATTTTTCATTTCGAATGATCAAATTCAAATTCAAATATTTTTATTTCAATTAGACCATATAAATAAGTACTTTTGAAAGGTCACACTAGTTGCACGGTTCCAAAAAAACCTACCTATGGAGAAGAGCCGGCAAGAAACTCCATTGTCACTCTTTTAAAAAAAAAGGTGTGGTAAGTTACGGTAACAGTAGTTGTGAATAGTGTTGAGGATGATGCAGCTTGATGTGTTGATGCAGAGAATAAAAGGTGGATATTGAGATTGATAAAAATACCCACAGCAGCATTTAGTTTGTATTCATTTGAAATACACACTTCTACCGAACGAATCATGCGTCCGTAGGTGATATGGAGTAGCAAACAGCCGTAACGAAGGCCAAAAGTACGGACTTAGAGCTTAGGGAGCCCCCGTGACTATATAAAATACATATAGGAGGAGACGCGACGCGCACTCGAAGCGGTGACACGTATCGAAATTTATTATTTTGTGTTTATTTTTAAGAAGAGATTTTTATCTTATTATATCGTGTGCGCATCATAAATATAAAAATGTTGATTCTCAAATGGCAGGGACCAGCTGAAAACCAGTGTTGTGCCCTCCGCACAGAAATTACTGAGCTGGTTTCCTTGCTACACATAATATTAATATCTTAAGTTTTTTGTGTATATGTATTGTGCTATGTACTATGAAGGTTATGTGTGGCAAAATAAATGGTTTATATACCTAGTAAGTATTGCGCCGTATAGTGAAATTAACAGTCCAGGGGGGCTAGACAAGTTACATTTTGACATTCGAATCGACAAACAAAATGTATGGAAATGACACAAGCTTTCGGCAAATCGGGCTGTCACTAATGTCATTTACATACATTTTGTTTGTAAATTCAAATGTCAAAATGCAACTTGTCTAGCCCCCCTGATTATTCTGCTGTTATATTTTTGAATTCGTTCAGTGTTGTGAATAGAGTGCTTTACTTACTTATCTTAAACGTGCGAGCCATTGTTAAGTATGAATTTGTTTTTCAGCATATGAGATCACACTGGCGTCCGGAAAGAAATACCTAATGCTCCATAAATACACGTATACGTTTAGGGGTAAATTGAAGTTGGGTAACAAATGGCGGTGCACCAGCACTTCTGACTGTGCTGCATATATCATCGTGTCTGAAGCGAACGAAGTACTGTGGCAATCTGGCTCACATCGCCATTTGCCGCCGAAGTACCACCGCAAAAAAGATGGCACATACATCAAAATAAGACGAGCACCTTCTTGGTACTGTGGATATGGGGATTATAAATGAGTAGAAAAATAGTTAGTTAAATGTGGATATTACGACTTAATAATATAATCATATTATATATCAAAGATATTTCTTCTAAACAGTATTGTGTGTATTTATTATGGGGAGTGCTCTGGGGAATTGTTCGGTTCGGTTCAGAACTGAGTTCCACCATCGCACCACACGCCATAAAACCAATTTTCATCGTCACCACCTCTATGGTTGGCAATCCACCACAGTCCGGTTTACTCGCAACTTTTTACCGAGAACTTGTAAACTATGGAATAACTTCCCTGCGTCGATATTCCCAAACAAATACGACATGGGTGCCTTCAAGAAAAGAGCATACACACATTTAAAAACTCCGGCAACGCATCGGTGACAACTACAATGTCGCTGATATCCATCGGCGGCGGTAGTCACTTACCATCAGGCAACCAGCATGTTCGTATGCCCCCTCTGTTATAAAAAAAAACAAATTAGCAATGTTTTCATTCCTGCCAGCAAGCCAGTCTATTTACAGTAGTAAATATTCTTTAACGGGTCTGTACGATTCCACGTCAAAAGAGATTGCACATAGTCCTAATATCATGTTTTGATGTATGTTTGGCTAAGTGTCGAGTTCGTTCGTATACCTGCATCATATCAATAGGCAAAGAAATGTTTTGTATTTACTCTTAATATAGTAGATATGTACCATAATGTATATTTTTAAAATATTTTCTAGCTATCTCAACCAGTCTTTCTTAAATATGCACTATTTATTTATTTAAGAAAAACATGAATCTTAGGTGGTGGTCTCTGGTTTCTGTTTACCCCTGTGGGGAACAAGGCAAGTGTATGTATGTATTTAATTTTTATACAAAGTAAATATAGTTTACCTTCTTTAATACTTGAACTACTTGTGAAATCTCTTTTACAAGTAAAAGTAGGTAATGTGTATTGATGAATAATAAATGAATAATTAACAACTTTACCTAATACTGTGCGTAGAATAAAATATTTTATTAAATTCTATAAGTTATTTATGGTAACTATACTATTATAGTCTTTAATTTTTATCCCACGACTTTTTACACGTTTTATTTCAGGGGTGCCATTATTAACTCCTATGTTTATATATTAACATTTACAAATTAATTGAAACCAGGAAAAGCAGTTATTTCAATAATATAACACAACGAACGGATTTGACACATATTAGTTTCATGGGCAGTTCTTTTAAAACGTTATTTTGACATTTAAAACAGAAAACGCCCGACCTTGGCCGCTTCCTAGTGTTTTTACTGGGAAGAAGCAACTGCTCACACGAGTAATGATAATACTATGGATGATAATTGGGACCTACTTACAAGGCGATTCATTTAAGTTGAAAGTGGAAATAATATAATAATGTATTTTTTTGAAATCATATGCCACTTTTTTATATTTGGAAGGCAAAATCGTTTGACATCGAACTACGGTAAAGTAGTTTCGGTAGTCGACGTCAGCATTATTGATGACACATTATACCAACAAAATACAAAGCTAAGAAAGAGCTTTTGCACGGGTTTTTCCAAAATGAAGCTATGACGTAAATATTGACTCACTCTGTCATCGCCATCGATATCCATAAACCCGGCAACGCTGCATACAAGCGATGCGTAGTACTGACGTCACAGATCGATATTAAACTGTCTATCGCCACGAGTACCTGCTCCCGTTTCCTACAATGCAATGTCTAGATATCTATAGGAATATCAGAGAGAAGTATTGAATATTAAGTTCTAATGCATTGTCGACTGACACAAAACTATAAAATAAAAATAATATAACTTGGGGCTCTCTGGAATTCACTAAAAGAGGTCTACAGTATCTAAACGAAGACGATGATGATGAATATGACTGCTGTAAAATCTGTTTGTTTTCCTTTCAAATGAACTTCTTAGCATCAAAATTCTAAATATTTTTATTTCAATTAGACCATATAAATAGGTAGTTTTGAAACGTTAAACTAGTTGCACGGTTCCAAAAAAAGTGGGTCTTATGGAGAAGAGCCGGCAAGAAACTCCATAGATACTCTTTTAAAAAAATATGTGTGGTAACAGTAACGATTGTTGTGAATAGTAATGAGGATGATACAGCTTGATGTGTAGATGCAGAGATTAAAGAGTAGGTATGTATTAGAATTGAAATTACTGCCATAGCAGTAAGAGCCGACCAGTACCGACAGACAGCACTCGTTCACGAGCATGACGTGTGTATCGGCGCCGATTGACTCAACCATGTTGTAGGGAATAAAACGACCCGATACGATCGAGGTACGAGAACATAATCAGAAGATGCCGCTTCTGATTATGTTCTCGTACCCCGATATTTGATTGAGCCGTTATTTACCTGATCGTACGACTGACTTCAACAGAGGAAGTGAATTTTCAAACTCATTTAAAGCACAAATTCCAGAGATCACACCGAATGTCTTTACATCATCATAACATGTCTTCCATGTTATTTTTAATGAAGGAAAAAATCGGCGGGCGGGCAGGATTCGAACCTGCGCCTTCTGGTTCGGTACACCAGACGCTCTGACCACTAAGCCACCGCTCGCTCTGCTCGCCAGTCGAAATCTTCCTCCACATTCTAATTTACGTCTTAAGGTGACGTAGCGACATCTATTGTGAAGAATGCCTCCTTCATTAAAAATAACTTCGACTGATATCGTCAACTTTTCGATTCATTTTATAAATTAACTTGAAGTTGCGATTTCGTGAAAAGATAATGTAGTGGCTGAACATTCTACAATATTTACGGTCAATTAACATTATCCTCCTTTTAATGTTTTCTTACGTAAGTATGAAATTAGTAATTCTTGAATGCCTGTATCGTTTTTTACATTTGCCCATTGCAGGTTCCCTTGTCATGCATCAGTAATAATAACTAATGTAACAAGACGCCATCTACTGGTACGAGTGTATACCACTGCGTCATCCACTTAGATTGCAACCCAAACAAGATTCATCAAAACATCAATGCACGTAACAGTATAGACTACTAGCGCCATCTATTATACGTCGTGTGTAACGTCAGCGATAACATCGAAGATAACCACTACATACGAAAAGTATACATGAAGCACACATAGTCATCGGGCCACCTATATAAACGGTGACCCTCCGAAGAAACATCACTCGCTAGCCAGACGGCACAGAGGACGATAGCCCCGCAGTCTCCTTTGTTGCCTAAAGCTTTAACTGAGCGGTAGCCCCGCAGCCCTCAGGAAAAGACAAGCTAGGAGGTTAAGGGATACGATAGCCCCGCAGTCTATCCCAAGAACCACTAATAGGTTGAACTAGACCAGTCTCAGTGCATTAAAAGTTTGTTAAGTGTATTGTATTGTAATAAACAAATTCCTATCTGTCATATCGTTGGTTTCATTCACCAGCCACTATCATATTGGCGCCCAACGAAAAATTAATATACCCGCAACAATTTTTACGAAGTACCCGCATATATTTACGGAGTACCTTCATATTGGCGGATAACACAAATCTACCCTCAAGATATTCATATTGATTTGACATGTCTGAGAAAAAACAAGAAATGATGGTGATGACACAGGAACAATTCACTGCACTAATCAACAAATTGTCAGAAGCGAACGAAGCTGGAAATAAATACAGTAAAAGTTTTGCTCGGTGTACGAAGAGATACGACGGTGAAAGAAATTACAATAAAGTAGAAGAATTTGTCACAAGTGTGTCGGTGTATAAAAAAATAGAAAAAATAAGCGACGAAGACGCTTTGGAAGGCTTAACCTTATTATTATCTGGTGATGCTGCTACATGGTGGAGTGGTATAAAAAGTGATATAAAAAAGTGGAATCAAGCCTTAGACGCCATCAAAACTGCTTTTGCACCGAAAATGCAACCACACGAGATATATTTAGAGTTATATGCAAAAAAACAAACGAACGAAAAAATTGATTCATTTGTTTGTGAGAAACGTGCCTTACTTTCTCAGTTACCAGCAAAAAGGAACAGAGAAGAGGAACACTTGGATTTCGTGTATGGACTTCTCAATATTTCGTACAAGAAAGAGATAGCTCGCTCCGAGATTAAGTCATTTGCAGAACTCCTCGAACGTGGCCGACATTTAGAAAATTTGGCAAAGGAAGCTGGTGAGGTAACAGCAGCAACAACTTCTGATCGGAAAGCTATAAAAAGATGTTCTTTCTGTGGCAAGAAGGGTCATCTCTCTGACGTATGTCGTAGAAGGTTGGCTGAACAAAAAGACTCGACAGCTACATCCGAAAAACCGACCATAACCTGTTATGGATGCGGAGCAATAGGGGTATTTAGAAGTAACTGTAGTACCTGTAAGAATAAAGAAACACCGCCAAAGCCTGTTGCATTCTATTCCCTACAAAAGACACTGCAGACTCAAGCAAAAATACCCACTATAAAAATAATGATTAAAGGTGAAGAAGGGTATGCATACATAGATACTGCCGCCCGCTGCAGTATTGCCAGTGCGCAATTATATAAGATATTGTTACGGAAAGGGACAAAGTTCGACCAGCAAAAAACTGATATCACATTGGCAGATGGTACTATTAAAACGTCAAACCTGTTGACTACTACTGTTGACATACTGATTGGAGATCGCATACTACCAATAACACTGTCAGTTATTCCAGAAGCTGTCGATAATCGTACTCTGCTAGGTATCGATTTCCTAGAAAAATCCGGAATAATAATAAATCCACCACAACGTAGTTGGCACTTCATTGATGAGCCCAAGACAACACACAACTTCATACAACTCAGCAACGATTCCATTCCGTTAAAGGCAGTGAAGCATCTGACATTTGGAGAAAAGGAACCTGAAGAAATAAAGGCAGTGTCAAAATTTATTAATTGGGCGAATGAGCTTAATATGCTGTCACCGTTGCCGGACACACCCTCACCGCTGAGAGAAGTAAATGACGGTCCACCTGCAAACAAAAAACCCAGATGGACATTACATAAACTGGATACGCCACCACGTCCTACACGTCCGCGAGAACCCGCTGACGACATATCTTGTGTAGACCCACGAATAAATTATGTACGAATAAATCCTACTTCTTTGTATTCTGTTGATATTTATTTACATCCCGATGAAGGAACCTCACTTTCAAATAATGAACGAATAACATTCAATGAATTGTTATTTGATCACAGCGACATCTTTGAGAAAAACACAGAACCAACTCCATTTACACAACATAGAATAGACACAGGCAATCACCCACCTATTAGTGTTAAGCCCTATAGACTATCACCTACAAGGCAAAAACAACTAAGAGAGAAGCTGGATGATATGATTAGTAATGACATTATCGAGGAATGTGATTCCCCATGGTCAGCACCTGTAATTCTAGTTCCAAAAGGAGAAAATGATGTCCGAGTATGCGTAGATTATCGTCGACTCAACGAAATCACTAAACCTGACAGATACCCTTTGCCACGTATTGATGATTTGTTACATCAGGCAAAAGCCATGCCCTACATGTCAACAATTGATTTACAGGCTAGTTACTGGCAGATTTTAGTACATCCAGATGATAACGATAAAACAAGTTTCGTTTCACCATTTGGAACGTTCCGTTTCAAGAGAATGCCATTCGGTTTACGAAACGCGCCAGCGACGTTTCAAAGATTAATGGACAAATTCATACAAGGATTACACGCAAGATGCGTACTAAGTTATTTAGATGATTTGATCATAAGATCTAGTTCTTTCTGTCAGCATATAAAGGATCTAAAAGAAGTATTTATTAAACTAAAAGAATACAAGTTACGAGTTAATAGAAATAAATGTAAGTTTATGTGCTCTGCAATTAAATATCTGGGACACCTAATAGTTCCCGACGGGATCAAACCAGACCCAGAGAAAATATCTGCTATTGCAGATCGCCAGGCGCCTAAAAACTTAAAACAATTGATATCATTTTTGCAAACTGCATCGTGGTATCGAAGATTTATAAATAATTTTGCGGAAATTGCTAGACCGCTCACCAATTTAACGAAGAATAAAATAAGTTGGAAATGGGAACGAGAGCAACAGGAAGCATTTATAAAATTAAAGGAAGCATTAACTACTGCACCAGTATTAAAACAAGCAAGTAACGATATACCTTTTGCTATCAAGACTGATGCCAGCCATTACGCAATAGGAGCAGCTTTGGTGCAGGGGGAGGGAGAAAATGATATCCAAACCCACATATCCCATACGTCGCAGAGGAAGGCCCCGTCAACAAGCTGGTGCTGGTACTCAATCGGGACGACTTTAGAGTACCAGAGGGGGAGAATGTAACAAGACGCCATCTACTGGTACGAGTGTATACCACTGCGTCATCCACTTAGATTGCAACCCAAACAAGATTCATCAAAACATCAATGCACGTAACAGTATAGACTACTAGCGCCATCTATTATACGTCGTGTGTAACGTCAGCGATAACATCGAAGATAACCACTACATACGAAAAGTATACATGAAGCACACATAGTCATCGGGCCACCTATATAAACGGTGACCCTCCGAAGAAACATCACTCGCTAGCCAGACGGCACAGAGGACGATAGCCCCGCAGTCTCCTTTGTTGCCTAAAGCTTTAACTGAGCGGTAGCCCCGCAGCCCTCAGGAAAAGACAAGCTAGGAGGTTAAGGGATACGATAGCCCCGCAGTCTATCCCAAGAACCACTAATAGGTTGAACTAGACCAGTCTCAGTGCATTAAAAGTTTGTTAAGTGTATTGTATTGTAATAAACAAATTCCTATCTGTCATATCGTTGGTTTCATTCACCAGCCACTATCATACTAATAAATTATAGACACAATGCAATATCAATTGTTTTTGTACCCCGAGGTCATAGCAATTATAGTAAAAATTACATTATTATCATTGATTTAAAGGCCGTCCGAACTTTTGACGGATCCGTTCGCCACACACAGTACCACTAACGCCATATTTGTTAGTATTTAGGGTTTGGTTTTTAGCCATCGAGGACTACATCATTTCAGTTTAGAGAAGACCATTTTAGGACCAGTTCAGGGATGCCATCGTAAAATGCGGATAATAATAATTAAGTATATAAGTCAATGACTATAATTACAATTTTGACTTGGTGTAAAAGTGGTGCGTTTCACATAATTTTCACTTCACTTGGTATAGTGGATCTAAGTACTCGCTAAAACTTCAAACAGACTGTAAAATCTTGTGTTTGATCGATTATTCCAGATTTTAAAGAAATAACGCTTCTCAACGGGAAGAAATTCTACATGTATAAGCACTATACGTACAGTTTCACGTTCCATTCAAAATCGGGGGAACGTTGGCGATGCAGTTCAGGTTGCAAGGCTTACATCATGGTGTCAGACAAGAAGCTATTAGTAGCAAGAGGGGTACATACCCACCCACCACCAAGATACTTCCAGACAGCCGAAGGAAAATATGTCAAACTGTAATCTGAAGACTACGCCGGATTTTTTTAGGAAAACTAGCGGTTTCACCCGTCTACTAGGTCTTTTTAAGACAACATACTCATATCTTTTCTCAGGATGGAATCTAGCTCCTTGACAAATTTCATTAAAATATTATAATAATAATCAATCCATATACTGTCCCACTGCTGGGCACGGGTCTTATTAAAATATGTAATAATATAATAGTAAAACGGAAGGTAGAAGGTAGCATGCGTCCGGTCCCTGTGGAAGTCAATGGGGGAGGCCTTTGTTCAGCAGTGGACCTCTTTTGGCTGACATGATGATGATGATGATGATGATGAAAACGGAAGGCAGAAGATCGAGAATAGTGGTGATGGCTCCACCGACAAGAGCTGAACTCTTAAATTTAAGAAGAAGAAGAATATTATACAAGATTGCGAACTTATATAACTAGAATAACAACGTTACATTTTATCGTTATTGTCCTAACATTAATTAAAAAATCTTAAGAAATTCAAATATATTTATTCCAGTGAAGAGGTATATAAATTGAATCATTGAAACCGTTTTCTTATTGATTTAGACTATATATTATCATGATAGACACACACTTTTTTAAAAATGACCACTAGACTAATTAGGCAGTTTAAATACTTTTATTTAATTAAAAGAATCTTGTTATTTCAATGAAAGAAAACAGTGACTGGCGAGCAGGTCTCGAACCTGCGTCTTCTGAATAATACACCAGACGCCTCTAAGCCACCGTGAGTCCTAATCGCAAGTCGAAATTTTCCTTTACATTCTAAGTTTACATCTCAGGGTGACGTTAGTTTTTCCTTCGTTAAAATAACTGGTAAACTTAGCATAGAACATACTTTTAAAAATACAAAAAATCATTCATATAAACTGGATAACAGAATAATTTAGAAGAAATTAATTTGAGATATTTTCTACTTGCCATCCTCACCTTACCGTACCATATTCAACTTTTCCTGCCTTCTATAACTGTCCTAGCTGAATTATAAAAGGCTATTGTCAACTATGAACAAAAACAAATTAAAAAAAAACCTTCATTAAATAACTGGGATTATCTTAGCAATGAAAATGCTAAAAAAACTAAATTAAAACAACTATTAATACTTTTTAGACATCGTGACGAACATACAGTTGGTGAACGGCAAAGAACACAAGCTTTACAGAGGGTATACGTATGGGGCGCCGGTGCTGGTCCGCAACGACCTCAAGTACAGATGCACTCAAGGCTGCAAGGCCCGCATGTTCCTTTCCCTGGATGGACAGTTCTTGGGGACTGCAAACGAGCATAATCACAAGAAGCCGCATTTATATCGATCTCCCACTGGACAATATATAAGGACAAATTTTAATATAAAGTTAAGTTAATTTACTCTTCCATATTGCAAATTTCAATACAAATTTGACAGGAATAAGCAAAAGTTTTTTCATAAATACAAATTCCAGATCACATCGAATTTCTTTACATCATCATAAGATGGCATAAGTTGTGAAAGTAGCAACTGATGGAATCTGAATCTATTTTTATACAACCTTCCAGGTATTTCTTTAGGAATATTCTTGTAATTCGAAACGAAAACGGTGGTGTTCGTGACTATGACTGATTAGGGCCAATCAAAAACTGCAAAATTAACGGTACAAATACTAATAAAGGTATTTTTTTACAACTGGATATCAAAACTGCCCTAGTCCCATGGACGTCGTAACAACTGAATGAGTGTTCTGCAGTGCTTGGCTAATTTTTTTGAGAGATTATCGTATTTGTTTATTCTTAACTAGTTTTTATGAGAAGGTGGTTTTATCATAATGTACCATCTAACCATCCATTTGTCTAAGTCTTCTATGAGTTTGTTTGGTTTCACAATAGCTGGGTGTTTTCTAATTCTTTATGATATCGTTACTTACATTTTATAAATTGACTTAAAGTTGCGATTTCGTGAAAAGATAATGTAGTGGCTGATGGATGATCATCTTACAATAAAATTTACGGTCAATTAACAGTATCTTCTTTTAATGTTTTATTGTTTTTTATATAAGTAACTACCTCACCCTTTTGAACTTCATTTTCTATATTTACTTGAATCTCTGAATCGTTTTTATATTTGCCCATTGCACGTTCCCTTGTCATCAGTAAATAAATAATTTTTGTGCATCAGAAATCAATTGTTTTTGTACCCCGTGGTTGTGTCAATTATAGTAAAAATTACATTATAATTACTATTTTGAATTGGCTGTTAATACCTTAGTGTAAAGAAGGGGTGCATTTCACATAATTTTTACTCTACTTGTATCAAGTTCTAAGTACTCGCTAATACTTCAAACAGAACATGTAAAATCTAGTGTTTGATCGACTATTCCAGATTTTAAAAAAGTAACGCTTCTCAATGGGAAGGAATACTACATGTATAAGAACTATACGTACAGTTTCTTGTTCCACTCAAAATCTGGGGATCGTTGGCGATGCAGTTCAGGGTGCAAGGCTTACATTATGGTGTCAAACAAGAAGCTATTAGTAGCAAGAGGAGAACATACCCACAAACCACCGAGATACTACCAGACAGCCGAAGGAAAATATGTTAAAGTGTGATCCGATGATTACTGCGGTATATTTTTACTAAAGGAAAACTAGCGGTTTAAGCTGCATACCAGGACTTTTTGAGACGAATTAATTTTATCAATCTAGCATCTTGATAAAATCTGTTCAGCGGTTTAGGCGTAAAAAAGTAACAGAGACAATAGATAATAATTAGTGTTACTTTCATAATATGAATGTTATACAAGATGGTAGTCTATTCTCAAGATGGTAGATTTATCTATCTAAAACAACTGTAAAAATATGATCAATTTTAGAAGACATGTAATAAAACATTTTGAAATATTGAATTTGGTATTTTTCTAATTTACCTGTGTTAAGCAAGCCAGTCCATCAAAAGAAGCATAAAAATCTACTAAAACGGTAATGTCTCCAATAATTTTCAGTAACTTTTGCTCGATCCCAAAGAGGGGGGCAGCTTCTAGTCTTCAAAGGTTATTGCTACAGCTACCAAAAATTTCGCAACGCTACTGCACAGTGGAGATGTACCATGGTCCAACCTGGCACAGCCAAGAGATGTAACGCAAAACTATTTACAAATAAGGAATATGAGGTTTTAGACTGTACTGGAGACCATAATCATACCAAGCCAAAGTTTGTTGAGAGAAATAATATGTTAGTCAGGTCATATTAAAATGATTCCGCTAAGACTGATAATGGTAAAGGAAAAAAAATATACATTAGGGTAGGTTTGTTAAATCTTGTGAAACTATGTAGGATTTTTATTTACCGGAGATAAATTACACCTATAGCTCTCAAAGTAAAAGCACTCCAGAAGCCTTTACTTTGACACAATCATAACTTTTTTATTTTTTATCTATTTATAAAAAAAAACGTGACTGACTGACTGATCTAACAACGCTCAACTCAACCGGTGAACAAATTGTGCTGAAATTTGGCATCAATATAGTTATTAACTAAAAATTTCTGGAAATTTCCATGGCATTGGGCAAAACTAGACTGATGAACGAGAGTAACACGGGGTAGCGAGGGGAACAGCTAGTCAATGATAACAAACGTGGTTGATAGCTAGAATACATAATAGTGTTTGCTAACACCAACAGCATTATGTACTCAATAATCGTGTAGGTTTTTGTACTCAATTATGTACTCAATAATAGTGTATTATGTACTCACTAATCCTACTGTTAATTATATACACCTATGATTCTCTACAAGGTCTCAAATATATCATAACTTTTATAAAAATGTACATTGTGTACGTTACAAATTTAATTGTCTGTTAAGTTGTTTATTAATATTATACTCTTGTTTTAGTTGTTTAGCATAGTAACAAACGGACTGATTAATGACTTGACAACACTCCATTCAAATGTTTGGTAGATTTTATATACCTATTTATATAAATTAGGCTTCGTTATATTCGATACCGATATTTATATGTACAAAAGAGAACCAATATAATTATTTACTTCACGAAAGGAAGAAAACCAACCCTGAACTTATTGTTAATATTTTTAAGTATATATTTTGTTAAATTGTTATATACATTTATAATAATGTTTGTTAGTCTGTTTAATACACGATATAAGATAACGACACTGTTGTTCATAATGTATAGTAGTTTAATCTAGCCGAAAACGTAAAAATTAAAGCAATGGAAGGTATATTGAAAGTACTCATGCACATTTTGTTCAACAGGCACGTTCCTTTGGACGAAACGAGGTGGTAAACACCCTCTACTCGTTCTCTCTGGGTACACCTACAGCTATCAAAAACAAAACGCAGATGGAAGAATATCCTGGTATTGCTCCCGAAGATTAAAAGGTTGCAGAGCATCTGCTATCAGTTTCGGTACCCGAGCATTCGCCCACAAGCCCCATGACCACTCACCACCAAAATTACCTGATCACGTCACAGAGAACAACGTCAGCAATTTTGTACCCGAAGACATAAAATTGTATCGCGATTTAAAGAAGGAATAATTTTGTTATGGCTGTCAATGAGCTAGATGATTATAGTTGTGACCTTTAAGATTAATAATAAAACGAATGTTAAAATTTAGTTAATACTTCAAAATTCTCAAAAATAAATAGTGGTAGAGGAAATATGTATTAGAAGGTTAATAATAGCTAGTTTAGCTGAATAAAATAATTAACTGTGCACTTTTTGCAGAATGTTACAGTCTGTTGATGTTGAAACAAGTTGATACACAATTTTGATACAAACAATGACAATTCAATACTAAAAATAAAAAAATAAGCCATAAGACTTGAAAGGTTACAAAATGACGTAGAAAAATATAGTACAACAATAAGCGATGAATGAAGCAGTTCGTATTTTTGAATTAGTAATAAGAATTACTTGTGAACAATTAAAGAATTCTTAGATGATGATAATTAACTTGTTGGATCCCTGAAGCAAATGAATAATCAATAGCGGTCCATTCCGTCTTCCAATTCCTAATGGATGAAACACTTGTTTTAAATCGATATTTTACCAGATAAAATCATATATTGTTCCTCTTAACTATACAATGAATAGATGGAGGAACACTGTGTGGCTTCTGTAGGTGACATTAAAGCTATCAATCATTTCTCAAAGTTGTTTCTAGTTATAGGACCTTTAAATTTAAGGATGCCCTTTTTAAACGGCTCCCGCAGTTATGAGCAAGATCAAAATTGAAAGAATAAGTAGTACTTAGTTGTAGTAGAGATTGACATAAAAAAAAATCTCTAAATCCAAATTTACCATATGCTTTCTATGTTTTTTTAACTTGATCTAAATAATTGAAAAAATAACATTTTTTTTTCATTTTTGTCTCTATTACAGATTTTCATTATTGCTCTTACAGTATACACATTACTAAGTGGTAAGGTGGTTGTTCGATGATATTCATCAACCTATGCATAGGAGTCTTACGATTGTTTGATGCTTATTACATGTCAATAACCTATTTTTTGTAAGCTTTTATGCTAATCTTACTTAGACTTGCATATTAAAGTATAATTGGTATCGTATATCTTTACTAGTTTAATAACTATATTAAAAAAATAGGTTTATTGGTGGGAGTACCTCAAGGTATCTATCTTGGGTCCGATAAAAGTTGGCTATTTTGAGCGTGTAATGTCTTGAGTTAAATGTAAGAAATTATCACTAACGCATGCCATGACGTATTTAAATGAAAATTATTTTTTGTTAAATTAAGTGTTGTGATTTTTTTGGCTGTAAACTTGAAGTTCTGTATTGCCAAACCAAACTGAGGGTAATGCTAAATATAATAAATTTCTTTTTGAAATTTCATGATGAAAGAATGTTTATTATTATTGTTTGATTCAGCTTCAAGTCTCATAAATTTACAGAAATCTCGTATTTCTCTTGAAAAACGATTGCAAATGAAATTATTATAACCGTGATAATATTTAGTAATAAATCTCGTATTTAAGTCTAGATAAGCAATTAACTGAACAGTTAACCTAGCAATGTTTTTACTTTGTAATTTATTTATATAATCATAGCAAGCATTTATTGGTTTTTAGTTAAAATAATACGCCTTATTGTATTCGTTCCTAGTACATTCATTCTATTGAAGATCGTTTGTACGTTTATTTATATTAATGGATATGACTACGCATGTATTATGTAATAAATCAATTGTAACTATATTACATCATTTTCAGTTTATCGACTTTTACCGCGCTTAGGCTTAACTTTGAGTCATACCTAGAGACGCTGCTGACTCGGCTGCGCTGCATTCATGCACAGTAGTTTTCTTCAAAAGATATAGTTTTTATAACAGATCTCTCCTTCTCCGATTGAAACGGAATACCCAAGGTATGTAGGTTAGTAAAGATAAAAAAGGAGGGTTCATTTCAAGTAAAGTTTTGAATTTGTTGTTGATTCTAGCACACTGCAAAATATTTCCACAGTCAAGTTTTACATTCTGGATAATGTCTTTTTTTGTAGGTTTACCGTATTAAAAAAAACCCGTGTCCATGTTTTTAATATATCTGCACCACTTAGCCTAATATTCAGAGACGATGCTAAGCATAAATTTACGCCTAGGCGTAAGTTTATGTAATATTCAGAGACGATGCTAACATCGTCTCTGAATGAAGCCTTAGTCACAATTTGATTGGTTACACCGTGGTTTGGATCGATATCACGCCTTTACTCCCTGAAGTGTTAGGCAGTTGTGTACTAATGTACACCCACAGTAAGATTCCATTAAATAGGGGGCGAGCCACTTGCCATTAACATTAACAAATCCAAACTACGAGCCGCTACGCTACTGAGAATTTTATAGAGAAACCCAATAACTCTTTGCTCGACCTGGTAGTCGAATATAACTGGACATCTAGCGTAGCAGTCGCGCTTAGGAATTTTATTTATTATCCTTTCCAAAAACACTATTTTCTCTAAACAGTAATTCAATTTACAGGCAAGTTCATCCCATCCGGTAAAGGAAAGCATCCCTTGCTGCTATACAACAAACACACATACACATTCAAGGTGCTGTCATCTTCAGGGATTCTTTGGCACTGCTCAAGAAGAACCAGGACTGGATGCAAAGCGTTTGTGAAGACGTTGCCAGATGAGAATATCATATTATCTGTATATGAAGAACATTGCCATGTGCCAAGAATGTCTAATAAGATATCCAGAATGCAGAATTAATACTCGATATTTATTCCAATAACTTGTACATAAGGATAGTTGAGGCCGATATTAATTATGATTGAAAAGGGAGTGGATAATGAGATAAAGGCAAAAGGAATTATGGAAGAGAAGGACGCGCCGATCTCAATTGAATTGTGACAAGGGCAGAAGGAGGATGATGATGATTTGATGATTTCATCGCGCACTGTTTCGCACAAAATAAGTAGCACTATTATTCGTGCGAATTAGTGCTGATTTATATCAGATATTGGTATGAAGTAAAAAAGTATTAGCTGTGACAATAAACTAAATTGGTTTATTTTACGAAAAATGACTATTAAATGGCTAAAATATCATAACAAATTACCCTTAGTTCACTTTTGAAAATTCTAAAGGCAAACCCGCCCGATAACCGGACCCATGGCCATGTGAACCTGAAAACGCTTAGCCACCGCTCTGACAACCATTATTAGACCAGGGTCGATAATTTTTAAAATTACAGTAGGATGAAACCCATTAGAAAAGGAGGGGAATATGATCAAAATGAAAGGAAAAATAAATTACGGTCGATCCGAGTTCGGGAAGTGGGAGGGGTGAGTTTTTGAGGGTAAAAAATGGTTTTCCTTGATTTCCGGCAAAACTACAAGTCCTATGGAAAAAAGTTCAATTGCAAAGTTGTAGGTAATAAAAAGATCTACAACTTTTGTATTTGCAATGTTTTCACATAACCTCAAAATTTAGGTGAAAAATTCAAAAAACCAAGTTTTTGGTTTTTTATTTATATCTTTTTCAAAAAAAAATTTTTTTCTACCAAATTTGGTGAAAACTTACCTTATTATGTCCCAAATACACTGTAATTTATTTGATTTAAAATATTATTACTTTCGCCTTATTTTAACTTAATATCAAAAAAGGACCCTAATTTTCAATCGAAAATTCTGACGTCAAAATATCAGCTTTTTTCAAAAAGTTTTGGCGCTTTTTGTTTGTTAAAATCTCTACTTTCTGATGGGGTAAAAAAAAATATATTACTGTAAGTTTTCACCAAATTTCGTAGAAAAAAAATTTTTTTTTGAAAGAAATAAAAAACCAAAAACTTGGTTTTTTGAATTTTTCACCTAAATTTTGAGGTTATGTGAAAAAATTGCAAATACAAAAGTTGTAGATCTTTTTATTACCTACAACTTTGCCATTTAACTTTTCTCCATAGGGCTTGTACTTTTGCCAGAAATCGAAATAAACCGGATTTTACCCTTAAAAACTCACCCCCATCCACTTCCCGACCTCAGATCGCCCGTATATTATTTTTCCTTTAATTTTTGTTATATTCTCTTCCTTTTCCAATGGGTTTAATCCTAATATATTTTTTTTCACTTTTTAGTATTTTCAAAGGTTTCAGCCCTGGTCTATATACCAACGAGACATATGAGTCTCAGTCTCAAAGTAATTAATTTTCAAATCTTTTTTAATTTAGAAGCCCTTCGAAATTATGATTATAAACTTATTGACATTGTTATTATAGGTAAGTATTAAATCTTTACACATATCGCCTAAAGGGATAAAAATCGTTTTGAATTAAATTTAATAAAAAAGTTATTTAATTGATAAGAGATCGATTGTTTTATAATTGAAAGAGGTGCGTAAATAAAGCACACTGAGGTAAAATGGACGATGTCATTATGAACTATGTTAATAAATATCGTAATATCAATCGTGACGATGTAATTTTTTTTTTATAAAACGCTTTGTCCATTTTAGCAACTATGTTATACCAGGTCTACCGGTTAGTGTACAAGGATTTACTATGTGTGCGAATGGCAAACTCATTTTTTTTTGCCATCTCTACTTTGATAGAAATATATCACGTGTTCAAAGAGATTCATCTCGACCCGTCTTCAGGGGATACTGGGGAGTGTGGGATGAAACCACCCAAGTGGCCACCAGCAGGTAGAGGCTTTTCCTCTTAAAAGCCACCCCAGAACAGCCTAGTTCCAGGCGTGGTACTTACAAAAAAAAACTGCACAAACTAGAATAATAATAGTCTAAGAATTATTTTATTTTGTATAATTTTACTCGTAATAATATTTAACTTTATTTTACGTTAAATACTCGATCGGCTTATTAGAACGTAATATCGTAGTATAAAGTTTTGGTCCGTTTGGTCGTATTTTAAATAGAAAACCAGATAAAATTTTAATATTGCAATAAATAAATGTTGAGATAAATGTTGAGTATTAATTCCACGGATCTGACATCAAAAACATAGTTTCTGTTATTCCTAGATATTTCTCTCCATTAAGCTCTCTGTAACGTTAATATTGTAGATTTTTATCAATTATTATTAACTTACTAATCTTAGCCCATAAGGCCGTTATACATTGTAAAAGTAAACGCGTAGGTAATAGATTTTTAACGTTTTTTGTACGGTGATTAAATATTTTTAAGTTAATATGATATAAGGACCTGCATAAGTGATGGACAGATTTAAAATGAATTCTTTAGAAAAACATAGTTTTACTCTTTTGCCAACGATAGAGAAGATAATCAAAAAGATGTCTACTTATTTAAGAAGTTTGACACAATTAATGTTAAGCTACTGATATTTTATTTTTTACCTAACATAATAATTATGGTGATTTTTAAGTGCATATAAGTTTTAAATAATCTCAATAAATTTTGTTGAAGACGAAACAAACAAAAGTGTAACTATTTTTTTTTTCCAAGACCTACCTAGATTAAAAAAAACAGCGCAAGTGCAGCATCCTTTCACACTTAGCTGCTAAAAAGTTAGTATAAGTTAAAATAAATATGTCTTCGATTTTTTTTGCGGCAGATAAGTTTTAACAGCTCATTTTAATTTTATTTTCTAATAGATTTTCTATTTTATGTAAAATGATCTGAAGGATGATAATAAAAGAAAAGTATGTGAATGAAAACTGGTGTAGTGGGAGGTATTTGTCATCTATTTACTTAATTATATGTTGTACAAAAGATTTAATGTGTGTGGATGGTCTGGATGACGTTTCAAATAGCGATAAATCTGAAATGACTGTCATAAGTACAAGTTTGTATACTTTTTGTAGTTTGTACTTAAAAAATCAATACGTTTTTATGTTTAATTATATTTTTATTTTAAGGAATCCTCATTCCATCAGGAAAAGGAAAACACCCTCTATTGTTGTACAATAACAATACATTTACCTTCAAATTTCCATCAGCTTCGGGAATACTGTGGCACTGTTCTAAAAGAAAAAGGACCGGCTGTAAAGCCTTCCTGAAGACCTGGGCACACCAAATAGATCTAGTTTATCATATGGAGGACATACATTGTCATGAACCCGGCGCAGCTAGTTATATCGAGCATGCCAAGCAAACTCTGGCAAGAAAAGCAGTGACATCGATGCCGTAATAAATAATATAGCTGCCACAAAGTGAGCAAGAATAATACGATTGCGGCAAAGTAACGCTCTTGTCGGCAAGAGTAATATTATTGCGGCAAAGTAACGCTCTTATCAGCAAGAATAATACTGTTGCATTACGACATTTACTATTGTTCTTGCATCAAGAAGAATGGTAAAATATATTTGAAAGTTTAGTGATTAATAATAAATTTAATGTTGAGAGAAATGTTGTGGTGTTACTTCAGAAGTAAAATTATTAACTAAAAAATGGGATCTTTTCGAAAGCATACTTTTTCAGATAAAAAGAAAGGCATAAGTACAATAAAAACTTCCTTTTATCTAAAATCGGTTAAATATATATAATACTTTATCTGTTCTGTGATTAAAACCTTCAAGTACTGTAATTGGTGTGTCAAGGTCTTTTGAAATATTTTATACTTATTAACCATGTTGTTATTTAAAATATCAATGTATACAGTACATCTCAGAAGAAGTTTATGTTCTACTCATAATTCTTTTATGGTCATTGGTTTACTAATAAATTAAGTTATTGTTAATGCATAATTGATTTTTTCAAATTTTTTTTTTTTTAAACCGTCCACATATCTGAAATGCTCAGTAGCAGCTAAGTACGCCTCTGCCTACTCCTTGGGGGAATACAGGTGTAATGTTATATTATGTTAAATTATTTAATAAATTAATAATCATTTAATAATATAGTAATCATTTAATAAAATGATTTAAATTCAAACACTAACACTATTTATTTCTTTATACAAAATCTTATGATGACTGATCAAGATCTCAGTTTCGATATACCACTATTACGATTGTCTCCTTCTTTTCGTATCAACGATAAGGCTAATTGTAATAATAATAATATTAACAGTGGGAGGTGAATTCGGTGATCATTGTACCGATCGTTGTGTCTGCCAATGGCTTCCACCCAACATCTAAGGAGGCTCTCGTTGAGTGGCTGTATCAAGGGCTTGATACAGAAAGCGGTACTCCTAGATACGGCACGTATTGTTAGGAGGTTCCTTTCCCTTGAGCCCTGACCACCGGTAGCTTGGACTCTGTTCCCGATACCGGTGGGCTACTATTTTTTATATTTTTAAAAATTTTTAATTTTCTGTTTTTTTATAAAAATATTTAAAAATACAAATAATGTGTATAAAGATAAAATAAAAATAATAATAAAGAGAATAATAATAATATATTCTTTATAGTACACCAATTTTACTTATTTGTATTTATATAGTTTGAGCCCAGTGTAGGTGGCCACGTTCATCGCGGCTTCAGTTGCGTTGTTAAACTCCTCACTTACTATTGGGATACTGTTGTTTTACTATTTACTAAAAACTTTCTGCTTATCCAAAAGAAAACTTATCCAGTCTGCAGCGGCGTTCGGAATCGTATAATCCTTTATAGTACATATCTTTCAATTGTTTCATTAAATTTTACAGTATTTGTTTTTGAAGATCACGGTAGTGATGACGAGATTGAGTTCGTGACTTCGAAGAGAGGACAAGATATCCTTCTACATTCAGGCTTCCAGTACTACAAAAAGAGAACCAGTAAGAATGGATCGCATACATGGAAATGCTCCAGAAACCGCTGCCATGGAAGTTGTACTACTTTGGACAGAAAAATAATTACAAAACGTCCTCACGACAATTGTGAACCTAGTGTCACTAAAAATATCATAAGGAAGACAATGTATGAGTGTGAAATAGAAGCAGGGTCCTCAACAAGGCCAATAACTGATATTTATAAAAAGGCAACAATTTCTTTGAAAGAAGCCGGTATAGATTTTGAAGGAAAACTTCCTAGTTTTAGCAGCTGCAAGACACGTTTATATAGCGCGAGACATAAAAGTAACAAAATAAAAGAAACATAATTCTAATCAGTTCAGTGAGCTGGAACTTAGTCTTCACTTGAAGACCGAGTTTGTATCGATATTCTTTCTGAACGAGCGTCAGCCAAGAAACGCAAGCGCCATCTAGTACATTAAATCTAAAACACGTCAATCTTAAACAATCTTATTAGTAAGTCTTTTGAAAATATCTGTACACAGAATACAATTTATAATTGATTATATAAAAAAATGCAATATTAACTATTAAAATTGTTGATTTGCAATAATGAAATTTTGTTTTTCTTATTTTCAAAAGTTATCCTCGTGTCAGTTGATATAATAGGAATGCTATTAATAGTAGTGTGGTATGGCAAACAAAGTCAAAACTGGGTATGTTGTGTATTTATTTATTTATAAGCACACCAACAATACAATCGCTTAAGATGTAATGTAAAACAATAATAACTAGTAAAGAAACAATATTCTTAAATGTATGGACACCGTCCCTACCCTTGTAGCACTTTAAAACCAATATTAATCGAAGGGACATAGCCATATTCTTATTTTATTGTACGATAGCGAAGCTAAAATATTTGTCCGAAGAAAATTACACCGACATAAAGAACCAATTTCAGTCAAAATTATAGTGCCGTTAAATGCTACACACGTCATGCTCGTGAAAGGGTGCTACGTCTGTCGGTACTGGTCAACTCTTGCTGCTATGCTGCTATGGCTAATTTCCTTTTTTTATTTTTTATTCTTACACATCAAACTGCATTATACTCATACAGAAACAATATTATTGTTACTATCATAGTTATTATATTTTTTTAAAGAGTCACTTCAGAGTTTCTTGCTGGCTCTCCTCCATAAATCACACTTTTTTGGAACCATGCAACTAGTTTGACTTTTAATAAGTGCCTATTTATATAGTCTAATTGAAATAAAATATTATGAATTTGAATTAGAATTTGAGATTCAAATTGCATTGCTTAAAAAGGGCGTGTCGGTATGTATGTGTTGCTAACATTCCAGGCTGCAGCGAGGTTCGAAGAAGTCTCTATATCTATAAACTGTTATAAGTACACATTTTTCAATTGTTTCATTAAATTTTACAGTATTTGTTTTTGAAGATCACGGTAGTGATGACGAGATTGAGTTCGTGACTTCGAAGCGAGGACAAGATATCCTTCTACATTCAGGCTTCCAGTACTACAAAAAGAGAACCAGTAAAAATGGATCGCATACATGGAAATGCTCCAGAAACCGCTGCCATGGAAGTTGTACTACTTTGGACAGAAAAATAATTACAACACGTCCTCACGACAATTGTGAACCTAGTGTCACTAAAAATATCATAAGGAAGACAATGCATGAGTGTGAAATAGAAGCAGGGTCCTCAACAAGGCCAATAACTGATATTTATAAAAAGGCAACAATTTCTTTGAAAGAAGCCGGTATAGATTTTGAAGGAAAACTTCCTAGTTTTAGCAGCTGCAAGAAACGTTTATATAGCGCAAGACATAAAAGTAACAAAATAAAAGAAAACTAATTATAAGCAGTTCAGTGAACTGAAACTTCGTCTGAACTTTAAGAGATTAGTAGTCTAGTTATCTCTAATACATACTCTGTCAAGTTACTAGACCTATTTTGTATCGATATTCCTTCTGAACGAACGTCGCATAAGAAACGCCAGCGCCTTCTCAGTACCTACTCTAAATCCAAAAATCTGATTCTCTCCGAGTCTCTTCAAAAGATCTGTTAATAGAAATAAATACAATTTAGAATTATTTATCTAGAAAATCTTAACAAAATTCCTAAAGTTGATTTGGTATGCGAAAATAAAATATGGCTTTTCTTATTTTAAAAACTTATGTCAGTTTAAATAACAGGAAGGTTATTAATACCTAATTGTTATAGTTGTATGGCAAACTAGGCCTTATCAGGATAGTGTTATGTATAGTTTTGATGGTGTACTTATTAAATAATAGCAGGTGCCCGCATTTTAATAAAAAAAAATATATATCTATCCATCTTTGTATCTAACAAAGGTGGATAGATATTTCATTTATTTCCATTTTTTATGCATTTTTTTATGCATTGAAAATCAGGCTAAGAGCTGTAGGTGTGAAAAAATGACAAATTTACGTTATTTTATGTTCTTAGGAAGACAAACAATACAATTAACAAAATTAATCACACATTTAACAACAGAAGGCCAATTAAATGTCCTCGCATTGAGTAACATAAATCAAATTGTACCTAAGCTTTATATATTCGAAGTTGATAGCCAACCTCTAATTGAGGACGCACACAAAGATGTATAAAAAACTAGGACATAAGTAGAAAAAAAATAACAACTTAATAAATGAGTTATAATACCATACCTATCTTTGCTGTCTTTGTAAAAAGTATTTTTAGTTTAGAGAACAATTTTAAATAATATCTAAAACTGTGACGTACATATTTTAAAACTGTTCCATTTTTTTTACAGAAATGTTTGATACTGAACCACTCGATGATAATGACGACGTACGGTTTGTGACTTCGTCGAGAGGAAAAAACGTTCTGGAAAACTTAGGATTTCAGTACTGGAAAAAGAGAACATATAAAAATGGAACACACGCATGGAAATGTGTCAATGTGCCCTGCCGTGGAAGCGTTACCACTGTGCATAATATAATAATTAAAAAACGTCCTCATAATATCTGTGGAGATGGTGTTCCAAAAAAAGTAAGAAGGAAAAAGAAAACAGCGTCCTCAAAAGGACCAATAGCTAGTCTATATAAGCACTATAAGCAGGCAACAACTTTACTAAAAGAAGTCGGTAGTGAATTTGAAGATGCAAAAAATGCATATATAACGCAAGAAAGAAAAGTAAAAAAAATTGTAAAATCTCATCCTAAGAGTTACTGAAGTGGACGTTGTTTGACGAATCTTAAACACATTACCTCACATTGTGACAGTCGCATATGATATTATTGTGTGAAGTTTAAAAGAGACTAGAGTTTTGGATACATTATTAAAGATCGTCAGGCAGGGAACGCCTATGCAACCTAGTAGTAAAAATACTAAAATAGAAAAGATAATTTTTAAGATTGTATTCAAAGATCGTAATGCTCATCACTGATTAGCTTTAGTGTTTGTCTGTGTTTCTTATTTATTTTATGTATGTACTTAAAAAAAGTAGCTATATCAGTTTATATACTTTATCTAGTACCTAGAGTACAAGCTCGTACTAGATGTGTGTTGTGTAAAAAGTAAAAAAAAACTGAGTAATATGTAGTCTTTTTTGTAACAACTGTGTGTCAGTAAAGTTCATTTGATTCAATTTACGTGTTTATTTTTTCAGTCGTTCCCATTAAAATTTAATTAAAACTCATTTTATCTCAATGATGTTGCTATTTTTTTTAATCGGCTAAAGATTTACATGACACAACACAACACTTGATGGTACGTTGCGCTACACTAATATACTAAATGTATAAGAAAACCAGATATTTTGAAGATATGTCTAAAATATATAATTATGTTTCTATTAGAAACACTAATTGAACTTCAGACAACGAGTGAGGGAACATTGGGTTGATTTGTTAAAGTACAATTTAGTAGTTTTGGCGCGTGAGACGGTCCGGAATTGTGAACCTGTAATTTGTACTTATATTTCATAACTCCGAAATTATTTTATGGTATGAACAAGGATTTTTAAGGAACCAGTGCAAAGACGTGTCATCAAAATAAATTAAATGTGAAAGGTTACAAAACATATTTCTTATTCCAGAGATCAAATATATACCAACGGGCAGGAAGTATTCCGTGATGCTTATAAAAAAACAAGTATACAAAAGAGTTAGACAAAATCGTTCTGGGAAAGTGTTTTATAGATGTGTGATGGTCCACAAAGGTTGCAAAGCCCACTGTCTGGTTGACAAGGATGTTATAGACCTCAGAGATAGCCATAACCATGGACCACCCAAAAATCGAACGAAGAGCGGACGATGGATTGTTTCATAGAAACCAAAACCAAACACCAACCAAACCAAATATTTAGATTTATCTTTTTTGTTAATTTTATTTGAAACTAGCTTTCCGCCAGCGGCTTCGCCCGCGTGGTCTTGATAACCTTTTTAACCCGCTTTTCTGTTGAAATTTTTCCTGAATTTTCATAAACCTCACGGAGCCCGAGACCTTCCCAACGAATGCAAAACCGTGGAAATCGGTTCGTGCGTTCTGGAGTTAAGTATAGCGTCAGGAAGGAAAACCCGACTTATTTTTATATAGTAGATTATATGTTTTACGTTTTCATATCGCATTTCCTTTACCAAATCAGCACTAAAATATGTCTAGGCTAAACTTAGGTATATTGTTCATCATTATTCTTACATTTAACTCTTATTTTTTTCATTTATACTGCTTGTTTGGTATATTTTCTTGTCTTGCGTTGACGTTACTTATATTATACGTCCTTTGACGTTTAGTACCTACTTTGTTACATATAACAATAATTAAAACATCAATTAGTGTGTCGATTTGTTTCAATCCAAAATTTCTAAATTTCGATCCGCCAGCTGCTTAAAAGTGACTTTCACCATTACTATAGGTAACTGTAATAACTCTTTATTTTTCCACAGCCCGGCTTATACCATCGAAAGGCAAATATCCGCTTTTAATGTACGATAGATATACCTACAACAGGTATTTTGAGTCTAAACAAACAGGTACGATACTCTGGAAGTGTTCCAACAGAGGCAAAGGCTGTAGGGCGACCATTTACAGCGGCGAAAATGGGTACAGACCAGGCCCCGGACAATACAAACATGACCATGATCCTCCACACTATGTGGTCACCAAAAACGGAGACTGGGTCCGAGTTAACAAATTCTGATAAACTATAAATAATAAAAAATAAATGTAATTGATCTAATAAGCAATAATTTGAATGAATTTGGATCAAAGTTATTTATTATTAATTAAACAATTATAAGCTATTTATATGAAGTCAATGGCCAACTTTCAGTAATTTTAAGAGTAATTCAAGGAAAAAAGAAAGCGCTAGGAAATAGGCATAATACTCCAAACCATAAATAAATTTTGCTAAGTAAATGTATTTCTTTGTGTGATTTATTAATGTTTTTACTACAGTGTATTGTTTTACTAAGCGTCTGTTCGTTTTAATATTGCTTTAGTAATCATAAGTATGTACAAAATCTATATAGAATAAACTGTTGTATAACAATAAACTGGTTTGTCTTGACTAAATCCCAAATCTGTTAACTTATCCAGGATATTTCTTATAACTTAATGAATCCGATCTCGTTACAGTTTTCTTCAAAACTTCAGCGAGAGGGACCCGGCATCTCATAGTTGATGGGTACTCCTTCATTTGCCGATCGTATTGCCTCGATCACGTGAAGAAGACTTGGAAATGCGCCTCGCATTCTGGTTGTACGGCCAAAGTGCATACGGTACAAGACGAAATAGTACATATAAGAAACACACACAATCACCCGGCAGGTCAAAAATTTAAAGCTATAGGTCTATTTATATAAATTTAAATCGTGTCGATTAATACTTTACGAATAAACGAATTATTGTTGAATGTACACATTTTTGAGGTTTTATTAAAATCTTAAGAAGGATAAAGCTTTTGTCTCGTATGTGGGGAATTATTCTAAAGAGTCGATTGGTTTTATATACCTTTTTTTAATTTATATTAAAATTGCAAAATATATTCATTGATCAAGTATTTCCTAGACCGTCTTGGTTATTTGGCTAAGTGCTGTTGTTTACTAAAGGTGACATGGCAAGGGTAGGGTATACCGATGAGTATGCATGAGGAGGTTTGATGCGAAAGTGGTTCGCCAGAATCGTAGCAACTGGACATTATAGTCTCTACTACCCCGATGAGAGACATGCGTGAAGGTATGTACATGGTTACATAATAAGCTATTAAATTCCAGTATAACCTGACTTCTCTCTGTAAAGGCTTTCCGTTCAATGATAGATCCGCTTATACTGAAAACTATAGCTTGATCTGTAGCCGTGCATTGACAAGGCGTAGACCAGAAAAGGCGTAATATTGTGTTGCGTTTTGAAGAATAATGTAGCCAGAAAAAAAATAGGCTGATGAGAGCAAAATTATTAGGGTGGTAACTTGAAAGTTTTCTGTATTCAAGTATTGCCATCTTAAAGGTAGATATAAATCTAATAATTATTTTTTGTAATGTTAACTACCAATTTCCAGAGATGCCTGTGCAGTTTTCAATAACCCAGCGCGGCGGGACTAAATTGCACTTGGGAAACTACATTTACTATAAAAAAACTTTAACTGGTAATAAAGCCATTTGGTATTGTACGTCTTACTACTGTAACCCGCCTTGTAAAGCTAAGGTTCACACCATAGGGAAAGAGATAATAGCTCTTGTTGGATGCCACACCCATTAATTATAAGCGCAGCTAGGGCTGGCAGTTTGAAGGGCGTCACAAAAATATAAAAACAATTTTCCGAAAACTTTAAATATTTTTTTGGAGAATCGCATCGCGATTTTGATATAAGGGTACTTATTATCGACGCGGGAAACCAAATGTCATTTGATGAACGTTGGAACCTTTGGTCGAAATCTTAGGTTCCGATGAACGTATTTTAAGTGGCTTATTTGTAGAAAGTAGTGTTTGATTGATTTTAATAGTTTTATTTTGTTATAATTTTCACTTTATTTTACATTAAATAAATTTGAATCACTGTACTCCTGCACATTCATTTACCATACCCGTTGCCCAAAATTATTGAAGAATAAAATTATCCAATAAAATTAACTTCAAACTCAAGTGTGGTAGATATAGAAAATTTAGAAAGATAGACATACGATTATATTATACTGTTGATTATAAATTCATTACAAACGATAAAAGGGTTTTTTTATCTAAAGCAGTTGATTGCTAAAGTAGTGAAAAAGTACATCTTTTCATTTAACATGAAATGATTCAATGCTATGCGCCTGATCTAGCTATCAAAAGATTGATATCAAAAATACAAACCAAGATATCCTTGCATATTACATTTTCATTGGAATAAATTATTTTCATTTAAAGTTGACTACCTATGACATATATTCTCTTGCAGGCATTGTAGGTGGAGGGCAGTTCTCAGGCCAGATATACACTACTATCAAAGGGGGGCAAGGTCTAATACTCAATGGAAACAGATTCTATCGGGAGTACGGAAATGAATTGCGAAGCTATTGGCGTTGCTCAAAGAGAGCTTCCCTCGGTTGTAAATGCAAAGTAAAAATTATCTACAACCGGATTCTTATCAGCAATGCGCACAACCATTACAACACATTGTTAAAATAAGGAACATTCTTATACTTTTTGGTTGTGTTTGAAATTTTGCTTATTAAGAATCAGGTAAGCTTTGTTTTATACAGATTCTATTTCGAATTATTTTAAAAGACAGTTTGGGTTAAACATAATTAAATATATAACTTATTTTCCAAGATAAATAAGAATTAGTACAATTTTTAAGCTATTGTGTGCCACAATTTAATGTGGATGTTCTGTTCGCTTATTGTATTTTTTTTGTAGTACCCGTTTATTGGTGAATATTTGTTCTGCTCCTAGTTTTATTTTTTCTTTTATCCACATTTGTTACTTATAAGTATTTATTTTTAATGCTTAAAAACATAATATTTATTTATTACATTTTGTAGTTTATTTTGCCTTTGCTCAAAGGGACAATACGGGCTAGTTAAAAAAGAAAAAAAAATGTAGTTTATAGGAAATACTCAGATACAAATTCAAATTCAAATTCAAAATTCAAAATATTTTATTTCAATTAGACCATATAAATAGGCACTTTTGAATTGTCAAACTAGTTGCACGGTTCCAAAAAGTGGGACTTATGGAGAAGAGCCGGCAAGAAACTCCATAGTTACTCTTTTAAAAAAAATATAGGCGAGTAACAATAAAATTTTGTGATGAATAGTGTGAGTATAATGCAGCATGATGTGTATGACTAAAAAAAAATGGACAAAAAAACAAACAAACGAACATAGCCATTGCAGTAAGAGCTGACCAGTCCCGACAGACAGCACCCGTTCACGAGCATGACGTGTGTATCGGCGCCGTTTGACTCAACCATGTTGTAGGGAATAAAAAGACCCGACACACAACGCCACTATCAGCAGGACATTTAAGTGAGCATGACAAGCTCTACCTCGGGCTGGTTATAACTTATTATATTATACATTAATAGAATAACTAAAGCAACATCAAAAGCTGCAGAATACTCATACTGTACAGTTAATGAAGTTCACTTCTCAATAAAAAATGACACAATAAGACATACATAAAATCACGTAGCATAATTATTGCAATGTCAAATAGGTAATGATATTAATGATGCAAATTAAATGTCAGATTATTGTAATGTCAAGTAATGGTATAAATTAAATGTCAGATAAAAAAAAACATAATGAAATCAATAACCTGGTTCATTGGAACAGTTCAATCCCAAGCATTTTTGTCATCTATATAATCTTTCACCGTGTAGTAACCTTTATGATACAGCTTCTGCTTGACAACCGTCTTAAATTTGTTCAGGCTGAGGTTTTGAATATCGCTTGGGATTTTATTGTAAAAGCGTATACATTGGCATTTGAATGAATTACTTATCTTCTGGAGCCTAGTTGAGGGGACAATAAATTTATTTTTATTCCTGGTATTAATATTATGTGTATCACTACGTTTTTTAAAGAGATTAATATTCTTATGTGCATACAGTAAATTTTCATAAATGTACTGTGATGGAACAGTCATCACATTAATCTCCTTAAATTTATCCCTCAGTGAATATCTGGGACTTAAATTATAAATTGATCGAATAGCTCTCTTCTGCAACACAAAAATAGTTTGTATGTCGGCCGCATTTCCCCACAACAGAATACCGTACGACATCACACTATGAAAATAACTGAAATAAACCAGACGCGCAGTATCTACGTCTGTTAAGCTACGTATCTTTTTGACTGCGTATGCTGCAGAACTAAGCCTTTTCGACAACTTATCTATATGTGGGCCCCACTGAAGTTTTGAATCTAAAGTTATGCCTAAAAATACAGTGGTGTCCACAAGCTCCAATTCTTTGCCATTTATAGGTACACTGGTTTTCACCTGTTTTACGTTAGGTGTTGTAAACTTAATACATTTAGTTTTCGTTTCATTTAAAAGTAAATTATTAGCATTAAACCAGTGTACCACTTTTGAGAGGGCACCGTTTACATCGTCAGTAATCATTTGTTGACGTTTGAGTTTAAATAGTAGTGACGTATCATCTGCAAACAGCACTATTTCGTGATTATCCCTAACTAAGTAAGGTAAATCATTAATATAGATTAAAAATAAAAATGGGCCAAGAATTGAGCCCTGCGGCACTCCCATTGTAACTACAGACCCGGAAGATCTCTTTCCATTGACGTCCACTTTCTGAATCCTATTACCCAGGTACGAGATAAGAAGATTCAGAGAAGTGTTTTTAACACCATAGTGGTGTAACTTCCTGATCAATGTTTCGTGAGCAACACAATCAAAGGCTTTGGATAAATCACAAAAAATACCCAAAGCATCACATGATTCCTCCCATGTGTCAAATATATGACCTAAAAGTTCAACACCGGCATCGGTAGTTGAACGACCCCTTGTAAAACCAAACTGTTTAGAATGTAAGAATTTATTTTTGACAAAGAACCTTTGCATTTGCTCTAACATGAGTTTTTCGAAAATTTTACTAAAAGTAGGCAGCACGGATATAGGTCTAAAATTAGTGGGGTCAGTTGTGCTACCTGATTTAAACAAAGGTATTATCTTACTATTTTTCATAAGATCAGGAAATCTACCACTATCAATACAATCATTGAAAATAACAGTTAGGGTTGGTGCCACAATGTCAATGATTGATTTGGTAACGTCGACAGAATTACCCCAGAGGTCTGAAGTTTTTTTCACATTTAACATATTGAAAGCTTTAATAATATCCTTATAGTTAACATGATTAAATTTAAATTCATCATCGCTAGCTTTTACATTTTCTTTAAGTAAATATTCTGCGACAGTGGGTGATGAGTTTAGGGATTTAGTTGTTGAAACAGGAATGTCCGAGAAAAACTTTTCAAACACCGTGGCTACTTCTAAATCTGCATTAATTATGCTATTGTCGATATTGAGGCTATATTCACTATTTCGTTTACTAACCCTTCCTGTTTCACTGTTGATAATATTCCAAGTCATTTTGATAACATTATTGCTATTTTTTATTTTTGAACTTAAATAACGCGACTTGGCAATACAACAAATTTTCTTAAATACAGAATATAAGTACCTAATTAACTTACACTTACTAGAGTATATATTTATACTTGCTAGAGTAACTTACTAGAATTAAGTAGACCTTGTAAGGTTGTTGAAAAGCATGCAATATTTCGTTACACACAATATGTTCTATCGTAATATTTTTTTGTACTTGAATAGACTTCGACTTCGGTTTTAATATGGTATTTACTTTCAGCAAATAAACATTAAAAACAATATTTTTTCTTTGTTAATATACTGTACTTTAAATATACTGCTATTTTACTATCAACACCTACTGTTCTTCCATTACCACTCCTATGTAAACCGTACTCTACTCGACCGAAACGAAAACGTTATAAATCTGATTATTTGGATAGTTACTGTCATGATAAACTTTTAGTTCCTAGTTAGTTGCTGTTGGTTTCCATTTCCAGAGATTGTAATGTTATTATTTGCTTCAGGTTCCGTTAATAAAGGTCTAGAAAATCTTCGTATAAGTAACATCATGACCGAAATTTCCGGCAACCTATCTGACGATGACGTCATAGAGGTAGTAAGAGACGACGCTCCAATTGAAATACTCTCCGATGGCGAAGAACTGGAATTAGAGAAGTTAAAACAAACCCAGAACAATGTGGTACAAACATTCCACTTCACTTCTCTTCCTGCAGAATCTAACATTGAAACCGAAACGAATCGATCCGATGAAGATCAAATAATTGATCCACTTACGAACACCGAAACAATTACTCATAATGACGTTCCAAATTGTAATATATTACCGGCTTTTGAAAATCTGGCGACGGTCCACTCAACAACTGATATTGTTAATGAGGAAAAATCAAATCATGACGATAATGAAGAAAATATTTATGTTAACGTGACTGATGATGTGAATATGAATGAGCCTTCGCAATCTGACGAAAATAATCATATCGATGTCATTAATCCAGTTGAACAAAATGGACCTCCGGTTGAGAATATTACCAATCCTATAGAAAACAATGTTGTTCCTGAAAACAATTCTATAAACAATGAAAATGATAGTAAATAATGTTGCCTATTTTAAGTTCTTAGCAATAAGTTATAATATGTTGATTATCTAATAGTATTTTACTTTTAACGTCGTGCTTATAGTATAAAAACTGTATTTATTTGATTATTTTAGTTTTACATGTAAGAATGAGTGAATTGTAATCCCTGCCTAACGGGGTCAAATTGATCTCTAATAGCAATAAATATACTGCTCAAAGGTATTCTCGATCAGTAACACCTTGTCGTCAAAACTGTTGACGAGAAAAGAAGTTCCAGCAGCCGACTTTATTACCAATACTATTTTAATTTATTATACTATTTTGGAATGGATCAGTATGAGCAGAAAATGTAGGAAAATCTTTTTAAAAATGGATGTGACATGTACCCAATATCAATTTGCTTAGAATTTAGACACTTTCTGTTTTTTCTCAATATATCGTACTTAATTAACAAAATAATTTTCTCTTAAAACCCTTTCACAAAGCAGATTATTGCTCTTCGTGATGATTGCATTTAAATTACAGAAAACGAGGAGTTTGTACTGACTAAAAGCAGGAGGGGAGCAGTTATCTTACTTCACGAAGGTTACAAATACCGGCAGGACTATTGTCATGGGAAAAGAATATCTTGGAGGTGTATCCGAAGACATCATGGATGTAAAGGTTCAGCTGTAACCAAGGGGAAGAAACTAGTGAAGGCTAGTCAACACACACACGACGAGGAAGATGATTCGGATGAAAAAAGCTGAGATTGGTGTTATTATTATTTTTAGAGTGTAGGTAAACATTGTACAATAAAGGGTCTTGGATTCTAGATTGCATTTTAAATTGGATCCTGAAGTTGCAATCTAACGGGTAAGGCGTATATTTAACCTTTTTGTCGCTAGGATTTTAACTGCCAAAAAACGACAGGCTGGTCGCGAACTCACTGTTCGAGCGAGCAGTGGCGCGCCATCGCCCGCCCTCACTAGAATGCTTATAAAACCTAATCTAGTGCAGCTATCTACATTCTGTAAACTATTGTTTGTTTATGAATAGTTTTCCTATTGCCGTAGTAAAAATATGGTAGAATAATATCATTTCCATATATTTTATTTCTTGAATCCAAACGCGGGATTGCAACTTGCCGAGTCATGGGCACTTTATACTCCTCAAATTGTTGTTTGGCTGAAAATAATTCCCATATTAGATGTCTTTCTATTCTAATCTAATCTATCTAGCCTATATTGTCCCTCTACAGGGCAATGGCCTCTCTCTCTCTTTTCCACACATCTCTATTTTCTGTTAATGAGGGCCAGTCCTTACAGTAGGTGTCTTTCTATTCGTTAGAAAATATTCGTCCATCATCAATTGTTTCATTTTGTTTAAGTTGTGCTTAGTTTTTATTACTGTTTGTTTTTTTGTTAACGTAGAATTCGCTAGATATTCAGTCAGTGACTGTTTTTAATGAAGTTTTTTTAACAAGTAGGTAAGTTTATTGTTGTTTAAATTAAATATTATGTTCGCATAACATCTGGAGTGTTATGATTATAAGTTATTAATGAATAAATATATAATATAGAACATTTTTAATAAAATAATATGTTGTTTCAATCCTTCACCTAAATGTCATCCATTCATTATGAACATAAAAGTCACTGGTAATTTTTTTTATATATACATGTATAGGTGATTTTTCAGCGACTGAAATAAGTGGTTGTCACTGGGTGACAATCACTAGAAATATTTGAATATTCAGATTATTCAATCTAGATTTGTATTCGTACAATAAGTATCGAAGTTGCACCACGAAACAAAACATATTATAATGCTTGTGTCCCCGAAACGTAGGTTAGGCTGTAGGTAGGTAGGTGATTGTATACATACGACAGCAAATTTAGACAATACTCACTCACACATAACTGAAATACTCAGTATACGTTCCAGGGAATCGCTTGGCGACTATCACGGACTATAATGGGCGAAACGTGTTGATGATAGGGAACAACCGGTTCATGAGGCACTACATCAGCAGGCGCGGCAGGACGCGCTGGCGGTGCTGCAAGTCCTTCAACAGATGCAGGGCGATAGCCATCACTGATGGAAGATTCATCATGAAGCTTAACGACCAACATAACCACTAAAGAGATTTTATTTTTCAAGTCAAAAGCAATAAATCTTTAACGATTTTTATGTTATGAAAGAAAAAGTAGTGGCTGAGCTATCGGCGTCTGCGCCACCTACCCACACCCACCCGCACCGATCAATTTTTGTATGACCAGGATCTCAAGTCTGCTATTTTACTAATACTTTAATAGTGTCTCAATAGTGTGTCGATAGAATAGTTTTACACATTTGGTAGTCTGATCTTTATTTAAGACCAGTGGATTTCCAGTGACTTTCCATTGAACTACCATTCAACTGATATAGACGAACTGACACAGTTTTTGTTAGCCCGGTTGTCAATAGTTTACGTTTGTAATGAATTATTTTAAATCAAAATACTAAATAATAAGTGAAATAAGAATACCGAACACTGTTGGTAGGATATTGAATATTTAGCAGAATACCCAATCTGTCAAAATCTCGATAGAATCACAGTAGTGTGTCGGTGGAATGGTAACCTTAACTAAAATAGCAGAATTGGGGTCCAGGTAGTTGGGGTCAGGTATCCATTCCGGGGTTGCCACGATACTGGAGGAAATCTGTAGTGTGCAACGTTTTTTAAAGATGGAGAAAGATGCGAGAATAACTCGACAAATCACATTATATGCGTTTGCGTTTCTCGACGTTTAGAGAAGTTTTGTATTGTAATTTATTCTCTCACGGGCAAATTTGTTGCTAAAAACAATTGATTCGTAAAGTGCCAACCACAGTTTGAGATTTATGACGCGAATAATACGCGGATCTGGGCAAACAGTTGTAAATAAAATTAAAATATTTAAAGAAACTCTAAATGTTTACGTGTATAACATGTATCATAGATTGCCTGCACTGGCTGGCTATTACCTAGCCGATAAAATAAACTCTTTTCTCTAACATGAAAATGGCCTATAATCATGACTTATGTCTTATATTATTATGACGTACGTATATCTGCAGTTACATCAGTCATAGGAGATTAAAATCTCAATACTCAGGAATCAGTATACTATTATATTATAGATTTTGGATCCCATATATATTTGTTAGATAATATATACGTAAGTATGAATGAATTAATGTTGGACATGTATAGAATAAAACTCATTGAAATTATTTTATGGTTGAAGTATGTTATGGTCAGGTTTCTCTAAAACATTTATTTAATAGAACATTTGCAACGGATTAATTTATACTGACTAGTATTCTAGTCCATCAATTATAGATAGCTTATAATTTAAATATAATTTCGTGAGCATTTCAAATAATTGATTTTACCATGTTTATAAGAACAAATAGAATATGAGAAAAATACAGTATAATTATGTTACTTCTTCTACTTGTAATTACCGTAATTAAAAATAATAGTGCAATTTAATTTTAGAAGTAATTTCCACTTACAAAGTATAATTATTATGTAAGAGGATATCGCTTTAGTATATATATCCCTGTTCAACACAGATCGTGCAGTAGTGTACCACAAATACTACATACCATACACAGTAAATTAAATTACCTATATTTCTTCAAAATGTCTTTTAATACATATAGTTCCAATACAAACACTGATCATTCCGTTTTTAAGGAAAAAATATTTTTATTTATATAGTTGTTCATTATCATGGATATTTAATAACCGTTCGTATGCCTAATAGTAGTAATTTATATTTCTTTCTCACAAAATATTGTAAGTACCCATTTTATGTCGGCAGCTTAGGGTTTTAATGTAAGAATAACAAGTGTTGTGTCTTCTCTTATAGTGGTTAATAATGATGCATATTGATAAGGTAGTCGTTAGTTAACTAGTAAATCAATATATCGCTTATAGATTTTAGCAATTAGCTATATTATAGCAGCAATATACAATACAATTGTACATAATATTTCTAACGTAGAATATATGTAAGTTTAGCCTTTCTGTTTTACCGTAAAACTTAAAATATACCATTGAAGGCTTTTAATGTAACATGATTTTCTTTTCACTTTTTCGGTACCTATTTCTTATATTTTTTAAATCTTTTAGTTCTTCTAACAAAATGCTACAAACCCATAAAACATTCTTATAAACAAAACAATGTTGCCCACTATCATTTCAGAAATTGAGATCAAACTAACATCAGATGGTAGGCCGCTGCTAGCCGTTGGAGAGTTCAGCTACTTCCGCCACCTGACCAACAATAGAGGCATGACACGGTGGAGGTGTCAAAGGAATCGTCATGAATGCAAGGCCGTCGTGTGGACATTGAATAATTCTATTGTTAAGACATCTAAAAAGCATAACCACGTCTAAGTCGAATAAATACCTACTAGGGGGGCTAGACAAGTTGCATTTTGACATTCGAATCGACAAACAAAATAACATTAGTGACAGCCCGATTTGTCGAAAGTTTGTGTCATTTCCATAGGTAGGTACATATTTTTTATATAAAAAATTTTGAAGTTTAAATAAAATATTTAACGTTTTACTTTAAGTAAACCAGAGCAGTTTCATTTTTTTATTAATTGCATAACAGGGTTCACCCAAAACGTATTCCAGATTTTCGGCAGATTTACAGGACAAACGTCAAGATATCACATGACATCAACGTTATTGATCCTCAGGCTGTCAGATCAACTAGAATAAAGGAATACAGGCAAGTATACCCCATAAAAAAAGCGATTGATCGGTATTTATTCCAGAGTTTGAAGTGGTGGTGCATGGTGGCAGACGAATGTTGTTCATTGGAGAACATTGCTACTACCGCCACATGGAAAACAACCGCGGTATGACTCGATGGCGGTGTCGCAGACAACGCCTGGGTTGTAATGCTACTGTATGGACACGTGATAATTCGATTACCAAGAAGAGTAAAAACCCCCATAACCATCTGCCGGATACACTCCCCATAGAGATTACAACACTGATAGCTAAAAGTTGATTGTCGTCCTTTTCTACAATCCTCATACCTAATCATATCAAATCAAATTTATTGCGTTCTATAATGTATATACAGGTGGTAAACTTATATCTAGGGACCAATTATGGACCCTGTCGGGCACAGCATAGTAAAATTAAGTAAAGTAGGAGAGGGAGAGTTTCAATAGGTTTATTATTGTATCACCTCAAGCATCAACCATGTCATTACCGCCTCACGCTGCGAATTTCACACTGTGATCTACCTTCCGTGCATGTACTTAACTTCTAATTTACAATAAAATTCAAAGAAGCAATTATTAACCTGGCTTTTTATAATCTTCTATCATACAGCCCGCATGATGGTAAGCGGTTACCGTAGCCTATGGACGCTTGCAACAACAGGGGTATCACTCACTGTAAAAATCTTTTCACACACTTTTTAAATGTCCCCATTCTGTAGTCTGTTATAATTTTTAGCTTGCTTATAATTCAGATTGATACTAACAAAAAAAAACTAAATGATGATTTTTTTATCAGCCCATATTATAAGAAGCAGTGGACATCCGAAACTGTTCTATCAAGGCTATTTCTACAGACCGCACAACGCATACCGTCAAAACAGGGTGCAGCTTTGGTACTGCAGATACAGGAACGGCAGGAATTGCAGGGCAATGATAAGGACTGTGGATGGGAGAATCGTACGCACCCCGAATAACTTCCAGCATATATGTCGACATCCCCAATTTAGGATACAGTAGATTTAGGTAGATTAGTGGGATGGAACTGCTACAACGAAGCGAAGCGACATAACTTGATATAGTTCGTTCTCTTTCTGCAATATGACATCAGAAAGAGAAAGATAGTGTTTTTAGTCTTTATTTACCTTAGGCCAGCTTTTCAGGCTTGGTTCCTTTCTACTTAGCCATAGTGAAATTATATACTCTAGATGCTAATTTTCCTAGTCAAGTTTTAATTAACTTAATACTTCGTTTGTTTATCAAAAGTCGGCATTTTTTTTTAATATGTAGTGGTTATTGCTATGTTATTATTTATTCTAGTGTTTTGATACTTACAATCCTTAGAAAGGATAATAGAAAATACCTTAACTCGGTTTAGGAAATGTTAAATTAATAGTAAAATAATTAGGGCTATTATTGTAAGCGTCATCAGTTGGCGCCACCAATGCATAGGGTTTCAAAGTCATAGATTTATATTATACTGCATAGATTGGTTATATGAGTAAAAGAGAACTACCGAAGCTCGTCAAATGTACATCTGCGTTATTTGGCATTCAATCACGTTATTACGGTGGTTACTTGTGCAGTACCAGGTTGTAATTCCTCAAAAATGGATAATACACATTACCTACACACGCCCATAAACTATTAATTTTCAGTATCATTTGTTATCTGACATTGCCAATATAATATGGAGTAAGTATAATATCTATGGTCAAAGTTTATGAAACTAATATGATAAGACAAACCTTTGTATTTTATTCATCTTACGTGCCAATAAATTATGGAATGATATATTTTAGCAATTAGTTATTTATTTTTAAGAATTATTATTATTATTATTTATTGAATTCATTATTTATTTAGATATTAAACAATTCCATAGAATTCTATATTTGTGTCAGTTTTTTGTGCTGAGACGTTATTGTAAATTGCGAAAATGAAATGTTAATACACTGGTATCAAAACATATTGCGACAATTTATAATCAACATCAATCATAGTATCATATAATACACATGTAACCTATTCGCTCGTGTATCGTCAAGACAAATATTAATACGTACGCTTATTAGATAGTTGAATTGAATTTCTACGTGCATTTAAGTCTAGGTTATCTGTTAGGACAACATTAAAAGTATTTTTTATTAATAAAAAACCATCTTAAAACCAAAAACTGTGTCAAATCAATTGGAACTTTTTTACAAGCAAACCTTTCTATAAACTCTCTCAAAATATTATTTTGAATAAGCAGCTTAAATTATGTAATTGGCTGGAAAAAATAGTGCTCTCTTTGTAGCATCCGAAATTATTTCCGAATTATTAACCATATAAATTGATAATTTAACCCGAAAATTAAACGATTATTATTTTCAATAAAACCCTTCCTGTGGCTTTTTGCCGTAGTCGGGTAAAAACAAACATTGTTGAAATCTTTCTTTGCATTAGAAAAATAATATTGCGATACTTTTTCAACAATTCTATATATGCAATTGAACTCAACTTATTTAAATACACACTTAAACTGTCGAGTATTTAAAAATACCTAGGTAAGGGAACAAAAAACATTTGTAAAAATATAAATAATTGTATATTTAAATCACCAACGCCAACAGAAACCGTACGTATTTACGTACGGTTTCTGTTGGCGTTGCGTCCCTGATGCCATTCTCCAAAACATTCTGGAAAAAGTGCTGGAGTTCTCGGGCATCTTTTGCAACGGTAACTACGTTTTTTTTAATGTGACACATTTTACAATTGTAATAGACATACAATTATCATCTGATGACGATTTACCTGATGCATGTCCGTGCGCTGTAGAGGAATTCAAGTAATAATATTATTACTATATTTTTTTTTTCGTGCCCAGTAAAGGATTTTAATTATTATCAGGATTTTATTATTAATAAATTATTTATTGATATTATTTTTTAAATGTTTTTATCTCTCTGTTTTTGTTACTTATAACAATATTTTAAAATTCAATTATATGTAAATAAATAAATAAATAAGGGGAATAATAATATTATTATTATCATAACAAGTAAAATAACATCACAATATTAAAATCTAAAAGACAAAATTGAGACAACAAAAAATTTGTGTTGTTACACAAATTTTTTTTGGCCTGACTATGATTTAATCAATATAATTTATTTATAGGATTGTATGCGTTATAGAAAAGGATTAGGTACTATTATTACCATAGAATCGTAAGACGTATCAATGCCAAATTTTCCCTTTTTTCTAAAGTTTGTTATTTTTTCGCGTTTTTTGATGTCCAATGTATTGTATTGTAAGTCTAATAAATGTTGGTAGAGTATAGTATTATTGGAATCTAGTACTGAAGAAGAGTAGAACTCAGTGATAACATACCTTTTACGACAAAATAAAAATACCTACCTATATTGTAGATGTAGTGTTATAAAGAAAACAACATTATGTGACATAGGTAGCTGTGTGTTTATTAAGATTTCTAAATAAAACTATTTTCGGTTAATTTCTGCTCGTCATGATATGAATAAGAAATTAATTTATTTTTTATTTGTTTGGGTGACATACCTAGTTATGTTACTTTAATCTTATTATTCAACATATTACCTACTTATTTAGAATAGGTTTTTTCTGCCTAATTGGTCTTGAGATTGCAAGCGCAGCTAGTAAACGTTCGGGTTCGATTCCCTGATCAAGCCTACTGTGTTTTTCACAATAAAATACACTTCACTTCTGTGATAGCCCGGAGTTAGAATTTGTGCCCAGTCAATAGCAACAAAAGAGCAAACAAATATCAAATTCAAAATTCAATTTTATTACAAACAGCGTCAACATTGTACAAAAATATTGATTTACAAGTATACTTACGTACTACTTACCTAAATATTATAAAATATTATATACTTGACGTTTCTTAAAAATAAAATATGTACCTAACGCTAAAATTTAAAGCTTACATAACATGCATTCAATGCATGTTGCTTTTAATTTTAAAACACATAATTGACAAGATCTCAAGGCACTTAAAAAGGTTTGATATCATTTAAGACTTATTTATATATAGGTAATTATTTATTTGTCTATTATTTTCCATAACGACAATTAAATTAGCTCTAGGTAAATCCTGATTTGGATATCACAATAAACATAAACGAATATTCAAAGCAAATACATAAAAAATACAGGAATGATTGTAAATGAATTACCTACCTACGTGTAACTACTTACCGAAATACAAAAATTGAGGAAAAAAAACGTTTGCAAACTAAACCTAACAACTTTGTTACGCTAAAATCTCTAGTTAATAGTGGATGTATAACTAAAAAGTTAAGGACACTTTTCTTAGTAGTATATACATATTTTAATAAAAAAAGGAGATAAAAACATTTTAAAAGCACGAGCTAACTTTAACCCGGCCGTAAAAATCGGAGAAAGCAAAATATTGGATTAGAATGATGAATGCATTTAAAAGCACAGCCTACGACTTGAGCTTTCGTTTTATTCATTACGATCTAAGATTTTTCTTTCTCCGATGTTTACGGCCGGGTTAAAGTTAGCTCGTGCCAAATTCAACCCGGGCAATAAGTTCGGCGAAAACTGTAATATAGTGCAGGACGATTTTAATATCTGATAATAATAAAAATGTTGCCTACGTATCTAAAAGCAATATTTTTCAAGTTTTTATTATGTCATGTACGAGTATAAAGACTACTAAGGGTTTTATATCAATAAATATATTGTTCTATTCTATATTGTATTTTTAGTATTTGACCTGTTACCACAAAAATGTAGTACCACTACATTGGCAGTTTAGTTATACGAAAATCTGTAAAACTACCATGTAATTGATTGCTCAGATCATAAAACTAAAAAGGTACTTCTATAAAAATACTCTAACACCATGTATAGTCAGGATCAGATATATCGGGACATAAAATGATCGGAACAATTACTAAAAAAATTAAACTATATTTCAATGGCACAAAGACTATTTCATAACGAACACACCACGACAACTGTCATTCTGAAATAAACTTTATCACTTTGAGAAAAAGTTTAATTTTCCTAAAAGTCCTGTAATATCTGATGCTGACTGTACTTCCCATGGTTCTTAGGCACTAAAGGTCACTTCTGTGCATCATGATTATGTTCTAAAAACGACCTGACGATCATAGAGTTGTGTGTGGTGATGCTCGCTCGGCACCCCAGCTGTATTCGCTTGCTACAGGTCCACCGCACTTTCTTCCTGTAGCACTCGTGTTTGATGAATTTGTACTCGCCGACGTGGACGACAAGATGGCCGCGGTTCGACAGACCGAAGCGAACTGCAAACAGAATATACAAGTTTAGTAAAAATAAAAATAAAACGTCGTCAATATTTTTTGCAGTTTTTTAGCACCTATAATTTACCTGTGCCTGTACCTAGATATCTACAGTTAGAACCATAAAGTCTATGTTGTCTTGAAGTTTTTCTAATTTTAACTAGGTTCCTTACTGCCCGTGAACTGAAATATAACCGTATATTAAGTAACGAATACTCATTTTTCGAGTAGGTACCTAAGTATAGCAATAAATAATTTAAAAACTACTTTTGTTGTTTTATTTTTCATACCACAAGGCAAATATAAAACTAAATAGAAATGTAGAATGTAGTTTAGGCAAAGGTTCAATTTATATCAGATTTAGACATGACAATTTGTTGCAGTTGGCTTGATCGGTACCGGTATTGACTCTTTCGCCTCGTACTGCCTCAGCAAGCAGGGGAAGATGGGCATCAACGTCGGAGGGTACAGGTTCAGGTTCAACGGGTGCGCCAGGAACGGTAAGATACGCTGGAGATGCTCCCGCGGACCCTGGTGCAAGGCAGCACTGCACACGTATCGCGGCAGAATCGTATACATACAGAGCACACACAACTGTGGCCCAAAACCACCTTTATAAAAATAAAACAATTTTAAATTGTATAAGTATTTCATAAATCATAGATACTGATATTAAAATTTCGAGAATTTAATGTGACAGGTTTATTTTATTATAGATTCAAAACATTTTTTGTTTTATTGAATACTAGAGTTGAACTCGCTTTTAAGATAAGTAAAATTAAGAAACTTATTAATAATAAATTTGAAATTTAAGTATTATTGTATACATTTTCATATAATATGTAGGTATGTACAAATCAATGCAGTTTTAAAGACCGTATTTTCTTCAGTGATTTTGCCAATGTTGGTAATGTTGATAGTTAAAGAATCAAACTAAGTAGATATTAAAAGTAATTTTTGATCATAAACATAGGAAATAAAATAGTACAAAGTCAGGCCCGTATTAGCAACAATTACTATTAATAAATCCCGATTAAAAATAATTTAATAATTGTAAAATTAATAATAATTGGTAACAACAACTTACTTAGTGTTGGTACCGGTAACTTGGGAGGAGCACTTCTTGTTTTTACTCGATTACCGGAGGAAGGTTATGTGTAATTGAGATGAGATATTATATGTTATAATATCATGTATGTTGTATGTCCGTTCGTATGTCCGCTCGTAACTACTCAACGGCTTACCCGATTTTGATAATTATACTCATTTGATTCGTCTTGATGGCATGGGTGCCACTAAAACTAAAAAAAATATCAAAATGACAGATTTATAGCACCGTACGGTTTTTTGTTTAAATTAATAATTTATTTTTTTAATCAGTTTGAATTTATTAAGAACTTTCTTTGTATTAAAACGTCTAACTTGAGATTTGTTACATCATCATGTCATCACATCTGAAGGTCTGTACACGAGTGTAAAATTGAGCATCCACAATTCGCTTTCACACTCTTTTTTATCACAATTCTTTCTTTCTGGGTATTTGAAATGTATAACAAAATTATAGCATTATCGCATAACATGCGAAGTTGTATTATGAATTTAAGTTTAGAATACAATATTTGTTATTTATCTCACACTAAGATTATTAATTGATAGTTACCGTCCTAAGAAAATGGATTATGTTTAAGGCAATATAGGTATTACTATTAAAAACCAGTTGTGTAAGTAAGAGTTAATTAAGAAAATTTTACCTCATATATTAATATTAGTGTGAATATAATTAGTAAGGTGACAGAGCCGGTTCATGTCTTTATAGAAATATCAAAATACCTACCATACCTAAGTAACAAAATGTAAAAAAACGTTACAATATCTCACTAAACATGCTCAGTAAATTTATTAAAATATAAAAAAAAATCGGCAACCATTGTATACAATCATGTAAAATATGTGAAAATATAATTAAAAATAAAATATCAGATACTTAATATTATATTACCATTAATCATTAAGTATTGAGCCAAACAATAAGTGACAAAATATAAAATTAAAAATAATATTACCTTAGAAAATTAGGTAAATGTAAATATAGTTTTACTCTAGTGTTAAAAATATAAGGTCTGTTAAAAATATACAAAAATAGTTTGACTCTTGAAGCGAAGCAGAGAAACGAAGCAGAACATTCAGTGCAAATAACAGATTTTCATTTGCATTTTACATTGTACTCAGACAACCTTGTTACTGGTCGAAAAAAACTGCAAGTAGTTTTTTTCTTACTTAGTACCTACCTACTACCAATATTTGCCTGTATTATTTTAGGCCATAAAATACCTAACCATAATATGTACAAGACAGAATTATTAAAAAAACATGTTACTCATAGGATCAAATACAGGGTTTGTTGTCTAAGCAATTTATCAATTTCACAGAAAAATGTGTAAATATCATAATCATTATGGATTTATAGTTATTTATTAGGATATCATAATAATTATATAATATATTTTTATGCAGCTCTTTGTATATTAGATTTTGAAACATTGTAAAGAATAAATGTAGCCGAAGCGTCTCAAGACTATTTACTGTCACTGACGGTAAGCTATAACTCATTGATGATTACATCAAAATTATTAGAATAGCAACGGATATATAGGAATAATGTTAATTATTGTTTTAACCCTTTTCCCGCCGCGATTGCCTCAACTTGTCTCGAAAAATAACATTAAATCAAACGATACTTCGGTCGTAATTATAAAGACAATGTACAATTCATTTTTGGTATTCAATTATAATTATGTGAATTTAAATGTGCAAGTATATTATGACAATACTCCATAACTTGGCAGTCGGAGGGTTAAAATCTCGTTTCCGCGCGGAACTAGTTGCCGCGCCTTAGGTATGTGAGCGGAGGGGCGGGGTTGCCTGCGCGCGGTGGGGAGGTGGGTCGGGGGCAGTTGCTTTCGTTTACAGTAACCCGCCGCCTCACGGGGGTGAGGCGGCGGGTTACTGTAAACGAAAGCCCCTCCCTACCTAAGGCGCGGCCAACTAGTTCCGCGCGGACTATAAGTAATTAATGACGTAAAAGCTATAAATAACATTAATAAAACTCGCCTATGTAATTGGCTACCTCTTATTATATAGAAAATATAAACTAACGACTATGCGTGGTTGTGTTGCGTTTACATAGCGGTAGTGAATACTTGCCAAATCGTGTAGATAATAAATCGATGTAACTTGATGTTTGTATAAGAGAATAAAACTAGTCATAACTGTTATTTGATTTTTAATTTTCACTCTCACCTATTATTTGGTTTCATTTTTACCTCCACATACACTAATTTTTATCACTCGTAGTCATAAACTTATTTTTAATCTATGGACGGTACGCGTCAATTTACCAGCCGCCATTTTCAAAAAAAATTAATGTAGTTTTTATTTTTATACCAGAACAAGTTATCTCAATGTATTTCAGCATAATACCTAAACAACGGTGGTGTCTCTCAAATTTGAGAATTAATATATCATTTACCAAAACTATATAAATATACACCATACCTCATGACTATGTTGAGAATTCAATGTTGGGTAATGTTCCATGTGGGCTGAAATGTTAAACAAAAAATCAAACAAAAAAATATAACAAGCAACAAAATATGGTATTCAAGCAACACTAATCTTTGAATCAGGAATAGAATGAGTGCCACAGATAAGGATTTTCTCGACTAGTTAGACAGCAAAACCATTTTTTTCGCAAATGTATTTTGTCGACTTGGTAGTAAATATAGCCCTTGTCTACAGTTGTCATGCTAGACTCGCAGAGAAAGCATTAAATAAAAAAAGTAATATAAATTGCTTACAGCCTAAAATTACAAGTCCTTATTACTTTAGCCCATATTTATTTGTAAGCTTTAAAAATATTTACACAAACTATTTAGTAAATAATCTAGAGAAAATATGTGCTTCCTATAGCCATTAACCAAAATTAACTTAGATACTTAAAATTAGGTTCTAAAACCTTAGGTATTAAAATTTAAATAACATAATTATTTATGTAAGTAAATACAAACTAAAATTGATGTTCTCAAAAAAGAATTGTTTTTAGTATATTATAAACAATAATTATTTATACACAAGGTAAATGAAGAGCGGTATACTAATCTGAAAAAGGGTAAATGAACAAAATATTTGACAACAATAAATCAAAACTCTTTCCATTTCAAAAACCCTTGTTGAATTTTTATAGACATGACATATTTTTTTTAACTTCAGTGTTTTAAAACTACGGGTTGCTCGTAATCATAACCGTATGTTTAAATCCCTTGTTGGATCGGTATTGTCTTTGTGAACAACGTTTACGAAAGATATTGTACACAGATAAAAGAGAAAATTAATGTGTGCATCACATTTGCAGCAAAGGTACGATGAATTTATATTGCAGTTAAGAAATCAGTGTTTTAAAAAAACAAAACAAGTTTAACGGATGTTCCTAGTAAAGTTAGAGGGGTTTTCAAAAAACTGGTAATGGGCATGAACAAGAGCTTGACAAAATTAACAAGTATTCACAATCAATCTTATAGCCCCATAATGTCCTGTAATACACAGACACACCTGTGACACTCCATACAAAAATTTCCGATACCGCTGCACACCACAATACCAAATGTCAAACTTGTCAAAATTGCGTTTGTACACGTGCAAATGTGTGTGTGAAGGTGCGTAGGGTTTTGGCACCGGCAGGATGCGGGGAACCTGAGGTATCTGACGTTAGGGAGGGGCGGAAAGTGGCCATTCTGTTATTATTTATTCTGTGACACAGATTTATTGCGTTTCTAGAAAAGTAGTTGGTGTTTTAGTCTTAATTTTCTGAGACCATACCAAATTACCTAATATTACCAACAACAAATATCTAGATTGTATAAGACAGCATTGAAAAAAAGGAAATATTTATAATTTATCCTAAGATTACACAAAACACGGCTCTTGCATTATGTAACTAAATCCTTCTAACAATGATAATAATAATTTGAAAACACGTAAATTATATTATAATACACATAATAATTATGATCTAAAAATGTTCATAATAACCTTATACATTACATCGAAAATTTGTACACACACTGAAAACCAACAGAAAGTGAAAAAATCTTAGGAATAAGTTTTTATTACAACTATATTTCTACTACTATAACTTTATTAAACTCGAGACCCTCGAAACAAGACGCCCTCAGCGAATTTCCTCAGATGCTTAAGGCGTCAACGTGGAAGCAAGGAAGCGAAATTCGCTACGAACGCCTAAAACATTTAAAATTAACGCTCTTAAACGCTACAACCATTGAGAAAGTGTCACCAGACGTGAAAACTTGTCCTCTTAACCTTGCAAGATGAAAATATACTAAACTAGCGACACGTGCGCATCTTCGCCTGCGTATCCCAGTAGATTTAAAAATATATGCACAAACCTTGTCCTAACAATAATGAACACAACAAAAAAATAATTATTCAATTTGGTGCAGTTGTTTGGAAGTTATTCGCGTACAAACATTTCGACGATTAATTTTTATTTATATAGATAATATTTAATTTGACGACAAAACTATTTTGATGAGGGGGGCTAGACAAGTTGCATTTTGACATTCGAATCGACAAACAAAATGTATGGAAATGACACAAGCTTTCGGCAAATCGGGCTGTCACTAATGTCATTTGCATACATTTTGTTGACGACCGGGGCTGGTCGTCGGAAACTTTAGCGAGATCCCATGTAAAATGTCAGAAAACCGGTCGATTCAAATTCCGATTTCTGTAATATTGACTGACTTGTTAACAAGTTGATCTTGTTTAGCCAATCTTGTGGGAATTTCCTTAAATCCCATTTCAACAAATGCTAACATCATATAAAAAGCTACATGACAATTCTAAACCCAGTTATTTGGACTATATTTAAGTCCCATCTTTAGTAAGTTCCATCTTTTATATCTTTTGAGTCATTATCTATGTTTATCTAACGTCATAAGGCGCTACTTTACAGAAAACGTTACATAACTTTATGACCCGGCTACACGCTCCGTCTTGCCTGCGCAATCCAGGCCTGTGCAGTCATGACTGTACAAAAAGACGGAACACTGGGGAATGCGTTAGCTACCGTCTTGCCGTTCACAAACACGTGCTTATCTGCGCAAACTGGTTTGTGCAGGCATGCTCGCAGGCAAGACGGATCGTGTACCCGGACTATAAGGCTTCGCTTTGTGAAATGCGATATGTGACGACACCAATCGTGGTTGTTCGCGTTATATAGGTAATTTATAAAATATCTATTCACAAGTCTCCTCGCCCTCAACGTCAGCTCCAGTGATAATCTGATCACCAGAAATCACGCCATGTTCCAATTTGAGATGGTTCAGAATACTGGTCATGCTCTTGTCAATGTCGCTGCACTTCATACACTTGTGTTGGCATATCTTGCAGGTGTAGTAGTCAGTGTCGCACGCCTCGAACACCTTCCACACCCAGCTTTGGTCGTCTGAAATAAAGGAAAGTAAAGGAATGAAAAAATTCTTGGGGGTCTTTCAAAAATGTCAGGTGCGTAGAACACAACCATGTATATAACAAGATGTATGAATGTGGAGGAAGCAAAAGAAGGTCTAGTTTCTGCCTACCACTGTGGGTAAAAGGCGTAACTGTGTGCATGTATGAATCACAGAATCTGGTTACATTATATACCTATACTACTCCAGTAGTAGTCACTACTAAGAGCAGCACCGATGGCGCATCAAATTGGAAACCCCAAACTAGCCAAACCGAGATATATAAATTCTCAATACAAGCGACCCGCCCGTCTTCGCGTAAGGTGCAAACACAATATACATGTATACATCTAAACTCTCCAGAACTAAGCGCACAACCAGATGTGTACAGGGACTTTGTTTTATAATATTATGTATTAAAAGTGACTGTGGTAACTTATTTATAATCTCATCACTTAGTACAAATATGCAAACTAAATTTTGAAATTTTCCTGTGGTTAATGATAACAAACAACGATCATAAACCGCAATGAATTTATTTCCATTTTGAGTGGAGCGTGTCTGTCGGAGGTCGAAGTCATATTGTCATTTATTTATTCAGTCCTTTATGCACATAATATGTACAGCAGCAGACTCAATCCCAAGGCCTTCATGTCGTTATATTCCTGCTACAATGAGATGATGTCGCGCAGAAAGGTTACGAGAGGTTCCTCAAAATTACCATTCGGCCTCGAAGCAATGTTTTTATACAGTACCATGTACCATACAGGAGTGGATGGGATAAGAATGTTTGTAAGTATGTAAGGTGGGTTTGAGCGAAAAACACGCCCCATGGGAACCTCCATTCAGGTGCTTCAGACGCTAGGAAAAAGGTATGCTCACTGATCCCAACTTGGCTATTTTATAGCTAGATCTAGCTATTATTTGACCCCTGCCCAAAAAATTTAGCTAATAACAGCCCGTCGTTTCTGCGTAGGGGGTTAAAAACAACACTGGTCATGCTTCGATAGAAGTACTTACATGTTCTAGTTCGAGCAGTCTTGTGGTGTATCATCTTGAGGTGTCTGTTCATGTTGCCGGTAGCGTTGCCGCCGTGGCATATGTGCCGGTCACACAGCTTGCAGCGCGCCTGCGTCGTGGACACGCGGTCGAAGTACGACCAGATCCAGCTGCGACGGAGCTTCTGCGTTGGAGTCTCTGTGAATGCCAAAATTCTATGTGTGAAAACAACATACGATAAGGCAGTTTTATTTTGTAACCCTCAGGGGGGCGGTATTTTTAGATGGAGTGAGCCTTTTGCCACTATTTAACTGAGCACAAATCCAAAATCCGAGAGCTAATAACTTCATAGAGAAACTCAATAACTCTGCTTGACATACCTGACCTGGAATTCAAATAGTTCGCACTTCGACTGTAGCAGTCTAGTTTATGAGCCACAAGGCAGTATGTTTGAAAATTACAATTAAGTAAGTATAACGAAAACTACGCTTTTAGCTCTACACTTTCGGGTTCAATCCAACAAAACAAATATTTATGTAATAAAGATAAGTGTTAGATGGTCTCGGCGTTTCTTATGTATTCTAAGTATTTATTTACAAAAGTAAAATATATAAATATTATATCAATTCTAGTATCAATAGAACATGCTTCGATTAGTTTGGGACTAGAAGACGCTGTGATGATAAAATGTCTTATCTAAAATATATATTCTAAATATCGAAGCAAAATAAACTCACCTGTAACTTCCTCAAAATCCCGGTCACTGGCATAAATCTCCTCTGTCTTAATAACATATGGTGGGTCCGTCTCACTGGTTAGCATATGGACACTATCAACCCTCTCTCGTTTGGTTGCCTCACTCTTAAAGACCGTTGGATGCCTTGACTTGACATGGCGGTTCATGTTGTTGGAGTTGCAGCCTTTGATTGACAGCACTACGTTGCATAGCTTGCAACGGTAGATGATGTTGCTCAGCTTGTCAAAGTATTTCCACACCCAGCTGCGCTTTCGTGGCCCTAGAATTACAGTGAAGAAGAAATTATTACTAAGGGACATGAAAACTAACTATCACCTGTTAAATTTTAACCAAGTTGACTCAAACATGTTTGTCCTTGTATCCTTATCTAGGATTTGAACATACAGCCAACCAATATATACATATAATATTATTAAAAATTTGAAGTTTCAAAATCTTTCATTCTGTTACCTGTGTACTTCTATCAGAATTTATGTATATCATTTAGAATTATCTATACGGAAAGCATTAAATTAAATTAAATGTTGCTGAACCCTTTTAAAACTTTCCTGCATTGTCTTCATCAGGTATAAAACCCGCAAATTGCTAATGCGCCTGGTCGCCATTTTGGCGACGTCAAAATTCCGTAACCACACTCAGTACAGTTACCACCACTGACGGGCGAGTACGGCGGATGACGTCACTTGCCATGTTTATAAGATAAGGTTCCAGTGCTTTAACAATTTGCAGGACATATTTATCTTAATTTTTTTTTGCCCAATTTGGGCAAACTCCTCCCTTCCCTCCTTCCATGCCACTCTGTCTGTTGCCTTAAGGATCCAGTCTCCCTCGTGGGAGTCGAGTTCGTCACGCCACCTCCATCTGGTCGCACCTCCGACCACGCTGTCGCTTCATTTCGTGTGGGATCCAATTTGTAGCAACTTTTGCCCACAGATTGTCTGGCATGCGACAACGTGCCCCACCCAATCCCATTTGAGCTCTCTGGCTTTGCACGTGACGTCGACGATTTGAGTTTTGGAAACATATATAAATAAATTAATTAAATATATACTAACCAGGATTCTCTCGCTTTGTCTTCTTCTTCCCATCCAAGATTACAAAATGCATGTTAGGATCATCAGGTTTAATTGTTATTTCATCTTCCTTCTGCACAAGAGGTTCAGTTGTAGCTTCACAAACCTCTCCTAGTATAACGGGCTGTGTTTTTGGATCTCCATCATCCTTTAACATGTTTAAATTCAAAAACTCTATACGGAAACCAACTGTTGCCTCAGGGTTGTCCTTGTGAAGGTCATATATATCTTTGTGGTCAGCTTTTAAATGCTCAACAAGTTCTAGTGATTTCTCATCTACTTTCAAAGAGATATCACATAAATTGCATTTCATCTCAGCTTCTGTGACTTTAACAAAATATATTGATGCCCATTCTGGAAATTCTTCACCTGTAATCAAGTTGAGTTCTGATAGTTAACTGTGTTTTCAGTGTACATTATAACAAGTTCTAACATTATTGATATTAATAATTTTATAAGGAATTAAAATAAATACAGACATAATTATCATTATCGTTTAATTTTATTTATGATTAATTCAACATAATATACTCTGTGGTTGATAAATAAATAATAACAATTGTTCAAAACTTATTAACAATACCTTTGCATGATAATGAATTATAAAACAATACATGTACTGTATAAAAGTAACTGAAAAAGAACTTTTTATTAAATTCATGTAGATGCTACAAAATTAAATATACAATCAGTTTTGGAAGACTGATTGATTGTATATTTAATTTTGGTGACTTCAAAATTGTGGAGTGACACAAAACCTAACAGTATTGTTTGAAACTGTTTACACTCGAACTCATTTGAAGAGGCAGTTATAAATTTCAGAATAATTAACTAGTCGGTGAACATAGGTTTCTTGAAGTTATAAAATTCCTGAACAACTTCAACGGCATATGTCTGCATGTTGATGCAACAAGGTTTCTGTCAGAACAAGCATATTCTCCGGTCCACTCCACACTGTAAACTACTTTTTAAAACATAATGTGTAGTCTTTAAACAATTTTTGATATCCCTTTTTTGTGCGGAAAAGTGGGATGAAGTGTAAGTAGGTAGTAAGGGTTTGAGCGCTCCATGGGAAGCCACCACCACACAGGAATTGCAATTGGTAGGAAGAAAGTAGGTATGCTTTGATAGAAGTACATATTATGTACTCACGTATTTTAGTCCGAATAGTGTTGCGGTGTATTGTCTTGAGGTGTCTGTTCAAGTTGCCAGCACTGCTTCCATGGCGTATGTGGCGCTTGCACAGCCTGCAACGCGACTGTGTAGGTGATACACGGAAGAAATATGACCAGATCCAGCTGCGACGTTTCTTCTTCTTCTTATTTGGTCTTACTGTGAATGGCAAATTGCAAATTATGAAAACATAACATACCATTGTGTCTGTATTCACCTCTCTCTGTCATTCTTCAACATGTTTCAATTCAAAATCTGTATATGAAACCAACTGTTAAGGTGTAGTCTTTGTGAAGATTTAGTCTTAGTTTAGTCTCGGGGATCACTTTTTAAATGCTCAACAAGTTCTAGTGAGAAATCACTAGAACTTGAACAGCTAACACATACATTGCATTTAATCTCGGTTTCTGTGGGTTTAACAAAATATATTCACCTGCAAAAAGTTGATTTTTATTGGTTAATTGTGTTTTTAGTGCAAATTATTTGTAATAAGCTCTAATATTAATCAGATTAATGTTATTCTATAGGATTAAAATGAATATAGACATAATTATTATTATCATTTAATTTTATTTATAATAAATTCAACATAATAAAATATTTGGTTGCTATAAATAAATAATAACAATTGTCCAAAACTTAGAAAACTAATTATTTCCTTTAACACCTCCTCAGTAATACATTACCAGGTACCTTACCATACCAGGTTTCTCTTAATTATTTACATAATTTAATACCTGTGCATGACAAAGACTGAATAAAACTAGACTGAAAACAATACTTTTAGTATATAAAAAGTAACTGAAAGGGACCTTTATTTAAGTCATGTTAGAGATGCATACTTCAAAATAATGGAGTGACATAAAACCTATGGTCATTGTTTGAAACCGTTTACATTCTAAACCATTTGAAGAGGCAGATATAGATTTAGATTTCAGAATAACTAGTCAGTGAACATTGGTTTCTTGTGGTTATGAAAATCCCTAACGACTTCAACGCCGTATGTTTGCATGTTGATGACTGATATGCAACCAGTTTTCTGCCGGAACGAGCATATCCACTGCTCCGCGCCACACTGCAACCTACTTTTAAAAACGTATGTGTAACCTTTAAACAATATTTGGTGTCCCTTTTTCGTGGGCACGCACTGCACAAAATCGTCACCTGCAATGTTTAAACACTATTAATCACATTTTAGCAGTAAAACGCTGCTATTTACGCGGTTATAGATATTATTAGAATCAAAACAACTGAATAGTATTTTGATCTTTGCACTTTACAACCTAACATTATAGAAAAACAACAAAGGGGACAGAATTAATATATTAAATGAGCAAGAAAATCAATAACTGGATAAGTAATTGGAAGGGATTTAAATAAATAAAGTAATAATAAATTATAAACGTGGGAAATCAAGCAAAAATAAATGAAATGACGCAACAAAACTGTCAGTGTCAACCGACGAAAATGACGTTTGCGTTTAGTTCGTCTATAATTTTAGATTGTCTTTGACTGTTGACACAAACCATAGTGAAATAAACGATCCGTTGTACGCAGTACGCAGTGGATTCATCGGTGAAATATGGATGATATTCTTTCTATGTTTACAAAAATGTATGAATAAAAATCGATTTGTTCGAGATTGATATTATAATATCTTAAATACCTTATCTTAAATATCTTAAATACCATACACGTGACCTCTTAATATGACATATTTTAAGATCTACTAATATTAAGGTTATCGAGAAACAAAATAAAGGTATCTACAAGTTTCCTATAAACTATTGATAATATCCTGGCACAGAATAAACACGCCTGGCAGATCCGATCTGTAAACCATAAATTTTAATAGAATATTCAAACAATATCAAGGTATCATACGTGCCAAAATCTATATTGCGCTGCCACTGTTCTCAAAACTATAGCAAGGTTCGGCTACTCACCAACAGATGGCGCTAGGCGTATTAATATGCCCATTGTGGAAAACCTTAATACATTTTTCACCACTAATTATGCAGTAGGTAGTGAACTTTGTAGATTATTTATTAAAGAGATAATATTACTTTATAATTAACATAACTATCAGAGATATTAAGCTCAGTAAAACAATAATCTGGCATTTAATTGAATTAAGTAAATATAAAAAAGCACTTCAAGCTGTTTGTAAACTTAATATATCACATTGTTCATCAGTATGGGCTTAGATTGAAAAAATCGAAGTACTTATTTAGGGTGTTTTGTTGTTATATTTATGGAAGTTTCCATTTTTTCCGGTCGTAACCAACACTGGCTTCGGATGATTATGATCGTTGCGGACCTCAACAACATGGGTTCCGAAACAAGTCAGGATTACTTTGCAAGAGCCTTGGACCATTGACGAGCAGCACCAGCGTACAGGCAAGTTTTGTGGAATATCGACGTGACAGTCCTTCCAAAACGTGTAGCCGTTGTAGAGAAGCATTGTTGAACCTGACAGTTGTATTAATGTTCCTGTAATAATATAACAACATTGTGAGACCTGCCAATATTTAAAATCAAAAGATGATCTAGTAAAGCTCCGAAACTGTTCATTGGTTCCTCGAACTCACCAATAGATGGCGTTAATAGTATCAAAATTACGCATTGCGCTGTCACTAATTTTATGAATGATTTGTATCGTTCAATCATAATTTTCAATAACAATACTTCTCATTGTTTACAATCTCGTTCAAAACGTGTTACTCTGACGTAATGTACCGTATCATTGTAACACTATCAAGAGAAATTAGATTGTTTATTCGTAGGTACACTGATTAACATACCTAACTACCTTTTTTCATTTTTACCTTGTTTCGATAATATACCCATCTTGTCGACTGACCTACTTACTTGGTTACCTTTTTTGACTGCGGAATATCCTCATTCAGCGTGAGTCGTCCGGCGCCGTGGGTGGCGACAGAGTATGTCATAGTTGTACTGACTGAAAACTGTCTTCCGAAAACAATAGTGTTGTAAAGTTTGCTTAGTAACATCTTCTGATTCGCTACATCACAAAATGTACCTTACATATAGGAATTTAGTGACCGATTTTGAGATCGGAGCAATGAGGTAGGTAGGTACCTATCACTGCTGTAGGATAGTTGGTAGGCTTGAATTAGAATAAACAATCATTTTTAACTCTATTTACAATTCCCTCTCTTTTTTATTCGGACCACGTGATCGTTATCATAATTCATACCTACATAATTATAGATGTAACTACTCACGCATTTACCCCTAACCCAGAAGTAGGCAGAGACTAGAGGGCGCCACTTGCTACGAGTACCTATATTATTCAGAATCTATTCTAACGATTAAATTTTACTACATAAATAAAATTAATTAGTGTTTCTAGGGTATAAAAGAAACCTATTATCGACGTCATTTACCAACAGATACATAAATATTATTCTAATAAGGGTTTTAGAGAAAAAAACACTCAGAATAAATATTAAAAATATAAATAGTTAAATAATAATTATTATAAATAGCTCTTTCCTACCCCAATGTTGAAAGTAGGTTAATGTTGATCGAATAAGAGACATACATACGAAAGCTGATTTTGTATTATTTTTACTATACAAACTTATTTTTATACAGCATAAAAAATAGAACAATAAAATATTAAGTTATAATCCTAAAATTGCTTTTCCAAACATTTCGTCGTGTTAAGTGAACATAAAATTTATGGAACAGCCGATTTTTTGCGTTAATTACGTAATTCTTCATTATTAATACTTGTATACAGAAAAAACTATTGACCGGCATAATTTTTTATATAACACCTTGCATTTCTTAAAAGGTCAGGTACTAAAGTAGGTATACAACTGTACATCTTTTCACTAATGATTGAGTCTCCTGGGTCCCGTCGGCTACCCGGCGCCATCTAGTTTATAAAATAAAACACTGACTCGTAGTAGTTGTAATAAGTCGTGTCTAAAGGATCTAAGGCTATTCATAGTTTCATACGATGTTAAGCGTAAAATAACGCTTCAGTAGTAAGTTAGTATTTATGGATAAAATATAATTTATTATTAACAAATAGCAACTGAACCTTAGCATATCTTCTTACCAGGATAGCCTAAAATTTGTACATAAAGTATCACAAAAACTGTGCAAATTATTGGAACACTTCTCTTTATTGGTTTTTCTCTGTAATTTTTACTTTAAAGTATCTGCCCTCCCCATTCTTGATCATAACTGGAGTCTCGTGGTTGTGGGAGGTGCTAACGATGACCATGCTGTCGCTGTAGGGGCACTTGATAGAAGCGCGGCACCCGCTGGCTCTGGAGGAGCAGTACCAAACATCGCAGTTATTCGAGCGGGTGGCTCGCCAGAATGTATAACCATTACAATACAGCAGCTTTGAACCCCTCGTTGTTTCTATGATTGTAGCTGAAAGTTTTATTAAAGGTATGTATTAGTGACGTCTTAGATTGTAGCATTAACCGATTTAATTTTAATACTAAATTAAATCATGTTTAATTTAGTATTCAAATTAAATCATGTTTAATTTAGTGTTCAAATTAAATCATGTTTAATTTAGTGTACAAATTAAATCATGTTTAATTTAGAGTTCAAATTAAATCGTCGGAGATATAGGTGTGATAGTATCTAAAAACCAGATAAGGCCAAAACTTATTTTCTTTCCATATTACCTTACCTATTTTTTATTCCTTTGCCAGCACAGTGCTCGCCAAACTTATTCTCCGGCTTGAAGTTGGCACGAGCTAACTACAACCTGGCCGTAAAAATCGGAGAAAAATATTGGATGAAACGACAGCCTACGACTTGAGCTTTCGATTTAATTTATAACAATCCAATATTTTACGTTCTCCGATTTCTACGGCCGGGTTGAAGTTAGCCCGTACCAACTTCAAGCCGGACAATAAGTTTGGCGAGAACTGTACTTATTTTAATTTCCTAACAGCAATCGACCTTCGCATGTAACCATAGATAACGTAGAAGTATTTATTATCAATGCAGCGAACAGATCGAGTTGTAAATACGACTTGGCATCGAAGGACAAGCCCGTACGATACTCGTGGATAAGTCTAGAGTGACTCACTGACACTTGCTCTGGTATTTTTAGCCGAACTACGTAAAGAAGTCAAGGCCGTATAACAAACGAATCGTTATTCGATGTATAAAGTACTTGTATTGTAAGTCTGTGAAATGTATTAAGAAAAAGACTTTTGGCCTCAAGGAACAAGTTTCCTTTATTTATAACTCGAAATCTTTAAAAGTTTTTAAAGATTTATTTTTTTTGTTTTAAGCACAACCACTAATTCCAGCGCATTAATAATGGGATCAAGTGGAGCTGAAATCTTTTTAATCTCAAAGTAAGAGACAGTCATCGGAAATACCAGTTAGGCTTCAAATTTAAAAAAATATTGCCTCATAATCAATAAAGGGAAACTTCGCGAGGAAACCTGCATGCCTAAAAGATTTTCTCGAGCGCGAGGTCCGAGTTCAAACCCGCAATAGGACAACGTGGTGGACTATACTTACACATATCTTAAGCCCTCTTAGGCTAATATTCAGAGACGACGCTAAGCTTAAAGTAACGCTTCTTTGTATTACAGTTTGACATACGGAAGCGTAAGTTCACGCTTAGCGTTGTCTCTAAATATTAGCCTTAGTACAAGAGACTTGTAGTTACCCAACTATTGATATTCATCCGAACAGTCGTGATGGTATGTTTCATTATTAAAGTAACGCTTCTTTGTATTACAGTTTGACATACGGAAGCGTAAGTTCACGCTTAGCGTTGTCTCTAAATATTAGCCTTAGTACAAGAGACTTGTAGTTACCCAACTATTGATATTCATCCGAACAGTCGTGATGGTATGTTTCATTATTGATATTCAAAATTCTTACGTCTGTGACGGTTTATTACAATTCTACATTATCTAATGGTCTGCTGATACGGAAAGTAATCGTCCGATATTGCAACGTCCGTAACGCAAGATTTAATAAATCGTCAAATATAAGTATATAATACATATATAAGTATTATATAGTTATGGACACAGATTACGGCGTCATATCAGTCATATTATCAGACGTTTTTGCGTCACTCAACACAATGATACTTTTGCATCTGTGTTTATTTTAGCGTTTGTACAGACAGGAAACGCCGGCAATTTCTAGAAGTGCCTAAAATTAAAAGATCGACCAGAAAGCTCCGATATCAGTATCCAGCTGCACATTACCTATGACCATAAATCCCATAACCAGAAATGACCATCATTTAAGAGTAACGGTCCGTTCCTTTATAGAATCCATCTATAGATTTGCTAATTAGACAGAATTTTGACATAACGTCCATACAAATAATGTAAAAATTCTATCTCTAGTAAGCAAATCTATGGCCTGATTTGATAGAGGAATTGGTTGTAGAAGAAGACACATCTCTAAAGATTCCTGTTTACCCATACCTTAGTCGTTACGAATAGAGAGGTACGTTACGAATAGGTATATTATTGAATTTTATTTATTTATTTGAATACTACTACATACCACATCAAATAGATCAAAACTTAAGCTCTAAATACACTCTTAATAACTAGGAATAATGCATATAACATGACGATTGAGATTATACATAGCATTTACTGCATCTTAATACGATAATACAATAACTAATGTAATAATAATTCTAAAAAACGTTTTTAAAGGAACAATATAAATATAAACCACAGTCACCTAATACTTTAGCAATTGTGTACAAATAATGAATAAACAAAAACAAAAGTATGGTTTCGATTCCCACAGGACACAAATATGTTATGCGATGAACAATTAGTGTTAAATATTGATCTAAGTGTTTCTTATTAGGTACAGTTTTCGCCAAACCTTTTTGTCCGGCTTGAAGTTGGCACGAGCTAACTTCAACCCGGCCGTAAAAATCGGAAAGAAACATATTGGTTATTAGAAAAATATTAATCAAAACGATAGCCTATGATTCTGCTTTCGTTTTTATTTATTTATTTTGCTATCTACGATTTTTACGGCCGGGTTGAAGTTGGCTCGCGTCAACTTAAGTCCGGACAAAAAGATCGGCGAGAACTCTATGTATGTACGTAAAAGTATAGTATACCATAAGTATTACATTATCCATTTATTAGATACTGAGTAAATGTACTGTTAATTTTTAATATGTACCTACTCTTGTAGGTATTAAACTTATAAATAACACTGTTGCTTACAACTTTTTCGTGTCTTATTGATCTGAAGATCTGTTGCCATTATTTCTGATCATAAATAACTCTGAATTCCGTTTTAAGAACCCCCTGAACCAGTCCTTTCCAGCCAGACCCACGTCAACATTAAAATTATGTTCTATATCGTATTTTTCGCAGAAAAGGAAAGCCAGTCTGCAAATGACTTCGGAAGTGAGGGGTATGCCAATTTCTGATAGTTTTATTAGGCTGTGTATGAACATTGTTTCTTGAGATTCGTCCATTATTGGTTTTCGGTTTCGGTATAAGTTTCTGATGAAGTTGGCTGCTTTAATGTGATAGGAAAGTCTTCGTCTCGGGATGTCGTAGCGTCTAGCTGCGATGTGCAGGGGCAATTTACCACTTTGTACGGCTTCCACAGCGGCCCGTAAGGCTGCCTCTGTCCACCTGGGCTGTCGCTTTCGCTTTGAGGATGTTTCACTGGAACCTGTAGGTAAATGTAAAAATGTAGTAAAACTCTTACCTATAATTTTCTTTCGAACTTAAGATGTTAAAAGAGATATCTGAAGGTATCGGGGACTAATATTCATGATTTAGGGCTTATCTCACCACCTCTGGATAGCCGCTAACCACCGGATAAATAAAAAATGGAAGAATTTGTATGAAATTATCTGCCAAGTAATTTAACGGTAACTTATCAGGAGGTGATGCAACAGGCCCTAAAAAATATTTAAAATAAGTTGGTTATCGGAATAATAAAACAAATTTGTTTTCATTCAATATTTATTTGCATTGAAGAAAGTAAATAAATCCAAGAATTAACTAGGAACTATTTTGAACTTATTGACGGTACCTGTAAATTACTTTTCACCATTATGTGTTTCAGTGTTAATAATAAAGCAATAAAGTCGAGACCTGTATCATAATATATTTAATAATAATGTCAAAATTCAGGCATCAGTGAGCATTCAAAAAGATCTATGTATTTTTCATAAAAAATCCGGATGCCATTTCAATAACCTTTAAAACCGGTCATCCATAATCGCAAATCCAAAAACTATATATTTTATATACCTACTATATTTTTTCACAGAAAACACGCCTTTATACAAATAAACTTTAGCTCAAAACATTGTTACCTAGTTTAATTTAAATTTTCAATACGTCAGGGTGACGTTTCAAAAATCTCTTTAGCCATTTTTTGCCGGCGAGTCTCGTTTCCACGTTAAAATTGTGTTTTATGTTAAATTTTTCACAAAACATGAACGCTTGTCTACAAATTAAATGAGGAGTAATGACTACTCCATTATTAGATAACCTTGTTAGTCTGTTTAAAAGAACTTTTTCATGTGATTCGTTCAGGATTGAATGTCGTCCCATGCGTTTAACGATGCTTCCTTTTGATAAGTGATCGGCTAAAGTTTGTCTAGGAATACCATAATAATCTGCAGCAGACCGCTGGGGCATGTTCTCCTTTATTACTGCCGCCATTGCAGCGCGTAAGTTTTCTTCTGTCCACGTAGCTCGCGGTATAGGCAATCTAATCCATTCTGTAGGTAAAAGAGTAGATTAATAATGAATAAATATACAATAGCGGTATCGGGGTGGTAAAATATGTGTTAGAAAAGACATTCTAACAATAACCTTCCTTCCTTCAGCAGTCGGGTAAGTATCTTCAAACCAGCCTTGCTTTGTAAAATAAATACATAGTTATAAATAAGTTCCAAAATAAGTAGTGCAAGTAATTTGGGTTTCTGTTAATTTAATGTTGTTTAACAACAGAGAACCAAAGGCAACATATTTTTTTAATCATTGATCAATCACTATCTCCGTTTTAGATATTCACGTGAAAGTACAACTACGATAAATCAAACCTTTTAAACTAGGTAGGTACAAAAAGTAATTTAGTCAAAAAATGTTCACATCATGGTAGAGTGAGAGCCCAGGCCCGCAAGACATACTTTATTTTCTAAAGGACGAAATGTGGTTCTTCTGGTAGTCCTCATAGGTACCTTAAACGCCAGCATACTTGCTAAGTTGGTAGAGTGACCAATTAACAGGTACCTACCAGGTGAGAAAGGTAATTAAAAACGGCAAAATTATTTTATTTTCTAAAATTATTTGATTTTTACGTCAATTTATTCAGGGGGCTGTTTGAAGTATATATTTATTCAGTCAGACAAATAGCAATGATCAAACATCCTCCCAGACACAAAAAACATTCAGCGTTTCGGAGTAAACGAAAATATGATCTATGTATACAAGACTATATACCATACCATATCATACAAGGGAGCGTTGCGTGTTGCTCTGTTTTTCTTTCTCACCTGGTACCTGATAATTGGTCACTGTACCAACTTAGCAGGTATGCTGGTACTTAAAATACCTATGAGGACTACCCGAAGACCCACATTTCATCCTTTAGAAAGTAGTCTGGCTGGCCTGGGCTCTTGGTCTATGGCGCATGTCGCGAATCGAGGGAGGAAGGCAAGTGCTGTTTTAATTAAAAGTCCGATATTCCTAACTGTGATTGCATTTTACGAGAATATTTAATAATTTTTAAAATTTCTGGGTGCCTTTTCAAAAACATCCTATACCATTTTATACCGGCAAGACCAGTGGTTACCATGGGCGTACCCAGGGGGGGGCAGGGGGGGCAGCTGCCCCCCCCCCCCCTGGAACTTGGATGCCCCGTAGATAAAAGTTATAGTAAGATTAAAAAAAACCTTTTTCGTGTTGTGTGTAGGACGGAACAAACTTGCCCCCACAAGTTACAATAACACATGGCAGTGACAAATTGTCAAAATAGAAAAATATTCACTATTTGTTGCTTTTTGTCAACAATTAGTTGCTACAAAAACGATTTTGTTGCTCAAACCGATCTTACAAAATTGACAACAATGCTAGCTTTACTTTGTTTATTTGTTTTGGAAAAATCGAGAGTGACGAGCTTATAAATATACCGGTCAGAAACTCGTGCGATCCCGGGAAGATATCCTATTGCCGATTTTCAGGGCGTCATTAACCTAGTTGAGCAACACAATTATTATATTGGATTTTGTTGATTCCCTAAAAATCTAGCGCTAAGCTAGCATGATCTATTTATAAGGATACCGGTTCGGATACTCATCCAACCTTTACAGTGGCGTATTTACACTAGGGCCAAAAGAGCCATAGCCCGGAGCGCCAGGCTCCAAGGGGCAGCGCTAGCCGCACGGAGGTAGTAAGAAACTAATTGTAATTACCCCATGCACTAACGTCGCCTGTCCTAAGTGGGTTCCCCCAATTTACGAGCTCACTTTTACATGAGACAACTGGAGGTAGTAACAAAGTAATTGTAATTACCACTCTAACTAACCTAACCTGTCCAAGGTGGGTGGCTCAAATTTTCGAGCTCGCTACGCTCGCTCCTACATGAGACACCTGGAGGTAGTAGACAAAATAATTGTAGTTACTCTTTAACCCAGCCTGTCCGAGGAGGGTGGCCTCAATTTTCGAGTAAGAAGTCCCTCAACTGCCCCCCCTGGGCCAAAAGCTGGGTACGCCCATGGTGGTTACATTAAAGTTTTGTTTTATGTCATGTTGTAGACAGTAGTAGAAAGCTTCTTTACGAATTGACTTTACTATAATTGGCGCCCCGGTCTCCGATTGCTTAATAATTCTGTTAAGGAAGTCTTGTTCTTGATTTTTGGTCATTGTTGCGGTTCGGCCTAAACGTTTGATGGCGCTCCCTGATCTTAAGTGACCAAGTAAGGTGGACGATGGAATATTATAACGGCGTGCTGCAGCATATATTGTCAACTTTCTTCGGTTCACAGCTGCCATAGCAGCACGTAAGCTGGCCTCCGACCACATAGCCCGCTTAGAAAATATTTTAATTGAACCTAAGGGTAGAAATTAAAGATGACTGTATGTGATCACATATAGGAAAGTCTCAACCATTTGTAGTGTTTTATGGACCTAACACACTACGCGTTAAATAACCACCATAAGTACCTTCAGCCAATAGTCGCAAAGACCACTCCATATAAAAATACAAAGTACAACACGTACTTGACTGGAACTGCGAACTGTCCAGTGTTGTCCATAGCAGTTTAAATGTAGGTACATATTGTTTTGGGTTGGGTTTATGCAAAAAAGCTTCATATACTTCACGACATCGTTTGCGTAAAATTACTGGAACGGACGCGAAGTTCACAAAAGCCTTAGGAATTCATACACTAATAATTCGACGGCGAACTAATATCGATACAGCGAATATTTTTGTGGTCTGTGGTACGGAATCGACATCGCCTTCGACATCGACAGCGGCTGATACAATCAAATTCAATTGCGGAAAGAACCAAAAATTGCTTTTTTGAGAACAGTTGGAGAAATAGAAATAAAAACACGTGTTTCCAAATAATATCTATATAATATTAGTTACGAAGACGTATCACAAGTACACGAGCATTTGTCTTAAATTATTATTACTGACATCGCATGAGTAGACAACCAATCAAACGAATCAAAAGCGAAAGGAACTGTACGTCTGTCTGTTACCCTTTCTCGCTTAAACCGCTGTATAGATTTCAATGAAATTTGTCAAGGAGATAGATTGCATCATGAGGACCTAGGGTAGGATACAGGCCTTTTGTGTAACTAATCTCATAGCTATGACCATATAAGCTGCCCAAAAAAGGCATTTTCTGTCAAAAAGTATTCAGGGATGCAAGTTAATCGTTGTTCCAAATATAACATTAAGATAAGATTTCTTAAAAACAGCATCTAGAAAATTAAGTTTCAGTAGAGTTCTGTCTTAATGCAGTCAAAATTTTTATTAACAATATGTGGGTGTCGCTTTCTAAACGCCTTATACCAGTCTTTACCTGCGAGGCCTGCTGAGCTCTTAAACTTATGTTTTATACTATTTTCTTGGCAGAAATCAAAAGCGTGTTTTCGAATTATTTTCGGAGTCAGAGAAACTCCGCACTTCGATAGTTGTTTTATACTGTTGACGAAGGCTTCCTCTTGTACTTCGCTCATTATTGATAGTCTTCCCAAACGCTTCATGATGTTTCCAGATTTCAAGTGATCGGATAGCGTTTGTCTGGGCACGCCATAGCGATCTTCGGCTTCGCGCAGAGACAATATCCTTTGTTTCACTGCATCCATGGCTGCACGTAAGTTTTCTTCTGACCACGTACCATGCTTCCGCATATATTCCGAAGGAATCCCCATCCGTATCGCATCTGTAAGTGGAAAATACAAACAGAATAAATTTTAGTTTAAAAACCGTTTCTTACCTTGAGATTTTAGAATTATGGATTTTGTCAAATTTAGGTACTAAATTGTTAGTCCTTGTGTCATCACGATTTGGACGACCTTTTCGTTAAAATGATGACATAGCAGACTTGCTTTTATTAAGCTTTTAATCATTTACCTACTCATTTACGGGTCGGGTCAAATCTTGCAACTGAATTTTAAAGCAGTTACACATAATAATTGAATAAGATGAAATTTATAACTTTACATAATTTCTAATATGGTCCAAGTTGTTTACTTATTTTTGTTAGATAAGTATGATAGAAACGCGAAAAGTCTTCAAAGGTAGGCTAAAATGGTACCAAAATCGCCAAGACAAAATCAGAATGGACATCTTAGCGACGCACCAGTCTCAATTTTCGTAGTTTTTTAGAAGAGATTGAATGATGCTCATGGCCTTCCTGTTACTGTGAATGGTGTTACCGAACCTCAGCTAGTGGCAGAATTATTTAAAGAGCAGTTTACGGTACGGTCTCCATTGGGCCCTTCACAGTCTAAGCTCGATACGCTCTATCGCTATAAGCTCTATCGACGGAAAGCACGATGGCTTGCCTGAAGCATGCAGTCAGGTACTACGCCGATAGGAGTACGCCAGTCTACGGGGTTTTTCTTAACCTATCGAAGGCCTTCGACCTAGTCTGATCAGTCTGATGTGTGAAGTCTTTTGATTTACTCCATAAGATGTCTCGTATGACATCTTATGGAGTAAATCAAAAGCTACAAATCTTCCTACCACCGAGTTACTCAATATTTTTAAATACTGGTACAGCAACCAATCAAATGTTGTAAGATAGGGACATCATTACTCAGCTCCATATACATTAGAATGTGGGGATAGGCAGGGTGGTTTTCTCCTCATTTATTTAATCTTTATATGAATGCATTGATAGAGGAGCTCAGCGACACATATACGGGATGCTTTGTTGACGGAATCTGCTTTAACAATATAATCCTACACCCTAGTAATTTGTAATAGGATCTGTGCCTCGACCATGAGTTTTGCTCACTAGACTCGCTAACGACGCCGTAAAAGATATGTATGAAAAACCTTCGCAGCGCCTCTACCGGGTACGTAAGGAACTAAAATCTGCTATGAGATTACAGCGTTTCGATGCGTAAAAAACATATCGGAAGTCATTCGATAGAACTCATTTTTGAGGGGCAGATAAAATTAGTGTGGTTACTAGGCAAAACTATAGGCGTTACCCCAGTAGTTGTGGTACTTAACATATTTATTTCTATGGGATTAAATAAATAGGTACATTCTCTTCTGCGGATCCATTTGTGGAAGTTAGAACAATGCTGTATTTCTATTATCACTGTAACACAATCGTTGCGCACTGATAGCGATATCACTAAAATTCAATGATGTAATTGTTGAACTTTGGACTCAAACAAAGTCTAAGGACGTCCATGTTTGCGTCAAACTTCCTTGTAGCGTAGGTAGTTAGCCTAATATTCAGAGTAGTATACGCGTAAAATTATACCACTGAGTATTAAGTTATCTACGCCTACGCAGTCAATATGTATCAAATTTGTATTGAAATTAAATTTTGTTTACTATTGACGACGTCTGTGGTCTAGTGGTTCGAGTATAGAACTGCTGATCACGAGGTCGTGGGTTCGATGTTCGATCCCCACAGGACACCAATATTTAGGTATAGAACATAGGTGTTTGTTTGGGTATTTCTTGTATATTATAAGTATGTATGCATTAACAAAAAAAAGTAAATCATACCATCTATTCCCCGAAGGTTTAGTTAGGCAGCGGAGTACTAATGTACACCCACAGTTCGCCGGTATGTTTAGGTCCCATGTAATATGGAGCGAGCCTATTGTCATCAAGCGGGCACATATCCAGACATTTATTGCTTTTTAAATAGATGTCACTACGTCGCCTTAAGACGTTTTGAATGTGAAGGAAGATTTCGAGTTGGTGAGCAGGACTCGCGGTGGCTTAGCGATCATAACGTCTGGTGTACTGAACCAGAAGACACAGGTTCGAATCCTGCCCGCCATTAGATTTTTTCCTACATTAAAATAACTAGTAAGTAAGGCTTTTCCAAATTTGTTCTTATCTTGCTAACTGACGTACCTAGTTAGGTACTTGTGTATGGTAGGTTTACTGCAATGGAATGTCTGTATTAGCACTGTATGGGATTCGAACCCAATCTTTGTTACAACTTTGGGTCGTATGGGTTTCATTAGCAAATTACTTTGGCCTCTCATTATGCGTCGGTTGTTATTGTAAATAAAAAACGGCTATCGCTGGATTCGGCTCAGCATGCGTTGAGTTGGCGATAGCCACATACACTCACGCCTTTTCCCATAGGGGTAGGTAGTCTTGTCTAGTCTAGATCTTTTTCATAGATTCGTTCATAGATCTTGTCATACGCATGCGTTATGAGCTACATATAGGTAAATCTTTTACAACGGTTTTTGACATATATTTATAAGAGTTTAGCCCGCGATTTCGCACATGTCAGTAGGTACTTATGTCATGTAACATAATTATCATAGTGGCGTCCGGCAAGAGTAGAATTAATTCCCACATAATATTATAATTTAAAATCTTAAATGGTACCTAGTTTAGGTAAAAACACAAAAAAACCTGCAATACCTATATTAAAAATTGAGATAAGTATTTTTTATTGTATTTTTAATAAGATTGAGATAAGGGTATTATAGATTTAGTAGGTAGATTTTAAAAAATAAGTAATCAAAGCATTCTGAGTGACACAGTTCCAACCTTGATCTGACAAGATAGAATTGATATATTATGTAAAATTTTGGCAACAACACAGTCCTTGTATGTTATTTCATGACCATAGAGCGATAACGAGTCGTTAGCGATTATAAAAACTGATAGTTATAAGAAATAAATATTCAATATTATCGAGTTCTCTAAACTAACAGTTATAAATCATCTGATATCCGGAAGTAGTTAAAAAACTTTCGTTTCTACATTTCTTAATTTATCCATTAAATTATTGTTTCAAATGTTCCTGCTGAAAATCTAGGATGCACCCAATGTTTTTTTTTTACTTCTTAAATACCACCACTACCTCGTTGTCTGATTGGGGCAGTGCATTCAGAGGCCTACCCATATTAATATAATTATTATTATTTCAGCCGTGATCGTCCCCCTGCAGGGTAAGGGCGTAGACACATGTCTACGGTACGGCACCGGCAACCGTGTAACGGTACGACGCCACTACCGGGAGACAGCACGGTGTCGTGCCGCGGTACGGTGCCGTGTACGGTGCACCGCAGACACAAGGCGAATTGTTTTGTTGTTGTTTCGTTAGCACGTGTTAACTAATGAATAATAATGGCTGACAGTTTAGATGTCGACTTTTTAATTTCACTTATATTGGAAGCACGTCCCAATTTCTGGGACAAGACAAAGGAAAATTATAAGGATAAAAATTAGTCTAATAATTTCGTTGCCTTAGTAATAGGAGCAGAATAATACGTCTTTTGCGGTCCATATCTAGACAAAAACTGAACGATGGCTGCTGCCTTGTGCCCGCGGTGCACCGTACACGGCACCGTGCCGCGGCACGACGCCGTGCCGTCTCCCGGTAGCGGCGTCGTACCGTTACACGGTGGCCGGTGCCGTACCGTAGACATGGGTCCACGCCTTAAAGGCTTCCCTTTCTTCGTTCCACTCTTTTCGGTTGAGAGCCTTCTGCATCCAAACCTTGCAGTATGAGTCAAGTTCATCCCGCCATCTCTTTCTGGGTCTGCCGCTGGGTCTTAATATAACAGGTATAAACCAAATACATCTACTCTCCACTAAATAAATTAACTAGGAACTAAAAAGCAAAAAACAACAGGTAGTTACATATTTATATTATTATTATTAAGTAATTTGGAGTCGGTGCCAAACAGACTCAGAATCACAAACAAAAAAAATCATATTTTAAATTAGTTTCAACCTTCTCGTCAGCCGTTTTTTCTTTTTACTGGCCCGTTTATATTTTCTCCATTGTTCTCTTCTTATTTCTGCATCCTCTGGTGACAGTTCAGAAATTTTCTTCGTGTTCAATTTAATTCTTTCTAAATTTTGTCTTCTTACTATTTCTAATTTTTTGGGGTTCTGTTTTAATTTCTCCCTATACCTCCATGTCCTTTCTGCCCCAGTAAGAGGCCTGTTGTTCAAAAGTAATTCTGAAAATAGTTAAATCGAGATGGTAGGTACACAGTACACCCAAATAACCCTGGTCACCCTTAGTATAATGAGGACAGTTTTGCAATACTGGCAGTTTAAATATAGAGGTAGATACGTTACAAAACTGAATTTCACATTTTGCAGTCAATTCGAACTAGGAATTTATTTTAACCTTAATTAACAATATTTGCTTATTGTCATCTATGAAAAAAGCAGTTCTCATAAAGTGCCTTATTCGTTTAAACACCTATTAATTATAACAATACGGTAGAAAAGATGTTACAAACCTGACTGACGAAACGTTGATACTGATCATAACGCTAATAAGACTTCTCACGCTTCACAAGTTCTCAAGAATACACTCATTTTCGATAATGTTTTTCAAAATATTTGTATGTACTTTATTTGAATGGTTTTCTTTAAAAAAAACATAATAAATGAGAGGTGCATATTTCAGTAAAAATACCCTTTATCGAGTTGTAGTAGGAGCTATCAGGCACTTGTATAGTGTCAACATTTTCGACGCCAACAATACACGCCACGAAAGTTAAAAATCTGCATGAATCACTACTTTGTCCTTATCAAACATAATAACGTTAAGGAATAGTCCTCACGTTTACGTATGTATTCATTAAATTTTCAACTCTGTATCCAGCTGTTAGAATCTAAATTGTATTGGGTTAGGACACACTTAACTCTAATTGTTCTCATATTTGCGGGAGCGTGTCAATATAGTATCAATTGCTATTGATCTCTTTTTATTAATCAATCGTTTGTCTCGTCTGGCTTTAATAAACGACATTTATAAATCTTCACGAGATTCCAATCAACATGTTGGTCAAATCCATACTGTTTTTGGACACATATAAAGTTTACATTGCATTAATAGTGTGGATGTTTAAATCCAACTTCGACGGTGCGGCCGGTAGATGCGTAGGACTATTAGGTACTAGTCTTAAATCTTCTAACCTGAATAAACATAATATAAAAAAGTTCACATAAATAAACCAAAGAGCATGCATGACGAGGTTGATGAATGCCTATAGATGAAGCGAGTAGTGTACCAGGATCGTAGCAAGTGAAAGTCTATAGTCTCTGCTCTGCCTAACCCAATGGGAAGCAGGCGTGAAGCTATGTATTGTATGTATGTAACTTGTATTAACTGCTGTGCACGGGTTTCCTTTGTGGAACTATTATTTATTCATTTTCAGACATGATCGACCCTATTACCAATTAAAAACACACGTCGATGTCGCTCGTGATGTTGGGGTCAAAGGATCCGCACCCCGACAGACGACAACACGGTTAGGTATCTGTGTTGACTTGTATTCCAGTTCGCCCACCGCTGTTGTCCCTATGGTGAGACGAAGGGGTATTTAAAAAACCCGGTCCCCCCCCTCGATCTTGTAGGGAAGCAGGACGAACATGCAATATCTTACGCATTGTTTTTACCATACATAAAAATCAGAAATCATTAAAACAAAATATTCATACATAATATGATATATTTATATTTGGTTTACATAAAACTCTTCAAAGGCACAATAATTTTATTATAATACAAAATGGAACTTTGCTTTTAAAACTAATTTCTTAAAACTGTATGATCTATGATTCTCGATCATCTTGGGCTACTATTCAGAGACGACACTAAGCGTAAACTTACGCTTCCGTATGTCAAATTGTAAGTTCACGCTTAGTGTCGTTTCTAAATATAAACCTTAATATGACACCTTTGTGACACAGCAGAGGTGTTAACTTTGGATCGTCTTACTCAATGCATTCTTGTTGACGCAAATAACTGTACTTTTCGATGTCCTTTCTTAATATGACTTAGGCTGAGATTCAGAGAAGAGACTCAGCATGAACTTACGCTTCCGTATGTCAAATTTGTATGACAATTTGACATACGGAAGCGTAAGTTCACGCTAAGTTTCTTCTCTGAATCTCAGCCTTAGGCTTCGCCTCACTGTTTTTAATTTAATTTTCTCGTAAGGTACCGTCGAGTAAATTTGAAAAAATATTGTAAATATAGGATATTTTAAATGCATAATTGTAATTGATGAAATCGGTGCTCAATAATGATTATCTTGAATTGCGTAAAAATAGCCGATTGATTATACAGATTGTCCGATGTTCATTCAACATTAACGACGGAAACTGATAATATCGTGACGTGTTGATAGGCATGTTTGTATAGTATAGACGTAAGTACAAACTTATTCCTACACATTAGGAATACATCTGAATAATGATAGAGATTTTTGTCTGTCATCAAATCTATCAAAGATAGGAAGCTAGACTTTGTATCACAGAAGCGCAATCTACGCGTCACCTTGACTGCTCGTCGAAACAAAAGAAAAAGTTAACGCAGGCCCACGCTACAATAGATATTTTATGGGCGGATATGATAAAATGTAGGTTATAAATAGCACAAAGACAAAACACTAAAAACGTGTCAACATTACAGTAACTTTACAAAAAAATGACACTTTGAAAATGCAGAATAAATGTACGGTGAATTAGGTATTCACTGTTTAACTACCTAGCAGTATTTAGCTACTAAATATTGCTTTTGCGGCTAAAAGTTTATGTTATGTTAAAGATAATTCTTTTTAATTACTTAGCGACATGATCAAAATATCTCAGAAATATAACGAAGCTACTAAGTTTTAATAAGTTCAATCAATTAACTTCAATTAAGTTGGGTTCGTTACTTACTGCCTATTCAGGTACTAACCGTACCAGACAACAAGCGCATGCGTAGCATGCGCTATGGGTATTCTTCCTCAGAAAAATGCATTAAAAAGTTTTTGAAAACATCGCTGATCAAAATATGTCAACAGGACATTAAGCAATGAAAAAATAATAATACGAAACAAACAATTTCAATTACAACATTCAATTTCCAATATAATGTGGCATTTAATTTAATAAACTCTCAATATTTGTACATAGCCTAAAACATTAGTGTACGTACTTAATACTTAAAACTAATTTACAAACTAAAGCCTTTGACATAAACTTAACATTCCATAGAATACAAATAAAATCTCATCTTGTTAGAAGCAGAGGCAGTTTGTTCATTTCACAACAAAATAAAGGCAGTGAAACAAAATGTTTCCAAATACTTTTATTGTTTTAATAGTTATACATTATTTGGGGTGTTAGGTTTGTCCGGCAAAGGAGGGAGACTGTAGGACTTGCCGTCAGGAGTCATCCAACATGTCGGAGGATCATGGTTATGCCTACCGATGCTTTCCGTCACTTTCCCAGCATTGTTTATCCGTAGCTTCGCAGGACAACATCTGCTGAAGAAGTACCAGCAATACCATAGTTGACTGCCGTACGCCTTCTTATACATAAAGCGGAACGTGTGATTTTGATATATAAAAAGTTTTGAGTTCCCTCTCGTATTTATGAATATGCCTGAAAACAAAAAGAAATTGTAACTCTTACATAAACAAAGGTTTCGCCTTTAACTCTGACAGGAAGGTAAATGAAACGATTAAAAATTGAATTTATTGAAAAATATACCTATATTGCTTCATTTTGAAAGTTTTATAAACTAATTACATACACTCACGCCTTTTTCCTATAGGATTAGGCAGAAACTACAGAACGCCACTTGCTACGACAAACTAAAATAAAATTAGTACCTACCTATTCTATATTTTCTTAAAACGCGTGTATAGTCACGAGCAAAAATATGTGTAACTATTGTATACGCAATTTTTTTATGAATGAACGATAGCAACTTTGTGATAACACCAATGTCACTATAGTATTGGTTCGTAAATACTGTGTTCGTATTATCATAAACATTCTAATAGTACTTTAGGAGAAAATCTCTTGAGTACTTTCATTGCTTGTGACTGTACCTAAGTAAAATTACACCCAAACCTCCGTACCAATAGTGAAACCGATTTTTTTATATTTAATCAGCACTCTTAGACCTATTTAAGTATTAACCAATGATGCATCATTTAATACTCGTAGACGTACCTAAAGACATATCTTATAAAATGCTTAAATAAACTTATGTAGTGTTAGCATGTTTTAGAGGCTATTCATCCTATTCACACAAAATAATAAAAAAGTATAAGTATAGGTACAAGAAGAGTAAAACATATCAACAAATAAGTAGACTAAAATTATCTCTAGTCAACTTAAAAAAACAAAAATTAACAACATAGTACAGCAAACATAATTTACATAATAATTATAGTAGGTAGGTACTTAAATAAATATGTTGGGGGAGGCAAGGAGGATTCTTACCCGTCAACACGATCGAAAATCGAGATAATAAAACAAACAAAAGTTTACATTTCACAATCATACTTTTGTTGAAGTTTATTAACTTAATAATGGCTCTACAAAATACTAAATTATCATCTGCAGTAAAATTATTATTATTACTAGAACTATTTTTGCTCTGCTTGCATTGAGAAGTTTTATGCATTTAATAATTGACTAGTGAAAATCACTAGTACTTAGCAGTCGTAGTACAATGGGTGTACATTGTAGATCCGGGTGTCAGAGAAATATTTTAATGAATATGATATTTTTTTAATAAAGCACTTCAACCACTCATTTACTAAATACAGTCATATATAAAATAGTTTTTTTTCTACCAGGTCAATTTGTCACTTGAAGAAATGCACAACACATTTATAACTAAATACATTTTACAACACTGACACTGTGCGGCTAGTTCTTTTTACACAACCATCAGATGCTACAAAGTTGCTCTGTTTCGAGCATTATTTATTACATGAATATGTCTTTTCGACAACACAATTTTTAATATGTACTTAATTCATAACAAGTACTAAAAGCTATTAACAGTTTGGTTGAAACATAACTAGGGAAACCACATTTTGTTAAAAATAATAACATGAATACAATTTAATATTTTGCCTAATATACCTTACATTATTTTCCTTGTAAAGGACACAGAATAACAATTACACCTGAAGGCTAGGTTGAATAAAAATTGAACAACTGTGTTTAGATTCTCTAAAATCGGGGCAACCAGGCACAAATCACACCAGTTATTGGGTCAACAAGCTAATTCATACATCACGGTAATACCAAATTACAGATTACAAATTAGAATTCCCATTTTGAGTAAGTACTCAAAGTTGAGGATAAAGATACGTAAATATATTTTTTATCTTTTCCTGTTATAAGGACTTGTAATAATAGAAAATTTAATAGAATTTATGAGAATGACAATCATGTTTAAAAGATATGTATAAGTGTAGTGTAGTAGATAAAACCCAAGAAATATTTACCACTCTAACATGAGGTGAATTAGGTGAATGTGTAAAATAATTAGGTTCATGTTTATCTACTGTACAGTCACTTAGGCTTATATTCAGAGATGATGCTAAGCGTAAACTAATGCTTCCGTATGTCAAATTTGTATTACAATTTGACATATGAAAGCCTAAGTTTACGCTTAGCATCGTTCCTGAATATAAGCCTTAATATTACGTGACATAGTGGCAAAATACAAATTTACCCAAAATTCTTTCATATGAGCTGCCTACATCATAATTACTCTCTGTGTGACTAAATCCAGCCCAATCCGTTCAGTGGTTTGAGCTGTGCTTTGATAGATTGACTTCAGTTAGTCATCTTTTCCTTTAATAGATAAAGGTTTTGGAGCTTTTTTAGGTTATATTGAAGTTTAGTAATAAAGTACTAATAATTCAGATAAACTGCTATAAATGTACTATCAAGGAGTGTGTTCTGGGTAAGTAAAATTGTAAATTTTATGAAAAAATTTGCAAGTTACCTTATAACATTACATTTATCACGGTACTCAAACTATGGTAAGATCAACAAAAACTTGTTTACTACTACAATACACATATAAAATATATTAGAAACAGTAAAACACACTTCTTCACAAATCACATAAAACTTTGAAACAACTTTATAAACCGAACTTTTGCCATTACGCGAATGCCTGTGCTAAAACAACAGTGCACCGATAAGGAATTAGAGGTACATTCCGCAGGCTAAACAAAATTCGATAGTGTATGCAATTAAAATCAGCAGTGTGAACTAATGTTTTCTTTACACACTTTGAAATCGAAAGTTCGAAACACTTGCACGTTTGTCAATTCGCAATAATTGTCAATTGTCACTATTCTTTTCTGACAATTTTGACATTAGTATTTTTTGTTGCCAACTTGAAGCTGGCGATCTGGTAAAATAAACGGGTCAATTAGTAAGGACGTGCGCGAATAGACGCAATTGGCCCGAATAAACGTAAAGAGCAAATAAACATATTTATTGTAAGTAATGTACTAAACAAATATGAATTTATGTGTTTTGTTAAACAATAATTTAAGCTCCTTATTACAGATAAAGCGTTATCATGACGTGTAATGAAACGTATTCAGTGCCGGTGTTGCTATATGAAAATACAAATGTTTAAGTTTGACAGCCGACAAGACAGCGTCAGTCACGTCATTCTTACAATGGCGTTGCATTTACGATTTACTATAGCGTGCTATGTTTTGTGTTTTCATGAAATAAAACTAGTTATATTTACCGTGATATCATACTTCAATGAAAAAAAGTGAATTGTAAATTAAATGTTACATAGTATTTATTAGTTACTTGGTCGTGATGTGTTTACTTGAACTTTCCATAGGTTAGAAGCGCGCGAATATAAATGTTCTGTTGTGTATTAAGTTTTTGAGTAAATGTGAATAAAATGCAACTTTACTCAAATTAAAGCTTATAAAAATATTTTTTACTGTGTGAATATTTGAGTTTATACAAGATAGATATATACTATTTACATCTGTTGTGTATTAATTATGTATTAATTGTAAATAATAACTAATTACCTATATTAAAATAAAGTTGCATAATTGTATTATTGAAAATTGATAATAATAATATTGGTACCTTCTGGTCCTTAAAGTTTGATTAAATAAATATTAATGTAGAAGTTATACCTTAGTTTTATTTCTAAACATCCAAATTTATTACAAGAATCCAATAACATTTACTAACAGACTGTCATGATTTCAGTTGCAAGCTTCATTCCAACACGAAAAGGGAGCTTACTCTTAGTTAATGAAGGTTATGCATTTCGGCTCAAGAACAAACTGGCTTATGGAAAGAAGCAATGGTACTGCACATCTCGCACAAAGACAGGATGCACTGTGGACGTAACCACTGTGGTGCATAGACTAGGACAGGTTGTCAAACGGGTGCGTAATACTCACAATCATCCACCCCATGGATTTTATCGCCGTAATGATGGCTCTTTTAAAGTTGTTTAACTATTTCCAATAAAATACATTTTGTAAGACTGATAAAACATGGTACTGAAATTGGACACTATGATTTTGAAGACTGAATTAATTATGTTAGTTGTACCTACTACCCACTGTCTACATGAAATCAATGTTCATTAACTTTTTTACCCAACGACATGGCAAAAAGCCAAAGGAAAGGTTAAATTTATAATAATGTAAGACTGATGATATTTTTTACCTCAAATAAACTACCTACCCTTAGTTAAGATAATTTTACTTTATAATAATTATTTTATTTAATCAAACTATTTCAATAAAATATAAAATAATCAAAAATAATTATTTCTACCATAATGTTCTGAAGGATGATTTTAATTAGGGTATAATTAATATTTTTATAGCTTTTTGGTATGTACTTATTGTATTTTTAATATTAACTTGTAGATTGTATTATAAGTATTCAAACTTTTTTTTTTAGTATTTACTGACTGATTATAACTTAGTTAAGACTGATTGTAATACTCACTACCTCAATGTTTTTTGTATGTTTTAGTATTTTATTTGAATAAAAATATTGATAAGATACTTTTGTCATCTCTTAATTTCTTATATTTTACCTTTTATTTACTTTTCTTCATTAAATTTATTCACAAAATTATTACAAGTAGGAGTGGAAAGTAATACATTATGCTTAATAATATCATAAATGCGAAAGTAATTGTTTGTGTCTGTCGCTATTTCACGCCACAACTACAGAACCGATTTAAATGAAATTTGGTACACAGATAGTCTCGAGCCTGAGATGGATATTGGCTAATTTTTAATGCGAAAAAGGGCTGTAAGCGGTTGGAATAGGGGAATAAACCTTTAAAAAAGTACCCAGACCACGCGGGCGAAGCCGCCAGCGGAAAGCTAGCTTAAATATATTTAGCCAGTGGCACAAAATACAGAGAGTGGAACGGGACGGTACGCTTGCGCGGGTTGCGCATGACTACTACTTAATTTCTTGGCGCTCTCACTACGCTAGCTGAAGCTTAGTGAAATAGGAAGGTAGAAATAAAATTATGGAGTAGAATGAGCTGAAAAAACATGTAAAAAAATTACATTATTACATACGCACGGAGCGACATTTTCCACCGTCATCGTCATATACCTATCAGCCAATTTACACAAAACCTTTACACCTTTCTAAATTACCCTGTCTATGGGTGAATACCATAACTATAAAAATAACAAACCACCGGTCCACAATTAAAACGGCGTATTGCTAAAAGTACGGCCGTGCTACCAAACGTAAAAAAGTGGCGGGATATTCAACAGACGGTTATGTTTTTGGTTTGAAGATCAAACTGGTGTAGTTGTTTGATGCTTACTTAATCTAGGTGTCTCATGTATATATTCTCCAAATAACAAACAATCGTCCTTAATAGTTATAACATGGGCTAGGCAGTTCTTCGATCTTTGTTGCGAACAAACCCACCGCTTCCTCTGGTTGGTCGTAGTTCTTAAAAAATATGTGAACCCATCGATGAGGAGTAACGGTTTCCCTCGACGAGACTTTATTACAGCCGCTGAAGACATGTACAGAGAGAGGAAAACTTATTACATTATAATAGCTGAAATATAGGATAGGTATACCTCTCCAGCATCGACGACATCGAGATCGGAGACGTCGCCTAAGGTCATAGAATCATCTATGGACTGGAATGCCTCGTTGGTGTAGTAGTTCCAAGTGTGACTGCTACGTTAGAGGTCCTGGATCGACCGATGTTGTTCGATTTTTCTGTAAAATCTTATCGATCTATCTCACCGTGTGACGCGCTTTAGAAAGCTACTTTTGAATAAATAGTCTAGTAAAACCGCAACTTTCTTAATTGTGTTTATTAGGTAATAATAATAGTTATTCGCAGTTTCTCAATTTTACAATAAAATTTATAGCAAAACATTTGTATCTATCTATATTGTAGGTTTACACAAAGTTATTATACCGCTGAAACCTCGGCTAAGATTTAAACTTGCGTTATAAGTGTCAGGGTTTTCTTGCTAATAGTTCTGAAAGTATACAGTTAACACTACGGATGCGTATTGGCCTCGTATACTTTCAAAAGACACCATCCCGCATGAGTCGTGTGGTTGGACTTGTATGGTGCGGATTGGTCTTAAGAATCCTTTTACATCAACTCAGATATACAATTAACATATGTGCAGTACCATTCAAACTTATGGCGGCTCGGAAGTTAGCTACTCGCTGCGCTGTACCCCATCTCTCACCCCCGCTGTCACATAAATTCGTTACTGCGCAGCGACTCGCCTCATGTTCCGACCCGCCATTAAGTTTAGATCGTACTGTACTTACTTATTTGCCTCGCTGTGGACAAGATAATAATCTATTTGTTTATGTGTCATTTAAACATTCTAACCGCAGCGGAGGGTGGTTGTGTTCATGAACAGTCTTAATTATCACTGTGTCATCCGTTGCCAGAATACGCGCCCTGCAGTTCCTCACCCTGGAACAGTACCAGCGCCATCCAGCTTTAACACGATGCGGATATTTGGCATATGTGTAATTTTTGTACAGTATCAATGTACGTCCACGTTTCGATCTAATTGCGTACGCTGAAAATTATCGAACGAAGTTTAGATTGAATTTTCCCTTCTATCGGCACGGGGCTACCGGCAGAGAATAAAAATAAATTAATATACTTGTTAGTATTTTTTGTGTAGATTTATTTAAAAGTACTTATGTAATATATTTTGTAAGTCTTTAAATAAACGATTATTATGTATTCTTATTATTTTATTGCTACATTAAAAACGACGTGCACAATACCACCAAAATTACTTTGAGTATTTAAATAACTATAGGGGACATAATTATGATTATACAAAGGACTACAATGTTAAAAATAAACCAGATTGACATCAATCGGTTTCTATTATAAGGGGTTCCCTTAACGCACCGAGTACGTGATCGGGCTTAAGGTAATATTTGGGCGGGTCGTGGCAATGATCCTCGAAGGCAGAAATTATATAGTTGTTGTTGTCAGTGAAGACACAGCCACGGCAGTTCTTGAGGGTGGAGCAGATCCAACGAGACTTCTCCCCTTTGTTGTACTGCCTGCGATAAGTAAACTTGCGAAAGAGAAGCATCTCTCTACCTTTGCGCGATGTTATGACCACTGCTGTATCTATAAAGAAGAAAAAATAACATGAGTCATCGTAACTTCTATTTGGTGGAAATAAAATCCGTGATTAGTGGTGAACTTACCATTTTGTTCAGCGTCGATATCCACAACCTTTGCCGACTGTGGGTGATTGTGTACTTCTTGTGATATAATAATTTCATCGTTGTCATTTATAACAAGGAATGCTGAACAGTTTTTATTAAGAGAGCAAATCCAACGGGTTCCGTTCTTAGACTTATAAGCCGTGCGGTACCTATGGCCATTGAATTGGAGAACTGTCTTCCCTCTCTGTGACTTCACAAAGAGGGCAACATTATTGGATCGGTCATTTTCTTCTTCCTCGTAATCCAACGCTGCGATGTACTTTTGATCATATTCTTGTTCATCTGAATCTTGACAATGTTCTGTTTTAACTGGAAATAATTGGCCAATTATATTGCGTTGACTGGAGTATTGTAAATATTTTGTTTTGAGGAAATTCATGCATAACTTACTAGAAAAAATACTTATTTAAGGAATGGTTTTGATAAATAAGACATCTAAGTATTTAATAACAAGAAACACTTTCCCTTTATTAGAGCACTAACAGGAATTAAGGAACGAAGACACGAAATAAAATCAATCAATAATCAATTTATTCATTTCAGTTACAACTGTAACAACATAAAAACAATACTTAACTTTAATGAGATCTCGATATGATTTATGAAAGAATCAACTAGCAAAGGTATAGATAGCGTTACATAATTCTGTCTTGGAATACGCGACATAAAATAGGTTCATGAGTATGAGCATTCGCCATTAAAACAACTTCGTACTTCTCATTGACATGGACGAAAACATCGCATTTGCTGTTAACTGGCTCGTTACAGCCCCACCGAGTCCCATCTTTCACGCGGTACTGCTTTTTAAAAGTATATCCGTTAATAATGAGGATGGTTCTACCCGTAGACAAACTGATTACTGTAACTGAAGAGAAAAGAAGGTGGCAACAAAGTCGCAATTAAAAGGATAAGCTTGAAGCATCTAAGGGTAATATTTAGAGACAACACTATGCGTAAACTTACGTATCCGTATGTCAAATTGTAATACAAATTTGACATAAGGAAGCATTAGTTTACGCTAGCTTAGTGCAGCTTAGTGTAGTCTCTGAATCGTACTCTAAAGACAACTTGTACTACAAAACCAATTATTATGAATACTACTGAAAACTATACATACTACTACTTTAACTGAAATACAAAAAAAACAACTACTCACTACAGTCCCACACACCGCGCCGCCTTCCCCGGGGCGGCGTGACGGTGCATAAAGCATTTCCAAAGGCAAAAAAATAAGTTATACTGGTGGGTGGTGGCAAGGGCCAGGTGCCACTTCATGGTACGAATTGAGATAGGAATAACGTCGAAATAATGATCTATATTGTGCCGGTAGAGAATAATACATTACTTTCAAAATTTCTAATCCTTTATAATTATTTAGGTTAGTATGTGTAGTTGTGGCGTTAATTTTGGTTATAAAAACAATTCATCTGGGTAAAAAACTTTTTTTTTGTGTTTATTCAGTCTATTCTACCTATTTTTATGTACCTACTATGCACAAGGTTAAGGTTGTCGGGTAGAGAATGCCTAAGGCATTAAGACCGCCTTAGTACATTAAGAATAAATAAAAAAAAATCTTGACGGCTAACCAATTTTCATGCGAATGCGTATGAGTCAACGGTATAAGGTCGAAAATTGATCAATTGCCAACGCGCTTCGTCTGTAGAAGAGTAAAGTAATACATCGGTCTGTACATACGTAGGATAAATAAAATAAGAATATTTATCGCAGGAGATAAAAACTATTGCCAGCGAAATAAATCCAATAGTAGATAATATAAATTACGCATAATAAGCTAAAATATATAAATTGAAAATTGCACGCTGGCTTGTAGGAAGAATACAGTACCGTCTAGAACATACGATTTATATCTCAGTAGTAATTATGTATGTATTTCTTGAAATAAATGATTGATTTGATCTCATTTGATTAAATTATCAATTATTAATATCTAAATATACATATAACAGCCTATCCTATTTTTAAATAACTGCCGTCATTTTGTACGAAATATCTAGGAGGGCTGTGATTATGAAATCTTACATAGCTTGTTATATTTTGACAGTTGTCAAATTGAACCTTAGCTTTGCACCCTTTTGTGGTCCTTTTGGAGCAATTCCAATATCTAATATCTTTCTTGACTTGGCTAAATGTATGATTTTCAAGCATGAGGAGATAATTCTTCCCACGTCCAGACGGTATAAATTTGTAATCCAAATCTGAAAAAAGGTTTTAATGTAAAAAATATTTCATAAAAGCCACGTCCTGTCAAAATGAAATATTTTGCGCCCGCGCCGTTTATAGTGACGTTTTCCATGTTTTTGTATAAATAATACAGAACAGTATTATTTTCTGCTAGAATGTAATTAAAAGCACGAGTTTAAAAAAAAAATTAAAGTCATGGAGAGTTTTTGTAGTTTACCTAAAACGGTTGGATTAATAAAGATAAAGAAATAACTAATCGATAAGCAAACTCACACGCACACCAAAACATTCTCAATTATTTATTTATTTTAACATCAAAAAGCAACGTCCAATATATTTTTCGTTAAAACACTTAGGTATTTAATAAAAAAACTACCTTATTCAATATATATTCGTATAAGTACGTAATTTGGTACTTTTAAACAACTCGAAGCCTTTTGCCCTCCTTTACATCGAGGGTTAGAGGTACTAATAAGCCTCATTTCAAATTCGACGTTATAGTATACACAGTAAAGTATATAAATATTAATATATATCACATATATCATTTATTAACTAATTTTGAATTTCTATGAACTTTAAAAACTAATGAGCCTCATTTCAAATTCGACGTTATAGTACATGAATATATAAACACACAGAGTAAAGTATATATATCACATATATCATTTATTAATAAATTTTGAATTTCTATGAACTTTAATATAATAAAATTCGTCATTAAATTTAAAGTTTTTAAATTACCCTATTATTCATTTTTTTTGCTGAGATATAGTATGACTAGATTTTTTTGACTATAAAGATTATGAAACATCTTTTATTATGTCTTATTAATTTACAAATAAATTTACTTGTCTATAAATTTTACATAAACATTTTTTAATTAAAAATCTGCAGTATTTTAAAACATCGATCACACTGATCTATTAAAAACATTAATATATTTTGTTTTTTTAATTTAAGAGCGTATGCTCACCCTATGCTTTTTGCGTCGGCGTTTAGCGATTTTGCAACTGCATAGTTGCTGCGTCGGGTTTTGAGGAACTTCAAGATTGCAGTGATAAGAAGATTCCCAAACTAGATATTATAATTTGAGGAACTTATTAGACAGCAATTGCAACATCTAAATTCTTGAAGTCTAGTCAATTAAATCGCCGAACGCATATGCAAAAAGTATCGGGTGATTAGGTCTTAAGTAGCAGAACTATTGGACGCAAATACACCAAGTAAATAGCAAGAATTAAGCCAGGGATCGCCAAAACTGGAAGACTACGAATCCTCCTTCCTAAGTGCTACCATCACAGTTACAATCACATTAATTTTGACATTTCATACTACATAGATAAAATATCTCCTCACTTGCAGCACCGGAGAGGCTGGTACTGACGTAGAGAGCAGTCTTTGGAATTTCTTAGAGCTCAAATATATAAACGTTGACGAAGTTTCACAACAATTAGACACAACCTTACAGTTAATAATTAAATATTTTAGATAATACATAGAAATATATAGTCATTTTATTTAGATATAGAAATATATGGCGTAGGCCTTAAAATACAAGGTGTCCATGTTTCAACACGAAGCAATTATAACAGTAGTACGGTTTTCCTGGGCACCGGTCACAGTATGTCGTGATTTTCTTAACCGCACTTTTGGCTCGACTAGCCCCATAGACCAGAGACCAGACCTTGTAGCAGTTGACACACCAGCTGCGATCATAGTTGGGACCGAGGCGTTTTATCAGCATATGTGGCTTTTTCTTTTTTATATCTGTGGGCAAAATACGTAATTACCTTTAATTTGTTAAAAAAAAAACTCAACTTAGTTGTCCATATTAGGCGTGACCGTATTTTAGAAGTTAATTTAATTTTAGGATATTTCTGGGTAGGTACATCTGAATGGTTGTGTACTGTAGTGGTTGGACTGCAGCCAACGTTGCTACTTACAATTGTATACGAGCGAAGCTAGGAAGTGCCCATGCGCAGCAATGGGATAACGCCTTCAATGCCACTTTCACCCTACCCATGTGTGTCGAATAGATTACAAGTAAAAAATATATAGAAACTAGAAAGTAAGAGTAAACTTACACAGTATTCAAATAAAATATAATTTATTGTAAATAAACCATCCAATGTTGTCTTAAATTTTATAACTTTTTTCTACACATATACCTACCTGGTATGTTAAAAAAACCTAAAAGCTATGTAAACGACCCCGAAATAAAATTAAAACTTACTATTAGGTAAATATATCAAATACTTACATTATACTAATATTTAAATGCACTCAAAAAAGGTTAGTTGATATTCATATAACTAGATAGTTAAGTTACAAAAACCCAGAAAATGTATGTGTTGTAGAAAATACATACAAAAATAAAATACTATTCCTGGTGGTATATTCGATAATCTTGGAGATTGAATTCAACAATACCCTTATTGTAATCAATATAAGGTCGAAACGTGGTCAAATTCCACCTGATAGTTCGGTTATACTTACGGGTACCATCTCTACTTAAAAATATTTCATTTCTTTTTGAGATCACGTTTTGAATACAAAAGTATAATCATTATGAAAAAATATAACCGAAATTAAACCTTATTACCACTAACTTAAGATACAGTTTCCATATATAGTCCATCAGGAGTCTTCTCATAGACTGGTGGTTGGTGAGTATGTTCGTTAGATACGCAGACGAGTTCGTAGTCATCGTTAACACACAGACAAACATTGCATTTCCACCTGATTCTTCCAGAACAGTACCACCTTTCACCACCTGTCATGGGAGCGGGGTTGGTGAAGGAATACCCGTTCAGCATCAGCAGGGTCGCTCCATTCACCGCAGTGACAACTGACACTGGAAGTTGTTGGGAATTTAAGTGGTAACTGGAAATGTAGACGAGATTGATGTCGAACGAAAACCTACCATGACTTTGGGACTACCTACATACTTAACCTGCGTTCTTAATAACTTCATAGTCATTAGGGTATCTAATCTCCTTCTTCTTCGTGTCGATGGTACGACTTTTTAAAATTACACCTTAGGGTTTCTATTGGGACGACCCGTGGCGTATATCATGAATTTCCATGGCGCTATTACGCACCCGCCTTCCCAGGTTTTAGGGCAGGCATTTACAGCGGAGTTTCCCTCAAGAAGTCGATTAGACTAGTCACTGTCTGACGTATATTTAAGTATTATTAGAATTCCTATGATGCGCACGAGTTGAGAATTGCGCCAATATAGTTTACGGTAACTTCTGGCTCCATTGAGTACTTTTCTACACAAAGTACTTACTGGTTCGATGGTACATTAAGAACTGTATAAAGCTATGAATATTACTATTAAATTACTATAAATCTATGAATATTACTATTAATTAGTATTTAATAAATAAATAAAAAAGGAACAAAAAATAGCCAAGTAAAAAACATTAATACTAAACAGTAATTTAATTAAAAACTACACCATAAATCCATTTCATAAAAAAGTTCCTTATAAAAATAATACTACCTACTACGTATCTATGTCTAAAATTTAGTAATGATTTAATTCTAGTACTAATTTAAGATCAGGAATATAAAACAGGCATATTATATCCGAAAAACGATGAGTTAATTAGGAAAATTTCTCTTTTCGTATTTTCCTTTCCGAATAACACAGTATAAACAAGTTGTTTATATTATTCACTGATATTAACTAAAAGTGACGAATTCGAAAGTAGAGTAAATAGTTAAACAAAATAAACTTCGAGAACCGTCAAATTTCAAAAGCCTCCATATATCGGGAAATTTTCTCCAAACAATAGTCATAAGTACCTACTACAAAACTGAGCAACCTTATTACGAACTAAGGCAAAAATTTTAAAATAACGTTATCTTATATTAATAATTTTAGTAGTAGTCGTAAACGGCTGTCATTAACTTGTCATACCGTTAAAGAAAGCTAACCTTAACATAATAGTAAAAAGCAGCGCTGGTCTCATAAATTAAAAAAATGAGGTAGCAAGTTAATAAGTATATAGAAAAACAATAGGTATTCCAGAGGGTCACGTTTATAAAAAAATAAAAAAACTTCTCTTTTAAATAAATCTACACGAAAAAAATATTTGGGTCATTAAGTAGTCTAAATATTTCATTAAATTATTTATGAATTTTCTTAACTAATCGATAAGTTGATCTGATAGAAGATTCTCTCTAGGTTTTAAAGCCACTTAACATAGTAGATAAACGTAAATATTAAGTAAGTAATAAAAAAATCTAGTTAAACAAATTAGAGAAAGATTTACTTATATTATAAGAATATATTGTAACTTATACTTTTATATCCGTGTTTGCTCGGTTAGTTACGTGCATCACCTACCCGCTAAAAGTTATTTTTTTTCTGTACGCTTGCTATTAAAACATAAATTGTAAATCTTGTTTCTCAGTAAGTGAATTATTGTAAATTCTTGTGAGAAATAAAGTTAAAAAAAATATATTATTTTATATTTATAACTTAAGGATGTAGATATTATACTATATAAAATGTTAAATATTCGTAATTTTGTTTTATTTGCATACAATTTAGTTTAATTCTTATAAGGAAGAAAAACAGCTTCCACATGGTGTAGTGTATACCTTAAAATACTTGTACTTGACACGTACTTAACATATAATATAATATATAAATTATGTACCTATTTATAATGTACCGACATGATGATATATTTAGGTACTTACTTTAATGTTACTTCATATTCTATCGAAGTCGTTTTTTTACAATTCATACAAAATGTATTTAATTGACATAATCGATATTTTTTATTATCGCAATTGGATCTATTGTAAAAAACTCAGTTACTGAGTTACCATTTTCAAAAACAACTAGTTTAGTCAAATCAATTCACAAAATTATAAAAACCGATTTCCGTTATCGATATTTCAAATCGTCTGTCTGTATACTTAGCTGCCTCCTTACAGGGCCTAGACAAGTGGCAATTTGACATTCGAATCGACATACGAATAGATACAAACTGTATGGAAATGACCCAAGCTTTTGCTTGGGCGACAAAGCTTTTGTCACTAATGTCATACTCATACATTTTCTTTCTATTTATTTGTCGATTTGAATGTCAAATTGCAACTCGTGCAGCCCCCCAGGACATCTAAACAGCATTTTATCGTTTTATGTGCTAAAATAAACATGCTTCGGTTTAAATTCACGCTCAGGAGCTTCGTGTGAGTGACCGCCTTTCATAGCTACGACATTCAAGTTATCATCGGTAACCATACGAGCCTTGCACTCTTCAGTTTTGCTGGAAGTACATTTCCAAACCACACCTTTTTTGGACTTGGCACTTCGCGAGTATGTAAAAGACTTGTAAAATAGAACATACTGTCCTTTTCTTTTGGTCTTTAAAAGTACAGGGCCTGAAAATAACATTTGAATTAATAAGTAGTTTCTTACTTAAATTGCAGTATTTAGACCAAGAAGCGAAAAAGGGTTGTTTACAATTACAAATTCCTGTATTTATGTTATACAAATAAACATTTACCACGGTATACTATTTATTTCCTTAATAAAACCAAAGTTTAAGTGCATAATCTTCCTATAATATCACAGAGTATTACAGACAGAGAAACAACTTCTATTATCTGGAATCTGGATTATACGGCCCAGTGCTGGATACGTATAAACACAATAAAATATAGACAAGTGTGATGTGTTTATTTATTTATAATATGCACACCAACAATACAATCGCTCAAGATGTAAAATAACAATAACTACTAAATTTACTTGTCTAGCAATCATACAAATAACAAGTGTGCATGACATTTAAAAATGAAAACAGAAACTAAGGCTAACATTCAGAGACGATGCTCAGCGTAAAGTAAAGCTTCCGTATGTCAAATTTGTATTACAATTTGACATACGGAAGCGTAAGTTCATGCTGAGTCTCTTCTCTGAATCTCAGCCTAAGAAACTATAAAACAGTACAACACTTAAAGTTTACGAAGTAATAATTACATGAATCCAAACATTTCAATAACAAAACTAAACTTAAGTACTTAGGTACTTAAGTTTAGTTTTGTTTGAAAAGGGCACGTCTATATGACCCGAGCTTCATAGAGAAGATATCGATGGAGTTTTCAGTTGCAATGAACCTGTCATTATACAGCCTTGCCATACGTGTTAGAGGGCTGTTAAGTGTGGTATTTAAAGTAGATGTAGGAATATCAAAAATACGATGATGACGCAGACTTAATCTAAACTTAAAATCCCTATATTAAATAAACTATACGGTTTATAAGTTGCCAGTACTCGGCCGAGTGCACTGCCGCATTCGTCCTGCAGCGATAGTGCATGGCCGTAAATAAAACATAATATATTCCATCTTTTAAAATGTTAAAGAGTCTTTATTCAAACTTTCTGCAAAGCTTTCCGTTGTTCGTTACTTGCCATTTTATGTTAATTTCTCTGCGTTCTGTAGCTGTCATATCTTTGACCAGCTTTTTACGAGCATGGTATCTTTCTAAATTTTTACGTTTCTCTTCTGCAAATTTTTCAGGGTCTTTCTTTCTTTTTTCACGACAGCGTCGCTGCCTTTCCGCTGCAGATAATTTATTTTTTCTATTCACCTGATAGTTATGCCCTAAACAAATAAAATTGTTGTTGTAATGACCAATACACAAAATTAAATAGCTACTTAAAATCAACAAAAAAAAGTTATACCTTCGTAATACTTTTTGTGCCAGGGATGCCATATGCCACAAATTTTATAGAATAAAACATATTATAACATGATAACACAACCCTCGTTGCTTAAGATAACGCTTGATATACTAAGTTAACAGTATCATCTTCGCACCAGTTGTCTTAGTTTAGTTTAGTTTAGCTAGGCGTTTTCCGCACTTAGCCTTATAATTGGGCCATTGTACGTGTCTTTCAAAAGTTCCCTATTCTAGACCAGTTGTCTTAATGTACCGTGTAAGTATATACTTCAAAAAAACAACAAAATAACGTTGGCAGTTGGAAAAATAACGGTTTCTGATTTTTTTATTGATAACCGTGACTTTCAGGTTGCCACGTCAAGCATGTGGGGCATGAAACAGTCTGTCCACTTCTTAACCGTGGCTCTCGAAGGGCGAATTGCGAGAAGACGGTCAGACATGTCGACTCCACCCGTCTTGGGGTGGGTTCGTTAAACCACCTCCAAGTTATTTTCCATTAAATTACTACTACTCTTATTTTAGAAAATCCCATTAACTGCGCGTTTACAGTGTTAGTTATTGTGATTGAGTATTCAATGTTCTCGCCAAACTTATTGTCCGGGTTGAAGTTGGCACGAGCTAACTTTAACCCGGCCGTAAAAGTCGGAGAAAGAAAAATATTGGATTGTAATAAATAAAAACGAAAGATGAAGTAGCAGGCAGTCGTTTTAAATCTAAAATGATTTAAAACGACTGCCTACTACTTCATCTTTCGTTTTTATTACCCAATATTTTCTTTCCTCCGATTTTTACGACCGGGTTAAAGTTAGCTCGTGCCAATAAGTTTGGCGACAACTGTATAATTTGTAACTAAGTACTAAAATAGTAATTAACATACATTTTCATTAATTTTCCTGACAGCCCTACAAAAAGAGGCAAATTTAAAAGTCTTATAATTAAGAGCTGTTTCTCTGTAATCCTCTGGGATATTAATTATATCATGGCTCAATTCAACTTAGGTCATATTAAATTAATTTAACCGGCGTGTCTTCATTTTAAGTGTACTTAAAATAATAATACAATCATTTAGCTAGGTAACAATGGACAGCTAAATATAAATGGTATGTTCGTAGTTCATACACACAAGTCTGTTTGAAGTCAGCCAGCAGATTTCAAAGTAAAACGAGTAAAATAATCGATGTATATAATTAAGTATTTTTTTTTTCTTTAGGTAGTATAAGTAGACATTATCACAAAATATTATTTTAATAAAGAATTATAAATAAAAAATATATGAATGTCATTATTTTTTTGCACAACACAACAGATAAACACAATACAAAACACTTTGTAACATAAATATAATATTTCTATTTCACATAGATGGTAAACAATGTTTAATAAATAAATAAATAAATATCCTGGGACATTTTACACAGCACCATCCAGTCCCAAACTAAGCAGAGCTTGTACTATGGGTACTAGACAATGGATATAATACTTATGTACTTTTTTTTGTAAATACATACTTATAATATATAAGAAATACCCAGACAAACACAAACACTTAAGTTCATCGCATAAATATTTTTGTCTTGTGGGAATCGAACCCGTGATCAGCAGTCCGGTACTCGAACCACTAGACCACAGACGTCGTCAAAAATCGTCGTTAATAATAAAAACAACAATTGGAATACCCATGACTCAACCCTTCTCAACTATTCCTTTCATATACGGGGTTTGCCGGTAGGTGATAATCTAGTCCTATACTACTGCATCAATGTAATACAAAGACGCAATTAAAAAATATTTATATTCTAACCAAAATATAGCTAATATAAATTATTATTTTTGATCTTAAGTATCAATAATTTATTGATTATTTATTTTTGTATTTCCTTATGCTACATTGCTTTACGAAAAGTTATCAACCCAGTAAATGTAGTTTGCACACCATGTGTGCAAAAAAATTGGCGATTTTTTTTATCATGGAAATTCGTTAAACTATATTTTTCCTGCTCTAATTTGCAAAAAATGTAGGGAAACGAAAAGGATGGCGATAATAGTCATATATGCACCCGCATACTGCACATTTTTGCATAGGTTGCATTCTAATCGCGTGAGAGGTTAATTGGCGTTAATCGCAAAGTTTGTACAGGATTCTAATACTTTCTTGTCAGTATACTTGATACGTTGATACTAAAATTAATTATATTTATGACAACAATAGCTTATGTAGGTTTTATGTACGTATATTGCAAAGAATATTTATTTATTTACAACTTACAAGTACTTTTAGTTTAAAGTATTTTTTTATACACCGGAAAACGCAGGCGATGTTCGTAATTCTCCGAATAAGGTGGTGTTTAGGAAATAAATATTGGAAAATTCGGGAATATCAGTTTTTGCTATGTGATTCATGTAATATAATAGGACATAATGAGGACAAGCAAATCTAAAATTATTTAGGTACTGATACTTAAATAGTTATTTTAACTAAACGACCTTGCCAGCTTTACCATCAGACTTTTATAAAATTATGAGGGTTACCGGTACTCCTAACTACTAAAGACCACTCTGTCATCCTGGATCTAGGGCTTTATACTCCTAACCATCAAGACATTCCTTGTCCTGAAGAATATAACCTTTTAATAACCAAGGCAAACGTAATTTATTATGTAACGTAACGTAATGTATTTTGTTTTGATTATTAAAAATCTATAGTGTTAGTCGGCTCGGCGCCTAGTAAGGATTTTTTTTATCCCATTAAACAGCTATCCTTTCAATTAAAAAACCATATAACATCAGTAGATTTGCATAGCATGCATCGGAGTGTATTTTGAATCATGATTATGTTCTCCAAATATTTGCAGTACTCTGTAATCAAAATCGGTGACCACGTTAACTTTGCACTTCCTGGAATTTCTTGAAGAACAGTACCATTTTATATGAGTATCTCTCTTTGCGAAATAACTTTTGTTATACGTATATTGTTGGTAAACCAACTTTGCTTCCCCACGAGTCGATTTCACTAGAAATGCTGGAAATCAAATTGTCAATTAATAATTAATTATATTTTATACACTTTTCATCAGTCAAACAGCAAATTAAATCTCTTTACTTGCCCTTTTAACAACAACACAAACGTATAAACAGAACAAACCAGAAAGTTTTTGTTTCGTGAATCCGTGCTTTCAATCAGCCATAACACAAATTGTACCGTTGTTATTAAAAAATAATAATGCACCCTATAATTGTAAATAAACAACTATAAAATAGATTTTTGATTACAATATTGTATTCAGGCTATTGATTTGCATTCCTACTACACGTAATTTAATTCACAGACCCCGTAAAATGTATGTATATTATAGATAATATATTGTATAAGGTGGTGATTACTAGCGATGGGCGACTATTACTAAAAACTATCGAATTATTTGATAATTATTCAAATGTATTCGAATTACTACTAGTTTTATTCGATAGTCCATCGATTGTGGTCATGCTGCGTACGAATAGATAGTCCGATAGTAGTAGAACGTTACGGGATCGGGGTACGTCTTACATATGCGGGGAGTAGCAAGCCAGGCGAGTCCTGTAGCTCTTTACTCTTCCCAGCATGGAGACGGTTTTAATTCTCAGCCAAGGGCAAAAATATTTAGTCAGCGGGGAATAAAAGACATAATTAGTCCTAAAAACTTATTTAATACTCATTAAATATTCACTTCTAAACTGAGTTTACAGTTTAGTCTTATCCAATTGTTCTATTTGCAAAAATGTTTTTAAAGCCCCAATGGGCTTATGATTGTGTTCCCCGCGATGGAACACAACCGTGTTGTTTTTATTTGTATGAAGGATAGCTTTACAACAGTTTTTAGTAGTTGCAGAACATATCCAACAAACGATGCCTGATTTAAGAACTCTTTTTATACTATAGGTAAATCTCTCATAAATAAGTTTAGGGCGACCTCTTCTCGTTATAGTATATTGCGCTGAAAGTAAACAGACTTTTGATAAAACAAATAACATGTTTTTATTTTATAAATAGATACAAAAAGTATTATACATTTAAACCTATACTTCCTAAATAAAATTTGTGTTTTTTTAATAAAACACTAATTAATCTTAAAGATATTATTTAATAAAATAATTAAAATAGTGTTTTGGAAATAGGTACTATTTAAATTGGTAGTTAAATTAGTTCAGTATTCAAATTAAATTAATACGTTATTTATTATTTATATTATTATTTTATCATCTATTAATTGAACTTGTAGTACCTAGCTACATGTTATTTGCTAGTATATTTATGTATAAAAACCAATAAGTTTGTTAAAAACCGAAGTCACTATATATTTGACGAGGCGGCACAGTAGTATAAAGAACTTTCGAAGTATCGACTAGCCTAAAATCTTTGGTCTTATGGCAAAAAGATAGGTAATTTTTGTAAACGGCATAGAAAAAATACTCAATTCATAAATTAAATAGGAAAATGTACTACGGCAGTTGATCGGAATCGCCATAAATACAGTCACCGACATCGTAATCACACGACTCGTTTGTTTGAATCAACTGTTTTTTAGATATCCTCAGGTATTTACCTTCATTGTTCACGTAAAATATTGGAGGAGGATGGGTATGATGGGATTTCAGCACACGAAATTTTCCAGTGTTACTCAGCGTCACTTGGGCTTTGCAATTTTTTGAACAACGAGAGGAACAAGTCCAAGTGACTCTGTGTTTGCTCTTACAATTCTGTGCGAAAGTGTATTTTTCGAACACCAATAATTTGTTGCCCTTTTTCGAGGTAATAAAGTGTATTTCTGCAACAACACGCATTCTCAATAATTGGAGGAAATGTGGTCGGCTCAAAATAAAAGGTTAATACATAACATTATTACTTAAACAATTTATTCAAGAATATTTATTTAAAGATTTAACAATTTACCAACATAATTTTATATATGTAATAGTTTGTTTACAATATATGTGCATCCTGGGAAATCCTGGAGGACTCTATGGTGTATGATTTTTGATTAAAAAGAAATACAAACTAAATATACAAAACTACATTGGACTATCAGACAGAGTATTTGTACTAAACCTCCTATTCGAGAAAAATGAATACATTTCAATTATCCAAGTATATGCACCTACCATAGACTCAACGGAACAAGAGATAGAAGAATTTTATGACACAATCCGGAAAGCACAAAATATTGCCAAAAATAACTACATACTAATGGGCGACTTTAACTGCAAGATAGGACAAGCAAAATCCAGAGAACAAAATTTAATGCGGCTACGGAAAAGAAATTATAGAGGCGATACACTACTTCGATTTGCATTGGAAAATAAACTACAAATTTTAAATTAAAAAATTAAAAAGAAACCTAAGAACCAGTGGACTTGGATATCCCCAAACAAAAAGACAAGGAACCAAATTCATTAATCTTAGCATGGAAAATGCTTAAAAAAATACAAAAAGATGACCAAATTGACTTTATTTTATACAACAATGCCCAAAGATTTTCAAACTTTGAAGTACTACACATCAAAATGTTCCCCTCAGACCACAGACTCATACGGGGTACCTTTAATCTTCGTAAAGCCAAATCTTCAAGAAGGACCTATAACTCTACATTTAAAAACTTTAAGGATCAATCAACACAAAATACTTACCAAGACAACATCAAACATAAAGCAAAAAGCTTGGACATTACAGAACACGATAATGTAGAGTCAATTTATAACAAAATTGAATATTTAATTAAAAGTTGTTTAAACAAATAAAAAAGAATGTTTTATTACAATGGAGACTAAAGCTATGATTAAAAGACGAACAGAACTTTTAAGCACGCTTAATAGAGAACAAAAAAGAGAGTTATCACAACTATATAAATGCACAAACAAAAATTTAAAATAATAATACCAAAGCCATAAGATAGAAATAATAGAGAAACACCTGAAGGATAGCGGTAGCCTTAAAAAAACCTACAAACAAACAAAACCAAAGTTTGGAAACCACAACTAAATACGAACACAAGGGGCACTCAAACTAGAAAACATATTGTCAATATCGCAACAGAATTTTATGAGAACCTTTATAGCGTGCAAACAATAGAAAATGACTTCACATATAGACCAGGAAACACTGAAGAAGATATAAGAATAGTCAATTTCATTAAAATGGAAATTAACCGAAACATAGATAGGATGAAAAATGAAAAAAGCCCTGGACCCGACGACATACCTAATGAGGCTCTGAAACTTGGAAAACTTAGCCTAGCGTCATCTCTCATGGCACTATTCAACAGAATACTCAATAAACATAGAGTTCCAAATAAACTAACAGAGTCAGGAATAATTCTACTTTACAAAAAGGGAGACCCGACGGACGTCGGTAACTACCGTCCTACAAGCTTACTACCTGCTATATACAAACTATTGCATCAATAAATAAAAACACGAGAAATTAAGACGAAATAAAAAGACGTATAGCTATGACTTGGAATAAATTTTGGAGCCACAAAGAAGTCCTAAAAGCAAACATATCATTAAATCTCAAAAAAAGGTTATGGACTCCTGCATACTTCCTAACTTCCATGTCTAACACGGACGGCCTCAAGAAAGATGGGCCGATGAAATTATTAAGACAGTGGGACAAAACTGGATATCAATCGCACAAAACAGAAAACAATAGCAACTGGTGGAGGAGGCCTTTACCCCAAGAGGGGTCCTTAATTAAACACAACTATTTAAATAAGTAAATATGTAAAACAATATTGTAATTACGGAATAAAGAGGCTTTATTATTATTATTATATGTGCATCAAATATACTCTATACTAAATTTAGGGGGATCATGATTATGGTTGCTATCATATTTCGTTACTCTGAAAGGTTCTACTTCTTCATTTGTAGAAACGTTGGCTTTACATCCCTTTTTATGATGGCTGGAGCAGGTCCAATAATTACCATTTTTCTTAAAGTTTCGCCAGGAATATGTGAAGCCGCGAAAAAACAGCATACCGTGGCCTCTTCGGCTTCTTGACGGTATAAGCAATGCTTCTATAAGAAAAACAATGTGTTTTGAAATAATATATTAGTTATACTTATTGTATGTATTTGTTGCGAGAGAATGTATTTGACTATTTTTATCGAAATAATTAATAGATTTTGGCTGAACTCTAAAACTATTCAACTAAAAAGTTTTTTTACGGTTAATTACTTAATTACACTTATGAGATCATTGAGAATCGAGAAACAATGTCATACATTAGAAATCTACACGTAACTCAAGAGTCAAATTTTAGCCTCATTTTCCTACGTTTTCTTTGCTTGTGGTTTCATATTTCCCGAATTTCTTTCGATTCCTTTAATTAATTGATACTCCGCTTCTATTGGTCGTAGCGTGATGATATAGCCTATAGCCTTTCTCGATAAACGGGTTATCTAACACTGAAATAATTTTTCAAATCGGACCAGTAGTTCCTGAGATTGGCGCGTTCAACCAAAGAAACAAACTCTACGGCTTTATAATATTAGCATAGATTATAAAGTTATTTAAATACTTATAAGACGGATATTAAACAATATTTTGTGCATTACGAATTTCAGAATAAATGTACATAATATGTACATTTATATATAGTTCGCGGCACGTAAGTTGACCCAAAACTAATGGAGATAATGTCGTACCCCCATAAAAAAAATCAAATAAACGTATTTTATATAAAAGCCGTAAAGTATTTAACGAACCGATGATTAATCCGATTAGAAAAGGCTGAATACTTAAGTGTTTTTTACAATTTGTACAACTATATAAAGTAAAGATTTACCGAAATAATTATAAATATTTATTTTATTTTTTTATATAAACACGCTTGTATCATCAATATATAATTAACTTATCTTTTTGTAATGCATTTTCTATAAGCCTTCATCTTTCATAACAAGCTTCTCCATTGTTTTGACCTTTAAAAGGATTAGCTTATTGAAGAAAAAGGCTTTAAGCTCAAATCAATCTTTTAAAATCAATTTTTAACTGGCTTGCGCAGGAATGAGGTATGTATAGAAAAACCAAGGTGGAAATTTAAAAACTTTAATCATAAAAACTGTTTTCATCATGTCATACATGAATAAAATACCTGCCATATAATTTTCACAGAAAAAGCAATTAAATTTAAATCATAATCATTCAAATTATAATCATTGTAAGACCATGCACTAACAGCGACAATGTTTTGGTTCTAAAATTAACGAATAGATATGCATTTTTTCCCTAACTAAATACATAATATCAGAAAACTATCTAAAAATACTATAATTGAATCATGGAGATCATATATTCTCAACTACTTGTTTATAACAAGATTACATAAAATGTACTTGTTTTATAGTAGTCGCCAATCTTTTTGGCCGCGGTTAAGTTTTCGCATAACTTAACCGCGGCCAAAAAGACTACTACTACTACTACTACAACTAGTTTTTTCATTTTTAATAGTTTCAATCCAAACTTTTTCTCTACGATTTTTTTGCCTGGGTTTGCAGTTAGCTCGCGCCAACTTCAGCCCGGCCAAAAAGATTGGCGACTGCTGTACTTAGAACTTAACGTATGTACCTATTAACTGGTAACATCATGCTATATTCGTTCATGACATTACGTTATATGCCAATGTATAATTATGTAATGTAGGATTATATTCCATGTTCCTAACTGTAGATTATGCGTGGTAAGTCAAAGGTCTTAAAGACCTTTGACATGCCACGCATACAGTGTAATTACTGCCCAATCTCTATGATCGACGTGTCACTGGTCAAAGGGATTTGACGATTGGCATACCACCCTAAGCTGTCGAGGAGGGTTACACAACTCGTCAAACATTCAGAAATGATTATTTGCGTATACTTGACTAATCGAAGCATAAGGTTACGTCTGAATCTCGGCTTAAATCATAGCCGCCTTAATCCTAACGTACAGCCATGAACTTACATACTTTTTTTATTCCTACACATGGAATTTTTACCAACACTATCAGTTTCTACTAGAAACCCAAAGAAACAGTATATTTCTTTAAAGCTACCAACTAAAAAGTATTGGCAATTTTGGTACATATATATTAATTAAATTAGTAACTATAAAGGCAGTATTGCATTGCGCGCGCTTAGTCTGGGCCTCCCTCTTTTCTTGGAATGTTTATATATGATACCAGCTGGAGTTTGTATGATCATCGGTTCTGAATGATTGTGAAATCCTCGAATGCGAGTTATATTATTCGAGGTATCAGTTGTGAGATTTGAGGGGCACTGTGACTTTTGGTACATGACACAGTACCAGGCTTTGAAGCCTTCCTTGCTGGCTTTGCCTTGCTGGCGGTACAACAACCTGTTGAAGAGTATGAGCTGGGCACCACGGGCCGTTCGCATATATTTTGCTGTAAATGTACTAAATTAATTAACAAAAAACCATTTGGAAGAGTCAAGCGTCTATTACGGTTAACATTGGCATCAAATCTATTTACAAAAGCAAATCTAAATTGGTTCATTCACATTACTAAGTGATGAAATGACTCGGTCTTCCTAAGAACACCTTGTCATATCACACAATTACTGCAATATCTTTAAAAAAAAGCCGTGTATCTTTCTGTTTCAAAAGTTCTGCTTCAGAAAGTTAGACGCATTTTTAACAAATTTTTTTTGTTGTCTGCTAGTGAACTTACACAAGCAAACACAATCCTGCTCCTCGATCGCTGTTTTTTACTCCAAGTAGTCACGTAGCTGAAGCTCAGCAGTTCAGCACCAAGTGTTTGACGAGCCAAGTAGTAACTGGCCGACCATACAGATACTTTTCTTGTATTTAAGCGCCTTTTTTATTGTGAAACTAATAATGTGCGTCGAGTACATACAATCGGCGCAAAATATCCAATCGTAGCCTACATCATTTGCAGATCGAGTTGAACTCAGCCAGGGGTAATGTATCGTTAGTTTTACAAAAGGAAACAATAAAAGCAAATTAAGGTCACTTTATTTTTTTAATATATCTGTTGCCAGAGTTTAAAATCAGCAAGTAAGAAAATTATATAGCATAGCTGATAGCTATCTGTCATATCATGTAATCAAATCAATTTATTCATTTGTATAACAGGTAGGTATAAAGTTTGTAGGTACCTATTACCTAAGTACCTGTAAGTTAGGTACCTATACACCTAGCTTAGTGTTCGTTAATTTTCTCTTTCGTAGTATGAAGTAGTTCCAGATGGTTGTACCTACTTTCTTTCTTCTTTTATTCTCACGCCACTTTTCCTAAACTTATGGCGTTTTCGTTTTTGTGGTGTTGAGTATTTGCTCTTCTTATAGAAATATTTTTCCTTTATTCTTTCTAAATTCCGTATTCTCATTTGCTCATATTTAATAGGATCTTTGAGTTTTAAGCGCTCTCTATACTGCCTTTGCCTTTCGGCATTCGATAGCGGCTTGCGACGACGAATCCATACTACTGCGAAATAAGAATAAACTGTCGGTCTACTAAACATACAAGACTCTCTAAGAAAAGAGTGTAACAGCATGGCAGGATATTAAGTTATTTTTAATGAAGGAAAAAATCGGCGGACGCGCAGGATTTGAACCTGCGCCTTCTGGTTCGGTACACCAGACGCTCTGACCACTAAGCCACCGCTCGCCCTAAGCTTAGTGGTCAGAGCGTCTGGTGTACCGAACCAGAAGGCGCAGGCTCGAATCCAGCCCGCCCGCCGATTTTTTCCTTCATTCAAATTCAAATTCAAATATTTTATTTCAATTAGACCATATAAATAGGTACTTTCGAAAAGTCAAACTAGTTGCACGGTTCCAAAAAGTTGGACTTATGGAGAAGAGCCGGCAAGAAACTCCATAGTCACTCTTTTAAAAAAAAAATATATAAATGGTTACAGTAATCATTTAGTTTTGAGGATAGTGCAGTTCGATACGTAAAATTAAGACACGAAACGTAAAATTAAGTACTTACCTATTAAAAAAAAAAAAGGATAGCTATAAGCAGTAAGAGCTGACCAGTCCCGACAGACAGCACCCGTTCACGAGCATGACGTGTGTATCGGCGCCGTTTGACTCAACCATGTTGCAGGGAATAAAACGACCCGACACACAACGCCACCATCAGCAGGACATTTGAGTGAGCATGACATACTCAGACCGCCGAGCTAGATAAATATTAAACATAAAGTAATATCAGACTGCAGAATACTCGTACTTCACAGTTTATAAATTCACTATTTTAATGCAACTAATATATTAATTCGATTTATAAAATTATGTACCTATATTATTAGATGTCATGAATACAAAACATCATGTCAAATAATAATTATAATAAATAAATGTCATCAGATAAAAATAATAATAATAAACATGTGTATAATTTAAGCATGTCAAATTGTATAAGGTATAATAAAAATTCTCTCGTTAGGCGACTAGTGAGGTATCGCCCTGTGGAGCTGGACTAGCACTATCCCATACATTTTTATCTAAAAGGTAATCTTCCAATTTATAATAAGCTTGCCTACACAGGGTTAATTTAATGATTTTTTTGAATTTATTTTCTGGGAGTTTTAAAATTAGGTCTGGAATTTTATTGTAAAATCTTACACAGTACCCCATAAAAGAGGTATGAACCTTAGCTAGACGAAACTGTGGCTGCATTAATTTTGATTTCATCAATCATTAAAAATAACTTGTAATCTTAGCATGGAAAATGCTTAAAAAATACAAAAAGATAGCATGGCAGGATATATAAAATCGTAACTATAGGATAATATAAATAACTAGTACAGTCAGGAGCAAAAATATGTACCTATACACTAACAAAAGAGCTGAATAGATTTTCTCCTAAAGTACTAATAGAACTTTTGTGATATTACGAACACGGTATTTACATAACAATACTGTAGTCACATTGATGTTATCACAAAGCTGCAACCATTCATTCATGAAAAAATTGCTTTGGCCCTTTTCTAGGTAACTGTTATATGCTGTGCTTGTGACTGTACCTACGATGAAATACCCAAACTCTATTCTGCTTGTGGTGATTTTTGTAGTGTAACTATATAGTCTGATGTGTTGTGGTGTCTACCTAAACACTTCATTTTTAATCGATAACCTGGGTATGATCCACACGTCATTCTTGGGTTTTTGCCTTTTATTGGAGTAAAAGTTGATGAAACCATTTTCAGAATGAGACATTTTGATAGTATTTCTACTTTAAATTTAGTTTTTACTGTGACCATGTTTGATGCTTTATTCATTGTCTAAACAAGGACAATAAAACACACCTGTAAGCTTTATTCTGATTTATTAGGGGGTGGAAAATTATAGGAATAAATAAAAGCCCTTTCGTTTTATAATAGTAAAGACATATATAGCTCACATATATAGCTCGTTTACTGCCATAATACACATTTCACGAGCTCTGAAAACTTTCCATGCTGTCATGCTTGTTTTTCATTTGAAGATATAAGATATTTAATGAATAAAAAAAAAACTGTAATTATATTTGTTATCTGTAATTGTATTGTATAGCTTTTGATATAGTCATAAAGATTTTAGTAGACAAGATATACATTTTGGAAATTAGTAAAAAGAAAGGAGACTTACCTTCTGATTCTAAAATTATCATTTTTTAGTGATTTCTCACTTTATTGACATACTATAATATAACTAACTGACCCAGCAAATTTCATACCGTCAATAAAAGTTTTCTTACCATTTAAACCTTCCCTGGACTTCCACGAATATTTCAAGACTAAAATTAGCCAAATCGGTTCAGCCGTTCTCGAGTTTTAGCGAGACTAACAGAATTGCAATTCATTTTTATTTATAAAGATAATAGCAGTATATGTATAAAATTACTACTCATATTATTATTGGTTTTAACTTTTTTAAAGGAAATCTTGTTTTTTAGAATTTTTGTTAGTTACTGACAAAACAGTAAACATCAATGTTATTGATACAATAAAAAAAAGAAAATAAAGATGAAGACACTTACCAACTTAAAGCTGACTGAACCGCATTGAACAGCATATGGACTTACCTGAACAAAAGAAAACCAATTTTATAACATAAAAATTGCTCCTGTTCATTTTCGTCGGACATGTTCTACGGATGAACTTTCTTGGACACCAATCTATGAACTTATCTCCGACGCAACGGATATATGGCATATCCACCTCTGAGAGCTGCTATCTTTAAATTAAGTCTGTATGCCAGCTAACCTAAAGTCCACCCAAAAGTACTTTGTGAACCGTGAACCATCTAGTCTAGGTTCAAACTAAACTTTTAAAACGTGATAATGTAACTGTGCAAATTTTACACAAAAAATTATCCAAGTAGACCATTCGATAAATGGATAGTACTTACATCTAGATAATTTGAAAAAAAGGTTACCTGCTTAGGCTGCTTATCATCAACTCCTTATTGAATCACACACAAAAAACTCACAACACTATTTTACCAATAATATTAAAATCACTACACAGGTACAATTACAAAGTACTCATGTTCATTTTATGAAGAGAAATATCAAGAAACATAAAATCCCGGAAACAAATTGTTCAAAAAAATATTTAAGGGTAACTATTATCCACGGAAATATTGCAATTGTATGCAATACACTCACTAGTTTAATTTATTTATATACACAATCACTGGATTTTTTAACAAGATCTAAACAAACAGAACATAAAACTTAAAAAACAAAATAAACAAGATTTCTTTGAGGCAGTTTGAGGTTAACATAAAGCGTCGAAGAAATGTCAGCAGTCAATCAAAGTCAAACGTCATTGGTATTGTCATTTGGGTGCGGGACTGGCTAGGGTTGCCATTCTGGACTGTGGTCGTTGTCAGACAAAAATCAACTCAAATGTAGGTTAAAGAAAATAAGTTTGTTTTCTTTCTATTGCGTGACAATAGTAAGTATTATTGCCGAGTAAGTACCTACGCAAACCCGCGGTCTTTAAAACCGTTATTTACGAGTCTTTGTAAAATGCACGACTTATATGTATATATACAAGTGAGTTTGCGTGCGGATTTTGAAAATGACGATATAACTTGATATATTAATGATCTTTTTGTATTTTTGATCAAGTAATCTTAGCATGGAAATGCTTAGAAAAATACAAAAATAACGGTATACCTAACTTGTTTATTTCGACAAATACAGGTTGTTTTAACATTATATTACATTATCTTAAATCTTAATATCGTAATAACGACTTACATTGTAATTTTTTACAAAATTTGAGCAAACTTACACATATTCTAAACGATATGAATTATTCGCAATAGGCTTAAGTAGGAGTTTATTTTTCAGGACTTATAATGGGAGGATTCGTAAACAAAATGCTTTAAATACCACGCTCTTTCCGATATTCTACCTATGGTTGCCCTCTAACTAAAGTACAGTTCGCTCCAAACTTATTGTCCGGGTTGAAGTTGGCACGAGCTAATTTAAACCCGGCCGTAAAAAACGGGGAACGAAAAATATTGGATTACAATAATTTAAAACGACAGATTACGACTTAAGCTTTCGTTTTTATTTATTACTAGCTTCCCGCCAGCGGCTTCGCCCGCGTGGTCTTATAATTTTTTCCCCGTTTTTGCTACATTTTTCATTACTACTCCGCTCCTATTAGTCGTAGCGTGATGATATATAGCCTATGTTACTCGGGGATAATGTAGCTTTCCAAAGGTGAAAGAATTTTTGAAATCGGTCCAGTAGTTTCGGAGCCTATTCATTACAAACAAACAAACAAACAAACAAACAAACAAACAAATCTTTCCTCTTTATAATATTAGAGTATAGACAATCTAATATTTTTCTTTCTCCGGTTTTTACGGCCGGGTTAAAGTTAGCTAGCGCCAACTTCAACCCGGACAATAAGTTTGGCGCAAACTGTAAGTAATGCTATTCTTTAAAATTTCAGATACTTAGTGTATGTCTATGTACCAACCGTGTATCTAAGGCTAATATTCAGAGACGAAGCTAAGCGTAAGTTCATGTAAATCTCGTCTCTGAATATAAGCTTAAGTCTTCTGGTTTCTATCGAGTTCACACCTCTGAATTGGATAGCTTCATCATTAGCTTTTCTTGTTCTTTTCGTGATGATTACTTATTTCTTAATATAATTCTGACACTAGGCATAAGACAATCCTATTTATCCTACAAGTTGTACTTTGATAGTAGTGTTATTTAGCCAACACAACGCTTGTGTTCAACAGTGTTAGGTACCTACATACCTACTTAAGGCAGGTACACATACATGCCGTCTGTCGACTAAGGGCCTGTTTCACAGCTTACTTTACTGATAAGTTCCCGTTAAATTAGTTGGCAGATAATTTCATACAAAGTTTGTTCCATTTATCTCGGCTATATAGAGGTGGTGAAAAAGGCCTTAAGTATTTTCCCTACTTTTTACATTATTTTGCTTTCATCACTAGGTATATGTAAGTAACTGGGAAAAGTCTCGGAGGAAGGTGCCGAAAATATATTTTAGATCATGGAGGTCCTGTGCGCATTCCCCGTGAAACAACCTGTAGAAAACCGACAAGCATGCGACTTGACGTCGGTGGCTCAGGCTAAGCAACTTTTTATTCGTCAGCTCATCATCACCTATTATCCTTTACACAATTAAACAATTTTTTTCACTTAGTGTGATATTACATGGATACTACAGTTTACCTGTACTTTTTAAAGGATATGCTGGGCCTCGGCTTACATTTCCTTTTAGACTCACTCAGTTGAGTCAGTGCCTCAGTGGAATGGAACGCATTTTGAAGTAGTTGTAAACATTTTGCAAATGTCAAACGTCATAACAAATATTATTAAAATATATTATTTGTGCCGCGTTTTTAGAGTCCAAAAGTAACCAAATTTCGAACTTCATTCCGTGAATAATTTATATGAATAGTTTAGAAGACTATCTAAATGACATTACAATAATTACATTCATTCTCATTGATTCTAACCTATAAAGTGTTTTGTGTTTATATTACTGGTTAAATTGTGAATTATATGAAAATTAAGTGTGATGTGTTGTTGTTGTGATTGTGGAAATGAGTGTGTCAAGTGTTGGTGGACCTACGAGTAGCGGAAGGCGGTAAGTAGGTAGTAATAAGATTCGAAAGTTGTCATTATCCTTCTATACCTTGTATATCTTCTAAGTTCTGAAAGGTTCATTATTTGTGTAATTAGGGACAATTAATAAGTAAGAGTAGATACAAATATCAGTAAGTAAATCTTTATTCTCTCAACAATTTGTGTTAATATTGAATATCTTACTCTTTTTTTTTGTTGAATGTCTTTAAATCACCATACTTTTGTTTGTAACAACTAAAATTAAAATTACCTATTAGAACTAACTTACTGCCACAAGTCTGACAGTGGTCACAAGTGTGACTGCTTCACTCAAGGTACCACAAACTGTATGTGGACTTGCACGGTCTACATAGGTGTGTATGTACAGTACATACCTTCTACCTATGTACACCTGTACACCTGTGCCTAAAACTTCGTTCTTCCTAATTGTGTATTTTGTATTGATTATGGTACATTTTATTTGATAATGGTACAAAATTACTAGCTATGTTTTGAAATGGAATCTTAATTATTTTGTCTATTGAATAAGTTCCGCAATCCGTTTTAGAATTACAGCAGACTAATAAGTAAGTATAAGAACTTTGACTAACATTCCGTACTATGGAGATTGTATTTGTATTTATTCCCAAAAAAATGTGCTTTATCTCATATTATTTTCAGAAATAATTTCTTAATTTTCAGGCTGTTCAAAAAATTATATTTCAGGTACCGCTAACATTGCCATGTAACATTTTTATTATTATTTACTTTATAGATCTTAGCGAGTATTTACTTGAGGATTATATAAACAATTGTTTTCCTACAGCAACAGGTTGGCAACACCTATCACTTGAAACTTATTAAAAAAAAATTACTGTGTGCAGGTAATTTCTTTATGTTATGATACATTTTATGGAACAACCTTACAAAAGGCCATACACTTGGCACAAGACAGACCAGTATGGTAAGGAGGTATACAAAAAAAAATACCTATTATAGTCACACCCCTCAGTCATGAGGGTAGCAACTAGGAAGAAGAAGAATTTTTGGAATTATACCATAATAATAAGCAGATGGTATGGATGGTAATGGCATGGTGGTCAGATGGTTGTGAAACATTTTCCTAGACATTTTTTCAGTACTAATCATATAAATTATATTTAAAAAACTGCTAGACAACAGTACAGGGATTACTTTGTGGAAAAAAAAAACACTGAATATTTTAAATACTTATTCCTATGGTATTGCACATATAATATCTATCATATTATAATCTACAAAAGTGCCAACAGCAGTATCCTCACATATGCTGGGCATATAATCTTGAAATTGAGAACACATTTGATAATCCCTGGAAGATATTAAGAATTAGAAAGACTGGCTCTAATCTTGGTCCTGATGATACAACATCATGGTAATTTAATAATCGTTCCGACAGTAAAGGTGCGGTTACACATTTCTATGCTGAAGGTGGAAAACTGAATAAAATTTTTGCAGAACTATTTCTAATGTTGTTTTAGTATTTGCATTATTTTTAGTAATTTTCTGTTTAGCGGCCGACTTCACTGATTGACCATAACTGGGAACAGAAAAGAAATAAAACAAACATAACTATTGTATTGTGTTCCTTTTTTATTATGTCTCAGCAATGATTGCTTCAAAACTGATAGAGATATAATATAGTATGTTAAGTTACAAAAAAAGCTAGAAATCGCGCATAGATATCCAAACCCATGTAAAATATTAAAGTCCAAAACTTGAATAGTCGTAAGTAGCCCTTTTTAATTTGTTTTTAAATAAGTTGTTAAGTAGGCCCGAACTAAGAAAAGGTACCTAATAATGATCCAGTGTTTTAACAAACAATTTTCTTTTCAGTAACTGTTTTCTACCCAGATGAAAAAGGTGTGTATTTTGAAAATATTTGGTTTTTAACTATAAAATTTACAGCATCTTATTCATTTATTTATGCTTAATGTACAGAAATGTACAAATGCGGTCTTAATGCCTTTAAATTTAAATTTATTTATCCTAAACTTACCTATTGTTTTATTGTGTTGAAGCCTTAAAGAGGCAATAGACGTTCGAACTGAATGTACCGATTTTTACTATGTAAAAAACCGGGTAAAAATCGGTTTGATCGCTGATGAACTGGCGTGGCGCGCGGTTTCAAAAGAACGCGTAGTTTTGGTGACACAAGGTGAAAAAGGTCATAAACCCCTTTAAGATTGGGGACAATTATGCCTAGTTTAACAATATTTTCATAACATTTATTTAGGTGTCCGAGCTACGCTAGACCCACTTTTGAGATTACCTCTTGGATTTTCGCAAGTGACAACACTAATACCTCCCCTCTACCCGCTTGTCGCCCCCCCCCGCCCCCGTCCGCTTGAACGTCATCGTGCTGCGCCGGGCGAGTAGCTTCGCTCCTCAGTACGTCTTGGATTTTTTCGAAGTGAACACGTGCGTTGGAACAGTACAGTAGAATTTTTAGTTAATAAAAATACTTCTGTTCCGTACACGGAAACATAATCTAAAGGTAAGTAATTGATATAACTATTTAGTTTCTTCGAAACTAACAAAAACAGGAAAGCCCTGTTAATGTTTTACATTTGCCCGCTCTCAGGACGGCATACCCATAGTTAAAAAGTACCTACACCGCTAAGGAAGGCCCTTAGTTCATTGTAGGTTTACTTCTAATTCGCTCGTCACAGCCGACTGTCGGCTAAGCGCACACCCGACGTCGTCTGCTAAGCAGGCGACGTTCGACGGTCATACAGACGACACGTCGGCTGCCGGCCCGACGGCTGATTAAGAACGACCGCTGCGTGCATTACACCAGCAGAATATATAAACTTATACATAGTACTGCTTACAGATGGAGCAAATTACGATGGGCACACTGACTGAATGGAGACCCCCGACTAAAGAAGAGGCTTTCTTCAACAATATTGTGCAGATTTTGGATGAAGTATTCCCAGATAATTGGAGAGCTTGGGTTATCAACACACCCTCCTACAATGACCTATTCGGGGAACATATCCCCTCGGACTTAGAGTGCAGGTTACGATTTGCCATTCCAACAGTCCGACTGGCAAAGGCTTACAGTACTGAAACTACACTGAGCGAACGTCGCTACAAAAAGATTAAGAGAATCCTATTAACTTGGCCATTGGGTCGAGCTCTGATCTATGCTCCTTTAACAATAATGGCGAAAGTTCATCCGGTACTAGCTCATAATAAATTCAGCGAAACGATCAATATGATAAAAGCCTTACTCATTTCACGCCAGGAGGCGTCAGAAATATTGAAAAAAGAGGCTAACATTGAAACATCATCCAATTCCAATAGCTCAAAGGCTTCTAAGCGCAGTCACAGCCCAGAGCCTCCTGCCCCCGCTAAAGAACCAAGGATCAGTGAATTTATGGCACAACAAAACTTTATTTTAGAAAAGCTCTGTTCTATAGCGCAAACCACGAACGAAAACGTGAGACTAATTCTCCAAAAAGATTCCCACTCCGTCAATTCTTCCCAAGGCACTTTAACGCCAATCCCAGACTCTAACAAGAGTTTTGATGGAGATACCTCTGCTCCACAAATCGAGGAGGATAAATGGTATGCACCGCCCCTCATTACCGAACCACAGCAGAACGGGTACTTGGATGGACAGGATGTGGATGATGAACCCTTGCAAGATTTTAATCCTGGAACGAAAGAAACCGAGGCCAAAATTACAAAAGCAGATGATATGCTGGTAAAACAAGGAGTCGATTGCCAAAGATTCAACTCTGAAAACTGGCAAAACATACGGTATGCTGAAGTCCAAAAACAATTCCAGGCATCGCCGGCTTTCACCGCCTTAAAAGTAAATAGCAATCTAGCTACAGTGACTCCTCCCTGGCAACTCGTATCAGTGTTGGAAAAGATGGACTTATGTCTTGGTGCAGTCACACACGGTCTTTTGCAACAGCGTCGAACTTTCCAACTGATTTATGAAGATGCACCAGCTCCAGTAAAGGCATATATCAGTAAAAAATTTTTAGACCCTCAGTCAGAATTTCGAAAATGTTCTGATTCCCTCCTGCAATATGGCTGTGGAAAACGCGCTGAAGTTATTCAACAAAGAAGAGCTTTATACAAACCACAAAATAAAATTTTGGGGGACCTGCTCCATGCAATACCGCCCTCAGAAACTTATATTTTTGCTGAACCCCAACTTTCGGAACTTGTGAAAGAGCAGGGCGGCATTGCGAAGCTTTTTCCCGGAAAATTCCGAAAAGCTACACCTGCCTCAGCGACGACAACAAGACCTTATAGAGACAGACGTCCTCAACCCCCGACGTCAGAAGCTAAGGAGAGATTTCGACAAAATATCCAAAACAAAAATATGGCACCTCGGAAACCGGAAAGATCTCGGTACCAGACTAAACGAAATCCCGATAAGCGGAGTAGAAATAAAAAATACTAAATTCCGCGCAGGGCAGGTCCGTAAAAACCTTAATACCTGGGAAACACTTGGGGCACCGAAAAATATTTTATCAATTTTATCAGGGTATCGGATACCATTTGCTACTCGTCCTCCAACATACAGATTCAGTTATGAAACTTGTTTACGTTATCAAACAAAAACTTCTGCGGCAATGTCCCAAGAAATAGAAAAAATGCTGCAGTCAGGTGCGGTCAGAAAGTGTAACAAAAAATCCGGCTTTCTATCTCCTTTATTCTTGCGTCAAAAATCTGACGGTTCCAACCGTCCTATATTTGATTTGAGAAATCTGAATCGCTATTTACGACTGCAAAAGTTTCGTTTGCTTAACCATTTTAGAATACCGCTCTGCTTAAACACCTCAGATTTCATGACAAAACTAGACTTATCACAAGCCTACTTTCACATACCTATAGCCAATGCACACCGGAGATTCTTAGCTTTTGCTTACAAAAACAAGATCTATGAGATGACGTGTCTACCCTTTGGCTTAGCTACCGCTCCTTGCACCTTTTCAAACATTTCTAATTGGCTGGCTAATCATTTCAGGAAAGAAGGCATCCGCATCATAGTGTACCTGGACGACTTTTTGATTATGCACACAAATCCAAATGTGCTGTCACAGCAGACACAACTGGTACTACAACATCTTGTGAACTTGGGTTGGTGTGTGAATCTAGAAAAATCAATCACGATTCCTACAAAAATAATAGAATACCTAGGAATTGTATGGAAAACAGACCAAAACCTCAAATGCCTTCCATTGCTCAAAACTCAAAAAATTATCAGTCTACTAGAGATTACTCTAAAGAGAAATTGGTGGACATGGCTCAGCGCAAAAATCATTTTAGGGAACCTCAACTTTGCGTCATTCGTCGTTCCGCTGGGTCGACTTCATTGCAGACCTATCCAAATAGGAGCAAATTCACTCCCAAAGGACAGGAAAAACAAGAAATTTCGCATCCCAAAATATGTAGCAAAAGAACTTCAGTGGTGGTTACATCACGCCGACGAAACATCACCTATTCACCACAAAGATCCAACAGTATTCGTAACGACAGATGCTTCAGACCAAGGATGGGGAGCCACAGTCAACGACATGAGCTTAAGCGGTACATGGACTATCAATCAACAATCGTGGCACAGCAATCGGAAAGAATTGTGGACTCTAAAAGTAGTCCTTCAAGAAGTGGCATACGATTACAGGGGCCAGACAGTCCTAACACAAACAGACAACCGATCTGTGGCAACATATGTCACCAAAGAAGGGGGGACAAAATCTTTAAAACTTCTACAATTAACAAACGACATACTCGAGACAGCACAGCAACATCAAATACACTTAATTGTCCGATATCTACCAGGGAGATACAATCTATTAGCCGACAGCCTCTCCAGATTTCGCCAAGCTCCAGAATGGACATTGTCGAAGCAGATAATACAAACTTTATTCGAAAAATGGGGCACTCCACTGATAGATCTCTTTGCCAGCTCACAATCAGCAGTGGTGAGGGAATACGTGAGCGAAGATGCTCGAGATCCAAGTTGTGTATTTGTGAATGCCTTCAGCAAAATATGGCACTACAGACTCGGCTGGGTCTTTCCTCCACCGTCACTCATACCGCGAGTCTTACGACATCTGGAAAAGAGCTCGGGCACGTATTTACTTGTCGTACCGAATTGGAAAAAGACCTTCTGGAAAGCAGAACTGAAACAGAGAGCATTGAGCCCCCCATTTACGATTCACAACGTGCGTCGACATTTAATAGATCTTCAAACCGGGAAGCCCCCACCAGCTGCGGAGAAGCTGTGTTTGCAGGTCTGGAGGGTTCGGGCTGGACCCGTTTAGTGGAGTCTTGGAAAAAAGGAGATATAAATCTTCTAGAAACCTCCTGGCGGCAATCTACCCTGAAGACATACAAGAACGCCTGGGAAAGGTGGCGATCATGGTGTCAAGGCAAGTGTCCAGTTGACAACCCAGAACCTGGTGATCTTTCAAAATTCATTTGTTACCTACACAATGAAGTTAAACTAGCGCCTAGTACGATTGCGGTACACAAGTCGGTTGTGGCCACGTTTGCAAACCCGGAGAAATCAGACGCAATTTCTGGACACCCACTTGTTAAGCAAGTAATGAAAGCAATAGCTCTAACAAAACCTCCACCTCACAAACCTTCGACTTGGGAGGTAAGCACTTTAATTGAATATCTTCAACATTATAATATTAATGTTGATAGCATATTTCAAACATCACGGCATGTTGCAGCAATCCTACTTCTCTGCACAGGAAGACGGGTACATGACCTTACGTTACTGGACATCAGCCCAGAGTTTTTCTCTAACAAGGATGATCACGTCATATTATGGCCTAAATTCGGGTCTAAAACTGATTCTGCAACATACCGGCAAGCTGGTTGGCGCCTTTTAAACGATGGTCCAGAAAGGCTCAACCCGGTATTGTGGATTAACAGACTTGTAACTTTATCACAAAAGCGACGAAAAGCGAGGCTAAACCTTACAAACTTGTTTATCACAACAAGAGGTAAAGTTAATGCAGCCTCTAGATCAGTTATTGCTGGATGGATCAGGACCCTTTTCCGAGAGGCCAATATTCAAGATTCTCCTGGCAGCTTTAGAGCTGCAGTCAATTCTGACAGGTGGCTCAATAATAATATGAACATTGACGACATTCTGACAAGAGGCAACTGGAGGAGCAAAGATACATTCCTCAAATTTTATTTTAAGGAGATCCGGCGGAATGAAAACGAGAACTCAGACGGTCCTAATCTCACGAGGCTATTTTCACCTGTCTGATTAAAAGTGGCATTAGAATTTCGAAGTTTATAGTTTTAGTATCTAGTTATAAACCTAAGTTTATAAACACACAATCAAGAGTTATTGGTACGTTTTTGTTAGATCTGTTTTTTTTGATTAATTAATTCTTATTAAATTGCTACAAAAATACAAAAGTATTTTCACTTTTAAGTAATTACCTTCACCAATCCACCCGCACACAGTTATTAACAAATCGCTCACAGTACGTCATGTGGCGCCGGCAGAGAATAAACACGTCTCAAAAGTGGGTCTAGCGTAGCTCGGACACCTAAATAACACCGTTTTCCCCCCGAAGGGAAGAAAACGAATATTTAGGTTCCAGCGTAGCTAGACCCACTAAATTATCCGGCCTTGCCGGCTTGAGAGTGTACTGAGGAGCGAAGCTACTCGCCCGGCGCAGCACGATGACGTTCAAGCGGACGGGGGCGGGGGGGGGGGGCGACAAGCGGGTAGAGGGGAGGTATTAGTGTTGTCACTTGCGAAAATCCAAGAGGTAATCTCAAAAGTGGGTCTAGCTACGCTGGAACCTAAATATTCGTTTTCTTCCCTTCGGGGGGAAAACGGTGTTATTTACGTTATTTTCTGTCATAATGAACTTCAAGGAATTTTCGCAAAACTATTCCTTTCCGCTATGTATGTCAAGCTTGATGAATCTGACATCACAATACCTACTCTTCCTGTATTTCATTTTAGCATTGCTTAGGAGTCCCATGTTGGTATATGTTGATATTGTCAGCGTGGAATACGCGTACCAACCACAGTCTTAGCCCGGCAACACACCGTCTAAAAAAACTCACAAAAAAAAATTATCGTGACGACCGTTCACACTTCGATAGCGGATGGTCTTTCTCTGATTTTGGGCTTAGGAACATTCAGTCATGCTTGACAAAACAATGCGATTCTCTCTTTTACAGTCCGACCAACATTCGTGAACTACCGGAACGGAATCGTTATGCTCTTAGATGGTTATACCTACAGCAAGTCCAACAAACTGAACTGGTACTGCTCTCGCAGGGTCTCTTGCAATTGCAAGGCGAAGGTCAAGCTGACGGCAGACGCGAAGTATGTGGAGAAGCTGATGTACACACACGATCATATTAGGGAGAACTATGTTGTATCTAACAACGGGAATTTAATTAAACTTACATAATGAAAAAAAAATACAATAATTGTAATAAACTAGTAACTATGTTTCAAATATTATTATGATTTAATTGTTATCATTGTTGATAGAGTAGTGTAAAAAGATGTACGTGGTTCTTGTCGAAAGATATGGTGATTGAAAATCTTTTTTACTTTGGAATTGTAATCAGTGCAAGAGGAGTATCGTTTATCTTCATATTGTTATAACAAATTAAAGTTGTGAATATTATATTTTATGTAGCCTAATTTTCTATTTATATGCTTGTAAAAACTTAATATCAAGTTTCCAATTTTATTATTATTAGGATAATAAATGTTACTAATTTGCTTTATCGTTTTATTATTTACAAGCATCTGGTCTATTCTGTAATTTTATCTAAATGGTAAATTTTTTGCTGCTTTCTATCTTCCATTTCATGTATCCCTTTCTTTATATTTTTAATTAAGGACTTACTTAAACTATTTACAGAACTTGAATACACATTCATACCGACAAATCGAAGCAAAGGCAATTACTTATTAATGCTAAACGGTTACACATACTCCCAAATTAACCATAGCAGTCACTACCTATGTTCGAAGAAGCAGTCCGGCATTAAATGTCGGGCTAAAGTTAAGTTGGGCAGTGATGGGGCGATCGAGAGTGGTATCTATATCCATAGTCACCCCCCACCCCAGTATGTCAAGACATCGTCTGGTGACTATGTTAAAATATCTTCAGAATAATAAAATTATAATATTTAAAACGACAACGTAATCTTACAATTTACTAGGTATTTATATTCTGCAGTCAAAGTCAATCTATATATTTTTATAGTATTAAGTACCTAATTCTATAATTTTTATATTCTAACTAGATTATGCTCACAACTTCGTCCGCGTGGAAGTCAAAAATGTTTCCAATGAGATTTTTAATTGTTTTTTTTAGGTTATTAATTTTGATAAAACATAAATAATTAATAATTAAAAATGTTTGAATACTTATAAAATATAACAATCTTTATGATTTTGTAGGGATTTAAGGGTTAAAGAAGCATGAAAATAAAATAAAAATTTGATACATTATGTATTTTATGAATATGAAGCTCGGTCTTTGATCTGATGTAAGTTACATGGGGTTATTATCTATTATGTTTTTACAACGAAATAGAAATATTACACCTGCCACAGTATTTCTTTGTAACAATATTTTTTGTTTTTTCTTCGGATGCTAGAATCAACAGGCTACTCTGTGCGCTTACTCTGGAGCATGCCACATACTCTGCCCGGGAGAAGCAGCTTTCCCTCAGATCTACTCCCGCTACCAAGAGTTTGACTTTCAGCTTTGTTTATGGTCATTGTAAAGCAGACTTTGATGAGAAACTGCAGTCTTTTGAATTCAAAGGGGGTAATTTGATGGTGTTAGTGATTCCACTAACACCATCAAATTACCCCCTTAGGAATAAATACAGACTCTACTCGAGAACAACTGGTCAGTATAGTTGACTCGATTACATTGCGATTATTTGCGATGCATGTTTTCACTTGAAATCTGGTGCCATGTGCATAATTTTAGTGGATTTATATTCCGCAGCAACATTACTCGGGCGCTAACACAAAATTTTAATGTGTTCCACCATTTCTTATTTAAAAAAACGGGTCTGAGAACTGTCCACAAATGAGACCGCTTTACGCGGTTTTACTTCTGAGCTCTACTGGTAAAGTCTGTCGGAAATCGCCTGCTGACAATACAGTAATCCCCTTTAAGAGCCATAGTACTCACATACCAAACTTCTGCCATAGTACTTTGTTTGGGTATATTGCAGAGTGGGGTTTCGGTTTTATGAAGACGAGAAAAACTGAACGCAGTTTACCAGTGCAGTTTTACCTCCTTCCATCAGCGTGGCAGCAATTCCGGACGATGCGACCGCTAAGGCGATATCACGATTGCTTCTGACTTACCGATGTTAAACTCAATAAAAGTCTTACCTGTTACACCAGGAGCACTAAAAAAAAGATATCACTACGTATTATTATACTGGAATTTATAAAATCTTTGTTTATTGAATAAAGATCCTTCACTACTTGACATTATTTACTGCTGAGGACATCTCATGTGTCAAAATTTTATTTTAATCTAATTAAATTAAAAAACACTAAGTAGTATTGATATCAACTTCGAAGCAAAATAACTGTTAACCCCTTTTTAACCCAGTTAGGGGATGAATTTCAATAAAATACGAAACACTTCTTCCTTCAATTCTGTTATAGAATGTTTATGCATTATTTGAAGTAGATTGGACCAAGGAATCACGTTGTCCCATACAAAATTTGTCCCCCTATTCAACATCTTAGGGGTAAAATTTCGGAAAATCCTTCCTTATCGGATGCCTACGTCATACAAAGAACACACCCTCCAAGTTTTAGGTGTCTACGATCAGCGGTTTAGGCTATGTGTTGATCCGCCAGTGAGTCAGTCAGTCATTCAGGACAAAGCATTTTATATGTATAGATGTTGTATATAAATACTAGACTTATACTAAGTACTACTATTATATTTACTACTACTATATTTTTTACGTAGCTTCTTTTGTAACCCATGCTGAGCCAAGGCCATTTTTTTTAATTGTTTCCATTTTAATTATACTGAAAATGTTTATTATAGACGATGTATATTAACTGTAGATGTACTCAATAGAGAAAGAAATAAAATGAGTATTTAATCAGGTTCCCTTTTTTCTTTTCTTATGAGGACCCTAATATTTGTGATGGGTGACCCTTATCGAGTAATGCTGAATTTATTTCAGCATTAGCCTCGTTATTCGATAACTTTTAAAGAATGGGGTACAACAGTATCATAAGTAAAAAAAATAATAGTTACCAGTACCTACATCACATTTTATTTAAAATAAATCAAAATAGTTCATTTTAGGACTCCAATACAAGTAAGTCCCGACGCGGAAAGGTTAAGATATATTGATGTTGAACGGCTACAGCTTTTGGCAAGATCACAATAGAAACACGTACTATAATTGTTCTAGAGTAGAGAGTAGAGTATAAGATGCAGGGGTATCGTGAAAGTTGACAGTTCTGGTAACGTCACAGTGGATATCACGGACCTCTACCACGAACCACCACGGATTAAGATAGTGCCTAGAAAATAATTGTATATATTTATTTTTCTATTTTATTACTAAGTTGGCAAATAATATTAGTAATGAAGTTTGTTGTTTCAAAAAGTTACAGATTTTTAGCTTACAAGATAAAGTTAGTATACAGTTTTTGTTACAGCTACATTTATTTATTTCCAGAACTTAAATATGACCTGATCCCTACACTAAAGGGTAAATATCTTATTATGCTGAATAAGTATACGTATTCGCAACATAATCGGACATTTAGCTATTACTGTTCGCGTAAAGATGCTGGATGTAAGGCGAGAGTAAGACTCTATCACACTGGTAAAATCGAAATAGTCAACGAGGAACACAGTCATGCACCACCGAACTATATAAAAACGCCTGCAGGAGATTATATTAAAGTTTAGAATAAATCGTCCTATGATTAAGTATTAAAAATATTAATTTCTTTTGCGGCAAACCAAATTATAATGTGCAATTTTTATAAGATTGGATAATATCGATCTTGTAATAAGACTAATCGCGTGCATTTTCATTATTGAAATATAATTAAGAAATTAATATTTAGCTTTTAATTAATTGATATGATTACATAATTAAATAAACACAAAATAAAACTACAGCTGTCCTATAGATATCTGACGATTTAAGTTTGTTGTATTTTTTAAATAATTTGTATTTAATTTACAATAAAGTAATAATTTTATTCTATCTTTGTTTTTGATCTGTAGTTATTGTTGAATCCATATTCTTTAGTGTACAGTGTACACACATAATATATAGTAGTAATAAAAGAACATAATATAAAATACTTTAACCATCTACAAAGGTGAGCTTGAAACTCCAAATTAAATTTTCTGCAAGCAATGGGTATGTTTGTGTACAATATTTAAAAAATAAAAAAAGTTATTGAATAAAATAGAAACAATATGTAAATAAACTGAATAACTATTATTCCATTAAGAATAATTTAAGTTTAATTTTATTTATCTCATCATAAATTGTTGATCATAAATTATTACATTATTTTACTTTTTTAAACCTTTAATAAAGGACTTGTTCATGAATATTTCAGTTATATTCTTTGGATAAAACGAAATTAGTAGTAGAGTAGAACTAAAAAGTATTGGTTTTTGTTATATTTAATTGCCTTTATTTATTTCCAGAACTTCAATATGAACTAATCCCTACACTAAAGGGTAAATATCTCATTATGCTGAATAAGTATACGTATTCACAACATCACCAGACAGTTAACTATTACTGTTCGCGTAAAGATGCTGGATGTAAGGCGAGAGTAAGACTCTATCACACTGGTAAAATCCAAATAATCAGAGAGGACCACAATCATGGACCACCGAATTATATAAAAACGCCTGCTGGAAATTATATTAAAGTTTAGAATAAAATTGTCCTCTGATTATTAAATATTAGGTATAATTAATTTATTTTGCAACAAACCAAATTGAATTCGATGTGCATTTATTTAAAATATATGTAGGTATAAATTGGAAGTTGTTTTATCCTATTGATTAAAAAGTGACATTAAAATGACTGAATTGAATTGTTTTTATTAAAATCTATCAGTTATAAGTATTCCTTTAATAAATCGAAATAATAGTTAAAGAAAATAAACATTAGACAGAAAACCCGAGTGGAAAGTATTGGTATCGCAACGTTTATGTTACAGTTACATTTATTTATTTCCAGAACTTAAATATGAGCTAATACCTACAATAAAGGGTAAATATCTCATTATGCTGAATAAGTATACGTATTCGCAGAATCATCAGACAATTAGTTATTACTGTTCCCGTAAAGATGCTGGATGTAAGGCAAGAGTAAAACTCTATCAAACTGGTAAAATCGAAATAGTCAACGAGGAACACAGTCATGCACCACCGAAATATATAAAAACGCCTGCAGGAGATTATATTAAAGTTTAGAATAAATCGTTCTATGATTAAGTATTAAAAATATTAATTTCTTTTGCGGCAAACCAAATTATGATGTGCAATTTTCATAAGAATAGATAATATCGATCTTGTAATTAGACTGGATCGCGCATTTTCATTATTGAAATATAACTAAGGAATTAATATTTAGCTTTGTATTACTTAACAAAGATGTAATTAATACGATTATACCTGTAATTTAATAAACAAAATGAACCTTACTAATATTATAAATGCGAAAGTAGCTCTGTCTGTCTGTCTGTCGCGCTTTCAAATAATTTGTATTTACAATAAAGTAATAATTTTATTATATTTTTCTTTTTGATCCGTCGTTTTTGTTGAATCTTTATTCTTTATTGTACACACGTATAAAATATGTAGGTAAAAAAAAGAAAATAATAATTATAAATACTTTAATCTTCTACAAAGGTGAGCTCTACCAGCGAACCTTTGAGTAATGCTTCGGTAGTGATAGCAGGGGTATGTGTACAATATTTAAAACTAAAAAGTTACAAAAATAAAATAGAAACAATAAATAAACTGAATAACTATTATTCCATTAAGAATAATTTTTATTTCATTTTAGCGGGTTTACTGTCTGTCCATGATTCAATTAATTATTATATTATGTACCTTTTTTAATCCTTCGAAAAAGACAAGACTTGTTTGTGAATATTTCAGTTATATTCTTTGGATAAAACGAAATTCTAAGACCCGAGTAGAACTAAAAAGTAATGTTTTTTTGTTAAATTTACCTAATTGTCTTTATTTATTTCCAGAACTTCAATATGAACTAATCCCTACACTTAAGGGTAAATATCTCATTATGCTCAACAACTATACGTATTCGCAACATCAACAATCGAACAATTATTACTGTTCGCGTAAAGATGCTGGATGCAAAGCTAAAGTAAAACTCGATCAAACTGGTAAAATCGAAATAGTCAGAGAGGAACACACTCATGTACCACCGAACTATATAAAAACGCCTGCTGGAAATTATATTAAAGTTTAGAATAAATTAATGATCCTGTGATTATTAAAAATATTAATTTCTTTTGCAGCAAACCAAATTATGATGTGCAATTTTCATACGAATAGATAATATCGATCTTATAATAAGACTGGATCGCGCATTTTCATTAGTGAAATATATTTACAAAGATGTAATTAAAACGATTATACCCGTAATTTAATAAACACAATGATCCTTACTAATATTATAAATGAGAAAGTGGCTCAGTTTGTCTGTTTGTCTGTCGCGCTTTCACGACAAAACTACTGAACCGATTTAAATGAAATTTGGTACAGAGATAGTCTAGAGCCTGAGTAAAGACATATGCTACTTTGTATTGCGAAAAAAGGGCTCTAAGGGGTTAAATAGGGGATAAAAGTTATAAGAAAAACCCAGACCACGCGGGCGAAGCCGCAGGCGGAAAGCTAGTATAAAATAAAACTAGAGCTGTCCTATAATAGATATCTGATGATTTAAGCTTGTTGTATTTTTCAAATAATTTGTATTTGCAATAATATACTTAATAATTTTATTATATTTTTGTTTTTGATCTGTCGTTTTTGTTGAATCTTTATTCTTTAATTTACACACGTATAAAATATATATAGGTAAAAAAAGAATATAATAATTATAAATTCTTTAATCTTCTACAAAGGTGAGCTTAATACTCCAAATTCAATTTTCTGCCAGCAATGGGTATGTGTCAAGTTGTACCAACGCTGATCAACCGATCTGAAAGGTTAGGCTTCACTTGCCGCGGTCAGTCTGTGGATGGTTGACCATTCTTAACATATCGAGACCCCTCCGTGCCTCGGACAGCACGTAAAGCCGTCGGTCCCGGCGTCGGCGTTGGTTGTCATACGAACACCTATGACAATCGTTAGTAGTAGTCAGAAACTTAAAAAGCATGACAACCAGCCTTTCCATCGAATATCGGTATTGCCCAGAAATTGGGTTGCGGAGGTCTGATGGCGGTCGCTCCCAACATGGTTGGGAAAAGGCTAGGAAGAAGGAAGAAGAATGGGTATGTGTATGTACAATATTTAAAAACTATAAAAAAGTAACAAAATGTAAATAAACAAATAGAAACAATATGTAAATAAACTGAATAACTATTATTCCATGAATAATTTTAGTTTCATTTTAGCGGGTTTAGTTTCTGTCCATCAATCAATTATTCATAAATTATTACATTATGTAACTTTTTTAATTCTTTGGAAAAGGACTTGTTCATAAATATTTCAGTTATATTCTTTGGATAAAATTAAATTAGTAGGTTGGGAATAATAAATATGAGACCGAAAACCCGAGTAGAACTAAAAAGTATTGGTTTTTGTTACATTAATTGCCTTTATTTATTTCCAGAACTTCAATATGAGTTAATCCCCACCAAAAAGGGTAAACATCTCATTATGCTTAATAAGTATACGTATTCGCAACATCAACTATCGAACAGTTATTTCTGTTCGCGTAAAGATGCTGGATGTAAAGCTAAATTAAAACTCTATCAAACTGGTAAAATCGAAATAGTCAGAGAGGAACACACACATAAACCACCGAACTATATAAAAACATCTACTGGAGATTATATTAAAGTTTATTGTAGAACCTATGAAAAATGAAATACTTAACATTTATTTGTACTGACAGAAAGGCTTTCAAATGTTTCGATTCGATTTTGCTAAAATGAAATTTAATCTGGTGGTCTCTTTTAATTACGTTTAGATCTTAATGGGCATTATAATGATTTATAATTTAACCTTAGAAAATTTTAGAAAATTATGTGTACCTTTTAATTATATATACCAATCTTGGTTATTTTTAAGTTAGAATTTAATATTGTCTAATGTAATTAATATACTCACCTAAAGTGTACACACTATTACTACAATTACTGGTCAATGTTATGTACACCGTAAGTGTCATACATATCAGATATAAAATATTCTGTAACATTAGCATAACAATTGTAACAATATGTATGATATTGTGGTTGTACTAAAAGAAAGACAAAGAAACTTACTTAACACAGCACTAGACACACATTTTAAATAATAAAAGCAACAAAAACAACAAAGAAACGAAAAATAATATAATATTTAAATAATACCTACTCAGTGTGCCTCGCGGCCGCGCCAAATAGGCCCAGTTCAATATTATGTCAGGCCACTAGTGCTTGACGCTGATTTTCAACTGAGCCATTGCGAGGTGTCACAGATGAATAAATCAGACGTGTAAAATTATGTAATACTACTTAATAATAAATGAATAAATAAATAAATTATTATTTTGCGAAGTTGTGATACCTAGTTTTATAAATAGAATACCATAGATCAAATTATATTGAGGCTCAATCAGATATTAACGATACTTCTGTTTGTAGTTTCTTAGTTATAAAGAACAATAAGAAACAATATAGAGGATTGAGGCAAATATGCGTGCATGTGTGTGATGAGAGTAAGCATATGTGTGATAGTGTAAGGATGTACTCTGGGTGTGTGTGAGTTCATTTGATTGTTATTAATTACCTAACAGAAATAGCAACAGAATCTTGGTTTAAATGTTGTGATTATAGTATTAATCTTAGACTGAACTGAATTAAGTTTTTAATAATAAATTAATATTTTAGTATCCTTTTTATGTTTGAATTCATGTTTTACCTACCTGGCTATCTTAACATCTGTATATACTTTTATCAATGGCAACTTTATTAAATTTTCAGAGCTTGAATACAAATTTATACAGACAAGTTATCGTGGAAAGGAGAATCACTTATTAATGTTAAACGGATACACATTCTCCCTGCATCGGGGCAAGCTCTTCCGATGTTCGAAGATGCAGTCCACTTATAAATGTCGGGCTAAAGTTAAGTTGGGCAGTGATGGAGCCATCGAGAGGATTATCTATACCCATAGCCATCCCCCACCCAAGTATATTAAGACATCTTCTGGTTTTTATGTTCAAATCAAGTAACGTATTTCATTTTGTTTCACTGCTCTCCTCCATGGAGGACTTGTACTCCATGAGGTCACCAAACCTCTTGACAAGAGGCAAGCAGTCCTGTGTGCATTGGCTGAGAACTGTGATGAAGCTGCACACAAGAAGCTTATCCAGGCTCTCTGCAATGAGCACCAGATCCCACTTGTGAAGGTGGACAAAAACTAGAAGCTCGGTGAATGGGCGGGTCACTGCAAAATTGACAAGGACGGCAAGGCCAGGAACATTGTCGGCTGCTCATGCGTTGTTATCAAGAAACGCCAGCTTTGGACGTGCTCACACACTACCTGAAGTATTCAAGCTAATTATTTACCTAGTGTAGTTAAAGTTAAATAATAACAATTGGTGGAATTTTGATTTCTTGCTTTAATCTAAAAAATCGTCGTCCTCGCCTGACATCTAAATTACGAGAGAAATATATTTTAATGGTAATATTTTTTTAATAAAGGAAAATATCGACTGGCGGACAGGACTCAAACCTGTGTCTTCTGGTTAAATACACCAGACGCTATGACCACTAAGCCACCGCGTCCTACTCGCCAAGTTGAAATCTTCCTTCACATTCTAAATTTATGTCTCAAGGTGACGTTAGACGTTAAAAAAATGGTATTCTTAGCAAGGAAAATGCTTTTTCTTGCTAGAAAATTACAAGTACAATTTTTTAACAATCCGTGGTGGACGTATGTCTTTATAGCGGTGCCACAATACCAAGCCATTTATCTATAGGTCTTGCGAGCTTCCCACTACTCTACTTCTGCTTCATCTGTCAATATCGTAAGTTTTAAACAGAATATACAAGATAAACAATACATTTTAAGAACCTACTCAATGGTTTCTTAAAATCACTAATTATAAATACCTACCTAAGAAGTCAAAAAACAAAGTTTATCAGAGTAATGTAAAATTTCTTAGTTATTTTTCCGATTAAAGTTGTATGGCGGTCGTTAGCTCTAAGAATTGAAGGGAAGGTATCGTGTAAAATAATTAAGCATTCAATTATTTCCAGAACTTCAATATGAGTTTATCCCCACTCCAAAAGGTAAACGGCTGATAATGCTGAACAGATATACGTACTGGCAACAACAAATGACAAGCAGTTATTACTGTTCGGGCAAAAACAACGGATGCAAGGCGAAATTAAAACTTGATGAAACTGGGAAAATCGAAATCATAAGAGACGTACACAACCATGCACCGCCGAACTACATGAAAACAGCTTCTGGAGCGTATATTAAAGTTTAGATTAAATTATCCTTTTAATTTTAATAAAGTAGAGTAAATGAGTAGAAAGTATGAAAATATTTCTATTAAAATTTTAATTTAATTATTTTCTGAAAACTTCATAATAACAGTGACGATAAGTACGGTAATTTATATGCCATGTATAATGTACACATAGGAGCAAATAAATCGATCCCTCGATCTTAAAACGATCATTCCATTAAAACCGTCAGTTATTTTCAGAACTTCAATATGAGTTTATCCCTACTCCAAAAGGTAAACGTCTGATAATGCTGAACAGATATACGTACTGGCAACAACAAATGACAAGCAGTTATTACTGTTCAGGCAAAAAAAACGGATGCAAGGCGAAATTAAAACTTGATGAAACTGGGAAAATCGAAATCATAAGAGACGTACACAACCATGCACCGCCGAACTACATGAAAACAGCTTCTGGAGCGTATATTAAAGTTTAGATTAAATTATCCTTTTAATTTTAATAGAGCAGAGTAAATGAGTAGAAAGTATGAAAATATTTCTATTAAAATTTTAATTTAATTATTTTCTGAAAACTTCATAATAACAGTTCATAATAACAGTCAATAATAAGTCCGGTAATTTATATGACATGTATAATGTACACATGGGAGCAAATAAATCGAGCCACTCGATTTTAAAACGATCATTCCATTAAAGCCTTCAGTTGTTTTCAGAACTTGAATATGAGTTTATCCCCACTCAAAAAGGTAAATACCTGATTATGCTGAACAGATATACATACGCGCAACACCAAATGACAAACAGTTATTACTGCTCGGGCAAAAACAACGGATGCAAGGCGAAATTGAAACTTGATCAAACTGGGAAAATCGAAATCATCAGACACGTACATAATCATGCTCCGCCGAAGTACATGAAAACATCTTCTGGGTTGTATGTTAAAATTTAGAATAAACTATCCTTATAATGATTTGAACATTAAATGAATGGATATTAAAAAAATAATGACCTTAAGTAAACTATTTTCTGAAAACGTCTGACTATAAGTCCTGAAATGTATATTATTATGCAATGTGTGATAATATCTGTAAAAAAATATTCTAACAGACCAGTCGCGTGCTCTTCTCTTGAATTGTTGATTAACCCACAACAACCGATACAACTCATTCCTAGCGACTTTTTTTAAATACTCAGCTAATGGTGAGTAGCTATTGTTTACTGTTGCCACACTCTACTCTTACCAAAATTGACCCCTTCGCGACTAATAATTTAAAAAGATCATTCGATTAAAGCCTTCAATTATTTCCAGAACTAGAATATGAGTGTATCCCCACTAAAAAACGTAAACATCTGATAATGCTGAACCGTTATACATACGCGCAACGACAAATGACGAAGAATTATTATTGCTCAGCCAAAAACAAAGGATGCAAGGCAAAATTAAAACTTGATCGAACTAAGAAAATCAAAATGATCGAAGATGTACACGATCATGGACCGCCCAACTACGTAAAAACATCTTCTGGGGCATATATTAAAATTAGGAATAAATTATCCTTTTAATTTTAATAATAAATTAAGTAATAGAAAGTTAGAAAATATTGTTTTATTTCTGAAGACGTCATACGATAATGATGATAATATATCCCATGGATATATTATTGTTATTGTTTGGGACTGTTTCATAAAACTCACTAAATTTGTAACTACTATTACCAAAAAGGAAGTCAAAGTAAGCATTTTTGTTCCGGCTTCGCCACTGCCTACCTTATGATTTTAGTTTTAGGATTTAGAATTTCTATGATTTTTTTATTAATGCCTTTAATTATTTCCAGAACTTGAATATGAGTTTATCCCTACTCTAAAAGGTAAACATCTGATAATGCTGAACCAATATACGTACTGGCAACAATTAATGACAAACAGTTATTACTGTTCGGGCAAAAACAACGGATGCAAGGCGAAATTAAAACTTGGTCAAACTGGGAACATCGAAATCATCAGAGATGTACACAACCATGCACCGCCGAACTACATGAAAACAGCTTCTGGAGCGTATATTAAAATTAAGAATTCAACAAACTTTTAATTTTAATAAATTAACAGATAGTTAAAAAAAATGTGTTATTTCTGAAGGCGTCATACGACAATGATGATAATTTTATTTTAAGCTTCCCGCCAGCGGCTTCGCCCGCGCGATCTTATAATTTTTCCCCCATTTTTGCAACATTTTTCATTACTACTCCGCTCCTATTAGTCGTAGCGTGATGATATATAGCCTATAGCCTTCCCCGATAAATGGACTATCTAACATGGAAAGAATTTTTCAAATCGGTCCAGTACTTTTTGAGTTTATTCGTTACATACAAAAATATAAATCTTTCCTCTTTATAATATTAGTGTAGATTATATCTCATGGAAACATTATTAGGGATTGTTTCATCACCTCTCAGCAAGTTCCGTTTAATTATTTAACAGAGAGAAACAAATTTTGTTTCATATTTTTATTTATCCGGCAGTTTGCGGCTATCCAGAGGTTGTGAATCAGACCCTTACTTAACATTGTTTATAAAAAAAATATGACAGAGAAGTCTCGTGCCCTTCTCTTCAAACGTGTTGCCTGGCAAAAAATCCATACAACTCAATAACTACCGACTTCTTTTTATATAGTCACCACATTCTAGACTACTGTTACCAAATAGCATGTCAAAGTAAACATTTTTTGTTCCGTTTTCGCCTTTTACCAAAATTCCATCTCCGTCACTGCTACCTTAAAAAGATCATTCAATTAAAGCCTTCAATTATTTCCAGAACTTGAATATGAATTTATCCCTACTCAAAAAGGCAAACGCCTGATAATGCTGAATAGATATACATACGCGCAACTACACATGTCAAACAATTATTACTGCTCGGGCAAAAACGGCGGTTGTAAGGCGAAAATAAAACTTGATCAAACTGGAAACATCGAAATTATCAGACACGAACACAATCATGGGCCACCGAATTATATGAAAACACCTTGTGGAGTCTATATAAAAATTTAGAATAAATTAAATCTTTCACTTGTAATAGGGTAGATGACTGCTGTTTTTATGTAAACCTAGCTGTTGTTCACGGGTTCACTCGCATTTTGAAGGATTTTTGAGTCAAAAGTAGCCTTTAACCTTATCGGGGTTACGTGGATTTTGTATCTCTAGCTATAGCTACATCGACTCTCATAATTCAACGTGCACTCTCTATCAGTCTATCTCTCTGCCATAACATTAAAAAAAAAAAAAACGTGTTATTTCAAATCTTTTATTTTACTTGCAATGTTGTTTCTGTTAATCACATTGGACAACTTTTTCATGATCCAAAATAATATCAGTCATCTAGCCAGTAGCTGTAATACACCTAGTAGTAGTTAAATAACAAATAAGTAAATCTTAAAAACATTTACCTATTTATTATTATTTCCTTAATTAATATTATATGGCAGATAATTCTCGTTGTCTTCTCGTGAATATTCTTGGGTATATTGTATTACAATAATCTTGTGTATTTAAATCCACGGTACGGAAAAAATAATTTGTGTTACAGTGATAAATAAAAAAAAATATATTACAATTTTGTTGTTCTTTTTACCCGACTGCCGAAGGACGGTATGTGTTTGTTAGTATTTTTGAGGGCAGAGGGTAATTTTAAAATGATAAAAATTCACCATTTCGGATGTTTCATAGTTCATAGAACTACTTATATGATCTTAATCCCTACTAACACGTTCTATAATAGTATATATATTTTTGTAAATTAAACCATTTTTAATTAATCAAACGGAGATGAACAATAGCTTAAAAAGTGCAAAAATAAAAGTATTTTTATTGAAACCAGCCTTCTTTACAGGATTAACTTTTAAGTGGATACCCACACCAAAGGGAAAGAATCTACTGATGCTTAACGAGTTTACATTTTCCCAAGATCACAACAGTAAGACATACTACTGTTCTAAGAGGGGTAGCGGATGCCGGGCTACCGTCAAACTCACTAAATGTGGTAACATCAGAACGGCCAACACAAGCCATAATCACGAACCACCACGATACATGAGACTAGCTTCCGGAGACTACGTCAAACTATGGTAGATTTCTAGATCTTCATTTAATTCCTCTATGACCTTATTGAGTTCTGCTTCGTTCTATCTTTAATCGATTTAACAAATCATATTCGTATTTATGCTTCAATTTTTTATTTGCTTTACTTTTAGATGTCTTAAATACCGATGAGAAAACGATTCCATTAAAAAGAGATGTTATATTATTTGAAACTTAAATAATTACTCATATTCGGGAATTGCTGCTTATTATTATATGGTACGTACATATATCTTATCTTATGCAAGCTACAAAAATGAACCAAAAGGTACCAAAAAATTTACTAAATTGTAGCTAGAAAAATAACCTAACAAACTGAAATATTAGTTTAAGAAATAACGGTTAAAGAGCCGTTGCATGCAGGCGGCATACGACCGGTCCCTGTGGCAGTCTATGGGGGTGTCCTTTTTTCAGCAGTGGACCTCTTTTGACTGATATGATGATGATGAAGAGTATGGAGAATTTTTATTTATCCACAAAAGACACAGACTATTCAGTAGTTGTAGTATTAGTATTGCTTATTCATTTCCGTAATAGGTCCTCGTATATCTAGTTTGTTATTTTGTTTTGTCTGTTGCTTTTTTTTCTTATTTTATATGTCTAGGACCTTCAAGTAAAATCCCATTTGCAAATTTGTTGTTTCAGATAAAGTTAGCAGATTTATTCATACTGATAAAGGAGTGAGGCTGTTGATGGTCAATGATTACACATTTTCAAGGAGTAACCGAGCAAGGAATACTTATTATTGTTCTAGAAAATCTCTTAATTGTAAAAGTAAGGTTATATTGAGTGATGAAGAGGAAATCCTTTTTATAAGGGAAGAACATAATCATGCACCGCCTAAGTACCAGAGAATTGGAGGAGGGGTATACGTCAAACTGTAGTTGGTTAGTCCTCCTCAAAACTTTGTGATGCATTTTTCATTTACTGTTTAATCGTGTTTTTTCTAATTACTATTTATGTATGAGTGAAATAATTTCTAAGCTTTTTATGATAAGATTAAATTAAATGTCGAAAGAATTTTTTAATTATTTGTAGACACCTTCCTGATTCCGGACCGGTATTTGGAATTCTCGATTTTTCTAAGCGTCTTTATGCTTTTATAAGTGAACTATTTTCTTTATCTACTTCAGTCTTGTACCTATAAGGCTAAAGTTTCATTTACTGTTGTTTTGTAACAAAAAAAATCCGTACAAGATCAATTGAAAGTTCTTTTATTTATTTTTTTACTTATATAAACTATATGTATAATTTCCTATTATAAAAAACAGCCTATAGGTTAAGAAATATCTTTAGACTGTGGCTATCGTGTACAAAATACGTATGATTTTTATTTGTAATAAACTTTACAATTCTTACTTGGGTTATATACAATAATCAAAGTACTTTTCATTTCAGTCGGTCAATTTATTAACACCAATAAGGGGACCAAGCTATTGATGGTCAATGGATTCACATTTTGGCGTAGCAACCGATTTAATTTCTATTGCTCTCGAAGGTCTCATAACAGATGTAAAGGCAGTGTGCGACTCAACCATGAAGGTCGGATCGATTATATAAGTGGTGAACACAACCATCCACCACCTTTGTACAGGAAACTTGGTGATGGAACGTATTACAGATTAAAGAGCTAAAATGTTATTAAAATAACATCGAATGTAAAGGAGGACATTGAAACCGGCCCAAATGATGCACCGAAGGTACACTTATTGGAAAAATACCCTGTATTGCGCTGGTTAGAACTCTAGTCTTACTTTTTTTTTATGTTGACTGGGGGATGAGAAAAAAAAACTTTTAATTTGAGTAAAATCACGCCATTTTGGCACACTATTATCTGTTTCGTAATGATTTAATAGAAAAAACCCAAAAAAAACTGTCCGTATCAGTTTCGGAATGTCAAACGCACGCCATTACGGCAGATTATTATCAGTTTCATAGTGATTTCATGGTAAAAACTATCAATTTGACAGTTGTCATGTACCTCCGGTACAAACATGGGCTGAGTTGTATGGGCTTTCGATGACCTCCTTTTACTTCTGTTAAAAAATAGATGATCTGTTTAATTAGTATTTTAGTCAACCGAATGTCTCTTACCTACTCTTCAAAACTTTGTGATTTATTTTTCATTTACAATTTTGTTATATTACTAATAAACAATTTTGTTATATTACTAATTAACAATTTTGCTATATTACTAATTAACAATTTTGTTATATTACTAATTATTAATTATGTATGATGTAAAATTTTGCTTATTTGTACATACGTCCCTTATTCCAGTATTTTGATTTTTGGAGCGTTTTTTAAAGTTTATGTCATTCCCATTTTTAGATTGCAACTTGACTAGGCCCCCTTGTCGTTAATTCATGAATGTCCAATTGCAGGTGGCAAACAAAAAAACTGGTCGTTGTGGAAATATAATATTTGTAGTAGTGAACTAGTGACCGTTCTTTAGTTGATAAGATGATGCTATTAGGACATTGATGAGTGACACTTTGTTGTATGTAATTTAAAGTAACCTTTAACAACTGTACGAGATCAGCTCATCGGAATGAAAGTTGTTTTTTTTTTGTTATAAGTTTATTTGCTATTTTTAAGTGATCGGAGTACTGTGGGTGTTCTTTTGTACATCTCTGCCTAACCCTTCGGGTATACAGGCTGGTGGTTTTTATGTTTAAAGTGATTCTTTATGCTAATATGCTGTGGTTTCATTTAAGGTTGCGTATGATACTAATTTAATTACATTTATTATTTGGTATATTATATAAATAATCAAAGTATGTTGTATTAATCATTTCAGTCGGCCAATTTATTAAAACTATTCAGGGGAACAAACTATTGATGGTCAATGGATTCACATTTTGGCGGAGCAACCGATCTAAGCGTAATAATTTCTATTGCTCTAGAAGGTCTCATACGGGATGTAAAAGCAGTGTGCGACTCAACCAGGAAGGTCGGATCGAAAACATGAGTGGTGAACACAATCATCTACCACCTGTGTTCAAGAAACTTAGTGATGGGACGTATTACAGATCCAAGTGCTAGCTAAGTTAAAGATAACGACTGTGATGAACATAAATGTTTGTTTGTCTGAGTGTATCTTATTGTCATAAGTTACGTGTATTTTGAAAACATAACCCTCCTTGAGCAGTCGGGTAAAAAAAAGTAAAAAGTATTGATATCCATTGTCTAGTACCCATTGTACACGCTCTGCTTAGTTTGGGAGTGTAGAATGTGCCAAAATATTGATTTATTAAGGCGGCGACATACGTGGATTGCGCGTTTTGGGGGTACATTAAACCGTTTTTTCTCCCTAATCTTTATCGGAAAAAATCCAAAAAAAATATATGTTAATCTACACGATACAGAGCAAGTGCGTCTCGGGCCAGATTTTTTAAAAAAACATTTGAAGTATTAAAAATAAATGACCAAAGTAGCCTCCGTTTTCTTCGTTACAACCTTTTTTCTTTTAAACTATGAACTGTAGGATTTTTTTTAATCCATCAGAATATTAAATAGTACTATGCCGAGAGTACTCTCGGCTCACTTTTTTGAAAAACTTTTTTAATTATTTTATATGATTTTTTTACGTAATCGATACTCGCAAGTTCCCTGAGCAGCCCCTCTGTCGCCCAATACTTTAGTGCGGGACGAGGCGCCGTGCTGAACGGACCTGTGCCACTTTTTTCCGCAAAATGGAGCTACATACTCGATACTTTTGTGTATTAGTAGTAGTATAAAGGGTTTATCAGTGTGTGTAAATCTTACAATGTTTTGATAGGGTGAGCACGGTGCTAGCTACAAAACAAAATTTTAGCAGCTCGGGATACTATTTTAATTTTTAACTAAGTTCAAGTACAATGTTACCTCGCGTGTTAATATGCAATTATTTTTTAAATTATAGGTACCTATTGATTTTAACTTTATAATGTAAAATAATTTTTAAATTAAATTCAAGATGGCGAACCTACTTATTTTTTTAATTAAATGATATGGGTATCAATTTCGAGGTTTTTTGGGGTGTTGATTACGAAATTGCCATTTGTTTTGAAATCCAAGATGGTGGACATCATTTTTTTTGTCATAATTGACATGGGTATCAATTTCGAGGTTTCTTGAGGTGTTGATTACGAAATTGACATTTATTTTGAAATCCAAGATGGCGGAATTTTTTTTCCAAAACTGTGACATGGGTATCAATTTCGAGGTTTCTTGGTGTGTTGATTACGAAATTGCCATTTATTTTGAAATCCAAGATGGCGGACATTATTATTTTTTCATTAATATGACATGGGTATTAATTTCGAGGTTTCTTGGGGTGTTGATTATGAAATTGCCATTTATTTTGAAATTCAAGATGGCGGACATCATAATTTTTTCATTAATATTACATGGGTATCAATTTCGAGGTTTCTTGGGGTTTTGATTATGAAATTGCCATTTATTTTGAAATTCAAGATGGCGGACATTATTATTTTTCTATTAATATGACATGGGTATCAATTTCGAGGTTTCTTGGGGTGTTGATTATGAAATTGCCATTTATTTTGAAATCCAAGATGGCGGACATTTTTTTTTCATAAATGTGACATGGGTATCAATTTCGAGGTTTCTTGGTGTGCTAATTACAAAATTGCCCTTTATTTTGAAATCCAAGATGGCGAACATTATTTTTTCATAACTGTGACATGGGTATCAATTTCGAGGTTTCTTGGCGTGTTGATTACAAAATTGCCATTTATTTTGAAATCCAAGATGGCGGATATTATTATTTTTTCATTAATATGACATGGGTATCAATTTCGAGGTTTCTAGGGGTGTTGATTATGAAATTGACATTTATTTAGAAAAAAATTGCGCATTGTATAAAAAATATCCTTTATACATTATAATATACCTCCACGGGGCACGCGATGCCAGCGGTACCTACGGCCTCCGGCAATATTGACAGATAGCTAGGTAAATTAGATTTACTGTAACTATAGGCAAGTGTATAAATATAAGAAGTATGGTCTACGCACACTATATGAGTTAGCCATTTGGGTTATGCCTATTGTTATCAAATCTTAAAAATATATAGATTAGAAACGTACCCATTTACCATTTTACCCTTTGTATTGTCCTCTTGAGTCTTTAATTTCGAATTATGTTTTTTACATTTTCTTTTGTCATCCATTTTGATAATATAAATAAACATAATTATAACGCACAGAATTACTTTATTACAATTACAATAACGACTAAGTATATTTAAATAATTTATGTACACCAACACACGCTAATATTAAATATTATTATGTACACAGACACACAAAAATAACCCCATTATATGATTACTAAAAATCGATGCAAGTATTACGAAACTACGAGTATGTAGGTAAGTACTTCGATTTACAAAGAAAAGTGTCGCAGGTCCATTCAGCTTAGTGTCTCGTCCCGCACTGAACTGAAGTTTTAGGCAATACTCGACAAGAGGGCAATACTCGTCTCGCGATTTGCGAGTTAAACGTACAAAAATTATTTTAAGTAAATAATTAAGAATGTTATTATTACAAAATCTGTTAATAGTAGGTACTTGCTTGTTTTTTGCCTACACATTTTGTTTTTTCTAATTAGTTAGAAAAAACAAAATATATCTATAAGCAAAAACTTGTTATCGGCTATCAGCTGACCAAGTTGCTGCTACTTAGCTTTTAATTAACTGTAAGTTTTCCGTGCAATAAATAAATAATAAGCAAAAGGTTCCTTCAGTATCATATCTAAATTTCTTATAGAAAAAATATTATTCAACGAAAACATTTCTATCAGTAGAATTAATAGTATTATAAATTCAATACAAGTGTTTTTTTAAAGAACTCCAAAACATTTTATGCCATGCCTTTAAACTGTCAATTGATATCATATATTATCTGAAGTCTAACACTGATAATAATAACAAGCAAACAAACCTTTTTATCATTCCGTATAAAAAACTATAATAAATATTATAGTTTATTTATTATTTATTTAATCGGCCGAAAAATGTAGACAACCCTAGTCTAAACGGCAGTCGGGAGCCCAGTCAATGTGTGAGTGCAACGCGTAGTCAGTGCCAGGGGGTGCGGCAGCGCGCGCGGTTCTATTCATCGGGAACGCCCACTCGAGCAAGGTCAACGGCGTATATCGCAGTCTTAATTATTAAAATTCTTAATATCTTCATTAGATTAAGAAATACTTCTGTGAAAAGATAGATGATCTACCAGCTAACTATTTAATTATTGTAAATAATAGCGATATCTATCTGATTTGCCTATTTTCTGTATACCCTATCTTTGTCGTGAACGTTCTAGACTTCTAGAATACATGCTTTATGTGTGAAGGAAAACATCGTGAGGAAACCTGTATGCCTGAGAGATTTTTTCGACGGCATAATTATGGAATCTGCCAATCCGCATTAGCCTAGCGTGGTGGACTATGGCCTAATCCCTCTCATAGTGAGAGGAGACTCGTGCCCAGCAGTGGGACAATTAATGGGTTGATGATGATTATAATGATGATATGTGGACAATAGCTATAGCTAAACAATGCTCGTACAATTCTAAGCTAGAAAGTATACCTGTTGGTATGTTGTATAGTCAACCATAAAATTGAATTTACTAAGGTTCATATCAATCTGACACTTGGTCTTGTAAGCAAAAGTAGACTTTTTTGTTTTGTGATGTGCAACATTCACTCTCAGGCCACTTCCCTTGTTTTTATAAAAGTCATATGGTTATTTTATGAAGTTTTGGATGTTGAGTAACACCGGCTTGGATGTGGCATCTATGTATCTTAATATATAAAAATAACGGCTTCTAAAATAGATTATATGTTACGCAGTCTATGCCGATTGCGACTTCTTTTATCCGATGGAATATACTTTATAGATCTTTTTATTTATATTTGGGTGGTGTTTGACTATCGGTTCTGAAGACAAACGTCAAATCTTTGAAGTCGATTTTCTTTTCTTAAAAAGGTAGGTAAGGTTATGTAAAAAACGATAAATCCGTTATTTTAGATGATCTGCAGGGAGGGCTAGACAAGTTGCATTTTGACATTCGAAACGACAAACAAAATGTATGTAAATGACATTAGTGACAGCCCGATTTGTCGAAAGCTCTAGTCTAGCTCAAGTCGATTCGAATGTCAAAATGCAACTTGTCTAGCCCCCAAGGAGCTGAGACAGTCGACCGAGGAAGAGTTCATCTCTACACAAGAAGAAGTTTCTGATCAAGGTGAGAGGCAAACTACCATTAGGAAAATTTTCCTACAATGTTGATCACGACAGGCCGCTCCGTGTATAGGCCATGTCAATTCTGTGAACACCATTGTAAAAAAACGATTAATACTATTTATTCCTTTAAATCGTGACATAAATTTGCAGGACCCGTATGTATAAGTTGCTTTTATAAATGTTACGATTACATTAAATGTTTGGATGTTGAGCAACACTGTTTATATATAAGACATTAAAATCCTTAATGAATTTTATTGTCATTTATTAACATTATCATCCCCGTTAATTTATTTTTTAAATGTATCTCCGGTACTAGGGTATAATACCAAAAAGACGCAGTGTAGGAACACTAAAATCGAAACAAATCGGCTGTGCTAAGGAAAAACAAAGCAACTAACGTATTTTCAGTTTAAAATCAGTTTTTTTACTTATTTGGAACATTTTGCCTATAACGGACACTTCCCACTAACACGTCCAGGGATACTTTGATATAAAAAAGGGCGTTGTACGTCCAAGGATATTTTTATATCCATAGCGGCATATTTTATAAAACCGACATCTATCGACAATATGCGTTACTTTTTGCATGTTTAAGTTGTGTAGTAGATAACTGACGAACTACTTTACAATAAAAATCACGAACGTAAGTACGTAACGAAAGAAGCCTCGACAAATAAAAACAAACGTTTATCTTCAGTCCCCTCTACGCTTTGTGTTTAGTGAACAAGTGTTTTTGAAGTTCCAGCGATTATTTATTAGTTCATAGATTATTATACATATTACCGTTTTAAGAGTAAAATCGAGTCATATTTTGAATTCAAAGTATAGCTGTTTCGAAAAAAATGGCGTAAGAGCGGCCATTCTTGTTGTTGACCCAATTTTAGTTATTTTTACGTAGTTTTTCAGTAAAATATTGTTTAAACAACGAGTAATAGTTCGTCATAAAGATAATTCGACACTTTAAAAACAGAAATATACAATATTCACGAAAGATTGCTTAAAAATGTCATTGTGTTCCTCAGGTGTTTAGGCATGGATAGATTGCTATCCACGGACGGAACTAAAATGGTTCAAAATAAGGGTAGGGTAGGGCAAAATATGTTTGCAATATCTTTTTTTCGCTTGTGTGGTGGTGTTTCTTTGTTTGTTTGATATAATAATGTTATGTTTGTTTATGACTGTCGACTTTTGCTATCATTTTTAAATTTTCTTGATGGTTTCACCTCGCTTTATCCCTTGTGGTGTTTTAACAATTTAATTCTCATATTTAATCAAAATCACTAATATTTCGGTTTATGGTTTTACGCCTATTTGTGTCGTGCATATTATTTTTTAATATTGATGTCATTATTGTAATAATTATACCAAGGTTTAGGTATTATTGATTTTATAAGTATGAATCCTAAAACTCATATTGTTTGTTACAGAAGACCTAGAAGAAAAAGGAGACCTAATGCGTATTGGTATGCCAGAAATCGATACCGTCCCTAATGCCAACCCAATGGATCCCAACCGTTTTGATACGGAAATGAATAGAGCCTATTGATGGCAAAGACTCCTAAAAAAACGCATACCTTCTGAACATTCTTCCCCATTAAACCCCTCTACAGATATAATAGACTTTTGTTCCTGACTGAAAACAACCAATTTATCTTTTTGTTTCTATTGTTTTCCCCTTTTTGAAGTCTTTCTGCTCCTTTGTATAAGGCCAATTCTGGTTACATTTACAGAAGTAAATTTCAGTGAAAGTTAAGTTTAATTTGAAATTGAAGTAATCAATTTATTTAAGCATAATTTTATTTCAGGAAATAATATGGTAGTAAAGGCTGATGACGAAGTAACTATGGCGCCTTCTACGGGTAAACAGCGTATTTCAATTGGTATGAATTATTAAAATAAATTCATTACGAAGTCAAATATAGAAAACCACGAATTGTTAACAATAAGTTTATTTTTCCAGGGGTTAGTGAGGAGAATGCTGACGAGACCATTGGCGAATGGTTTAAACTGATTGACGACTTAAGTGACTGTGACATGGACACAGAAGACGAGGACTGCTTTCTCCCTGTCATGACTTCACGCAATGCTACGGCGGAGCCTGCACTTGACACTGACATGTCGTTGTACCAGACTCATGTACTAGAGACAGAAGACCGACAAAATGACCAAGCAATCAGGGAGATTGCACCACCTGACTCTTACAATTTTGAATGGAAGAAAGACCGACAGATTTTTACAGGACGACGAGAACATTTTACTGGGATTCCAGGACCGACATTTTCAATTACAGACCAGACCACAATGGTTGACATTTTTTATAAAATGATCGACACCGACTTTATAGACAGAATTTGCACAGAGACTAACAGATATGCCGACCAGAAAATAAAATTACTGAAAGATCAAAGCAAATTTTTACCGACTCAAAGACTGCACCGATGGACACCGACAGACAGGGACGAAATGGTCAGTTTTCTAGTCATATCAATTCTTCAAGGGTTATACCCCCTACCGGAAGAGGAGTCCTATTTTGCCTTTAATGGTTTCGGAACTATGCCTTATTTCCGAAAAATTATGTCGTATAATAGATTTTTATTACTGAAGTCAATGATCCATTTCGTCGACAATGAGACTATTACAGAACCTGACAAACTGTGCAAAATTCAAATGGTTAGTGACTATTTTAACGATAAATTCTCGCATTTATATTACCCTTCCCAAGAAATCGTCATTTCGTCACAAAAGATTTCATCGAAGGCTGCGCAAGTCGGAGTGAAGACTTATGAGCTATGTGAGTCTTCCTCTGGATATCTTTGGAAGTTTTTTATTTATGCGGGGAAACAAAAGACTGGGACTGCGACTGCAACAGCAACGACATCTGACGAGCTTAACCCTCTTGAGACTGACCCTCTAGACATTGGCGAGACTAACCCTCTAGACACTGACAAAAGACCTGATGGCACAGACACGACTGAACGTGATATAACTGGCAGTCGCAATGTACGTCCCAGCAATGCTACTGCCAAAATTGTGTACGCCTTAGTAGAACCTCTACTTCACCGCGGACACACGTTAATAATGGACAATTTTTATAATAGTCCGTTATTAGCGCGGTGTCTGAAACGACAACAGACTGACTGTTTTGGGACCTTACGACTCAATCGGGAATTCGTTCCTGATTCATTGAAAACTATAACGAAGACGGAACTTAGACAAGGAGAAGTATTGGCAAGCTACTGTTCCGATTTGTCAGTAATCGTATGGCGAGATGCTAACATAGTTAGCATGATCTCGACATACCATTCCCTGCAAATCGGTACGCGACAAAAATATAACCGACTGACTTATAAGCCAAGCGTTGTCCTGGACTATAACAAGGCCATGGGAGGAGTGGACAGGAAAGACCAATTCTTGTCTGCTCACCCCATGGAACGTCAGCGTAATAGAATATGGTACAAGAAAGTGTTCCGTCGACTATTTAACTGTGCCATATTCAATTGTTTCATAATATTTAAATCAGTGAATCCTACCGTATCACATAGACAGTTCAGGATAACTTTGGCTGAGAATTTGTTGAAAATACACCGACATATTAACCTCACGACAGAACCGCGACTGATTAACATGAAAACCGTACATGTGACAAAACCAACGACTAGACCTATATTGGAACATCGGCATTTTCCTGTAAAAACTGGCTTTAAACAAAGTCGATGTTGGTTGTGCGCCCAGCAAAAAGTCATAGCAAGAACTGTGTGGAAATGCCTAGAATGTAATTTAAATTTATGCATAGATGGCTGTTTCATGGCGTACCACACATAATTGGTTGATTTTTTATAAATTGCTTTGTTTCTTTATTGTAAATCAATTCAAGCTAATTATATATTCCATTTACTTGGTTTTTAATACTTCATTAAATGATTACAACTTAATATCTATGATTTTTGAATTTATTTTAGGTAACCGTTATACACATGCCCTATTCCTTGAGTGACACTTAATATCTAAATAAATCCTAAGATGAACTAGTTTTTACAATTCTTACAAATTATGTGATTAATAAAAAGCAAAAGCCAACAAATCTTATAGTAGATATATTAATTTTTAAATGGCTTCATTGTCTTTGTTAAAAACAATTAAATGCATTTGCTATGTTATTAAAACTACAACTTAACTTGGCCATCTCTTTTTAAATTATTTAAAAAACAAAGTGACTCTAGTTACTTTCTTACTGAATTGTTCTTTTTATTTATTACTAGCTGTCCCGGCAAACGTTGTTTTGCCATATAGCGGTGGGTCATTTTAGGGGGATGTAAAATAGATGTTGGCCGATTCTCATAGATACCGGATAAGCACACAAAATTTCATACAAATCGGTCCAGCCGTTTCGGAGGAGTATGGCAACTAAAACTGTGACACGAGAATTTTATATATTAGGTTAATTTTACATCTCTATAGAAATTCTTTTTTTTTTTCAATGTAAAGGAAAGTTACCAAAAACTTCTCAAAAAAATGCTTTGAAACAGATAGAACTAATTATTTTACAAATTATAAAATAACAAAAGTACTGAAGTTGTCGCCAGTACGTTTTAAATTTGTGATTTTTGGTTTTTTGCTCCTCCTGATCATTTTTCTTGACTGCAATTACTTTGTTTTTCCGTAGCGCAGCCGAAATATAGGTAATTATATGGATCAGATAAATACCTGGTCTTTTCCGTGGCCCTGCTACATTCTGCAGACAGTGGTGGAGGAGTGACCATAACTATTAAACATGCAGTCGAATTCTATATAAATTAAGTAAATATTTATTGTTTTAAATTTCAGATGGCGACGACGTTAAACTTATAACAACTCAGTTGGGGCAAAGGTTGCTAATGATAAATGGCTACACGTTTAGAAAGCATAACGAAACCAAAGGCTATACTTACTACATCTGTTCCGCACGAAGGCTCGGCTGCATGAGTAGTGTTAAATTAGGTCATGATGCGACGGTCCTGCATATAAAGGAGGAGCATACTCATGATCCACCTACGTATGCGCAAACCGCAAACGGTGACTGGGTAAAAATAAAAATAAATAGGTAATAATTTGACTTATACAGGTTATTTGGGTTATTACCTTATATTATTTGGGATTACCTACCTACATATTAAAAATGTATAACAATTAATTGTAATGTTATGAATAATTGAAATGTAAGAATAATATAATTAATCTAAATATAAATTTTGAAGCAGGTAGTTTAAATAATAATACCATTTTCTTGGAGAAAATATTAAAGATATGTAAACATTTCTTCGAAAGTGTAATTTGTGTCGGTTATTCAGACAAAAAGTTACGATTCAACCAACCAGTATAGTAGGTACAACACTACACAAAAAAGCTGGATCATTATTTGTAGACATTTGCATTTGTGTCAAATCTAGTCTCCGGACAGACAGTTTTTTCTTTCGTCAAAATTGATTACATCTATGTCGAGTTATGTATAAAAAGAATTAAGTCTGTCTGTTACACTGTTTCTGTATGATTGCATACCTGATATGGTTAAACCTGTGTCTCTTTTGTCACCATATTTTCTGTGAATAAGTAACCAATATTTGGTAACCAATATTTGCAAAATAAAGATCGTTATTTTTAACTTTAGCTTTATTTGTTGAATAGCATGATGCTGTTTTCTTATAAGTATTTATGAACCTTACAATTCAAACGACGTTTGACGATCTCTAGATACAATATTTTCAAAGTCAAAGATATTTATTGCATAAAACTGAGTTCATAATGGTGTTTTATAATTTTTGGTAGGTTTCAACAGTCTACCCAATCGGGTGTAGCAATGTAAAAATGTTAAAATCTAAACAATAATGTCTATGCTTACAATCATAAAAACAATTTTGTAAACATTTTTGTATCTAATAATGATTTCTTTTTATGTCTTGTCAAAAGACATACTGCGCCGAGTCCAAGTAAACTGGGACAAGGGCAAAAATGTTATTACCTAACTACAATCACTTTTAGCTATTCGATTACAATAATCTATATTAAATAGATATACATAGTTAACTCGGCCATTTGCTGAAGCAATGCTGAGACGAGGTGAGGGTAGGAAGCGGCGTCCTGTTCCTGCCCGTGACGATGTCGAGCTTATTCGTTATTGTTTTTCATCGTGCATCATGCGTGGTCTTAGCGGGACGTTCAGCAAGATGGACCGATTACTTTTGCTTATTACTACCGGTTCCTGACGGGTACAGATATTTTTCAACGAAACAAAGCCTACAATTGTTGAAAGCAGCCCAAATAAATATGCAATTCCTTTCAGATAACTCGGATTATAAGTTTATTCAGACGATTCGCGGCAAAACCTTACTGATGGTTCACGGGTATACATACACGGAGAACAATCGAGCCAAGAATACCTATTATTGTTCTAGCAAGTACAAGAACTGCAAGTCCAGCGTGAAGATCCTCTCTGACGGCAGGATTGTAAGCGTTAGACCAGAACATAATCACTCCCCGCCTGTCTACGTGTCGACCAACAATGGGCGTTATGTCAAATGTAATAATGATCATACTCGTAGGTCGACATATAATATGAGCGAACGTGTAACTTTTAGCCATTTCAAAATACCAACGCCGAAAGGTCGTCTGTTTTGAAAGGTTTTTGTTGAAGTCGTCATAAAACAAGAGGTCCGTTTGACGTCTGTCATAGCTTTGATTTTTGTAGAGATTTTAATTAAAACATAATGTTTCACTATTAATTACATTTATTGTTCTGTTTACAAATAACTAGATACATATTCATTTGTTTAAAGTATGTTCGAGTTTCCGAATTTGTGTAATTAGTTAATTTAACACCGGTAACTGTCATCGATAAATGTCAAAATGGGCCTCTTATTTTATGACACATACAGTGTTTCGACCTGTAAACATAATATGATACGATTGAACAGAGTTGAAAAATGATATCGCGTTCAAGATTCGGTGATCAAATTTTAACTTTCAGTCGTATTCAGGAATATTTATTTACCTACATAATTAACAATAGGTATAGCAAAGTATTCTTGTTTTATATTAAATACTAGTCCACCCGCCCCGGCTTCACGCGGGTGCAATTGGTAGATACTGATGTGGAATTGTGGAGCAGTGCGGCAGTTTTTCTATAAAATTACTTATGAGCTTTCAAAGTCTTGAAAATTGTTTAATTGTAGTTTTTTTTTTTACTTGCCTATCTATTTATTTTATTATGATAATAACATAAATAAAACATTTACATAAAAGAAAAATAATAAACACCTACAGAGAAAAAAAAAACCGTTACACTAAGCGTCGAAGAATTCCTCCGCATCACTGTCGTCTGGCAACGTGCCCAGAAGACTGGCAGCATTGCCACGTTGAATGGCAATGCTTATACGTTCCCCTAGAAACAAGCCAGCCCTCTGGTCACGTGAAGAGTCGACCAGTCTCCTTGAAATTTCTTTAAAAAGGAGACGAGCACTCGGACCCCACGAACCGAGTGCTATTATTATTTTTATTATTTTATTATTTTTCTTTTATGTAAATGTTTTATTTATTGTAGAGTTAAACTTCTAAATTCATTATAAAAAAAGCTTTTGTAAACTTCGTTGATAAATGAAGCTAAACATTTAAAAATAGACAATGGTAATTATAGCTATGTAACATCTTCGAATACAACTTTTTCAGCTAATCAATTGTATGAAAGTGTGTTTTTTATTTTATATTGCTTCTTTAAAATAGTATGTGCAGTGGTTTTATTTATTTTTGTACTGTCGCTTCTCCCTGTATATTATATACTAGCAGTTAGCTAATTTTTTTTTTTCTGTACGCTCTTTTTGTTTTTTGGTATGTATTTATTAACGTTACATTTACGGATATGTACCGAATGTGCTTAACTTACACTACTTAAAATTAGGACATTTTATTAGAAATAATTCGTTGTCTAAAAACAATATTGTATAAATAATTATGTTAAGTTTATTAAAACAATATCAAGTAGATTTCTATTTTTTTTTTATAGGAAACCCAATCTTAGTCAGGTACTGTCGTCAAAAGTGCATTGCAGCTAATAAAAATAAAATAAAATAAATCTTTATTTATTCAAACATTAGAAACACAGATTTTTGACACTTACACGAATAGGTACTAGACATTGAAATAAAACTACTTTTTACGGATTTTATCGCGTTATATTGATATTATGATATTTACATAATACACATAATATTACAATGATCAAACTAAGGCATTATGAGAATTAGAAATATATCTCTAGACCCCACACTAGGATTCCCTGTCGTGGGGTCCAGTCGATGTATCGATGTGTAATAAGATGAATGGTTTGGCGCAATCAGGTAATTTAACGTTATCCAAGTCAGTGGGTACTTTTTAACGGTAAGGTTTATCCACAGAACAGTCGTAGTTTTTATTGATTTGTCAATAATACGTTTTTCTAATCACTAGTGGAGATAGAGAAGTAATTTTAGAAAAGGCGGTAATTGTAAATCTATCATGCATAGGTTGATGAACATGAACAAAACCTTATCCTTCAAATAGTTTGATAACTGGAAAGGTTTCATATTTGATTGAAAATTATAAACTTTCAGGCACATGTCAATCGTACAAAATGATACCAACAAATCGAGGGAAGCATTTGCTGATGTATCAAGACTTCACATTTTCTCAGCAGCACTTGTCCAGGAACTACTATTGTTCTAAGAAGGATTACGGGTGTAAGGCCAAAATCAAACTGGACGAAGATGGGCGAATACTGCCCAGTTCTAATACCGTGCATTTTCATGCACCGCCACGATACATGGTGATGCCGAAAGGACATTATGTTAAGCTGTCTGGCTGATTTAAATGCATCGAAGCGTGTATGTTCTGCTATTTGTTTATTCATCAAATGTATAGCAATGGAAAAGAAACCCAGCAGCCTAGTGATTAGAGCACTAATTTGAATTCAGGGATCATTCTTTTAAAGTTAAAGCGAGACATTAGAAAAGAAAAAACCTGCGGAAGTTCTTGAAGCACAAGATGTGTTTCCTTTTTTATGGAGTTTGCCAGCCTGCACTAGGTTATTGAAATGGCCTATGACAGGAAGTAACCCCTATCTAGCTATGGGGAGACACCTATCAGCAATATGAATTGTAATGTACTTTTAGATATTATGGCACCAAGTAGGTAAATTTTTCCACAAAGGAGAAAAGTGTCGGTTAACTAAGGAAGATTATGATGACAGCTTATGGGACAAGTGTGCATAATCATTAAAAAATTGTAATAGTAAATTAATTAACTGTTTTTGTGCAATGTAAACATAAATTAAGAAATAAGATTAATTACTCAATAGTCCCAGACTTCCGTAGATAGTCAAAATTGCAAATACAATGATATTATTTCGTCAAAAGTAAAAAGTTTTAAAACAAATAAGTGTTGGCTGTATTTTGAAGTAGATAGAAAATAACGTTGAATGAATGTGGTATATATTTAAAAAAAATAGTTTATTAGCTACTACTAGTACAAATTCATTAAATTGTCATTAAAAAAATTATGTAAACTACAAGTCTTTTTGTTACTTTTTAAGTTAAGTTTATATCTATCTGTATTTGGAGCACCTTATCCTAGTTTTATGAGTCTTTTTGTGGGGTGGTAAAGTAGTACCCTTTTGAAGGTTTCCCCCTCCCAACATAGGGGCTCGGCTATAGGAAATAACACAGTCCCATTGCTCCCGAACCAATTGCTCCCATACCATAAGTACTTATTTTCCAATGTTTTTTACAGGTTTAAGGTACAAGTTTGTTCCTTTACCGATGGATAAACACCTACTGTTGATCAACAATCACACATACTTCGAAAGAAAAAATACTCCATATTACTTCTGCTCCAAGTATCTTATCGGGTGCAAAGCCCGCGTGCGGTTCGGTAAGAATGGAGCCCTGGAAATAATTCAGTGTCTCCATAACCATGACCCTCCGAAATACGTGTTCAAGTTGAGAACAACCCCTTAAACTTGACTTATTTGGGCCAAAACTGCTGAAGAAAATGTGTTAGGTTAGGTTATTTCAATTAAATATTTTTGATCCTTACTGATGCTGTTTTCATTTTGTGAACATCGAAGCTGTGAGAAGTATTTCAGTGTTTACGTTATTAATTATGAAAATAATGAACAACGTTGGTTCAAGAAACAATACTTGATTTTGCCGATACAAAAGGCTGTATTTATGGACTGTGATGCTAGTAATGTGCGTGTAAAATACCGACAATGTTATAGTTATGTTAGCGAACCGCCCCGGCTACGCATGGGTTTATAAATTAAATAATTCCTTTTTCTATTGATGAAAACCGTATGAAAATCTGTACTGCAGTTTCTGAGATTCGCCCAAACCACAGAAGGTAATAGTCCTAGGCCCGAACTGAGGCGGAGGGCTACTTTTTTTTGTGAACAATCGTATTATTAATGTAATCGTGATATGAAAGTATGTAGGTGTATATTGTGACATTTGTACATTTTAGGACGGCTAACATCACATGCTTCAATCTAAAAAAAATCGTTCTGTCAATGTTGACATTTGTGTGTCATAAACTTTATGTAATGCATAGTTCAGAAACACTATGTAGTTTTATTTGTCTGTCTTGTCTTACATGGGTGTAGGTGGTGTTAGTCGTTTAGTTTAGTTTCGTAGTTTGTAGATTAAATAAAGCGTTTAGTACTGAACATTTAATAGTTTTCTTTCATAGTGCGTCTAAGCCCGGCTCTACATGTTGGCAACCTTAGAGCCAATGCTATTTGCTCAACGTGTGGATCAGGAAAATAAGGTTGGTGTCAATACTGTGGCTGGCTGCCGCAAATCGATTGGCAAAGCAGTTCGCGCCAATATTGGTTGTATCGTTGGGGCCAACGCGTGGAGCCGGTGTAATAAAGAGATTACAATTTAGAATTTCAATAGTAAGTTTACCATTTTTGATGAGTAAAGCGTTATTAAGTGCTTGTCTAGGGAGGTTACTTACTTTACCTACTTGCACATTTTTTATTCTGGATAATTGGAAAAGGCATTTGTTTCGGTTTCGGCGGAGACATCAGGTAGGTAATATAAGATAAACGAGTAGGTATTCTGTCAGGGTTGAACTTACAGGGATAGAAAATTATGTCACGTGTCACAAATCAACGCGAGAGACAAAAAGGCAGTAAAATTTAAGTTATCTTAAAAGATACTTAGGGAGTATTTCACCGTTCCTAGATATCCGCTACGCTTCGGATAAATTCAAAAATGTAACAACATTTGTATGAAATTATCTGCCAACTAATTTAACGGGAACTTATCAATAAGCTGTAAAACAAGCCCTTATTCTTACAGAATATAAATACCAATTTGTAAGGTCACAAAAGGGCAAGCAGCTAATATTCATCGGTGGGTACACCTTCTCGCAGACTACATGTAAAGATTCCTGGGTGTGTTCTACGAAGAATCCATGGTGTAAGGCCAAGTTGAAGGTGGATAGAAATATGAAAATCGTCGCTTTATTCAATGAACACCCACACCCACCGAGGAAATATAGTATTGTTAATGGAAATTACATTCGTTTCTAATTGTTTTAAGTGAAATGTTAATATTTTTATTTAAAAATAATTTATATAAATATCATTTTGTAATTGTTAAGCATTTTCTATGCTAAGATATTTTAATGAAGGAAAAATACGTCACCTTGAGACGTAAATTTAGAATGTGAAGGAAGATTTCGACTTGGCGAGTATGACTCGTGGTGGCTCGCGATGACCACTATTAGGTCATAGCGTCTGATGTATTTAACCAGAAGATGCAGGTTCGAGTCCTGCCCTGCCTTTTAAATTTAAGTGTACAGTAACAACAGCATTTGTACATATTTACGAAAAATATAAATTCAGTTCTATACATTTTGAGACAACGGACCTGCTTCACCACCTCTAGATAGCCGCTAAGTACCCGCCAGATAAATTAAAAACTACAACAAACTTTGTACGAAATTATCTGCTAAGAAATTTAACGGCAAGTTATCAGTAAGTTGTACAACAGACCCTTAAATTTGTAATCGGTATAAAAGTATTATTGTTTTTTTGCAGAATATAACATAGTGAAATCACAGCGCGGAAACGATTTGATTTTTCTTAATGGCTACACATTTTCTAGGAAGACCCCCATAACATGGGTATGTTCGACGAATTACCCGGAATGTAAGGGAAAGTTGAGACTTTCCAAAGAGGGGAAAATTCACTAAAATAACTGAACATTCGCATCCAGTTAGAAAATATCTTATAACTTCAAGTGGGCAGTATTTTAGACTTGGTCGAAAATGAGTTGAAATTTCCAATATAACCGATGTGGTCAATAACTAACTGAACAATTACTATCTTTCTCTTTCCCAATTTGTCCCCCTTTTCGTTGCAACGATTAGTAGTAGGGTAGTAGGTACAGATTAAATAATAATTCGACTGTTAGTGGTCACCATTTAATTGCCAAGTAATATAGTCCTGAGATACCTTCAAATATTACAGAAACTCTAACAGTTTTCTTGAAAAATATAATGTTCGATTTCTATAAATAAAAAGACTGTCTGGCATCAGCCGGCGTCCCGGCGACGCTAGAATCGCGTACTATCAAATAATTTATATTTTAATTTTAATAGGTATTGCCATTAAAATATGTTAAGATTGATACTCTATTATTAGGTAATAAACATTTCATTCGGTTATTTTTTTAATTAAAATATTGGTTCGTTGATGAATAATTAATGTTGATTAATGCTACTTAAAAACAGATTTTTAATTGTAGTGTACCTCCAAAAAAATGTCGTTTTCCTAAGGGTACCTTGAATACAAAAAGTTTGCGGAACACTGATGTAGACAACAAAGAGATTGTATATCTCTTTATTGACATAACCTAAAGTATAATTGGTAGAATAAGAAGCAATTTTCTTTGCGAAAATCATTTATATATTATCTTTAAATTGATGTATAAACATTACAGAAATTCCGTACGAAATTGTTAAATCGCAGCGGGGGAATAACTTGATACTACTAGATGGCTACACATTCGCGAAGACTACGCCGTTCCGGTGGATCTGCTCCACGAACTCCCCTGAATGTAAAGCCAAGTTAAGGTTGAACAGTGAGGGAAAAATCGTTAACGTCATCGACAGACATATTCACCCAGCCAGGAAGCTGGCCATCGATACTGAAGGACGCTATATTCGACTTTGAATAAACAGAATTAGGTTTTTTTTGGTCGGAAGTTCAAAACTGCCACCTCGTATACTTGGACCACGTGTATTTCACCGGGTCGGACTGAGCTGTAATGGCTCGGAAGGCCCCCCCTCCCAAAAAGCCCTAATCAAGTCAGTTGTCCAAAAAGGTAACTTTGTTTGTATCTGTATTTCCTGGTTTACTACTGTTATGTTTTCCGTTTTATTGTATGTATTGGATGTATTGTGTGCTATTGTTTTTATACCGTGTCTCATTGTAGTAGTGTATAAATAATTTGAGTGTATAAATAATTTGGCGTGTTTTTGTCAATGTTGTGTTTGCCCGTAATTGGCATATATATTAGAATATTACCATAAGACTCAATGTATCTATGTCCATATATGTGCTGTGGGCGAACCTTAAATAAATAAAAAGCCCCGGGGCCCGGGGCCGGGATAGTGGTAGATGGAATACTAACGGAAATAATGATTCAAATCTTATGTAAGCACGTCAAAATCGTTTGATTGTCAGTTGATGAGAGACGGCCTGAAGTTAGGGCCCGACTGGCTATCGCCACCCTGAACGATATGGCCAGTCCGAGACTGTATTTCGATTCCTCGATGACCGAATAGATTTACACAGAGCAATTTAATTGCCTGATAAATGCAATTGTACCGTCTAAAGTGTTGTTGGGTGATGCACCTTTGGCCGTCGGCGCGGTATTTACGATGGTGCGCCCAGTCGCACTGCGCGTCCGCGTTGTAGCTCACACCACAACCAAATGTGCGCGGGGAGCGAGCGAGATGTGCTAGCAAGCCGCGATTTCCGCGAAACGAAATTATTTTAGTGTCTGTGTGTGTAATCTTCCGATTTGATTTCTTTTATGTTTGTATTTGTCTTGTTTTATGTAATTAATGTCTTGTGTGGATTGTGTATTTTCAATAAAACTTGCTTTCTTTCTTTCTTTATTCACCTTGTTTACTTATTGGTGCAATTTAATTATATCTCGTAATATAAAAGAAAAGAAAATAGTATAGAATAGAAGAAAATATCTCGCTGCTGCATAGCAGCGAGATATTTTCTTCGTCTAATGGGTCTTATATTGTTCGAAAGTATCTATCTACTAGATAACTAGATACAAGTTTACAAGGTAATGTTTAGTCGTTAACAGATCAATATAAATATTATTTTGGATCTTTAAGTCGGCCTTCATCTTTAAGATGTGTCTGTTGTCTTTCATTATAATAGTAATGTTGCTTTATTTAACTCATCGATCACTAAATCAGTAAAACAGTCATTGGTCCTTTTATATGTGTACGCCGATGATTGGTCTGCTTTAGGGCTACGTCATTCTACATATACCTATATGCTATAAAACCTAGAATTTATATAAATTATGTATATCTATAATAGAACATTTTGCTTCTCTGTAATTTTACATGCTCATTTACATAAATAAACGTTAAAAATATTCCAGAGAAAATATGTTTATATTAAGATTTATTAAGACACCTAAATAATTCAAAATATTACACCGCACGTTTCGTGCGCAGGCGCAACACCATCACCACCATGTGGTTTGAATTGATCCTTCCTACCTCTAGATTTTTATTTGGTCATTTTTGACCTGAAAATACTATGCAAGTATTGGTAGCCAAACTAGTAATTAAGTCATTTTTTTTATTAATAAATCTACTATACCTATATAACAAAGTCGGGTTTGTTACAACACTTATAACTCGAGAACTGATGGCCCCATTTTCGTGGTTTTTGATTTGTTGGATTTGTCTCAGCCCCGAATAACAGAATAACAATTAAAACGGGGTTAAAACTTGGCGCGAGCGAAGCTGTGGGAAGAAACTAGTTATAATATAAAATAAAGTCGGGTTTGTTACAACACTTATAACTCGAGAACTACTAGACCGATTGTCATTGTTTTTGATTTGTTGGATTTGTCTCCGGCCGGAATAACGGAATAACAATTAAAACGGGGTTCAACCTTGACGCGAGCGAAGCGGCGGGAATAAGCTAGTAAATTATAAAGTTTCATTAATTACGTAGTAGGTATTATAATAGTTATTAAATTTATTGAAATAAACAGACGGAACTTTCGACGTTTATCTTATTAAATAACAGAAAATTATTTATTGTTTATTTATTTACCATAATACATATCTTTACAGGTCTTAAAACTAATGCGATAGTGTGGCAGCTATACTTATACTAACTTATACATACTTAACAGTTTTGACATAACAATAAACATACTACTAATATTCTACTATATCTACTACTGAGCAACATTAATTTATATTAGGTATTTGAATGGTGGGCTTACAATATACGTTATTTAACACATTACATTAGCTATATTTAAGAGAACTTTTGCGAGTTCATTAGTAAAATGGCTGAAATAAACTTAATATTTTAATCTAAAAAGGTGGCTGGTGCTCCCATTTGGGTTGCGTTCACTTTACACCAACAAAACTACAAACTATGTATATTATTGCTTGTAGGTGAGTTTTATGAATTTGTGACGTCACGTCAAGGGAAACGTCAGATTCGTATAGGCGACTTTAAATTCTCAAAGAAGAACCTTGACCACTGGGCATGTGCCTCAAGGCGGCCAGATTGCAAAGCTAGACTGAAGCTCGGCCCCGAAGGACGAATCACTAAGCTCTACAACGTACACAGTCATTCTTAATAAGTGATCTCATTATTGTACACAAAATAAATACTACTTTACAAAGATGTTTTCATTTATTTTTTTAATATGTTGCTCGATAAAATAAAGCATCTGAAACATTCACTATTTATAATTGTTTTGTTTGCTCTATGCCTAACTAGACGTTTGAATTGTAAAAAAAAATATATTCAATAGTTGTAAGCATTTCCCCCCTTTTACAGGTATTCAGTATCGAATGGTGAAATCACAAAAAGGAAAATATCTCATTCTAATCGGCGGCTATACGTTTTCACAAAAGGACACTAGAAACTGGGCTTGTTCGTCTCGAAACGATTGCAGAGCGAAGCTCGCTGTGAACGCCAAAGGAGTAATCGAAAAAGTTTATAACAATCATTCGCATTCGCCTAGACAGTTCAAAGTCTTGCCCAATGGGGAATACTGTTTTTTGCGTTGACACACGGCGCAACCGCAAACGGCATTACGTGTTAAGGGTATTGTTTTACTGACTGTACTTCTGATAAATTTCGTGGACCCCTAAGGAATTCATAGAGGAAGATTTAAAACATTATAATCATGGACCTAATGGGAAAAGGAGAACAATAGAATCATGGGCCTTTGGGAACAACGCAAAAAGTGGTATGAGAAATTTTAAGTAGATGTTGGTTTTATGTTAGAATTATCTTCTGTTGAGCAAAATACGGTAATTCTAATTACATATAATTTGTTAATTTGAGAATATAATATGAACAATGATTGTTTGTTTCTTTGATTAAAATTTATTTTTTTCAATGAAGCATTATAACTAAGTTTTTGTTATTTTCAACACCTGGTCCACGCAAAAAGTTGTATATTTTAGGCTTTTGTCAGCCTGTTTTTGACAATCAGTTGCATTATAGATTGTAAGCGCTGAACTTAAAGTTGATGTAATTTCAAAGATTTTTTTAATATTCTTAATTTAAACTTGCGCTTCGTGTTATAATGTAACATGTACATTTTAAAAAAACCTTTTTACAGATATTCAGTATGGAATTGTTACATCTCAAAAAGGAAGGGACTTGATTTTAGTCGACGGATATACATTTTCTAAAAAAAGCGGATATAGCTGGAGTTGTTCCACAAGAAACCCCAACTGTAAAGCGAAACTGAAAATGAACAATGATGGAGTCATTGAATATATTTTTAATACTCATTGTCATATGCCTAAGGACATGCATTTTGTACAGTCGGCGCATATTTTGCATGGTTAAGACGACGCATTGAAGATTTGAGGGTCATGGATCTTAATATTTCTCAGCCATTACAAAACATACGGATCTGATTTTTACATATGTCATTATTCATGTCTTTAGCTATAAATTTGTAGTACAGAAACACGATCGGTTAAACTTTACTGCAGAGAAAAAAATGTTGAAGACAGCTCTGCAAAAACATGGATTCGCATTTTATGAAGAAACGGAACGGATTTAAATCTCCAAATTTTCAGCATAGATAAGTTTCAACAGACTCTTTGAAATGGTAATTGGATTTTTTAAAATACACTTTAGATTAGATTTTAAACGAGAAAAACCGTTTTGGCGCATACGACTTTCCACTATAAGCTAGTTTGCACTTGTTTTTGTATGGAGAATGCCTCCTGTCAGTCCGCCACGGACTGTTATCAGCGCCGGGTCTGTGTCAGATGAGCTCCCACGACCAGTATAAGCTGACCTTTCAGTGTACGGGAAGCCTATACAATGTAAATGCTTATTAGACTGGACTTTATAAATTGACAATCGGTAAAATAGAACAAAGCTAAATGGAGTCGTCTTTGGACTTATGCGAATATAAAAAATATTATCACATTTAATATATTTTCAATGTATTGCAGGTAACCAGGTCTATAAATCAACATATAATAACGTAAAAAAAATCAAAATTAAATCTAAAAAATTAAGCGACTGGGAACTTTCATGGAAAATGCTGCCTTATCCCTTTGATATATAAAAAAATACTGTATGGTAGAATTGTTCCTTTTTGATAGGCCTATAAAAAAGTTCCCGATACCATAAGTGTATCTTTTAAAGATAGCTTACTATACCCATTCTAATGTTTAAAAAATGGTTACATTGTTTAATGTAGTCTATCTTTAAACCATTGAGGGTTTTCTTCGACAGTCTTCCATCCCCATCATCAGGTTAACGTTAGGTGTTTATTATGTTGTAACATGGAATTAATTAAGCTCAAACACGAGGTAGCTGCTGTAAACCATTAAGGGTTTTCTTCGACCGTCTTCCGTCTCCATTATCAGGTCACCTTTAGATGTCCATTATGTTGTAAGGTCATTAGGACTACATAACTGTGCTAAGTTTCATCACAATCGGTTCTCAAGTAAAACTTTGAAAGGGTTCATTTCAAGGGTAGTAGAAACATATACAATTATGAATATACAGACGAATATAAAACCTGCTCCGGTTCTTCGTCGGTTAAAACAATTAATGCATACCTATATGCTCTGCTGTCTGTGCAAAGCTGGGCAGGTCGTTACTCGCTAATAAATAATAATATAAACTAGAAGGTACAAGTAAGTACCTGGGCTTGCGAGCTCTGCCTGGACGAAAGTTGGTTAAGACCGGACCAAACGTTAGCCCGAATTCCACGCATTTATTAAATTTACATAAATAACACGGCATCTTTCCAGACATTAAAAAAATAACATAAGTTTAAGCTCTGGTAACTCTGATAAAAACTATTTCTATACACTTTTACACACACTACACTTTTACACACTATAACTAAGCCTATTAAGTAATATAAATTTCTAATAACAATGTGTGATCCTAATAGGAACGGTTGACCATTTTGTCTTATTCTGGTTTACATAGGAAGAAAAAATACCGAATACCGACACCAATTTTCATATATTACTTAACATAATATCACGTCCGCGCCTGTATTCGTCAAGGGTTATGGCGATAAACTGAGATATACTAATGTAACTAAAAGTTTGCTGGTATGTGTAGGCCCCATGTAAGAAGTGGTGAACCATTTGCCATCAAATTATTACCTACCTACAAAGCCAACCTTAGGATGTACCTAGTACATCCTAAGTTTGGCTTTGTGACTGATTACATAAAACGACTGAATGATCACCGTCTTAGCTTTTTCTCAATTATGTAGGGATAGGCTTCCAATGTAACCAATGCCGCAGAATACCAATATTTTACACGAACACGAAGTGACTGCAGTCAGACATAGATGCTTCTAAATTTCTGGGCAGTACCAATATTCGAAGGATATTCGAAGTTGTCAGGCTTTCTTGGCTTTTGACTACCACTAACGATTGTCATAGTTGTCTGTATTCGTTCGTTCGTTAGGGGACACTTTATACAGCACCATCAGTCCCAAAATTAGTAGAGCACTAGACAATAGAAATAATACTTAAATAGTTTTTTTTATATATTTATAAATACTTAAGAAATACCCAGACCAACACAAGCCATTATTTTCATCACACATATTTGTGTCTTGTAGGAATCTAGCCCTTGACAACAGGGAACGAGCGCTTTACGACGTGCTCACCGAGGCACGGAGGGGTCTCGGTATGTTAAAAATGGTCACCAGTATAATTATACACGCACATCATCACACAAAACGGCTCATAACTCAGTTATGAGCTCCAGAAACGACTGTATGTGTTGCCATATTTAAAATGTTTGTTTAAGAATCTTTTGTAGATAGCAGCAGTATGACAACCATGAAAATTGTAAACTATTTTATATTATCGACTTATAAATTTATTAGCATGCTATTTTGACATGTTACCTTTAATTAGAAATCTTAAAATATACATTTAACGTTAGGTACATAATAATTTAATTATGTAATTTTTAATTCCTAGCGGTCCGTCTCGACTTCACACGGGTAGACATTACCGGGACTAGCATACAACTACTACGTACTATAGTAGCTCCTCAGTACCACGTTCTTACATCCATTTTTAAAACGCAGACATACCTAATTGAATTTTTATCAATATTTTTTGTTCTCAAAATATATGTAAGAAGCCTATAGACCGTCTGTAAAAAGTGATGGGTGCGTAATTCTTGGGTTCCTGATGAATACCTACGCGACGCCGCGCCGCCGCCGAGCGCTTTCTTTATCGCGGCCATGTTTGAGTTAGTAATAAACCAGCCTTACATTAGACGCACTCCATTCATATTAGTTCCGCAGTACTACCATACTTATGGAGCGGATGGGTAACTTCAATAGTTAAGAATAGGAAGGTGGTAGCGTCCCAGATTCTAAGGGTGACTGGAATTGAGACGCCAAGCGAGCATGTGAAGTACGTAGCCATTTTAACCAAAAATTGTTCTGTCCATCTGGTCCTGGAGCTAATTGTTATTATTATATAATCGTTGACCTCTGGGAACAACCCCTTAAAATATCCATTTAACATTACACAAAATAATTGTTCAAATTAATATTCTTGCAACAAAAATAAAGATAGTAAGCGCGACTCTATGACGTCTCTGTTCCACAGCGCGAGCCTACAATCGCAAACCACGAAGTATTTGCGGGGTGTAAGCGGATGGCGCGGTGCGGGGGTCCGATTTCAGATTCATAGTTTGTCAATGCCTCGCCTTAACAAGAAAATCGAACATCCGTTTCGTCTACAATATTGTACTGTTTTAATCTTCCTCACAAGAGCTTCAAGAAATGCTCGAAGAACTAAGGCTAATATTCAGAGACGATGCTAAGCATAAACTTAGGCTCAAATTTGTATTAAAATTTGACATATGGAAGCATAAGTTCATGTTGAGTCTCATTTCTGAATATCAACCTAAGCACCGCAAGCTTTGAGATTAAACTTAAAATATACTTGCGTGCAAAAAAATTGGCCCACCCCTTTATTTTACTTTGCACTCGCTTTATTTGAGAGCCGATAGACATAATTATAGTCTCAAATAGAAAATAAGGGGTGGACCGTTTTTTTTTGCATGCAAGTTTGCATGTAATATTGCAACCAAGCGCTCAGTCGTTGTTACAATATGTCGAAGAAAATAAATAATTAAACGTACCTATTTTAAACATTATAGAGTATTTAGTATTTGTTATTTTCAACACCCACTCAAAAAGTTGGATAGTTCAGGGCTTTGTCAGCCAATCCGTTGCATAATAATAGATAAGTGATTGTGGTGGCTTTGAAATTGGCACCTTTTTTACCCGACTATTTGAAAGGTGAATTAGTCGGGAGTGTTCTTAGCTATGTTTGATCAAAATCGGTCCAAGATGGCCGCCGCCACAAAATAGCGAATTACATACTTTTTCACAACTCCCTCAATATGGGTATCAAATGAAAGGGCTTAACTAGGAGAATACACTATGATCAATTTAAATTCCAAGATGGCCGGCACCACAAAATGGCAAAATACATTTCGTGTCGGGGGTTTTCTAAATTTTTAATTTTTGCTTACAAAACCAAGTGACGGATTGAAAATGAGCCTTAGTAAATTTAATTTTGACCGAAGTTTTTGTCAAAAGGGTTAAAGCAATTTTATGGTCGACTATAAGTACCTACCATTACATAAGAAATATTGTTTGGCATTGTTGTACCTATTTTGAATTATATTGAACAAATTAACAACTTTTTTTTTATTTCGAAAAAGGGGCCATTGTACTCATTTTGAAGTACAAAGATAATGGAGTATGGATATATGTCTTTACATAGCTCGAACTTGTGTGGGTAACCTTTTTCACGATTTGTAAAATTAAGTTAAGAACATGGTATTTAATTTTGATTTTGTGCTGTTGTTTGCAATTATTCGCTATAGTGTGCGCGGAAGTAGTTGACCGCGCCTTAGACGGCGCCGACCCGCCGTATGTAAACGGCGGGACGGTAGGGCGGGGTCGCCTGCGCGCGGTGGTACGGAGGGGCGGGGGCGCTTGCTTTTGTTCACAGTAACCCGCCGCCGCCGCCTCACCCTCCTAAGTCGCGGCCAACTAGTTCCGCGTAAACTATTTCCAAGTACTTTGCCATTTTGATATTTTAGTTGGAATATTTTTTTAGAAATTAAGTATCAAATGGTGAAATCTCAAAAAGGAAAGGATCTCATTTTAATCAACGGGTACACGTTTGCAAAAAGAAGTACGAATACTTGGACCTGTTCCACTGGTAACTCCAACTGTAAAGCAAAACTGAGACTGAACTCTGATGGTATCATTGAATATATTTCTAATAGCCACTGCCATATGTCTAAACATCTAAACATGTTTATAAATACAAGTGGTAACCTTTAGGTTACACATTGTATAATTAAATAGTCAAAAAATCTAAGTTTTTCCACGGAAATGATATCTAGTTTTGAACATAGAGACGCATTCGAAGTGAAACGTGGCGTATAATTGCTATAAGTTCATGGATTTACCTACTATATATATGTTAACAAGGTACACCTATAAATAAATTTTTGTTTGTATAATAGTGCACATTGTTACAATACTGTACTAAAATAACCACGTTTTATATAATGTTAAGATGAGTAGCCTCGAATTACATTCCTTTGTAGCTTGAATGCTTTTGGTATAGGCAAGTATGAGTATTTAATTGGTATTATTAGGTATAATTAAATTAATAAAATATGGTGTTGGACACAGCTGTACTTTGAATCAAACTTATTTTTTTTTTATATAACAGTTAAAAAAATGTTTTAATACTTACTGCTTAATACAATACCTGAGGCATTAAATTCGCCTCTGTATTGCTTGTACATAAAGAATAAAATAAATGTTCACAATTAGTTACTTTTTATTTTATTTAACGATACCTATAAATTTTACGTCAGCAATATCTATTGAATCATCAATAAATGTCATTACAGTTAACCATGGCTGACTCTGCAATAATTTAATACGCCCCCACGTGTAAAGCACAGGCCACACCGTGAGCTAAACGAATTAACAAAACTTAGATTAGCTTGCAGTGTGACTAGAGTCATTGACTTATATAACTGCGTAAGGACTGGGCGGACCGCATGTGACACCCCCGAAATTGGTCCCAAAATGGTATTCTCCAAACCGAACTAGTCCGCGATCGGCTGAAAAATAAATGCCATGCGATACTAACAAAGATGGCATTAGTGCATAACAATACAAAACAATGAATGATGATAAATGTGCCATGTGAAATAAAGCAATTTAAGTATCGAGAAAATGGAGGCAGGTCTAAACGGACTTGGTTAACTGTCTCCTTAGCTTAATGGTCCTAAGTTCCTAACTTCCTAAGCGCGACTGCTACGGTCGTGGTCCTGTCCCGGGCAGTGTTAGGTATAGGTATTTTCAGCTCGGAGTTAATGACAATAGGCTCTGTTGGTGTACAGGCGTGATGGCATATACATATATAATATATGACGGCGTCAGGGATGGCTGAGCGATAACGTCGTCATCATTTTGACTTAGCTAAACGCTATATAACACGGTCTTACAATAAATACACACTATACACAGATCCGGGCACTGAGTGTTTCACTTTCACAACGATTAGGATAGTAATTAGTCCGATAGAGGTTACTTATGTTCTAGACGCAGGCAAACCGACAGTTTCGTGTCAAGGGAGCGTATCGGTTCCTTACTCGCACAAGACTGACTTCATCCCAACACTTCCCTTCACACAACTCTGCCCACGCGCCGTCATAAACAATGACGTCACGGTGTTTACCCTTATTTCAGTACTACAGTACTCCTTTGAAAGTGCTTAGCTATCGTTCGTATCGTAATCCACGACACGGCCAACCTGACAAGATACACGTCCTCGTGTATATCTGCAACCAATCCATCAACTTCCAAGTCACAGTTCACCCTCGGCCAACCTGACCATAAATTCGTCACAAAATTTAATATCATTTGCCCAAATCATATTGAAAGGTGCCTCTAAAACTTCTATCACAACATCACAATGGTACACTAAGACACACACAATGAGATCACATACACCATCATGGCCCGGCTGCTTCAGCAGCTAGTGACAACCCTTTGCCACCCATATCGTCATCACTTCTTGTGATACGACCACCTCTCTAGTGACAACTCTTTGTCACCCATATCGTCATCACCTCTTGTGATACGACCACTCCTCCAATACAATACAAAACTCTCGGGTCATTACATGACCAGCACAACAATAGTCTCCTCCGAGACCCAGGTCCCCGCCACACCACTAACTGCGCATCGCGCCCTGAACAATCCACAAGTGCATTGCAGTTACGACTACAGATTAGTGCGTGCAGTGCGACCAATAGCCATGGTATGTGTTCTACTCAGTGGTACTTTCCACAATGTCTTCTACTTCTACTTCAGACTACTCTAATTCAACAACAACATTGCTATGAGGCATCTTTAGCATACGATCAAGTGCAAACTTATTGGTTCTATTTCCAAATAAAGGTTTCAAAAGACAACAATCGCCTTCAATTAGGTAGTCTACAATCTCAAAAAAGTTCCTTGTATTCCTTGTAATCCAACTTCGTTTGACAAGAAAACACTCAGCACCGAAATCAAAACAAAAATTGTACGACTCACCAAATTGTTGTAACTGCCCGCAAACACTAGTTACCTATACCGTAAGCATCTACGCGTCACTCCTTTGCGATATCCAAGCACCGCCGCCGCCTCTCGGACCGCCGCGGTATCCTGTAGCACTTGTAACATTCCCGACACTAACACTGCCGCGTTCACAATAAAGTGCTGTGTTCATTCTCACCACAAAGGGAACAAATCACTTCTTTGACTCAATATGACGTAATTAGTGTCGATTCCCCTTTATTTATATTCGGAATATCGGGTTTCAAACAATAATAGAGCGCTTTGTGTCCCGGTTCGCCGCAACGTTAGTTGATATTTGAAACTTATTAAATTTGATTTGTCGATCGTTTCAGAACATTCATTGTGTTGTTACATTTTTCCGTTCAGACTTGTAAATGCCCTCATTTCGTTACAATATCATGGGGTAAGACCATAGCACATCGTTATCTACGCGAACATTAATCACGGAACTTAAAGCAGACTGTGTGACTATACAGTGACCTAGCCACCGCCTGAACCCATAAGTTTCACTCATAAAGGTGTAAATATTACTTAGAAATCCCAAACTGACTATATTAACACTAATCTTTTGTCGTTTATCATAAAAGTACAATAACTCATTCATGAACAATGTATTAGGGTGCTCATTTAAAATTAACCAAAACAAATACCGACTCTACACTACATTCCTATGCTACATTCGTCTACATTACACACACGGTACCGACAAATTCTGTAAATTTCGGTAAACTATTCAATCAGACAGTAGGCATTTATGCTCTTAGCAATAATAGATCTCTCTCTAATTCTTCCATTTACACAAAGCTTCTTCTTAGCCTTTTCCCAACCATGCTGGGGTCGGCTTCCAGTCTAACCAGGATGCGGCTGAACATCAGCATCTTACACGGAGCGACCGCCATCAGACCTCCGCAACCCAATTTCTAGGCAATACTAATATTCGAAGGAAATACTGGTTGTCAGGCTTTTTAGGCTTCTGACTACCACTAACCATTGTCATAGGTGTTCGTATGACAACCGGGACCGACGGCTTTACGTGCGCTCCGAGGCACGGAGGGGCCTCGATATGCTAAGAATGGTCACCCATCCACAGACCGACCACGGCAAGCGCAGCTAAACCCTGCAGATCGGCTGACCAGCGCAGCCACAACTCGGCCACGAGTCCTCCCCTCTATTTACACAAAGAAATGTCATCAAACGGGTACTTATTATTCTGCAAAGCATTCACTCTCCTTTGGTTTGCCTGATGATGCAAGTCTCATTCTATCGAGTCGTAATATGCGAGAGATCACAAGAGACGTGCCACGTCATATCTACATCTAAAATTTGCGATAGCCTTTATGAGGCGGTGCCTCTTAGAGCTTTAGAAACTTCTATGACGAGCAAGTTGCCCAATTCAATGACAATCGAACGGTACACAAATCAACTCTAGTGCTTAACTCAACCATAGTGCACTAAGTTCATAGATCTGAATCTGGATATTCCATTCAATTGTCTCATATTCCGCTACTGTACTTCAAATATCGTGCGCCAGTGGGAGTCAGATCCAGATCCCACTTCTGATGACGGCGTCAGGGATGGCTGAGCGATAACGTCGTCATCATTTTGACTTAGCTAAACGCTATATAACACGGTCTTACAATAAATACACACTATACACAGATCCGGGCACTGAGTGTTTCACTTTCACAACGATTAGGATAGTAATTAGTCCGATAGAGGTTACTTATGTTCTAGACGCAGGCAAACCGACAGTTTCGTGTCAAGGGAGCGTATCGGTTCCTTACTCGCACAAGACTGACTTCATCCCAACACTTCCCTTCACACAACTCTGCCCACGCGCCGTCATAAACAATGACGTCACGGTGTTTACCCTTATTTCAGTACTACAGTACTCCTTTGAAAGTGCTTAGCTATCGTTCGTATCGTAATCCACGACATATATATATATATATATATAGGTACGAATATATATATATATATATATATATATATATATATATATATATATATAGGTACGAATACTTAGGTAAACAGGAAATGGCAAGCCCATTGCCATTAACCGAGCACAAATAAATAAATAAATATCCTGGGACATTTTACACAGCATCATCTAGTCCCAAACTGATGATGATGATGACTGGTCCGACCGATTTCGGTCATGGCGACCGCTTTATGGACTCTGTTGTCGCTGGTGAGCTCGTATGTGGCTTATGTAGCCAATTTTCTTGGTAAAAGTTCTAGAGCATTGAGGGCATGTGAGCTCACCATTGACGATATTGTAAGAATGAGCCGCAGGTGGTCGGGCTTTTAATTCATCGCGCTTGGCGTCAAGTTCAGAGCGCCGTTGCATTTCGAAATCACGGACTTTAGTTTGCACCAAAGTCCGCCACTCGGGTCTTTTAGCAGCCTGCTGTTCCCAGCGAGATGGTTCGATGTCGCACCTTTTCATATGCCGTTTGAGAACATCTTTGAACCTAAGGAGTTGTCCGCCGTGCTTTCTCTTACCTTCCTCAAGTTCAGAGTAGAAGATGCGCTTCGCCACTCTCTGTTCTGACATCCTGGACACGTGACCGCACCACCGAAGTTGGCGCCTCATAATATAAGCCTCAATGCCACCTAGATTGGCTCTGCGCAGCACTTCAGTGTTCCGCACACGATCAGACCATCGAATTCTTAATATTTTTCGTAGACATTTGAGGTGGAATCGGTCTAGCATGCGGATGTGCCGGCGGTACACAGTCCAGGTTTCAGCTGAGTATAAGATGTTAGGCAGCACGACTGCCATATATACTGAGACCTTGGTAGCTAACTTCAGGTCGTGCGAACAGAAGACCTTGGCATCCAACTTACCGAACGCTGCTGCTGCAGCACCGATCCTGCTGTTGATCTCTGCATCAAGGTCGCACTTAGATGATAACATGCTCCCCAGATATCTGAATTTGTCAACTTGCTTCAGCTCGTCCTCACCGAGTTTAATGGTCAGTTCCTCGTGACCGTCGATGTCCAGAGACATTATCTCTGTCTTTTTGACATTGATCTTAAGGCCGAATTTGCGACAAGACTCGTCGAGATCGGACATGAGCTGTTGCAGTCCGCCTGCGGATTCTGTCACAAGACATAGATCGTCCGCATACAAGATCTCAGTAATGACGTCGCAAGAGACTTTTGTGCGGGCTTTGAGCCTCGCTAAGTTGAAGATGTTGCCATCTGTGCGGAAACGGATGCGGACACCCTGAGAAGAACTTTGTAAGACCTCTCGGACTACGACTGAAAAGTACAACGCAAACAACGTGGGCGCCAAGACACACCCTTGCTTTACCCCACAGGTAACGGGGAAAAAGTCTGATTGCTCACCGTCGACAGCGACGCAACACTCCATGTTGTCATGTAGGAGTCTAATAAGTCTTACAAACTTCTCCGTGCACCCTATCTTCTCTAGCACTACCCAGAGAGCTTCTCGAGGCACACTGTCGAAAGCTTTTTCGAGGTCGACAAAGCAAAGATATAGGTTTCGACCTTGCTCTCTACTCTTCTCTTGAATTTGCCGTAGTGAGAAAATTGCCTCGCAGGTGCCTCGGTCAGGTCGGAAGCCAAACTGAGTCTCCGGCAACAGTTTTTCAGATAGCTTGACTAGGCGGTTTAGTAATATTCGGGCAAACACTTTCCCGGGAACTGATAGAAGTGAAATGCCGCGGTAGGAGCCACAATCAGAACGGTCGCCCTTGTTCTTATATAGGGCTCTTATGCGTGAAACTTTAAAAGTAGATGGCAGGTGCTCCTTTTTCCACATAAGATCAAAGAGCTCCCATATAGCCGAATGTAAATCCTCGCCGCCACATTTCAGCAGCTCACCGGGTATAGAGTCAACGCCCACCGCGCGTTTATTCTGTTGTTGCTTGATGGCAACAATGACCTCGCCACGTGACAGAGGCTCATCCAGTTCAACAGCAGAAGGGAGTTGAGGAATCGAACGCACATATTCCATGTCAACTAACCGGTCCACGTTCAACAGCATGTTGAAGTGTTCCGCCCACCGTCTCAGAACTTCTTCCTTGCTTTTGAGAAGGCCTTCACCATTAGCAGGCTTGAGTGGTACTTTAGCCTGTAAAGTCATTCCTGTCAGCTTTCGAACCTCACTGTAAAACTCACCAAGCTGGTTTGTGTCTGCGAGCCACTGCATGTGACGAGCTCTATCCTGCCACCATTTGTTCTTCATTTCCCGAGATAGTCTACGCAGCTCCAGATCACTCTGCTTGATCTCCACAACACCTCGTTGATTTGGCCGTCTATGTTGCCGAAGAAGACGCCGGTGTTTGTCAATTACTTCCCTGAGGACTCCATCATTCTCATCGAACCAGTCCTCGTGCTTTCGGACTCTTAGACCCAGAGTATCTGTGGCGGTGTCTAAAATATGAGAAGATAGAACCCCCCAATCAGCATCAACATTCTCAGCAGTCCTGTTCGGCAACGCAGCAGTCAAGGCTTCGGTATATTTCTCCCTCATCCCCATATCATTAAGCCGGTCCACGTTTAAACATATCGGCTTAGTTTTACTGGATCTACAAGGACGGCGGAGACGAAGACGTAGTTTTGTGACAACAAGCCTATGGTCAGTCCAACAGTGCGCACCACGCATGACACGGGTGATGAGGACTTGGGATATGTCTTGTTGTCGAACGATCGCGTAGTCAATCAAATGCCAGTGCTTGGATCGAGGATGCATCCATGTATTTTTGTATTTGGCTGGAAGCCTGAACATGGTGTTTGTAATTGCGAGGTGGTATTGTGCACACAAGCTGAGCAGCAACTGGCCGTTACTGTTCATGCTACCGACTCCGTGCCTACCCAAGACACTCGGCCAAGCATCGTAGTCACGTCCAACTCTGGCATTGAAATCACCCAGCAGAAGAATCCGTTCTCTAGGCCTTACGCTTTCGATATATTGTGAGAGTTCCTCATAAAACTGATCTTTAATGTCATCAGACTTGTCTAGCGTGGGAGCATAAACACTGATGACATTAAGATAATTATCATTATCCAGATGTAGGCGCAATGTGGTAATGCGATCCGAGATGTGAACCGGACACTCTTGGAGCTGTTTGACAAGCTTATTCCTGATCGCAAATCCAACACCCGACCGTCGCGGTTCAGAGGCAGCGAGTCCTTTCCAAAAGAAAGTGTACCCACCACCGTGTTCTACCAGCTCCCCTTCATCAGCTAGGTGTGTTTCACTGAGAGCAGCCACATCCACGTCATAGCGATAGAGCTCACGGGCAACGATGGCGGTTTATTTTAGTCCCAAACTAAGCAGAGCTTGTACTATGGGTACTAGACAATGGATATAATACTTATGTACTTTTTTTTGTAAATACATACTTATAATACATAGGAAACACCCAGACAAACACAAACATTTATATTCATCACATGAATATTTGTGTCTTGTGGGAATCGAACCCACGACCTCGTGATCAGCAGTCCGGTACTCGAACCACTAGACCACAGACGTCGTCAAATTCAAATTCAAATTCAAACTTCGAGCCACTACTGAAAAATTTTATAGAAAATCCCAATCTGCTCTGCTCGTCCAGGGAATCGCTTACGACGATGCCTTGTCGTCGTTGCAATAAGGAAGTTAGCTAAATACCTGTTAAATTTACACTTACATTTCTTTCAGGTGTCCATTATGAATGGGTTAAGTCACGGAAAGGAAGAAATCTCATTCTAGTCGAGGGCTATACATTTTTTAAAACAAGTCTCTATGCTTGGGCTTGTTCGATAAAAAACTGCAAGGCCAAACTCAAGCTGAACGCTGATGGCGTCATCACCGAAATAGATAAGACACACTCTCACCCAACAAGGAAATATATTAAAGCGATTAATGGAGAATATATTCTTATATAAAATATTATAAAAACGGATTTATAAGCAGGACGGAACGCCAAAAAGACATACCACCTCTATTGGTGATACCTACATACATAGTCACGCCTTTTTTTTATTATTTTTTCTTTTTTTACTGGTGATTTCCTTCAAAAAGGTCAGTTGCGTAGTACCTATTCATAACCGACACGTGTTCATGACAAGTTGTAGGAACCTGGAGGAAGCTAAAGAAGTATGCAAGCATCGTAGCGAGTCTCTAGTTTCTGCCTACCCCTGTGGGAAAATGGCGTGAGTGTAGGTATGTATGTAAGAATATAATGGCATCTATATTATAATCTCTCAACCCATCGAACCTAGGACCTTCTAGACCAATGAGACAATAATAAAATATTGGTATTCAGATGGGGGGATAGAGAAAGGCCAAAGAAAAGATGGATGGATTGTGTTAAGTAGGGTTGGACTGAGCCGGAAGGGCCCGAAACCCCGGGGCCCGGGATGAAATACTATCGTAAAATAATGTATTTTTGTCTCATACACAATGTCAAATCTCGTATAAACACGTCAAAATCGGTTTATTTGTTCAGAAACGGCCAGCACGCCAGGCCCATGGGGATCCGTGCAGGCTAGAGCCCTTCTGGCAATCGCCTCCCTGACGATATGGCCACTCCCACTGGTGTTAAGGTCGAAATGGTGGAAAAGGGAGTGAATGAGGATGTGACGGCTAAAAGGGATGAATGGAAGAAAATTATAAGCTGCGCCTACCCCAAATAAATTGCTCAATGAACCATATGGTGAGTAGGTCTCTGTGTCACTAGGAAGTGCGGAGGCGTCCGGCGCGCGCACGTTGCGCCACGAGCGCCCAATTTGTCGGAGACGCGCAGAACAATGATCACTTTCGCGAACTGCCGCGCATGCGTATGCGCCCGCGCACATTGACAACATTATACACAATCACGGTACTTGTGGGCATTACCTACATGTTTCAACAACCTACATGTTTCATGTAGCAACAATTGACAAGGACAGGAAGATGATGATGATTGGTAGTTCTATATTATTTCATTCCATGTTATTCCGAATGTGATGTTATATTATTATTGTGTATGACTATTTTGTAATGCAAAATTGTTACTTAATGTGTAAGATTATAAATAAATTATATTAATAGAAAAAAAAACTAAGTTTAAATCGGTACCGGTAGTCAGAAATCAGTCATTTACGGCCGTTTGAGAAATAAAAGGTATGAAAATTTTTGTTTGAAACATTAAGAGCTCTATTTCTTTCAGGCATACACTATGATTGGGCCGTATCTCAAAAAGGAATGAAACTGATTGTAGTCCAAGGCTACACGTTTTGCCAAAGTAGTGTTTACTCTTGGGTTTGTTCGACGAAAACCTGCAAAGCAAGACTCAAGCTAAACTCAGATAAAGTGATCACGACAATCAACAACACCCACTCTCATCCGCAAAAAAAGTACATTAAATCGGTTTCTGGGAAATTTTATTTTCAACGCGAAACTTGAAGCAACAACGATACGATAGTCAGTCAATTGGATTGATTTTTTATAGAATGTAGTTTGTTAAGTTTTATGCATTGCGCCCGAATTATGTTTATGTTAGTTTGGGTGTATGATAATAAAATTTAAAAAATATTTTGACAGTAGTGGTCGTCTTATTATCTGCTATATAATAATGTCTTAAAAAAGAGGGTGGAGGTCTTTAATAATTTTTGAGACAGTTCAACCTAAAAATTAACTAATAATAATATCCTAGACGCCACCAACGCCTAGCCAGCGCGTTGCTAGCTTGAGGCTTTAGTTAAGTCTCAAATGGCCAGCAATTTCACTGGTTGTGTTGTCCTTTTATACGGAACATAATAATGTCAACACATTAGTTGAGTTTAGTTTAGCTGGGGTTTTCCGCACTTAGGCCCCAACTCAGAGACAAGACGACGTCACTTAACCTAAATGAATCGTTAACAAACAGTGGCTACTATTTTGTACTAAGATATACTGGGTCTCATTACTTAATAATTCATATATTATAAATATAAATAAGTATCGGTTGTTTAAAAACCCGTCTGTATACATATACATCGTACATTGTATCGAGTCTGCGGTTAAAAGCACTTCTGACTTATTTTTTACTACAAGTACCTACACTTAAACATTACGTATAGTGCTAGTATACCTTTACGAGTGTGATGTATTGTTATTTTTGTGTTAACAAAGTTAGAACAGTTCAAGTAAAATAATGATAATAATTAATAAAAAATATTTCGTCGATACTGGTCTTATTATTAGATGCTAGGAGCCCGTCCCAACTTCGCACGGGTATTTATAATTATATTTTCATATTAGTTATTTTTAATGAAGGAAAAAATCGGCGGGCGGGCAGGGTTCGAACCTGCGCCTTCTGGTTCGGTACACCAGACGCTCTGACCACTAAGCCACCGCTCGCCCTGCTCGCCAGTCGAAATCTTCCTCCACATTCTAATTTACGTCTTAAGGTGACGTAGCGCCATCTATTGTGAAGATGCTTCACATCATCTATTGTGAAGGCGCAGGTTCGAACCCTGCCCGCCCGCCGATTTTTTCCTTCATTAAAAATAACTTGTAATCTTAGCATGGAAAATGCTTAAAAAAATACAAAAAGATATATTTTCATATGTTATAAAAATCCCGTTTCTGCAACATTTTAGATTGACAGTGAAGGTATATAACCTATAAATAAATGGTCTATTTAACACTGAAAGAACTTTTAAAATCGAACCAGTAGTTCCTGAGATTAGCGATCAACCAAACAAACATACTTCTTTCAGATCATTCCTATGAGTGGGTCAAATCAAGAAAAGGAAAAGATCTAATCCTGATACAGGGTTACACGTTTGCTAAGGCCAGTATTCACTCCTGGACTTGTTCGACAAGAAATCCTAATTGCAAAGCTAAACTCAAATTCAGCTCAAATGGCGTAATCTTGTACATAGACAACATCCATTGTCATCCACCGAGGAAGTACGTTAAATTGAACACGGGAAAATATTTTCTTGTATGAAGAAATTATAATAAAAAAAAGAAGAAATAGGAAGGGCGCGTGGCCAAGTTGTAACTACGCTGATCAACCGATTTGCAAGATTAAGCTACACTTGCCGCGGTCAGTCTATCGATGGGTGACCATTCTTAACATATCAAGACCCCACCGTGACTCGGAGAGCACGTAAAGCCGTCGGTCCCGGTTGTCATACGACCACCTATGACAACAGTCTTACCTTCGAATATCAGTATTGTCTAGAAATTGGGTTGCGGAAGTCTGATGGCAGTCGTTCCGTCTAAATTACTGATATTCAGCCGCATCTGGTTAGACTGGAAGCCGACCCCACTATGTTTGGAAAGAGGCTGGGAAAAAATAATAAAAGGCTCAACCCTTAGATACCCATAGTTCTGGAGGGTACAGCAGAAGCAGAACTGACAGAACAGCATTATACCTGTGCTTAAGTCTCCGGCAATACTGTCACAGTACATTCCGTCATGCCTGAGGATGTGATGGTATGTTTCATTACAGAAATTAGTAAGTACTCATATAAGATCCACCACCTGTGGATAGCCGATAACAGCTGAATAAAATAAAAATTGTACAAGATTTGTATGAAATTATCTGCCAACTAATTTAACGGGAATTTATCAGTGAGCTGTGAAACAGGGCATATGAATCATTAATTAAATTAAATGTAATTTTAGAACTGATTGTCGGTTTGATTTTGTTTTCTGTGCCCATTTACAGCTGACATTAGATGAATATTATAATGTGTTTTTATATTTAATTACTAGCCATTGCCCGTAGTTATCATCATCATCGTCATCTCACCTGTTTAAAGCACCTGTTCCCATTCAAGCACGAAAAGGCTGACAACATCTTTATCCTCAGGATATCGGTATTGTCCAGAAATTGGATTGCGGACGTTTGATGGCTGTAGAATTCTGTCAATTATTTTGAGGTCCTGTTTCACCGCCTCTAGGAAGCCACTAAAAGTGGGATAAATAAAAAATATATAAAATTTGTTAAAGTTAAATTATTTGCTAAATAATATAACAGAAACTTATCAGGTGGTAAGGCGAAATAGGGCCTGAATCTGTTTACATCAAGTAATGTCTGCGCATCTTTCACAGGTATTCACTATGAAATGACGCAATCTCAGAGAGGAAAGGACCTAATCCTCGTTGATGGTTTTACATTTTCTCGTACTAGTGCTTATTCCTGGGGTTGTTCGACAAGCAAACCTACGTGTAAAGCAAGAATCAAGATGAACTCAAATGGCAACATTGAATGCATTAACAATGAACATTGCCATCCGCCAAGAGAGTTCTATAAAAACGATACTGGTGTAGTTCTATTTAGAGGTACGGGTAGATATTCAAATGTATATCCTAAATAATTCTATACAAAATATACATTTTTATGTATGGACCTAAAAATCTTACAAAAATCGTATCAGTCTGCTAGTAATAACCAATTTTTCTCAAAAATTATTCGAATAGAAATCAAAAACTTGGTTCGCAGAAGATCCTTAAAAAGGATATGTTTAGAACTGTTTGATAAGATGGGTTGGTTTTATAAATATTCGAGCAAGTATGTCTCTACTGTTATGATTACTCATTTGATTAATAGTGTAAAAAGAATAAAATTTCACAAGATTGTCGAAACGTGTTTTATTTCAAAATAAAAACATCAGGGTTAGACAAAATGGCTAAGTGTTCTCAATTTGACGCTGAATCTGCTATAAAATCGTATCTCAACCATTGTATTATTTTTTTATTATTGTATTTATCACAGAATTATATTATAAATTTTTAACCAATTCGCTTTGATACTTTTGCTCGAATGGTAGTCTAGAAAATATTTAATTATCTTAAAAAATAATTTGCAGTGATAAACTACGAAATTGTTAAGTCGCAAAGAGGGAGGGACCTTATCTTAATCGATGGTTACACATACGCTCAACTGAGGTCAAAGTATTGGATCTGCTCCACAAAGTACCAAAATTGCAAAGCAAAACTCCGGCTGAATTCTGACGGTGGTATCGTAGAATTTTACAAAGAACATTGCCATCCGCCGAGGGAGTTCCTCAAAATGAAAAATGGAGATCGAATGGCTGCACCGAAATCGCAGAAATATTATTGACTTTTAGAGAGAAAATGGTAGACGACGACGATAGCGTGAGCCTGGACGGAGATGGCAGGATGAGCTTGATTTCTTCTAGAAGGATTTATCCAATATAAGCTTGTGCCGTCAGGAATGGAAAGAAGTAAGGTAAGGTAAGGAGGTCCCTGCAGTGGGACGATAATTGCTAAATTATAATTACGATATGTAGATTGAACACCTTCATTGTATACACATAATTATCCCAATTTTCTTGTGTTGGAACAATTTCTTTTGTTTCATTCATCTCTATCAGCCTTCATCTCATATTTCACTTTCTTTGTAGTCATCTCATCCCTCACACAGTTAATCCATATATTCTTCACTGTTCAATCACCAGAAATGATGAAGGGCTACTTTGTGTCATTCACTGGAACATATTCTTTTCTAAAATTATTATTAGCAAATTCTTAGCATTTCTTATCTGATCTGGTTTATTAGTATTACTTGGTAATGATAATATTTGTATCTGATCAAAAACTGAAATAAAGTCTTCAATTAGAAATGCTTTACAGATTTTTCTTTTAAAATACTGATTTAAATCAGGTTTTTTATTTTATAGTTACTAGCTATCATGTTTCGGTAAATAAAATCAGTAAAACCGTTATAAAATTCGCCACTAATTCCAAAAATCTTTTTGACAGTGCATATACCATACCAGATCATAAAATCTCAGAGGGGTAAAGACCTTATCTTAGTTAAGGGCTATACGTATGCGAAGACTTCAAAAAGCGTCTTGTTAAGGATATGCTCTACAAGAGCTATGGACTGCAAGGCGAAACTCAAATTGGACAAATTTGGGAACATTATCCAGATTTATGAAAACCATACTCATCCACCAAGGGTATACCAGAGACTGAGAGATGGGAAGTTCGTAAGAGTATAATTAAGTAGGTTGTCATATGAGATAACGGTAATAACTATAAGATCTTAAGATCAAACACAGATGTCCTAGCTTAGGGCTTTTAGAACACATGGTCAGGAGGAAAAATAGCTTATCTTGTAAATGACATCTCTGCTCTAATCGGCTGACGGCAATATGGTGGATTGTCTTGACTCTTCCGAGTAGCATGGTGATGCGGGCTGGACTCAAGCCTTTTCTGCGTAGTTAGTATGGGGAGACCTAAATTGATTTTCTAAAACTTTATTTTTAAAATGAATTATTATGATTAGTGTAATATAGAATGCTGTCGTGCAATGTTCAGAGAACACTTTATTATAGGCCTCTTGTACCTAAGAACATAATTGTGTTCATTGTACGGAATCATCGTGATTGGATAATAAATTATGTCTTCTACATTTCGTTTAAGTACCTATTAATATTTATTAACTTTTATGTGTATTTCTAGCACAGTAAAAGATTTCGTTAAATAAAATTGGGCTTTTATTTAACATTTCCCTACACTCCATACCCAACAGTTGATTATTGTAAGTAAGTAAAGGCGTTAAGTTCGCCTATGACCTACGTAAATAGTAGTAAGTAGTAAAGAGGTAAATAAAAAAATTACGTAGACGTAGGCTGTGTCTTGAAATCCTCTTTTTGTCTTTTTATCAGAAACCTTGTGAAACCCTGGTTGTGAGAACACGTTACCATACAATTCCTCATTGCCATTTAGATTGGTACATCAAAGAGGCGAGAAAAGATCTGACTTGCTAGGTGGTAAGATCTCTAGGGGTCTGACTGACTGGCGACCACCCTTACTTACGTTGGAGTCTGTCGTAAAGCAACTTTGTGCGTGATCCGACGAGCGTGTGTGAGTCAATTCCCCCATTCGACTGCTCTGTAGACGGGAGGGGTGATTAGGGGATGGTAATGGTTTTAAGGCAACGCATCGGCTCTGTTGTTAGCTCTGGTGTTGCAGCTATCCATGGATGGCGATGATTACTAGCCGGATCCACACCAGACGACCCACGGCGCTCCGATAGGAACGCGAGCCAAAGACTCGTTCAAAATTGAACCATCGAACCTTTAAATTTGAACGCGTATTTGGATCGCGCTTCTGCCGCGTGCGATCGGAGCGCCGTGGATCGTCTGGTGTGGATCTGGCTAATTACTATCAGTTGGCTTTTCAGCTCGTTTGCCAACTTGAACTAAGTATATGTATATCCATGCCGTCATAATAAATTCTCAAGTGTTTAGATACTTAGTTTTCTTCATCTAAGTATATAGTTTTTCTGTACGTATGTTTGTTACCTTACCGACCGATATTCAAGTTAATCTTCGTTTTATTTTGACAGGATTTTTCGAGCAGCGGTCGGGCGTACCCTACACAATTGTCAGATCGCAAAGAGGCAAAAATCTTATCTTAGTTGACGGTTATACATTCACAAAGCTCAATGATTCCACCTGGGTTTGTTCGACCAAACTAAAGGGTTGCAAAGCAAAACTTAGACTGGATCAATTTGAACAGATTACCAAAATTTGCAATGAACATTGTCACTCTCGGAGATACATAAAAGTGCACACCGGTGAATACGTAAGGATCTAAGGATACAATTTAGTGACAAATAATATACCTAAGCGTAGACTTATACCACAGAATAACAGATGCTAATATTCAGAGATGATATTAAGCGTAAAGTAGAAGTAATATGTGACGTACGGAAGCGTAAGTTTCCGCTTAGAGCCTGTTTGGCCGCCTCTGGGAAGTAATGGGCAGTTAATGGCTAATTAACTGCCGAATAAATAAAAAAATGGAATAAAATTTGTATGAAATTATCTGCCAGCTAGTTTAACGGGAACTTATCAATAAGCTTTGAAACAGGCCCTTAGTGTTGTCTCTGATTATTAGTCCGTACACAATGGTCAGTCTCCGCCCGCTGCCCCCCTTACTTCAGTATCTGTGGCTTACGCACACATTTGTCTGTACAAACGCCATCTTGCTTTTGTGGGCATCAGAATCGGAGCGTTTCTATGGAGTGTTGTGTTCCTGCTGTGAGTTTGGTTAAATTTTATGAAGTGTAACTTTATATTCGTCTCTGAATCTGAATTTGAAGCTAAGCTATGTGATGTAATTGCATTATGCATATTTAGTGGCAGGCACAGGATTTATAAGTGGGAGAATTATATTCCCCTCTATATTTCTCAAACCTATTGATTGTTACGGTTACATAACAATTGAAGTTCATGTATTGTAAACTTTTATATAATGTTGAACGATTGTATTGTTAGTATATAATAATAAAATAAATATTACATTTCTATTGTTTTATTACTTTTATTGCAAACTTGTAGGACTGTAGAACAAAGTGTCTCTCGTCTTCAGGTATTTTTTTCAGTTGCATAATATTAATGTTCACAAAAAAACTCTTCGTAGAATAACAAGATTTGCATCATGCGGCAGGTAGATATAAATGTATTTATTATTATTACTAGCTTTTGCCCGCGGCTTCGCTCTCCGTGGATGAAGAAACAAAATTGAAAGAAATCGATCCCGAATAAGATAAAAAGCAACTCAATAAGTATAACAGTTTCATCATCCTCCTAGGCTCCTAGCCTATGCCGAAAATATGTTAAGCTCCGGTTCCAATCGAAACAGATGTGGTTAAATATAAATATCTTACACAAAGCAATAGCGTTCAGACTGGTTAAAACCGATAGGTACCCTAACTTTAAATTGATCGTCTGGTTTTTTGGCCTTCTGACTACGATTAATGATTTTCATAGGTTTTCATATGGGGTCTACTATGCCGAATCAATTGCCATTTCTTAACGTGCTATATAAGGTACAAAGGGTCTCGATGTCTTAAGAATGGTCACCCATTCATAGTCTAACCGCAGAAACCGCTGCTTAACCTATCGCTCAGCGTAGTTATTACTTCGCCAAAGTTTTTCGCTCGGTTTGAGCAACTGTTACTGCTACTGGGGTACTCTATGAGGTACTGAGGTGATACTGTTTGTGAAACTGTGTTGTTCAAAATCACTCCAAAGGAAAATTGAAACTTCAATTAGTCGCAATAACTCGTAATTCTAACCAAACTTTACAACTATTGTTTAATTTAAGTCTATACCACTTAAAACGTTTATAACTAATCAATAATCACGATTTCTGCGCATATGAAAACTTAATTAAGGAACCAACAATAATGATCCCTTATATCAATAGGAATACATACTACAGAGAGGTCAAGCTCTATCTCAGCATCTACGCAACCGAGTGGAATGAGATATACCTCATTTTTTTAGTTGAACGATGGACTTTTAAATAGAAAATTAAAAATCAAAAACCAGCAATGATGATCTCTTCTTTCTATGGGCTTGCATACAACAGAGAGGTCAAGCTCTATCTAAGGATCTATACTAATATTTGAAAAAAGCTTTACATCAGTTTTTAAGTTGGAAATTATGCTTTACAACAGTTAATACAAAATTCAAATCTATTCAGTAGGTTTAGCGCCAACCCCTAACAAACAGACAAACAGACAAGAATTCTAAAAATCACATTTTTGGGTTCGCGATCGTTTATATACTCTAACCCAATTGTTTTTTTTTTTAATATCTCCAATGTACAGAAATGACTTTTTTACAATTTTATAATAGTATAGATTATCAGCCTAATTGGTCCCACTGCAGGGTAAAGGCCTCCCTACCTTCCTTCCACTCCTAAGGGATGCTTTATGAGCCCAATCTTTTGAATAAGTGTCCAGTTCATCACGCCATCTTCGTCTGAAAATGTATTTATGGACATGAAAAATATTTTTATCTATTATATCGAAGGTGGTAGGAGTTTTGATTTGTTTTTTTTTACTCTAATAAACCTGAAATTTTTATTAAAGTAAAAAAAACTTGCACTTTGTTTTCACATCTATTGTAAATTTGCAAACCGTGCGCAGCTTCATCTTTTTCCAGTGTTATTAAAAAAAATGACACTTGCAATTTTTTTTACGTGTTGCATTATTTATTGTTTTTTTTTCACATAATCCTTTAAATTACCACTTAGTAATAGCACGTTGTATAATTAGTTTACACACTAGTTATTTAATGAAGGAAAAATCGAATCAACAGATTGAGACGTTTTGGAGTGTGAAGTTTTCGGGTAAAATGGCGAGTAGCTTAGTGGTCTTAGCTCCTGGTGTATTTAACCAGAAAACGCAGTATTGAATCCTACCCGCCAGTCGATTGTTCTTTTATTAAAATAACTGGTAACTACAAAAAAATGCTATGCTCTGGTATGCTTATAAATACAAAATAATAGTATACACACTGTTTTCTGTGCATTCATGCTATCACCAAATGACAATCAAGCAAAAGATATAAAACGATTAAAATGATAGTTTTTTTTTAATGCTGTGATATTTTTTTTCGATTACAGAGGATAATATAAAGTTTATACAATTAAAAAGTGGTATAAGATTGTTGATGGTGGACAATTTCACCTTCGCTCAAGTGACTCCAAAGCACTGGTACTGCTCCAAAAAGAGTAAGGGGTGCAAAGCAAGAGTGTTTTTAAATCAAGACAAAACTGAAGTAATTTTTGTAAATAATGATCATAATCATAAACCGCCTATTTATAAGAGAACCAGCGGTGGATTTTATATAAAAATAGCTGTCTAAGGCTAATATCCAGAGATGACACTAAGCGTAAACTTACGCTTACTTAAATTTGACATACGGAAGCGTTACTTTACGCTTAGCGTCGTCTCAGAATATTAGCCTAAGGTCCTGTTTTCACCACTTCAGAGTGAGTTCCCGATAAATTGGCAGAAAAATTTATTTTTTAGTTTATCCGGCGGATAGTAACTATCCAGACACTTGTATATGTAGTAATAGGTTTTAAACGAACCGTATCAAATTTTCTTAATAAAATATGAGTCTATAAGAAGTATTTTATTTACTATATTAAAATAGCCAACTTGCAAATAATATGACTATGTGCAACACATACCCATTTGTTGCAGGTATTACCGAAAATTTGTAAATTACAATAAGTTATTAAAAAGAAAGACACGTTATTCCGTTAATCACACCAAGAAAATATAACAAATAAAAAATAAAATTGTTGTATTTTTATTTTGCAGCTGAGGGGAAGTTTATAACATTGCTAGGCAACAAAAGATTGTTGATGGTCCAAGGTTTCACCTACGCCAAAAACAAACCGCGCTACTATTATTGCTCCAAATCAATGAAGGGGTGCAAAGCCAGGGTCATTCTGAGCCCTGGAGAATTAGAAATTATTTCTGTCAAAAATGAACATAACCACGAACCACCCGTGTATAAAGAACTTGACAATGGATATTATGTAAAAGTTTAAATAAAGTATAAGGAATAATATTATGTTGAGATGGTTTGGGCATGTTGAGAGAATGGATGGACGGCGACTCACAGTGGAAGTGCCGGGACCACGCCTTAGAAAGACTTATACCGACATGGGGGGCTAGACAAGTTGCATTTTGACATTCGAATCGACAAACAAAATGTATGGAAATGACACAAGCTTTAGACAAATCGGGCTGTCACTAATGTCATTTACATACATTTTGTTTGTTTGTCGATTCGAATGTCAAAATGCAACTTGTCTAGCCCCCCTTATCGGTGAGGTCCTTCAGAGGTCAAATGCGTTATACTCACAACCGGCGCGTGTGTATGACAAGATGTATGAACGCGAGGAAACCAAAAGATGTGTCTGTCAGCGAGAATCGAAGCAAGTGGCGGTCTCTAGTTTTTGCCTACCCCTGTGAGAAAAACAAGCTAATAAGAAGGCATAAAAAAAATTATTTTGTCTTTTAAATAATATTATTAAAAGATTTTTTTTGTAGTTGTAGTATTATTTCTTATTACCTTTTAAGTCAGCTTCTGTAGATTAATTTTTTATTAACCCGTTACGTGTCTTATGAATTTTCCAAATCCAATTTGGGTGGCATATAGGTAAAAAAATAATTCAAGAAAATAAACTCTTAGCCTTTATTACCTCCGGCTACAGAAATGTTCTAAATACCTTAAACTTATAAAATAATTGATTCTGATCTTATGCACCATATTATTTAAAAATATATATAAATTAGGTATATATCTTCTTTGCAGGTCAAGCAAAGTTTATAAATCTAGTTGGTAACAGAAGATTATTAATGGTCAGCAACTTCACTTTCTCACAATACCGACCTCGTTACTATTATTGCTCCAAAAAACTAAAGGGTTGCAAAGCGAAAGTCGTTTTAAATCGCGACGAATCTGTCATTATATCGCTCAAAAATGATCATAATCACGATGCACCGGTCTTTAAACAAACACCAGATGGATGTTATGTAAAACTATGAAGTATTTTACTAAATATTGACGCACGAGAAGAGAGGGGTGTTATTAGTTTAAGGGTCTGGTTCACGACCTCCAAATAAGTTCCTGTTAAAATACTTGGCAGATAATTTAGTAAATAATATAGCGGCTATCCAGAGGTGGTGAAACAGGCCCTAAGAGTGGTATGAACTGGCCAAATGTTTGTCCAAGATTAGGTCTTTCTTTTACGCATACAATTTTGCTGATAATTATACTTGAAGGAGTCATTAAATGGCATTCAATCTCTCATCAAAGTGACATTGGACAAAGATGTTTAACAAATGTCATCACTCAACACCCTGAGTAGTACTTATACAGGTGTCGGCTCCTAAGAACATACAGATTTCTATTGACAAAACGCCACTAAGTACGGCTTTTAACTGTTTAATATAATATAATAAACTGATGTGCTTCACTATAAATTGTATTTTATTCTAATTCCTTTTTCTTTTCTATTTTATTTCTATTGTTCTATTTTTTTTAAGAAATTGGACCCCGTTAACATACCCAACTTGCGTCTAGTGGATAGTACGCCATCTATAAATAATTGTAAATTTTGTAGTTAAAACTTTAAAAGCAAAACTTTGCAAGCAAGCAAAGCAAGTGGTTTTTAGACAGAAATTAGTAAATATCTATTCCTTCTTAAAATTGTCACCACCGTGTGGTTTTCTGATCATGTTTCTGAATCAGGAATTCAGTTTCGAAGTTCGAAATCACTAATTTCATATTAATTTGCTAATTCCCAAATGTTATATTTTCAATACAAATACTTCCTTTATTGCATTTTGTAATATATCTGGTGTTTTCTGAGAGCAGGAAAGTTCGTCTGTGACCTGTGTGAATGCATTAATAAAAAGACCATAATAACGATCCACCTTTACAATTACAGGACACATTAAGTTCATCCTACTCACGGGCAATAGAAGATTATTAATGGTTCATGGGTTTACCTATGCGCAACATCGACGATGCTATTATTACTGTTCAAAAAAAAGGAAGGGATGCCCAGCAAAAGTTATTTTAAACCAAACACAAACTAAAATTATGTTACTTAAAAATGAACATACCCACTCACAACCCGTGTATAAACAACTAAAAACTGGAGAATACTGTTATATTAAAATAAGCAGCTGAAGTAATATAAATATTGCTAAGTAGACTCTGAAGTAAATTCTAACATATGTAAATGTTGACTTCAGCGTCACTTCAAGTTCCTTTTAAAGTTGGAGACACAAGTCGCAACGTAAGAAAAACATTCTTTTATCTGAGTACAAAATATATTATTAGGTATGCAATACAAGTATGGTTACCTACGCGTGGGCTTGTCTATACAAATATTATAAAGAGTTTGATTGTTTGTATTGAATAGGCTCCGAAACTACTGGTCCGATTTGAAAAATTCTTTTAGTGTCAAATAGCCCGTTTATAGGGGAAGGCTATAGGCTATATACCATCACGCTATGACTAATAGGAGCGGAGTAGCAATGAAAAACGTTGCAAAAACGGGGGAAATGTTCATGAGACCATGTGGGCGAACCCCTGGCGGAAAGCTAGTATTGTATACAATAAATATATTTCAAATGCATATATGCTAAAAACAACATAAAGCCAAGATTCTAGATATACTAATAAGTTGCGTAGGTAGTAACGGTAGTAGGTAGGTGGGACCAGTTTATCTCCACCTCTTAATGTTTCTAATGTAAATCAATTAGATATTGAAGTGAAGTAAACTTTCAATTTATTTTAGAATATGTTTATGTTATAATTTCATCGAATCGAAAACAATCTATTGTGTTTAATTTTGTTATGCTTAAAGTACCTACATCTTTATTTAAGAATAGCTTTAGGTACCTAGTTTATAAATAATCATTTAAAAACTTCCAAAGTAGTTTTTTCTTACACATTTAATTACAATACAGTGCAAGGTAGTTTTGTGTTCTATGGTATCTACTAGGTATCTATAATGCAGTGATGTAAAGCTATAACAACGACCCAACTTTATAATTACAGGTAACGTTAAGTTTATCAAACTTACGGGCAATAGAAGGTTATTAATGGTCGATGGATTTACCTTTGTACGAAATCGACCGCGTCACTATTACTGTTCAAAAAAAAAGGATGGGATGCCCAGCAAAACTTATTTTAAACCGAACTGAAACTGTAGTTATCTTCCTTCTAAATGATCATACGCACACAAAACCTGTGTATACACAACTACAAACTGGAGAATACTGTTATGTTAAATTAAGCAGTTAAAGTAACATAAATATTACTAACCTGAAGTAAATTCTAACATAAGTAAATTTTCATTTTTCTTCACTTTAAATTCCTAATTGATTTAGAATCTTTTAAAGTTGGAGATACTGATCCCAAGTACGCAACGTAAACAAATATTTTTTTTATTATTTTTGGTCATTTTTTATACAACACCTACACCTGCCTAATACGTGCGTTGCGTACGTGAAATCAGTCTGTCTTCACCTAAAAGTTCCTAAATTCATGAGCAACTTGAAGTGAAGTCAACTCAAAATTTATGTTATAATTTACTTTAGGTCAGAAATGTTTATGTTATAATATCATATCGAGAAAACCTATAATTTTATTGTAATTAATTTTTATCATGCTTGAAAGTTGAATTTTATCTCTATTTATGAATAATTTTAATCTATAAGTAATTTTTTTTAAAGTTTAACAAGTTTTTTCTCCCACATTATACCAGTACAAGGCAGATTTAGATCTGTGTTCTATTTTTTTATCAAGCCTTTATTGTCCTACATCTGAGCCAAGGCCTCCCCCCATTTTTTCTACTTATTTCTTTGTTGGGCTATTTGTGTCCAATTTTCAAGGAACTCCGTCCCCTCCGTGGTCTGCCGCATTTCCGGTTAACTGTCTGACTATGTTCTAGGCTATACAGGGTTACAGGTTAAGTCGACCTAGATCCGTTAAGGGCGTGTAGTACCCATCTTTTCTGACATATTTCACTATAGAACACCCTACCCCAAACCTAAACGTTTTCAAGAAAATCGACATTTAAATTTAATTTTTTACTAACTTTTTTAACTTTCAATCGTTCAGAACAAAGTATTTAGTTAACCTACGTAGGATTATGGTTATTAAATTCATAAAGCATCTTAATTCGCATGTAAAAAATCAATAATAATAATTATAAGATGCACTAACTTCAAAATATTGTAATTAATGGCAAAAAATCGGCAATTTTTATTAAAAAAATTAAATGTCGATTTTCTTGAAAACGTTTAGGTTTGGGGTAGGGTGTTCTATAGTGAAATATGTCAGAAAAGATGGGTACTACACGCCCTTAACGGATCTAGGTCGACTTAACCTGTAACCCTGTATATAATAATAATCATCTATGACATATTATTTGTTTTAACTAGGTCATAATATTTTTTCCACAGATAAAGTGGAGTTCATACAACTATCAGAAAACAAGAGATTGTTGATGGCAGAGGGTTACACTTTTGCTCAAACGACACCTCGACACTGGTACTGCTCTAAGAAAAGCAAGGGCTGCAAAGCAAGGATCTTCTTGAACAAGGATGAGACAGAAGTGGTTTTCTTTAACAACGACCATGAACATAAACCGCCGTTGTATAAGAAAGTTACAAATGGATATTACGTTAAGATTAGTGGTTAACCGTGGGATGGGAAGGCCTCCAACGAGATGGACAGATGACAGGTGGTTTGGAATTATTGAATCCGCTAGGTCCTTGTGGAAGTCTATGGGAGAGGCCTTTGTTCAGCAGTGGACCTCTTTTGGCTGATATTATGATGATGATGATGATGATGATGATGATGAAGAGTGGTTAATATTTTACGCGAGTGCCGAACAGTAAGATTCTGTCAGCATAACGTTAAGCGGTAGTCGTGCTTATGAATGCTGTGACATCATTTTGTCGGCACATTATCTCGTCTACAGACATACCTTCGGCAGGAGACAAGCGTCGACAAATTTTTCATGGGCGTGTATGTTATCGTAGCAGATATTACCCATGTAGACTGTAGAGGTGTACTACTGTAGGTCCTGTACATCGACAGTTCGCCAATAAGTTGGTTGGTTGGTTGGTTACATAATTATGATAAAAGGCAATCGTATTGCCATTATCTAATGGAGACGAATTAGTATAATTAAATAAGTAGTAGTAATAAGTATTAGTAAGTAGGTAATCTGTAAGATATTGATCGTGATACTGATCCACTTGACCGATTACCGGTACACTGATTGGTTGTACGTCATGACCCTAAACTTAGATAAAATGCGTAGGACATTTATATCTGTTGCATCTGTTGTTTCACATTTTATCGATAATTTACAATCTGACAAGACACATTATAAACTAACGGTGTTTACAGTTTTATATTCATTCAAATCCGGTAAATTGTATGAAATAGTTGCTAGTTAACTTTTTTATATATTTTGGACACGAACACAAAATAATTATTTTAGTGCTTTAAATAAAATGAAGAACTTTTTTCTATATAAAGATTGTTTGATTAATTAACTACTGTTTTACTAAAAAATGAAGCGGGTGAGCGCTTTTGAAAAGCGAAGAGTACTTAGGTACACAAGTTGAATTTTGACATTCGAATCGACAAACGAATAGAAACAAAATGTCTGGAAATGACACAAGCTTTCGACAAACAAGCTGTCACTAATGTCATTTTCATACATTTTTTTATATTCGTTTGTCGATTCGAATATCAAATTGCAACTTGTCTAGGCTCCCAGATCAATCGAGATTCACTTATAGATCCGTAAGGGTTGGAGGACAATAAGCACAATATGTGTGTAGTTATGTTCAGTATTCCGAATATAAGCTTCGGTTCGATCCGTATTGCTGGACGTTTGTCCATATGAAATGTATCATTCAAAAATCGGAATAAGTTCAACGAATAGGTATCTATTATATTTATCCTACTTATTAGTGACTAGCTATTGCCCGCGACTTCGTTCCCGTAGAGGTTGAATTTTCACTCGTTTTTTTTAAATTTTTAATTGATACAAACTTTTCAGCTTTATAATATACATACCATCACGCCCATATTCCCCGAAGGGTTAGGCAGAGGCGTACTGTACACCCACATTTCGCCAGTATGTTTAGGTCCCATGTAATAGGGGGCGAGTCTATTGCCATCAACCGGGCACAAATCCAGACTCCGAGCTGCTATTGGGAATTTCACAGTAAACACTAAAGCAGGTTGGCAGACTTCACACGCCGTCGAGAAAATATCTCAAACATCAGGTTTCCTCACAATGTTTTCCTTCGCCGTTAAAGCGAGTGTTATTACGCACATGATTTCATAAAGTCAGAGGTTCGCGCCTTTGATTCGTATTCGAGACCTTTGACTTGGCGGTCCAGTGGTCCAAATACTATATCTTACATTAATTTCCTTCATACCTTGCAGAATACACTTTCATTCAATCTAGCAAGAAGAATAAGCTGCTCTTACTTGAAGGCTACACATTCTCTCAGACGCAAACGAAACGACACTGGATCTGTTCCAAGAAGAAAAGAGGCTGCAAAGCCATGATCAAAATGGATGACGAACAGATGACAATAATCGAAGCGATTACGACACATAACCACGAGCCCCCGAGAATAGTCGGGGGGCGATACTTGAGAAAATGTACCACTCGTACATATGAGAAGTCGGAGCACAGCAATATAAGCGCTGTGGACGGTGTATTGGGAACAAAAGATTAAATTATTGTTTGTCCGTTACTAATGTTTAGTTCGTTAAATACAAAATAGTTTTATTTATTACATTGTATAAGTTAGGCGTTCTGAGTGAATGAATAACAATGTTTAAGTTTAAAAAAAAGTAATATACATTATACAGCCATCATGTGTTCAGAATGCGTGGTATAAAAAAATAAATGTAGATCATATAATATAATGGTGTTTTTCAATTTAGGATACGTAGTCATTTATATGTTTAACTTTTATGAATAGTAGGTACTTTCATTCCGGATGGTAAGCGGTTACCGTAGCCTATAGACAGTTGCAGCACCAGGGGTATCACTCGCGCATACGACCCTAAAATCCTCTTACGAGGTTTTACTGCGCCGTCAGTTTGAGGGAAACTGAAAAGGAAAAGGTTCCTCTTGCTGCCAGCGCAGCACATCCTCAGAAGGAGCTCTGGTAACTTTACTCACTGCACACACTAAAGTGTGTTATTTGGTTAAAGGTTTTTTTCTGCCATAAATGTACTCTAGGACCAATTCTTTATATTACAATATTAAAAAAAACTATTAGTTTGGTATACAAAAACTGGTTAAAACATCTTTAACTTTGTACTCTTGCAGATTACTATTTCGTTCCGAGCGGAATAAAAAAAAACTTGCTTATATATAAAAATTACACCTACTATCAAATGCATAACAAATATCGCTGGTATTGTTCGAAGAGAAGGAAAGGATGTATGGCGATCGTCACCTTCGATATCGACAACCGACTGAACCCGGCCGAAGCGGTGCATTGTCACGAACCCCCACAATACTGGGTGACGGACAGTGGACATCATGTGTTTGTGCGATCAAATGCTAAAAACAAATAATTTTTAGCGGCTTTATGGACTTTTTAACCGACTTCAAAAAAGGAAGAAGGTTCTCAATCCGACTGTATGTCTGTTTGGCACCGACTCCAAGTCCAAATTAGTTATAAATCATAATGTTGTAAATATGTACCTGTTATGTTCATCATCTTTAATTTGGAGGTGGTGCCAAACTACTAATTTAATTTAAATATGACTTTCGTTGATTGTCTGTTTTGCACCGACTCATAATTAGTTAGAAATCATGATGTAAATATGTAATTTTTTGCTTTTTAGTTCCTATGTGTTTTTTGGAGACGGTTTGTTTTTTGTTTATTTAAAATTCAGACATAGTTTATAATTATGTGAGTTTATGCAGGGACAAGATAATTATATTATCATTTTTTTTACATTTTCCATGCTAAGATAATATCATTTATTTAATGGAATGGAAATGAAAAATTGACTGGCGGGCAGGATTCGATTCTGGTTAAATACACCGGACGCTATGACTAAGCCCCTGCATCAGTCGAATTTTTCCTTCATTAAATAACTAATATATTATATTATGTATACCTAGGTGTACCTAGATTATTCGATAGGAATATTGTTGATTCAATAATTAAAATCCGTCCCGAGACTTATACTTTTTGAATATTTTTGGCCATCTACGCCCACTTGTAAAATGTATTCTGTATAATTTACAGATATACTATTATATACAAAACAATATCAATGTCAATGCTTCGTAAAAAACTAGGTATTTCTTTAAAATTTCCCTTAAAAACTTTCCCATTTTCTTCTTCTTTGCCTCTTTTCCGAACTTTGTCCTGTAACGCGATCTTGTAAAATATTCAATAAATAACAGTAGGTACGTACTGAATTTATTGCATAATATATGTTGTTTTAATTCGTAAAATGTTTATTTAGAATCTAAAATCTTCTTACGAACCAAAAATAAATACCGATGACTCTTTAGTTAGGTACCTATTAACTTATGACTAAATTCGTCATTCCCTTTTTTTAGTTACTCTTACAAATGAAATATCTATAATCTAAGTATTTTGTAACTTTTTTAAACCTTGAACATACATTCGTTACACGCGCCGGCAAGACCTGAGATTTTCGCTCCATTAGCTCGATACACATACAACACACATGCAAATAGGTATCAATATGTATTCACCACTAATATTGTATATAAAAAACTTAATTATTGTAAAAAAAATATCATCAAGCTGGAGTCGAGTGTTTCAACTCCTATACCTCCTCTCACTGTGGCCAAGACACCTTTAGCCACCATCGATCCTATGAGTCTGTGGGATCGGTAGTGAGAAAAGCAGTTTCTGTGTACATTGCACGACGTACACAACCCCTATTTCCTACCCAAACTCCGTCTGCTACCCGTAGTTCTCCTTGTAACAGACTTCCCGCACGTAAAAACAACGCTACTTACGTTTGGTATGGTTTGTATGGTAGGTTAGGGCTTAGGGGTTTAGAGTCAATGGGGTTTTAGGTAACTGAATAGGTAAAAAAAAAAAAATGCAATGAAAATATTTAGTGTTAATTCCGCTTATGCTGAGATGCAAGAGCACCGCCCTCCCGCCCGCTTAATTATGCACATGCAGAGAGAACTAAGTCGTTAGTGCAACATGCATACCCAAACCTATATGACGACACGTGTTTCGCCTCTCCGCGAGGCATCATCAGGTGCGACGTCGAAGTGTTGACTCTGCGCTGGCTAGAGCGAAAGCAAAGCAAAGCTTTCGCTCTTGGCGGGCGGGAGGGCGGCGCTCTTGCATCTCAGCATAAGCGGAATTAACACTAAATATTTTCATTGCAATTTTTTGTCATGGATTTCCGCAAAGTAACGCCTGATTCTATTAATTTTAACTGAATAGGTACCAAGCTTAATAAAATTGTCTCAAACACAGCTAGCGCATTTAGAATAAAGGTTGTACTAAGCTGTAACTCCGGGTGCGTACATAACTCGAAATAATTTATGTAATTAAATTAATGTAGACTGCTAAAGATTCAGCAAAAATCAAACCTGGATTCTAATATGACAATGAATTTATCCGCACATCTTATATTTATACTTACAGATATTCTCTACCACTTCACTACAAGCCAGGGGGCGAATCTAGTTATGTACCAAGGATACACGTTTTCTCACGCTTCCGGACGCTTGTTGAGGTGTTCCAGAAGGTACCGCGGCAAATGTGGCGCTAAAATAAAACTTAATATGGAGGGTGACGTTGAAGCACTCACCGAGCCACATAATCACCCTCCACCAGTATACCAAAATACCCTTGAAGGATCGTACATAAAACTGTAAACTGGATTGAAACCAGTCGTTATCATACTTCCTTTTAACAGCAAGGTCGAATCTAGGGAGGGGCGGGAAGGGGCTCTTGCCTGGGTAGGGAAGATTGGGGGCGCCCAACCCTCACCAGTACTGTCTTTACTACCGCAAATTGGTTGTCTTCACCTCCCTGCACCCAGCGAGACAGAGAGAAATCCGTGTATTTTGATATTATGTGTGAATAGTTGACTGAATAATGTGCGCCTGCGTAACTACAAAAAATATTTTTATAGTTTCATGTAGCTGTTCCAGGTCTGGTCTGGTTTGCTTGTAAACAATGTATGATACAGGAGAAAATCCTATTGTGGGGTAACGTTTTAAAAAATATACAATTAATTTGTTACAAAAAATACAACCGAGTTTAACTTGACAGCAACTTGTCTACGGGTGGTGTGCTACTTGTCAAATTTGTTTACCGAATGACACTTTGATCAAGGATATTGGATGACATTTGTTGACTTCATCAACTATACGAACATCTATCTGAAAAAGAAAGATTTTGGTCCTAGATATTTAACAGACATATTGGCCATATGACCAGTGGCATAGTACCCGTAAAACAGTAAGGAGAGCATGCATAAGGGCCACACTGAGCAATTGATATTTAGAACCCATATCAATAATTTTCTTTCATAGTTTGATTCATTATACGCATTTTAACTATAGCAGGTATGTAAGATTGCTTAAGTAGATACATTTATTTCTCAAATTTCATAACTATAAGAATACTGTGACAATATATTACTTATCTTTATTTACAGATGCAACTTTCTTTCACTTCACTACAGACCAAGGAGTGACCCTGGTCATGTATCAAGGATATACGTTTTCTCACGCTACCGAACGCTTAATGAGATGTTCTAGAAGGATCCGCGGAAAATGTGGCGCTAGATTAAAACTCAACATAGATGGCGACGTTGAAGAGTTTACTGGACTACACAATCACCCTCCACCTGTATATAAGAAGATGGCTAATGGATGGTACACAAAAATATCTTAAAGTACCTACCTATTTAATGATTGGAATTATCGGGAGTATGGCGACTTTAATATCTTGTATTTACATGAACAACACAAGGAAAGCGTACACGAGGCGGGTAGTACCGGCCCTCTGTGTATTTTACGTTTTTAAAATCAAACCTTAATATTCAATTAAATTAAAAAATGTCTAGTAATGGAAATACGTGTTACTATGAAAAGTTAAATAAATTCCGTTTCAATATGTAACACGGTTTTTTTTCAATACACTCGTAAGATAAATTATTATATTTTATATTTTTTTTTATTTTGCATTTTCACTAGTTTCCCAAAGGTTTTTTTGAGACATAAGTGTAAGGTGGTATCGGCCCTCTGTGTATTTTACGTTTTAAAATCAGATCTTAATATTCAATTAAATTAAAAAATGTCTAGTAATGGAAATACGTGTTACTATGAAAAGTTAAATAAATTCCGTTTCAATATGTAACACTGTTTTTTTTTCAATACACTCGTAAGATAAATTATTATATTTTTTTTTTTGCGCTTTCACTAGTTTCCAAAAGGTTTTTTTGAGACATAAGTGTAAGGTGGTATCGGCCCTCTGTGTATTTTACGTTTTAAAATCAGATCTTAATATTCAATTAAATTAAAAAATGTCTAGTAATGGAAATACGTGTTACTATGAAAAGTTAAATAAATTCCGTTTCAATATGTAACACTGTTTTTTTTTCAATACACTCGTAAGATAAATTATTATATTTTTTTTTTTGCGCTTTCACTAGTTTCCAAAAGGTTTTTTTGAGACATAAGTGTAAGGTGGTACCGGCCCTCTGTGTATTTTACGTTTTAAAATCAGATCTTAATATTCAATTAAATTAAAAAATGTCTAGTAATGGAAATACGTGTTACTATGAAAAGTTAAATAAATTCCGTTTCAATATGTAACACTGCTTTTTTTTCAATACACTCGTAAGATAAATTATTATATTTTATAAAAAAAAATATTTTGCGCTTTCACTAGTTTCCAAAAGGTTTTTTTGAGACATAAGTAGAGAAGACATATCCTTGCCAATTCAACAAAATAGGTACACAAAATTTACAAAGATAAGAACTTAAACACTTACAAAAATTAAGAGATGTAACTATCATAGATCTGCACCATCATCTACAATATGAGAAATATACGACTTATTTTTTTAATAAAATATTAATTGATATAATGCTCAATATTCAATACTCAATATTTTTTTTGCACTCCATAAATAATCATGTTCGATGTTAAAATATCATAATAGGTACATTATGGACCCTGCAGGATACGGCAACTTATAAGAGAGGTTAATGATATTCGATTTGTCATTTCATTAAAATAACTGATAATAATATAGTTATTTTTCACATAATCCTGTGTAATCCTATCCTAATTCTACCATATTGTAAATAATAGTAGAAAAAAACACGCTGTCTCGCTTTCACGCCAAAACTACTGGCGCGTTTTAAATGAAATTTGGTACACAGATAGTCTAGAGCCTGAGAAAGGACATAGGCTACTTTTTAATGTGAAAAAAAGGCCGTTGTGGGGTTGAAATAGGGGATTAAAAGTTATAAGAAATACCACGCGGGCGAAGCCGTTGGCGGAAAGCTAGTCTATTATATATTTACAACAACTATCTTACAGATTACAAGATCATTACACTATCATCGGGGAAGAAAACGATCATGTGTCAGAACTTTACGTATTACTTCAAGGGGAAGAACAAAACCATTGCAGTCTGTTCTAAATACACCCGGGAATGCCCTGCACGACTCAAGCTGGACCGACAGGGGACCATCATAGAGGTCCTCAAACAACATAATCATCCTCCACCTATTTACTACCAGAATGCGTTGGGCCAATACGTAAGGGTCGACCCAAGCAAGCCGAGACTGAGAAGAGTTAAATTGTGAAAAGCAATATGAAAATGCGCTAATTTTGTACAAGTAGTATATTTTTGTTTAAAATAACTATATAATGTAACTAGCTTCCCGCCAGCGGCTTCGCCCGCGTGGTCTTATAATTTTTCCCCCCGTTTTTGCATCATTTTTCATTACTACTCCGCTCCTATTAGTCGTAGCGTGATGATATATAGCCTATGTTACTCGGGGATAACGTAGCTTTCCAAAGGTGTAAGAATTTTTGGAATCGGTCCAGTAGTTTCGGAGCCTATTCATTACAAACAAACAAACAAACAAATATTTCCTCTTTATAATATTAGTATAGATATAGATAATAATGTTTGCTATTTTAGTGTGTTTACTACTTGTTTGTAACTCTGTAATGTATAACTGTTTTTGGTCCAAAAATCTGTCTAAATAAAAGAAAAGGGGGTTGATTGATGTATCAACACGCAGCTCAAACCATTGCACGGATTGGGCTGAAATTTTGCACACAGATAGACGTAAGCATCCACTAAGAAAGGATTTTGGGAAATTCTCACGGAAAAATAGATCAACGCGAATAACACCGCGGGTAATAGCTAGTAAATAAATAAATAAAATATAATTTAAGAGTGTCTTCATTAATTTTTTAATACCTATTCATAATTGAATTGAACAATGATATTGTAACACAAATAAGCAATTTGTCGGCGATTTCACCCTTAAGTGTAATTTTTCAAAATATTCCTAAACAACATTTCATCATCAACCCATTAGCCGTCCCACTGTTGGGCACGAGTCTTTTCTCAGAATAACAGGGGTTAGGCTAATAGTCCACCACGCTAGCCTAATACAGATCGATTGACGTCTCACGCCCGCTGCGCCGCCGCCGTAGCGAAAATCTCTCAGATGTGCAGGTTACATATCTTGACTGCACAAACAACATGAAATGACACAAGCCTTCGACGAATCGGGCTGTCACTAATGTCATTTCCATACATTTTGTTTCTATTCGCTTGTCGACTCGAATGTAAAATAACAACTTGTAAAAGTACATATAATTAAGAAACAAGGCAATTATAAGTAACTAATTAATTACATTTTTACAGATTACGAGATAATCACAATTTCTGGCAAGCGTGTGTTAATGTATCAGAGCTACACATTTTCCTTCAAAGGCATGAAAAAGACCTATGCGTATTGTTCTAAGTACGTCAAACTGAAATGTCCAGCACGGCTCAAGTTGAACCGAAATGGTTTAATCATATCGGGGAATACCGAACACAACCATCCCCCACCCATGTTATATAAGCATGCTAGTGGAGAATACATGAAACTGTGCTAAAGAAAATAAAACAAGTTTTTGGTAGGTATCTTTTAGGCACAGCCCTAATCAGACATTTGAATTAAGGTGACTTCTTCGATGTAACCACAAAAAAAATCCTTGAATTTTAAAATAAGTACCTACTGTTTTGTGTGTTCAATTTAATTCAATTATTTCAGAATCAATTTTTACATATTAGGGAGCGTACCCATACTACGTGACCCGTTTAGGGGGGGGAGCGGAGTCTTTAAAATACTACGGTCAGTCACAGGAGCGTGAGGGTAGTGGCGGGTGGCTCAGGTTTTTGTCACGTAGTCGATTTTACTGAGAGAAATCTCGTATTTTTCGACCTATATTCGAATATAGCGCGCAGTGTTTAAAATAGCGCTTTTCAAACGCACAGTTGGTGGCGCTGATGCACATGTACGTAGACGTCAGCTGATTGAAAACAAAAAAAAATTCACTAGTAATTTAAGTATGCAATGCAGTCTTATGCAATAAAGACGAGTATAAGCCAAATTATTTTTTTTTTCACGTTTGTTTTTAAAATTATTAAAAATCATAATTATGAATTACTACGTGAAAACTAAAGGGGGGAGGGGGGTCTTGGCATCTACTACGAGTGGTCACCGAGGGGAGGGAGGGGTCAAAAAATTTTTAAAAAATAGGTCACGTAGTATGGTTCGTTCCCGTTCTAGTGTAGCCAAAATATTTACAGAAATATAATTTCCTTTAATTTAATTTAAAGTTTTGAAAGCGAGTCGAAGATTATATTAATTTTATAAATAAAGAAGACTAAGGACAGGGAGGGAAATAGTACTCTTGATACTTCGTTTTTTTTTAATATGTTTAGTTACATACTTAACTGTCTATTAATATAACTTGTTCCTAACTTAATATTGTATACGTACCTAGCTAATTTGAGTTTAAGTTTTTACATTCGTCATCATCTCCTGCCCTTATCCCTATTCACTTGGGGTCGGCGCAATATGTCTTTTTCTTTCATACATCTCTATTAGCCGACATCTCATCATTCACTTCCTTTGTGGTCATATCCTTTCTCACACAGTACATCCATCTTTTCTTTGGTTTTCCTCTTCCCTTATATCCATCCACATTCATGCTTAAAACCTTTTTGGTAACACGCTCTTCACTTATACGCATCACATGTCCATACCACGCTAAGCGGTTACTGCACAACTTTTCAATAACTGGTGCTACTTTCAAACTACTTACCTCCTACCTATACTCATTCCTGACCCTGTCCATTCTTGTAACTCCACACATTCCGCGTCGCGTTCTCATCTCAGCTGCATGCAATTGCCTATCGTGCATCCCTTTTGTAGCCCAACATTCAGACCCATACAAGACGGCAGGTCTTATCATGCTTTTGTATATTTTCCCCTTTAGTTTAAGGGGAATTCGGGGGTCGCACACAGTTCCCGTAACCTGCCGCCATTTCATCCACCCTGCGTTAATTCTGTGCTTAACGGTTCGATATATTTCCCCATTGTTTTGTACCACTGAACCAAGGTATCGAAAATCAGATCAGACTGGCAGAGGTACGCCATCCAGCGCCATGGCCACGTAACCGGATAGACCATCGAAATCGCAGAACATGTATTCGGTCTTGGTTCTGCTGATTTTAAGACCAACATAACATAAAATACCATCAAGCCTGTTTGTGTTTTGTTATACGTATTACATAATAAATTATATTAAAGTTTATAATTAAAAAAATAATTTTTCTTTTAGAACGGTTTACTACTAACAACTCAAGTTTTTTTATTAAGATTATTTACTTTTATTCATTGTTGTAGAAACGCTTGAGCTCATATCATACTAGATAATGTTTTGATTGCTGTTTAACTGTTACTAATAAATTAAATGAAGTAAATTTTTTTTTTTTAATTTTTGTTGACCTTCCTTATCTACTACTTATTATTATAAATGCTGGAGAAAACTACAGCTACCAGAATATCAGGATCAAGTTCTTGAGAGACTGGAAATCACCAGAATGATGAATAAGCACATAATTGACAAAGTTTTGGGAAAAGGGTGGGGAGGTAAAGGAAAATTCGACGTCACAAGCGGTGCGGTAGGTATATCTTGGTATGCATAACTCGCTAGCTTAGTTGGTTAAGACGTCCGGTTTACTTATCTGGAGGGACGCAGGTTCGAACCCTCTTGCATACAAACCTTGTCCTGATAATAACGAACACAGCAAAAAATAATTACCTAATTTGGTGCAGTTGTTCGGAAGTTACGCACGTACAAACATTTCGGCGATTCGTTTTTATACAAGGTGGAAGGGGAACATCGACGCACAAACGTCGTGACAAGGTTTCACTCAAGGTCAATAACAAAATGACCTAGGTAGAAAATGATTGGTTATTACAGACATTGACATTTTTGAGCGCGCAGTGTATTGCTAAAAACGCGATTATAACGCTCCACGGTAAATGTAATTGCGCGCGCGGTTCGAAATAAATGAAATAATGATCATTTAATTATAAATCTAATTTGGGTAGATAGAAATAATGTTTTTTTATACGTTTAAGTAAAAAAAATTGATGAAAAATTTTACCTACAGAAAATTTCAACTCAGGGGGGTCCAGAATCATGTACTGAACTCATGGTATTCGGATGTGCGTCGACGTTCTTTCCACCTAGTATATACGTATGGGAACTACAGTTCCGTCCCCACAATAATCAAATTCGCTTGGGTACATAATTAATTTATCTGTGTTATTACAGCGGATGTTACTGTACAATATTCCCCAAGCAAGCGCGGGAATGATGTTATTCTGCTATACCTTAAATTCTGTTGGTGTTGTAGTGTGTTACAGCGGAGATTTTAAGCGAATTGTTGAGTGTAGGGCGTTGAAATTAAAAACCGTTCGTTTCCAATCCAAAATTGCTTGTCATCATATTTCAAGTAAAACAGATACCAAAATTAGGTCAAGTTCACAGACTAACTAAATATCACAGACAAAATATAGACGATCACTGAGTGAAATTGAAGTTTAAAGCGGTGCCATCTAACTGAGACGACGCGGGTCAACTCGAACAAAGCGTGACTCGTGATACAGATGGCGCTGCGCTAACAAATTCACATAATTTCATATGCACACCAAGACTACTTAAATGTTATTGTTCTAAAAGAGGTTCTGGGTGCCTGCCCAAGTGGTCACTGATTATATGGGCATGTTTAAAATGCTGCTGGGTATCCACAACTACGAACCACCGAAAATATATCGATCAGTTGAAGCGGCTGTAACCAATTCTATTCTACCAATTCTATAACTTACGAGTATAATATTATAATACCTGAAGTATTCTCTTATCAACGAGTCTGTAGCACAAAGCACTTTAAAAAAAATAGAATTAAAGTATTTATTTTTTCGAAAAATTAAAAACATCATTAATAAATATCTTATAAAATCATTAAAGCGCTGTCAATGACTCAGCGTCGCCTCGCCGGTATGTAGGTAACCTTATTCCAATGGAAACGACAACAATACCTATCGTAAATGCCTTAACGACAAAGTATTGTAACAAAACTTGGCAATCTAAAAATACTTTTAAGGCGAAGTTTACCAATCCGCAGGGCCAATTTAGGACTCTTGATGCATTTTCTAAAAACAATATCTTATGAAGAAGAATTCTGTAAAGCACTAAACAGAGTCTGCAGTAATTGCACTACAAATGCACTAAACTAATTGTGACCCTATTCATTTTAGTTCCGCCTGTAATACAGTTTACACGAAGCCAACGTGGAGGTACGACTGTAGTCTACAACGGCTTCACTTATAACAGTATGGGCAACTCGACGAGATGGTACTGCAGAAGGAAGGGATGCAAGGCGAAAATAATACTCCTGAACGAAAACAAGAATGTATATGAAATTATTAAACATAACCATTAAATATTGATAAACTGTGTTTTATTTTGTGATTTTTGGTTGAAAGCTTCGTCTGCGCTGCGTTCTTTTAGCTAGCGGTTTTAGTATCAGAACGCAAGGTGCTTTTTAGTCTGATATGCTTGTGATCTCCATGTTTTCTACCTTACTTATCTTAATGAAATGGAGCAGCAATTTGCTGAGATAGGGTTTCATGTAGGTTTTAGTTACTTTATTATTTTTGTCTTTTGTTTTCCTGCGTGGAACCGGAATAAGTTTTTATGGGAACGCCAGTAACATCTATATTGATGTTACTATTATGTTTTTCCTGAATCAAGAATTTATGCATTACAACATGCTTCAACGGTCAATTGTGGACAATTGTGAGAATTCACACACACAAGCTCAGAATTCCATACAAATTAATTGTTTACTAGAAATCTCAGAACGATCATTACTTTGTATCGAATTCTGGGCTTTCTTAATAATCATTTATTAATATAATTTTTATGTACTAAATTAAAAATCTATTCCTAAATACAACTTAAATACAATAATAATAAAATAACTATTTACAATAAGGCATCAAAAAACTCCTTTGCCATACAACGTGGCAATGCAGCCAGCCTTCTGGGTACCCTTCCAGCTGATGGCGATGCGGAGGAGTTTTTTGATGCCTTATTGTAAATAATTATTTTATTTAATTTGTATTTAGGAATATATTTTTAATTTAGTACATAATAATTATATTAATAAATGGTTATTAAGGAATTAAAAAAAAACTAAATTCAGATTATGAAAATTCCGAATGTCTGAGGCTGGTCTAAATAGTGTAGGATTTGGGAGTGAAGCCGCGAGCAAACAGCAGTAATAAAAATAACCTTATTTTTAGAGCCGCCTATAGTACGTTTTACACGAAGCCAACGCGGAGGTCTGAATGTAATCTACAACGGCTTCTCTTACAACCGTATGCCCAACACGACGAGATGGTACTGCAGGAGGAAGGGATGCAAGGCGAAAATACTACTCATTAACGATAACAAGGATGTATACGTAATTAGTAAACATAACCATTAAACATTCCTAAATAAGCGCTCAAACTGTTTTATTTTGTGATTTTTTGTTCAGTTTGAGAGAGAGCTTCGTTCATGCTGCGTTCTTGTAGATAGCGGTTTTTGTATCAGAACACGAGGCATTTCATTAAAATAATCCTGGCAGGTCTCTGCTTGTTTCTTTTCTTAAAAAACAAAATCAAAATCGGTCCATCCGTTCGGGAGCTATTATGCCACAGACAGACACACACACACCCAGACACGTCAAACTTATAACATCCTGTAATTTTTACGTCGGGAGTTAAAAATAACCTTATTTATTTTAGAGCCGCTAATAAAGTTTACACGGAGCCAGCGCGGACATCCGATTGTAATCTACAATGGTTTCACTTTCAACCACCTGTAATTTTTACGTCGGGAGTTAAAAATAACCTTATTTATTTTAGAGCCGCTAATAAAGTTTACACGGAGCCAGCGCGGACATCCGATTGTAATCTACAATGGTTTCACTTTCAACCATAAACACAACAAGATAAGATGGTACTGTAGGAAAACGGGATGCAAGGCGAAAATACTACTCATGAACGAAAACAAAAATGTATACGAAATAAATAAACATAACCATTAATTTTGCATTTGCCATTTCCAATTCTCAAAACTGTTTTATTTTCTGATTTTTTGTTTAATTTGAGAGAGAGCTTCGTCCGCGCTGCGTTCTTGTAGCTAGCGGTTTTTATATCAGAACACGAGACGTTATCTATTCAAATAGTCTTCCCAGCCGGGCTAACTTGCACGCCGCGAGAACATTTTGTCGACGCTTATGTCATGCTTTTGTCTCGTTTTCGCACAAGGAAGAGCGAGACAAAAGAGTTGACAAAATTTTGTCGTGGCGCGCATGTTAGCCTGGCTGGTATCTGCTTGCTTCTTCTCTTAATATGTTATGGAGATGGCTATGGAGATAGGGTTCTGGCAACAGATAGGTAGTAATAAAAATAATCTTATTTATTTTAGAGCCGCTAGTACATTTTACACGAAGCCAACGCGGAGGTACGAAGCTAATCTACAACGGCTCCACTTTCACCCATAGGCACAACAAGGCAAGATGGTACTGTACAAAAGCGGGATGCAGGGCTCGAATCATCCTCGCAAACGAAAACCGAGATGTGTACGAAATCAATCCACATAACCATTAAAAACTTCCAAGTCATAGCATTCAAATTGTGCTTTATCTTTTTACTAGCTTGGTTCCAGCGGCTTCACCTTCACTCCCCACAGCCCATTTTTTGCATTAAAAAGTAGCCTATGGCCTTTCTCAGGCTTTAGACTATCTGTGTACCAAATTTCATTTAAATCGGTTTTGTAGTTTCGGCGTGAAGGCGCGACAGACAGACAGAATTACTTTCGCATTTTTAATATTTGTAAGGAAATAAAGATGAGCGACCCGTGCCGGTTTCGCTTCTATAATAAGTATGCATGTATATTACATACTAGCTTTCCTCTAGCGGCTTTGCCCGCGTGGTCAGGATATTTCTTATTACTTTGATCCCCTATTTCAAGCCCCCATAAATTTTCCCACATATTTGGTATTGTTTTTCGATGGTTACCTACTTTCTACGTATATATTTTTTTCTAATTTTGTAGGTACAAAAATATGTGCTTATTTGCTTAAATTTTGAAATTAGAACTATTTTGTTTTTATTTTTAGAACCAGTACTGAAGTTTGTACCGAGCCATCGTGGAGGTACGATCCTAATTTTCAATGGTTACAGTTTCGTGCAGATGGCTAGCAAGACTCGATGGTACTGCTCCAAGAAGGCCAAAGGCTGCAAATTTCAAGTTATTCTGACACAGGAAAGAGAATATGTTGGCGTTCTTGGCCATCATAATCATTAAAAAATATAACATAATAAGTTCCTATCACAAATGTAGGTAAAACTATAAATAAACAAAGTTCACTGTATAAAATAAAGTTTCTTATAAAAAGATAAGTAATAAACTCGAAAACAAAAGTAATACAAAAGAATTGGTGTAAGTGTATGTGCGGTTTTAGAATAAACTTATGTTTTAAACCAAGCAAATAGATCCGTTAGTCATGACAAAAATAAAATTGCATATAAATATACTACCACTAACTGCTCATATTCTTAGTTGTAATTTTTTGTGGATTTTGTATTTTTTTTTTTATAAATGTCATTTTCTTACTTTCTTCTTTGTTTCGTTTAGTCACAGAATAAATAATAACAGAATGGCCACTCTCCGCCCCTCCCTAACGTCAGATACCTCAGGTCCCTCGCATCCTGCCGGTGTTCTTGCCGGACTGCCAACAAAGCCTACGCACCTTCGCGTAAACATTTGCACGTGTACAAACGTAATTTTGACAAGTTTGACATTTGGTATTGTAGTGTGCAGCGGTGTCGGAAAGTTTGTATGGAGTGTCAGGTGTGGTTTAATAAAATAAAACATAATTGAGTTCCTGTAATCAACTGAAGTTTCATTTCACCTAAACTATACCCACAGTTTTCCTGTATAATATAATAAGATATAATAAGAGAGAGAGAATATAATAAGAGATCATATTGGGTTTGTGTTCAGTAATTCAATTGTATTCATACTAAATAGTTACACGTTCTAAGCGACCAGTGTTTGATTGTATTATTTTTAAGTTAATCTAAGTTCTCATGTAAGTGGCTTATGTGTCTTTTTGAGAATAAAATTCTTTAAACCTTAAACCTTAATAATAGGTCCTATTTTTATAATATTGACTGAACACAAACCCAAAGTTCCGAGCTGCGACTAAATATCTAAATGGAAAATCCCTATAGTACTGTTCGACCTTAGATTCCTTCAAGAATCCATGGTTTTGTTACTGGGTCATTTATTTTTGCTTATAAGCGCTGATAAGGCCTATTAGGTGAGTTCCTTCAAAAATGCCAGGTGCGTAAGTACTCAACCGGCAAGATGTTTGGACGTGGAGGAAGCTAAAGAAACGACGACTGTGGTCTAGTGGTTCTAGTACCGGACTGCTGATCACGAGGTCGTGGTTTCGATTCCCTCAGGACACAAACATTTATTGTGATGAACGTGTTTGTGTTGCATTATAAGTATGTATTTACAAAAAAAAGTATATAAGTATTATATCCATTGTCTAGAACCCATAGTACAAGCTCTGCTAAGTTTGGGACTAGATGGTGCTGTGTAGAAATGTCCCAGAATATTTTTAGAGAAGAAGCAAGAATTGTAGTATGTGATGATCTCTAGTTTCTGTATGATAAGGTCTATTTTAACTATTTAACCAAATTTATTTTTCAGGTAATATTCTGGACTTGGACTGGACGGGTAATCTGCGGTACTACCAACAGTATCGACGCAGGAATCCTGACCGCTTTCCGCTTAGCCGTTGTGCGTCCACCAACCCTGCTGGGAGAGTCAGCGATATTCTCGCCTCCATTATCAATAAGAAATCCCACTAATCGTGTTCGGAGGACTTAAAAGCTGCGTCTCCAGTACAAATTAACTACCGCGAATATTATATTCTACCGTAGATCAGAGGCTGCTAAAATGCCAACATTTTGTTGTTAAAATGTACCATTTAGGATTCTTCTATACATAGGATATTTCGCGGTATTACCCACTTTTATGTAGATATTCCCAATCCTTTCCCAATATTACCAGCTGATGTTGCCCTTAACGTACATGCCAATGTCTAGTTTAAGAGTTTTCGAAGTTGTGTTTTTTTTTGAATCTGTGATTTGTACTTCACTTTTATATATTAGAAGGTAGCATTAGTAGTGGTAGGAATAAGCATTTTGTATTATTTTTATAAGATAAAATAATAAGTAATTAGTGTTACTATTCAAATTATTCATAACCCATAGCAGATCCTTCACCATCTTCCTAAATTCACATTTTTACCCGACGACACGGCAAAAAGCCGAAGGAAGGGTTTTATTTATGTGAGTCATAATTATTATGATATTTTATTAAAAACGGCTTTTTAGCCCAGTTGCCTTTACGAACCAAATATAATACCTAGTACGAGTATGTTATATACGAGTCTGTACATACTTTCAGAGTTGTCGAAAGAACTAAATATTTCTATGAACAATAATGACATAATGTATATATTTTTAGGAACTGACTATGAGATAATACATCTAGTAAACGGAAAATCGCTGATCATGTATCAAAACTACACATTCTCGTACCAAGGACCCAAGAACGTGAAACTCTACCCTTACTGCTCCAAAAAGACTGCTATGAAGTGCGCAGCTAGATTGAAACTCGATAAATTTGGTAATATAGTGAATGCGTATACGCAACATAACCACCCGCCACCGAGATACACGACCCTGGCAAATGGATTGTATGTAAGAACTGACCAAAATTGACAACATCAGTATTTTTGACATTGCAGATGTTATTAGATCAACAGGTCATATATTAAGTATGGATAAAATTGTTGGTTATTGTTCCCCACGTTTATGTAATTATTCCCAATCCCTTGGGAATTTCCCAAAATCCTCTCTTAGCGGTTGCCGACGTCACAACAACTATCTGTGTGGCAAAATTTAAACCAGTTCAGTCGGTCACCCTTTTTCTGTTATTCACATTTTGTAACGTGGTGACCACGTTCTAGAAACGTTACACACTAAAGACAATGTGTAAATAAATGTAATAAATAAATAAATATCCTGGGACATTTTACACAGTACCATCTAGTCTCAAACTAAGCAGAGCTGGTACGGGTAATAGACAATGGATATGATACTTATATACTTTTTTTTTGTAAATACATACCTACTTATAATACATAGGAAACACCCAGACAAACACAAACATTTATATTCATCACATAAATATTTGTGTCTTGTGGGAATCGAACCCATGACCTCGTGATCAGCAGTCCGATACTCGAACCACTAGACCACTGACGTCGTCAACTTATATTCAACATATATTCATAGTGTAAATATAATTAACTAGCTTCCCGCCAGCGGCTTCGCCCGCGTGGTCTTATAATTTTTTCCCCGTTTTTGCTACATTTTTCATTACTACTCCGCTCCTATTAGTCGTAGCGTGATGATATATAGCCTATGTTACTCGGGGATAATGTAGCTTTCCAAAGGTGAAAGAATTTTTGAAATCGGTCCAGTAGTTTCGGAGCCTATTCATTACAAACAAACAAACAAACAAACAAATCTTTCCTCTTTATAATATTAGTATAGACGAAGACAAATGGTCGAAACAATGGCACAGCACGGAATATAATTTAGTCTGTAAGGATATTGTTGGGAATCAATAAATAAATAATTATCGATTTACATATTTTTACATGAGGTATTAAATTAAAAAGTCTACATCCAGTTCATTATATTATATGTTGTGCCCAGATATTCGAATTGACAATTTAATGAAGTGTTTAATGAAAATAACTGAGCAAAATTTAGTAACAGTTCTAACACAGATTTATTATTTGTGTTCTAACCTAACCGATATATTTAATACCTAGGTGATATAAATTACCACATAATAAAAATCGTGTAATAATATAAATAGGTAATAAAACTGATGTTTATTATATAAAGAGAACTGAGAATCTTAATAGCCTGAAATCAAACGAGTAGAAGTTGTCTTTCTTTTTTCTAGAAATCTAGCTAATTGCAGTAGTGTGTCTGTGTGTAGGTATTTTTAACGTGAGCATGATTTCTGCCTTCATCAAAATCATAATTAGATGCAAGCACGTCATAAAAAAAATTAAGAACTTATTTTCATTTTAGAATCCACAAGTTATGCGTTTACACTAACTGAAAAAAATTGGACTACTCTAGAAGAAATATTCAACGCATCTCATTTTTCACCTGAAATAAGCGATGTGGATAAAGGAAAACGGCCTAAGATGACTTGTATGGATGGTAGACGGAAAACCTTACTGAATGCTGGCAAAAACTACATCTCGAGGAGTGGAAAAATCCATGATGGAAAAAAAATGGGTCCAATGTGTCCCCAAACATGTAGGATTCAATGTTTTACTAAGTTCAATGATGATACGCGGCAAAAGATTCACAACGAGTATTGGGCACTTGGAGACCACGAAAAACAATGGCAGTTTATTATCAGATTCACTGAAAGAAGGAAGAAAAAACGTATGACCACTGAGGGTCCTTCTCGGCGTCAACATACCATAATTTATTATTTGCCGCTATTTTCTGAACAGCTTAATTGCTATGAACGCCAACGTGTTTGTCTCAAAACATTTCTTAATACTCTTAACATTTCCAATCAGATGGTACACACAGCTCTCACAAAACAATCCCAAGGGAGAAGTCTCTCTGACAATAGAGGAAAACATCGAAACCATCCAAAAAAAATAGATTCTTGTATGAGAAGAAGTGTTTATGACCATGTCCATACTTTTCTACAAGTAAAACACGATGAAGGGGAACCTAATAAAATATACCTTGATAGTGATCTCAACATGTCCAAAATGTATGCTCTGTACACCAAATGGAATGCACTAACAAATTATTCAAATAAAGCGCAAACTTTGCGCCAATACTGTACAATTATAAAGAAGTATATGAATATTGAGTTTATAAGGGCAAAATAATAGCGTTTTAGTCTCAAAAACTAAATCATGTCAACGCAAAAAGTAATTTTGGTTCATTTTTAAATAATTGTTGTAAAGGCGCCGTGTTTGCGTTTGCCTTTTAATTAATCTCATTAACTTCTGTAGGTAGGTACGGATTCTCGTAATTGTGTTCTCGAAAATGGCTGTAACGATTACCATGCAATGTACTTAATGGCGGTTTACGGCGGCGAAATCGATCTGGGTCCGTACCTAGATCGATTTCGCCGCCGTACACTATTCGGAAAATCGATTTTTCCATTATTAAGACCGTTCTCAGTTATATTGCTATATTGGACCGTATTCAGGGATATATTGCTTTCTTTCCTCTAGTGTCTAAGTCTACTAATTGTAATGTGTTTATGTATTGTACTAATGTTTCAATGTTTTTCTTTTGTAAGTAATTATTATTATCCAGTTGAATTTGCATTTTCATATTTACTACTTTATGCGAAAAGTCTCTCATTTTAGTGTACGTATACTGGAAACCTGAATGTAAATAGGTACTAGTAAAATTAAAATCGTATGACAAAACCAATCTTTTCTTTAAAAACCTTGGTTTTTATTATTTAGACGCACTCATATCAGTCTAAGTTCTCTAGAAATCTGTATAAAAGTAAAAAATGTTACACAAAGCATTCCGATTTTTTAAGTTTACATGTGTTTTTAATTCATACAACTTGTTCTTATTTTAGAATCTACATATTCTACAAGTTGTGCATTTACGCTAACTGAAAACAACTGGACTAGTCTAGAAGAAATATTTAAAAACGCTTCTAATTTTGAATCTGAAACAAGCGTTGTGAATAAAAGAAAAAGCACACGAAAAATCTTAGTGAATTCTGGCCAACAATACTTTACCAGAAGTGGTAAAGTCCGAGAAAAAAAATGGATGCGTCCAATGTGTCCCCAGACGTGTAGACTGAAATGTTATACCAAGTTCAATGATGATACGCGACAAAAGATTCACAACGAGTATTGGGCACTTGGAGACCACGCAAAACAATGGCAGTTTATTACTAGATTCACTGAAAGAAGAAAGAAAAAAAGTATGACCACTGAGGGTCCTTCTCGGCGTCAATATACGTTTATGTATTATTTGCCGCTATTTTCTGAACAACTGAACTGCTATGAACGTCAGCATGTTTGTCGCAAAACATTTGTAAATACTCTGAATATTTCCCATCAGATGGTAGAGACAGCTTTTACTAAACTAGCCCAAGGGAGAAGTCTCTCTGACAATAGAGGAAAACATAGAAACCATCCAAAAAAAATAGATTCTTGTATGAGAAGAAGTGTTTATGATCATGTGCATACTTTTCTACAAGTAAAACACGATGAAGGGGAACCTAATAAAATTTACCTTGATAGTGATCTCAACATGTCCAAAATGTATGCTCTGTACACCAAATGGAACGCACTAACAAATTATTCAAATAAAGCGCAAACTTTGCGCCAATACTGTACAATCATTAAGAAGTATATGAATGTCAAGTTTATAAAGTCAAAATAATAGCGTTCATTTTCAAAAATGAATGCATGCCAACACAAAAAGTGATTTTGGTTGTTTTTTTTTTATTTTGTTGTAAAGGCGCCGTCGGGCTGTATTTGTGTTTGCCTGAAGCTCAGAAACTACTGTAGGTAGGTACGGGCATCATTCTGTTGAATTCAGCACTGTGCATTGCCATTTTTTCACATTTATTACTATTATTATTATTATAGCTCTTTTTGTTTATAACCTTTACATATCCTGAACCTTGAATGTAAATACATACATATTTGTAAAAAAAATCGTATGTATAATAAAATTTATCGTTTCTTTAACAAAGTGATGTGTATAGCTAATTAAAATGCACTGTCATGTTAGCCTTATATTAAATGAGTAGAAATCTATTCAATAGTAGTAATATGACTGTGTCTGTGTGACTGTGTATCTTTAATTAATTCCGCTTAAACAATCACAATAAGGTTACATTAATTTTTACTTACTACAATTTATTTATGTATTTGTTCTTATTTTAGAATCTACATATCGTATAAGTTGTGCATTTACGCTAACTGAGAAGAACTGGACTACTCTCGAAGAAGTATTTAAAGACCCCTCCAATTTCGTAGCTGAAACAAGCGATGTGAATAAAAGAAAAAACAAACGAAATATCTTACTGAATTCTGGCAAAAAATACTTTACCAGAAGCGGTAAAGTTCGAGATAAAAAAAGACTGGGTCCAATGTGTCCCGAGACGTGTAGACTGAAATGTTCTACCAAGTTTAATGATGAAACACGACAAAAGATTCACAACGAGTATTGGGGACTTGGAGACCACGCAAAACAATGGCAGTTTATTATCAGATTCACTGAAATAAGAAAGAAAAGAAGGGTGACAACTGAGGGTCCTTCTCGGCGTCAATATAGCAAAATTTATTATTTGCCGCTATTTTCTGAACAACTTAATTGCTATGAACGTCAACGTGTTTGTCTCAAATCATTTGTAAATACTCTGAATATTTCCCAACGAGTCATAGGCACGGCGCACAATAAACTAGCCCAAGGCAAAAGCATCTCTGACAACAGAGGAAAATATCCTCATAAATCACAAAAAATAGACTCCTCTATGAGGAGAAGTGTTTACGACCATGTCCATACTTTTCTACAAGTAAAACACGATGAAGGGGAACCTAATAAAATTTACCTTGATAGTGATCTCAACATGTCCAAAATGTATGCTTTGTACAGTAAATGGAATGGACTTACAAATTATTCAAATAGAGCGCAAACTTTGCGCCAATACCGTTCAATCATAAAGAAGTATATGGACATTGAGTTTATAAAGGCAAAATAATAGCGTTCAGTCTCAAAAACCAACGCATGTCAACGCAAAAAGCAGCGTATGTAAATTCTTTTCCAAATTAGTATCGAAATTAGAGAGTGATTGGTCAGAGGCGAATTTTGATTCAAGTCAAAGGAGTTTGGTGATTTTGACAATAAGGTTCAAACATATTATTTTCAGTTTTCATTTAAAACAACGCGTGTATTAGATATCGAATCATTCATAAGATTTATTAATCTACGTTTTGTAATAAGATTAAATGCAAATAAATATTATTGTATTTGTTTTTTCTGTAAGTACCTGGTAACTTCTAGCAACATTAATAATTAATTTCAGTACTTATATTTTAAGAACATTAAAAACCATTTCTATAGTTTATCTCTAGTATATGAGTACATCCAAACCTATTTGTAATATTATGTAGTATTTAGCCATAATTTCATGAGGGTATGAACACTGGACTGCCAAGTCAAAGGTTTCGAGTTAGAATCCAAGGCACGCACCTCGAAATCATGTGCATAATTATCACCGGGTTGAATTTAGCTCGTGGCAACTTTAAGCCGGACAATAAGTTTGGCGAGAACTGTACTTATGTCGATATGAAATTAACGAGATATTCATTCCTTGATTTCTTTTGTCTTACTTATTTTAAATATCGTATTGATTTCATATTAACTTTAAAGTTAGAATTTTAACTTTAAATCTTAAATATCAAAACGATAAATCTTACGTGTGTAGGCAAAACTGAGAACTGTTCAGTTGAACTGATCAGTTAAATCGTACGCGGGTAGGCACGTTCTAACTGATCACTTAGAACTGTTCAGTTAAAACTGAACGTCTGGATGCCGCTTTATATTAGATTCTGTTTTGGTATTGTTTTACTGTATTGTAATTCTGTTTATTTCAGATCGTATGGAGATTTTGCTTACAGCTCGGGGCCGAGCGGTTAAGTATAAACAATATACATACTCTTTTCGTACTGGCAGAACTATGCTATATTGTTCCAAAAGAGTTAGTGGTAAGTGTGAAGCGAAACTAAAGATGGACAATAATGGAGAAATTATTTTTGAAATGGGCGAACATAACCATGCACCGCCAAAGTATCAAATGAGTAGTAACGGACTATACGTTTGTAAAAGCGACTAGACTGGCTATAAGCTGGCCACACGAGCGCTTGGCAGAAGCGTATTTGACAGTTCGACTGATGTTTTATTTATTATATAATCTAGACCCGCCCCGGCTTCTACACTGCCGAGGGAGTGATTAATACATGGATTCTACATATAAACCTTCCTCTTGAAGCACTCTAACTATTGCTGAAAATTGCATTAAAATGTGTAGTTTAAAATATCAGGGATCAAACAGCGGGAGCAACTTTATTTTATACTATGTAAAGATAAAGATAAAGATGTACCAATTTACATTCCAACAAAGAAACCGAACGGTGGATAGTTAGACAAATTTTTTACGGAACTCATACCGTTCTCCTTTATAATAAAAATATACAGGCCTATAATATTTGGCGCATGGACCATGGATGGTTTAATTTTAAAAATGTTATACCAAGGAGTGTACATTTTTGTAATGTAAATGTGATTGCCAAAATTATTTAATAAACTGACTAGCTTTAAGAAGACTTTTTTAATTTAAATTATATACATTAGGCAAATTATGATAAATTTATTAGAGCTGGCTCTCAACAGAGAGCGGCGAGATGCTGGCGTTGTTATACTTACAACTGAGCTCTGGTGGATGCAGCATCATGCTGCATCCACCAGAGCTTAGTTGTAAGTATAACAAGTAGAAGGAAAATTAGAAATGTAGATATAATTTCAGACTATATCATTAACATCATACTGCACTCTATTTAGTTAGAAATGAATGATGGGACATGGATTTATTATAAGTATATTTACAGATATGACACTCAAATACTTGCCGACTTCAAAAAACAAAGGTTTGATGATGTTCCAAAACTACACGTTTTCGTTTATCGATAAAACTAAGAAGTATTTGAGATGCTCCAAGCGGACCCGGGGCAAATGTGAAGCCAAGATAAATCTGGGTGACAACGGGGAAGTCGTATTAGCTGAAACAAAACACAATCATTCGCCTCCTAAGTTTTATAAAGCACCTGGTGGAATTTATGTGAAAATAATATAACTGGTGGTGTGCCCAAACACCTGCACGAAGGCCGCACTGGCAACCATTTTAGAAATTCTTCTTCTTTTTGTGTCAACAAAATCGAGAAATATGTGGACACGCCTAACGCGTTTGAGGTGGACGCATATTTACGCATAATTATTATTTAATATTTTATTATTCAAAATGTATGGGAATGACATAGGCTTTCGACAAATCTACCGTTTACTAATGTCATTCTCATACATTTTGTGTCTAGGTACATATTCGTTTGTGGATCCGAACTATAGTAATAAGTGTTACGAGATTACAAGTTAGTTGTAATTAGCCCAGTATAGTGGCATCAGTTATAGTCAGTAGAGCAGAGTAGTCTAGGTAGTCTAATCCCATAGCAAGTAGTAGTAGTAGTAAGACAAGCCATAATAAAGAAATCTTCATGGACGTTTGCCTCCAGTAAAAAGTATCCTGTTGCGTTTCCTTTGCGGAGTTCAGGCGATCTCGAATAATATATATTGCAATTTAGCTAGGCTTCCAGGTCAAGCATTATTTGCATTCGCATAATAAAAAAATCTTTATATAAATACTTTTAAGGAACTCCCCTCCCGCACCGCTTACCCCGCGGGAGGGGTCTGGGAGCCTAGACAAGTTGCAATTTGCCATTCGGATCGACACACGAATAGAACAAAATGTATGAAAATGACATGGGTAAGTGACAGCCCGATTTGTCGAAAGCTAGTGTCATTTCCATACATTTTGTTTCTATTCGTTTGTCGATTTGAATGTTAAGATTCGAATGTTGTCTATGGCTCTAACTTGCTTAGTGTAGACTTGTACGCTACGTCATTATTGTAGGTTAATCAATTACTTAAAAAATCACAGCTCAATCAATTAATTATTGCTTTGTATTGCTTTGGATTCATAGCTGTATGGAAAGCAAGTGCTTGTCACAAATCTATACTAATATAATAAAGCTGAAGTGTTTGTTTGTTTGGTTGAACGCGATAATCTCAGGAACTACTGGTCCGATTTGAAGAATTCTTTCAGTGTTAGATAGCCCGTTTATCGGGGAAGGCTATAGGCTATATATCATCACGTCTATGTACGACCAACAGGAGCGGAGTATCAATTAAAAATGTTTCGAAAACGGGGGGAAAATTTAATTGCCACGGGAACAAAATCGCGGGGAAAGGCTGTTATATCATATAAATCAACACCAAATCAAATAAAAAAAAAATAGGTAGGTTATGATAGGTTAAACGACATTAAATAAAACCACAGTCTATACTTGGCTAAATAAGCACTTAGGTATATTATGCCAATAAAATGTATTCCTCCCTAAATTAAAAAGGTTTTAAGCATGAATGTGGATGGATATAAGGGAAGAGGAAGACCAAAGAAAAGATGGATGGACTGTGTGAGAAAGGATATGACCACAAAGGAAGTGAATGATTAGATGACGGCTTATAGAGATGTATGGAAGAAAAAGACATACTGCGCCGACCCCAAGTGAATAGGGATAAGGGCAGGAGGATGATGATGATGATGATGAAAATTTATTCCTCCCCTCAGAATTAATGACCAACTGCCTCGTTAGCCTTGTGGTCATAAGTGCGACTGCTGAGATCTAGGTCCTAGGTTTGATTGGACAAAATTATTGGGGTTTTCTTTGAAATTCTCAGTAGAAGCTCGGCGTTAGAGTTTGAGCCCGATGTTATGAAACCGGTAAATATATTGTCGAACTGTGGGTGTATTAGTTCTACACCTCTAACACGAGAGGTGCTAGAGGTGTAGAACTAATACACGTGAGTGTGTACTCATATTTTTTGTGTAATATGTTTAAGTGCTCCTTGAGTCTGGTAATAGGTATACGTGTAAATGTACGGTCGCGGTCATAAGTCCATTACCATTTTTACAAGTCTATCGCATGAAACAAGTTTTACTTACGACCTTTTTCTATAACAAACATTTTGCATACATAGACGATCTCGTGCATCGTACTCTTTCATAATTATCTAGTCGGTAAGAGAGCGATGTAATGATAATTCAGTGCTGTGATGTCGCGACGGCGTCTATGGATAGTGGTATTAAATTTCAAATCACTAAGTATATGTTTATGTATACGCGCATGTAACGTGAAGGCAAATACGATCCTTGACATGATAATGGACTTATGACCTCTTACTGTACTTGCTTCGGCAGTACATATACTAAAATTGTATATATAACTTAGGTTATCTACTTAGCCTTAGAAGTCTTATATTCCTTAAAAAGCACTTATAAAATATGCAAGTAATAATTAAAATCATTATATTCTTGAATAATTTTATTCTTGTCATAACTTTATTCATGTAATAGTGTTAGTGTTAATATTATGATAAACATAGAACTGTGTGTAAATTGAAATTCGTTACCTACCTAGCTTTATAAAGATAAATACGCAACGCATCAAGAGAAAAAAAAAATTGTGCTTATTTGCGCGCGTGTGTGTGTGTGTGTGTTTGCGCGTAGGTGTTTCAATAAATAAACTATATATGTATTTCTGCGCTTTATCTTAACATTATTTACATGTGTTTTGTGATACGTCAATGTCACTAGTGAAAATCGTTAGGACACAATGCTATTAGCAAGAAAGTTTGTTCTATTTATAATTATGTATTGTCAATAGGATAACTATAGTTACAACTATATATTTATTATTTTAAAACGTTTAAACTCTTATAATATATTGAATAAAGTTACTAAGTAATTCCAGAATTTTTTAAAGTTTTTTACACTTACAGTTACAGTCGTACACAAGATGTACTTGTATACGGATAAGTAAAGTACACTTATTGAAACATTAATTACATTAACATAGTAGGTTTTGGCCACGAACTTAATGTTCAAAATATAAACAGGTGTCCATCATGTTTGCAGATCAACTCCAAGTACTACCAATTTCCAATTCCAGAACAATCATTTTTTATAAAAATTATACTTACTCATATGGAACTGGTAAAGGCAACCTGGTCTGTTCCAAGAAACGTCGAGGCAAATGTAATGCCAGAATAAAGCTTGATGAAGATGGGAACATATTATTTGCAGTAACCAACCACAATCACGACCCCCCGATACTCCACAGAACATCTTCTGGAGAATATATGACGTTTTGAAATTCTGTCCGCAATGACAAAATTGCGGACGTTCTCAAAAAAGGCGAGGTTAAGAGCACCCTCAACCGTCGAGCATGCATGGGGAGGTTGATGGACATAGGTGAAACGAAAGTGGTGTGCCAGGATCGTAGCAAGTGGGAAGCTATACCTAGTCTCTTACTACCTCTATGGGAAACAGGCGTGAAGCTATGTATGTATGTGGAAACTCTGTTTAAGGTTCGTGACTTTGTTAATGTTATTGGTTTTCTCAACTGTCGTCACATTTTCTCGTCTTTAGCCATGGCCATGATAGAAGAGATGTGACGGTAAAATTATTTTGTGGTAATCTGACCGGTCTGGCAGGCTGTCCTAAACTGCATTATCTGGCTGCGTTTAAACTTCTAATACAATTTTAGTGTGATCCTATTGTTGAAAAAAATCTTAAGCGTTTATTCTCTGTACCAATTAAAAAATAACCATGAAGTAGATTATGTTGCTTCTTATACTCATTCCAATATTAAAGAAGCTAATTTGCTGCGTCAATGGTCTTGAGGTCGTAAGTGCGAGTGGTAGCTCATGGGTTCTGGGCCCTGGATGCGATTCCTGGGTCGACCAGTGTTGTTGAGCTTTTCTGTGAAATTCCCAGTAGCAGCTCGCAGTGAGTATCTGTGCTCAATTGATGGTGATATGTGGGTATACGGCAGTACACTTCTGCCTAACCCTTCAGAGAAAACGGGTGTGATGGTATATGATGTTTCGTTGTAATTTTTTTTTTCTATTCAATCGAAATCACACTTGGACACTGTTGAGCAGACCAATATTTTGATTTATTTACTTAATTAGATAAATTAATTTAGGTAGGAACGGAATGAAACTATTATAATAAAATATCGTAAACTATGTTATGTGTGTATTTTATTTTAATTCGGACCTTAAATATTTTTGTCCGTAAAATAATTGATAGAGCACCTGGAAAAACTGGGCTCTATTTTTTATTTTTTTATTTTATAATTATGTTATAGTAAGTAGGTAATTAAAAATAAACATTTTATTTTACAGAATATGTCGAATCTGTTTATGATCGGAAGAAAAGCCCCTGGTATCGTGAAAATTTGAGGCTTGCCGTAGAAAAAGTATTTTACAAAGAAATAAGTATAAGACAGGCTTCCGTTCTATACGATATACCAAAGAGTACATTATTTGATAAGTTAACTGCTTTGAGGCATAAAATGAGATCGAAGAAGAAATAAATAATAATAAATAAATATTTTGGGGACATTTTTACACAGCACCATCTAGTCCCAAACTAAGCAGAGCTTGTACTATGGGTACTGTTAATAGATATAATACTTATATACTTTTTTGTAAATACATACTTATTATACATATAACACCCAGACAAACACAAATACTTATATTCATCACATAAACCAAAATTGTGCTTTATTAAAGGATGTAAGTTAGAAGACTATGGGCCGCACTCAGAAACGTCAATTAACGTTAATGAATCGTTAACAGACAGTGGCTACTATATCTTGGCCTATTTTTCCATATTTGAGTTTGTTGTCAGTGTACTGTTATAATGGGTATCTATTAGGTAATGATTCATTAAGCTAAGCGACGTCTCTGAGTAAAAAAAATATATATTTTTGTACATAGTACACACGACAACATAAGCTATACATTTACTATAACTATTTTAAATAAATAAATAATAAAAATACTTTTGATAAACCATAACGGATTCCAAACGCTGAATTCCTGATTTTTTTGTTTTGACAAGAAAAAATATATCAGATGGAGGCCATCTTTAAATAGATCTGCCGTATATTAAGATGTCAAATTATACTAAAAATGTATAGCTTTATGTGTAGCAGTGAGTACATATACTTTAGGCAATTTTAATACAAGTTGTGTGAGGATTTGATCAGCATACTTACTTATATTTCACCACCTCTTAGTAAGTTCCCGTTAAATTACTTGGCAGATAATTTTATGCAAAGGATGTCATCAAAATCTGCCCAAATGATGTACCGAAGGCACACTTATTGGAAAAAATACCCTGTATTACGCTGGTTAAATCTCTAGTCATACTTTTTTATGCTTACTAGGGAATGAGAAAAAATAATTTTTAATTTGAAAAAACGCACGCCATTTTGATAGTGTTTTTATAGTAAAAACTGTCAACATATCAGGTATCTGTTGTCAGTGTCAGTTTCGGAATGTCAAATGGATGCCATTATGGCACATTATTATGTTTCATAGTGATTTCATCAACTCGACGGCTATCATGTACAGTAAGAGGTCATAAGTCCATTATCATGTCAAGGATCGTATTTGCCTGCACGTTACTGCGCGTATACATAAACTACCTATACTTAGTGATTTGAAATTTAATACCATTATCTTAATATGCCGTCGCAACATAACAGCACTGAATGATCATTACATTGCTCTCTTTCCGACTAGATAATTATGAAAGAGATTCGAGATCGTCTATGTATGCAAAATGTTTGCTATAGAAAAAGGTCGTAAGTGAAACTTGTTTCATGCGATAGACTTGTAAAAATGGTAATGGACTTATGACCGCGACCGTACCTCAGGCTGAGCCTCACGCACACCTGTGACACTCCATACAAACTTTCCGATACCGCTGCACACAACAATACCTAATGTCAAACTTGTTAAAATTACGTTTGTACATGTGCAAATGCAAATGTGTGCGTGAGAGTGCGTAGGGTTTGTTGGCAGTACGTCCGGCAAGAACACCGGCAGAATGCGGGGGACCTGAGGTATCTGACGTTAGGGAGAGGCGGAGTGGCCATTCTGTATTATTTATTCTGTGCCTCAGGTACAAATTTGGGCTTGTATGGCCTATTGATGACCTTCTTTGTTGCATTTTTTATATTTATTCGTCGGATAGTGGCTAACCAGAGGTGGTGTAACAGGACCTTAATCTGGGTTAAAATATTTCGTTCGTGCATTATGAATCAGCACCAATGATATAATTGTTACTTGGTTATACTATTATTGTTTAATCGTTGGTTGAAAGTTTGATTTAATTATAAAAACATTATGAAGATTGTTAATATTTTTTATTGATAAAACTGGTGAGATTATACAGTTGATCCAAGACTTGTTTTCGTTTCTCTGTTCTTTTTAGTTAGAACTATACCAGGGGTTAAATTTATATAAATATGTATGTCTAAATCATTATTTAATTAGATCTAAGTTTGTTTAAGTAGATTCAATGGAGCCAATTATCAGTTAATAGATTTATCGTCAGTATCAGCTAAAGATATACTAAAGTCATTTTATCCCTAAGGATGGCTTTGATGCAAGGACGCTTTACAACAGTATGGTTTTAATTTATTAGAAATTATGAAAAACGAAACCTGTCTTATACCATAATTTCTTGCAGGCTTTTACTACCAGGTACTTCCAATAGCTGGCGGAAAATCAGTGGTACTATTTCAAAACTATACATTTTCATACCACATGCGCGGCAAATCGAGACTCCAATGCTCACAGAAACTCAGCGAAAAGTGCAGGGCTTTTCTGAGGATAGATACAGCTGGTAACATTGTATCGTACGATACCGGCCATAACCATCTCCCTCCAACGTGTATCCTCACGTCCCGTGGATTCTACGCTATTACTAAGGCAAAAAGAACGCCGTGTCGCACTTACGTAATACAAGATCAATGTCTAAGTAAAATGATTTAATGAAAAATTTCGGCGAATGAGACGGACGTGGTTGGCCCAGATGGAGGTGGCGTGACGAACTCGACTCCCACGAGAGAGACTGGATCCTTAAGGCAACAGACAGAGCGGCTTGGAAGGAGGGCCTTTACCCAGCAGTGGGACAAAGTGGGCTAGTAAAAAAAAGATATTCTAGTTAGTCGATAGATGCTAAGTTCGTCTATCAAGGATCAATTGGTAGGCAGGATGCGAAAATAATTGTTCCGACCCTCTGGAGGGTCTCATATCATTTTTTAATGTTTGAGTAGCTAAAATTAAAATCTTAATGTTTAAGTTATGTTGTATTTCTTGATCATTTTGTTAATTTATTAACATAAAACGATTGAATAAATCTAAATACGTAAATATTTAAAAACATGTTTAATTTTTATTTTTATGACTTCTAATCCTATGGATAAATATAATTTTATTATATGACTGATATAAATAAAGAAGTGAAAGTAAACTTTTTCTTAAGAAAAATTAGTTTTCCTTCTTTTAAAAATTATTTTAAAAAATTAATAATTCTATCAGTCTTTTATTATAAATATAGGTATTTATTCTGTAAAAAAAATGTTCGTGGCATCGTAACTTGGACAAAATATAGGGTAAGTATGGTGAATTACGAAAGTAGACCCACAACATGTATTTTCTTATTTTCACTTATGTAATTTCGTATGCTTGTCTCTTTTGTATACAATAACTAGCTTTTCGCCAGCGGCTTCGCCCGCGTGACCTTATAAATTATAGCCTATGTTACCCGGGAAAGATGTAGCTTTATAATGGTGAAAGGATTTTGGAAATTGGTTCAGTAGTTTTTGAGTACTCATTACAAATATACAAATATTTTCTCTTTATAATATTATTAGTATAGATTTCACGATGGTTTTGGTGCGACATGCGTCAGTGTACCAATGGCGTTAGCAGTGTAAATTGATCTACGATAAAAAATTCATTACAAAGTAGAATTTTTGCTCCCAAGAAACCGTTTTTGCAGACTACAAATATTAAAATAAACTGAAGAATTTCGTTTAGAAATAATACCGTTGGAGTTTACGGAAATTATTACATACAATTGAAAAGCAATAACAAATAGTCTGCTACAAATATTGATAGTCTGTGGTACTAAGGTTTCACCATATCAAATCATTTCAATTTTTTTTTTAATTTCAGATAAATCCTACCAGATTATTAACTTACAGGGTAAAAGGGTTCTACTTTATCAGAACTGCACATATTCGAGGCGCGGGCGTACACCACGCAATTACTACTGTTCAAGAAAGCTCTCGAAAATGTGTCCTGCACGGCTCACACTTGGGCTGGAAGGAGAAATAAATAGCGCAATGACGGAGCATAACCACGCCCCTTCTAAGCTTCTTCGTATGGATGATGGAACGTACTACAAGCTGTAACAAACACGCTGTAGGTATAGGCCGACATTAGGAATAAAAATAACTAGTGTGAGCTTTTTTCTTCAATCCTGTCGGCATTAATCAATTTATTTATTTACAATGATTTTATTTATTATTTATTTATGGAATGTACTACAAGCTGTATGTAACAAACAAGCTATATACTTGTACACTGTACAGACCAACACTAATGTTTTACATTTGTCAAAAAAAACCAAGAAAGCGTGAATTAAGTATTATTATACCCGCAACTTATGCTTGCTTAAATAAATAAATAATATCAAATTTCGCACTTTTAATGCTTATAATATGTAGTGAATCCTATTTGGTTAAGATAGATTTCATTTAATATGTTCACATTGATCGTTTTAATATTGTAAGTAAATTTATCTGAACTTTCGTATTTTTTCCCTTAACCATTCCTATTTCAACTATGTTTTTATGCGGAAAATCCTCATGGTTCCTTGCCACCTGAGTGGAGCCAGCAGGGTACGTCGGACTAGTAATGACTAAATACCGTATTTGCTTTCTCTAACCCCAGTCATGGCTAATGGGAACATTCACCACGACTATGATAGGCGAGGCCAGAACCCTGCCTGAGATCGTATTATTCTTTCACAAAAATTTACATCTAAATATATTTAGCATTTGTTTAATGTCAAATACAACAAATTTACTTTTATTTTCAGATAAATCCTACGAGATTATTATTTTAAATGGTAAAAGAGCTCTACTTTACCAAAACTACACATTTTCGCAGCACGGGCCTTCGTTTCGTAATCAGTATTGTTCTAGAAAAGCCACCAGGAGGTGTCCAGCTCGTCTTACACTTAACGTAAAGGGAGGAATTGATAGTGCGATTACTGAGCACAACCACCCCCCTACGAAGATAGTTCGTATGACTGATGGGACGTACTACAGACTGTAGTCGAGAAAAAAGATGCTAGCAGTACCTTCAAAACGTAGTAAATTTTAAGACGTTATGAAATATTATCATGCTTATTTTGCCATATAGGGTTAGGAGGCAGATCAAAACGAGCTTGTAACATAAATTATTGTACAAAGTTTCCGTAGACGTGACAAATTGTTGCATCTTTTAGATATCAAATTTTTATTTTACCTATTTTGTATTAAGGATAAAAATAAAAAAATACTCTAATAAAACTAAACAATTTATTATGAACAGAATTATTTAGAATACAGTATTCTAAATTAATCATAATATATTGTTTATTTAGAGTTAGAGTTAGAATTGTTTGTTTATTACCCGACTAAGCGTCAATCGTCATAGTCAATGACTATCCAGTAATTTAAATGACACTGTCATCTTTCCTGACTTATGAGAGGCCTGTATCCATCAATGTAAGTATAAAGATATAATATAATAATATAATAACAATTCATTTTTTTCCTTAATTTTCAGAAAAATTCTACCAGGTTATTAACTTAAATAGTAAAAGGCTTCTACTTTATCAGAATTACACATTTTCGAAGCACGGGCATTCGTTTCGCAATTACTATTGTTCGAGAAAAATCTCAAAAAGGTGTCCTGCACGACTCACACTTGGGTTGGAAGGAGAAATAAATAGCGCAATGACGGAGCATAACCACGCCCCTCCTAAGCTTCTTCGTATGAATGATGGAACGTACTACAAACTGTAATAGCTGTAAAGACCGACATTAATTGTTTTTTCTATGTCAAATAAAAACAACTATAGTGTGAGCACAGTGTATTTCCTTGGTTACTCTTGTGCTTTAATTAATTTATTTATTTACAACGAAGCCATATGAGATCATATATATCTATTATATGGTTATACCTACATTTCGTTTTACGAATCGGTCTACGAAAAAAGAAACGTGTGTATAAGCTACGTTTCCTTGTATATATAATATAATAAAATTTTAAAAATTATTAATTTAATCAATTTTAATATCGTATCCATCAATGTCAGTGATATTTATATAAAATTTAGTGTAGTGATACCTTCACTTATTTATGATATGTTTGAATAAATAATAAGTAGTCATCTAATTTACATATGTATGCTTTAGAAAACGAATGACCTTAACCATTTTTTTTTATTTACAGGGCATGCCTACAAGAAAATTATTGTTAACGGGAAAAGAGTGATCTTATATCAAAATCACACATTTTCAAAACAAGGCCGTACATTTCACTACCAGTCCTGTTCTAAGAAGGTCTCAACACAATGCAAAGCTAAACTCCGATTAGACACAGATGGATCTATAAAGAGTGCAGTGACATTGCATAATCACCCCCCTCCAAAACTTATTCGCACATCTGAAGGACAGTACTACAGAGTATAACAAAAAAAAACTCATTCTGATTTCTCTCATGGGATAATTTCATTAAAATAAAACTCTTTTTACGGATTTTATCTATTGTGTTATATTTATTTTATTAAGTTCCCACGTTTCTGCCTTTACAGACAGCAGCATGGACTGGCTGTAAAGTTGACACTGATATTGATTACGATCGCTAAACATCCGACTGATCCGACTTCGTTTGATAACTCCTAATGATCCCATTTCAATGAATTTTGGTAGTCTCTACCGTCGTAACTTCCGATAAATATCGGTATCGTGCCGAATTACCTTTTTGTATTTTTTAAGCATTTTCCATGCTAAAAAAATTAAAATAAAGGAAAAATACGACTCACGGGCAGACTCGACTGCGTCCGAGACGCAAGACAAACAAGATGGGGTCGAGTATGATCGCTAAGCCATCGCGAATCCTACTCGCGTCGAAGTCGAAATCTTCCCTCACATTCTAAATTTAAGTCTCAAGATGACGTTACGAATTTAATTGTCAATTTTGATGATGTTGATGTCAACGTCTCAGCGAGGAAATTTGATGGCGTGCCAAGTTACTATTTTCAGATCGGTAGCAAATAATACGTATTTTAGTAAACAAAAGTGATAAATTGTATTTTGTTGTGTGTATATGCCGACTGCATAATATCCTTACAATATTCGCTTTGGGAGTTTGGTTTGGGACGAGATTATGAAAATTATAGACAATGAAAATAACTGTTTATATATGAACTACGCTTTTATCTTTACAGACAGCAGCCTGGACGGTCTTAGGTACTTCGGAATCCTGTGTGGAAAAAGTAAGTACCCAACTAATCGGTGTTTTTAAAAAAAGATGTCCATTTGCGAATTTGGGTCGTCTAGGACTAAATATATTTTTATATTTTCTTGTATGCACCGTATATTATATTTAATTAAATTTGAAACCTTAAAACCATATTAAAATACATCAAAATAATCAGCAAAGATGTCTAAATATCTCATGTCCCACTTTCAAGTCTCAGAAAAGACGAATTTTGGACTCGAAAATACGATTTAAACTCTATAATGTCATAATTGGGCTTCAAATTGTTCAGAATACTGTATTTTTGCTGTCCTAGCAAAATGGAAGAAACGGAAATCAGGCAATAGTCACCACCTACACATTTTTAATACTTTAACAAAATACTACCCTAAAATTCACCACCATTTCGGTTGCAGTTTTAGTAAAATTTACTTTACTTATTACCCTAAAAATGATAACTTTTTATTTCTGGCAACATTCATCTTGTCTGTGATACACCCACGATTTTAAATTCATACTCACCAATTCACACTTACCAACCACATACTGATACATACATTAACATCACACACGAACATAGGTAACATTTAACTATAACACAAATACCAACCCACAACATTCACTACACACAACCTAATACACACCTACACACAAGACAAAGACACACATCTAACAATATCTTCGAATTAACACATTCCGAAGTTTATCTTTATAGTTAATTATTTTCTGACCTAATGCTGCGATTAACAAATTAAGGCGAAGCCACTGGTCCCTATGATATGGTTTATACTAGTTTAGGCGTCAGACATTCACAATTATTGTAAAAGCTTGATTACATTGACATCAACAATGTTTATGTCAATAAATATTTTATATTACTATTTCAGCGAACAAGGCTCTCACGGGAGCCGAAAGAGCTAGACGATACCGAGAGAAACTGAAACGAAATCCCGAAAAATATGAAGAACATCGGAAAAAACACTTGGAACACGTTAAAAAAACCCGAAAAAGAATCAATGACTTAACAGAAGAACATAAAGTACGTAAAAGAAAACAATGGAGGGAAGAGAAGAAAAAACAAAGAATGAAAAGAGAAAAAAAAAGAAAATGAATTAAAAACTTTTTTTATATAGATTATTCAATAAATACTATTAAAATAAAAATATATAAGCCAAATATTAGTGCCTCACAAAATACATGGTAGTATGATAGATTTAATAAAAAATATTTCAGTGTATACTAAGCTTTTTTTTCTAGGTAGTCACATTCCAGATATTCACTGTCTCATATTTTTACCTAGTTATAAACGAGTCCTATTCAACAAAAATGTAGCTATTTGTTTAAAATAATAATGTTGTATATTTTTATTATACGAGTAGGTAACTCTAAAATTTTTGTCAAATGTTCCCTAGGTACTGTGATGATCTCGAATTAAATATGATTGTTATGTAATAATTAGGAATGGGAATATAATTATATCTTCTGTCTTTATCTTAATTTTATCTTTAACTCTAAGTTTTAACTGGTAGCAAATGTAATTACCACTACATTTGCCTTATTCTTGGTTCAATTTTACTTTAGATGCTAATAGGGAAATGAAAATAACGTTATTTTTTTATCATGGATTTTCAATGTTTATTCTCCCATCACACACACAAAACTTCTTATATTTATGCTAACTTTGATTGAGATTCAGGTTGGTGCCTGGTGTAAGTTTGTACATTAATTCAACGTCACTTGTTGCTAGAATCGCACAAAGCTTCCTTTACCGTTCCCGTAATGTTCGATTCGTTCTGTTTTGGATAATAAAATTTTCATACAAATTTTGTTCCATTGTTAATTTAATCTGCGGTTAGCGGCTATCCAAAGGTGGTGAAACAGGCCCTTGCTGCCTTACAAAGAAAGAAAAAAAAAGTTTTTGTATAAAAATGTTTTCAATACGTTTATAATAGTAATCTTACCTTCCTCGGTTGCCCCTATGTGAGGCATAGGTACTTATATCCTCAATAATCATACTTTTGGTTCCGCCGTGTTGTTAATTAGATAAACTTGTCTTGACTTTACAGGCCAAGGATATGAAATGATTCTTCTCAACGGGAGGAAGGTGTTGCTTTACCAGAATCATACATTTTCTAGACGCGGCGGTTCGTTCCGCAATCATTACTGTTCCAAGAAACTGACAACAGGGTGTCAAGCTAAGTTGATATTTGACGCAAATGGAGCCATAGAGTTTTCTCTAACAGATCATAATCATGAGCCACCACAACTGGTTCGTACGTCTGATGGAAAGTACTACAAAGTGTAGGAAAAAATATATATTTATTCACTTTACCCACTGCTATGTATACAGCCTTATTTTTTACACACAAAAAAAATTACGTAAATATACTCACCATTATGAACGACATACGTTTATGTCAACATAAAAAATTTTGAACAGGAATCCTACTCATATTATAGCTGATATGTTTTTAAACACATAAAGAAATTATCTTTTATTTGTGATACCATCACGGCCGTTAAATTAATATTTAAATATAAAATAGTATATTATATGGTCTTTGGGAATATTTTATTGTGTTTTTCTCATGTAAAAATGTTATGGATGTTCACTGTCGAAAGTGGTACCTATTTGAAAAAAAAAAATACACTCAGAAAAATGCTTGATTAACTTTTTCGCTATTGGCAGATTTCACACGCCACTAAATTCAAATTCAAATTCTTTATTTGCAAAAAAGTGCCATAAAGTAAGTTGTTAGTTTTAAAATGGTTTCACACATTTTCCAGTTTTAAGGCATGCAAAAATATTATAATCTAACAATAAATTATTGTTGACAATGTAACATAGAGGTATTTAGGTAACATTATTATTATAAAATATAGCTTTATTTATTATCAAAACCAGAGATCTTATTTATTAAATACTAAAAACTAATAACTAAATTAATTTATATTATACTTTTATTATTCTAATTAGGTAATTTACACTCGAGGCATTCTTTTACGGAGTAAAAACAATTTTCACAAAGCCAACTGTTTTTTGAACTAGGCTAGCATATAATGATAGTGGACTCTTATTCTGAAAGGAGACCCGTACCCAGCAGTGGGATGATCATTTGTATTAATATCTATTTTATTTTTAGATACATACGAAATAATCGAAGTAAGGGGCGTGAAGTTACTGTTATATCAAAATCATACGTATTCCAGACTAGGTGCGTCATCTAGAAATCGATATTGCTCCAAAAGGGTGTCAGCAGATTGTAAAGCGAAACTCATCTTGGACGAACACGGCAATATTGTGTACTCTAACGCCAACCACAACCATCCACCCAACCTTTATAAGGCCTCAGATGGAACATATCATAGATTTTAATCTATACTTAATATTATGAAGCTGAAGTGTTAGTTTGTTTGGTTCAACGCGCAAATCTCAGGGAGTACTGGTCCGATTTGAAAAATTCAGTGTTAGATAACCCGTTTATCGAGGAAGGCCGAAGTGCCGAAGTGCCGAGTATTAATTAAAAATATTGCAAAAACGCGGGAAAAATTCAAGGGGGAGGAAGTCGCGGACAAAGGCTAGCCAATTATAATTAAAAATAAATCTATATATTATAATAAATCTATACATTATAATAAATCTATACATTATAATAAATCTATCCATTGTTGTTAGGCAAAGTATCACTTTGAATCATATATCGCCTGAAAGTTTATTGAATATGAGGGTAAATTATTGGCTCTGAAAGAAACACTATTGAAAAATATTTGGCAATAACTCAGATTACTTATGGCAAATATGAGTTACGAGTCAACGAAAGTGCAAAATTGAACTTATGTCCTACTTTTTTTCTAACAAAACGGAACTGCGCAACACTGTGGCTTGGCCGCTATGTTTAAGCTGCGGTTCTATTGTATCAAATATGATTTAAATGTAAACTTTGTTTTCACATTTTGAGTGCCTTCAGGACCTCACTCAACAGTTGCGCGATCTGATCGATGTTTGTACATAGGATAGTAATTATGTATTTATATGTATACATTATAACAGCTAGTTTTTTATACAAAACATTTTGAAAATATATATTTTAGAAATTAACATCGTATTTTACTGGCAAAATAACAGTCCCAGTATAGTGCTCACTTCCTCAGGGCTCCAGATTAAGAAGCTAAGTATTTTTCTTCAGTTTTTTGAGGATGTATAAATGGCTACTTTTTATTAATCATAATAATTGTGTTGCGTCATTGTAACCTAATCGTCAAATATAGAGAAGCCATCTCTTTCTCGCATAGTGCTGTACAGTGTAGGGTATAAACGAGATGGCGCGAGATTGGCAGCTATTTCATATAACTTTTATTTATTGATGCATTATACATTTTATTTTCTGAATAATTTTATCAACCCGTCACAGACTGGCAAATCTTTGTCACAGCAGAAACTATGTGTAGCTAATGCCAACACTACATAAAAGAAAAATAAACTTTGGTCACTAACCAGACTATTTTTCAGATCAACAATATGAAGCCATTAAAATATATGGACGAAACTTGATTTTATATAAAAACTATACGTATTCACAGCAAGGCCGGTCCTATTGGAATCAGTATTGTTCGCAAAAGAAGAAAAAATATTGTAAAGCTAAGCTGACTTTAAACACCGATGGGAGTATTTACAGCGCCGACACTTATCATAATCATCCACCGCCGATGTTAATTAAAGGCGCCGATGGAAATTATTATAAATTAAATAGAAAAAAAACCACTAAGTTATACTTATTACTTATTCATGTTATTTTTAATGAAGGAAAAAATCGGCTGGTGAGCAGGATTCAAACCTGCGTCTTCTGGTTCAGTACACCAGATGCTTTGACCGCTAAGCTATCGCGAGCCCCGCTCGCCAATCGAAATCTTCCTAGCACATTATATTTATCATATATAATTGAAGGAAATTATAAATTGAAGAATACATTAAAATACAATTTTTTATTTTATTTTTCAATTTATTTGCCAAAACCAGTTTACAGTAGAAATTATAACACTCAAGTTACAATAATTGTTTTCAGAACAGTATGAAGCAATAAATATTGAGCGGAATAAAGGTAAGTTTATTCAAAAACTTAACCTATTCGTGACAAGGCGGATCTTATCGTACCCATTATTGCTCGCAAAAGATCAGCAAGAAATGTAAAGCCAAGCTTATGTTAAACAAGGATGGAAGTCTTGCTTTCACATCCTCCACTGACGTTTCATAAGGCGTTTCTGATGGAAAATATTATAAATAGCAATGTAATATAATAAAATATATCTTGAATTTTGACATAATTATGTAAATGTATTTTATCAAATGTAATGTAAAAAGTGAAATGTTATGTGTATAAGGGGCAATGGAATTTGTGTCAATTTATTGTGTATTTTCATTGAAAAAAATTAAATAAGAAAGAAAGAACCTATATATTTCACAATTATTATGGGGCTATAAGCGGTTCCAAACATAACTAATATGAATTTGTATTAATTTTAAAATCGAAAGTAATTTCTAAAAATTAATTCATGCTAAATTGTCTTTGTCTTAATTCAGGTGAATGTAAATTCATACATATTAGAGGGAAAAAAATTTTTCTTTACGGAGAGTTCACATATTCGCAACAAGGAGGATCTTATCGCAATCTTTACTGCTCGCAGAAGATCAGCAAACAATGTAGAGCAAAACTAATGTTAAACAAAGAGGGAAGTCTTGTCTGCGCTTACACTTGTCATAGTCATCCACCACCGAATATAATCCAAGATTCTGATGGAAACTACCATAAAGTCCCTTCTAAAAGATAGTTTAAGCATTATTTAGGGACCTACTCTATCTAATAGATTCGGGAAAGACTATCTATATTATAAATAAATAATAATAAATACATAAATATCTTGGGACATTTTTACACAGCACCATCTAGTCCCAAACTAAGCAGAGCTTGTACTATGGGTATAGACAATGGATATAATACTTATATACTTTTTTTTGTAAATACATACTTATGATATATAAGAAACACCCAGACAAACACTTAAATTCATCACAATAAATGTTTGTGTCCTGTGGGAATCGAACCCTCGTGATTATCAGTCCGGTACCCGAACCACTAGACCACAGACGTCGTCAAGTAATGGAAAGTGGACCCATATGATGTAGTTCTGACCGAGTGAGACAACATCTGGACACCAAGGTATCAGACGCTGTACAACTGGCCAGATATCGCCGCAAATAGAAAGAGGTCGTCAGAAAATACCCAAACCTATGTAATGTATGTATGTATGTATGGTTTGGGTATGCATGTTGCACTAACAACCAAGTTCTCCCTACATGTGCATAATAAGCGGGCGGGAGGGCGGTGCTCTTGCATCTCAGCATAAGCGGAATTAAAACTAAATATTTTCATAGCAATTTATTGTCATTCATGGATTTCCGCAAAGTAACGTCTGATTCCAATAATTATATAGGTCGTCAGAAAGTTTAGTCGGCAATATTAAGGCGCTCAGCAGTGAGCAAACGACTGAAGGAGGAGAAGGATTATATCTTTATATTAAAACCAAATTAGAGTGTACTTACCTGTTTCATCATATCTGGATTCTGGATAGCCAATAGATGGATTAATAGGTAATTTTAACGGGAACCTAGTTACTAGGAGGTGGTGTACTTACATATTATATGCATGCATGCAAAATGACATTTTATTTTATTTGTTACGAGTTTTGTAAATTTTAATGGTTTTGGAGTTTTGTAATTTGGTGGTGTGGATCGTTTTTCTTATTATAAAATTTTCTTAAGTAAAAATAAAGGTATTCGTTACGTTTTCGTTGCTGAATTGTTATCACAATACAACACCAATAGTTTGTCCTAACATAGTCGTCATTTCGTCATTTTAGGGTTAGGTGGGTAGTATAAAAATCATCATCTTTATCACCCTATTAACTGTCCCATTATTTTTTATTCTATCTAAAAATCTACTAACCAATTTCTGTTGCCTAAGCGAATAATAAGACATTGAAATAAAACGACTACGAGTAAAGACAAAATTTTGCTTATTCCTTTTTTATCCTTTACTTTAAAGCATCTTAACAATGGCTATAACAAAAAGCTGCCTAACATTATAGATTTAAGGCGTTAATATTATTACTGAAAATTGCGTGTTCTATTTTTTAAAGAGAAAGACAGCAAAGTAGGAAATATCGAATGGTAATACTCATAAACATACATATTTTTATAATTTCAGATTCGAAACCGCTTGTGGTGATACCTCCCATGTCGATGCGATACCCACCACCGCCGCTGCCACCTCCGCCACCACTACTACCACCACCCCCAATACCGCCACCGCCACCGTCATCACCACCGTCACCACTGTCACCGATATCACCATTAACGTCACCAGCAACTTCAATAGCGTCACCGACATCGCCAATAACGTCACCGGAATCGCCAATAGCGTCACCGGCATCGCCAATACCGTCACTGCCACTATCGCCACTGGAATTATCACTACCGCCATCGGTATCGCCATTACGGTCATCATCAACGTCACTGTCGCCAGTGGCAATGTCACTATCGCCATCGTCATCGCCATTACGTTCACCGCCATCACCAATATCGCCACTGCCATCGTCACTACCGCCACCGTCACCGCCATTACCACCACTGCCATCGTCACTTCCGCTACTGGCAATGACATTACCGCCACCGTCACTACCGCTACCGTCACCACCGTTACTACCACTGGCGACGCAATTACCTCCACCACTACCGTCACTACCGCCACCTGCTACGATATTACCACCACCTCCACCGTCACTGCCGCCACCTCTACCGCTTCTACCGCCCCCGTCACCTCCGTTACCGCCACCGCCACCGTCTGTGCCACCACCGGAAACGCCATTACCGCCACCGCCACCGTCCTTACCTCCACCGGCATTGCCATCACCGCCAGCGCCATCCACACTGACGCTACCAGTATCGTCACTTCCGTCATCAGCATCGCAATTATCAACACCATCGTCACTACCACCGCTACCAGCATCGCATTTACTGCCACCGCCATTACCGCTACCGGTATCGTCACTACCGCCAACGACGTCACCACGGACGCCGGTACCAGGGAAGTTATCGCCATTGTTAGGGTGCCACCAATATATACTAGTGGACGGCTACATGTTTTCAGTTCAATCAGGAAGCTCTACAATTTATTACTGTTCTGGGCAGACCAGGTCTAGATGCAAGGCGAAAATCTGCCTGAATAGACAGCGTCTGGTCGTGTCAGTAGACCTGACTCATAATCATCCACCACATCAAGTTCCTAGAATTGACCCTAGCAAAATGTTAAGGACTAATAGCGCTAGTTTACTGGCAGCTTCGCTGTCAAAACCTTTCAATATGTTCCATTAATTCGTGGCCCTTCTCCAGTTGGGCCAGACTTGATTCTTGATAGGTTAAAAGCTAAAGAGATTTGAAATACCACAAGAAGGATTCTGAACCTTGAGATCTCATTTTAAAATTTTTTTGGCCGACAGAACCTAATAAATAATAGGCTAAATCGATTTTTGTACATATTTGAAACTCGTTTAGCAGTTAGATAACTCATTCATAAGTTTTATTTAAGGAAAATAGCACCAATTATTATATAATAATAATAATTTATTAACCAATCGTAGTAAAGCAATAGCCATAAGATATTTTTACACGGAATCGGATGGAAGTTTCATCTCGGTAGCGGCCTAAGAGTTGAGCTACAAGTTGAGCACTTTCCCTATGCTTCTATTCTTCCGAAAGAGACCGGGAACGCGAACGCGAACGCTTCGTCGATTTTGCCGCGTACGGCCACACTCATGCTTTATCTCGCTCTAATGAATGACTCATGTAAGAGACGGAAAAGGATAGAAGCATACGAAAGTGCGATTTAGAGCGGCCAGATGTAGCTTAACCCTTTGGCATTCTATTTACTTGAATTATGTATATGTCGGCGCAGAGCATAAACCTGCATCGTCATCAGAAGCAATATCGTGGGCAACAGTGGGTAATGCTGGTTCAAACAATAAAACAAAGAAGTCGTACTTCAGTCTGCTTATTTTTAATAGACTTGGTACGAAATATTACAATACAGACATCCCCCAAAACGCCCGCCCTTCGCAGCTTCGCTAGTGCTACCTAAAGAGGAGAAGAAGCCGCGGAAGAAACTCCTCTAGCACATTTGTCTGTTCTGAATTTACGTTTATCCAGTTACATTAAAATCACAACTTAGCAATAGCAATGTAGGTAGAACTAGAAAGTAACGCGAGTCAGTCAGTCTAGCTAGACGTCAACACGAGTCAACCACTGAATGTAAACTGTAAGTGCGCGAAGTACAACTGCCCCCGGGACTGCGCTGCTGCGCCTTTTTATGTAATGTCGTTGGTTCCATTTATTGTCACCGGGTGGCGCTGTTGTCTCAAACGAGTCGATTGGCGGTTGTCCGATCCGACACGGCCATACTGACGACTCACACGTCCTCGTGTGTATCTGTAACATAAATCTCATTTGCAGCAAACATCTTGCTCGGCCTAACCTGACTACAAGGTTATCATGAAGGAAAGACACCTCGCAACAACAGTGAACAGTAAACAAAACATCACGAGTTATCCATTCTTCCAACCTGTCGAACAGAGCACTACGTCAAACATAGCCCAATGAAAGCGATCCCTTCGCCCGTCGTAACTGATAGACTGAATTAAATCTTTCTGTCATCTCTCATTCACGCAACAACCCTGGACAGGACGAGTGTGTCTTTAACCACCCACATGGAGCTGGCCCGGAAGACACTGTCCTTTCGCCCAGCGGCACGAACCAGTGCATCCCTTCAACCACCGGATGACTCTGTCATCATGACACCCAGCTAGTCTCCTAGGGGAGGCTACTGCAGCGCAAAGCCCTGCCCTTATCATCATGCCCAGCTAGCCCCATAGAAAAGGCTACTGTAACGCACATCACCCTTATCATCATCATGCCGCCCAGATAGCCTCAGAAAAGGCTACTGTAACGCACATCATCATCACGCTGGCCAGTTAGCCCCATAGGAGAGGCTACTGTGACGCATATCACCATCCTCATCATACCGCCTAACTAGCCCCATAAGAGAGGCTACTGTAACTCACATCATCACGCTGCCCAGCTAGCCCCATAGGAGAGGCTACTGTAACTCACATCATCACGCTGCCCAGCTAGCCCCATAGGAGAGGCTACTGTAACTCATATCATCATCCTCATAATGCCACCCAGCTAGCCCCATAAGAGAGGCTACTGGTAACGCATATCATCGTCCTCATAATGCCACCCAGCTAGCCCCATAAGAGAGGCTACTGGTAACGCATGTTATCACTGCTTCTATCAACTTATCTAGCTAGTTTAAAAGGTAAGGCTGCTGGAATAGACTATCTTCATCACCATTCAGAACCTCAATTACTTTAAACCGCCGTGTACACTTCAGATCTAGTTACCTACGATGTTGTTCAACAAACATCCAGCAAAACACCTTAGTTAAACAATACAGCTCACCCTTAATTCAATTTTTCTGTATCCGATAACAGTTATCTCGCTCCATGGTAACCGCCACGATTGCATGTCAACAGCTCAACACCACCTTGAGACTCGGCTAAACGCCTCAGCTACTCGCCTTGTTCTGCATCGTTCCTTGTGATCAGCATTCGGTCACAGCCAAGATAAGATACATACAGTCGCGCTTATCTGAAATGAAACAAAGTTTACGCAGCATCACTTTCGTCTGGTAATGTCTAACCAGGGCTTTCGAAATTTAACTTTGGTTAGTAGGTCATCAAAATTTTAACTAAATCGTCATTTTGCATAGCACAATGTTTATGGTAACCTCTACACTTCGCAGAATAAAAACTATCGCGAAACGAAACACATTCAATTCAGTTGCCTTACACTGCCGAGCAACGCTCGGAAAACCCCGTAACGTCCCTAAACGATGATCCCACGCACGGTGCACAGAAGCGGCCACTCAACACGGGTTTTACAAGAAAGATCAAAGGCACTCAGCGAGCCATGCCCCAAGCCGTACCCAGGAGGGTCTCATACCCGACGCTTTTCCACGCGACGTAATCAGAAATGTGGAGATCCTCAAAAGAAGCATAGCCGCTGACACATGTTAGAGCTAGAGGACCAGCAAGCTGAAAGGGCACTGTAATTTCAAGTGGAAACCCCCTCCATGTTCCGACTAAAATCATCCGGGTAGTTCCAGTAGGGTGAGAACCTCCCAAAAAAAACGGCTGGCCCTAGAAGGCTTCCCCTGTAAACAAAAAAAACTGGCATCTATTTGCTTCGCGTGTGAGGCCGGGGTCACTAGCACCACACCACACAACTTCCCACTACCCACCAAACCACTATTATACCATACATCAATGTTTGTAATACCGCAACTACGGTAGGTCAATACCGTAAAATAAACCGGGCCCTCAGACTACGGGATCCTGCAACACCGATATTGGAAGCCCCATGTCTAACCTAGGTTATATTCTCTTCAAGCAAAACCTCTAGCGCCACGACTCTCTAGCTGACCGGCAATCGTGTTGCACTCACACATCTAGCGCATGAATCGAAACTTCGTACGCATATTCATTGGGTGGATAGCCAGTGTGCAGCACCCAGTGACTACAGGGTACACACCACACACTGTGGGCTCTAGATTACTTAGACCATGTTCCGAACACAAAAATTGACACCATAAAATCCTTAGTCACAGTTTACACAATAGGTAGGCCCCGTTGTTTCTTCCCACACCCGAATACCTTTCAAACGTCTATGTCCTCATCACTACACACAAAGGGTTTATGTCGATCTCTTGTTAGTCACCCTAGGTACCCACAAACACCGCAATTTATAGTGTTCACGAAAAACAAATGACACTTAATATTGTCTGGTACATAATTCACTAACTTCTAGCAAAATACATGGGAATGAGAAACAACTGAGCAATACACAGCTTGTTATACACACACGAGACCAGTGACGTTTGATGGGGACAAATGATATGGTATGATTTTACAACAAAAACGAACACCGTACGGTCATCCTAATTTCAATTAGAAATCTCGTTATGGTTACGATCACTGTACGAGTTTACACTGTATACATCATCATAATCACTGTTCACTGATAAAACAACATGGTTTGATCTCACCAGGATACAGCATCATGACAGCATAGGGATGCAGGCAGGGGCCTCAGTCCTGAAGTACCATCAGGACATAAACGAGGTGATGAAAGTTGTGAAGTGTTAGTTGATAGCTCCACGAACACACCTCCGAAGTCCTTTGGCGTTTAACAATGGAGACCTGTAATCAGCTTCAAATACTCCCGCCTTTTTGCGTTAGTAACCTATCCGCCGGTGGCGGTAATTTATTCACAATGTTAAATCATTGTTACTCATCACAGTACCATTGCAGAATTATCAAGTTTCCAAAATGCCATCGAAAGTATAATGTAAACAGTCATTTACTTCAAAAATCAAAATAGTTACGGTTTCACGACACTAATCCCATCGGTTTTGAATACGTGAGCTACTTAACGAAACAGTGAATGTCACCAATAATTAAACAAGCGAGAAATCGTGACACAAATAAAAACACGAAAATAGACTTGCTTTTATGTCAAGTAGACAGATTAATTCGCCATCCCATTAGATAGGGACCTTGGTGGCGAAAGTAATTGCCATGTCTACGATCTCGCTTACCAAATAGATTTGAATGCGTCCAACACAACATGTATACGGATAACCTCTCAGTTATCAGACAATTCTATTAGTGCCCTATAATCAGTACACACTTCATATCATACACACGGTCATAGTTTCACTAAAGCCAGCAATAGGTAAACATTTTGAAAAATTTTCCGTGATATGTGCGGCTACCCTCATGTTTTAGATTATGCGAGCGCACAAAAATGTTTATTCACTATACCAAATGGGAACAGAATCTTCATTTAAAATTCCACAACAATAAAATGTAACAACAGTTCTACCAACGAGTACCGATTAATTACACACGTAAAATTTGCACTTGATTTTACAATAACTACCAACCAACCAACATTATAGAATGTATTCCACGGAACTTCATAACCAAACTTTAGTAACGAGCACTCGGTACTAGAACTGCTGTGAATTGGACAACACTCACCAGATTTTGAAGTTTTCCACATGGCGGTCAAAATGCACGCTTAACCTAACCACAGACCTAACCACTGCTTGAACCAACACCGATCCCACTTCTGATGTCGGCGCAGAGCATAAACCTGCATCGTCATCAGAAGCAATATCGTGGGCAACAGTGGGTAATGCTGGTTCAAACAATAAAACAAAGAAGTCGTACTTCAGTCTGCTTATTTTTAATAGACTTGGTACGAAATATTACAATACAGACATCCCCCAAAACGCCCGCCCTTCGCAGCTTCGCTAGTGCTACCTAAAGAGGAGAAGAAGCCGCGGAAGAAACTCCTCTAGCACATTTGTCTGTTCTGAATTTACGTTTATCCAGTTACATTAAAATCACAACTTAGCAATAGCAATGTAGGTAGAACTAGAAAGTAACGCGAGTCAGTCAGTCTAGCTAGACGTCAACACGAGTCAACCACTGAATGTAAACTGTAAGTGCGCGAAGTACAACTGCCCCCGGGACTGCGCTGCTGCGCCTTTTTATGTAATGTCGTTGGTTCCATTTATTGTCACCGGGTGGCGCTGTTGTCTCAAACGAGTCGATTGGCGGTTGTCCGATCCGACATATACATAATGTTCATAGTCTGTAAGAAATACTAGTCAATCTGTATAGTCAGTCAGTCTATATGTATTTTAATATTTTGTCGACGTCTTCGTGTTTTTATTTAGCAAAATAATGGGTTTCTAGGAGGATTTGCCCTATACATATATGCTAGACAAACTGTTTTTACTTTTTATTGCACCTGTATCACTTAATGTATACACAAAAATAAGTATGTACCTACCTATACATAAATATATCTAGTCATTATCTTAAACCAAAAATTAGATTAGATCTTTAATGCTATTATAATATCGTAAACACCAAAAACCTCATCGGTAACTATATAAGTTTAGTATAATAAATAAGTGAAAACTATTATTCAATCGATATATAATACCCATATTTAATCAACTTATTGGAGTAGTTAAGGATATTGTCGGAAATAAATAAAAAAATACTTATTGTGGATAAGTAACATAGGTTTACATTGAATATCCACAGCAATACTCTTTTATATGCGTATAGTATCTGGCTTCGAATCTATAACGACTACCTATACTATCTGGTAGTAATTGCTTTAGTGTATAACACAATCATATAGAAGGTGGAAGGGACATCGACGCACATCCGAATACCATGAGTTCAGTACATGATTCTGGATCCCCCCCGCGTTGAAATTTTCCGTAACTTTTTTCATCAATTTTTTCATTTTTTCTGCAGTTTTTTTTTCTTGAACGTTTAAAAAAACATTATTCCTATCTACCCAAATTAGATTTATAATTAAAAACTCATTATTTCATTTTTTTTGATCGCGCGCGCGATAACATCCACCGCGGAGCGTGATAATCGCGTTTTTAGCAATATACTGCGCACTCAAAAATGCCGATATGTGTAATTGTGTAATAACTGATAATTTTCTACATGAATGACCTAGATCATTTTATTGTTGACCTTGAGTGAAACCTTGTAACGACGTTTGTGCGTCGATGTCCCTTCCACCTTGTATAAATGTTGTTATCTGACTGTATACATATTGCAAAAAATCTGTTCTGAGTGTGATTTTAAAACATTAATTGTAGCGAATTAAATGTGTCAATAACTAACAAAAGACTATGATTCCTAATACATATTGTGGATAAATTTAACCATCAGCGCGCATTCGTCCACGTAGGCCTCTTTTAGTGAACGCCACAGCGCTCGATCTTCAGCTCTTTTCATCCAGTTGCTATCTTCCGCAAGTCGACGTTCCACCTGGCCGGCGATAAAAAAAACCACTAAATGTCTAAAAAAGGTTAACATTAAATAATTTAAATCCTCTCCATCCAATACAAAAAACCATAAGTACCTATATCTTTAGACTAATAGTATAAATGCGAAGGTACAGTTTTCGCCAAACTTATTGTCCGGCTTGAAGTTGGCACGAGCTAACTTCAACCGGGCCGTAAAAATCGGTGCAAGTCAGATTTCGTCTCTTATGAGGTGCCAGTCTGAATAGCAGTAAGGTATCAGGTAGAAACCACGCACCGGAAAGCGCAGCGTGGGGCGGCCTCCAACGAGATGGACCGATGACCTGGTAAAGGTCGTGGAAGTCAATGGGGGAGGCCTTTGTTCAGCAGTGGACCTCTTTTGGCTGACATGATGATGATGATGATGATTGTATTCAAACCCGTCCCCAATAAGAGAATTAAGACGGTAAGACAGGTTATTCTAACCTGTCTTACCCTCTTAATTTTGTTGATACTTGGCGCATATACCAACAAAGACTGCATGATATATCCTTGGAACTTCCCTATGATCTTTGGTGTGGATCTCTAGCTGCGCTAACTTTTAAAAAACGTTTTGAGGTTAAGGTTTTTGGTATCTAAATTACGTTTTTTTCTAACAGCTTCCAGCGCTTAGACCATTTTTTTACTATTGCGTCTGCTTATTGAAAACTTGTCGTATTAACCAACAATAAATAATTTAATTAGAATTTTATTGTTGCAGATTTGTTTATTAGTTACGTTGATTCCCGTAAAGGCGGAAAGCGACTATTATTGAACAACTATACATTCTCTAGGTTAAACAGAAATAGCAGTATTTGGCGCTGTTCTAGCAAAAGGGCAAGACGATGTCGGGCTAAAGTGAAATTAACAGAAAATAATGAATTTACCGTATTTAGTTTGGTACACACGCACCCACCACCTGTTTGCCGCGATGGAAAATACGGCAATGTTTGGGAAACCAACGATGACTTTTATTGACTTAAAATGTGTTATCTATACTTCATATTATAAAGGGGAAAGATTTGATTGTTTGTATTGAATAGCCACCGAAACTACTGGACCGATTTGTAAAATTCTTACAGTGTTAGGTAGCCCATTTATCGGGGAAGGTAGGAAGGAAGGGACTATATACCATCACGCTGCGACTAATAGGAGCGCAGAGTAGCAATGAAAAATGCTGCAAAACGTGGGAAAGCTAGTATAAAATAAAACATGAACTTTTTTTTATTTTTTTTTATGCTTAATGTACAGAATGTACAAAGGCGGTCTAATGCCTTAGGCATTTTTTGCTAGACAACCTTTGAGTGATGCAGAGACGATCAAGGTAGATGCAACGACTGACTATTCAATTCAATGTAAATAAATTTGTTCCTACATGAGGCTATATGTATATAAAGTTGAAATCATAAACTCGATACCTATATTACTTCCAAACGAAAAACGTCTTAGCAGACACAATTATGCCTCGTTTACACTTAGTGACATTAATTTGTTGCTCCTTGCTTTGTTCAATACTTTTCCCCGTATTGCAGTCGATATTAGGTAGGTATTTAAAATTAGTAAGTATGGTTCTGTGATATCGCCCGACGGCAGCGAGTGTTAGTATTCTCGCCAATGACATTATATATACTCTTTGTAAATAGAAGAATTACACAAAAGCGCCCATTTCGGATCGATGGGCAGCATGAGTGGATATGGAATGATAGAAGTAACTTGTTTTCACATTGGCTTTGCAACTTTCCTGTTCTCTTTAGTGAGCCTGAGGTGACAGTGAACGAGGCATAAGACGTTTATATTCTATGACACAGACTGAATTAACTATGCCGAGAGCAACCTTGGTGAGAAGTGGGGCAAGTCAAGAATAAATAAATAAATATTGATTCATTGCGACCGTAGTCAATCTATACCGTCTATAGTCGTCGACTGCTTCAGCATGAAACTAGTCTAAAAATCAAATAAATCTTTCTATCAAGAGCCAATTTATGGGCGTGTTTGGCCGAATTAAGAGCTTTTAAAAATTCTGTTGATAGCGTGTTGACAGCAATTAGGTACTGCTCACAATCGCCATTTTGCTCATAAGAATCTATAAGCGCTTTTATCGGCCAAACAGCTATTGAGTAAAGAATTCATATCAATTAAATTAACCTTCAGTGTTAATACCAATACATGAAATCGAATACATTTTTATATATCTGAAATATTTTTTTCGGATCTAGATTATAAAATAATTAAAACTCGAAAGGTCATTTACTATTGCTCAACAACCATATTTTCTACAAATTGCGCAAGACGTCCTACACTTGGCATTGTTTCAGCAAACACTCCGAGAATTGTCCAGCGAAACTGTCTTTGAAACTGGACACAATAAAACGTACCAATTTTAACACAGAAATTTAATTCAGCTTACGAACATTGAAGAGTAATGTGTGGGGGTCCTTGAATTCACCACAGAGCCTGTGGTGAATTCAAGGAAACTATGCAGCACATCCTGTGCGATTGTGACGTCCTAGCGACGAAACGGACGAGTCTTCTCGGCAACGGGTACCCCAAGCTGGAAGATTTTAGGTTCCTTCCTCTCAGTGGGTTAGCCGCCTACGTGAACCACGTCTTCAAAGAGTAAGGAATATACGGTAATGGGGACAACACAAAAGATCCCATTGGGTCGAGGTGTTGCCGGTTGTACCAGCCCCCATATTAAGATAAGATAAAATGTGTGGGGGTAAATATTGTAATATTTTGAGAGGTAATATTTTTTTAAAGAAAATATAAACTCATAAATTATAAATAAATGTTGTTTTTGACATCTTTCAGATGATTTCTTTTTAAATGTCATGTGAAAATTATGTTAATGATAATCTTAATAATTATGTTTATAATAAACTAATTTTAAAAAAGGAGGTTATTTTATTTAGCGATACTTGTAATAAAAACTACCAATATATTTTTACATCTTAAGAGCTCTCCTATAGTTAATACCATAAACATACCATCTGCTTGTATTTCTCGAACGGTTAATTTTAATTATTATAATGCTTGTACCTAATGATGTGAGTTATTTGAAGAAGATCTCAAATGTCGCACATGGTTTTCAGGGATCAAAATTGAACAAATCAAAATAAGAGAGCGAAAGAAGCCGATGTTACTGGTCCAGAACCACACCTTCGCACAAACCACAAATAATCCTAGATACTGGAATTGTAGCAAGAAATGTTCAACGAAATGTTCAGCCCGACTTCGCTTCAACGACTCTGGGCAGCTAACTGTTTATAACCTTGAACATAATCATGAACCACCTGCTGTCTTTAAGACTAAAGATGGAAGTTACATCAAACTGTAGTCACTTAATACTAAAACTAGTTTAAGTAAAGTAAAAGCTCTCTCACATTGTATTTTAATAAGATAGTATATCTGCCAATAGATCTTTCAAAGACACCTTTACTAGTCAATGTTTTATATTTTTATACTAGATGGCGCCAGCATCTCCTAACTGACGATATCTCAGAAGAAACGCCGAAACTAACTTAGGCTAGTATTCAGAGACGACACGCGTAAACCCACGCTTCCGTATGACAAATTGTAATACAAATTATGTTCTCTTTTGTAAGTATTATGGTAAGTGTCACAATAAATGTGGCCAGTTTCACGAGGTCCTAGTAAGTTCCCGATAACTTGGCAGATAATTTGATACAAAGATCTTTTTTTTTATCCGGGGCGGTTCGCGGCTATCCAGAGTTGGTGCAATAGGCCCTTAATATTGTTGACCCATATTCAGATTTGCACGTGTGGGACATTACACTACTTGGTATGCTTATTCAACTTTGTAATACCTTTAAATATCGATTACTAGCGGCTCGTCCCCCGGCCCCGCACAGAACCTTAACCTTCCTCATGGATCACTCTGTCAGGTTGTCTATGGGTGAAAACCGTATGAAAATCTGCTCAGTAGGTTTATTGCGAAAAGATAGAAGTGGTGGAAGAATTTGTTTCATAACGTGTATAGTAATGGACATTGAAAATCTTACCTAAATATTGTTTTATGATGTGTTAGTTTACCTATTGTTAAATACTTTGTAGAAAAGCTTCCTATTAGTTTTTAATTAATACTAATTATTTACAAAATAAAACAAGTTTTTAACAAAAACCATATTTCCCAACACCTAATTATTTTCACGACATTTTTATTACTTTTATCTGAGTATTTTAGTTTTTTTTTCTAGATTTTGCATATGAAATTATACATACAGCTAACGGCAAAACGGTAATGCTGTTTCAAGGTTACACCTTCTCAAATAGCTGGAAGTCCAGATGTTGGTATTGCTCAAAACGGAAAAGGCTCAAGTGCCCCGCAAGGGTCTTCATGGATATTTCAGGAAATATAAAAAAATATAGTATTAATCATAACCATTAAAGTAAAAGAGGAATTTTAAGATTTTTAGTAATTAAGACAATAATTAAGGATTAAGTACATTACGTCAGTGATTAATTTTTTTATTTCAATAAAATCAATTATTTGTATTCAGTCCTTGGTAATAGAATACAGTCTGTTCTATCTTCATTTTATTAAGTTCATAGCTAGTATCATTTAATTTTTTGCCGTGGTTACTGAGGGGTGGCGCTACTATCAACGCGCGGACGATAGATACACACAGGTTTAAGCGTGAATCGGAACGCAGCACAATGACAATCATGACAGTGCCGTCAGAAATTTGACGGATGACGGGTTATTAAATAACAAAAATAAACAATGTGCATTTTGCTATAATAATAGAAATGAACCTAAATCTAGATCCTAAATAACTGTGTGAAAATAATTGTGATACAAAACTGGACCATTGGAAGAAATGTGAAAGTGGAAAGTCCACATAACATAACCTAAAAATGTGCGCGCAGTTTCAAAAGTTTTTGAATGTAAGGTGTTCATTCAGTGCTTGCAATATAAATAACTATTTTTTAATAAAGTAGTACTTAAAAACATTGTTAACATTCTAGGAAAAGGTCTATATTTAATTTATGCACCAATTCTCCGAAGTTTTATTTGTGTCAACATAATTTGGTGAGAAGCTAGTATAAAATAAAACATGAACATTATTATATATTTTATTTTTTTATTTTAAGGTGAAAAACTAACTATTCAATTCAATGTAAATAAATTAGACCCTACATGAGACGATATATAAAGTTGAAATCATAAACTCGATATTACTTCCAAACGAAAAACATCTTAGCAGACACAATATGCCTCGTTTACACTTAGTAACATTAATTTGTTGCTCCATGATCTGTTTAATACTTTCCTCGTATTGCACAGTCGATATTATGTTAAAATAATAAATATGGTTCTGTAACATCGCCCCACGGCAGCGAGAGTGTTGTGTTAATATTCTCGCTAATTACATTATACTTATTGTTAAAAAGAAGAATTACACAAAAGCGCCCATTTCGGATCAGCAGGAGTGGATATGGAATGGTGGAAGTAACTTGTTTTCACATTGGCTTTGCAAGTTTCCTGTTCTCTTTAGTGAGAGAGTAAACGAGGCCTATGACGTTTTTATGACACACACACACATTAAGGGTTTTTAAAAATTCTGTTGACAGCGTGTTGACAGCAATTACTGCTCACAATCGCCATTTTGCTCATAAGAATCTATAAGCGCTTTTATCGGCCAAACAGCTATTGAGTAAAGAATTCATATCAATTAAATTAACCTTCAGTGTTTATACAAATACATGAAATCAAATACATTTTTATATATCTTAAATATTTTTTTCGGATCTAGATTATAAAATAATTAAACCTCGAAAGGCCATTTACTATTGCTCAACAACCATATTTTCTACAAATTGCGCAAGACGTCCTACACTTGGCATTGTTTCAGCAAACACTCCGAGAATTGTCCAGCGAAACTGTCTTTGAAACTGGACACAATAAAACGTACCAATTTTAACACAGAAATTTAATTCAGCTTACGAACCTTGAAGAGTAATCCTTGAGCTCTTACAGGGCACTACACCACAAATGACATGCTCCATAAAATGAAGCTAGCTTTGAATAATGACTGCAGAGCCTGTGGTGAATTTTAGGAAACTATGCAGCACATCCTGTGCGATTGTGACGTCCTAGCGACGAAACGGACGAGTCTTCTCGGCAACGGGTACCCGAAGCCGGAAGATTTTAGGTTCCTTCCTCTCAGTGGGTTAGCCGTCTTCAAAGAGTAAGGAATATACGGTAATGGGGACAACACAAAAGATCCTATTGGGTCGAAGCGTTGCTGGTTGTACAAGCCCCCATAATAATATAAGATAAAATGTGTGGGGGTACACATTACTCTTCAACGTTCGTAAGCTGAATTAAATTTCTGTAACTAATAAATAATTATTACGAAAAATTATTATCATCAAGGAAATTTTATTTTGTTTCACGTAGCCATTTGGCCTGTCTGACTTATACCCTTTCTTACAAGGGTAAATAAATAATTATGTTATGACTAATAAATAGTTTCACCGGAAAGCGCAGCGTGGGACAGCCTCCAACGAGATGGACCGATGACCTGGTAAAGTTCGCTGGAAGTCGTTGGATGCATTTAGCATACGTCCGGTCCCTATGGAAGTCAATGGGGGAGGCCTTTGTTCAAAAGTGGACCTGTTTTGGCTGACATGATGAATAAATAGTTATGTTAAACCTATTCTTTGTATTTTTGACACACCGAATTCGGTTTACGTATAATGGAGGGTCATATTTCTATTTGTTAGCAAAAATAAAATGATTAGAACCTTTAAGGGCCTGTTCCCCTACCTCCTAGTAGTTTTCGTTAAAATTTCATACTGTTTCATTTTTTAATTTATCCGGAAAAGGCCCTAAATATTGTAATATTTTGAGAGGTAATATTTTTTTTTAAGAAAATATTAACTCATAAATTATAAATAAATGTTGTTTTTGACAACTTTCAGATGATTTCTTTTTAAATGTCATGTGAAAATTATGTTAATGATAATCTTAATAATTATGTTTATAATAAACTAATTTAAAAAAAGAACCTTATTTTATTTAGCAATACTTGTAATAAAAACTACCAATAAATTTTAACATTTTAAGAGCTCTCCTATAGACAATATCATAAACATACCATCTGCTTGTATTTCTCGAACGGTTAATTTTAATTATTATAATGCTTGTACCTAATGATGTGAGTTATTTGAAGAAGATCTCAAATGTCGCACATGGTTTTCAGGGATCAAAATTGAACAAATCAAAATAAGGGAGCGAAAGAAGCCGATGTTAACGGTCCAGATCCAGAACCACACCTTCGTACAAACCACAAATAATCCTAGATACTGGAATTGTAGCAAGAAATGTTCAACGAAATGTTCAGCCCGACTTCGCTTCAACGACTCTGGGCAGCTAACTGTTTATAACCTTGAACATAATCATGAACCACCTGCTGTCTTTAAGACTAAAGATGAAAGTTATATCAAACTGTAGTCACTTAATACTAAAACTAGTTTAAGTAAAGTAAAAGCTATCTCACATTGTATTTTAATAAGATAGTATATCTGCCAATAGATCTTTCAAAGACACCTTTACTAGTCAATGTTTTATATTTTTATACTAGATGGCGCCAGCATCTCCTAACTGACGACATCTCAGAAGAAACGCCGAAACTAACTTAGGCTTACGCTTCGCTATGACAAATTGTAATACAAATTATGGTCTCTTTTATAAGTATTATGGTAAGTGTCACAATAAATGTGGCCAGTTTCACGAGGTCCTAGTAAGTTCCCGATAACTTGTCAGATAATTTGATACAAAGATCTTTTTTTTTATTTATCCGGGGTGGTTCGCGGCTATCAAGAGTTGTTGCAACAAGCCCTTATTATTGTTGGCCCATATTAAGATTCGCACGTGTGGAACATACACTACTTGATATGCTTATTTAACTTTGTAATACCTTTAAATATCGATTACTAGCGGCCCGTCCCGGGCCCCGCACAGAACCTTAACCTTACTCATGGATCACTCTGTCAGGTTGTCTATGGGTGAAAACCGCATGAAAATCTGCTCAGTAGGTTTATTGCGAAAATAATGGACATTGAAAACTTACCTAAATACTGTTTTATGATGTCATTAATTTACCTATTGTTAAATACTTTGTAGAAAAGCTATTAGTTTTTAATTAATAAATAAAGATTTTAAACCCAAGAACTCCCCCTAATTATTTACAAAATAAAACAAGTTTTTAACAAAAACCATCTTTCCCAAAACCTAATTATTTTCACGACATTTTTAATATTTTTATCACCTAGATAAAAATACTAAAAATGTTGTGAAAATAAAAAATCGGCTGGCGAGCACCTCTGTGGTGTACTGAACTAGAAGACGCAGGTTCGAATCCTGCTCGCCAGCCGATTTTTTCCTTCATTAAAAATAACTTGTAATCTTAGCATGGAAAATGCTTAAAAAAATACAAAAAGATAAGTATTTTAGTTTTTTTTTCTAGATTTTGCATATGAAATTATACATACAGCTAACGGCAAAACGGTAATGCTGTTTCAAGGTTACACCTTCTCAAATAGCTGGAAGTCCAGATGTTGGTATTGCTCAAAACGGAAAACGCTCAAGTGCCCCGCAAGGGTCTTCATGGATATTTCAGGGAATATAAAAAAATATAGTATTAATCATAACCATTAAAGTAAAAGAGGAATTTTAAGATTTTTAGTAAGACAATAATTAAGGATTAAATACATTACGTCAGTGATTAAATTTTTTATTTAAATAAAATCAATTATTTGTATTCAGTCCTTGGTAATAGAATACAGTATTTTCTATCTACATTTTATTAAGTTCATAGCTCGTATCATTTAATTTTTTTGCCGTGGTTACTTAGGGGTGGCGCTACTATCAACGCGCGGACGATAGATAACACACACAGGTTTAAGCGTGAATCGGAACGCAGCACAATGACAATCATGACAGTGCCGTCAGAGATTTGACGGATGACGGGTAATTAAATAACAAAAATAAACAATGTGTATTTCTATAATAATAGAAATGAAATTAAATCTAGATCCTCAATAAACTGTGTGAAAATAATTGTGATACAAAACTGGACCATTAAAAGAAATGTGAAAGTGGAAAGTCCACATAACATAACCTAAAAATGTGCGCGCAGTTTCAAAAGTTTTTGCAGGTGTTCATTCAGTGCTTGCAATATAAATAACTATTTTTTAATAAATTTGTTAAAACATTGTTGAATAACATTCTAGGAAAAGGTCTATATTTAATTTATAAACCAATTCTCCGAAGTTTTATGTGTGTCAACATAATTTGGTGAGTAGATAACTAATACTTGCTTTACTTTATTTGTTTAAAGTGTTACTATTTTCTTTCTTTTAAGAGTAGATTTAGGAAATTGTGAAGTATGTACAATGTCATATCATCGTTAATTGTTCAATTGATAGTGGTATTCAATGTTTTTTGTCTGCTTAAGTGTTGACCTACTTTATCCAGTTAATTTTATTTTGCTTATTGAAAAAATACACATAATATTCTGAAATAATTATAGATCTTTTATGCCAATTATAAACGTTTGAAATTTGAATTACAAGAAATAAGATGAATAAAGTTTTAAAGCTGTCAATTGCAAAGAAATGTATTTAAAAACATTATTTGTTCATAGGTTAATCAGGTTTTGTAAGTGTATTATTCGTGTTTTATTTCAAATCACCTGATTTTGATGAGATTAGAAAGTTACTAAAATAATTTAAAATAAATTGTGTGTTTGTGCTTACTTCTGTGCCACTTATTTCTGTAAAATTTGTATTTAGACTATCGGAAACCTACATTTGAATTGTTTTGTTTGGGTGACAGCTACTAGATGAATGTATAGTTGTTGTTGATACAATTTTATCAGAAAAATAATAATTGTTTAGTGTTCATTACAAGTCTTTTTTGTATTCTTTTTGTTCTAAATTAATTAAAAGGAAAAATATTTTAACTGTTTTGTGTCAATTAGAAGTCTTTTTTGTATTATTTTTGTGCATCATGTTGCATTTTATGATAATAAAAATAAAACCAACTATTTAATTCTTAATTATTTAATACATACTCATCAGTCAAAAGTGGTCTACTGCTGAACAAAGGCCTCTCATAGCCTTCCACAAAGACTGGTCATATTTGTATTTTTATTTACATAATTGAAAATATCCTTTAAGTATGAACTTACTAAAAATATAAAATTACAATGGATGTATGATTTTAATTTTACAGTTTTAGAGCATTTTTATGAAAACCATGTCAAACCAATGAAAGCGGAGTTCAATGAAAAACTTAATAAACTTGTTGGTCGCAAGAAAAGCAACAGTGCATACCTCATTGATGCTTCACGGTACCAAGACTTCATAAGAGAAGTGAAGGAAATCAAAGCGAAGAGAAGTAAAAACTTTGAAGATTACAAAATGCTTGCAAATTATGATGTTCTAGTTCTTAGCGGCAGAGAACGGTTAATACAACCCAGGAGTGAAGCAATCTCCAGTATAAAATTTTATGTTTCCATGGATGAGTTATTCGGTGTATTACATACTATGCATTTATTGTTCAAACATGCCAACAAAGATGTCATGGACTCCGAATTAAAAACTAAATTCTGTAATGTTTCCAAAGAAGTTATTAAAATATATTTGACTTGTTGTAAAATTTGTAAAGGAAAATGAGACTATATTGTGTCCTTATAGTTGTATGAATATAAATTTATGAAATTAATGAACTAAGTACTTATATATTTTTCATACCATTATAATATATTTTTTGTTGGGTGAAAAAAAATTAGTTTTATTAACCTTACTCAAACCTAGTTAAATATCAAGTACATAACTTATTATAAAGGTATATTTAAATCTGAAAATTAGGCATTAAAGTAAATGGTAAGCTACGAAATCTAATTTTTTTAATCAGAAAAAATTACATCATCTCATCAATTTTTTAAATTCTTTCATTAGATAATCAACTAGGTACTAAGAATTGGATGTTGAAACATGTGAACTATTTAAAACATAATATTGACGATCATTAAGATCGATATTAAACGAGAGATAAAACTCGCATAAACTATATATACTATACTAAGATAAAGCTGCATGACACAATCAGGTCATTGAACTGATACCTACCGCACTACGGTCACAGCAGATCGTTCGAATCGTCGCTAGATAAAAAAGGTTTTATGCCACATTATGGATGCTAAGCGATTTTATACAACGAGTGCGTTCGGCATTCCGTTTAGAGAAGAGGTTGAAAGTAACTGACAACGTTGTCGGTGCGTAAAATTGAGTTGGTGAAAACGTAAACGTGGATACGCTATAGCGTCGGAATCACGCTTGTGTTACTTGAATAGGTACTTGGTATTGTACACACGCATAAACACCAACCTAAACTTTTTTTCTTTAGCCGTTACTGTCCCACTGCTGGGCAAAGACCTTTCCCAGGTCATATATCATATATTCTTTTCTCGTGTCGCCTCGAACCAATCTATATTATTTCAATATAATAGCTGACCCTTTATCGTATAGTAAGCCTTTACTTACTAGACATTTAAAGCTTGCTGTGTAGCTAAGGTGGTCTGTCTGTAAGAGATCGCTAGTAGCGAGCGATAGGACCGCCCATTGTACATTTTATGAAATTGTTTTTTAGAGAGAATAAAATAAAAATATTATTATTATATTTTTGTTATGCAATAAATAATATTATTCTACGTGCTATCTGTCTACCTATTTATTTCTATTTGGACACTAACGGACACCTGCTTCTATTCTAAGAAGAAGAACTACTAAGACTTGTTCTTTTTGGCTGACTGCCTAGTTGCCAAAAGTTCTACAGTTCATATAATTTTAATTGGCTATTTGTACCTATTGGCACCATTAGATAATACCAAAACCAGTTGCAGGTAAAAGTTATAAGTAAGAGGTACCTATTAAAGGTACCTCTCGTAGATTATATCGAAAGAAGAGATTGATTAGTACCAACATGGTATGATACATTGGTTCAGCTGAATGATAATGTTCACGTTTTATGGATCAGATCGTAGGCGTTCGAGAGATCCTTCTTCGAGTTCATATGAAAGCAAAAATAATTTTGAAGATGCACATCAAGAAGGCGATAATACATATCATTTGCCGACAATAACAGATAAACGAAATAGGTGCAAGATCAAGAGTGTGGTAATAAAAGTAGGACTAAATGCTCCATATGTCATGTTTACTTGTGCCTTACCCGAGACAGAAATTGTTTTCTGAAATACCATAAAAGTTAACTCTATAGATAAAGCCGTAAAGTTCGTGATGATATTCTTGTTGTTATTAAATAACAATTTTGTTGAAAAATAACAAAGTTTTTTATTTGAAAAGGTTGTTCTTCGATTTAAAATTAAATCTAGATGAGAAATGGATCAAAAGTAGGCATCAAGAAATAAATTGTTGATTTTTCAAACCGATTCGAGTAAGACCTCAACATTCATCTCTTCAGATGTTCAGAGCTCCTTCTGCGGGTCTCAGATCGTAAATTATTTGTATCAAAAAGTAAACTTGGTATTTATTCCTTCTGTTTTGAATTGTCGACACTGATCAATTATTATGTCACTCGTAATAAAATATCCTCATACGAAAACGTTTACTTTCCAGTCAAATTTATGATCTCAAGAGGAGGGGACCGATTGATGAAGCTTGGAGACTTCACATTTACGCGGGTGCAGTACCAAGGTGACCACTGCTATTGGTCATGTTACACCCACAACAATCACGGTTGTCCAGCCAAAGTATATACTGAACGAAATAGACTAATGTATGCAAAAAATCTTCACAATCATCCTCCAACGGAATTTTTCGTATGACGTTATCTTTGGCTTAGGAACAGCATAATATATTGTAAGTACAGAGCCTTCAGAATTTGGTGCGTTGCTTAAATTGTAGCTGTCATTAATTCCGTTTCTAGTATCTTTAAAAAAATACTTTCTACTTGGTTAATATGACTTTTAAACGAAAATTAAAAATCGTTGAATGGCATGCTGAGAAATGGAGACGATCTTTCTGACGATGCAAAATTTTTAAACAAGTGCCGTTTCTCGTCACCCCTCTATTTTATAAAATCAATATTTTATGTAGGCAATCGCCAAAGTTAAGTGGTTTATCTGAGGATCAGGATTGGACATCGTAATACTGTAATAAATATCTCATCTGTAATCTGTGTGTCTTAAATCTATTACTGAAACCGAATTGTTTACTGTATAGTTTATCGTCTGTGAATGACAGTTCGCTTTGTTTCAGTAATAAATATATATAATTTTTAAATGTACTTTAAGGTGCTAATTTGTGATAAAAACTCAACTTTGTGATCTCTCTCGTATTTTTGTAAATTCTTGCCTATTTTTAGTAGTTGAAACCTAGTGGCATATTCGATGTATATTCAGTATTAGTACACTTGTGTTCCATTTCTGTCTATTTTTGTATGAAAATATAGGTAAAAATAAATACTTTTTGAATTATTATTTATCTACTACGTCTTTCCGTAGACAATACTATATTATACATAGTTATACTACTTACTTCAATATCTGACATTAAATAGGTAATATTAACATGTGTGAAATATTTGCTCGGCGGCGTGTGATGTTTATTGTCAACAAATTCGCACTTGGCCTGCGTTGGATTATAACCAAACTACCCTCAGAATGAGATAGGTTTGGTAATAGGTCCGCACCAAATGAGAATTGAACACGTCATTCTTCAATGGTCTACTCAGCAAATTCAAAACATAATGAACATTCCCTACGGTTCAGAACAAATATACCTACCAGAAACTAGAAGTAATTTGACATAATACCTCATCTTAATAACTGCCTTTACACATAAGTTCAAAGACTTACCTAGCCTGCATGAAACTAGCTTTTTCAGACGAAACTTTTTATTATGTAGAGCTTGTGTTTTGTCACAGCATGATAATATTACTTAAGGCCTGTTTCTCTACCTCTGGATAGCCGCTTAAACCGCCGGATAAATTGAAAAATGGAACCACATTTGTATGAAATTATCTTATAAATAATTAAACTCGAACTTACGGGGAGGTGGTCAAATAGGTCCTTAGTCACGATTTTTTTCTAATGGAGTAGATGGAAATTACTGAAACTAATTTATCTTATAAAATTGCAGAACCATTCGATTTCAAAAATGACGAAGCCTTTATGATTCAATCTCTGAGAGGAAAACCTTTGATAGTGCTCAACAACTACACCTATTGCCGGCACTCGGTTCGCAATGGCGTTGTAAGGTGGACATGCTCTACACACTCCTACAAATGCTGCAAGGCTGTCGTCAAAACTCGGGGTAAACACATCGTCGAAATAAAAGGTGCCCACAATCACGACTCTTCGCATCTTCTCATCAATCGGTCAAGACCTTCATTTGATTGGGGAGTTACTATAGTGTAACAAATTAGATGATTCATTCATTTATGTCAACTCAACTCGACATAATGTGAACTTTGAGTGAATGTGAATTTTTTTTCGCGATTACGGAGTTGGTCAGACGGCCATTTGTGTTCACCATTATGAACTAAGTATGGTTCATAATGGTGAACACAAAGGGCCATTACAATTTCACGGTAGGGAAATATTAATGATGAAATTATATACTTTACTGTACTTACTAAACAAGAACTAGTCTTCAATGAGAATGGTAGCTAATAAATATTGGCTCAGGTAGAAAAAAGGCTGGCGTATCATGTCGCACCAGAAGCATATCGTTCATACATTTTTTATGGTGAGACTGAGAGAGAAAGCACGATACGTATAGCAATATTATTTGTGTCTACTACTTATATTAAGTTGTAAATCAATTTAAACATTGTTTTGGGTCGAAGTAATGTGTAAGATGAGCTACTCATATTTTAAAAAGTAATTGAACTAACGGCCGTACTAATGAAATGTACGTTGCGTTAACTTTTTTTAAATGGATAAATGGAAGATCTGTTTACTAAGGGCTATAGCATGCATGCTACTTTTAGCATCAGCGATCGGCGAGTTTGCGACTGCATCGATGCTGCATCGCGTTTTGGCGACTTTCTGCGTTCGATCGCAGTATCGCAATCGTGCTTTTTAGCAACTCCGCGCTTGGCGTTTTTAAGTATGCGGTATGGAATGTTGGTCTCTGCATTTTGCTTGTGAGAAGCGTCTTAATCGCCGATCGCGATGCTAGAAGTAGTAGCATCTCTTTCCTACAGTTTTTCACAATAAACAACTGCGGTATTTAAAATTATATGAAATTACCGTTTTTAAAACCTATTAGAACTATGCCAAACTAATATTAAAATATTAAGAACCGGTTTATGGTGTTTTAAATTTGGAAACGCATAAAATGGACTGGAATAAAAAAAACGTCTAGTCAAATGTATCGAATGAATGTAAAATAATAATAGATATGAACTGCATGTCATTTTTAAGTTTATAGGATTGCTAATGAATTGTAAAACACGTGGTAGTTACTTATTTGGAGATAATAAATAAATATCATTATCATAAATTAAGAAGTCTAATCAAATGAGCAAGAATTAGTTAAAATATTCTTCAAAAAAATTTTACTTCAATGGAAACTGAGTCTTATAAAGCCGCTCGTAAAGTTGCAATGTGTTTTTCGGACATGTTTTTGGGTTGCGGAAAAACCTCATTAATCCCATGTTGGACTCGTACCGACTATAACCCGCACTTGCCTTCTCTTGCCCTATATTCAGAGCCATGGGATCGGAACGGCAATGACTGTGATCCGGTACAATCACGATATCAGACCCCATTAAAGAGCGAGGACTCTCCTCGCTATCTTCTTAATGGCGCCGCCTCCTGGGGCCACTATCTGGATGGGCGGTGGACTCCTCAAATCAACCGCCCATAGTTAATAGACCATTACACAGTCCTCTAACTCAACAAATGGTATAACAAACCTTGTTAATAAAAATTCGATATCGTAAAACGGGGATATTTGTAATGTCATCGTAAGTCTTGTAATGTCGTCTTGTGGTAGAGCTTATGATTTTTTGGTTGTGATATTTTTGACTCTGTAAATATATTGATCTCTTGAATGTTAAAAGTATTCATAAGAGGAGAAGAATGTAAATATAAGTTTGTTTTTAATATTTGCATTTAAGAAGTCTTCCTATTTGTGTTCTGTTAATTCAGTCCACAAAATAATTATTATAAATATTTTCTAACAAAATCAAAACCGATTGATCCCAAAATTGTAATCACAGATACCCTTAAATTGACGGCTTACTTAAGTTACATAAGTTGTTAAATTGGTAATTGTAATGGTAAATTAGTCACAAAATTAATCATTAGTATTATAAATACAATTGCTGTGAGATATATTTAAAGAAATTTCATTTTTAACCTTACCTTTATCATTGTCCTTATAGTATTCCAGAATGTTTGACTTCTGTTTCCGCATTTTCAAAGCTGAATGAAATTATGTTTTTTTTTATGTTTACGTTATTGTATGCATTGTCGTCGGTCGATCGATCATACTCCGTTTAAAAGGAGTAAATAGTTTATATCAGAGTCAAACCGCACTTTCCTTCCAGTCGTATCCTTGATAATTAATTGTCATTTATATTGTCGTATATTACATAATTGTAACTAACCACAGATTTATGGTAAGTGTAATGGTTATTTAATAGTAGGTACATAGCAACTAGCTGATTACAAGATTTAAATCCTTTCCTTACTAGGAGTATTATAAATGCAAAATAATTCTGTATGTCTGTCGTGCTTTCACGACAAAAGTACCGAACCGATTTAAATGAAATTTGGTACACAGATAGTCTAGAGCCTGAGAAAGGACATAGGATACTTTTTAATGCGAAAAAAGGGCTGAAAGGGGTTGAAATAGGGGATGAAAGTTATAAGGAATACCCAGACCACGCGGGCGAAGCCGCTGGCGGAAAGTTAGTGTTTTAAAGACTAACTGCCAATAGTACCTAGTGTACCTACCTATCTCTAGCCAAATAGGTAGTTCAAGTCAACTTTTAACAGGTTTGTACTAGTGTCCATATAACAAGCGACTTATTAAGGACTAAATTCCCGCCAGCGGCTTCGCCCGCGTGGTCTTATAATTGTTTCCCCCGTTTTTGCAACATTTTTCATTACTACTCCGCTCCTATTAGTCGTAGCGTGATGATATATAGCCTATAGCCTTCCCCGATAAATGGGCTATCTAACATGGAAAGAATTTTTTAAATCGGTCCAGTACTTTTTGAGTTTATTCGTTACATACAAAAATACAAATCTTTCCTCTTTATAATATTAGTGTAGATACGTGGGTACGAACGAAACCAAACCATAACCGAACCATAGAGATCTTTTAATGGAGCCCAATAAGGTCGGGACTACCGACCTTGTGGCCAAGGAGAGAGAGAGAAAGAGCTTATAATTTTTTTAAGTTAAGCATGATGTTCGTTTGTAGTAAATTTTAATTATTTTTTTTACAGTTACGTATACATTGTCAAGGAAGAATAAAACGATAATGGTTGTGGATGGATATAAGTTTTCATTACATTACTCTACAAAAGGCAAGGAAAGGTGGCAGTGCAGTAGAAAAAGCTACTACGGGTGCAAGGCTGTTGTACACAAGTTGGAAGGAAAAGTTATTTATGTAAATAATTTACATAATCATGATCTGTGATAGCGATCCAGTTATTTAGGAGAAAAACATAGTGGATTTTAGATAAAAATTCTAAGAATCCAAGTTAGTGACAGAATTCTTAGGGCCTGTTTACCGTCCTCTGGATAGTCGCTAAGCACTTTTTTTTTATGAACTTATCTGATCTGTACGTCAACCATGAGTTCTATCGAATGGCTTTCGATAGTTTTTTTACGCATCGAAACGCTGTAATCTCATATCTGATTTTAGTTCCTTACGTAACCGCTAGAGGCGCTGCCAGGGTTTTCCATACAATATTTTACGGCGTCGCTAGCGAGTCTAGTGAGAAAAACTCATGGTCGAGGCACTCAACTGAGCGAAATAATTACTATTATTGAATGTTAATTGATATTGGATAATGGTCATAAAAATACTCGGGTAAAAATCCTTTGTTTTGTATAAGTACCATTAAAAATCTAGCAGATTCTCAGGTATTTGGGTTAGGTATAATATGTCGGTACATCTTTTATGACGGATGATGACAATCACGTGTTTAATGCTTACGTGTCAATAACAAATATCCATTAATATAAATATATATCAATAATATTGTAAATACTAGTTATATACCACGTTGTTTTAATTTCCTATTTACTTAATTGGCCTGGTTTGGGAGGGCGAACAAAATAAGTAGGTAAATATTGTACAGTTTTTATGAGCTTGAAAACTCTTTAGATAAATCACATCTATAGTCCACGCGGAACTAGTTGGCCGCGCCTTAGGTAGGGTCGGAGTTACTGTGAACAAAAGCAAGCGCGACCCCGCCCCTCCGTCCCGCCGCTCACATATTAAGGCGCGGCTAATTAGTTACGCGCAGACTATAGTAGAAATAAGGTTATGATGCATTCTTAAAGGTAGTTATGATATTTACGAACTTCATATTAATGTGTTATACTGTTGTATCAGGTAAATACGGATCGGACAAGCGGTGCCCTATATGCTCGGACTTCATAAGCGGCGTACACTATGGCGTCCTAACCTGTGAATCCTGCAAGTCTTTCTTCAAAAGAGCAATCTCATTTGAAAAAGCGCTAACGTTTCGATGTGTTGCCCGTAATAATAAGTGCACTTTAACACCTAAAAAAAGATCCTGCAAGCTTTGTAGGTTTGAGAAATGCATTAAAGTTGGAATGTTGCCAAGTTTAGTAAGAATGAAAAAAGAAAGGGGTGGCCGGGCCTCAATTTATTTACAATAATAGTGTATCAAACATTAAAACTGTAATTATTATAATACAATTTATATTGTTTTTTCATTAAAACTGTAATTAATAAAAAAAAATATACCTATTGTTTTTTATTACAATAAAATTAACTAGAATAAATTTACAATGTTTCTCTCTGTTTTAAAAACAAAATTAAACTATTTACAAAAAAAATACGAGCTATATAGCTATATATAAGCTATATGTAGGTTTATGTAAAAATATGAAATAAAGTAGGTATAGTAGTAATAAAACAATGTTACTTAAACTTGCAATAGTAAATATGAGTGTTTTATTAAGTTCTACAATAAAACTGTTTTCTTGATACCTTTACCTATAAACTATCTACTATTAACTTATCACTGCCCATAGTTTATTAAGATAAATTTACGTGTAAGAATAATTATGATTTTCTTTTGTGATACCAAAGTTTATTTTATTAAAGAAATCAAGACCCTCCATAGGGTTAAACAATGTCTTCTATTATTCCTGCTGATTAATTGATCGTTAATAGATTAAATGTATGGTTGTAATTTTATTTTGACCTTTCTTCCATAATTTTTAATTTACTTTGACCCCAATTTGATGTCTCGTTTTTGAATGTGAAGGGAAGCGCTAGATTCAACATGTATTCAGCAGTTGAATGAGACTAAATTGTACCTTAAGCCGAATTTACATTACGAAACTAGTGGCATGAAAGTAGTTCCGTGACATCAATTTCATCAACAATTTCACGTGTAAACGTCAAGGTTACAAACACAATGCATGCATCGATTTCACGACACAACAGTTTCGTGTTGCGCGCGATTTTTGGACAAAACTAATGTCATCGTATAAACGCGATCGTATCAGCGCAGGCGCTTTTGCGACACTAGTTTCGCGTAAAACTAGTGTCGCAAAAGCGCCTGCGCTGAGACGACTTAAATACAGATTTGATGTTGGCGGAGCCATGAACACAGACATACTGTAGATTTCACGACACTATTATTTTTAATGAAACTAGTTTCATAGGAACTGAAATTAATGTCATGAAATTAATTTCATCATGCATGAAACTTATTTCGTAATGTAAATTCGGCTTTATTGTTTTGTCCAGTGTGTACATAAATAAATAAAGTGCCGGATGCGCAAGTGCCTTAAAGGGTACAAGAGAATATGTTCACATATGTGTGGCCTGTGTTTGATTGTCTGATTAAAAAGTTAGTAAGGCTGAAAGTAAGGACTGCAAGAAACGATGTTAATATTTTTTAAATATACCTACTACAGTACAGTCATTAGCATAAATATTTATGTATAGGTACTCTAGGCAAAATTAAAAAGGGATGGTTCCCTTAATGTATTGATTAAAAATTGTAAGTAGGTACAATTCCCGCCAAACTTATTGTCTGGGTTAAAATTGGCACGAACAAACTTTAACCTAGCCGTAAAAATTGGAGAAAGAAAAGTATTGGATTTTAATAAATAAAAAAAATCAACCCGGACAATAAGTTTGGCGAGAACGGTATGTAACTGTATACATATTTATGCTCATGACTGTATAAAAACATATTGTGAACTGAAAGAAAAACAATTTACTAGCTTCAAACATTGGAGCCAATTTTATCGTGTTGATCTGGTTCTGTAAAGTTTATCATTGAAGGGATCTCAAATGTAATCTAATAAGAAATACATTCTTTTTATTTATGTACTCAAATGATTTGTCAATTCTGGTGGCTATAGAACGCTTAAGTTACCTTACAATTTTTGCAATCTTATAATATATATTATTATACAGTATAATTATACAATACACATTAGTGTAATACCTACAAGAAACGTCGAGAAATTGTTGTAAATTAGTTGTAAAAATAAAGTTAATGTAATTTGTTAAATTGTATATATATTTAAAATAATGTTTTTTAAATGGTGTCGATGTAAAATCTCTTATAATTCTTAGAAGTGGATAAGTAATTGGTAATCTATTGCACAGATAAATACTTATGTATCTCTTTGATACCACAAAACTTAATAAGCATAATGTTTACAACATAATTACTTGTAGTTGTGATAAATCTCGATGTGCAGCTAATCTATAAATTTTAAATAGTATAAGAAAAACGTATAAGGCCTTTGCCCAGCAGTGGGACAAAGTGGGCTAGTAAAAAAAAAAAAAAAAAAAAATAAGAAAAACAGAAATGTGTACATCACCTTGTTTAAATATGATTTACATACTAAGTTAAAATTATAAAACGTTTTCATAAGAAAGAATAATAAAAATGTTCATAATATATAGACTAGGCATAATATCATTGTGAATATTTGTTTTAGGTGATGTTTTTTTGTAATGAATAATTATGCGATTATATTTTTATTTAAATAAATGTTTAATTGGACACACTTGTGCATGCTTATTTTATTTCGTGTCCCTTTATATTTAGTAAAACCTCCGATGCTACATAAATGATGTGTTATAGGTATATGTTCAGTTGTTAGTTTTTTTATATAAGAGAACCCAGTTATCCAGCGACTGCGCAGTGAATATCGTGCACTGTCGCTCACTTCACCACAGATAGAGGTGAAGAATGATCTGGTAGGACCTCTTGGTGTTGGTGTTGGTTGGTTGGTATTGGTGTTGGCTGGCTGGCGGCAGTCCTTACGTTGGAGTCTGTCGTAAAACACCTTTGTGTGTGTTCTGACTTGCGCATGAGACCCAGTTTGCCCTCTCGGTTGCTTTGCAGTTGGTAAGGGTTTATAAGAGCCGGCAACGCATCAGCAACCCCTTTCGTGTTGCAGACTCATCTGTTCGTTTGCTGGTTTAACTATAAGAAACCTAACTGACTTGGGTACAAGATGGGTGCCTCTTTAATATGCACTTATACAATTCACACTGCACTGAATGATAATAATACGCACATGATTTCGAAAAGCAAGAGATTGTATCTTAAAACCCAAAGCATCTCAAATCCACAGTCATAGCCAGTCTGTGCTTTACGGATTATTTTTAACCCTGGCGTTTATGCATTCAGAGGTAGTTCACATCTGTCTAACCCTTCGGAGAATACAGGCGTGAATTGAAAAACATAAATCCAAAATCCAATGCAAATAAATAACACATTTTTTATTTCCAGATTACAAATACCTTTGTCCGATTTGCGGTGACTTCACATCAGGTATACATTACGGAGTCAGGACCTGCGAGTCTTGCAAACTCTTCTTCAAGAGGACCATTCAGCTGGAGAAAGAAAACGCCTACACCTGCACAGGAAGCATGAGCTGTCTTGTCAATGTTCACACTAGGGCCTGGTGCAAACTGTGTAGGTTCAACAAGTGTCTAAATTCTGGCATGAAGATCGGAATGGTAAAGCGATATTACGCACGACTTTCCACTACGGACGAGGTGACCAATGCGCGGAGTCGACATACCACGATTAATTGAAGGTGGTGATACGTGTTTTGTTATTAACACTGCCAGCAGTGGTAATCTGCACAATGAAAGCGATCTTTAATAGAGTACTGTCGCAGACCTTAGTTAATGACATAATCACAGGCAATATTTAGTGTTGTCATAAAACATTATGTACTTATTGCAAAATACAGGCTCAGCTTTACATTAGCTTTAATAATTTTCACTGTCATTTCTGACATGACATGTACCTACGTCCTACACTACGCGCGGCATAAACTGGCCGGATTTAAGTTGTTTGGTTGCGCAGTAGACAATTTATAACCTATTAATCCATTGCACATTCAAATGGCCAACTTCAGCCTAGCCAGGCTATGCTCCGCGTACTGTAGTAGGTAAATTAACGAAAATTGTACTGAGGCATATACTTACCCTATGGAGTGTAATAAAAATGTACAGTCAGCAACGAAAGTAGCTGAACACTATGAAATCTTCAAAACGCTTTAACATCTTTAATATTAAGAATTCACTGACTCTTGAAGGCAGTACAAATTCTCATAATAGAGGACAATTATATATTTTACCTTAGTCAAAATCTAATGAATAGTTTTGGTACTGTGATGTTTTTAAACTTTCGTCGTGTTCAACGACTTTCGTTGTTGACTGTACAAAGGAACATACCTACCTAGTTAGGTTTTAAATTAAAAAGTCTATTTTGTTTTAAACCAAAAATATGTTTATTATTACAAACATCGGAATGGCAATATGTAAATGAATTTAATGTTAAGTTTAATGCCGGCTTACAATCAATATTGTAACATTTTTTCATGAATAAATTTACTTATTTACTTATATTGTATCAATCATCTTATGTTTTAGGAGGTAGTGATTGTCATTAATCAGAGAGACAGGGAACAAAATACCTATATAATAATGTCTTTTAGAAATAATATTATAAATACAAAGTGGTCAAAGCGTCTGGTGTACCGAACCAGAAGACGCAGGTTCGAATCCTGCCCGCCAGTCGATTTTTTTCCTTCTTTAAAAATAACTTGTAATCTTAGCATGGAAAATGCTTAAAAAAAATACAAAAAGATAATTATAAAAACAGTTAGAGAGTTAAAATACATGTCTGTACATTAAAAAAGAGTCAATTGTACAAAACAATCGGTACTAATTTATTGTAATTCTTTATTTTACTTCCCCAAAGAGGGTTTAATAATGTGTGCAATCATTCATATGTTTAATTTATGCAATATCTGTAGAATCTACTTATTATATACAAATAACTCGTAATGGCATAACAATACAATTATATTATTTAAACTTTTTAAAATTGGTGCAATGTTTCTTTACATTTATTCAAATTAATTTATTATTTACAAAAATACTTAAAAGTACATTTATGTAATCATAATGATGTGATTGTTATCTATTACATATTTTTCATCGATTATATTTTTCATTTCTTCCTCATTTAATTTATTAAAATAATTTTGTGAACACAAGTACTTTGATGGGTTGGTATTACGATTTTATTATTTTATGTTTACAGTTTTCTCTATTTATTCTATAATCTGTAATAATTTTCTTTTACAGAAAGTGTTGTCCCTAGATACAGCTGGTCGAGGCAAGGAAATGCGATCATAATACTAGGGGAGCATAGATTCAAGAAGCGTTCAAAACACATAAATCAAAGGCAAGAGACGCATTGGGTGTGCAATAAATGCGATAAAGGCTGCAAGGCAAAACTCACAACCATAGATGACGCTATTATAAAAATGCATAATATACACGACCACAGAGGCCTAAGAAAAGCTAGATGATATTTAGCTTTTTTTTTATCTATATAAATGTTAAAATATTGTTGAAGCTTTAAATAGACAAGTATACATTGATCGAAGAGATTTTTGATTCAGAATCGTTTAATATTCGTTGAGAATTCATAATATTAGTTATTTCTTTGCAAGAACACATTTTTTTAAGTTGATCCAGACAGGATATTTTTGACATTTTTACTGTGAACACATTAGTGCCTTACAAACATATAATCATGAATATTTTACGTATGTTAATAACAATTGTATTTTATAATAACAATAATAAAATAAAATGTTTTTATATTATTATACAGATTTATAGAAAAATGCTCAAAAGATAACGAAAACGCTAAAATATTTACTTTAAAAATTATATGTATAAATGTAAAGATCTGAGTGTGTTCCATTTAACGTCATTTTTAGAAAAAAAATCTAATGTCTACGACTTATTTGGCAGTTCATTTGCAAATTTAACCTGTGTAATTTTCAGATTTTTATACAGGGTACAAGTAACCCTATAAACACTGTAAACAGTAAGTATTCATTTTATATATGATATATTTTAAGCATTGACCAAATATACATCAGAAAATTACGGGTTAATTTATTTTAAACCTAACATCATCATGATTTAAACGTAACAAATATGTGATTAAAACCTAATAACCAAAACATAATAAGAACCAAATTGAGAGAGGCTTATCTTTTTACTTAAGTTCACGTTTACTATTTAACTTTAAACTATGTAAATATACTGTTGCGTACATTCCGGATTGTTACCTGTTGTTGTACCTCATAAATGATTGTTATTGTTAGTTAACACTATTGTATACTATAGAATGTAAAGAGAAGGCAGGGGGCTTTCCTTGTGGTGGGATTACAACGGCTGAATAATAATAATAATTGTATACTATGATGCTGGGGCCACACTAACGAGAAATGCCAATAATTATCGCGATATTGGACGTTTAACGTTAGTGTAGGCACGACTTTTCGCGATAATTTTACAACGGCATTGACATTGCTGTTGACGTCAGGCAACAGCTCGACTGACGGTTCAAGTGTGGCCATTCAATATAGGCAGTAATTTTGACACGTTGTTTATCGCGCTAATTCTCGCGACAATAGGCTTTGTCGTTTCTCGTTAATGTGGCCCGAGCATGAGAAAACTACATTTTTACTGGTAATGTTAATACATTGGGTAAACATTTCACGTAACGTATACTTTGTGTAATACGTATAACGTATGGTATTTATGTACGTATCTGTATATGTATATATCAAGCTATACATTTCCAGTTTATGCTATTATATAGATATTATATCTATATAAGATAGATTTGTAATGTAGAGTTCTAAGGTACCTGTGTTACAGGAACTGATCTGTATAGAATCTATCTACCTGGCAAAATAAAGCTTGTTAAGTACATTTGTGACGTACCTAATAATAGAAAACATTTTAATTTTATATAGTTACATAATTTATGTTCCAATAAATATTTTAAAATGAATTATGGTCTATTTATTCATAGTTTCAGCTCTCGTTTTGCAACGAAAAACGTAACTAATTAAAGTACACACTAACTGTTATTAAAATAAATTATTTTTAAACAAAAAACAAACCGCCTCCAAAAAACACATAGGAACTAAAAAGCAATAAATAACATATTTACATTATGATTTCTAACTAATTTTGAGTCGGTGCCAAACTACTAATTTAATTTAAATATGACTTTCGTTGATTGTCTGTTCCATATAGGTGTAGTTTTTAAAGATTTACGAAAACCCGCGAAATTTAATTAAAAAGCAAAATGAAAACGTATTACTACTAAATTCAGTCTGATATTTTTTAACATACACTTTAATAGTATTATAATTGCATAAATAATGCTGCTGAAAGCATCTAAATACCAAATTCTGTACTGGCAAACTTTATTAATAAGTCTATCATCTTTCGGTGTTCTTTCATAATTATGAGTCATGAGGACCGCTTACCACAAAAAGGACCAATGAATAAAACTACAAACAGCTTTTTTAAGTATCTATTTTCTATGAATTTACGTTATATATATCTTCTATTAATTACATAATTTATCAAAAGATAACATCGCTTATTATCACATGATTCACAAAATAATTTTGTGAAGCTTATTATTTAAACTATTTTCCTTCCTAACACTTACGCGAATATTAGACATTTTGTAATACTTAAAACTACTTTTTACGGATTCTATCACGTTTATTATAATTGAAATCCCGACGTTTCGGACCCTTTACAATGTCGGGATTTAAATTATAATAAACGCGATAGAATCCGTAAAAAGTAGTTTAATTACAAAACATTTTCCTTCCCATTAAAAAAGAAATGTTGATAAATTTGGATGTTTTAGTAAATTTACGTTGTAAAACCGGGTATGTTCTTCAGGATCATGATTATGATTGTTTTTTACAAAAACTATGTTGCCTTCGTTTGTGACTACGATTGCTTTGCAACCCTTCCTCTGCTTCACACATCGCCACCTCCCCCGGCCTTTGGTTTCACACTGAAGACTGTACTTATACCCATCCAGGTGGATCTGCGAAATCCCTGAACGTGAAGTTACGAAAACTGCTGTACCTAAGAAAATATTGAGTTTTTTTGAGAAAAGACGGTCTACAGGATAAAAAAGGTACCTACGGTGAAATCTAAAAAAAACTGTTTGTGAAGATTTTTCTTTATTGGACTCAAAAGTAAATTAACAGTTCTTACAAATCAATTATACACACATTAACACTGCTTAATTATTGTGTATCATAATCATACATTTTCTTCAACTCTCTCTTATTAATTAAGAGAGCAAGCGAGATGATAAAAAAACAACTAAGAATGGAATTATAAAGAACACATGTTTAAAAAAATAAATAACAATCAAATTAAAAATAAAACTCTCTTAAGCGAAAAAAATATTATTGAGCTATTAGATGAGGTACTTAGTTCAACTATTAGAAAAAAAAACAAAAGATAATCCAAATTAGATCACCTAATTTAGTCGACAAAAGTTGTAGAAAGTGTTAACAACATCTGTACTTTGACACAGGTGGTATAAAAATTGAATCATACCTACCTATTGCGTGCTAATGTGACATACTTTAGATAATTCAATATTATAACGCAATCTATGATAAGACGCAGACGGAGTGCGCTGCATGTACATTTAACTACTTTGTCGATGATATAAATGACCTACCACAAAATTTAATAAGAAAAATCATCATGCAAAAATCATTCAAATCCTTTTTAATGAAATTAAATATGTCAATCCTACATCTACGACTACATCTTGGTTATGTCAAACTACGTGTTTCCAACATCTTGAAGATAAAAAAAAACAGTTATAGAGCATAACGTTCATAGACTTGGCCGGGACTTTCGAAACATCACCTTTGTATAATAACTCCCTTCTAAACGATGGTTATCAATGACTGTGATAGAACGAAATGGAACCCTTTTTCTGTTTCTCGTTAAAAAAGGGATGATTATTTATTTTTCATTATTCTCCGGTCTCTGTACTGTCTATACGTGTATTAAACTCCCACGACTAAATTACTAAATTAAACTCCGATTCAAGAATATCAAAGTATGTTTTGTAAGTTCCATAAGCTTTTTGCTTTTTGATACGAGATTGCTTATAATCTTCGTAAAGATCAGCTTTGGTTTTTATGCCAGCAATGTGTTCTTTACCTGCATTTTTGATGCGTGGGATAGAATTTATGTGATGACGAATTGATCTATTGATGGAGCTTTGCATTGTACCTGCATGATTTCGATTAGTGCGTTTACCTCTCATGTCCTGCTGTAAATCCCCAGTAGGAGTCTGCTTATTAATAACTGTTCTGACCACCCGTGAACTAATATCCAACGTATTCAAGAAAAATATCTTGCACACTCTTATTTTCTTACCATCTACGTGAACATAAAACGAATGATTCAACTTTCTTCCTGTTTCTGTTGTTTTGTATCTGTATCTAGATTTCACGGGTTCCATTCGTTCTTTGATATAATGCCTTTGCAGATGTATATCACCAAGATTCCAGTATTCGTTAAAACATCGCTGTCTTTGATCTTCAGTTACGTTTTCGAAACATTTCAACCGGCATTGTTCATTACACGGTGACCCCAAACGTTTTGCTCTTTTTATTTTGTTATTACTTTCATAAGCCTGACCAGTATTCCTTAGATATTTAGTTACATTTCGTTTCCAATTCATTGGATTTCCTTTGCGTTTTCTTGATTTTCTGTTAGGTTGAGAGGATGTGGATGCTTGTGTTAACAAATTCTCTAGATACTCAATAGAATCTTTCGGCTTGAAAAGTATGTTTTGAGAATTATGATCTATGTAATCGTTATCACTGCTTTTTGTTATTTCAATCATATAATGTGAAGATGCGTTACTTGAAATAGAGTATTGGGTATTATCCACAGGCTCCGCAACTAAATCAGTGTTTATACCTGTTTTCAGAAACACACTCTCGCAAAATGATTCTGTAACAAAAACATATTACTATAGTACTGATACTGTTGTATCCAGTGTAATTAATTAGGTATCAACTATAGCCCACGTACTAGTTAAAAAAAATCTTGTGGCAGTAATTGTTTTTATTTAACTAAATGGCGCACAAGCATGCTTTATATCTACTAACAAAATGAAAGATTAATTTCTCAAAAATATTATATTATATGTCAAACATTTTTCAACCTTGTTGTCGGGTATTTAAAGTCGTTAATTGTTTATTAACTAGAGGATACTCGGGGGGTGATTATGATCATGTCTCACAGATTTAACATCGGTATTTATAGTTTCCAATGTCACCGGACAGCCTCTATACGCCCTCTTGGTACACCTCCATTTCCTAACGGGCCCAGCGCTCGCACTGCGTAGTAAAGTGTATTTGTGACCTCCGTACAACAAATTCCAATAGCCTTTATTACTTTTTACAATTACAGCCTGCCCTAGAATTAATAATAATGTTTTAATGTTCTTTTAATTGGATTTACAGGTATTTAATAATTATTATTATGTGCATGTGTGGACAGTAAATACCATTATGTATGTACACGTTGTTGGTATAAAATAATGTACCGTAGTCTCGTTCTCATTCGTTGTAACTACGTAGTTTGTACAACACGTCGTCACAATTTTAAGAATAATAAATAAATTTGTTAATAGGTTGTGAAAAAGAATACAAAATTCAGCTTCATTCGTTTATGTTTATTGTATTGTATGAAAGAGAAATTTGATAACACAGTCAGAAACCTAGGTTCTGACTGAGTTGTCAAATTACTTAAAGAAACCTCGGTAACTTAGCTAAAGCGTACTGTATACATATACTGAATCAAGTCTTGCTTGAATTAGTTTTCACAGAATGACTATAACGAAGGAATTATTCTTTATTATTATTAAGAAGACATATTTGTTATACGGTTACATGTCTTTTTGTATTTACAATTTATTGACGATCTTATTATTTAGGGTCGAAAGCCAGTGTTAAATTATTGAGAATTCTACCCTAATACTTAATTGCTTTGCATAGTATTAAATTATAAATAATGGATATGTTATGTCGCAAATATCTTCTTTTTATAAAGTATTCTAAAGTCGAATGTCTAAAGCATTGAAACCGTGCGATTGAACCCGTCTCTGCTTCATTCAAGCGATACAAGATAAATTTTATCATGGTCACTAGAGTTTATTTAAAAAAAAATGTTTTTTGTTTTGATAAAGATGACGTAATAAATTAATGATCTATCCGTAATATTTGTATATATGTATCTAACTCTTTTGTTGACTGTACAAAAGTTTATTGTGAATTAAACAATAATTAATTTTTATTCTTTTCGTGCGCAGTTCCATTCTACGTGCTATGGCCGGTTCCTATATCAATTTTCTCGATAAATTTGCTTACTAGAGATAAAATGTTGACATTATTTGTATGGACGTCATGTCAAAATCCTGTTAGCAAATCTTACGACTGAATTGATCTATGAACCGGCCGTAAATGTAACCTAACACTTCATGACTGTTAGTCCAATATCAGGAGGGTGGTTGTGATCATTTTTCACTAAACATACATCATTTTCCAAAGTATCTATTTTGACTCGGCAGCCTCTGTAAGCACATTTAGTACATCTCCATTTTCTTCTAGCACCGTCTCTGTACATTAAACTGTATTTGTGACCGTTGTAGAACATGTTCCAATGGCCCTTAGGAGTTTGGAATATGACTGGTTTGCCTGAAATATGTAAAACAGCATGATAGTGTTTCTTTTATCATCATCAGCCCACTGTTGGACGTAGGCTTTTAGAAAAAGCAAGATATTATTAGCAAAACAGACGAAGGTTATGAGAAATTAAACGTCATTATCGTGTATGAGACACATTTATTAAAAATTATCAAAAAAAATAATTAATTGCATTTGAATTTAATTGCACCAATGCTGTGCTGATCCATATAGAGGTTTGAGAGAGAGAGCTAATTTCGGTGGAGACGAATTTTTGTCTCTCTTTCTCTCTCTCTGTCTTGTATTTGTAAAGCTCCTTTAAGGAGGATGATTATGCTCGCTGTTGATATAAGCGGCTTTTCCAACTGAATAAGCAGATCCTTTGCAATGCCTGTATCTTTGTTTAGAGCATCTCCATCTCTTTTTTGCACCCGAACAGTAAGTTAATATGTACTTATATCCGTCTAGAATAAGGTTGTGCTTTCCTTTTGCTGTCCGCAAGAATATGGGCTCATCATCTGTAAAGAGGTAATTAGTATCAGTCAAAATTGATTGTCAAAAAGAATTAGCTGGAAGCTGTGTATTGAGGCTGATTGCCCCCAAATCCGATGGGCGATCATTGATACATCGTAAATTTTACTTAGTTTTATGTTCCGGTCAAGACTAAAATTATGCTTTTATTAAATGGACTTTATTAGACATTTTCATAAGCATTTACAATGTACATATATTTTCATACAAAGATAACATTAAAGTGAGATCTTAACAATTATAGATACCTATAATCACTAGCCAGATATTGAACCGTTAAAAATACATAGTCAGGATAATACAACATTTGGACCTGAATTTCCACAACCATAAACCATATTTATATACTCGAAAGGTTCATAATTATATACTATACATCTAGAATAGAGCAATTAAGTCTACGTACAGTCGAAGACTAAAAATGTTTATCACTGTTATTGATTGCACATTTCGCTTTTGTAGATCGTTCGTAAAAAAATGCTAATCGTGACGGCTTGCTTAAAAAAATTAAAAGAAATAAAAAAATGTTTCTGCAGAACTGTACAATTCCACAATTTTAATAGTTAATAATGTACCTATGTTGATTTGACTTCATACGCCTTATTTCACATAGTGTGATAATTTATCGATCTAATAAATATTTTTAGATCTCGACTGTACACGAATAATATTTTTTATCTCCTTTCAAAAGAATTCTTCGTCCACGTCATTTATAAGATGGACACTCTCCGTTGAAATTAATCAAGGATACATTCAGGAATATTATACTAATTGTTTATACATTTCTAACAAGTAGGTACTTCGTTGCCCAAATCCATAATCTTTCCTTTTAACCAATTCACGCCATTTAGGAACACAGTTACATAATCACAAATAAGTTAATGGATGAATAAACAAGGAAACAAAGTTAATCTTCCGCTTTCCAAACATGACGCATTTCACTTAATTATAATTTTATTTCAGACGACATTAAAGATGCCTACAATTTCACAATTGGGCCATCTCAGCGAGGAGGAGACGTCTTATTACGAAATGGTTATAAGTATTATTTAGAACGGACAAATATTAATGGCAGCAAAGTTTGGCGATGTGCAAACAGAACGGGCTGCGGTACAACTATATATACTTTAGGAGACATAATAGTCAAAGAGAAAGCACACAAATGCGAACCTGCCCGCAATAAAGTCTTTCTGACAGTAGTTAATGCTGGGATAATTTAATTAATGCTTTCTATACGAGTATGCAAATACCGACGATGTCTTTATAAATTGTATTTATGAGCTTTGACATGTTTATAGTCTGCGCGGAACTAGTTGGCCGCGCCTTAGGTATGCAAGCGGCGGGACGAAGGGACGGGATCGCCTGCGCGCTGTGGGACAGAGGGGCGGTCGCGGCGGCGCTTGCTTTTGTTCCCTACCTAAGGCGCGGCCAACTAGTTCCGTGTGGACTATAATACAAGAATACGACATGACACCTAGCCATTGAAAAACAAAAAGGCAACGGTAAATCAGATGCCTTTTTTTTCGGTCGACACTATCTTTTCTTTTTTTTAATTCCGCCGATCATGCGTGCTGCTAGTATTTAGTATTTAATTTTGCGGTTTACTTAAGATAGAAACGAAACGCTTGCTCATTCAACTGCGTGTTTAACAGCGTGACTATGGAACCAGTATAACCATTGCCTGAAGTGTTAATGCTCCTAAACATATTTAATACAATGTCTGTTATTATACTTAAAAAATGCTTTAAATATTCCATGTTACTACAGTCAGAGATCATTTCATTTGAATTTGTGAGTGAAGTGAAGTAATGCGAATTAATAAATAAAAAAGAAACATTACTTTTTTATAAAATTCAAAGTCAGCAAAGTAAAAAGAAGAAAGTGGTAATACTAAAATTCTACCCGTATTTGAATAAGTTATAATTTTTTTAAATGAACTGTATTTTAACGGTCACTTTATTTTCAAGAAATGTAAAAAATACATTTTCAAAAAAGTAAGACAATAAAAAAAAATGATTATTTTTCATGTGTCATATTATTATGACACCGTTAAATTGTAGGTAATTATAATATATCTCGCCAGATTGCCAATTGTCAAAATATTGTGAACGCATTATTTTTCGGGTCTTTGTTTTGTAACAGTTCCAACCTAACCTAACCGCTATCGCTATAAATGGCCGCACTCAGAGACCACTAAATGAATCATTCACTAATAGAGACCCAGTATATCTGAGTACACTGACAACAAACTCAAACATGGAAAATAAAATATTTCGTCTTTTACTTCTTTGAATAAAATTATTAACTTTATGGAACAATACACTTTTGTAATTAGGTTACCTATTTATAAATCGTATCTAATTTATTTTATTAACCAATTCTGTGTCATTATTTAGGTTTAGCTTATTACAAATAATAAGTTCGTACAATTAATTGTACGAACTTATTATTTGTATTCAGAAAAGCAAAACAATTAATGTTATTTAAAAGGTGCATAATCTAATGTTTACATTTTGTATTTTACTTCTCTGTATAATGTATAACGCCAACTTATACGTAACATTTAACAAAAATATCACTTATATTCAGTAGCAAAGCGTAAGGTGGGCTGCCCCGGGCGGCTTTTTTTGGGGGCGGCAAAATTGTACTTACATAGCTTATGGACACATATATGTTCTATTCTTGTAATTACATCAATATGAACAGCATATCTGCACAAACTTTTTAACAAATGTGAATAAATTGAAATTTTTGTAAAACATTATATATTTACATTTACATTTTATTTATTTATCACTGCTCAAGAACGCATTAATTCTCGTTGTTTTTTGTTTAGAATTTTTAACACCTAAATAAAAGGGCGGCAAAATTTATTTGCGCCCCGGGCGGCATAATTCAACGCTACGCCACTTCTTATATTCAAATACGGGTTTAAATAGGAACTAATTAGCTAGGTGGGTGTGTATGTTTATTTTGCTTATCGACCATGGTGTGTCCTATGGTGACCACGATGGCGTGACAGTCCCTTGTCCTGCTGTCTGCGCACAGCCACTTCACTCGGGACGAGCACACAGAATGACGGGTATACCTATACCCGCGAATCTTCATAATCCTCGCGCCAATTTCTGACGTGTAGAACATCGGGCGGTCTGCTAAAAATGTTAGAATAGTTTCGTTATGTTTGTGTAAAAGAAATGATCTTTTAAATTGTTTTTAACATAATGTTTAATATGTTTTAAGTTTTACAGGGCTTTGTTATTAGAAAAATAAACTTGAAAGATGCTTTAATTGATTTTTATTTTAAAGGAATTCCTAATAACAGGATTTTAATAGACTTATATTATTATTCACATAAAAAAAAATTGTTACTGTCTCACTATTTTTTTTAAAAGAGTGACTATGGAGTTTGGACCGAGCAACTAGTTTGACTGTTCAAAAGTCCCTATTTATATGGTCTATTTGAAATAAAATTTTATTTTAAATATATGAGTCATATACATGAAAAGGTAGCAACATCCAGTTTTGTCAAAATGGCAGTAAACGAAATTTTTAGTTTTAAAGCAGTAACTTATCTTGTGGATAATGCTGTTTTTGCTACAAATCTAAGATTTTAACTGTCATTTTTTACGGGATATTGCTTCTTTTGCTACAAACTAAATATGTCAACCAATTAAGCTGATTTTACACTGACAGACGGAATTCAAAGGTGCTATCATGAAAAAATTGGATGAAGCTGCTTTTGCATCTATATGACTCATATATTAGTACGTTCTGACGCACTGACAATAAATGCTTAGAAGCCAAGAGATCCAACTGGCGTTTTGGTAAAAATTCTAATTGCATTGTATCTTGTTAAAATAACATTACTAGTGCGGACCTACTGATGCATAAAAGATTTGTAATAAATAATCTATACTTAATATTATATAGCTGAAGAGTTTGTTTGTTTGAACGCGCTAATCTCAGGAACTACTGGTCCGATTTGAAAAATTATTTCTGTGTTAGATAGCCTGTTTAACGAGGAAGGCTATATGCTATATATCATCACGCTACGACCAATAGGAGCTGAGTAAAAATTAAAAATGTTGCGAAAACGGGGGTAAAAAAATAACTTTTACGGGAACCGAGTGGTGGGCAACGGGTAGTAAATAAATATCTTGGCACAATTTTTACACAGCACCGCCCAGTCTCAAACTAAGCAGAGTGTACTATGGGTATTAGACAAACAGCTAGTGCAATGGGCAGCTCTTTATTATTATAATGATACTTAAAATGAAATACTGACATTGGACATAGGATCTGGTTCATAAATTCAAAGTTGGATGTGAATGTTGAATGTGATTGGAAAATGGCGCCGGATGAGAGTGTTTGTTAAAGGATTTGAGGACTTGAGTAGTTCCAGCAATTGTATACATGAAGGCTCTGCATCCTTTGGTGCCATGTGTTCCGCAGTACCAGCGTACCTTAAACCCTGAGGCCGAAGACCGCTGGCGAAGGAACTTGTAACCGCCAACGAGGATCGACAGAGCCCCGCGCACTGTAGTTACAAATTGAGGTTCTGGAACATAACTTTACATTATAAGTGCTGCAATAATACGGTAAAAATATACATTTACCATATTACAGTTCTCGCCAAACTTATTGTCCGGGTTGAAGTTGGCACGAGCTAACCTGGCCGTAAAAATCGGAGAAAGAAAAATATTGGATAAGAATGATTTAAAACGACAGCCTACGACTTGAGCTTGCGTTTTTATCTATTACGATCTAATATTTTTCTTTCTTCGATTTTTACGGCCGGGTTACAGTTAGCTAATGCCAATTTCAACCCGGGCAATAAGTTTGGCGAGAACTGTACCTGCGTACAGTTACGAGTAAAAATATGTATTAGAAAAAATGTATGTAAAAACATGTACTAGAAAAAATTGAAAAGTGATTTTCTCCTAAAGTACTAATAGAACTTTCGTTGTATTACGAACACAGTATTTACGAAATAATACTACATATAATGACATTGGTGGTTATCTCAAAGTTGCAATCGTTTTTGTAAGTGTTTATTCTGTCTATGCTCGTGACTGTACAAAAAAAGTTCTTATACATTCTGAAATACAGGTCAATTTGGTAGTGTCGAACAGTTTGATGCAGGTAGTAAGTAAAGTGCGTGGATGACTGTTGCTGTTTTGGATAGAATTGAAATTGAATAATGTGAATAGAGGAAAAAAGTGAGAGCTAGAAAAATATATATACTGCCTCAGAAGCCAAAAAAATCAAGTCCAATATTTGATTTTTTGGCTTCTGAGATATATATATGTATATATATATTTTGAGTATGGGTACTTATGCTTTTTGACTTCAATGCAAAACAACTGCTTATTCATAAGAACTTTTATTAAGTACGAAAGTTCATAAACTGAATCAGTTTCAATTAAAGAACAGTTATGATTGTTCTGTTCTGACAGATGTAATGAGCCAGGGGGCTCATTACATCTGTCTGTCTTGTCTAGGGAGACAAGACGCAATTTGACATTCGAATCGACAAACGAATAGAAAGAAAATGTATGGAAATGACATTAGTGACAGCCCGATTTGTCGATAGCTTGTGTCATTTCCATATATTTTGTTTCTATTCGTTTGTCAATTCGAATGTTAAATTACAACCTGTCTACAGGCCCAGTTTTGTTCTGACAGATGTAATAAAACTTTGTTGAGATTGTGATAGTGGGATACCTATCTTAATATTTAGGTGAAGAGCAATTTGAAACTTTACGAGATGAAAGTATACTTCTATAGTAATTAGTCTCACTTTGCCGTCATAGTTCTAGTTAGTCGACATAAACTAGATTCAAAATTTTATAGCATACTAAGGCTGATATTCAGAAACGGGGCTAAGCATGAACTTATGCTTCCGTATGTCAAATTGTAATACAAGTTTGACATATTATTATGGAAGTGTTTCTTAACGCTTAGCATCGTCTCTGAATGTATGGTGAAGAGCAAAAACATGTATACACTTCTCAAAATCCAAAAGCGATTTTCGCCTAAAGTAAAGAAATTTTGTGGTATTACGAACATAGTATTTACGAACCAACAATATAGTGATATTGGTGTTATCTCAAAGTTGCAATTGTTCACTGTAAAAATCGCTTTAGAACTTGGATAATTGTACAAAAAAGCTTCTTTAAAATAGATTCAAAGATTGATTGCATACTAAGTGTACATGAAATACATGACTGATGACGTATGCAGTGACAAAACATTAAAATCGGTTCATTATTTAAATGGCGTTGGATGGGAGTGCACATTTATACATTTGATGATTTCTTCGGTGTCACAGGTATATATGACAGCTCTGCATCCTCTATTGCCGTGGGTACCGCAGTGCCAGCGTATCTTGTCCCCTGAGACTGTGGTCCGATGGCGAAGGAACTTGTAACCACCGACGAAGATCGTACGAGCCCCGCGGGAAGTTGTTACAAAAACACATTCTAGAACATAACAGAACTGGGGGCTTAGACAAGTTGTAATTTGACATTCGAATCGACACAAAATGTATGGAAATGATATTAGTGACAGCCCGATTTGTCGAAAGCTTGTGTCAATTCCATACATTGTGTTTCTATTAATTTGTCGACTCGAATGTCAAATTGCAACTTGTCTACGGGCCCTGTACTATCATCTAGTCTCAAACTAAGCAGAGAGTCACCTTAAGACGTAAGTTTAGAATGTGAAGGAAGAATTCGAGTTGGCGATCAGGACTCGCGTTGGCTTGGCGGTTGTAGCGTCTGGTGTACCGAACCAGAAGACGCAGGCTCGAATCCTGCCCGCCAGTCGATTTTTTCTTTCATTAAAATAATAAGCAGAACTTGTACTATGGATACCTACCAGACAATGGATATAATACTTGTGTAGGTATTTATTTTTAAATACATATCATATACCTTTATAAAACACCCAGACAAACAAAAATACTTATATTCATCACATAGATATTTGTGTCGTGTGGGAATCGAACCCTCGTGATCAACAGTCCGGTACTAGAAGCACTAGACCACAGACGTCGTTGTATGTAGATAAGTACTAAAATACCTAAAACTAAAGTGCTGGTCAATTTGGTTAGTGACAAATATTTGAATTCAATAAGTGCCTGGATCATGTTACGATTTGGATTGAATAAAATATAATACCTATGTATATTTTTTCGTAAACATTTATTAAAATTATAATGTTTTATAATAACAATATACCTGTATTGTAGGTAGTCTGTGATAGTTCTACTGTAATGAATTATATCATGGGGGTGAGAAGTAAAAATTCACCCGACAGTAACACTACTTGCTTATAACCCTCTGGCTTCTGTTCATCTGTTGAATTCACAGACGTCACTTAGCGATAAGAATCATTAGCTAATAGATACTACTACTATAGTCCGCGCGGAACTAGTTGGCCGCGCCTTAGGTAGGGACGGGGGTGAGGCGGCGGGTCCCCGTCCCTCCGTCCCGCCGCTCACATACCTAAGGCGCGGTCAACTAGTTCCGCGTGGACTATAATGTTTGTTAACGATTCATTAACGTTAATTGACGTTTCTGAGTGCGGCCCTATATGAGAAATAACTATGACACCGGTTCATAAACTCAAAGCCAACGGTATTGGATGAGAGTGCTCATTTATACATTTGATGACTTCGTCGGTTCCATCGATGGTATACATGTAGGCTCTGCATCCTTTTCTCCCGTGGGTCGCGCAATGCCAGCGTACTTTGAGCCCAGAGCTTGAGCTCCGATGGCGGAGGAACTTGTAACCACCAACCAAGATCGTACGAGCCCCGCGCGATGTTGTTACAAAAATAGGTTCTGGAACATAACAGAACCGTACATTGTAGGTGTATGCAGAATTTAAGTAAAGGTAATATAGGTCAGAACCGTTGCGACAAAGAGTTTCTGGAGTGGACACCACGAACTGGAAAATGTAACGTTGGGCGACCTCCAACGAGATGGACAGACGACCTGGGGGTCTACCTCCCTATCTCCGTCAACGAAGTTATGGGATCGTTATGTCTGTCGTTATTTTAAGTAGCCTAGACATAACGATCCCATATTTTTTGTTGTTTAGCAGTGGACTGATGACTGATGATGATCAAAATGATCATGATGAAAAACATTTACAAAAAAAGTTATAATTATGATTATAGGTAGGTAGGTACTACAAATTATTGAAACGCCCTTTTTTGTGTCAATAGTTCATCTGGCAATAGGACACACATCAGGGCCTGTAGAGAAGTTGCAATTTGACATTCGATTCGACAAAGGAATAGAAACAAAATGTATGGAAATGACACAAGCTTTCGACAAATCGGGTTGTCACTAATGTCATTTCCGTACATTTTCTTTCTCTTCGTTTGTCAATTCGAATGTCAAATTGAAACTTGTCTAGTCTCCCAAATTATGTCGAACTACCGACAAGACCGTGAGGCCAAAGCTTCATGTATAGCGAAGCCTTGGCCTCGCGGCCATGACAGGATAATAGCTGAGGCTTGATGTGGTTAGGCACAATGACCGTAACCCATCTTGGGTACGCCAAAACCTTGTGTCATTTGTGTCACTCACTTGTGTAATATGTAGGCATATATAATATATTAATAATTACTAAGCCTGGTGGGGACCTGGTGTCCTAAAATACAGGCTTCGGCTTAGTTTAGGCACCAGTCTCCCACAAATGAAATGTTTTGTTTTTAAGTTGCTTGTAATTGTACCTAAATAGTAACTGTTTTATTTGTGGAAGACAATAAAGAATTATTATTATTTCTCACAAGGTTTTGTGTTCCCAAGATGGGATTTTGAGTGAAATTTCCGAGCGTTTTATTGGAAATCGGCTGACAATTTCAAAATATAATTATGGTTTTCTCTCCTGAGAGGAAAGATGAAACAGGAGAGGAAAGATATTTGGTCACTTGATACGACACGACAACTTCTTTAAAACCATACTAGAAGGGAAAATTGAAGGAAAAAGAGGAAGGGGAAGACTCAGACGAAGTTTTATAGAGCAAGTGAAGGAAAAAGTGAGGAGCGAGTCGTATCAAGATGTAAGACGAAAGGCAGAAGTTCGAGAACAGTGGCGATTGCTCCACCGACATGAGCTGAGCTCTTAAATTTAAGAAGAAGAAGAAGAATTATGGTTGTTTCTTGTTTTGTTGAAGTACCTGAAAAAGAAAGACCCTATTAATTTTAATTATACGCAAGTTTATAGTAATCAAATTACTTAGATTTTTTCGATTTAGGTTACTCTTAAATGAGTTTTTTTTTAAATAATCATTATCATGTAATACACGATCCACTTAAGACGAATTGGGATACACAACATTGTAGGTACACAATAATTAAGTATTTGTAAAACCATGGTGCCATTACGATTTAAAAAGAAGAACCTTGTCTTGAATACCTGTTCCGATTTTAAAAGTTATTTTCTAGGTGTAGGTACAGTTTACAATTCACGGCTGCAGCGAATAAGGTACAAATTCAAATGATTCACGTATATTCGTAAAATGCAGTTTGCATTATGCCGGTGTCGTGTAGAAACTGCAGCACATCTAACTATGATCTCGCTGCTTTTATGTGTTACACTTGAACGGTCGAGATTTCTCTTCTTTATTAAATCTGAAAACACAAGTCGTATTAGTATTTAACTTAGGGTAACATCAAAAGTACCTAGTTATATCGAATTAAAGTTTAGACTTTACTAAAGATAGGGCCGTCCGGACATTTGACAGATGCTTACGCCGTACACAGAAACACTAACGCAATCTTTGTTAGTATCGCATGGGATTTGTTTTTTACCCGATCGCGGACTAGCTCACTTTGGTTTAGAGAAGATCATTTTGGGACCCAAGTTCGGGGGTGTCATTTGTACCGTTCAGTCCATTCCTTAAATTATTGTAATAGCTGTAATGTAAAATAATTATATGGCCACGTGTCATGTAACGGAATAATAAAATTAATAACATGAAAAATATCAACGTTTAATCAATAGTTAATTAATCTGCATACATATTTGTAGTAATTCAATAATTATTTCCAATTATTTTTAAACGTCTTCACCACATGCCACAGCCCTAGCAAAGGTACTTTTGTACCTTGTTTACCGGTAACAGTGATAAGTCTCAAGTAATTGCGGTAAGCCTATCCCCAATAAATAAATGAACAAAACCTTATTCTATAATTAGAATAAATGTATTCTGTAGTTAGAATGAATTTATTCTATAATTTGAATGATTGTATTCTATAATTTGAATGAATTTATTTTATAAGTAGAATCACTTTATTCTATAATTAGAATGAATTTATACTATAGTTAGAAAATATAATATAATATAGTTAGAATAACTATATTATATATATATAATTAGAATAACTATATTAATATAATATAGTTAGAATAACTATAGAATAAATTCATTCTAATTATAGGATAAATTCATTCTAATGAATAAATAGCATGAATTAATTCTATAATAAAAATTTAAATAAACGGCAGTGCAACAGTATGTGTCGGTGCGCAGACATGTTCATCATTTTCTTTCACAATTCTATTGTTCTTTACAACGATACTGCCCGGGCATGTCCTGAACTTGCACCTCCATGCTACTGATCCGTTTTTATTCCGTCTCTTTATAGTATACTGGAAGCCATTGTAGAGTATCCTATCACCGCCTTTCCGGTTTTTCATTTTGCTTACTTTGATAACTGAAAGAATTACGTTTTATAAATGTATTTCAATTGGATATTAAAATATTTAATCAATGAAACACACTTTACCGGTACCTAACAAAACCATGTGTTTTTAACTAGGTACTTATACTTACTGATACTCAAACAATAAAATCTAATGTAAAGTCTAATTATACCGATACAAGAATAAAGGATTAGGGAAGTATTTTTACTATAGTGAAATGGAAAATTCAAAGCGAACTATGTTTTAAAAAAAAAAACACAATAAAAAGCATTAAACATTTTATTCAAGAAGCGATAATTACAAAATTTAAAGCACTGAATACACATTAAACAAGATCAGAATACACACGATTACAAGTTAATAATTATTATCTATAATAATAAGTTACAAATATAGAAAAAAAAAAATAATAAGTAGGTATACAAAATGCAGCCAAGAAAATCTATCTCTAAAATTTACTTATACACGCAAGAGATACATACAAAAGCTTTCGCCGCATGCGCAGGGCATGTCCATTTGAAACACCTTTCACACATTTTTCGTGTTGTTTTGTCTCGGGCTCTGCCACACAAATAACAGCGACCATGAGTAGACTTTTTTCTTTCATACTCGAGACTGAGTAGTTTATGGCAATTTACTGTAATTATAAAAAATATATTAGTCAATGTAGGTAATGGTTTATCATAATACAGATATATTATTATCATAGATAAATAAAATTATGTAATATTAAAAACCTTAACCTTACTATTCAAGATAATACCCTGTATACACAAATAACGTCAATTGAAAAAAAAAACATCTTTCAGTCACAAAATTTATTACTAGGTAGGTAATGAGTACCTACATTAATACAATTGTAGATACTCGTACTTAAAATAATAGTAAGCAGCTAATAATACTTATTTTAGATAACAGTCAATGATTAACTGCCCCAAAACATGTTACGCAAAATGTTACGTTAAAAAAAATGCAATTTACTATAGTCTGCGTGGAACTAGTTGGCTGCGCCTTAGGTATGTGAGCGGCGGTACGGAGGGGCGGAGTCGGCTGCGTGGTGGGATGGAGGGGCGGGGGCGCTTGCTTTTGTTCACAGTAACCTGCCACCTCACCCCCGTCCCTACCTAAGGCGCGGCCAACTAGTTCCGCGCTGACTATAGTAAATTGCATTTTTTCGACTACTTATAGCTTATAACCGCGGCGCCCCGCTCGCTTTTACATTTTTTACGTATGTTATCGTGAGGATTATTTCATGTGATTTTTTATACGAATATGATTAAAATAAATTAGGTTACACACACACACACACTTACAACGCTTCTAGCAGTTAAGTTAGGAACTAAAATTATAATACACTAGCTTTCCGACAGCGGCTTCGCCCGCGTGATCTTTTATATTAAAGCCAGTTACTCGGGAAAGAAGTAGCTTTCTAATTAGGAAAGAATTTATGAAATCGGTCCAGTAGTTTTTGAGTTTACTCATTAAAATATACAAAATACAAATGTTTTATAATATTAGTAAAGAATAAATTTTTATATCTGCATCGATACTGGCTACTGATAACTAAACTTTATGAACACTAAAGATAACTCTACGTCCTTTCCTGAGTAAAGTTTTTAGAGTATTCCCGTTTGAGCACCTGATTTAGAGCACCCAATGCTTTGAGCACTTAATATATTCAAATGGGAATAAAAAAGGTGCTCTTAAAATAGGTGCTCAAACGAGAATACCCCATATTGTTGCCCTATCCTTTTTATTTCGTTGAAGTAGTTTCAGTTACTTTTTAATTTATAATAACAATAATAAAATTTCTTAATAAAATGGAAAAAAAAATATGTAAATCAGTATTGAACCGGTGACTTGACCGGTTTTATTTAATTTATCCAGCAGTTAAACGCTACCTAGAGGTGGTAAAACAAGCCCTTAGAGGATTCTGTAGTTTCTCTCAACCGGACGAAAATTTAAAACCTGGTTGTTGGTTCATGGTTATGAATCTCATTTATCCTTATAATTATGTTATAATTAGTATGTATATTTGCTCGACAGCCCTTGTTGTGGTGGGTGGAGCAGTACCAGCGACATCTGTCGCCTCTTTTTAATTGTAAACAATACTTATAGCCGGCTCGGGCTATCATTCTCCTTCCTTGGTTAGATATAATGTAGCGGAAGCCTGTAAAATAAGTGTTTTTTAAATAAAGGATATATATTTTTTATATGAAACACTGATATAGCGGTTTTTTTTTCAGAATATTTTAGACATTGAAATAAAACAATTTTTTACATGTCGACCCGTGACCAAAAACGCGGAATTTATATATAATTTATTAATATGAATCAAATTGAATTAAACATTTTTATAAATCCTATCAAGATTTTTGTCGTTTTAAAATGGCGCACATCGATGTTTTTTACTTAAGCAGCGTTTATAGGACGTTATTGTAAAAATGGCATCAAGTATTGTGCATTTGATTGCTTTGATGCTATTCCAGGTATTAAGTTTTCAGGGTATACCTAAACAAATAATACAGATAATGCGCCATACTGGCTTTAAAAACAAAATACAATCGAAATACGACATTCCATATTAAAAGCGACAGTCTTATCAATTAAACATAAATGTATTAAATATAAGTACAACAGTTGGAACAACAGCCTAGGGTTAGAACACTCACGACGTTTCCTCGGCTGCAGCACCACAAGAGTCTCGAAATTCGTTCTGAGCAACAGAAGAGACAAAGCCCGAGCTGTCATTGGAGCTCTTACAGGGCACTACACCACTAATGACATGCTCCATAAAATGAAGCTAGCTTTGAACAATGACTGCAGAGCCTGTGGTGAATTCAAGGAAACTATGCAGCACATCCTGTGCGATTGTGACGTCCTGGCGACGAAACGGATGAGTCTTCTCGGCAACGGGTACCCGAAGCCGGAAGATTTTAGGTTCCTTCCTCTCAGTGGGTTAGCCGCCTTCGTAAACCACGTCTTCAAAGAGTAAGGAATATACGGTAATGGGGACAACACAAAAGATCCCATTGGGTCGAAGTGTTGCTGGTTGTACCAGCCCCCGTAAGACAAGATAGAAATATAAGTAACAAATAACGTATGAATTAAAAAATACAAGCTTACAAAAATATGAATAAACTCTAATAATAGTAATACTACTCGAAATGTAGTGTTATAAATAGATAGGTTAAAAAAACTATTTAAAACAAAATTTAACCGAATCGGATTCCGAAACAATATCGGAATTTTAGGTCCTTGACCTTAATTAATTCATCTGTAAAATAAAGGTGATTTTATTGTACTAAGGGCTTGTCTCACCATCTCCGGATAGCCTCTAACTGCGGAATAAATTCAAAAATGGATCATAATTTTTATGAATTTATCTGCCAGCTAATTTAACGGGAACTTATCAGTAAGCTGTGAAACAGGCCCTAAGTATACAAAAGCCATCGACATTTCAGCTTACTTTGTGACGACATCACAAGTAAAAAAAGATGATTTCTGCTCGCCAAACAAACACATTGAAATTGAAACCTTAAAATACCTTATATACAAGTCAAGATTGGTAATTATGTATTTTCACCGGTTTATATGAGTACGTAAATTTATTGGGAGGTGAGTGAGTATGAGTACCGTTGATCGAAACAATTTTGTTAAATAATGTGTGTATATTTGCCCTGCAGCCCTTGCTGTGGTGAGTAGAACAGTACCATCTTCGTTTATCACCTTTTACCGTTTGCTGACTATACGTGTATTCATCTTTTAGGATCAGTCTTGTTCCTTGCTGCGATAAAGTGTACTTGAAGCCTAAAAACAGGAAGAACTTTTTATTAAAAGGTACAAATGTGCTTACTATTAAGTACCTGCTTTTGCTTTGCAGAATCTGCTTTCGACACCACAAAATATTCTTACCCAAATTATATCTATTAAAAGGTGTTTGTTGTTCAGTATAATGAATAGGTACCTACAATGTACAGGTTATTGTACAGTGACCCAATTTTTCCTTTAAATAAAAATGTAGATTATTATTTGTAAATTTATTAATTTTAATTGTATTACTAGTATTTTTGGAATTGACCACAATACAGGAAACTGTCGCTTTACCATTATAAAGAAAGTGAAAAAAAAGGTGTAGTTCAAATTAAAAAATTGCCAGCATTTTTTTATTGTATCTACTTATCTTCATCTAGTAGTTGGACGGTCAAATACACGATATGTCAGATTTCAAATATCCTACAGTCTGTTACAAGAGCTCGAGGTAAACCACCTGCTAAGTGGAGTATCAAATACTCAAGGCCACCAATTTAACACTCCAAAAGGCAATCCACTCTGCGGGGTACCGGACCGGTTGGAGAGCGTGCTGTCGTCCTAGAAGACATAGTGGTCACGATCCTCAGCATTGACGGACCGATGAGATGGATGAACAGTCTGTTAGGGTGACCTATCATATTTAGCAGTTTTACTTTTTTAGCGCCATACATAATATATTGTAAATATTTATATCAATCTTCCTTATAAACCACCTCATTCGTTAAAACTTTATTGTATTTTTCAAATTTAGAACACATAAAATTAGTTCCTTATTCCACCACTAGAACAGCTGTGCTATAACGCCGCATCGGCGGAGGATGGCTGTGTTCACCCTTTAGTTTGACTAGCTGATCATCCACAGTGTAGAGGGCAGCATGACATTTCCTATGTTGGCAGCAGATCCAGCGGCATTTACTGCTGGTTTTATACTGGAAACAGTACCGGTAACCAGAGTAGATCAGGATGCGGCTACCTCGGACAGTGAATTCGAAGCTTAGGAGATCTGGAAATTATTAAGATTAACTTTATGAAAATCTAGCAACTGGCCCCGACTTCGCATGGGTTCCTAAAGCATCCAATATTCTCTCTTTCTATTGGTGAAAATTGTTACGTTACAGAAAAGAGATGGTGCCTCCCAACTTGTATAGCAGCATCTTTCTCTCCCACTGGAACGACGATGGCTCTAAAGCTTCATAATACAGCCCCAGTAGTTTTTGAGATTCGAAGAGACACAAAGTCAAGTAGGTTCATGTTCTGTAGAATATATTCGTATTCGTTCGGGTAAAAAATCATTTTAAGTCATGTCTATTATTGTAAAGTTTAATGTTACTTAAAAAACTTAAGGCTAAACACAGAATCTTCTCTTAGATGTCCTGATTTAAGTTATATTCCACCATTGACATATACAAAAATTTACTTACTTATACACAAACAAAACGCACATACATCCTTTGACAGAGGGCGGAGGTGAACCCACTAGGCGCTCTAGTATTATATCGCAGTTTTTTAAAAGGAAATAAAGACACAGACCAAATTTGTTATTCACGAAATTTATTTGTGTAGATAAACAACAATAAAATATGTAACTTGATCTTGACAATGGTAAGAAAAAAAATGTTTACCATAAAATAGGTAAATCTCCTGATAAGCTTTTAAACCACATACATTTTGTAATGTAATAAATAATAATTGATGGGTTTGATTTAATTGTAAGTTATTTTTAGAGCGTTTAAATTAAAACTTGTTTTTTAAATATTTTTTCACAATTTATTTATTAACTTTTGCTAGATGATTGTGGTCGTTATTAATAGTAATGATTACGTCATCGATGGTGTGTATGACTGCCCGGCATCCCTTGGAGTTGTGCGTAGAGCAGTGCCAGTGAGTCTTCAATCCGAATTTTCGGTGCCGACAGAATCTGTATCCATCCACTGTGAGCAGACGAGATCCTCTCCAAGAAGTCGTGTAATAAACTCCTGTAAAAATAATTCAATGATGATAGGCAATCCACCATCGGTTGTCTGACTTACCACTGTGGACTTGCAAGTTTTAGAACAACCTGTGACATCTATAAGGTGGAAGGGACATCAACGCAGAAACGTCGTGACAAGGTTTCAATCAATGTCAAAAATAAAATGACCGGTTATTACAGATATTGATATTTTTGAGCGCGCAGTGTATTGCTAAAACGCCATTATAACGCTCCGCGGTTAATGTTACCGCGCGTGCGATCTGAAATAAATGAAATAATGAATTTTTACATTTTTAATCTAATTTGGGTAGATAGTAATGTTCGTATACGTTAAAGTAAAAAAAAATATATGAAAAATGTTACGGAATATTTCAACGCAGGGGGTCCAGAATTATGTACTGAACTCATGGTATTCGGATGTGCGTCGATGTCCGTTCCACCTTGTATATTCTAAAATCATTATTGATGTTTATAGAGATCAACAAGTTAATGGTTTTCATTTTTAATCTACGGTTATCACAAAGAAAACATATTATTTACCTTTGGCAGATGGCGGGATTGGAAATGGACTCACTAGGTTCTCGTCTTTTTTAAGGAAATAGAGACCAAATTTGTCCAAAAACTTATTAATATTTATTATTTTTTTACTTTTGCTATGTGATTATGATCGTTATTAATTTTAATGATTACATCATCGACGGTGTATATTGCTGCGCGACAACCCTTGCAGTTGTGCGTAGAGCAGTACCAGCGAGTCTTCATCCCAGATGTTCGATGCCGACAGAATCTGTATCCATCCACTGTGAGCATACGGCTGCCTTTTTCAGAAGTCGTGTAATAAACTTCTGTAAAAATAATTCAATGATGATTGGCAATCCATCATCGGTTATCTGACTCACCACTGGACTTGCAAGTTTTAGAACAACTTGTGATATAAATGGTACTTGTATTAGAGATTTTTTAATACATTAAAGCAAGTAAATGTTTTTCAAACTACTTACATGGTGTCAACAAACAAAAAAATATATGTCAGATGGCGCGGTTAGACCCACAAGGCGCTCGACTTTTCGAAGGAAATAAAGACCAGATTTGTACGAAAATCAATTTTGTTTTATTTACTATTTACAACTTTTGCTATGTGATTATGATCGTTATTAATTCTAATGATAACATCATCGACGGTGTATATTGTTGCGCGACAACCCTTGCAGTTGTGCGTAGAGCAGCACCAGCGAGTCTTCACCCCAGATATTCGATGCCGACAGAATCTGTATCCATCCACTATGAGCAAACGATTGCCTTTCTCAGAAGTCGTGTAATAAACTTCTGTAAAAATAATTCAATGATGATAATGGCAATACTGAATTGACAGCAATACTGTGTGTTGTGAGTTTTTGGAGTACCGACAATAACAGATTAAAAATACTTTCTACCTTTTTTAATTTATACAATTAACTACTTATTTTACTCTGATTATCGCTTAATGTTGACTTAAGGATTTTAAGTGTTTATAGTAAGTTCAAGTGAAATGTCAATTTCTTTATGAGAACTAAATTCTTTATCCAGAATCTATCAACGGCCATCTTATCTACGACAGACATAGAAAATTTCAAAACTGTGGTCATAAATAATCATCATCCCATTCTTCTGTCATTATCTCAATTCACTTGCGCTCGGCGCAGTATGTCTTTTTATTCCATTCCTAAATCTCTATTAGCCGTCATCTCATTCTATTCCTTGATGGCCATACCCTATCTTATTTATCCTATTTTCGTTCCCTTATTCCTTATAGCCACATTCATACATAACACCTTTCTGTACATGCTCTTTACTTTCACGCACCAGATATCCATACCACGATAATCGGGGAGCACAAAACTTTTATATGCTCATTCCTTAACCTGTCTTTTCATGTCACGCCACACATTCCTCATAACATTCACATCTCAGCTACATGCAATTGCTTTTCATGCATCTTCATCATCACTTAGATGAGAAAAGTAGAAGTTAAAAGAAGAAGGATAAGAATGATACAAGAAGTAAAATTTTAATAGTTTTTTCTTTATTCTTGCTTCTTCTATCTCATAAGATATATATAACAAGTTTTTATAAAAGGAACAAAGAGCAAATTATCATAAAAATATATTTAAAATTTATTAACAATTTTAAATTTTTATTGGGTGATTGTGGTCGTTTTTAATACTAATGATGACGTCATCGATGGTGTATATTGCTGCGCGACATCCCTTGTGGTGGTGAGTAGAGCAGTACCACCGAGTCTTCCCCCCAGCTTCTCGGTGCCGACAGAATCTATATCCAGCCAATGAGATCAGACGAGATCCTTTATCAGAGGTCATGTAAAATAAATCTGTGGAAATATTGGCATAGGGTTAGACGATATATTCCTTTGCTATAACTTTTGTCAGAGCAGTCCGTATCTGTAGTATCTAACTTGAAAATTACCGTATTATAATATGCTGCAAACTTAAGTTTGATTCTGATCAAATTATAAATAAAATATATCTTAAAATAAGAACGCCAAAAAAAATTAAATTAAATTCGTTTTTTTTTTAATAAAACTACCGACACTTAGAGCCTGTTTCACCAGCTCTGGACTGCAGCTACCCGACGGATAAATAATTTTTTTTTACAAAATTTTAACAATTTCTAATTTATTTATTTAATTTATTCAAAACTAATTTATCGATAACTTATCAGTAAGTTGTGAAACAGGCCCTCAATATCTACTACTGAAAATGATTGTGGTTGTTATTAATTTTGATTATGACGTCATCAACCGTGTGTATGTTTGCGCGGCATCCCTTGTGGTGGTGAGTAGAACAGTACCAGCGAGTCTTCCTCCCCCATTCACGGTGGCGACAGAACCTGTACCCAGCTGCCGTGATCATACGGCTTCCTTTGTCAGAAGTCGTGAAAAAAACTTCTGTGGAAATATTTCTACATATCAAGATCATTTGAAAGAACTCAAAAACAACTAGGAAGTGTAATATCTAAATAAATAATCTTTTTAAACTCATCATGATTACATTTTATTCGTCTTGAATATGTTTATATGAGATACATAGTACTACGTAGTCAACTTAAACATAAACCTTAAAAGTGCACACTGCTACAAATCAAGCTATCCAGTATAGGCTGACCTCGTATTGCGTAGGCTCTCCGTACAATTAGAGGTCGGCTTATAATAGGCATACAATTCAACATCTTTACGTAATATAAAGTTCATATAAAATAATTATATTCGATTACAAATTTTATCTTATAATAATGAAAAGCTTACACAAGCGAGCACTAATAAAAAAATACATTTATCGCTTTGTTTTAATCAGGAACTTATATAGTGTGGAACTTATATCTTATATAGTGTATATCCTTAATTCATTGTAGAAGAGAGATAGCACACATAATCTATCTCAGTTATTTCCATAATACCACTATATATAACTAGTGGCAATTGACATTGTTACATCACATTCTGTCCACGTTGACAAAAACTATAGTTCTCGCCAATCTTTTTGTCCGGCCTGAAGTTGGCACAACCCAACTTCAACTTCAACCCGGCCGTAAACGCAGAGAGAAAAAGATTGGATTAGTAACTTGTTTCTATAAGTATCTTTGTTTACTAACCCGTGGGCCTTTGTTGCCTAAATAAATAAATTATTATTATTATTATTATATGTTAAATTTTACTTTTTATTTATTTTAAATCCAATATTTTCCTCTGCGATTTTTTCGGTCGAATTGAAGTTGGCGCGAGCTAATTTCAGGCTGGACAAAAAGATTGGCGAGAATTATACATTCGTTTTCGTGAAACGTTAACGCCTACAGTTGTCCATCTTTACCAATAGGCAAAGTACCTAGTCGTCAAACGTAAGCCCATTGTGTATAAAAAAAATATAGCTGCGACACTTGTTTTTTTTTTTACTTTCCAACATTTTTTTAATATGTACGCACAGAACATTAGCAGAGGCGGACTTAATGTCATATGGCATAGTAGGTACTTGTTGTTTGGCCCACATTGTTTGTAACCAACGAATTTAAACACCTTAAAATTTAAACCTTATCTCTATACATATATAAGTCATGCAATACATATTTGTACAATCCAAAAGCTTTATCTACGTCACAAAATTAATGATTGTGAGTATTATTTATTTTGATAATGTTGTCCTGTATGGTGAATATGACTGCTCTGCACCCATACCTATAGTTGGTGGCGCAATACCAGCGGGTTTTTACTCCGTACTCATACTGGCGATAGAACCTGTAACCCCCCACTGAGATGATACGAGCTCCTCTTGAAGTCTTTTCAAATATTGGCACTGCAAAAATATATTTTGTTATGAAAAACTGGTGTAAAGAGTAAAATAGCAAAAATTACGTACTGTTTCTAAAGGCTTTGTCATTTAGTAACGTCGACACGTCACGTCACATCTAATTAAGAAAATGTATTAGAATGACGCTTGTCACGTCCATGCATTTGAAAAAGTCAATCGCGTACAATTATTTGCATAGAATAATAATAATGACACTTTTCTTCAAGTCTATGGGCGAGTTTCTATATGAAATCAGTAGATTTGCTTACAAGAGATAGAATTTTGACATTATTAATTTGTAGGTATAAACGTTATGTCAAAATCCTATCTATCGATTGTTTTAATAAAGGAACTGGCCGTATGACAATGAAAGCTTTCAAGATGTGACAAACCTGATAAAAAATGGTCGATAGACAAAAAAAAGGTAATGTGATTATTATGATTTCTTCTTTTTATTGTTAGGTACACATTTTCTACACCTTAGAAGTTAAAAATATGCGCTTCTACTCTACTTTTATATCTGAGGCATGGTTTATTGATTTTGGTACTATAGTCTGCGCGGAACTAGTTGGCCGCGCCTCGGGTCGCCTGCGCGTGGTGGGACGGAGGGGCGGGTCGCTGAACAAAAGCATTGTTCACAGTAACCCGCCGCCTCACCCCCGTCCCTACCTAAGGCGCGGCCCACTAGTTCCGCGTGTGTATAATATAAAACCAACGCTAATAATTTCGTGGAAAGATATCTATAAGTTTCCGTCAAAAAATCAACTTTATCCGGTTCGAAGGACAAATGTTGACGACGTAGGATTGATTTTGGGTTGAAGATGGATTTTGTGTTTGGAAATGAAATTTCACCACTGTTTCGTAGCTCTGTATTGAGGCAACTACAGTGTTGCCAAATAAACTTACAAAAATGGCCGAACAGTAGCAGTAATTATAATGTTCCTAATGCTACGTCTCCACCTGCGTTAAGGTTAACGTTAGTGTTAATTTCCAACTACGCGTTAATTACGTTAAGTACGTAATTTTCGCAAATTAACACGTTCAATTGTTGACCACATCTGCGTAATGCGTTTATTAACGTGTTAGTTAACGCGTTAAGCAGGTGGAGCAGTAGCATTAGGAAGACATACCTACTTTGATGTCCTGCATAACGGACAAAGTCATAATCGATTAATTGTTTCCAATTTTAAACAACTTCTGTCAAAGTCGCCTGTCTGTCAAATTGGCATCAACATTTTTGTATGAAAATATTTTCAATCATCGTTCTGTTTTCTTGTTCTGTTGTACTCTCTTCTGGTTTGTTTGATTCCTAATAAGTCTTAGTGGTTGTGATGACTGTTGATTTTGACTATCTCATCTTTGACGGTATATATGACAGCTCGGCACCCTTTGTTGTGGTTTGTGGAGCAATACCATCTAGTCTTCACTCCTGCGATGCGTTGGCGAGCGAAATTGTACCCATTTACTATTATTATCCGAGTCCCTTTTCTAGACACACCAAATACAGCTTCTGAAGAAATAATAGCGAAAATGTGTATATCTTACATCAAAGGCAGAGAGAGATGTGCTACTAAATCTGCCAGAGAACTAAAGTCACTAAAAAAGCTCAAAGGATTAGGAATGAAGTGGCAATAGGCCGGCACGTCTCTCGGATAACCGATAACCGTTGAAGCAAACGAGTTCTCGAGTGGAGTGACGACTTGCAGAAGTCAGCTAGCAGCAACTCGATGAAAAGTGCGGAAGATCGTGTTCTGTGGCATTCACTAAAAGACGCCTACATCCGTCGTCCAGTAGTTGACGATGGGGCTTATGCTAATGATGTCGTAGGCAGAGTTCTCTAGCGGTATTTTTGTGTATGTGTATATGCATATTTACAAACCATAGTGTGTCATAGAACTACAATTGCCAAGGGAAATAAGTGTTGACATTACTATCCTTAACCTAAGACTACCGTGGTAGAAGAAGTTACAGTGTTCCTAACAAAGACCTATCTAAACCTATATTATTAGCAATAAATTTAAACCCAATTTAAATTCTAATATTTTAATTTCAAATCGACCCTACATTAATATTACCTCACGTATTAAATATATACATACTCAAATTATTTCCTTATATTGCTCAGGTAGATCGACACAGTCTACTATTAACCCTATAGCACCACATTCTAAGCCGAATCACTGTCTCTCAAGATACAGGTTTACCTAGTTTGAGAGACAGGGTTTTCCTTTTGTGCACAGATTTTAGTTCCTTGATTTGTATTGCACTGTGTGACTACCATATAGCTTAAATTGAAATAATATAAAACATGTTTAATCTGTGTTTTTATGAAATAAAGTTATTATTATTATTATTTATTATTTTTGGTACTTTTCAAATCATACTAGTGGCACGGTTCCAAAAAAGTGGGATTTATGGGCAAGAAACTCCATAGTCACTCTTTAAAAAAATGGTAACTGTTGTGAATAATATTGAGGATGATGCAGCTTGATGCCAGATTAAAGAGTAGGTATTAGGATTTAAAAAATAGTCAGCAGTAACTGCCGATCAGCCCCGACAGATATCACTCGTTCACGAGCATGACGTGTGTATCGGCGTCGTTTGACTCCACCATCTTGTAAGGAATAAAACGACCCGATAAACAACGCTTAACAATTTACTGAATAGACTGATGTCCCGCATCACGGACATAACAAAGTCGTAACCGATTAATTGATTCCAATTAATCGGTTAGTATTAAACAAGTCCTGTCAAAGTCGCTCTAACTCAGTCTTATGTTAGGCTGACAAAGACAGAAATCATATCGGCATCAAATTTTTTGTATGAAATATTTCAAAGGTCTTCTTTATTAGTGTCCTCTTTGATTCCTAGTAGGGTGTTACAGTGGTTGTGTTGACTTTTGATTTTGACTATCTCATCGTTGATCGTATACACGGCAGCTCGGCACCCTTTGTTGTGTTTTGTGGAGCAATGCCATCGAGTCTTCATACCTAAGTTGCAATGGCGAGAGAAATTGTACCCATTTACGACTATTATCCGACTTCCTTTTCTAGATACACCGAACACAGCTTCTGTAAAAATAATCGTGAATCTGTGTATATCTTATATCGTAGGCAGAGAGAGCTCGAAGTTATCCAACGGAGAAACAAAGTCACCGACATAGCTCAAATGATCACGTGACTCGAAGAACCGATAACGGTTGGAGCATGTGAGTTCTTGAGTGGAGAGCGTGACCGGCGGGCGTCCTACACTATGCTTTTCTAGAAAAGCATAGTGTAGGACGCCCGGCGTTCAGGTGGAGTGACGACTAGCAGAGGACAGCTGGCAGCAACTGAATGAAAAAAACTTAAGATTGGGATTTCTGGCATTCACTAAAAGAAAGCTACCTCCAGTAGTGGACAATTACGGGTTTATGGTGATATCGTAAGAAGTGTTCACCATCGATATAACTTTTATATTATACATATATATATATGCATTTTGCCAGACTCTACGACTATCTCTGGACTATCCTAACAATGTCATTCTAAAATCATGCAGGTATTTTTCATGGTGCCTAATAACACTCTCGGTATTAAAAACCGTGTAGATGCATAGCGGGTAATAAAATTTAATAATTATTAATGAAAATATATTTTATTTCTTAAATTATTAACAAAAAATATGTTTACACTGATATGTATGCTCTTAAGCTATTGCCAAACTAAAGGGAAATTAATTATTTTGCATTTAATAACAGTGTGTGCATTTTATTAGATTATTTTATACTAGAATACTTCAATTATTTTTAGACTATATCAATGAAATTCACCAGCCGGAACCTTTAAAAATTGAAAATTGAATTTTATAATTTTGGTACAACATTCCGTAGTAAAAAATATTGAAGTATTTACACGGTTTGATATCAATTGCCAAATTCTTACTGGAATTGCGACACCAAAGGCCCGTTTCACCACCTCTGAGTAAGTTCCCGTTAAATTACTTGGCAGATAGCATACAAATGTTGTCCCATTTTAACCCCCGACGCAAAAACGACGAGTGTTATAAGTTTGACGTGTCTGTGTGTGTGTGGCATCGTAGCTCCCGAACGGATGAACCGATTTTGATTGTTTTTTTTTATTTGAAAGGCGAATTCGTCAAGTGTTCTTAGCTATGTTTGACGAAAATCGGTCCAAGATGGCGGTCGCTACAAAATAGCGAATAACATACTTTTCCACAACTCTCTCAATATGGGTATCAAAGGAAAGAAAGGTCTTAACCAGGAGAATACTATACACTATGACAAATTTCAAATCCAAGATGGCCGCTACCACAAAATGGCAAATTACATTTCGTGTCGGGGGTTTTCTAAATTTTCAATTTATCGCGCGGTTAGCGGCTATTTACGCAGAGATGGTGAAACAGGCCCTATATGGTTGTGAATGAGGAGTAGATATCTTCACTCGTTGGCTGGCCATACTCTAAAAGTGCAGAATGATTATGGTCGTTATTGATGCTGACGATTTCATTATCGATGGTAAAGATTACAGCGCGGCATCCTTTGCTGCGGTTTGTGGTGCAGTACCAGCGGGTCTTGGGCCCCGTGTCGCGGTGGCGGGAGAACCTGTACCCAGCTACTATTATAATCCGAGTGCCTCGTTTAGATCGTGCAAATACTGCTGCTGTAAATATAATAAGTAAATTATTCTTTTTTATTTCGATTATAGGCGACGTAGCCGGAATTCAGCGACATAGCTGAACTTGTTAAATCCTTTAAAATGACAGAGAATTGTATTTAAAAGAACATTTATTTCATTACAGTTCATTTTTATATAAAACTACATGGTCTTATTGAAATAGATACCTACTGTTGTTTTCATTTCATGGGAACTAACATAATTACAGAGAAACCAAGAAACTATTTAATCTTATGAAAACCACGCTTTAAAACTGAAGCAACAAATGCATTTTTATTATAATTGAAATTGTTTAATGTTGAAATAAAAATTGTGTATTCATATTTGCAATACAACATACGATCATTCAATAAAACTAGTAGGTATGTTACTTTTCCCAAAAAGGGCATTCGTATTACGTTCATAGGTGTCATCAGCGTCATGACCATTGTTACGTTTGTCGCCTAAAGAAATGGTAATTGGGAAAAGGTATTAGTGACAAGCACATAGCTACGAAGACCGTGTACCAGCGTACCTACTACATTAAAATGTCCTTTAGCCTTTTCATACACACACGCGCGCGTACACACATGCACCCCACACACAAACACTCACACATGCGCGCGCATCACAAACGTCGGACATCGGAAAATGACTAAATACTCAATGGTTATGTATGTTATTGATTTTGACAATTGTATCCTGTACAGTGAAAAGCGCTGCTCGGCAACCTTTCTTGTGATAAGTGAGGCATTGCCACCGAGTCTTAAACCCTGTATCTCGCTGTCGAGTGAACGTGTAACCGTCTAGTTTAATAACACGGGCTCCCCTCCTAGACTGCATGAATACCGGCCCTGAAAACGAAGAACGATGTTATGGGTGATTCGTTATTGTACGATTTATTGATTCCACTAATGAAGTATATGTGTGCTTCGTAACAGTGCATAAAGTAAAAAAAATTAGTAAGATTTCTCTTAATAATTTTACTGCTTCTGCTGTACATTACGTGCGGCGTAACCTAGCCGGAATGATATTAGCCATTTGAATGCGCAATGGATTGTTTAGATTAAAAATTGTATACTGCGCAATCAAACGGCCGACTTCAGTTCGGTCCGGCCAGGGTACGTATGTATGCCGCGCTTACTGTAGTAAATATATATTATTTTAAATTCTTGTCGGATCAATTGACTCTTTTGAGACAACAGCGCCACCTGGTGACACTAAATAGAACCAACGACGCCGACATACTCATGAAGTAACTAGTAAAATATGGTTACATAAAACACATTTATTTAATAGATATTTTAAAGTTTATCCACACATTTATTAGACATCTAAATTAATTTAGACGGCAACATTAAAGTTTATGGAACACAACATTGCCTATAGTCTGTTTTTTAATCTCAGAGACTAAAGTGACATTACGTGGGATACCAGTTTTTTGCATTTCTTAAATAGTAATGTGCCTCTATCGAAAATTATCGCTAATAAATTGAAGTGTCGGTCTTTTACATTAAGTTATCCCGAAAAAAATAGTAGGTCTTATTTAAAACGTAATAATCATGAGTCGGATTAGGAAGAGTTTTGAAGGACTATATAACGACAGCGAAATCAACATAGTTTTCTAAAACTTTTTTACAGCGATTGATATAGTTTTCTAATACTTTTTTACCTCGTTGGAACATAAGACTAAATTTATTGAAATCCTTTCTTAGTTTTTTTTTGTTAGGTAATTTTACGTCATTTGGTACTTAAAACTCTACGACGACTTACCTTTCATAGACTTCATTGTGCATTCGGACAATTTTAATTAATTTGGGCTTTAATTATACGATTTGGAATAGAAAAATTTTAAGCTAATCGTCTAAAAGTTACGATTCAACAACCCGGTATCGTAGGTACAACCCTATACAAAAAAGCTGGTATCATTATTTGTAATTTTGACAGTTGCATGTGTCAATCTAGTCTCTGAGATTAAAAAACGGACTATAATTATTTTAAATCCCAAACGAAGTAAAGCAGATTTATTATAGTACCTATGTTTTTTTATTATACATATATGTATTTGTACACCAATTCATTAATACGGGGTAAAATTTATAGGGACATGTATAATTAAATAAAAAATATATAATGGACGCTCTTTTCTCCATCTGCGACATCTTTGCCTTTCATTTGATTCAGGTATATTATTGCGTCTTGAAATTTATATGATACTCAAGATTACAAAAGATTTTTTTTTATAATAACGACGCTTCTCTACAATACACTGACAATAAATACTGTACAATATTACATTTTCATGGAATACAATAAGTACCAATTCGAAAAGGTGGTTTTAATTGCCATAACTATTAGTTTTTGTTTTACAAACATACTTGCGAATAAAAACATTGTACAAAGCGGTATTTGTGTATATAAAAATTGTTTTGTAAAGTAAATGCACCAACAAAATAAAAGAAAATCCGACTTAATTAATTTTATACAATTTTATCAATATTCATTTCTACATAAATATCTTTTATATTTGGCCTATTTTTTGGGAAATGCGAGTACTTATACCGAATGAACTGCCTGGTCGACTATGGTTATGTTCATTCTTTACGCTGACGACTACATCTTCGATGGTGTACACCACAGCTTTGCAGCCTTTAGTATGATGGGTGGCACAGAACCAGCGTGTCTTTAGTCCGTGCACATATTGGCGGGAAAAACTGTAACCACTTACTTCGATTACTATGGCGCCTCTTGAAGAGCGCTTGAATACTGGTTCTGTGGAAATATGGGTCATTATTGTCATCTGAGTGTTTATCTAAATATAACAAGTCGGATAAACTCTGTTTAAATCCTCTGGAATCTGTACTATACAGGATTACAGGGACTTTTAAATAAATCTTTGAAGTTCAATATCTCCGTAACGGTTAAGTTTCGGACACCATATCTCAGAACCAAATCCATCAGAAATATGCTGAATAATAACGTCCTTTAATATTCAGTACGACTTACCCTGTAACCCTGTATACTATTATAAAGAGAAAAGATTTGTATTTTCGTATGGTTGTAATGATTAAACTCAAAAACAGTAGTTCTTAAGTTTCAAACATAACAAAAATTTCAAAAATACTTTCACCATTAGAAAGCTACATTTTTCCCAAGTAACATAGGCTATAATTAATAAGACCACGCGGGCGAAGTCGCTGCCGGAAAGCTAGTTATTTATTAAAAAAACACTTTAATCTTTCCCTAAAAATAGGAAGATCAAAACAAAGACAAAACGTTATTTCAATTACTTTTTGAAAGTCAAAATCTTCTTGCACTGGTCCAACCAAATAGTCGCATGGAAAAGATTTAAAAAATCTATAGACAAATACATAGATACACAATAGCTTTTTACAAACACTTTAGCTTTACAATTTTATCTATATAGAATTTTTTGTGAAGAATTCTGCACATCGTTTGACGTTTTACGTTTGTTCTGTAACAAAGTGTACATTTGATCGTGTGTCAATCATCATGTAGATCCAAATACCTCTTAGGGTTGTAACGTTTTAACGGTGGCACATGTACAAACACGAGTCAGCAACCCTACCGATTAGGGCTTCAAAGATTCAGCTTCAGATTTTATTTTATTTTAATCGATAAGGGTTTCAGTTAAATTGATTGAAAACAAACATTAAATAGACATCATTTTATTTGATATTAAGGTTTTACATAAAACAATCAATGAGCAACGCATTCTTGCGGCGTAAAAAAAAGGTTTAAAGAAAATAAATTGCGGTAGAAAACGTAGGTCGATTAATAATGTTATACTTTACTTACCTGCGGAAGTCATCCTATGTCCCAAGTATCTTTCTTTAATTATAAAACTAATCATAAAGTTTTGAATTTGAGTTACAAGATTAGGTTTAAAATTCCCTTAGTAACTTGTCAAAGAGCAATGGAGCGGCAGCAGCAGAATTCCGGGCGTCAAAAGAACAGATACAATACGGAATATCACATTGCGCAAAATGTGCATAAGTAGTAGATGTGGGCAAAGAGATGTCCAAGATATGACATCGGGCTGGTCACGTCTGCCGCGAAAGAGGTGACGGGACGACCTAGATACGGCGAGGACTGGTTTGAGGCGGCACGAGAAAAGAGTAATTGGAAGTACCTAGGGGAGGCCTTCGTTCAGCAGTGGGACTGTAACGGCTAAGGAAAAAAAGTAGTTTCAAATTAGAAATTTCAAATTGTTCCGTATTTTTTTAGGCACTATTTGTTTTACTTCTGGGCAAAGGCCAATCCCTATTCTCCTTCCAGGCTACTCTGTCTGTTGACTTACGGAAGGTACTTTGCTTACTAGGATAGGATATTGACATAACGTCCATACAAACATAGAACTGATTTGATACAGGAACCGACCGATCTCTCTCTCGTGAGAGTCGAGTTCGTCGCGCCACCTTCGTCTGTGCCAATCACAGTGTCACTTCACTCCATGTGGAATCCATGGCAACATTTGCCCACAGTACGTCTGGCACGCGACAGACGTGTCCCGCCCAATCCCAGTATAATGTTCCTTAAAGTCGTTGCTCTTTATACATCATAATTGTCGGTTCCTTTACTAGGATCATGATTATGTTTATTGTTAACACTGACTATCTTCTCCTCTATTGTAAATAAGACAGCTTTGCAGCCCTTCTTTTGGTGTGTAGCGCAGAACCAACGTGTTTTCAACCCGTACGCATATTGGCGGCAAAAGTTGTATCCATTGACTTCGATAACTATGGCTCCTCTTTTAGATCGCTTGTACACCGCTCCTGTCAACAAAAATAATGTTATGTAATTTGTGAAGAAATGCATGCTTGTGATTGAGGGCAGCAATGTCATGTATATTATTAGACATATAGGCACATAACTAATAACTCTTTTGGAACACGATAGAAACCACGGGCAACTGCTAGTAGTATTTATTATACAGCAGAAAGAAAAGAAGGCTAAGAAAGAAAGAGATTTTATTTCTTTGTAAACATACTTTTTCTTTTAAAAAGACGTTAACGAAAATAAAATTCAAGTGCGGGCACGGCACCTGAATTTACTCCTGTATCGTCGTAGGTCGTCTAACACCGCATATTGTCACACACACAAATATCTACATAAACGTATCATACAAACCAATATCATCAAACTCACGACCGCAGGCGCAGAAGCAGATCACTTAGCCATTGCTGCCGTTAAAATGATTCTTAAGTATCTAACTAATCGAATGCATTTTTTTGAATTGCTAACAGATTTAAGTCCTGAAAATGTCTTGTAGGCGTTCGCTCCGCCCGCCAAATTCTTATTATAATTTAATTCAACGTGCATCACATGGGGGTTCCTTATATATCACTTTTGGGTATGATAGTTTGCGGAGAAATAAATGTGGAACTCATCAGATACTATTACTTTACTGGTACCAGTTATACATATACATATAAATGATATATAACTATGAACGACCTAACCGGGTAGATGCGGGAAGACGACTGCCGCGTTGCGCAAGTCGCTAAGCAAGTACAATGCAAATCTAATGCGTCAGCAGTGTCCCTACATCACACAATCAAATTCTTCAAACGCCCAAGTCGATAAAACTTACACTTTACAAACATAGAAAAAATATGACTCTGGCGGAATTGACCATTTTTAACGATTTGGACGGTTGAAGGGTTGGTTTAGGGTAAGAAAAAAAAAGGTTTTCGTATAAAGTTGTAAATGTTTCATAAACCATCAATTGTATTGTAGATTGACAATTTGAAAAAAAAAACAATATATATAATTGATTCTGGTGGGCCAGGCACGTACTTTAAATAATGTAAATTTAATAAATGACTAGCATCTATATCTGTATTGACCATTTACGGTCGGTAAATATATATAACATATTATATACCCACAGTTCGCCGCTACGTTTAGGCCCCATGTAACAGGGGGCGAGCCTGTTCCCATTGACATTTAACAATACACGAGACCTCTAGGTCAATAAGGCATTTTACGGCTGGTTCCCAATAAATCATCCAGCAAATTTGATCACTACCTAGGGATTGGTCTTTGACATAATGTCCATTTAATGTCAAATCCCTATAATCCAATCGACTGACTCATTAACAGCCGTATTCACGAACGTTACTATAAGGTCTCATAGTGAAGAATAAGCATCGCGACCAATCACAGAGCCTCCCTTAATTTCGAGGACCAACCACAGAGCCGTATTCAAAGTTTAGTCCCATTACTTATGGAAGTATTGTTCGTGAATACGGGTATTATTATTGGAACAAGTCTAATGCAATACTGGATAATGGTTGTGTTCATTAAATATTTTGACAATGGTATCATCGATGGTCCAGATGTACGCACGGCATTTCGCGTTGTGATTAGTTGCGCAGAACCACCGCGTTTTGTTTCCTGAGCTTGAATGGCGGCAGAATCTGTAGCCAGCCAGTAGAATAATACGGGCACCCTTCTGGGAGAGTCCGAATACTGCGCCTGAAATGTACACAATGTATAATATGTCACCGTAAGATTGTGAATACCGTTAGATTAAAATCTATCTAGCGAGATTGTCAACTGTCGAAAGGTTGTGAACCGCAACATACTAAGTAGGTACAGTTCGATGCAAACTTAATGGCGGGTCGGAAGTTAGATAGGTACTGTGGAGGCTCTCGTCCTCCACAGCGCTCGGGATTGAGTGTACTGATAAATTATAGTATATTTTTATTCGACTTTGTTTTATTGGGAGCACTAAATCATTATACATGTTATGGTGTCCGTCACACAACTACATCTCGAACATTCTACGTCATTTTTTGATTTATGAATGCTTGTCTTAACTGCCATTAACCAACCAAATATTAGTAGCGACCTTCGTGGTTTCTACAGTACTCGCTGCGCAGAACCCCACCTCTCACTCCTGCTGTCACATAAATTTGTTACTGCGCAGCGGCTCGCCTCGTGTTCGGAGCCGCTATTAAGTTTGAATCGGACTTTATGTATAAATGTGTAAGTCCCACAAATTGCCAATGGGCTGGAACCTTGTCTAATTAACCCACGTGACGTCATCCGCTGTACTTGCCAACTAGTGGTGCTAACGCGTAATGAGTGCGGTTACGACATTTTTACGTCATAGAGATGGCCGTATTTTAACACATTATTTTGAGCATCTGGCATTTTTTGGTCACACGCACCGGTCACAGTTCTAGCCTAACCTAGCCGATACACAGATAGATGATCAATGTATTATAAACATATAAGTATGGTGTAGTTTACAATTTATCGACAATTTATATTCTTGCGAGTTAAATTATAATCTTACGGTGACATATTACGTATTCATTTTAATTTCTCGCTATATATTTTTCTAACATGAAATAATGGTTAACGTTTGTTTGTTTAAAGTAAAAAAATATCACACATATATTACTTTATTGATCTTATGAGATAATATACAATAATGAATACTGTTTTATAGGTAATACACATAGATCATTACAAAAATTATCAATAAAATTGGATTGTAATAGAAAGTAGTTATTTAGGGAAAAACTATCCCCTACTTTCATCGTTTTATTCTAAAAACTATGCCATATACTAGGATTTAGGGCCAACTACGAAAATCCAACGTTAAAGCTTCGGATCAGAAAACGCAACGAATGATCGTGCGTATCTTACGAGTTGTCTATTATATTGTCAAATGACGGAGTTAAAGCTCATAGTAGACCCCTAATCAAACAATCATAAATCTTAGTATACACTTATGCCTAAACACATAATTATTATGCCGTCAAACGAGCGGACTAGTCACCTGACAGTAAGTGGTCATCACAACTCACGGACAACTGCAACACCAGAAGAGTTGCTGATGCGTTGCTGAGCCTTACGTGCTAAAGCCGAAACACACAAAGATGCTTCACGACAGATTCCAATGTAAGCGTGGTAGCCCGCCTGTCAGACCTAAGGTCTAATCGCCTAGCAAGTCAGATAATTTATCTTGTATTGAATTGTATTCTAAATATTCTAATTCGTCCTCACACGGTTTGGCAAACTTGACATGCCATCGAAAAAACCTCAGGCATGTAGGTTTCCTTACGATGCTTTTCTTCACCGTTGTAAGGGAATGATAAATAATTTAATACATACATTAAGTGTTGAATCTAACATCACATATACAATACAGATTCACAAATATTTTAATTTTTTTTCAAATTCAAAATCTCATCTTAAGATGACATTTTAGTCGAATTAGTTTTTTTTCCATAATTACATAACATAGCTAACATGAAAGTATCACAAATTAAAAATATCACCACAGAAATATATACTTATTTATTTATTTATTTATTTATTTAATTAACTACAACGGATCCACCAATTACAGTAACTAAAAAAAAGCCTAAGTTTATTAAAATCTACAAAACAAAGCAAAGTAAATAAAAGAAGGTAAAAACACTTTCATACCTTCCTCTCACAGTACTTCTGACATACCAATATAATCTTCGTCCATTCATCCGCAAACAGATCGCCTGTTGGATTAGAATCCAAGAGATCGTTTAGCGCGGCCAGGGTGCGAGGAATTGGCGACTTAGCATGTGCAACGGTACGGCATGGGGGTACAGCAAACAGCCTGTGTTTCTTGCCCCGGCAGTAATTGTCTGGGACAAAAAAGCACGCCAGCACGCGAAGCAGATCAGGAGCGTCAATAGCGCCACGGAGCGTCTTGCAGGCTATTGTGAGCTGATCTCGACTTATATTATACTTATACTTATATTTATAAGTTTATATTTTTTACCTCTATGAAATACGTATCTAATATAATATCATAAAAGGGAATGTTTGGATGTATTGTTTGTTATTTAATCACGCCAAAACGGCTGAATCCTGCATGGATTTTTTAATTTAAGTTACACTTTACACATGTATCCCCGAAGGGTGGCGAGGGCATCTCGCCAGTTATTAGACACAAATCCAAATTCACAGCTATTAATTTTTAAAAAATGCTGCATCTCTAATTATTTTTTATCAAAAGACATCATACTTAAAGGATTAAACATAGATTTCTATGTACACACAATACAGTGTTTTCACTTAATTCTATATAGTTTTAAAAAATACTGTCTAATTGACACACCAATGACGAAAACATGCAAAGGCCTAATCTCTGGGGGCTAAAAGGCCATTATGAACTACTCCTCTGGAATCAATTATAGAGCCTACATATAATTGCAGTCGACTTTCAGTCTACCGAATGCGACTGATTATCAGTATTTTACACATAGCGACTGCGATCAGACCTCCACAACCGATTCTCCAAATCCTAAGGATAAACTGGTCGGGCTTCTAGTCACTGGCAACCGTGATCGACAGCTTCACGTGGTCTCTGAGACACACAGGTCACGTTGTGCTAAAAATAGCCATAGACTGTGTTTTGTTTTGTATCACAAGGGTGGCAAACTAAGCGGCCCGTTTAAAGGTAGACGGTTACCGCAGACTATGGACGTTTACAACACCATAGCGTCACGTATTGCCAACCCTGCAAAAAACAATTCCACAACCAACCAGCTTCACTGCGCCGACATACAGTTTAAGGGAATGTTCCGCTTACTGCCAGCGCAGCGCATCCTTAGAAGGAGTTTTGGCAACCTTACTGCAGGAACACAACACACAATAAAGTGTGTTATTTGGCTGCAGTTTTCTGTAAGGTAGAGTAGGTAAAGTAGCTATATTGCTGTGCCCTACCTCTCTTAAAATCTGAGCAGATCAACGTAGGTTTTAATTGTAGATACCATGTACCTAAAGCGGTAGCGCGTCCTCCAGCCCAGCTAGGTAGCTGTCTTAGGACAATTAGACTTTTATACGCCTAATCTAACCCTATGAGACCCCCTGTAGTCATTGTCTTTTTACCCTATAATACAACACATATTGTCCCCTAATGACAACATACATTTAATATATATTGACGCTGAAATGTACAACACTACAACACATATTATTTCTTAATTATAATTCGGTATGAGTTCTTTTACTGTATTCCTATTTCGAGACTAGATAATTAAATTATGTAAATAGGCTTCAAAGTTTGTGTAAATAAATACCAACACTCCATTTACTTTAACATATGACAAATAACGACGGGTATAATTATATATTTTTTAAGTATAAACCTATTTTAATATTATCAATGCGAAAGATACTCTGTCTGTCTGTCTACTTCGTCACGTCTAAACCGCTTGACCGATTTTGGTAAAATTTGACAAAAATATTTATTGTATTATGAGGTAGGACATAGGCTACCTTTAACCTCAAAGTCCTGGTATTTGTAATGAACGTTATTTGTCTAATGCTATAGAAATGAAGTATAAATAATGTATAAACTATTAAAAACATGTTATACAGTTTTTATTAAATAATCCCCAAATGGGGCGACCATAATTTTTGATAAAGATAATAACAATTTTAATGGTCCGCAACTCTTTGGCAACACACTCAACACACTGTGCGGACAGTTACGGGCAGCTTAATGCAGTTAAGTAAATACTTTAAATTGAGATAACGGTCCAAGGTCATCGTTGACGACGAGGTGTCCAAACGTTTTAAACGAGTGGACACCGAAGGACGTATGAATGATAAATGAATGAAAGAATGAGTATTTTTATGAGCGCCTGAAAATCGTTCGTTAATTCAAATGTAAAAATGCTACTTGTCTTCCTTAGTCGATAATTATTGAGCATTGAAGTTCATACGTCATAATTTAAGCAATACAATTTCGAATTTCAAAAAGTCGAACATCGTCCAATCCATTTGTAGTGCCGTTTTTGCCGTTTATTGCCCGTGAACCGCATGTATGTGAGTTAAAATGAGACTTTTTAAAGCTCCGATTGCCGATAAGTTGGACCCTGTACCATTGTGCGAAGCCTTTGGCTCACTTAGTACCTATACATGTTATTAAAAAAAAAGTATTTTTATGTTCCGTGCCAAAATTGGCGAAACGGAACGTAGGTATAACATGCTTAAATGTAAATTTACATTAAAATAAAAAATCAACAAAAATCTTATTGTATCACATACAGCTTGACTAGAAAATTATTAAGAAGTCTTTTATCTCGTCTATGCAGGATGGTTCTATGATAGGAACACCTATTATAATGATATTTTAAGAAATATCGTTAGAAAACAGCCTTAACACTAAACACTGAATATTTTTTAAAAGGTACATACACCAAGAATTTTGGATACGATTTAGTATCGAGAGAGGAAAACAATTTAAAATAAATAAATATCTCGTGTATTTTTCCACGTTAATAATTATGTAAAACTCGATACTATACCGTCCCTACGAACACCAAGTATATAATATACATCACGGGTTTACATATATGGCAAGTGATTATGCCAGTTATTGATTCTGTAGATGACGTCACTGACGGTAGATACTGAGGCTTTGCAACCTTTTCTTGCGTGCGTGGCGCAACACCATCGAGTCTTTGTTCCATGGGATTTTTGGCGGTAAAACGCGAAGTCATCTAGTATGAGTATTCTGGCTCCTCTCCGAGATCTTCCAAATACAGCCTGCCTGCCTGAAACAAAATTAGAGGTTATTATCAAGAAATAGATAAAATGATAATTATATGATCATTCGTTTTCATGTGACGATGAAAGCGAATCGCCAAGTGACAGCGAAAAGAGGTACGCCGTGCAGCTTGATCCAGTAATTACGCAAGCTTAACCGTCAAATATTTTGTGGGAAAGCTGTATAACGCCTCTAGCGGTCACAAGAGGAACTACGTTTTCTATACAACATTTTTGACAGATAGACGAGTCTATCGCTCACAGAACTCTTTGTAAGGCTTACTAAGGCTACTTGGTATATTTGCTACTTTTGATTTATTTAGGTACCTAATCGATTGTATTTCACTGATAGGTATTTCATTTCCATTATAATTATAAACGACAATATCTGTATGAACGCCTAGTTGAATGTAACTTACAAAAAAGTTAAAAATCTGGAGAGGTTTTGGAGATCACATCCAAATATAGCTTGATGATCGATTTAAGTGCAATTTGCGGATCTAACAATTCAAATTAGATCAACTTACCAATTTACTGCCTAATTCGCAAGACCACCTTTAATCTAATAAATAAGCTCGATAGAGATCCTCAAAGCCTTCACAGTACTGGCTTCGTTTCCCCATTGGTCCTAAAGACAAAGAAATTAATAGTATTACCATCAGGTTAGCAACCAAATAAATAAACTTATTACTTATCTATACTAAGTAATAATATAAAGAGGAAAGAGTTGATTGTTTTTTGTTTGAACTGAATAGAATCCGAAACTACTGGACAGAAATTCTTTCACCTTACCATTAGAAAGATACACCTTTTCAACATAGGGTATAATTTATAAATAATTATGTGGCGTATACTGACAATGTGACAATCGTAAAGACCAAAAATAATAATAATATTTATTTATTGTCTCTGAATTTGTTCTTATTAGAGGCTCATAGGTATAGTAGTAAACGTAACAAAATCTTAAATCAAGCGATAGATTTATACCACGGGGCGATTAGGTTAACACATTTATTGTAACCACGTATTTCTACATGACGTATTTTAAACTTACAGTTCTCGCCAAACTTATTGTCCGGGTTGAAGTTGGCACTAGCTAACTTTAACCGGTCTGTAAAAATCGGAGACAGAAAAACCTTGGATTAAAATGATCTAAAACAACAGCATACTATTTGAGTTTTCGTTTTTATTTAATAAAATCTAATATTTTTCTTTCTCCGATTTTTACGGCCGGTTTAAAGTTACTTCGTGCTAACTTCAACCCGGACAATAAGTTTGCCGAGAACTGTACACAACTAAAATAATTAATAACAGTTAACATTTTATCCGCGGGCCTTTCCTTTCGTTTTACATTGTACAACACTATTGTTGTAACTGGGAGGTAGACATAGAGTAAAGTAATATAGAGATTCGGCGTGTGTTCTTCATTGCCCTCGCATGCGTTGACATGTTTTTACGTCAGCAGACTAATATTATCAACATCAAGGGTTGTTTAAAAATTTAACGATATAAACTATGTTCATACCGTGTCATTAAAATTTCTTCTTTCTTAAAATTTATTCTTTAATAGACTGATAACGACTTAAAATAACAGCTGTACCATTTAGGGCTTGTTTCACAGCTTACTGATAAGTCTCCGATAAATTATCTGACAGATAATTTCAAACCAATTTTGTTCCATTTTTTAATTTATTCGGCAGTTAGTCGCTATCCAGGGGTGGTGAAGCAGGCTTTTAATGTGATAAAGTAATCACCATACACTACACTGTACTGGCTGAATGGTTATGAGCATTATTAATTTTGACGATTGCATCACCAATGGTGAAGATAACGGCACTGCAACCTTTGTTGCCGTGTGAAGCGCAAAACCATCGTTTCTTCACCCCGATGGTACGATGATGATAGAACGAGAACCCATCTATTATAAGTACTGACGCACCTCTACGGGTCCGCCCGTACACTGCTACTGTAACAATAACATAGGTAGATAAATAGAATATAAACATTTCAGACGGAACATGAGTATAATTGCCGGTCTTATTTATTTAGACTTAAATGTACATACAAAGGTGCAAACAAATGCCTTAACCCCTTAACGGGCATAAGGATCCTGCTCAATAAAATAACTTTTTGCAGTGATTTATTAATTTTTATTTAAATTAAAGAAACACGTATTTCAGGAAAATAAAAAAAAATCGGGAAACCCCCGGAAAATTTGGTGGGAAAAATATTCCCATTGCCCTTCAGGGACAGTGAAATTGACGGAAGCATCGTACCAAAAAAGTTGGTGGTGAAAATATTCCCTATGCCCGAAAAAGGTAAGGCATTCTCTACCAGTCAACCTTTGGTGTCTTATCGCTAAACGCAATTTAGAAAAATGTGAACATATAAAAATGCGTTAATAATATTAATAGAAATTCTTTGAATGTTACTTAAATTGGTATCTAATAAATATAGATAAGTTTAGTGTATAAGGGATAGTTTAAAAAAATACCCAAAATACCTTTATTATTGTCTTTACCTTTAGGTAACATTTCAATAAATAAAACACAATATAATAGAAAAATATTTTTAATTATATGTACTGTATTCCTTATAAACGAGAATACTTTCACGTCACGTTTCAAAATCCAAATGACATACATTATTTTGAAAGTTTACAATGAAGTTATTATTTAATACCTACCTAATTATATAAAATAAAACGTCATAAGCTCTCTAAAATTATCACAGAACATAGGTACTTTAAAATTAACAAACTTCTACGGTATGCTATAGTGAATAAAAAACCCTGAAATAAGTCGAGGTTTTTTTAATGGAATTACACCCAACTCATAAAAATTAAAACATTAAAAATACGTGTAAAATGTCCCAGGATATTTTTTTTTACATTCAAAGCGAGCGGCCATTAACAGTCAATAACTTTAAGGGCTTTCATTACCTTCTTATAAGTTCCTGTTAAATTCAGCAGATAATATCACACAAATTTTGTTCCAATGTTGAACATATCTAGCAGTTAGCGGCTATCCAGAGGTAGTAAAACATGCCCTAAATATTGCATACAATGTACAATATTAATGTAATTCACAGTATACATGATTGTGTTCATTATTGGCTTTAACGATGACGTCTTTGATGGTGAAGATAGCTGCTCGACAGCCCTTGTTGTGGTGTGTGGCACAAAACCAGCGGGTCTTTAGGCCTGAAGTGCGATGGTGGTAGAAGGTGTACCCGTCTAGAACAAGTACCGTGGCACCCCTGCGGGAGCGCGCGAACATAGCCCCTGTAATAACGTGTTATATGTAAAAACAAACATAACATACCATCTTTTTGTTTTTTTTTTTAAGCATTTTCCATGCTAAGACTACAAGTTATTTTTAATGAAGGAAAAAATCGGCTGGCGGGCAGGATTCGAACCTGCGTCTTCTGGTTCGGTACACCAGACGCTCTGCCAACTAAGCTACCGCACCAGAAGACGCAGGTTCGAATCCTGCCCGCCAGCCGATTTTTTCCTTCATTAAAAATAACTTATAACGTACCATTATATTACACCTGTATTCCACAAAGGGTATGCCAGAGGTAGATGACGACGTCTGTGGTCGAGTGGTGTGGTTCGAGTACCGGACTGCTGATCACGAGGTCGTGGGTTCGATTCCCGCAAGACACAAACATTTATGTGTTGAACTTAGGTGTTTGTGTTTGTCTGGGTCTTTCTTATATATTATAAGAATGTATTTACAAAAAAAAGTATATAAGTATCATATCCATTGTCTAGTACCCATAGTACAAGCTCTGCTTAGTTTGGGACTAGATGGTGCTGTGTAAAAATGTCAAAAGATATTTATTTAAGTACTTTATATTTTATACCCACATTTCGCCAGTATGTTTAGACACCACGTAATAAATAGGAAGCGAACTTATTTTCATTAGCCGGGGATTATATAGAAAAGCCCAATATGGCCCCAACTCAGAAACGTCACTTAAATTTAATGAATCGTTAACAAACAGTGGCTACTATATCTTGACCTATTTTTCCACATTTGAATTTGTTGTCAGTATACTTAAGATATACTGAATCTCATTAGCTACTGATTTATTACGTTAAGTGACGTTTACAGACGTTTTAAGTGACGGTCCTTATACTGATTAACCTAGAATCGAACCCAAGATCTCGAGCGTGGCAGTCGCGCTTACGACCAATAGGATAACGAAGCAGTTCAAAAGTGTAAAGGATATGGATGTATATTTGGAAGTTGCCCAATGCGACATGGGGTACTTCAAACAGCGCGTTAAGAGAGCTCCTAAAGGCAAGGCATGTCCAATGTCCATTGGCTGCGATGACCACTTACCATCAAGCTGCTAGACAATTAAAAATATAGGTACTATACGAAACAACTTTTGTCTGCTTAAACATATTTTATGTTAGGCCAACTTACAACTTACTTACAACTTAACTTACAATGTGAGACAAACAACTTAAGTTTTCACAGTAGAAGGTACTAGAGGTGTGTAACTCAGCTCTGAGTCAGATCGTACGGGTTTGAGCGGTTGAGTTACAGCTCAGCAACTAAATGACTAGCTCACGGCTCAATTCAGCTCCTGTTGTATTTGTGAATCCTTCCAATCCAATTCTCCTAGAACGAATTTACTATTCTGTTCTAATGCATTAAAATAATAATTTATTGATATGAATTCAATAAATCAATTTGTAAATAAATAATATAAAATGTCTAGCTCGCAGAGTTAAACGAACTGTAGCAGCTCGGCAGCTCATTCGGCTCGACTCGGGGCACGGCTCGCATTGGATCGAGCGAGTCGTAAACTGAACCGGTTCAAATTGAGCTGATCTGCGAGCTGAGTCATTGAATCAGCTCACTCACCTGAGTCATGAGCTGATCTGTAGCTCGCATATTTTTGATGAGTTACCCACCTCTAGAAGGTACTGTTACACATTTTTTTTGTATTACTAATCAACAGTTGTCAATCTCCCGAGGTAGATTATAATATTCTAAAGGTGTTAACAATATTACGGTGACAAATACAAGAAGTGGCACCTATACCTAATCGAGGAGCGATTCGACCTATTGGAGTAAGTACTTACCAAATAAATTCACCATGATTTTATTTGGTCTTCAAATGTCTATATATTTATCTTTTTGTATTTTTTAATAATTTTCCATGCTAAGATTACCATTTATTTTAATTAAGAATAAAGTCAACTGGCGGGCAGGGCTCGAACTTGGGTCACACCTGTGACACTCCATACAAACTTTCCGATACCGCTGCACACTACAATACCAAATGTCAAACTTGTTAAAATTACGTTTGTACACGTGCAAATGCAAAAGTGTGCGTGAGAGTGCGTAGGGTTTGTTGGCAGTCCGTCCGGCAAGAACACCGGCAGAATGTGAGGGACCTGGGGTATCTGACGTTAGGGAGGGGCGGAGCGTGGCTATTCTGTTATAATTTATTCTGTGCTTGGGTCTTCTGGTTAATTACACCTGACGGTATGACCTCTAAGCCACCGCACACTGGTGTATTTACCAGAAGACGCAGGTTCGAGTTTTGCCCGGCAGTAGATTTTTTCCTTAAAATAACAATTAACATATTTTATTTTCTGACACATTCACGCAACATTCTGTGGATGGTTATGTTCGTTCTGGTCTAGAACTATTTGATCCGCTATTGTGTATACAACTGCTTTACATCCTCTTTTGCGATGGCTGGCACAGTGCCAGCGGGTTTTAATCCCCGAGTCTCGATGTCGGTAGAACTTGTAGCCCCGCGTGATCAGCACTCGAGCCCCTCTGCTGGTTTCACAGAATAACACTGGAAATTAATAATTCAATACTAAATTAGAACATCGAAAAGAAAGAGAAAAAATATTTTCGAAGTTAACCATTGTGCTCAATTATGGGGTCCCTCAAAAGGCGCGTAAAGAGGGCTCTTAAAGACTAGCAAGGCATGTCCAATGTCCAATGTACATTGGCTGCGATGACCACTGACCATCAAACTGCTAGTCAATTTAAAAAAACGTAAACCGAATATAACTTAGAAGTAATGTATTTGGGATCCAATTGAATGTATGTACCAAAATCTTGTCTCAAAATCGTCACATAATAATTTTAGAAATATACGAAACATCTTTTGTCTGCTTAAACATATTTAATGTTAGGCCAATTTACGACAAACAACTTAAGTTTAGACAGTGGAAGGTACTGCAACACATTTTTTTGTATCACCGACAGTTATCAATCTCCCGAGGTAGACAATGACTGACTGGCGGGCAGGATTCCAACCTACGTCTTATGGTTCGGTTCACCAGCCACCTCCTCCACTCCACTGCTCCACGGCTTAGAGGTCTTAGTGTCTGGTGTATTTAATGGCATAAGAATCACGACGCGCGCCATTCCATGTTATCATTATACGTCTGAACAGGCATATGGTTATGTTGATTATTCATGCTGATTATGTTATTATTAAGGGTGAATATCACCGCTTTGCAGCCTTTGGCGTAGTTGGTGGCGCAGTACCATCGTGTTTTAGACCCCGTGTCTCGATGCCGGTAGAACTTGTAGCCCCCCGTGATCAGCACTCGAGCCCCTCTGCTGGTTTCACAGCATAACACTGCAAAATTAATAATTGAATACAAAATTAGAACATCGAAAAGCAACTGCAATTTTGCAATAAAGCAAGTTACATATTGCATTCTTTATGTTAATATTCATTAAAAAGATGATGACCCTTCAGAACGTCGAAACAATAGTTTTTTTATTGTGATAATTACTTAAGTCCGGTTATCCGAGAAGCTGGAGTTATAATTTTGACAAAAAGCAATCCTCTTTTTAAAATAACATGCTCAGGGGCATGTTATACAAAGAGGATTGAAATCTGGTTCTAGTTTCAGAAAAATAACGTAACGAATGGCGAACTTCCTCTTTTTGAAGTTGGTTAGTAATAGGAATGCAACAGGTTTATATTTAACTCACAAGCTTTATCGAACTCGCCAGCTTACACAATCGCTGAGGTATTGTCGCTTCAAAGATATTTATTTTGCTTTTTCATGATTTTTTTATTAGTAAAAACCATCACCATTTCATTGTAGACAACGAAAATAAATGTAAGATGATAATTGTATTTAAAACACAAATTAAAGAGAAAATTATAAAAGTGTATACTACGCACAACAAGATACATAATTAAAGCTATAAAATCCAGTATAAGTTGACCTCTCTATAGTTTGTAAACCATAGCATGACATCATCATAATAAGCTGGGTACTTACTTAGCAGTGTTGCATGTAACGTATCAGATACTGTATCAACCTGCAAGTGGGTACAGCTCGTCCACGGTCGACTGCGTACTAGCTACGAGCTGCCGGAGACGCCTTTGGGTCACTGCGAGCTTACAGCGCTCCACGCGCGAGCGGCTTGCCGCGGGCTCGTGCCTACGTACTCATTTGATACCGTATCTGATACATTACATGCTATACTGCTAAGTGAGTACCCAGCTATATAGTTCATTTGGACAATACTATCCATAATTACAATTCTAGGCTATCACACTTCCTAAACCTATATTAACTTATGGCACTTTGAATATAAGTATTCCTATCTTTGTCTTCTCAATGTCAATAAAGTGAGACGGTACTATACAAGGTGGAAGGGACATCAACGCACAAACTTCGTGGCAAGGTCTCACTCAAGGACAAAAATAAAATAACCTAGGTCATTATTGTAGAAAATGATCGGTTATTACAGATATTGACATTTTTGAGCGCGCAGTGTATTGCTAAAAACGCGATTATAACGCTCTGCGGTGAATGTTATCGCGCGCGCGATCCGAAATTAATGAAATAATGCTTTTTTAATTATAAATCAAATTTGGATGGATAGAAATAATGATTTTTTACACGTTCAAGTAAAAAAAACTGCGCAAAAAAATTGATTTGAAAATTTCAACGCAGGGGCCAGAACTCATCATGACGTCATGTACTGAAGTCATGGTATTCGGATGTGCGTCGATGTCCCTTGTATAATACGCACTTAAATTTTCGACATCAATCTCAAAGTAAAGTAGGTCGTATTTTGTTTGCACTTTATCCTGTGCTTCTGTGAATACAATATAATATTACCGATAACCTGGTTCATGATTATGAACATTATTAACCTTAATAATAGCGTCGTCTAGTGTGAAGAGGCTAGATCTGCACCCTTTATTGCCGTGGGTGGAACATAGCCATCTGGTTTTACCCGTACTTGTTGTGTACTGTTTGCTGAACCGATGGCCTGACAGTGTGATGATGCGTCTGCCACGGCATGACGTTGTGAATTTTGCTCCTGAAAAACATATATATGTACAAATATTGGAGACTTTTTACATAGCACCATCTAGTCCCAAACTGAGCAGAGTGTGGGTTCTAGACAATGGATATAATACTTACCTATATATGCACTTGTTTTTTGCATACTATTTAAGAATCACCCAACAAACACAAACACTTATATTAATGTCAATCAACGTCAAATTAATGAATGAAAGATGTTGACACTTCGAGATATATAGAATATTCTTAAAATGCACATCAAAATAATTAGTATATCAAGATGAATTAATATAAAAAAGATGTAAAAAGTTTTGATCGGGTTCCAGTTTTATCAGGGGGTAGACCCCTATCTTCGTCAGCAAAGTAACGGGCCGCCCGAAAGTAGACCAGACATCACGATCCGTTAAAGTTTTAGGATTTTGTAAAAAACATCGAGAATAGGTATAGCTGTCAAATTGTGTTGTCATTGATTCTTAGTTCGGGGCCCGAAAGAATGATGCGTCCGTAGGTGATACGTAGTAAGAAACACCCGTAACGAAGGCCGAAACTACGGACTTCGTGTTTAGGAAGTCGACCCCCAGATGCGGCAGATTTTTTTTTTTCTATTAACTAAAACGGTCAACGTTTAAACACATAGCATTCATACACTGCTCTAACAATACTCCAAGCATACTGACAAAGTGCCATTCAACCGCAATCACACTCAGGCTTGGCCTCTAAGAGGAGAGCGTAATTCGCAGTGTACGAGGAACAAGAGAATAAGTTCGAAAGGACACGAAAGAACTGCGGCACCCTGCACCAGACCTCCTCCAATTTCTTGGTAATGCCAATATTCTGTTAGGGTTCACTAAATAATCTAAAATAAATTGAAATCGATTTGTTTTTAAGTTCCTTTGCAGTTCAAATTAAAAAGTTACAACTGTCATTCTTGTGATTGGTTTACGAAAATGGCGGGAACCAATCACAGAGTTGCATCCCCACTATGTCGACAGCGAGTCGAAATCGAAAGGTTGGCCGGTTGCATCGCTCTCTTGCGCCTGATCGTTGGAAGCGTTAGGTTGTGTGTGCATTCGTCATCGTGTTGTGTACCTACCTACTGTAACATTGAAAATATAACCGAATCTAATTACATTAAATAAATAGTAACTTGTGATTGGACTGAACGCTGAGGTTTTATTTAAAGTGAATTACGAACAGTTTGGTGTGTAGTTCACATTTCAGAAGTGGGATTACGCAGCGCTATTAACGTAAGTATAAGCTCATTAAATCAGTGTTAATTCGATTTTCATTATGCAGCTAAGAGTACTAATAAGATTTTAAATTTATTTTTATCAAATCATATTTTTTGTAGTGGGTAATTTAATATAATTTATTCTTATATTTGCAATTGTGTATGCGTATGCGTAAGCGGATTCTACTTGTAATTGCTATAATACCTAGGGAGTATTTTTGGAATATTTATACCGACACAAGGCCTGGATTGGTTAGGTTGAGTTTAAGGTGTGGGTATGCGTAAATCATCTTAAGAAATCGGGCATCTGGCGTTAGGGGTTATAAAGGGGGTCAAAATTTTGTTATTTTTTTAGTAGGACCTCTAGTTTCTGAGATATGACCATCATTCCAATTTCAATATTAATGGTTAATCTTGATTAAGTAGACAAATGCAAACTGGTTTAACAGTTGTGCTATTATATTATTTCCTTCTTGTTTTCTCTCATTTATATTATAATTTCCCATACATTCTATATTCTGTCAATGAGGTAAAAAAAAAAAAAAAAAAAATATATAAGAATAATATTAATGTAACTTTTGTTTTCTTTCGGTGTCGCAAGCCAATATACGATGGAAGAAGCATCTGGACGCCGAAGTCACGGCTCTGGCCAGAGGATGCTCGAAACGCCCGAACCTAGGGAACGTCAAAGTCGGAGTCGAGTGAGAAACCGCACTCGCAGCCGTGTAAGGAGTCGTAGTTCTCGACGCACTCGAGATCGAGATCTCGAGTCCAGCCATGAGCGGGTCAAGATCCTGCAGCAGCAGCTGCTGCAAGAACGGGAGCGACTTCTGCACTTCACTGATCGAGATCGAAACCGCAGCCGTTGCGACGGACGCCGCCAGGCGTCTCGGCGTAACACCGGGTCGGTCAGCCGCAGTCGGAGTCCTCGCAGCACAGCCCTGCACTACCGGCGAGGTGAAGCAGAGCAACACCTGGAGCACCAAGCCGAGCGACGCAGCGCTTTGAGGAATAAAAGGTCACGTAGCCCTTCCGTTTCTAAACAATATATAATGGATATTTTCAAATGTTTGAAGGATAGTATGACGTCTCAACCATCGGCTCACGATGCACGGGCAACCCAAAAAGTAGATCACATGAATATACTGCCTAACTTTAACCCGTCGACCAAGAACCAACGTATAGACGTTTGGCTCAGAAAGGTCAATGAGTGTGCAAGTGTGTATGGTTGGGATGACAAGACTATCGTTCATTTCGCAATGCAAAAACTCCAAGGTCTGGCTAAGACGTGGTATGAAGGATTAAATTCTGTTTTGTTTTCGTGGCAAGAGTGGCAGGATAAACTGATGACAGCTTTCCCGTGTGAACAGAACTATGGCCAGGCCTTGGAGGAGATGCTCAAAAGGAGGAGTAGGTATAATGAACCTATAGAAATCTACTTTTATGAAAAATTAGCGTTAATTAACCAATGTGATATAGTTGATAAGCGTGCAGTGGATTGTATCATTCATGGAATTAGTGATAGAACTCTAAAGTCCGGTGCTTTAGCATTGCGTGCATCTCATCCAGATCAGCTTTTACAATTTTTGATGAGTAGCAAGGACTCTTATCAAAGTCAGCCTGATCGAAATAGGAGCCGGATAGATTCTACTAATAGTATGAATAATGCTAATAGTCAGCCCAACCAAAAGTCAGGATCCAAATCTGGATCATTCGCAGGATGTTATAACTGTAAGGAAAAGGGACATAGTTTCTTGCATTGCCCTAAACCTCTAGTAAAATGTTCACTTTGTTATAAGGTAGGGCATACAGCTGAAAGTTGTTTTTCCAAATCCGAAAGCAAAGTTGTTCGGTCTAATGATACTGTACCAAAAACTATGCGTATCGACACGATAGACGCAGAAAATGTTGTACGGTCGAATTCAAAATTTATAAAAGACGTCATAATTAACGGTAAGTCACCATATCGAGCGTTTGTTGATTTCGGGAGCGAGGTCACTTTGGTAAAAGAATCCATTTTGACCAAGACAGGGTTGTCCCATGATCATACTCCATCCTTGCTGAAAGGATTCGGAAATGGCGTGACTCAGTCATTAGGTGGTTTGGAACTGGAAGTTAGTGTCGACGGAGTAAATGCTCGGGTTCCATGCAAGGTCGTTAGTGATAACCTACTGGACAAATGTCTCGCCATGTTAGTCGGACAATCCTTTACTGAACAGCCTCACATCGTAGTCTATAAGGATGCGACGAAGCTTACCTTTGTAGATATCGGTAGTGAAATGCCACTTGCAGATCTAGACACAAGTACCTCGTTATCATTTAGAGTTAAGACTAAGGGTGTAGTGAAGCTCTATGGTGCAGCGTCGGTGAGAGCTCTGGTTGAACCGTGTTCTGGCAGCAATTTTCATTTAAAGAACGGTTTCGCAGGCAAGCCAACTGGACAGTACTTTATTTGTGGAGGTTTCCATCGCTCTCATGGTAATCAGATTGATGTTACCGTGATACCATGTTCAGGTTACTGTTCGATTCCAGACAATACGGTTCTAGCCCGCGCAAGGTCAGTCGACGTTGTAAGTAGGGTCATAGTTGAACCCCCCGAGATTCCAGTCTCGGTGGATGAAGATTTTGACGAGAGTCTGGTGCGTGTTGGCAATACGGCTACCATTGAGGTAAAGGAAAGACTGTTCGCCTTGTTGAGAAGGTACAAAAGTTGTTTCGCGTCATCGCTTAAGGATTTAGGTTGCACTAACGTAACTCAAATGGGTATAGAGTTGAGCAGTCAACGTCCGGTAGTCTATCGCCCCTATAGATTGTCACATCACGAACGGGAGAAGGTTCGATCGATGGTGCAGGAGATGCTAGATGCAGGAATAGTGAGAGAGTCCGTTTCGGAGTACGCTAGCCCAATCCTTCTCGTACGCAAAAAGGATGGTTCTCTTAGGATGTGCGTCGATTATAGGATGCTTAATTCAATAACTATTAAGGAGCGGTACCCTATGCCAATCATAGAAGATGAAATATCTCGCCTTACCGGGCAGTCTTGTTTTATCACCTTAGACCTCGCATCTGGCTATTATCAGGTTCCTATTTCGGAAAAATGTAAACATCTTACATCGTTTGTAACACCTGATGGGCAGTACGAATTCAACCGTATGCCCTTTGGCCTGGCCAATGCGCCAGCCGTTTTCCAACGCACGATGAACTCTATCTTAGGGTCTGCTCGGTACAGCAAAGCAACCGCTTATATTGATGATGTCCTAATATTTGGTAGAGACCAGAGCGAATGTTTAGAGCGGCTTGAACAGGTTCTGAAGGTTATGATGGAAGCTAATCTAACGTTGAATCTGTCCAAATGTTATTTTTTTACAAGACCGTATCGACTACCTTGGTTATGAGATTAGCGCGAAGGGAGTGAGACCAGGTGAGAAAAAGATCCTTAGCGTAATTAACTTTCCACGACCCGAAAATGTGCATAATGTACGTCAGTTCCTTGGATTAGCCAGCTACTTCCGCAAATTCATCAAAGATTTTGCACGCATTGCTTTCCCACTAAGTAAGTTGTTAAGAAAGGAAGCTCCATGGGCGTGGAGCGACTGTCAGGAGGAAGCGTTTAACAATTTGAAGTCCAACTTAGTTGATAGGCCCATTCTCGCTATATACGACCCTGCAGCAGAGACTGAACTTCACACCGATGCGAGCAGACTAGGCATAGGAGGAATTCTCTTGCAACGTTCAGTGGAAGTAGATTCTTTTCGTCCAGTTGCATATTATAGCAGACAAACTTCTCCAGAGGAGAAAAACTTCCATTCCTATGAATTGGAAACTCTGGCCGTCGTAGATTCCTTGCGAAAATTTCGGGTCTACTTGCTTGGAAAGTCGTTCAAAATCGTAACGGATTGTAGCGCTCTTCGCTCCACGTTTTCAAAACGTGACCTTATTCCAAGGATAGCACGATGGTGGCTTTTACTGCAAGAATTTCAATGTACAGTTGAATACAGGGCTGGCGTTAAGATGAGTCATGTAGATGCGCTGTCCCGCAACCCTGTAGCAATTCCGGACGAGGATAATCTTGACAAGTGTTCTGCCGTGATGTCTATTAGTAACGAGGATTGGCTGCACACTCTTCAGCTCGGAGATTCGGAATTATGTCGTATTAGAGATATTTTAACTGGTGACCTTAATGAAAATGAGCTCAAGTACATCAAAGAAAATTTTGTAATAAGGGATAACAAACTATTTCGTTATGTAGCGTCCGATAAAAATAACGTTCGTTGGGTAGTGCCCAAAGGTGCGAGGTGGCAACTGTTACGTATGAACCATGACGACATAGGTCACTTTGGGGTGGAGAAGACATTAGAAAGGATAAAGAAAAACTATTGGTTTGCTAAGATGTCAAAATTCGTTAAAAAATATGTAAATTCGTGTATCGAATGTGCATACGCTAAAAATAAGTCAAATGCGCGCGAAGGTCTTCTGCACCCAATTACAAAGGTCGAGGTTCCGTTTCATACGATACACGTTGACCATCTTGGGCCGTTTGTTCGATCAAAAAGGGGTTATACTTACCTGCTAGTAATTGTTGAGGCTTTCACCAAGTTTTGCTTTCTCAAACCTGTAAGAAATACTAATAGTTTAAATACAATTAGAGCCCTAGAAGACATTTTTTTCACGTTTAGAACTCCGGACCGACTTATCAGTGATCGCGGTAGTTGTTTTACATCGCATGCTTTCACTAGGTTTTGTTTAGACAAAGGTACTAAACATATCCTTAACTCTGTAGCGAGCCCTAGGTCAAATGGTCAGGTAGAGAGATATAACCGTACCATTCTCGACTCTTTGAAAACAATGACTGTAAAATACGGTGAAAAGGAATGGGACAGTTTTCTCGGGAAAATTCAGTGGGGACTTAATAACACTATCCATAAAACTACCGGCAAAACCCCTTCGGAAGTATTGTTTGGAACTAGTATTAATAGTGAAATTAATCCAATTCTTAACGAAGTTACTGAAGACTCGCGGGAGCCCTGTGATATCGATGTCATGCGCGAAAATGTGAAGGTTCGAATTGATAGTGAGCAGGAAAAACAAAAACTGGCTTATGACGAGGGTAGAAAACCAGCACGGGTTTACGACGAGGGCGAACTCGTCAAAATAACCAAAACTTATTTCAATAATGACGGACAAAGCAAAAAGCTTTTGCCCTCATACGTAGGGCCGTACAGGGTGGTTAGTGCTCTGGGTAGGGATAGGTATAAGGTAGCTCCCGTCCCGGGTTTGGCTAGCACGCAAAACAAGCGGCCGACAATCGTTGCTGCAGACCGCATGATGCCGTGGATACACATTGCAGCTCTAAGGGTGAATGACTCTGATACGAGTGGCGCTGAAGATGAAGACGGCTCCCAGTAGACTCTACTGGTCCTATTGAGATGCACAGTTCTATCTTTATTCTCTAAGTTTTGTTTGTGTGTTTTCTTCTGAGGCAACTCACTACAGACGAGCTTTGTCCTTTGTTACAGATTAGACACGAGAATCGATCGGATCGTGTCTCATCGTAATATAGTCGCTGTCCGGCTAACCACCACAAGTAAATCGATCGTCTTGTAGGTGTGTTAGTTGTGGACCCCCGATAAATCGATCGTTCGGGGTATTATTTAATGGGCAATCCGATTAATCGATCGTTCGGACCCCAAATGCGTTTTATTGGGTGGAAAACATTATCGATCGTTGTTTTCCGCCTATTGATAGAGATGTAATTAACTTGTATATTCCTCTGATTGTTACTGTAGTTGATGTTTGTTGAGTTCAACAAAATCAGGATAACATTTTGTTAATTGTGATGAAAATATTGTAATTTATAATTTTTATTGTAAAGATTGAGCAACTGGCCAAACTGGATTGTTAGGGTGCCCCTGGCGTCGTGTGCGCGGACGCACACGTTGTCAGGATGGTCGATTGTTAGGGTTCACTAAATAATCTAAAATAAATTGAAATCGATTTGTTTTTAAGTTCCTTTGCAGTTCAAATTAAAAAGTTACAACTGTCATTCTTGTGATTGGTTTACGAAAATGGCGGGAACCAATCACAGAGTTGCATCCCCACTATGTCGACAGCGAGTCGAAATCGAAAGGTTGGCCGGTTGCATCGCTCTCTTGCGCCTGATCGTTGGAAGCGTTAGGTTGTGTGTGCATTCGTCATCGTGTTGTGTACCTACCTACTGTAACATTGAAAATATAACCGAATCTAATTACATTAAATAAATAGTAACTTGTGATTGGACTGAACGCTGAGGTTTTATTTAAAGTGAATTACGAACAGTTTGGTGTGTAGTTCACAATTCTAAAATAAAATTGTTGTAAGGCGTAAAGTTAAACTTCAAAGAAAAGAAAACCTTCCACAAATTAATAATTTAATGCATTTTTTTTAATAGAAAACAAAAAAAAAAACATTTGTATAATTACATTCACAACACTATGCGTCACTGTAGTAGGTGCTCCTCACCATTGCCCTGACGGCGGATGGTTGTGTTCAATAAAACCTTTAACTATTTGATCGTTTATAGTAAATAATGCAGCTTTGCACCGTACTGTTCTCTGTCTTGCACAGTGCCACCGTATCTTTTGACCTCTAACCCTGTGTCTGGTAAACTTGTACCCATTGTAGATCAGGAAACGACCATCCTTGAAGGCTGTGTACTCTGAAAGAAAAAAAAAGATTGTTACTGTATACGAAAAAAATTTTTTGATCGCGGCGAATAAAAATAAAATAAAACAAATAAATAAATTTTTAAATTTAAAGTTTATTGCAGTTAGTAATAAGACAATTATTACTAAAATCTTTCTAAAATGACCTAAGTAAAAAAATCTCTTTAAGGCGAGGCATTGACAAACTATGAATCTGAAATCGGACCCCCGCACCGCGCCATCCGCTTACACCCCGCAAATACTTCGTGGTTTGCGATCGTAGGCTCGCGCTGTGGAACAGAGACGTCATAGAGTCGCGCTTACTATCTTTATTTTTGTTGCAAGAATATTAATTTGAACAATTATTTTGTGTAATGTTAAATGGATATTTTAAGGGGTTGTTCCCAGAGGTCAACGATTATATAATAATAATAATTAGCTCCAGGATCAGATGGACAGAACAATTTTTGGTTAAAATGGCTACGTACTTCACATGCTCTCTTGGCGTCTCAATTCCAGTCACCCTTAGAATCTGGGACGCTACCACCTTCCTATTCTCAACTATTGAAGTTACCCATCCGCTTCATAAGTATGGTAGTACTGCGGAACTAATATGAATGGAGTGCGTCTAATGTAAGGCTGGTTTATTACTAACTCAAACATGGCCGCGATAAAGAAAGCGCTCGGCGGCGGCGCGGCATCGCGTAGTTATTCATCAGGAACCCAAGAATCACGCACCCATCACTTGTTTACCGACGGTCTATAGGCTTCTTACATATATTTTGAGAACAAAAAATATTGATAAAGATTCAATTAAGTATGTCTGCGTTTTAAAAATGGATGTAGGGACGTGGTACTAAGGAGCGACTATAGTACGGTAGTAGTTGTATGCTAGTCCCGGTAATGTCTACCCGTGTGAAGTCGGGACGGACCGCTAGGAATTAAAAATTACATAATTAAATTATTATGTACCTGATATTAAATGTATATTTTAAGATTTCTAATTAAAGGTAACATGTCAAAATAGCATGCTAATAAATTGATAAGTCGATAATATAAAATGGTTTCAATTTTCAATGGTTGTCATACTGCTGCTATCTACAAAAGATTCTTAAACAAAAATTATAAAATTCTAAATATGGCAACACATACAGTCGTTTCTGGAGCTCATAACTGAGTTATGAGCCGTTTTGTGTGATGATGTGCGTGTATAATTATACTGGTGACCATTTTTAACATACCGAGATCCCTCCGTGCCTCGGTGAGCACGTCGTAAAGCGCTCTTTCCCTGTTGTCAAGGGCTAGATTCCTACAAGACACAAATATGTGTGATGAAAATAATGGTTTGTGTTGGTCTGGGTATTTCTTAAGTATTTATAAATATATAAAAAAAACTATTTAAGTATTATTTCTATTGTCTAGTGCTCTACTAATTTTGGGACTGATGGTGCTGTATAAAATGTCCCCTAACGAACGAACGAATACAGACAACTATGACAATCGTTAGTGGTGGTCAAAAGCCCAAGAAAGCCTGACAACTTCGAATATCCTTCGAATATTGGTACTGCTTAGAAATTTAGAAGCATATATGTCTGACTGCAGTCACTTCGTGTTCGTGTAAAATATTGGTATTCTGCGGCATTGGTTACATTGGAAGCCTATACCTACATAATTGAGAAAAAGCTAAGACGATGATCATTCAGTCGTTTTATGTAATCAGTCACAAAGCCAAGCTTAGGATGTACTAGGTACATCCTAAGGTTGGATTTGTAGGTAGGTAATAATTTGATGGCAAATGGTTCACCACCTCTTACCTACACATACCAGCAAACTTTTAGTTACATTAGTATATCTCAGTTTATCGCCATAGCCCTTGACGAATACAGGCGCGGACGTGATATTATGTTAAGTAATATATGAAAATTGGTGTCAGTATTCGGTATTTTTTCTTCCTATGTAAACCAGAATAAGACAAAATGGTCTACCATTCCTATTAGGATCACATATTGTTATTACAAATTTATATTACTTAATAGGCTTAGTTGTAGTGTGTAAAAGTGTATAGAAATAGTTTTTATCAGAGTTACCAGAGCTTAAACTTATGTTATTTTTTTTTAATGTCTGGGAAGATGCCGTGTTATTTATGTAAATTTAATAAATGCGTGGAATTCGGGCTAACGTTTGGTCCGGTCTTAACCAACTTTCGTCCAGGCAGAGCTCGCAAGCCCAGGTACTTACTTGTACCTTCTAGTTTATATTATTATTTATTAGCGAGTAACGACCTGCCCAGCTTTGCACAGACAGCAGAGCATATAGCAGGTTTTATATTCGTCTGTATATTCATAATTGTATATGTTTTTACTACCCTTGAAATGAACCCTTTCAAATTTTTACTTGAGAACCGATTGTGATGAAACTTAGCACAGTTATGTAGTCCTAATGACCTTACAACATAATAGACATCTAAAGGTGACCTGATGATGGAGACGGAAGACAGTCTAAGAAAATCCTCAATGGTTTAAAGATAGACCACATTAAATAATGTAACCATTTAAAAAAATATTAGAATGGGTATAGTAAGATATTTTTAAAAGATACACTTATGGTATCGGGAACTTTTTTATAGGCCTATCAAAAGGGAACAATTCTACCATACATTATTTTTTTATATCTCAAAGGGATACGGCAGCATTTTCCATGAAAGTTCCCAGTCGCTTAATTTTTTAGATTTAATTTTGATTTTTTTTACGTTATTGTATGTTGATTTTAGGTTACCTGAAATACATTGAAAATATATTAAATGTGATAATATTTTTTTATATTCGCATAAGTCCAAAGACGACTCCATTTAGCTTTGTTCTATTTTACCGATTGTCAATTTATAAAGTCCAGTCTAATAAGCATTTACATTGTATAGGCTTCCCGTACGCTGAAAGGTCAGCTTATACTGGTCGTGGGAGCTCATCTGACACAGACCCGGCGCTGATAACAGTCCGTGGCGGACTGACAGGAGGCATTCTCCATACAAAAACAAGTGCAAACTAGCTTATAGTGGAAAGTCGTATGCGCCAAAACGGTTTTTCTCGTTTAAAATCTAATCTAAAATGTATTTTAAAAAATCCAATTACTATTTCAAAGAGTCTGTTGAAACTTATCTATAGTGAAAATTTGAAGATTTAAATCCGTTCCGTTTCTTCATAAAATGCGAATCCATGTTTTTGAAGAGCTGTCTTCAAAATTTTTTTCTCTGCAGTAAAGTTTAACCGATCGTGTTTCTGTACTACAAATTTATAGCTAAAGACATGAATAATGACATATGTAAAAATCAGATCCGTTAGTTTTGTAATGGCTGAGAAATATTAAGATCCATGACCCCCAAATCTTCAATGCGTCGTCTTAATATTTTCACTACAATGTGTTTGGAACAAGATGGCGGATATTTTAACAGTCAAAACACTTAAATATTACCAGTTATTTTTAATGAAGGAAAAAGTCGACTGGCATAGTGCCAGCTTCATTGCTTGTCAATAGATGTCGCTACGTCACCTTAAGACATAAGTTTAGAATGTGAAGGAAGATTTCGAGTTGGCGAGCAGGACTCGCGGTGGCTTAGCGGTCATAGCGTCTGGTGTACCGAACCAGAAGACGCAGGTTCAAATCCTGCCCGCCAGTCGACTTATTCCTTCATTAAAAAATAAAAAGTAAAAATAACTTATAATCGTTTATGATAAAAACAATGAACGAAAAACTTTTTAGAAACTTAAAATAAATATATGTACATAATATGTACAAGATGACATAGGGAAAGGAATCATTTTTCTCCAAGTTCAGCATTTTATTCAAAGTTGACTAACATAGCCTAAAGCCACGCCGCTATTTCTAGTTTAACCAAAATTAAGTGCATTTAAAAGTCACGAACAACAGTAATTGCATTTTTAATTAATACTAGCTTTCCGCCAGCGGCTTCGCCCGCATGGTCTTATAAATTTTCTCCCGTTTTTGCAACATGTTTCATTGCTTCTCTGCTCCTATTAGTCATAGCGTGATGGTATATAGCCTATAGCCTTCCCGGATAAATGGGCTATCTAATACTGATTTTTTCAAATCCAGTGGTCCAGTAGTTCCAGAGCCTATTCAATACAAACAAACAAACAAATCTTTCCTCTTTATAATATTATTATTAGTAATAAAGAAAAGTAGCTTAGCGTCCAACGCGTCTCTCACGCGGCCATTGGAAATGAATCGCCTACCACAATATATTCATATCGAAAAATAAATAAATCACATTTAAATAAAATGTTACATTAAAATAATTATAATGAGAAATATTTAAGAATGTTCACCAAAAAAAATTCATCTAAATATTAAAAATAGTTTCTTTTTTTTTTATAAAAAAAGAATGTAATAAATGAGTTGAGAAAACTTATTTAATACTTTATCGTAAACTTAAATCAGTTTACAATTTCGTGAAATAAATTATAATATAACGGTGTTCACAATCTTAATTCTTCTCCGATTCTTCATTCTTCTTCATCGCTTATTAGACGATGGCAGCGGTGGCGGGTGGTTATGTTCAGCGAATTTGCTTCTAACGACCATATTGTCGACTGTGTATACCGAAGCCTTGCACCGCGCACGCCTATGTTTTGAACATTGCCATCTTATCTTATCTTCCCTTACTTTATGGCGGGTAAATTTATACCCCTTGTAGGACAAATACCGGCCTTCTACTAATAAAGCGTAGTCTGAAAATAGTTTAAGATACAGTAAAAAGAATCTTTAGCGCAACGTATTAAGTATGATAATAAATATTAATTAAAAGAACCTTCATATAATTGAACATTCAGTCTCGAATATTTTTATCAGAGAATAAACTTCTAGAAAGAAGGAAGCAGCTCTCGAGTTTGGAGGTGCCCAAAATTTGCTAAATAAAGAAACACTTCATTATCATCAATAATCGACCTTCCATCCATCCATCTCGTCGGTCCCTCAATGCTGAGGATCGTGACCACTATGTCTTCTAGGACGACAACACGCTCTCCAACCGGCCCGGTCACCCGCTGAGTGGATTGCTAATCGACCTTAGGACTCGTATTATTTAGATAAACAATATTTTTTTAACTGCAGTTTCAGCATCGGTATCGTTTATTGAACACGTAGCAAAAATATCGGTATCGTTTATTGAACACATAGCAAAAATATCGGTATCGTTTATTGGACATCTAGTAAATTTTTTTTTGTCATTACCATTTCATTCTTATGTACCTACCTATATCTTCTATGACGAAGAAATAGCGGCTCAAGCGGCTGGCTTATTACTGTATGTAATATCTTTTCTTATATTTTTTTCGGCGGTGCATGGTTATGCCTATCCTTTATCGAGCATATTTCGTCACTGACGGTGTATATCACTGCGCTGCAGCCCAGTCTTTGATAGCTACAGAACCATCGCGATTTTGGTCCAGATTCCCGTTGCTTCCGAAATTTGTAACCATTCAAAGTTATTATTTTAGCCCCTCTAGACGAGCGTGTCATGATCGGCCCTGAAATTAACCAAAGTAAATAGCATTTTTTCGTAATTAGTTCGGTAATATTTTAGGGTTAAATAAATTAACAAAAAGGAAATAAAAGCCGAAAAATATACTCACGTCTACTACTCGTTTATTAAAAACTTCATACAAAAACCAAGACATTTTTTCAAAAAGTTGAAATAATAAAAACGAATTTAACCTAAATCGCATGCATAAGCATATTTAAGGGTTTTATAAATGGCACTTTTTTATTTAGTTTAGTAGGTATTTTTCCCAATCCCGTGAAATTAATTACAGTGAAATATAGCCTACGTCATGTAGCATTCTATAAAAAAATATTAAATCGATTTGGTAGTTCAAGAGATTAACTTCCTACAACCAAACTTAAAAACTTACAAAGCTTACCTCTTTCAAAAATTACTGTAAACAACGCAAAAGCATTTATATTATTATACAAGCAATAAACGGTCCTATACGAACATAATCGGAAGGCACTCTGACAAACGTCAGCCTTAAGCAAAAATTAAACCTATTGATGATCAAAATGTTTGTATGGAAACTTTTGTCATTACCATCTCAGAAGTTTAATGGAGGTGGATGATGGTGTATACCTTTGACAGAAACTATTTGATCATCTACAGTGTATATTGCCGCCTTGCATCCAAATTTCTGTTGGCAACAATACCATCTCATTTTATTTTTCAATGCCATATGTTTTCGAAATTTGTAACCGCCCATGTTGATGATGCGAGCGCCTCTGCTTGACTGAAAGAAGTATGAGCGACCTGAAATTGGAAAATAACCTTTTAATAATCTATAAATAAGCTAGGTTATAAGGTATTGTTATATTGGCTTGCTCAAAAGGATAATTCTGGTAATTTTGTTATCACCACCTCTGGATAGTCACTAAAAAGGCAAAATGAATTGCCTAAGAGCGTAATTACGGAACTATTGTGTTGTATTTAAAACTTCATTGTTTCTTTGGTGCGTTATTTTATATATAAAAATAAGTCGGGTTTTCCTTCCTGACGCTATAACTCCAGAACGCACGAAACGATTTCCACGGTTTTGCATTCGTTGGAAAGGTCTCGGGCTCCGTGAGGTTTATAGCAAAGAAAATTCAGGAAAAATTTCAACAGAAAAGCGGGTTAAGGCGAGGCATTGACAAACTATGAATCTGAAATCGGACCCCCGCACCGCGCCATCCGCTTACACCCCGCAAATACTTCGTGGTTTGCGATCGTAGGCTCGCGCTGTGGAACAGAGACGTCATAGAGTCGCGCTTACTATCTTTATTTTTGTTGCAAGAATATTGATTTGAACAATTATTTTGTGTAATGTTAAATGGATATTTTAAGGGGTTGTTCCCAGAGGTCAACGATTATATAATAATAACAATTAGCTCCAGGACCAGATGGACAGAACAATTTTTGGTTAAAATGGCTACGTACTTCACATGCTCGCTTGGCGTCTCAATTCCAGTCACCCTTAGAATCTGGGACGCTACCACCTTCCTATTCTTAACTATTGAAGTTACCCATCCGCTCCATAAGTATGGTAGTACTGCGGAACTAATATGAATGGAGTGCGTCTAATGTAAGGCTGGTTTATTACTAACTCAAACATGGCCGCGATAAAGAAAGCGCTCGGCGGCGGCGCGGCGTCGCGTAGGTATTCATCAGGAACCCAAGAATTACGCACCCATCACTTGTTTACAGACGGTCTATAGGCTTCTTACATATATTTTGAGAACAAAAAATATTGATAAAAATTCAATTAGGTATGTCTGCGTTTTAAAAATGGATGTAGGAACGTGGTACTGAGGAGCTACTATAGTACGTAGTAGTTGTATGCTAGTCCCGGTAATGTCTACCCGTGTGAAGTCGAGACGGACCGCTAGGAATTAAAAATTACATAATTAAATTATTATGTACCTAACGTTAAATGTATATTTTAAGATTTCTAATTAAAGGTAACATGTCAAAATAGCATGCTAATAAATTTATAAGTCGATAATATAAAATAGTTTACAATTTTCATGGTTGTCATACTGCTGCTATCTACAAAAGATTCTTAAACAAAAATTTTAAATATGGCAACACATACAGTCGTTTCTGGAGCTCATAATTGAGTTATGAGCCGTTTTGTGTGATGATGTGCGTGTATAATTATACTGGTGACCATTTTTAACATACCGAGACCCCTCCGTGCCTCGGTGACCACGTCGTAAAGCGCTCGTTCCCTGTTGTCAAGGGCTAGATTCCTACAAGACACAAATATGTGTGATGAAAATAATGGTTTGTGTTGGTCTGGGTATTTCTTAAGTATTTATAAATATATAAAAAAAAAACTATTTAAGTATTATTTCTATTGTCTAGTGCTCTACTAATTTTGGGACTGATGGTGCTGTATAAAGTGTCCCCTAACGAACGAACGAATACAGACAACTATGACAATCGTTAGTGGTAGTCAAAAGCCCAAGAAAGCCTGACAACTTCGAATATCCTTCGAATATTGGTACTGCCCAGAAATTTAGAAGCATAAATATGTCTGACTGCAGTCACTTCATGTTCGTGTAAAATATTGGTATTCTGCGGCATTGGTTACATTGGAAGCCTATCCCTACATAATTGAGAAAAAGCTAAGACGGTGATCATTCAGTAGTTTTATGTAATCAGTCACAAAGCCAAGCTTAGGATGTACTAGGTACATCCTAAGGTTGGCTTTGTAGGTAGGTAATAATTTGATGGCAAATGGTTCACCACTTCTTACATGGGGCCTACACATACCAGCAAACTTTTAGTTACTAGTATATCTCAGTTTATCGCCATAACCCTTGACGAATACAGGCGCGGACGTGATATTATGTTAAGTAATATATGAAAATTGGTGTCGGTATTCAGTATTTTTTCTTCCTATGTAAACCAGAATAAGACAAAATGGTCAACCGTTCCTATTAGGATCACACATTGTTATTAGAAATTTATATTACTTAATAGGCTTAGTTATAGTGTGTAAAAGTGTATAGAAATAGTTTTTATCAGAGTTACCAGAGCTTAAACTTATGTTATTTTTTTAATGTCTGGAAAGATGCCGTGTTATTTATGTAAATTTAATAAATGCGTGGAATTCGGGCTAACGTTTGGTCCGGTCTTAACCAACTTTCGTCCAGGCAGAGCTCGCAAGCCCAGGTACTTACTTGTACCTTCTAGTTTATATTATTATTTATTAGCGAGTAACGACCTGCCCAGCTTTGCACAGACAGCAGAGCATATAGGTATGCATTAATTTTTTTAACCGACGAAGAACCGGAGCAGGTTTTATATTCGTCTGTATATTCATAATTGTATATGTTTTTATTACCCTTGAAATGAACCCTTTCAAAGTTTTACTTGAGAACCGATTGTGATGAAACTTAGCACAGTTATGTAGTCCTAATGACCTTACAAAATAATGGACATCTAAAGGTGACCTGATAATGGAGACGGAAGACGGTCGAAGAAAACCCTTAATGGTTTACAGCAGCTACCTCGTGTTTGAGCTTAATTAATTCCATGTTACAACATAATAAACACCTAACGTTAACCTGATGATGGGGATGGAAGACAGTCGAAGAAAACCCTCAATGGTTTAAAGATAGACCACAATAAATAATGTAACCATTTTTTTAACATTAGAATGGGTATAGTAAGCTATCTTTAAAAGATACACTTATGGTATCGGGAACTTTTTTATAGGCCAATCAAAAAGGAACAATTCTACCATACAGTATTTTTTTATATATCAAAGGGATAAGGCAGCATTTTCCATGAAAGTTCCCAATCGCTTAATTTTTTAGATTTAATTTTGATTTTTTTTACGTTATTATATGTTGATTTATAGACCTGGTTACCTGAAATACATTGAAAATATATTAAATGTGATAATATTTTTTATATTCGCATAAGTCCAAAGACGACTCCATTTAGCTTTGTTCTATTTTACCGATTGTCAATTTATAAAGTCCAGTCTAATAAGCATTTACATTGTATAGGCTTCCCGTACACTGAAAGGTCAGCTTATACTGGTCGTGGGAGCTCATCTGACACAGACCCGGCGCTGATAACAGTCCGTGGCGGACTGACAGGAGGCATTCTCCATACAAAAACAAGTGCAAACTAGCTTATAGTGGAAAGTCGTATGCGCCAAAACGGTTTTTCTCGTTTAAAATCTAATCTAAAGTGTATTTTAAAAAATCCAATTACCATTTCAAAGAGTCTGTTGAAACTTATCTATGCTGAAAATTTGAAGATTTAAATCCGTTCCGTTTCTTCATAAAATGCGAATCCATGTTTTTGCAGAGCTGTCTTCAACATTTTTTTCTCTGCAGTAAAGTTTAACCGATCGTGTTTCTGTACTACAAATTTATAGCTAAAGACATGAATAATGACATATGTAAAAATCAGATCCGTATGTTTTGTAATGGCTGAGAAATATTAAGATCCATGACCCCCAAATCTTCAATGCGTCGTCTTAAAAAGGTTATCAAGACCACGCGGGCGAAGCCGCTGGCGGAAAGCTAGTTTTATATAAAAAGAAACCAACTTCAGAGCAGTATTTTAATAAATACCTATACCTATGTCACAGTTATCTACAAGCCGAAAACCGTAAATGGTAAATACGCACACACAAGTCAAGGCCAATGAATTGCCGAATCATTTTTTTTTTATTTAATCGAACTTTTTGGGAACACGAAAGCATCTAACTAGGTACTTATTTATTAAGTTAAGAGGAAAACATTTCTAATTCACACATAAATAAATACATTTTTTTTCGTTAGTGTTACATTTGGTGGGCACAGATTATATTGACTAGCTCTAATGATAAATTACATAAATATTTTTTTAAAACAAATTGACACAAATTTCCCGCTTGACGTTTTAAAAGGAAGCTTTAAAATAAACACAAAAACAAACATTTTGGCGCGCAGTATGGGAGTCAGACCACAGTGTAAAAATTGTGGTGGAAAACTGGGTGTAAATAGTTAAAACATGGAGAAGAACTGCTTGTAAAATAAACAGACTTAAGGTTTACTACAGTTCTCGCCAAACTTATTGTCCGGGTTGTAGTTGGCACGAGCAACTTTATCTTAAAAATCGGAGAAAGAAAAATATTGGATTAAAATTACTTAAAACGGCAGCCTACGACTTGAGCTTTCGTTTTTATTTATTACAATCTAATATTTTTCGTTCTCCTGTTTTTACGACCGGGTTAAAGTTAGCTTGTGCCATCTTCAACCCGGACAATAAGTTTGGCGAGAACTGTACCTCTGGATAGGCCCTAACCGCAGAAGATATAAAAAAAAGGAACATAATTTGTATGAAATTATCAGCTAAATAATTTAACTTATCAGTAAGTTGTGAGACAGGCTAAGAAATGAGAAGACGCGAGTCTTATATTGTAGGATAGCATTACATTTCAATGGCGCAGCTTCAGTTTTGAGTTGTCAAGAAGCCTATTAAGAATAAGAGAATACATCCAGGGGTTTGGTCAGCGACGAGACTTTAAATGTCATTTGATACATATTATTTTGGTTATTCCTAAGAGACACTAGGTCTCCAAATCACTTTCGGCGCTATAAGTTCAGGTTGAAAATTTATTTTTACACAAAAAATCACTAAAAGGGATTTTGACACATGCATGTTTGCAGAGTGGTCTAAAATTGCCACTTTTGAGACGACAATAAATGATTATTTCAAAATTTATCTGGAGGCGGATGATCGTGTATATTTTTGACAGATATCACGTGATCGTCCACAGTGTATATGACAGCTGAACATCCGAACCGCTGGTTGGCACAATACCAGCGCATTTTACATCGCATCATCTTATGTTTCAGAAATTTATATCCATCCAGCATGATGATGCGGGTTCCTCTGCTGGTGTAAGTAAAGATTGCTTGTCCTGTAATAGGAAATAAGATGTTTATTGTATTTACATAAGAGTCTATACCGCCTGTATTTTCTAATGGTAAGCAGAGGTATTTTAAAACACACCTAAAAGTTCCAGATAAGAGGGCCAGCTCTATATTTTTCATAAGGCCCTCAACATGTAGATAAATCACATTTTGTTTTAATTTCTAAAAGGGCCGCAAAGTCTGTCATGCCCGAAGCCCCTGGATCACCCAAATTAGGTACCTCATCTTTTGTAAGTTAAATGTTTTTAAGAATGGAGGTAAGTAAATAAAACACAGACATTAAAACTTTTATCGGATTATTCATTTCTATCATTTTCTTTTCTTTTTAAAGCGATGGGCTGGACACACTTGTGGCTGTGTTTACAATCACACATTTTATTATTATAAAATTTTCTACCAGTCGACCTTTAGGGTGATGCAGAGACAAAAATTGGTGACAAAACACATCCACATACACATACGCCCAGAACAGCAAAATCAACGGTCATACAGATCTTTTTGCTGTGCGGGTATTTAACTCACTGCCGGGGTGGCGTACTTAGAAAGTAGAAGCTACTTTCCTTTTCTACACAAGCAAATTTGTTTTTTTTCTATCTTAGGTTCACAATAGATACTAGGCTTTTTACAATACAACTTTATCAATTAAAAAGGTATGTACGCTGTTCGAATATTTTAAACAGATCGTGTACTTTAAAATGTTTAATTATCACATATGACCGACTAGCCAAGTTGCAATCTAACATTCCGATAGACAAAGGAATATAAAGAAAATGGGGAATGACATAAGCTTTCGACAAATCTGACGTTTACAACTGTCATTTCCATGCATTTTGTTTCTATTCGTTTGTCGATCCGAAAGTTAGATTACAACTTGGCTGGGACTGTAGGTCAGGCGCCCGCAGACAAGGACAAGGAACAAACGAATATATGGTAATGGCACTAACTTTCGACAAATCTGACGTTTACAACTGTCACTACCATGCATTTTGTTTCTGTCACCTGCAGACCACAAGTGTTACAGAAAATGATAACATAAAAACCTCTTCTCCTCACTATCTCAAAACTGAAGCGGCGGCGGATGATTGTGTATATTTTTGACACAATCAAATTGATTTCCTTTTGTGTATATCACAGATGTACATCCATACCGGTAATTGGAACAGTACCACCTCACTCTGTTTCCAGTTGCCTTCTGTTTCCAAAATTTGTAACCGTCCAAGTTGATGACGCGAGCTCCGCGGCCTGTCTGTATGAAGATTGGGCGTTCTGGAATTTAAAAAGTAAGCTGTTAATTCTAGAAACAATGAAAGTCGTGTAAAGGTTAGCTCAGATATCGGTATCAAAGGGATTGGTGAATTTGGTGTAGTCATAGATATGATTATCAGTACCATGATTTCAGCTGGTTAAAACGTTTCGTTTTAACTCCTATTTAGTGTCCTTTGTGCCCCACAACCTGCAGTCAAAGCGACTTCTGCGCTGCTACTGACGATGCTATCAAAGTTGCAAAGTTCTGGGCAAACCAATTTTTTTTTTTAATTAATTAACCTCTCCCGCAATTAGAATGCAACCTATGCAAAAATGTGTAGTATGCGGGTGCATATATGACCATTATTGCCATCCTTTTCGTTTCCCTACATTTTTTGCAAATTAGAGCAGGAAAAATATAGTTTTACGAATTTTTTGCACACTTGGTGTGCAAACTACATTTATTGGGTTAAAATACGTCAGAGGTGCTATGAGTTCGAAAATTGTTCATACCTCGAAAATGTGAACCCTTATAGGATCGCTTCGTTGTCACAATGTGTGTCTATCTGATTGTCAGTACCCTTCTTTTGAAGAACGCGTAAAAGTTAGAGGTTTAAATTAGTATTACTATTATAACTTAGGTCTTCAGTAAAGCTGTAAAAAACAAGCGATAGCAAAATACATACCTGCAATAAATGGCCACTGATGCCGCATATTTTAAAACTTTAAAGAATAGATGGATAGATTGTGTTAAGGTCGATATGATGGAAACGGGAGGGAATAAGGAGGTGACGGCTGACAGGGATGAATGGAAGAAAAGGATAGGCTACACCGGCCCCAAATAACTTAAGACAAGCGCAGGAAGATGAAACTGAAACTGAAATCAAAACTTATTGAGTTTTTTCTGTTGATGAAAAAACTCAAAAAGTAAATTATTAACATCATAATCTGTAGATATTATAATTAAAAAAATATTAAATGAATGATGGATTTTGGCAAAAAGCATAAGTTAAGGGAAAAATCAGTTTTTTTATAAAAACAATTTATTTCAGAAACTGTAGGCACTTTATCTTTATATAATAATTAATTTATTTAGCTACAACCAAGAGATGAACATCAATGCCTCGATATTAGGTATACAAAATTCTATAATACTCGTAATACAAACTATATAAAAATTTAAACTTAACTTTATAAATATATCTGTGGTAATTCAAATATGAATAACAACATAGCCCCCCCCCCCCTCCCCATACACTATGTAGGTTTCGATAACATAATATTGTGAATTATTTTTAATGAAGGAAAAAATCGGCGGGCGGGCAGGGTTCGAACTTGCGCCTTCTGGTTCGGTACACCAGACGCTCTGACCACTAAGCCACCGCTCGCCCTGCTCGCCAGTCGAAATCTTCCTCCACATTCTAATTTACGTCTTACGGTGACGTAGCGCCATCTATTGTGAAGATGCTTCACAACCGACACGACTAACTTTACAGCTAGTTCAATGTCGTATGATACCGCCTTACCCATCAACTATCTTTTTGTGTTTTTTAAGCATTTTCCATGCTAAGATTACAAGTTATTTTTAATGAAGGAAAAAATCGGCGGGCGGGCAGGGTTCGAACTTGCGCCTTCTGGTTCGGTACACCAGACGCTCTGACCACTAAGCCACCGCTCGCCCTGCTCGCCAGTCGAAATCTTCCTCCACATTCTAATTTACGTCTTACGGTGACGTAGCGCCATCTATTGTGAAGATGCTTCACAACCGACACGACTAACTTTACAGCTAGTTCAATGTCGTATGATACCGCCTTACCCATCAACTATCTTTTTGTGTTTTTTAAGCATTTTCCATGCTAAGATTACAAGTTATTTTTAATGAAGGAAAAAATCGGCGGGCGGGCAGGGTTCGAACTTGCGCCTTCTGGTTCGGTACACCAGACGCTCTGACCACTAAGCCACCGCTCGCCCTGCTCGCCAGTCGAAATCTTCCTCCACATTCTAATTTACGTCTTACGGTGACGTAGCGCCATCTATTGGCGCAAGTTCGAACCCTGCCCGCCCGCCGATTTTTTCCTTCATTAAAAATAACTTGTAATCTTAGCATGGAAAATGCTTAAAAAACACAAAAAGATAATATTGTGAATTTGAAAAAAAGTGGTAAGAACTCAAGTTTAAATCCATCGAGTCAAGTGTGATCCATCAAATAAGTCCACACGACAGACCAATCTATTGCTAATTCAGAAATTGATAAATGTAAATTATTATTTCTCACCTTTCATTTTGTTACTAGAAGCCAGTAGGCAAATTTTATATTTCTATATTCTCTATAAGTTCCTGTTTGACCACCTCTGGATAGCCGCTAACCGCTTCGAAAATGGAACAAAATTTTATACCGGGAACTTATCAGAACAAAATGTATGGAAATGACACAAGGTTTCGACAAATCGGGCTGTCACTAATGTCATTTACATACATTTTGTTTGTAGATTCGAAAGTCAAAATGCAACTTGTCTAGCCCCCCAGGAGGTGGTGAAATAGGGCCTTAATATTATTTCAAAAGGCACGCAATTTTATTTAAGACACTTAATTCCATATCCTTCCCTCAATTAAAGGCTCAATCTAATTTGATTTGAATTATTAATTGCCTAATCAAGTTTTATCATAATAATTAACATCCATAAACATTCTCTTCTAGTTCATAACGACGTTCCCGTATACACGCTTGGATGATTGTGTTCATTTTTTGACGTATAAATTTTATTTTCTACGGTAGTGACAGTTGCTCGGCAACGGAAAGAGCAGTGCTTTGAACACCTCCAAGTCCTTTTGGTATTTATTGTGTATTTCAGATGGTATGTGTATCCCTTGTAGCTCAGCATCACATTGCCTTTTTTTGACATTAGAAACATTAGTGAGTCGTGCCCTGAAAATATTGAGACATCACAATTACAGTATCTTGGAGTAAAAATATTCTACTACATTATCATCATATCAGCCAAAAGAGGTCCACAAAGACCATATACTGTCACAAGGACCTGTTATATGCCACCTGCATTCAACGGCTCCCAGCGACCTTCACTAGGTCGTCCGTCAATCTCGTTGGACACCGTCTAAAGCCGTTGGTGCACTACAAGGAATTTTACGGTCCGATATGGCAGGTCAAATAAAATGTATACTATGTAGTTTGTGCACTATCCGTAATTTTACCGTCCGACATTTTACTTTTCCTCATTCCGGACCGTCACTGCGTCCGCGATGATGTGGGCGCGGGGTATGCAAAAAAGCGCTTGAGCTACCCAAACTGCACCGCACCGATTTGAGAAAAGACGAACAAGTGCAGACAGACGAATAAGGCAATCATCCGTTTTTTACATGCCCGAAACGTTGAAATGTGAAATGTTTGAAAACCGTTTTTCCCCAGCGGCCAGTTTAACTATATAAACAAATTTTGAAAAAATGTGGTTGAATAGAAATTAAACGTAAACGATTTTGTTGTCGTTTATTCCAAAGCAAACAATGAGTGGTACGTAATCGCCTTATCCAATTTTAGTAATATTCAAATTCAAATTAAAATTATTTATTTCAGACATGAGTCCATAGTGTTAGTATCAACAAAGTAACTTAATAACTAGTGTTAGTAATAAGGGGTAATACATAAAATTATCAATTTGTATGGGTCTTTACCCAATGGCGCAGCAAAGGGGAGTCCCACCGATCTGAGAACACGATCAGGAGACTGTTAGTAGCGGTGCGAAGCCGGCCGAGGCTGGAGGCGGTCCTCTTTCTTATTATGGCGTAAAAATCGTCTGTGTGCGCCTCCGCAAACATACTGGACGCACTACAACGCCACGACAGCCCCAACAGGATCCTAAACGCGTTATTATATTGGACACGCAGATCGCTGTATGTCCTCTGCGTGAAACTGGTCCAAAGACTGCACGTGTAAAAAGACTGGCAGAAAGCTTTAAAAAGAGTGATTTTAACTGGATGTGTACAACGTGCAAATCTTCGAACCAGCATGTTGCATCGAACAGCCAGCGACCTGCGCTCCCTCTATATCCATATTGTCCTTAAGATTATCAGTGACTCAATGACCCAAGTACTTAAACTTAGTCACCCATGCTAAAGGACAGCAGGTGCCACAGAGTAATAGCTTAAATAATTTTAGTATCTCAAGCTCCGGTCATCTAAGCTATTTTCCAAGCTTTTGATTTCGGTGGATGGTTGTGTTCATAGTCAGCAAATACTATTTCGTCATTATATAAATGTATTCTGGCTCTACATTTGGTTTTTCTTCGGTGCGTGGAACAGCGCCACCAACTCTTGCCAGTATAATCTCGATTCCGACAATCTTCGTAGTAAGTGAAGCCAGATTTTAAAAGTAACTTTTTTTTTCTGTGGGATAACACGTACACAAATCCTGCAAATAAGATTTACTTATAGTAAAATTGATTAAATATTTTAAAGAATCTCTTCTAGGAATTTTGTTTTTTATATGTTTATTATCGAAATGAAATAAATCCTAATATCTATTGAAAAATAAAGGGGGTCTTTATTAGAGCAACAGAAGCCTTAAGCAAGTTTATAAAATAAATAAATATCTTTGGACATTTTAGACAGCACCATCTAGTCCCAAATTAAGCAGAGCTTGTACTATGGGTACTAGACAATGGATATAATAATTATATACCTTTTGTATATTTTATTAGAAGATAAGTTAAAAATGGAACAAAATGTGTATGATATTGTCTGCCAAGTACAGTGGTGAATCAGGCTTTTGATATGGAACAATTTGTCGTAAATAAAACATATTGATTCAATTTATTATATTTGTCATGTTAGTTCACTGATAACATATTACAATATAAACCTGAGCTTACTGGCCATCTTTGGGTGCAGAGCAGTACAATACTGTCTGTCCATTCAGGGACAACATGCGCGATGATAAGTCTTCATTTGATATTCTCTGTATGTATTTGTTGTGTACACTTGCCAAGTGTGTCAACAACCCTGACGTAGACCCACCCACACATCTTATAACTTTGCGACATATCGCTCCTTGAATACAAAAGGGCCACAATTAAAAAAAATATGAAAATCGTTTTATTGCATAAATGACACCTGAACCGACTATATTTTATAGTGAAAAAAAAACTCCCATCATTTTTGCTTATATTATGGCTGCACTGACTTACCGCCATTTGTGCATTAGCTCACTTTGAGAGGTAATGTCAGTGCAAAACCGCCATTTTGTCACTTGCGCCCGGAGATTCAACGCAAACGCACGTCGGTTGCGTGAAAAAGTGCCACAATCCAAAATACGTCTGTTTTGGATTCAAAATTTCAGGTAAGTGTGATATATTTTACAATACAAAAGTGCCATATTTTTGAAAACGTCCGTTTTGCATTCTAACATTAGTATTTGTAACCATATTTTGTAATACAAAAGTGCCATATTTTTGAAAACGTCCGTTTTGCATTCTAACATTAGTATTTGTAACCATATTTTGTAAAACAAAAGTGCCATATTTTTGAAAACGTCCGTTTTGCATTCTAACATTAGTATTTGTTATTATATTTTGTAATACAAAATTGCCATATTTGAAATGCGTACTTTTTGTAATCCAATATTAGTTAAGTATAATTATATTTTATAATACAACAGTAGCATATTTTGAAATACGTCCCGTTTGCATTAAATTATAGTGGAATAAATAATTATTTTTAGCGTGCTAGAATGGGAAGGGCAGAAATATGGCCGTTTTGCATGATAATAATTTTGGTTTTCGTTACAATTTTAAAAATAAAAATTACCATTTTGATGTTAATTTTGTTCTATTCTTATTACTTCAGTGATTTTTAACTTAAAAATTATACAAATGTATTTATTTGTTTGTAAGTTAATAATATAAACTATATTGAAGCCCTGTCCCTGTAGCTTTCGTCACTAATTTAAAGTTTTTTAAATAATATCAGTGAGTGTTTATAGGGACCTATAATAATATAGGTAGATATTCGTAAATGTTGAAAAATATGTGATTAAGATGCATTGCCCCATATTTTTTGAATTTGAATGTTAAATATGAGGTGGTAGCTTAAATTTGTTAAATATAATTAAGGTGTTATTCCTGGCAAATTAGTATTGAAAATGTCATATTAAGAATTGTTATGTATTTGATTGTGTGTATGTTTTAGTGTATGTATGTATTGTGTGAATGTACTAAGGACTGTATAATATATTATGTACAGAATTGTGTGTATTTTAGTTATAAAACGTTAAAGATGTTTTTTTTACAGATTGACAAAATGAATAGAGCACGAAAAATTTTGAATCTGGTAACCTCCGTTCAAGAATCGGAAAAAGTTCAAGCATTACCTGGCCACAATAATAATGTGAAAATAAAACTTTCTTTAATACTCCAGCTGCACTCAGTCTACCCGTCACGTTACCCATTGATTCTTCAGATACAAATTCTATAGCAGACAGTCAACCTGACCTTAACCTATCAATATTAGAGGATGAAGACAGTAAAGTAAGCTGTGTAACGAATACCAAAGACACAAATAGGCCAAAAATAGTTGTTGAAGAGAGTGACTCGAGTAGCAGTTCAAGCGATAGAGGATTCCGAAGGAGATATAATACAGTCAAAAGTAATTGCCAAACCATTTTGTATTTCACCCCAACCGTAATTTTGTATGTAATGTATAATGTAATTTTAATAATAGATACCTAATTGTGATAATATTTAGAATAGTTAAAATTAACTATTCTAAATATTATTTGTGTTTAAAACTGTGATTTTGTAAGACTACTTAGATTGTTATTGTGCAATAGTATTATTACATATAAGTTATTGCTACTGAATTATGTGCCTTTATCTCTTGTTTTTTCTATTATACTTACAAATATAATTGTTTTATAGAGATGTTTAATTTTACTGAATAATAGTTACGTACAAAGTTGATCTCATTTATATTACTTAATAATAAGTTAAGATTTTTTAGTTTAGATTTTTTAATACAATGTTTTCCTGGTGTCCATTCACTTATGTTTTTACCTAGTAATAAGATTAAACTTTTTGATACGGTTTTTTACCAAAAAGGTACAATAAACCATTTTTATTTGTAAAACTGTGTTTAATTTTTGACATATTTTTTTTAATATTGGTTCAAATTTTGAATGCAAAAGGGACTTTTATGCTTTTTTTTCTTAATAGGTAACAGCTATTACAAATGTTATATTGTAGATAGATAGAGCTAAAAAATACGCATCTAATGATGTATTAACATCTTATATTTAATTAATAAATATATGAAATATTATAAAAAAATAGTTTCAAAAATTTGTTGACTGTCCTGTAAAATTTATGGATTTCGATTTGTGTCCCTTTTGTATTCAAGGAGCGATATTTTGCATTTTGCGCGAATTTTATCTTTGCTCCTAAGAAAATGTTTCCAAGCCAATTAATATTTCTTCTTTTTACGAACACTAACTACATTTGAAAACTCTGTATCAGACTCCAAATCGTACTCTATATGAGACTCCGAATCTACAAAAAATATATACATAATTTGTTAGAATTGTGTACGAGTTACGTACAGCCAGTTTTCATTGCTGACAATGCGACCTACTTCTATGTGGCCGATACTTAAAATAACTAAATAAAGAGTTAGTTGACAAATCGTAACCATCACGGGGGGCTAGACAAGTTGCATTTTGACATTCGAATCGACAAACAAAATGTATGGAAATGACATTAGTGACGGCCCGATTTGGCGAAAGGTTGTGTCATTTCCATACATTTTGTTTGTCGATTCGAATGTCAAAATGCAACTTGTCTAGCCCCCACGAGCGCCACGGATTGGCATCCAACTTTTACTTACTTTGTGACGTTTCATAATAAACTTTATTATACTAGTTCTGAACTTGTGGTTTGCGTCAACTCACCCAAAACTATACCCAACTAATGAACTAATAACTACTAAACGACGTTCTGATCCATACAAATTGTGCAGAGCATTACTATCCTGCTGTCCTTATACTTATTTACCTACTTGGGGTCGGCGCAGTTTGTATGTTTCTTCCATACCATCTGTATCACAGTCCCTCTATCTTCTCTTTGGTCTCCTTCTACTTCATTTCTGTTCACTTCTATGCATCATATGCACGAAAATTACACATGAATCAGATTTTAAGTTAGAACAACACAACTTAGATGAACAGCTTCAAACTTTGTGTATTTTGATACACAGACAAATACCTAAACAAATTGGGTTTTGATTATGGTTTAATAATAATTTATATAAATAATAATTTTTGTTTTTAGTTATTTTAATTAAGAAAAAATTTACTGGCGGTCGGGATTCGGATTAAAATAGCTGGTAATTTTAGTATTGAAAATGCATAAAAAATACAAAAAGATAATTTTGTTTTTGTATGTATGACACGAACGAGGAAGCCAAAGGAAATATGCAAGAGCTGTAGCAAGTGTGCAATTAACTCAGGTAGGCTGCTGCAAACACAACCTGCCAAAATGGGGAATTTTAGATCCGTCAGCCAGCCAGTGCGAGTACGGTGCACAGAGGAGTATGCTCCACTTACTAGAGTGTCCTCACAGTGTCAGAACCTGTACTTTTGAGAACTTAGTCAACGCAACTGATGCCGCAATAAACGGCTGCCTACTGGACTCAAATAATATAAATTTTAAAAAGAAAGATTAGAAAAGACGAAGAAGCAAATGGCGGTCTCTATTTTATGCCTACCCCTGTGGGAAAAGGCGACCTTTACTAGGTCGTCCGTCAATCTCGTTGGACGCCGTCTAAAGGCGTTGGTGCACTACAAGGAATTTTACGGTCCGATATGGCAGGTCAAATAAAATGTATACTATGTAGTTTGTGCACTATCCGTAATTTTACCGTCCGACATTTTACTTTTCCCCATTCCGGACCGTCACTGCGTCCGCGATGATGTGGGCGCAATATAGCAAAAAAGCGCTTGAGCTACCCAAACTGCACCGCACCGATTTGAGAAAAGACGAACAAGTGCATAAACCAATCATCCGTTTTTTTCATGCCCGAAACGTTGAAATGTGAAATGTTTGAAAACCGTTTTTCCCCAGCGGCCAGTTTAACTATATAAACAAATTTTGAAAAAATGTGGTTGAATAGAAATTAAACGTAAACGATTTTGTTGTCGTTTATTCCAAAGCAAACAATGAGTGGTACGTAATCGCCTTATCCAATTTTAGTAATAGCTTAAATAATTTTAGTATCTCAAGCTCCGGTCATCTAAGCTATTTTCCAAGCTTTTGATTTCGGTGGATGGTTGTGTTCATAGTCAGCAAATACTATTTTGTCATTATATATATGTATTCTGGCTCTACATTTGGTTTTTCTTCGGTGCGTGGAACAGCGCCACCATCTCTTGGCAGTATAATCTCGATTCCGACAATCTTCGTAGTAAGTGAAGCCAGATTTTAAAAGTAACGTTTTATTTTTTTGGGATAACACGTACACAAATCCTGCAAATAAGATTTACTTATAGTAAAATTGATTAAATATTTTAAAGGATCTCTTCTAGGAATTTTGTTTTTTATATGTTTATTATCGAAATGAAATAAATCCTAATATCTATTGAAAAATAAAGGGGGTCTTTATTAGAGCAATAGAAGCCTTAAGCAAGTTTATAAAATAAATACATTTCTTTGGACATTTTAGACAGCACCATCTAGTCCCAAATTAAGCAGAGCTTGTACTATGGGTACTAGACAATGGATATAATAATTATATACCTTTTGTATATATATATATATTATGTATATATAGCTATTAGAAGATAAGTTAAAAATGGAACAAAATGTGTATGTTGTGTATATTGTCTGCCAAGTACACTGGTGAAACAGGCCTTAAGATATGGAAAAATTTGTCGTAAATAAAACATATTGATTCAAGTAAATTTGTATTATATTTATCATGTTAGTTCACAGGTAACATAATTATTACAATATAAACCTGAACTTACTGGCCATCTTTGGGTGCAGAGCAGTACAGTACCGTCTGTCCGTTCAGGGACAACAGGCGCGATGATAAGTTTTCATTTGATATTCTCTGTATATATTTGTTGTGTACACTTGCCAAGTGGGTCAACAACCCTGACGTAGACCCACCCACACATCTTATAACTTTGCGACATATTTTGCATTTTGCGCGATTTTTATCCTTGCTCCTAAGAAAATGTTTCCAAGCCAATGAATATTTCTTCTTTTTACGAACATTAACTACATTTGAAAACTCCGTATCGGACTCCAAATCGTACTCTATATGAGACTCCGAATCTATAAAAAATATACATAATTTGTTAGAATTGTGTACAAGTTACGTACTGCCAGTTTACATTGCTGACAATGCGACCTACTGTGGCCGATACTTAAAATAACTAAATAAAGAGTTAGTTGACAAATCGTAACCATCACGGGGTGCTAGACAACTTGCATTTTGACATTCGAATCGATAAACAAAATGTATGGAAATGACATTAGTGACGGCCCGATTTGTCGAAAGGTTGTGTCATTTCCATACATTTTGTTTGTCGATTCGAATGTCAAAATGCAACTTGTCTAGCCCCCACGAGCCACGAGAAAGTTAGATGCCAATCCGTGGCGGATTGGCATCTAACTTTTACCTACTTACTTTGTGACGTTTCGTCATAAACTTTATTATACTAGTACTGAATTTGTGGTTTGCGTCAACTCACCCAACTTACGAACTAACAACTACTAAAAGACGTTCTGATCCATACAAATTGTACAGAGCATTACTATCCTGCTGTCCTTATACTTATTTACCTACTTGGGGTCGGCGCAGTTTGTATTTTTCTTCCATACTGGCATCTCTCACACAGTCCCTCTATCTTCTCTTTGGTCTCCTTTTACTTCATTTTCACTTCTATGCATCATATGCACGAAAATTACACATGAATCAGATTTTAAGTTAGAACAACACAACTTAGATGAACAGTACTGATTTCTGACACTTACGCGAATACTAGACATTGAAATAAAACTACTTTTTACGGATTTTATCGCGTTATATTGATATTATTTTAATCCCGACGTTTCGGACCCTTTACAGCGTCCATGGTCACGGGTGACTTAGGTGGTAGGCGTCTTGACGTTTCAATTACTAACAGCTACCCTACATTTTTGTTAATTGATGAACGAACGTGCCACAGTCGAGCGCTTACCTGCAGTACTACAATATGTGAGAGGAGTCACTGACAAGATTGGCTACATCTTGAAGCGGGCTTCAATTAAAACTTACTTCAAGCCGCTGAAGAAGATCAGTCAGTTTTTACCACCTGTAAAGTGTCATATACCTCTACAAGATGCGGGAGTATACAAGCTTGATTGTGACTGTGGTCTCTCTTACATAGGCCAAACTAAACGAAGCATAGGGACCCGCGTAAAAGAACACATCGCTGATGTCAAACACCGCCGTTCCGGAAAGTCTGCAATTTGTGAACACACCCTTGACAAGGCCCGCCATTACATCAGATTTGATCAACCACAAGTCCTCGCAAAAGAAAACCGATTCCTACCCAGGATGATTCGTGAGGCCATTGAAATTAAAAAACATCCAAATTTCAATAGAGAAGATGGCTGGGTCTTACCACCTGCTTGGAACCCTATTATAGATTCGATTAAATCTAAATCCAAGCCTAAAAATGCAAGACCGAAGGATACGGTGAGCTCGTTCTGCGTGAATCGGATTGCCAACAATTAACAAAAATGTAGGGTAGCTGTTAGTAATTGAAACGTCAAGACGCCTACCACCTAAGTCACCCGTGACCATGGACGCTGTAAAGGGTCCGAAACGTCGGGATTAAAATAATATCAATATAACGCGATAAAATCCGTAAAAAGTAGTTTTATTTCAATGTCTAGTATTCGCGTAAGTGTCAGAAATCAGTATGTTAGCCAGTACGGACTGCTTATTGCTAATAAAATACGCCGGTTGGAGGATCTCAAGACTAAGCGTGCAAGATTTACAACATCCTTAAATTTCTTGAAGAGATGCAGAGACACCAGCATCATTCCTACGTGTGCAAAAATATCTCCTAGAAATGACATACGAGGAAGCGCTAAGATCTTTTACCAGGCAAGCAAAAAGTTATTACAACAGCTAATTCAAAACACGCGATCCGATTTACATTATATTAACTTAGATATCGAGAATTCATCCAGGGAATTACAAATAGATCTATCTACATTTGATTTTAATAATTGCATGAAAATATTAGATGAGCGTGAGTCATCAAAGTATAATGAATGCAAGCATAGACAAATAACTAAATTCCATAAACTAACATCAAAATCAAATGTCAATGTCACTAAAGAAAACGGAACGCATCTGTCAACTGAGAACCAATCACGCGCAGTTGTCAATCTATCAAAACATAACCTGGATGAAAATACGGTTCAAGTGTTAGAAAAAGGCCTAAATTTCGCAATAACACCTCGAAAAATACCGGTGGAAAACATAATTTGCAATGTGGAAGAGTGCCTGCGTAATAATAATGTAAATAAACAAGATTCGGAGGCCATACGTCAGGACATATCGTCGGTGTTACGTCGTAGCAAACCGCCCAAACTAAATCTGACCAAAAATCAATTACATTCGCTAAAAAACCTTCGCGACAGGCCGGAATTAACTATTCTACGTGCAGATAAAGGCAATGCCACGGTGGTAATGGATACGTCAGATTACAATGACAAAATACAAGAGCTTTTATCGGATGTAAGTACATACAAACTAGTGAAGACCGATCCGACAACAAAAACACTAAAATTAACTAGTGATTTGATCAAAAAGCACTCCGACACATTGAAACTCGACGTAAAATACCTAATTCCTAGTTGTGCAAAACCACCAAAATTGTATGGGCTACCTAAGATACACAAACCCAATGCTCCGCTGCGACCAATAGTAAGCCAAATCGACTCCCCAACCTACAGATTGGCACAATGTCTAGGTAAAGTACTCTCACCACTAAGAGGAAATACAGCAGCATATGTGAAGGACTCATACCATTTTGTCAGTGAAATTAAACACCTACAACTCACTGATGATGAAACTATGGTCAGTTTTGATGTTCAGTCATTATTTACATGCTTACCTGTGGAAGACTGCATCAGAATTGTGTCTAAGAAATTATTAGAGAACAACATGCCTATTGAGTATGCTGAACTACTAAAACATTGCCTAACATCGGGCTATCTGTTGTGGAACAATCAATTCTACACGCAAGTAGATGGAGTAGCAATGGGCTCTCCTGTATCTCCCATAATTGCTGATATCTTCATGGAAGATTTTGAGGAGATGGCCCTACAATCTGCTCCTGTAACACCAAAGTTCTACAAGCGGTACGTAGATGATACTTTCACTATACTACCATCTAACAAAGTGACAGCATTCCTAGACCATCTCAACTCCTTACATTCTAAAATTCAATTTACTATGGAGTCGGAGGCAAATAACTCTTTAGCTTTCTTAGATGTTTTGGTTATTCGTAATCATAATAACACCTTGAGTCACACTGTGTATCGAAAGAAAACCCATACAGACAAATACCTAAATGGTGAATCACACCACCACCCAACACAGTTATCTACCGTCGGTAAATCATTGTTTCAGAGAGCACGTGGGATCTGTGACGAGCAACACCTGGCTGCAGAGCTTCAACATGTCAAGCAAGTACTGCACGACAACAAGCTCCGAATACCGCGCCTTCGTCACAGAAACCGCGTGAAACGTGCCACAGTCGAGCGCTTACCTGCAGTACTACCATATGTGAGAGGAGTCACTGACAAGATTGGCTACATCTTGAAGCGGGCTTCAATTAAAACTTACTTCAAGCCGCTGAAGAAGATCAGTCAGTTTTTACCACCTGTAAAGTGTCATATACCTCTACAAGATGCGGGAGTATACAAGCTTGATTGTGACTGTGGTCTCTCTTACATAGGCCAAACTAAACGAAGCATAGGGACCCGCATAAAAGAACACATCGCTGATGTCAAACACCGCCGTTCCGGAAAGTCTGCAATTTGTGAACGCACCCTTGACAAGGCCCGCCATTACATCAGATTTGATCAACCACAAGTCCTCGCAAAAGAAAACCGATTCCTACCCAGGATGATTCGTGAGGCCATTGAAATTAAAAAACATCCAAATTTCAATAGAGAAGATGGCTGGGTCTTACCACCTGCTTGGAACCCTATTATAGATTCGATTAAATCTAAATCCAAGCCTAAAAATGCAAGACCGAAGGATACGGTGAGCTCGTTCTGCGGGAATCGGATTGCCAACAATTAACAAAAATGTAGGGTAGCTGTTAGTAATTGAAACGTCAAGACGCCTACCACCTAAGTCACCCGTGACCATGGACGCTGTAAAGGGTCCGAAACGTCGGGATTAAAATAATATCAATATAACGCGATAAAATCCGTAAAAAGTAGTTTTATTTCAATTAGATGAACAGCTTCAAACTTTGTGTATTTTGATACACAGACAAATACCTAAACAAATTGGGTTTTGATTATGGTTTAATAATAATTTATATAAATAATAATTTTTGTTTTTAGTTATTTTAATTAAGAAAAAATTTACTGGCGGTCGGGATTCGGATTAAAATAGCTGGTAATTTTAGTATTGAAAATGCATAAAAAATACAAAAAGATAATTTTGTTTTTGTATGTATGACACGAACGAGGAAGCCAAAGGAAATATGCAAGAGCTGTAGCAAGTGTGCAATTAACTCAGGTAGGCTGCTGCAAACACAACCTGCCAAAATGGGGAATTTTAGATCCGTCAGCCAGCCAGTGCGAGTACGGTGCACAGAGGAGTATGCTCCACTTACTAGAGTGTCCTCACAGTGTCAGAACCTGTACTTTTGAGAACTTAGTCAACGCAACTGATGCCGCAATAAACGGCTGCCTACTGGACTCAAATAATATAAATTTTAAAAAGAAAGATTAGAAAAGACGAATAAGCAAATGGCGGTCTCTATTTTATGCCTACCCCTGTGGGAAAAGGCGACCTTTACTAGGTCGTCCGTCAATCTCGTTGGACGCCGTCTAAAGGCGTTGGTGCACTACAAGGAATTTTACGGTCCGATATGGCAGGTCAAATAAAATGTATACTATGTAGTTTGTGCACTATCCGTAATTTTACCGTCCGACATTTTACTTTTCCCCATTCCGGACCGTCACTGCGTCCGCGATGATGTGGGCGCAATATAGCAAAAAAGCGCTTGAGCTACCCAAACTGCACCGCACCGATTTGAGAAAAGACGAACAAGTGCATAAGCCAATCATCCGTTTTTTTCATGCCCGAAACGTTGAAATGTGAAATGTTTGAAAACCGTTTTTCCCCAGCGGCCAGTTTAACTATATAAACAAATTTTGAAAAAATGTGGTTGAATAGAAATTAAACGTAAACGATTTTGTTGTCGTTTATTCCAAAGCAAACAATGAGTGGTACGTAATCGCCTTATCCAATTTTAGTAATAGCTTAAATAATTTTAGTATCTCAAGCTCCGGTCATCTAAGCTATTTTCCAAGCTTTTGATTTCGGTGGATGGTTGTGTTCATAGTCAGCAAATACTATTTCGTCATTATATATATGTATTCTGGCTCTACATTTGGTTTTTCTTCGGTGCGTGGAACAGCGCCACCAACTCTTGCCAGTATAATCTCGATTCCGACAATCTTCGTAGTAAGTGAAGCCAGATTTTAAAAGTAACTTTTTTTTTCTGCGGGATAACACGTACACAAATCCTGCAAATAAGATTTACTTATAGTAAAATTGATTAAATATTTTAAAGGATCTCTTCTAGGAATTTTGTTTTTTATATGTTTATTATCGAAATGAAATAAATCCTAATATCTATTGAAAAATAAAGGGGGTCTTTATTAGAGCAATAGAAGCCTTAAGCAAGTTTATAAAATAAATACATTTCTTTGGACATTTTACACAGTACCATCTAGTCCCAAATTAAGCAGAGCTTGTACTATGGGTACTAGACAATGGATATAATAATTATATACCTTTTGTATATATATATATATATTATGTATATATAGTTATTAGAAGATAAGTTAAAAATGGAACAAAATGTGTATGTTGTGTATATTGTCTGCCAAGTACACTGGTGAAACAGGCCTTAAGATATGGAAAAATTTGTCGTAAATAAAACATATAGATTCAAGTAAATTTGTATTATATTTATCATGTTAGTTCACAGGTAACATAATTATTACAATATAAACCTGAACTTACTGGCCATCTTTGGGTGCAGAGCAGTACAGTACCGTCTGTCCGTTCAGGGACAACAGGCGCGATGATAAGTTTTCATTTGATATTCTCTGTATATATTTGTTGTGTACACTTGCCAAGTGGGTCAACAACCCTGACGTAGACCCACCCACACATCTTATAACTTTGCGACATATTTTGCATTTTGCGCGATTTTTATCCTTGCTCCTAAGAAAATGTTTCCAAGCCAATGAATATTTCTTCTTTTTACGAACATTAACTACATTTGAAAACTCCGTATCGGACTCCAAATCGTACTCTATATGAGACTCCGAATCTATAAAAATATACACAATTTGTTAGAATTGTGTACAAGTTACGTACTGCCAGTTTACATTGCTGACAATGCGACCTACTGTGGCCGATACTTAAAATAACTAAATAAAGAGTTAGTTGACAAATCGTAACCATCACGGGGTGCTAGACAACTTGCATTTTGACATTCGAATCGATAAACAAAATGTATGGAAATGACATTAGTGACGGCCCGATTTGTCGAAAGGTTGTGTCATTTCCATACATTTTGTTTGTCGATTCGAATGTCAAAATGCAACTTGTCTAGCCCCCACGAGCGCCACGGATTGGCATCTAACTTTTACCTACTTACTTTGTGACGTTTCGTCATAAACTTTATTATACTAGTACTGAATTTGTGGTTTGCGTCAACTCACCCAACTTACGAACTAACAACTACTAAAAGACGTTCTGATCCATACAAATTGTACAGAGCATTACTATCCTGCTGTCCTTATACTTATTTACCTACTTGGGGTCGGCGCAGTTTGTATTTTTCTTCCATACTGGCATCTCTCACACAGTCCCTCTATCTTCTCTTTGGTCTCCTTTTACTTCATTTTCACTTCTATGCATCATATGCACGAAAATTACACATGAATCAGATTTTAAGTTAGAACAATACAACTTAGAAGAACAGCTGCAAATTTTGTGCAGTAGTTTCGTTATAGTGCACCTGCAAATATTTTGATACACAGATAAATAAACAAATTGGGTTTTGATTATGGTTTAATAATAATTTATATAAATAATCATTTTTGTTTTTAGTTAATAATATATCCTGGGACATTTTTTACACAGCACCATCTAGTCCCAAACTAAGCAGAACTTGTGCTATGAGTACTAGACAATGGATATAATACTTATACATATATTTTTTTGTAAATACATACGTATAATACATAAGAAACACCCAGACAAACACAAATACTTATATTCATCACATAAATATTTGTGTCCTGTGAGAATCGAACCCACGACCCTGTGATCAGCAGTCCGGTACTCGAACCACAGACGTCGTCAAATATAAAATTTATATTGATACGAAAAACGAAGAAGCAATTGGCGGTCTCTTGTTTCTGCCTACCTCTGTGGGAAAAGGCGAGAGTGTATGTATGTATAAATAGTTTTAAAATATATTTTTTAAGGTTAGTTAAATATAATTCGTGTAATAGATTAAAACGCAAGATCATACCCATCAAAATATATTACCAATCGTAAACAAAATTAGTTAAAGTATAACTTTTAGGGCCTGTTACACAGCTTACGGATAAGTTCCCGTTAAATTATCTGGCAAATAATTGAAAATATCATTTTGTTTATTTTTTTAATTTATTCGCTAGTTAGTGGCTATCCAGAGCTGGTGAAATAGTCCCTTAAGAAAATAAAATATCTCACGAGAAAAATTACATTGAAACCTTCCTCTTTATATCGATGTCTTTTTAACCCCCGACGCAAAAACGACGGGGTGTTATAAGTTTGACGTGTCTGTGTGTGTGTGTCTGCCTGTGGCATCGTAGCTCCCGAACGGATGGACCGATTTTGATTTTGTTTTTTTTTTTATTGAAAGGTGAATTAGTCGGGAGTGTTCTTAGCTATGTTTGATGAAAATCGGTCCAAGACGGCCGCCACTACAAAATAGCGAATTACATATTTTTTCACAACTCCCTAAATATGGGTATCAAATAAAAGGGCTTAACTAGGAGAATACTATACACTATGATAAATTTCAAATCCAAGATGGCCGCCACCACAAATGACATTTCGTGTCGGGGGTTTTCTAAATTTTTAATTTAGGTTAGGTTATAATTACATTTCTTATCCCTTTTTCTTTGATTTTCTGTATTATCGTATATGAATAACCAAATGTAACTTAAAATTATACATAAGTTTTACACTTTTTTTATTATTTTTATTAGCCATTGCTGTCCCACTGCTGGGCAAAGGCCTCCCCCAGGACTTTCCATACACTCTTAACTCGTGCCGCCTCAAACCAGTCCTCGCGGTATGCGTCTAGATCGTCCCGCCACCTCTTTCTAGGCTGGCCTCGGCGGCGCTTACTATCTACAGGCACCCACTGTGTGGGTGGACTTTTGCCCAGCGGTCGCTGGGCAAGAGTCTCCACACAGTGGGTGCCTGTTTTACATAGAGTTTTACAAGTTTTACATAGAGACTAAAATTATAATAAAATAAACAATATAATCCAATGACAAATAGACATTTTTATTAAAAAAATAAATTTAGGACTTTTTTGACATTTTCTTCTCGAAATAAATCTGTAGAAACCCTTTTTCTTTTTGCATATGGGGCAAGTGTTTCTTACATTCCAAGTGTTTGCGCAGCCCCGAGGTCGTACCGCCGTCACATCGAAGCACTTTGCTACATATTTTGCATTTTGCGCGATTTTTGTCATTGCTCCTAAGAAAATGGTTCCAAACGAACGAGACCTTCCTATTACGAACGTGAATGACGTTTGAAAACTCCTCATCAGAGCAGCTATCAGAATCTGTAAACAACGAAATTCGTTTACCGTGTTAATATACCTTTAATAAACAGTATATGATCTGGGAACCATGCAGCATATACATATCCGTTTGTAGTTCTAGAATTTTTCAAAGAATAAGGTTATGGTTTTCCAGTTACATATTTTGAAGACTCGGAACTATCAAATACTTACGAACTAAAATAAAAATAACTCCAATTTCATATAGAGAAATGTGGTTCGTTTCGACATAAATCTCCCTCCATAATTTGTTTGGCATAATTATTGTAAAGTTAAGCTTTTCATTGTTGTGATAATTTATTAATTCCACAAAAAAAGGAAATAAAATTAGTAACAAAGAAATATCAAAATTATTTATTTTATCCAAAAAAAATCAACTTATTTAATATTATTCCTTCCTTTATTCGTTTCAAAACATATTCAGTACATTTTTGTATATTTTTATAAAAAACATATAAGAAAGAAACATAATATATTCAACTCAATTATAAAAACATTTAAAATTATAAAACATAGTTGCCCACCGGTATTGGGAACAGAGTCCAAGCTACCGGTGGTCAGGGCTCCAGGGAGAGGAAGCTCCTAACAATACGTGCCGTATATAGGAATATCGCTTTCAGTATCAACCCCTTGATCCAGCCAGTCAACGATAACCTCCTTAGATATTGGTCGAGATTCTTGGCTATTAAACTTGGCAGACACAACGATCGGAACAATCAAATCGCTGAATTCACCTCCCACATGCCGACAATTTACATAGCTTCACGCCTGTTTCCCATAGGGGTAGGCAGAGACTATAGATTTCCACTTGCTACGATCCTGGCACACCACTTTCGCTTCGTCTATGTTCATTAACCTCTCCATGCATGCTCGTCGGTTTAGGGTGCCTCGCCTTTTTTGCGAACGTCCGCCATCTGGTTGTGCTACGTTCGCCGAGGTCGGCCCCTTCCAACTCTTCCATTCGTACTCGCCATATATACTTGTCATATACGCCATATATGCCGACAATCTCTCGTGCTAAATCAAAATACTTTATTTCGTTAAAGTATTTTATTTCATTCTAATATTATTTATTATTCATATAAAACACTTACAAATAAATCAGTACCCCACAAAACTGTGTTATCAGTTTGACTGTGGGGATCTGGAGTCCCCATACAATAACAGTATATTATTTACTTTTTATCTACCTAAGTACTTTGCATATTACGATTCTTTTTTAATATTATTTGACAACATATTTTTATCCATTTTATGTTTTGCTTTTAAATGAGTACGCATCCCTGAGGTTGCACCGTATTTGCATTTTATGATTTTGTCACATAGTTCGCATACCGCCAAATTTCCGTCTCCGGTCTTAAAAAAATATTTCCAGACTTCCGAAACAGCTTTTCTTTTACGCGTGGTATTAAAACACTCCAATACATTATCTGTAAACAAAAGAAAAGCCAAATGTTTAACAATATTTTGAGTAGAAGTCAATGTTTTTAGCCTTTTTTGGAAAATCCTCATGGATCAGGGAAAGCGGCAGGGTTTAACCTCGTACTAAATGAAAGTCGCACTTGCCTTCTCTAGACCTACTTAGATTTATTTATTGTAGTAATGTAATTAATTATTACCTAGATTAAAACTAAAAAAACAACAGGAAAAGAAAATTATTTTATCTTAAATGCATCCCAAATTATTATCTAACGATTCTTCTTTGATAACATTTTTTTATCCATTTTATGTTTTGATACTAAATGGTTACGCATCCCAGTGGTTGTACCAAAGCCGCATTTTATTACTTTTGTACATATTTTGCATATTGCAAATTGTCTGTCTTCGCTCCTAAGAAAATATTTCCAGGCCAACGAAACAGTTTCTCTTCCACCGATAGTAATGGAGGAAACCGTTACAATTTCTGTAAATAACACAAAAAATAATTAGCAATATTTTGAGTATGTGTAATAATATATGTGTAATCAATGCTTTTAGCCTTTTTTAAGATACGGAAAATCTTCGTGGATTGGGAGAAGAGACAAGTTATGTCAGATCGACTAAAATCTGCACTTGCCTTATCTTGGCCTAAGGACTCACATTTTATGTACAGTCACAGAATGAATAAGGTTCATCACCTTAGTGTCGGTTTTCGCTTGCACTAGTACTGCAAGAGTCAATTATGCCAACATACCAGTGCAAGAAACAGTGCTACTAACATTAAAATATATATGACGTTTGCTATCGAATAAGGTTATGCTTGTTTTTTCAATTCCAGCAATGCACTGTTACAAAATGTATTAAAACAACAATAAAATGATAACTATAAAATAACAAGCAAAAGTTAATGAAAACTAGGAATAATTTTATTGACATTTATTTTTAATAACGGATATAACCACCATTAGCTTCAATCACACATTGTAGCTTATTTCTCATGGAACCCACTAGACGAGTAAAAATAGTTCGAGTTTGGTAGAGTTAATTGAAAAATCACTGTTTGTTTCAAATTCAAAATTAAATTTCCGCCACTTTGCCACTTCACATAAAATTGACGATATCGTAGTGAGTTTAGGACCATCTTTCTTATATTTAAAAATATGGTATGGTAAAACACTCAAAAAGGTAGCAAAAATAATTATAAAATGGTTACAAATAGTCTCAAAAAAAATACAAAAGAGTCCATTTTAATCCGCAAAAATGTGTCATGAAGAATAAATACTACTTGTTGTTTTTTAGTTTTAATCTGGAAATAATAATTACATTACAGTCAAAAGGTCATTACTAAACAAAACTAAAAAACCATAATTAGTAACAAAAAATAAAAAATAATTATTTATTTTATCCTAAACTAGATGTTCCGGCAGACCTTGTTCTGGCCTATTTCTCTTTCTTCGTATTTTTTACGTTTTTCTCTCCATAAGAGCCTTGCTCAGACTACATCGAACACAACAAAAAAGAAATCGGCCAAATCGGTTTAGCCGTTCTCGAGTTTTGCGCTTAGCAATACATTTAGTGATTCATTTTTATTTATATAAATGCATAGGTAGATATTTTATGTCACGATTCTTCTTTGACAACATTTCTTTATCCATTTTATGTTTTGCTACTAAATGATTGCGCATCCCCGAGGTTGTACCAAAGGGGCATCTTATTACTTGGTTACAAAGTTTGCATATCGCCAATTGACTCTTCTCGCTTCTAAGAAAATATTTCCAGACCACCGAAATAAGTTTTCTTCGACCAATCGTTTCTGTAAATAAAATAAAAACCAACTGTTTAACAATATTCTGAGTAATGATTGATGTTTAAACATTTTTTGGGATACGGAAAATGCACATGGATCGTGTACTTGGGGAAGCGGCAGGGGATGTACCGACTAAAAACCGCTGAATAGGCTTCGATAGCTACAGCTCCGCTAGTGTAGATTTGTGCGTGAAATAATATACTTTTGTATGAGAATAAACTATAATGCGAATAGGTAAAATCTGATCATTTTTGAATTGAAATATCTAAAGTCTGAATCTGATATGTACGAGTGAGCGGAAAAAACATAATCTTTTTAAACGACAATTCTACTTTGTAAAGTTTTTTCAAACAACAAACCAAATTTCATTGAAATATCTAATTTTTTTATATTTATTTTATAACAAACTAGCTTCCCGCCAGCGGCTTCGCCCGCGTGGTCTTATAATTTTTTCCCCGTTTTTGCTACATTTTTCATTACTACTCCGCTCCTATTAGTCGTAGCGTGATGATATATAGCCTATGTTACTCGGGGATAATGTAGCTTTCCAAAGGTGAAAGAATTTTTGAAATCGGTCCAGTAGTTTCGGAGCCTATTCATTACAAACAAACAAACAAACAAATCTTTCCTCTTTATAATATTAGTATAGATACCTATGTCCACGGGTAACTAAGGTGGTAGGCGTCTTGACGTTTCAATTACTAACAGCTACCCTACATTTTTTTTCGAAACGTCGAGATTAAAATAATATCAATATATCGATAAAATCCGTAAAAAGTAGTTTTATTTCAATGTCTAGTATTTGCGTAAGTGTCAGAAATCAGTAAATACCTATGTACTAACTAAAAAACAACAAGCAAGGAAAATCATAATTATTTATTTTATCGATTTTCCTTTAACAACATTTCTTTATCTATTTTATGTTTATATAATAAATGATTACGCATGCCTCCGGTTGAACCAGAGCCGCATTTTATTACTGAATCACATAGTTTGCATATCGCAAAATGTCTGTCCTTGGTCCTAAGAAAATATTTCCAGGCCCTCGATTTATTTTTTCTGTTACGAGCACTAATGGAAAACTCCATAATAGAAATTTCTGTAAATAAAACAACTTATATCAATGGCTATAAAACCTTTTTTGAAATACAGAATATCCTCAAAGATCACCTGTTACCTGGGGAAGCGGCACGGTATGTCGGACTTTTGTCGACTAAAAACCGCATTTGCCTTCTCTTAGCACCCACATGTTTAAAGGTGGTTTTATACCAGCGAGGCGAGGCGAGGAAGGGATAGGCGAGAATTGAAAATTGTATGCTGTTTTGCACAGTAATAAATACTCTTTTGCATGCAACAATAAAGTTTAATGTTCAAATATTTTCACTCACGCCTCGCTCATTTTTAGTGTAAAAGATCTAACTAGGTGCGAGATGAATTATACGATTAAAAAAAACTATTATTTTATTTCAGTTACACCTTATACATTTTTAAAAACTAAAATAAAAACTAGTTGCCCGGTTCCCAAAAGTGAGACGAGCTGGCAAAAATCTCTCTCAAAACACTCTTTAAAAAAATATGTGGTAACAGTTACAATTTGTAGATATGTGAGTTTTGAGGATAGTGCCGTTCGATGGTCGATAAATAAATAAAACAAGTAAAAAGGTCATATAACCTATTTATTTTATTTTTTATCCTTATGATTCTTGGTTGACAACGTTTCTTCATTCATTTGATGTATTGCTACTAAATGACGTCGCATTCCCGTTGTTGTACCAGCTCCACATTTAATTTTTGCTTGACATAGTCTGCATAATGCAAAATATCTGTCCTTGCATCTTTCGAAATAGTTCCAAGCCAACGAAACAGGCTTCCTGTCGGCGACAGTAACGTAACACTTCGTAATAGTTGCTGTAAATGACAGAAAAAAACAATTGTGTAACAATATTTCGAATAGGCGTAAATGATTTACTTAACCTATATTTTTCTTATAGATTACTAAATAGTTTAATTTCAAGAGAGGAGACAGAGAATATCGCAATCGTACCGACTAAAAACTTATACTTTTATACTTTGCCTGCCTTGTTGGTCTAGTGGTCCCAAGCGAGACTGCTGCGCTAGAGGTCCTGGCTTTAAATCCCGGGTCGAGATAAGTGTTATTGTGGTTTTCTGTGAAATTCTCAGGTTGATGGTAATAGGCTCGCCCTCTGTTACATGGGACCTAAACATATCGGCAAACTGTGGATGTACATTAGTTCTTCTGCCTAACCCTTTGAGAAATATATGCGTGATGTTTTATAACTGAAACTGCAGGTATGGACTCAGCAGATGAATACTCATGTACTGCACACCCTTAATTCATCAATCACCGGTCACCCATATAATAGTTTGGGTTCCATGTAATATGGGGCGAGCCAATTGCCACTAACCGGGCACAACTTCGACCTGGGACTCGAATCCAGCAGGCCTCGAGCAAAGCAGTCGCGCTTAGGACTACTAGGCTTACGACGGAGATATATACTTATTCTAAAATATTAAAACAAATTCAAGTATTTAATTGATTTTAATTGTACCTTCTGAAGTGGCATTGGGTAAGTCCGATAATAATACTATTATTTAATTGTGGTCATTTTTGTTATACCACTAAGGTGGCTTATAGCATACGGCCCGCCTGATAGTAAGCGGTTACCGTAGCCTATAGACGCTTGCAACACCGGGGGTATCACGCGCACGTCCTTTTATAGGTTTATGGAGGATTTACTGCGCCGACAGTTTGAAGGAATATTCCTCTTGCTGCCAGCGCACATCCTTAGAAGGAGCTCTGGCAACCTTCCTCATGCAGGAACAGAACACACACTGTTATTTGGCTGCAGTTTTCTGTAAGGTGTCATAAGGTGGACATAGAAAGAAGGATAAATAAATTTATTCAGACACTTTCCGTACAAACACACAGATAAAATGAGAAAAGCTAACTACAAGAAAGTTCACTAGAATGTTTGCCCCTAATAGGATGCCAGCTCAGCATCATGCTAGGCTGTAGGTACTATTAGTACCACAATTCATATGCAAGAAATGAACACTGTCATAAACATTCTTACGACACTTTTAACTTTTACTTTTAACTTGTTTTAACTCCTGACGCAAAAACGACGGGGTGTTATAAGTTTGACGTGCGTCTGTGTGTGTGCGTGTGTGTATGTCTGTGCGTCTGTGTGTGTGTGTGTTTGTGTGTGAGTCTGCCATCGACACACTGTCGTTGTTTTATTTAAAAGGAGAATTAGTCGGTCCCATCTTGAACCGATTTTTATCAAACAGCTAAGAACACTCCTTTCAAATTTGGCTACTTTTTACCGTCGAGATATAGAGCGGTTGTGTGTATGTACTGTTACTAACAAATTTCTGCGTAAAAGGCTTTTCTCTAAACCAATTTATTACAGGCAAATGGTTGTGGTTTTGCTTCGCAGATATTATAAGATCCTCAATCGTATAAACCACAGCGTAGCATTTCTTCGTATGATGCGTGGAACATAGCCACCTTGATCGCTGATTATTAGAAGTCCTTTGTCGGTAGAAAGAATACCCATTCAATAGGATCAGCTTGTTTCCATTCTTCGAATAGACGTAATTTGGCACAGCTGGAAAATATAGAATATTTTTTATGATTCTGGACAAACCATCAAATCGAATACAAATCACTCCCCTATATTCGGTAGGTTATTTAATTGCAATCCTGTATACAAGCCAACCCGCATTGGGCCAGCCTGATCCCTCTCATATTGAGAGGAGGGCCGTGCCCGGCAGTATGTCAGCATTATGGGTTAATAATGATGAATGATGATGATGTATAGAAGCAGCCTGATAATAAGCGGCAACTGCAGCCAATGACGCTAGCAATACCAATACCATCACTAGCGGGTTTTCATAACTCTCATAAATATGTCTGGTAATGTCACTGGCTACATTGCCCTTCAAACCGGAACACAACACACTTATCGGCAGAATATAAGGCGGTTTAACCACCCTAGATGAACTTCGGGGACAGAGTTCTGCCACCTTTATGTAGAATTCAAATTTAAATTCAAAATATTTTATTTCAATTAGACCATTTAAATAGTCACTTTTGAACAGTCAAACTAGTTGCACGGTTCCAAAAAATTGGGATATTGTAGACAGAGTGAGACATTATTTTAGTACAAACATTCATACGAAAATAGCTTCACGCCTGTTTTCCATAGGGGTAGATAGATTTCCATTTGCTACGATCCTGGCACCACTTTCGCTTCATATATGCTTAGCAACTTTTTTTACAGTACCAAATTATTTCAGTTATAATTATAATAGTTTTCATTTATGAATAAAGTAATATCAAAGTTTATTATTATTGTATCTTGAAAAATACAACGTTTTCTTGAAATAATATTTATTTCACGCAAAACAATTTACTTACAAACAAAGGGCTTAATTAGAAAAGGCTTACTATATATTTCATAAAAGTTATATTTCTAAAAGGCTAAACCTGAGGCCTAGATACAAGACTGTTTCCCGAGTGGGATTCGAACTAGTAACTACTGGATCATTGACGCTTTTTAAGTTCGAAACGCGGTAAATTGTTAACGAAGGTTTCCTAAGTTTAAAGTTGCAATTTTGCAAAAGGAAAATCTTAATAATTATAAAACAAAGTCGTGTTTGTTACAACACTTATAGCTCGAAAACTACCGAACCGATTTTCATGGTTTTTGATTTGTTGGATTTGTTGGATTTTTGATCCGCCCCGAATAATAGAATAACTATTAAAACATGGGAATATTATTGTAACGGGGTTCAAGCTTGCCGCGAGCGATGCTGTGGGGAAAAGCTAGTTCTACATAAGCCTGCGTTTGTTTTGGTATGTTAACTTACCTGGATGCTTTAGCCAACTTAGCTACCGAGATCATCGCTTGTGATGTCTTCGATAAATACTTAGCAAGCATATAGATACAACGTCAGTCTTTGTTAACCAGGGGGGCTAGACTGTTGTAGTTTGTAGTTGCATTTTGACATTCGAATCGACAAACAAAATGTATGGAAATGACACAAGCTTTCGACAAATCGGGCTGTCACTAATATCATATCCATACATTTTGTTTGTCGATTCGATTGTCACAATGGAACTTGTCTAGCCCCCCCGAACGCCGAAAGTAGTTTTTTTCAGAATCAGTAACAGAATCGATTGCAGTGGTTTTTAACCAATGTTATATTTTCGTCTCAAAAAATTTATCAAGCTGGACTCCCATTTTTATATTGCGAAAATCGGCGCGAACACTGAAGAGATCAATCACTCGCCTGCGTCCGCCTCTAGCTATGTTTTGTACCCAAACGCGCGCGTGCGCAAACCGCCCCCAACACAGGGCAGAATAACTAACTTTTGGAGCTCGTCACCACGTGAATTTTAAAATTAAAGTTAAATTAAAGTTGGGGTGTTTAAGCTTTAAGGTTAACAAAAACTAACGTTGTAAGCATAAGCAATTAAAAGAAGTTATAAAGTTTACGGTTTTTGGTAAGCCCAGTTTACTTTCGGTAAATGATCGTGTTCTAACTTCCATGACACTATGTTATCCTTAAATGTATGCACCACAGCCTTACAGCCCTTCTTATGGTGCGTGGAACACATCCATCTTGACCTCTGATTGAGGGTAGTCTGCTGTCGGTAGAAAGAGTAGCCACCCATTAGAATTAATTTGTTGCCTCGCCTGGAGTAGACGTATTCGGGTAAAACTGTAAAAAAAAAGAACATGCTCAAAACTGAACTGGATTTGATGACGCATGCCTGGAATCAATTCATGTTTAGAATGTGTTTAAGATCTTAAGTAATTTTCTAATCTTAAGTAGTTACTTTATTACAGTTTTACGCCGTTTATGACGACGCCTTCAAAACCGATGCGACTTATGACGTCACCTTCAAAACCGACGCCACTTATGACGTCACCTTCAAAACCGACGCCACTTATAACGTCAAATTCAAAACCGACGCTCACTATGACGACGTCTTTAAAACCGACGCCACTTGTGACGTCGTCTTCAAAACCGATGCTCATTATGACGACGCCTTCAAAACCGACGTCATAAGTGACGTCGGCTTTTAAAACTGACGCCACATATGACGTCGCTTTCAAAAACAGATGCCACTCATGACGTCGCTTTAAAAACAGATGCCACTCATGACGACACCTTCAAAACCGACGCTCATTATGATGACGCCTTCAAACTTACTCCATTTATGACGTCGCCTTCAAAACCGACGCTACATATGACGTCGTCTTCAAACCCGACGCCACTTATGACGTCGACTTCAAAACCGAAGCTAATTATGACGATGCCTTCAAATTCGACGCCACTCATGACGACGCCCTTAGAACCGACGCCAGTTAATACTCGTAATAGGCAGTTTAAGTAATTTCCATGTTCTTGTTACGTACTCGTTACGAAATGCGTGCACAATTAAACTAGCATTATTTTGATTACATTTTAATAAGCAAATGTATGTCACAAGTTAAATATATACACAAAGTAAAATAATCTTTGGTTTTTTTTGCGCCGCGTATAATAATCTTATATAATAATCTTTGGTTTTTATTTCAAAAGATTTATTTCTTAAGAAATGTTTTTTGGAAGAAGAAGTTTGATCATGAATATTTAATTTACAAAAGTATAATTGTCCATGGAGGCTCAAAATTTCAAAATATGATTTATGAAAAATATCAAACTTTACCTATAACTATTTAAAAATAATATAAATTATTAAATTACTAGCCATCCATCCATCCATCCTCATAAACTTTCACATTTATAATATTAGTAGGATTAGTAGGATAGGAAGTAGGAAGTAGGATAGGATAGGAAATTATAAATTACTACAATATTTAATAAGAAAAGATAACAGTCGACATCGCAACAGTAGGTAGTTGTGGTGAATTCTGTAAATTTTCAGGTTCATGGACCCGACTGTAATAAACGTTTTAAATGTGATGCAACGTGTATCGGATCCTGAATCTGAATTTGAGAAAGTTCGGACATTATAATTTTGATTCGAGTGTACTCTAATCGATATATTTTTAGTTGAGTCCGTTATTTTTTTTTACTCGACTAAAAAGTTACTCGATTCGCATCACTAGTTTTAATATTTCTATAACCATTTTAATAGCTTATAGTTTCTCTAGTCCAATTAACTTTAGGGGGATGGTTATGATCTAGCTTACTAAATATTATAACATCGTCGAACGTATGTACTACAGCCCTACAGCCTTTGTTATAGTTGGTGGAACACAGCCATCTTGATTTCTGACTACAATATGTCACCTGTCGGTAGAAAGAATACCCTGCTACCAAGAGCAATGTGTTTCCTCGTTTTGAGTAGACGTACGTTGGTGTGCCTGTAATGTGGAAAAATACATAATTTTTTTTAAACTAAAGCTAATTATGACGATGCGTTCAAAATCGATGTCATTCATGACGACGCCCTTAGAACCGACGCCAGTTAATACTCGTAATAGGCAGTTTAAGTAATTTCCATGTTCTTGTTACGTACTCGTTACGAAACGCGTGCACAATTAAACTAGTATTATTTTGATTACATTTTAATAAGCAAATGTATGTCACAAGTTAAATATACACTGAGAGTAAAAGAATCTTTGGAATTTTTTTTTTCGCCGCATTTGATATTCTACTATGTTTTGTTATTTCGAAAGCTTTATTTCCTAAGAAATATTTTTTGGAAGAAAGTTTGATCTTGAATATTTAATTTACGAAATTATTTATCAATGGAGACTCATAATATCAAAATATTATGAAAATATTAAACTTTATAACTATTTAATAGAAACATAATATAAATTATTAAATTAAATTATAAATTACTACAATATTTAATAAGAAAAGATAACAGTCGACATCGCAAAAGTAGGTAGTTGTGGTGAATTCTGTAAATTTTCAGGTTCACGAACCCGACTGTAATAAACGTTTTAAATGTGATGCAAATTGTATCGGATCCTGAATCTGAATTTGAGAAAGCTCGGACATTATAATTTTGATTCGAGTGTACTCTAATCGATATATTTTTAGTTGAGTCCGTTATTTTTTTTTACTCGACTAAAAAGTTACTCGATTCGCATCACTAGTTTTAATATATCTATAACCATTTTAATAGCTTATAGTTTCTTTAGTCCAATTAACTTTAGGGGGATGGTTATGATCTAGCTTACTAAATATTATAACATCGTCGAACGTATGTACTACAGCCCTACAGCCTTTGGTATAGTTGGTGGAACACAGCCATCTTGATTTCTGACTAGAATAAGTCTCCTGCCGGTAGAAAGAATACCCTGCTAGCAGGAGCAATGTGTTTCCTCGTTTTGAGTAGACGTACATTGGTGTGCCTGTAATGTGGAAGAATACATTAATTTTAACTGCATTGTTAGCCTAGTGGTCCAAGACTGCTACGCTTGAGGTCCTGGGTTTGATTCCCAGGTAGAGCAAAATGTTTGTGGGTTTTTCTATGAAATTCTCAGCAGGAGCTCGGAGTTTGGCATTGCGGTCGGTCAAGGCAATAGGCTCGCCTTATTACATAGGACCTCAAAATACCGGCAACTGTCGGCGCGCATTACTAAACATCTGCCTAACCCTTCGGGGAACACAGGCGTGATGGTATGTTATGTTACATAAAAACATAACAGCAAATATGTACTGATTGCTGGATTGCCGGTCACCAATTCAAATTTCAGGCAGAATGGAATCGTCAAAATCAATTTATTACCAACAAATGATAATGTATCGATAGACAGCGAAGTCTTTATGTCTGGATTTTTTGTCCGTATCTCTGGAAACATAAAACTTAGATAGATTAAACCTTGCCTCGCTATGGTTGGTATCCCACCGCACTGGAATCTCAGGGATCCAAATGTTTATTTAGTTCTGCAGGTACTGCTGTAAACAAAAACCTTAAAAACTTATCTCACAAATAAAACGTTAAAATATCTGTTATACAGTTGAATATTTAATACATTTTTATATTAAGGTCGCAGAGCAGGAGGACCAATTAGAGATCACAATTATGACCATTTCAAATGCATTTTCAACGATTTTATGGATCCTGCAACGCGTTCAAAGACAAATAAATACATGTAAGGTACGGTACAATGTACCGATTTCTGATACTAAGCACGGTATATTTGAGAATAAACCTCCATGTAGAGATTTTGTCTAAAATCAGTAATCAGTTTTTCATTTTCACCAGCTTATTTTCTAAAGTATAAGAAATCTGTTCAAAATATGTTACTTAAAACAGATCTCATAGCACAATATCAATATTACGTAACTATACAGGTTGTAGTATTTATTATACATATAAATATTAGTTATAGCAATAATTTAATAAAATTTAATATATTTGGATGTGTTCCTTAATTAAATTCAAAATTTCATTTCATTTTTTTTTTAAATCGTACTATCGGCATCAACACGAAGAAGAAGAAGTAGTTTATACTAAATACATCAAAAGTAAAACCCGTCAAAAAATAATCTCACAAGTAACATCAGACATAATAAATAATCAATTGTTACGCCCCCCTAGCGAGGAGGTCACCGTTCTTTAATAAGTTTAATAATATTTCAGATCTTACACAAATGATGAGAAAGTGGTTTCAAATCAGTTAGTAAAATAGCAGATTTTTATGTAAATAGGTAGGCTATCATTGTAAAATGAATTTAAGTACTATGTGTTTATGTTTAAAAGTTGCTTGACAAATAAATGTCTTTAGTAGCCGGTGTCCCTCGTTTAAGTATGTCACGTCTTTGGGTTGGATGGTTATGTTCATTATTTTCTTTTAGTATGACACCTTGATAAGTGTGGAGAAGAGCTTTGCATCCTTTCTTCTGATGGGTCGCGCAGAGCCACCTCACCTTGCCATTATGAAATAATGTCTGGCGGTAGAAAGTGTATCCTGATCGCACAATCATCCTTTTTCCCCGTCGAGAAAATATATAACTGAGTGATTCTGTGAAGAATTTAAGATGTGTTATTACTTTAAGTATATTTTGTTTCATTGCTTTTGTTTTTTTGACACTAGTACATTTATATATTCTTGCTTATACATATTTTATGCTTATGCTTAACCCTGGAACTACTACCCGTAGGCCATATTCGATTTCCAATTAGGTACATATTCCACTCGGGATTCGAATCCGCGAGCCATATTTTTCAAATGGGCAGTGAGTTTGGGTACGTAGGTACGTCCTTTTTACCCGACCGCCGAAAGAGTGTTATTGTGGTAACACTTGACACAAAAAAAACTTTTAAATGCTAAGCATGCACAGGGACTACGATTTCAAAAAAATGTTTTTCTGACTGACCCAAATCTAAGACATTAAAATAAAATTACTTTTTATGTTTTTTTACGTTTTAAATTACTATAGGTATTATTATATCAACAATCAACAAAACTGATTTCTGACACTTATGCGAATACTAGAATGAAACTACTTTTTACTGATTTATCGCTTTATATTGATATTATTTTAATCCCGACGTTTCGGAGCCTTTATAGCGTAAAAAGTAGTTTTATTTCAAAATCAACAAAACGCTATAAAATCCTCAATAAAAATCCTACAAGAGTAAAAAGTAATTTTAGTAAAAAAAATATGTTTTTGACTTTTTCCTCGAATTTGGTAGTAAAATCATGGACACAATATTTTATATTAGATTTATTAGTCTGTTAATTTATTTACAAGTATTGTTTTGGTACATGATTATGTTTGAACTTCGTCGACAGTATTTGGTCGTCATATGTGTGGAGGACCGCCTTACATCCTCTTCTATGGTGGGTAGAACAAAGCCACCTCGACTTTGCGTTGCGATAGGTCTCGTGACGGTAATAGGTGTATCCAGCGTGAAGCACCAATTTATACCCACGCTTTGAAGTAACATAAGTCACTGAAAATTGTATAAGGGCTGTAATGAATGTGCATAACATATGTAGCGACATCTATCGAGCTACATCAGAACTTGTACGAAAGAAGCAACAAGTCCTGAATCGCGCAAGTAAAAGTTTACCGTGCAAACTTGCATATATACAACCGCCCGACATCAACCGTCGGGCAGTGGCCCGCTAGGCATAACACCGCCTGGTCGGAGGATCCTCCCTTTGGTGCGAGGGACAACAACACGCCTCGTCCCTCCACACATACCATCATGCTTGTATTACACGATGAATTAGGCAGAGTACTGCTACACCTAAACCCGCAGTTCGTCCTTATGTTTGGTTCCGTGTAATAGGGGTCAAGCCAAACCTTAAGCTGCTACATGAAATTTCACAGAAAACCTCAATAATACCACTTTATCTGAGAATCGAACACAGGACTATGACTAGCTTAACAGTTATGCTTATGATCAATAGATCAATATTAAGCAATTAAAAATAATGATAAAAATATTCTTTTAATACCAATGTTATTACAGTGATTATATTTTTTTGTATTTTGAAGCATTTTCCATGATAAGCGGGCAAGATTCGTGAAGAAAAATGTGAAGGGAAATTTCGACCTGGCGGGTATGACTCGCGGTGGATTAGAGGTGGCGTCAGGTGTATTTAACCAAAAGGCGCTGATTTTAATCCTGCCCGCCAGAATTCTTTTCCTTAATTAAAGTAACTGATTCTGGGCGTTTTTAGAAAACATAATAAAGCGAGGTAAATACCTCAGGATGAATAAAAAAAAATAAAACAAGTCCAGAGTCAGTCCACGATATAAGGACATATTAGATAAGCAAATATTACATGAAAATTATTATAATACGAAATATACGATTATTTAACATTAAAAAAAAACAATATACCTACTTACAGTAAAATTACTTAAAAAAACCTTCATTGATATTTTTACGTTAAATTTATTTATTTTGGTTTCTTTTCATTTGCCGTATTTTAACAAACATCAGCTTTAACTTGAAAAAGTTAAAGCATCATTATATGTTTTTTAAACAACAAACTAGACTAGGAATATGGTAATACTTTGCGGGTTTTAAGTAAAGTCATTTTAATATTAATTTTCAAATTCAAATTCAAATTTCAAATTTGAATAGTAGATAAAATTATGTTATAAGTATTTTTTCTTAAACAACTAATAAACAGGTCCCAATGCTGGGAATTGGTCACCTTTCAGAAGATAAAAGATATGCCAAAATTATATCTATACTAGTATTATAATATAAACGAACAACAATCAAATCTTTCCTCTGCATACAGAGGAAAGATTTGATTGTTGTTTGATTGTTTGTAATGAATAGGTTCCGAAACTACTAAACCTATTTGAAAATTCTTTCAGTGTTAGATAGCCCATTTATCGGGGAATGCTATAGGCTATATACCATCACGCTACGACTAATAGGAGCGGAGTAGCAATGAATAATGTTGCAAAAACGGAGGAAAAATGTATAAGACACGCGGGCGAAGCTGCTGGCGGAAAGGCTAGTTGTTTATAAATTAAGATATTACGATAAATAGAAAATGGAAAATGTATAAATGATAAATACTATTTACAAGTGTTAGGGCCTGTTTTATCATTGTTAATTCTAATAATATAACCGTTAGATAAATTAGTTTAAAGTCACCATATTTTATACTAAGAACTGTTGACTCTACACTTCCGTACGACCGACAAACTCACACGCACTGGTATTCACCACAGACCCAAGATGGCGGCGAACAGGGATGCGTTTGCGACACTCGAGAAAGGGAGCCCATTGACAATGGATTGACACCTGTCGGGACCATAGACATTCGGGGTCTTGGCAAAAGGCGAAGGGAGAAATACCGCGGAATTTGATTGGTTTTATTAACGTATTGCTCTCAAATAAATAAAAATCACCGTCATTAGACTATTGGCGCTATTAGATATAGTAAAATTGTGAAAATTACTGGTTTTGCCTTGGAGTTAAGAGATAAGTTTTTCCTTAAATAAAATGACAAACAAATATGGGCCGTTTGATGGTATGCGGTATACAAACCATCTTTAAACTCCAGACATTCGTCGAGAAGTCAGAACTTTTGTTGCTTAAAAGCAAGCTGATTAAACATTTATTTATATATAATTTAGTTTACGTAATTCTAGAATTTGGCGCAAATAAAAAAATCACTAACGAACTTCACTTACACTGTGCTTTAGATTGCAATATTATTCTAGGGTTTGTAATAATTAATGTAACCGACGGCATTTTATGTTTGGCCAGAGCGCATTTTTGGAGCTCTCAAAAAGTAATGTCGCGTACTGCGAGCAGGTTGACGATCACGGTGTGTATTTTTGGATATTTAGGTACTGCCAGATCCAAAGACCTCCCAATCTGTGATTCCTGCACTCCAAACGATATTATATTATTAATGTATACCTAGGTACTGTCGGCAACAAAAATCCTTGACCACGATGCAATCTTCAAAATGCTTTAACATCTTTACTATCCTAACTCCTAGGGAATACTGACCCGAAAAGGTGCGTCTTGTCCAATCGAGACAATTTTAAGCTATACCAATACCTTATTTAAAATCTAACGGAATTGATGCCGCAATGTTATCAAAATTTGACTGTTCGTATCAGCGATTAACGTTGCTGTGCTGTGTGCTCCGGACCATGAGTTTTTCTCTCTAGACTCGCTAGCGACGCCGTAAAATATTTGTATGGAAAACTCTCGCAGCGCCTCTAGCGGTTACGTAAGGAACTAAAATCTGTTAGGAGATTACAGCGTTTCGATGCGTAAAAAACCTATCGAAAGCCATTCAAATAGAACTCATGGTTGCGGTCCTGATTGTACTGTCGTTACAGTTTATAATTTTTTTCTGAGAGGGTTTTCTAAATACCAAGTACTCGGGGGTGGAGCATGGTTGTGTTCATTTTTTATTCTGAGAATGAAATCATCTTTATACGTGTGTATTGTAGTCCTGCATCCTTTGCCGTAGTATGTGCAAAGCCACCTGACTTTTCTGTTAATGTATGACTCCTGACGGTAGAAGGAATACCCATTAAGAATGAGGATTTTGTTCCCTCGTTTTGAATACGCGTATGATGCTGCCACTGTAAAAAAGGAAATTTATCAACTCACATAACTTAGCATAAAACTCATTATTGGATGAAAATTAAATTTTAATATATAGGCAGGAATAGGTAAAGCGTCAACACAAACTATCTACAATATGTATTTATACTTCTTATTTCTTATACCTATTATAAAGATTTGACTGTTTGAATTGAATAAGCTCCTAAAGTAATGGACCGATGAAATAAAATAAATAAATAGATAAATATCCTGAGACATTTTACACAGCACCATCTGATCCCAAACTAAGCAGAGCTTGTACTATGGGTACTAGACAATGAATATAATACTTATATACATTTTTTTTGTAAATACATACTTATAATATATAAGAAACATCCAGACAAACACAAACACTTAAGTTCATCACATAAATATTTGTGTCTTGTGGGAATCGAACCCACGACCTCGTGATCAGCTGTCCAGTACTCGAACCACTAGACCACAGACGTCCGACGACGACGAAAGCTACATCTTTGAGCATTATTAACATGTGCATGTAGTTTATATGAGTAACATAGACTATAATTTATAACAAGAAATACCCAAACCACGCGGGCAAAACCGCTGGCGGAAAGCTAGTATATCTATACTAATATTATAAAGAGGAAAGATTTGATTGATTGTTTGTATTGAATAGGCTCCGAAACTACTGGACCGGTCTGAAAAATTCTTTCACTGTTAGATAGCTCATTTATCGGGGAAGGTTATAGGCTATATATCATCACGCTACGACTAATAGGAGCGGAGTAGCAATGGAAAATGTTTCAAAAACGGGGGAAAAAAATTATAAGACCACGGAGCAAGCCAGTATATTATAGAGAGGTAAAGTTTGTTAGGTTGTAGGGGCTAATCTCTGGATCTACTAAAGCGATTTTGAAAAATCTTTCACTGTTGGAAAGGTACTTACATTATCTCCAAGTGTTAGAGACTACTTTCTAGATAAAATTATAGTAATAGTACCCGAAGCGAAGATAGGGCGGATCGCTAATAAAGTTGAAATAAAACTACTTTTTACGGATTTTATCGCGTTATATTAATATTATTTTAATTGATATTAAATTAATTTTAATTGGTATTCATATAACCCGATAAAATCCGTAAAAAGTAGTTTTATTTCAATGTCTAGTATTCGCGTGAAAGTCAGAAATCAGTATGCTAGTAAAGTTATTAATATTGATTCATGGACTAACCACCCAGCCCAGAAGAATAAAACTATTTTTATAGTTTTTATCCCATTGTATTCATATATTTTTATCACTGTGAGAATCCGAAGTTGCTGATCCTTTACAATCCAAAATCACGGGTAGACTTAAATCATTATAATTAAGCAAATATTTTTTTTACTTAAGTGTACATGATTATGCCTTTGGCCTAAAGAATTAAAATTAATATTTATATACAAGAGCATATACGTCACTATAATATATTATTTAGAGAGAACAATGTACAGCAATATTATATTCCTGAGAGTCAAACTAGTCACTAAGAGTAAAAAGATGCATAATATTATACGTGAAAGGGACAACGACGCCCATCGTTCGCTTTTTTTTTTTTTAAATTCAGTTTTTTTTCTTGAACGTGAAAAAAGACATTATTTCTATGTACCCAAATTAGATTTATAATTAAAAAATCATTATTTCATTTATTTCGTATTTTTTATTTATGACTGTGTATTTTGACAGTTGTGTGCATGAATGGACGCCTTCGTAAGTTTTATCTGTTACTAAGATAATTAAAAATTTATGACACTGAAAATATAAAACTGTTCTTGTGTAAAGCAGAATTCAAATGTATTTTTTGTTATTGAAATAAACATTTCTTGTTTGTTTATTTATTTATTATTAGGTACTCAATATTAAAGTTAATAATACCGTTTTATTTGTACAGAACCTGGGCCCGCACTACAATTTTATTGTAAATACGATCATTTTTAGATTAGCTAAACTAAACACATTATAAGTAGTGCGTGTTCAATTAGAAAACATTTTGATTTAGTATAAAATTACATACCTACTTTTTTAAGTCAAGTAAAAAAAAATTTGCAATGTCCACTGATACGACCCTTTGGAAGCCTTGGATTAATATACATAAAAAAAAAACATAATAGAGTTATGTACCTACTTATAATGTATAACAATTTATAAATTGCACTGAATTGATTAAATTATTACTTTATGTATTGAAAGAGATTCCGAATAAAAAAGAAAAATAATATTAAGTACATATGTTATATGTATAACTAGCTCAACTAAAATAATACTAGAGGTAATTCAAAGAATTTAATAATAGCTTATTATCTAAACTAATATTATAAGACGAAAGATTTGATTTTTGTTTGTTACGATTTAACTCAAAAACTACTAGACCGATTCTAAAAATTCTTTCATCATGGGAAAGCTACATCTATACCAAGTAACATAGGTTGTAATTTAAAAGAAATACCTAGATTACGCGGGCGAAGCCGCTGGCGGAAAGCTAGTTAAGGAGTAAAATGGAACGTTGTCATATCTACCTCTTTGACAACAACATCAACCCATAATACTGTCCCACTGCTGGGCATGGATTTCCTCTTAGTATGAGAGAGATTACAGCAGCATTGTTGGCAGACTTCACATGCCATCGAGAAAATCTCTCAGGCATGCAGGTTTCCTTACGATGTTTTATATCTTATGCCTTCACCGTTAAAGCGCACATGATTTCAAAAAGTCAGAGGTACGTGGCTTGGATTCGAACTCGAGACCTTTGACTCGGCAGTCTAGTGGTCAAATCCATAGGCTACCTCTTGAACATTATTGAATAAAAACAATGTTTATACAGGTACAGGATGATTATGTTTTTGTTTGCCTCCATACACTTTACTCCCCAAAGTGTAAACAACCGTTGCGCAGTTTGTATGGGACGAACAGCTCCAACAAAGCTTGTATGACTGCAAAGTCGTGTAGTATGTATGGCCATTGAATTTCATCACTCTCTTCCCTCTTATTGATACAATATAATCCGGAGCTGTGGAAGACATAGTTAAATATTTTACAAGCTTTTAATTTTTAATATTGCTGAAAATCATACCACCATTTTTTCGTGGCTGTTTTCCAAACATACTTTTTATACAAATAATCTTATACAGTTATTTATTTCGTGTGAGAATTGAAACCGCGACGGTAGTATTATCACAGTGTAATAATCTCTATGTTACATTATGGTAGATATTATTATGCAGGCTGTACCTACCTATACACTCTCAGCGAGATCCTACTACGTACACACTGTCCTGGGCCTGTACACAAGGTGAAATTTGACATTGGAATCGACATACGAATAGAAAGAAAATGTATGGAAATGACTTTAGCTTCCGACAAATCAGGCTGTCACTAATGTCATTTCCATAAATGTTCTTTCCATTCGTCTGTTGATTCAACTGCCTCTGTGGTCTAATGGTCCCAAGCGCGACTGCTACGCTAGAGATCTTGGGTTCGATCCCCGGGTCGAGCAAAGTGTTGTTGGGCTTTTTGCTCGGAGTCTGGATTTGTGCCCGGTTGATGGCAATAGGCTCGCCTCCTATTACATGGGACCTAAACATACCGGCAAAATGTGGGTGTACATTAGTACGCCTCTGCCTACCCCTTCGGGGAATACAGGCGTGATGGTATGTTATGTTGATTCAAATGTCAAATTGTAACTTGTCTAGCCCCTGGCTGTATCAGTCGAACTGTGGACAAGAACATCGTACCCGCTAAGATGAACCGAAAAGCTTATGAGACCCTTTGACTCATTAAAAATATCGATAAGCGATCGACAGGTGCCGGCCGAGGCGATACAAGACAGAACGAGACGAGACGAGGGCTCTATACACACAATCGGGCTCGGCCTCTCTCGGTATGTCTCGACGAATGTGTGGGGCCGCCATTAAAGCTTTTTGTGCATATTCAAAAGTAAGACTTTTGAATATGCACAAAAAGCTTTAATGGCGGCCCCACACATTCGTCTTGAAATTCAAGCAATAAAAACTACTAAAAATTCTTGTTTAATTTATTAGTATCGACATGACCTAAACAATAGTTCACACCGCTGTAAAAATTAAAGCACAAATAAAGTTAATTATAATAAAAAAAACACAAATATAGTAAAAAAAACACAATTGAGAAATTAACGTTAGTATAGAATTTATTATTTTATGACATGGCCTATAATCATTTTACGTACTTAACGCGTTAATCATCAATTTAAACCTTGTTGCTTGACTCTAAGAGTCAAATGGCGTTTAACTACTAAATGCGATTATAAACATTGTTATATAATAACATGGATAAACATATCTTTATTATATATATTTATATGGTTATATTTATATATCCAGTTCTCTTAAATTTTCTGTACTATATCTTAAATTTTTCATCTTTTAGTTTTATCTTGTTCAGTGCACCTACCTATATTAGTGTCTCTGCATCACCCTAAGGTCGACTGGTAGAAAATGCCTTAGGCATTAAGTCCGCCTCTGTACACATGTGCATAAAGAATTAAATAAATAAATAAATAAATAAATACATGGAAGTTAAAAAAACAGCGAACGAGAGAACATGTTAATAGATTTGACTGTTTTAAAACACAACATAAATAAAAAAAACCAGTAAACAAGTAAAATAGCTACGTACCTATTACAATTATTGATACAATATAATTCTCAATTAGTCACACGGCACGATAAACAATGTTATTAATAATAAGAAAACGTTAAAGTAAAAATCTCTACAAACAATACTGACAGTTACAACTAAATAATTAAACAAAACAAAATATGGTATTTGATATCACCAAGCAGGTAATGAAGCAGAGACCAGTTAGACCACGAGCGCGTATGCTCGCGTACTTATGGCTCACGTACTTATGGCTCACGTACTTAAGGCTCGCGTACTTATGGCTCACGTACTTATGGCTCACGTACTTAAGGTTCGCGTACTTATGGCTCACGTACTTATGGCTCACGTACTTATGGCTCACGTACTTATGGTTCACGTACTTATGGCTCACGTACTTATAGCTCACGTACTTATGGCTCACGTACCTATGGCTCACGTACTTATGGCTAACGTACTTATGGCCCACGTACCTATGACTTGCGTACTATGGTTCGCCCGTGTGTCACCTCAAGATCGCGTACTTTAAACGCGTGCCATTTCGCTTAAGGTCGCGAGAAAAACCGCGTACTTTAAGTTCGTACGTCTATCTGGTATTTTTGATAAATAAGACATTATTGACACGCGATATTTCATTATAATGGCAAATTCTAATGACCTATCATTAGAATGTGCCGACTTTATCTCTCTCGGTTACTATCAGGGGATCGCCGACCAATTTTGTGCGGACAGTACAATTTAATTTACTTGTGTTACTTAAGTACGTAATTTAGTCGCAATGGGGAAGGTGTACACGTGGCGATATTAAGGCCCTGCGACCACGGTCATATTATTTAAAAAACAGGTCTTAAATTCAAAAAATCAAAACCAATCAAACCACACATAATCTCAGATCTAGTAGAAATACCTAGACATCATATTTTCATAGCATTATAGTACCTAAAACTTATAATTAGGTGCATGAGTATGAATTTCATTGGCCCTGATGAGTTCGTCATTTATTGTGATGACGTAAGCGCGGCAGCCCTGTGGCATGTGCGTAGAACACCTCCAACGCCGCTTCGCCGTTCTTGTGGCTGTTCCATAGTATGTGTAATCTCGAAAACGAAGCAAACGGTTCCCTTTTTGCGATAGTATGAACTCAGCTGAAATAAATAATATGTTTAATGTACTTTAAGTTCTGAATGTATTTTAAGACAACGTGGCTTATTTGTTGATTGCATGTACACATAAAATCATCATAACAAGCCACATCAAGACACATCAAAGTATACAGTTAGCTCTTTGGATCGCACATCGCACCTATTCCTTTGCAATAACGGTGATTTTGACTGAATAAATCATCAATTTCAACCTTGTTCTGATTTCTCAATATTATTTGATGTATTTAATTAAATAAAAAAGAAATGGAAATAAAAACAAAAGAGGGCACAAAATAGAACGACAGTGCAAATCAACATATTTTATTTAAAATTTATGCTGGCACAAATGATTTTTACTTGAAGTACAATTTTAATATCTTAGTAGAAAATATTGCCTTGCAGATGCCAATGGCAATGTTATTTTACTTACCTACTACATTACTAATAGATAACCTTTTTTTAACAGTTGAGGATTTTATTACTCCACATACACTAAATACGACAAATCTCAGCATAAAGCCCTGAAAAACGTATCTTTAAGAAATCTGTTTCATAACAAAAACTTCAAGTATTCATAAATATTGTTTACAACTACTGAAATACTAATATTCTTTTCATCCCACCATCTCGGAAAGACTATTTTTACTCTTCGATATCTGAGTGCAAAAGTCGTTTTTATCCTCTAGAGAGACAAAGTAAATTGAATTTAGAACATCGTGCTTTTACCCCCCTGGCGCCGAATTTATCATACAACTTTTTTTTAATTTGTTAAAAACTCAGACTTGGAACCTTCCCTAGGTTCCGAGTCTAAACGCAACAAAGTATCGATATATGTCGAATCGATATTTTTTGAAAATATCAGCATCGATACTGATATTTTTATTTAAAAATATCGATATATGGGCGATATATATTAAAAACCAAATTATAAAACAACAAATCAAGTCGACCAAAAACAAAAAATACATAAAATATAATTTGTTAAAAAGATGTTAGTATAAAAAAAGTATTCCTTTTTGGGATTTTATAATCTTAAAACTTATAAATGTTTATTGGTCTGTAAAAAATATAGATTTTTATACCTTTTCGATACTTTGAATTTTATATCGAAATATTAAATATCGCTCAAAAATATCGATACATTAAAAAAATAATATTGATATATCGATGTATCGATATTTTTTCAACAAGCCTACCGAAACTTTCTTGGTGTACTTTTTTAAGTCACTAACACCAACATTACAATACCTAACAAAAATATTACACTCAAGTAATTGTAGCAACGTTACTTTCAATTTCTCTAGTATTACATACCTACCAACTAATGTACACATTATGGAATGCAATAAAGTATTGAGTATTGAGTATTGAGTATTGAGTATTGAGTATTGAGTATTGAGTATTGAGTATTGAGTATTGAGTATTGAGTATTGAGTATTGAGTATTGAGTATTGAGTATTGAGTATTGAGTATTGAGTATTGAGTATTGAGTATTGAGTATTGAGTATTGAGTATTGAGTATTGAGTATTGAGTATTGAGTATTGAGTATTGAGTATTGAGTATTGAGTATTGAGTATTGAGTATTGAGTATTGAGTATTGAGTATTGAGTATTGAGTATTGAGTATTGAGTATTGAGTATTGAGTATTGAGTATTGAGTATTGAGTATTGAGTATTGAGTATTGAGTATTGAGTATTGAGTATTGAGTATTGAGTATTGAGTATTGAGTATTGAGTATTGAATATTGAGTATTGAGTATTGAGTATTGAGTATTGAGTATTGAGTATTGAGTATTGAGTATTGAGTATTGAGTATTGAGTATTGAGTATTGAGTATTGAGTATTGAGTATTGAGTATTGAGTATTGAGTATTGAGTATTGAGTATTGAGTATTGGGTATTGAGTATTGAGTATTGAGTATTGAGTATTGAGTATTGAGTATTGAGTATTGAGTATTGAGTATTGAGTATTGAGTATTGAGTATTGAGTATTGAGTATTGAGTATTGAGTATTGAGTATTGAGTATTGAGTATTGAGTATTGAGTATTATTTGTTATAATTTAAAGAAAAGGTATTCTGTAAAACTTACCTATCATATAGTATTTAATACCTAAAATGAAATAAAAGTATCTTGTGGTTGTAAATGTTTTTTTTAGTCATTTCCTCGCTGAGGTGGGATGAAAAGTTACGTGTTGCACTCGAGTGCAAAGATTTTTCACCTTGTGCTCTTTTAATTCCCTCGCTGACGCTCAGGATTCTAATTTTTGAATCACTCGCTCCGCTCGTGATTCAATTTTAGAATCCTTCGCTTGCTCGGTCATCAAAATTGAGCACGCGGTTAAAAAGCAACTTTGCACTCTTGTATAACAAATAACTATTACTAATACATTAATATCCATTGTAGATTTTCCTGCCCATATAGTAAAATGCCTTAAAATTAGGCTTATGTATGTGATTGTCGACTACTTTCGTAGGTACTTCATTTATTGTGACTATGAACGCGCGGCAGCCCTGTGGCGTGTGAGTGGAGCACCGCCAACGTTGCTTCGGGGTTTTCGTGGCTACCCCATAGTACGTATACCCGCGGTAGCGAAGCAAACGCTTCCCTTTCTTCGATGTCACGAATTCAACTGAAATAAATAGTATTTTTAATGTATTTAAAGTACTGAATGTATTTTAAACAAAGCATGCATGTGCGGGGCACAAAATTAATTTTTGCATTGTGAATAATTTGTTTGGCATGACAACATAATTATACATTTTTTTGTGTAACTGACCTCGTCTATCTCAATATGACATGTCAGTAGGTATAGTTTGTACATACAGGGATTAAGCAATATTTTTTTATATAGTGTAACTATTAAGGCATCTTTTACATAAAAAATTAATAAATTTTAAAACAAATGTGAAAATAACCCTCCTTCTGGCGCAGTCGGGTAAAAAGGCAGAGGTACAAATTACCAAATTTTGTTGACTGGTTTTTTATTAACCTTATAACGTATACATATAATAAAGAGTACATACTCTAATAGGTACAAAGCTGTGATAAATTAACTTATCTATAAAAAAATCTTTATGTTTTAATGTAGTTCTCCTAATACTATAGTAACACATTTTCCTTTTATTAATACACTAGCGGTCCGTGCGCAGCTGCGCCTGCGTTTCCCTGTTTTTACTTGTTTCCTCGTACTCTTTTTTCTGTTTTTCTTTCCATAAAGAACCTTCCTCAGACTTCATCAAACACAACAAAAAAGAAATCGGCCATATAGATTCCACCATTCTTGAGTTTTGCGCATAAATTACTAGCATCCCGCCAGCGGCTTCGCCCGCGTGGTCTTGATAACGTTTCCCCCCGTTTTTGCAAAAAAAAATATTGCTAATCCGCTCTTATTAGTCATAGCGTGATAATATATAGCCTATAGCCTTCCCCGATAAATAGGCTATCGAACACTGAAAGAATTTTATAAATCGGTCCAGTAGTTTCGGAGCCTATTCAATACAAACAAACAATCAAATCTTTCCTCTTTATAATATTAGTATAGATAGGTACTACTTTTTACATATATACACATATATAGTTATACTATACTAGAATACTAACTACTAGAATAGTTTTACATGGTGTATGTTGCTTTACTCGTAACTTTAGGTGCATGTATGTGATTGTCCACTACTTTTACAGGTATATCATTTATTGTGATTATGAACGCGCGGCATCCCAGTGGCACGTGCGTGGAACACCTCCAACGTTGCTTCGGGGATTTCTGCGCTTGTTCATAGTACGTATACCCACGGTAGCGAAGCAAACGATTCCCTTTCTTCGATGTTACGAAGTCCACTAAAATTATAAAAAAAAAATTTTAGTAAAGGATTGGTGAACAGCTAAGTCATCCTGAGAGCACTTTTTGAATCGATGATTCTCGATTTAAAACTGGAATAATAAAATATTTTGAATTTTGCTGCAAATGAATGAAAAAGATAAATTGTTTTTTAAATAATAATTGTTGATATATTATTTATATTAGATATATAAATTGATATTATATTTAAGTTTAATATGTGAATTTAATTCATAACTACCAATGCACCAGCCAAATAAATATAATCTCTAATTTATAATTGCACATTATTTACAGATACTTTTCAATTATTTTTTATGCATTCAGTACTTTTGCCTTAAAAGTACAAAACTTTAAAAGTACTAAACCCATACTAATAATTTCACCCACTTTTATCATTCAATTTTATCCATTCTGTCATTCTACCTAATTTATTTATGAAATATTATTGAGGTTGTCTCTCTGCATACACCCTTGATTATCTTCTTAATTTAAAATGTTTAAAATTTTACAATAAAAAAAAATGTAAAATTTTCATAATTGTGATCCCTTGTCAAATAGATATAACTGCAACAGACCTCTCATGTGAGGTCTGAATTTCGCCTTACGTTGGTAATTCCGCTCCATACGTTGGCCCGAACGATCCCACCAATATTGGCGCTCGTGCGAACACTATTTTACTGATCTACACGTTGGCCAAATAGGGTTATTTTTTTATTACTTACAGCTAAGATACAGATAGCAATGAAAACAATGAAAAAACAAAACAATGAAATTACAAGTTTTCACAGATAGATTGGGGACGTAAGTTAAGGCTATACAATAGTTGGCGGTAAAGTTTGGCCCAACATTTGAAGCCGGCGTTACCTAATCCCTGGAGGGCTAGACCAGTTGCATTTGACATTCGAATCGACAAACAAAATGTATGTAAATGACATTAAATTTAGTGACAGCCCGATTTGTCGAAAGCTTGTGTCATTCCCATACATTTTGTTTGTCGATTCGAATGTCAAAATGCAACTTGTCTAGCCCCCAGGTACCGTCAGCTTAACTTATAGAAGCGGCGGATGATGATGTTCATTTTTCGAAGCTATTATCTCGTTGTCAAAGGTGTAAATAAAGGCGTTGCACATTTTTCGTGTTGAACATCGCCATGTCACTCTGCTATTTACCGTTTTCATTGCATAGTACGTGTAATCATTCAGCTTGATTAAAGTTTTTCCTTTCTTAGACTTTATGAACTCAACTGGAAAAAATGCATCAAAAGTATATTGTAAATATTCTTTACAAACTTGACTACCGAAATTTTATATGACTACAACGAAACATATCAAACAGTAGATCCAATTATTCAACATATTTTTTGTGGCATATTTTTTTATTATTTCTGACACAATGATTATATAATATATAATGTACTACACTATGAACTATATTATGTACATATCTACATAAGTATGTGAGATTATTTAATGACTTAAGTTACAAAAGCTTTTTGCCTTCTAGAAGGAGTAAAACTTTTCTTACAAAGACGTGGAAAATGCAAATACTGCTCTACTCTCTATGTACTAATAAAATGAAGGTTTATCAAAGAAATTGATAGCTTTTTTCAGTTTATGTGCAGGCCCAGGGTGTTGATGCACGCCGTTCACCGCGATCACCTGATCATCCACAGTGAAAACATGGGCATGGCATCCGATTGGCGAGTGAGTGGAACACCGCCATCTTCTCTTCGGCGACTTTGAAGGCAGTAAAGAGTATGTATATCCCTGTAACTGCAGCAATCGTCTTCCCCTTTGTGAGAGAATGAAACGTGCTGAAATTTTGGTAAGATAGGTGTCAGAGTAGGTTTATACAGTTCTCGCGAAACTTATTGTCTGGCTTAAAGTTGGCACGAGCTAACTTCACCCCGGCCGTAAAAATCGGAGAGAGAAAAATATTGGATTAAAATGATTTAAAACGACTGCCTACCACTTGAGCTTTCGTCCGGGTTGAAGTTAGCTCGTGCCAAGTTCAAGCCGGACTGCTCGTCTGCCACTGTAGGCAATAAAAAAAAATAAGTTTGGCGAGAACTGTACGTTGTAAATGCAACAGCTTATTTTTTCTGTACTTACTAGTTACGTCATCAGATATCATTTTCTCGATTTCGTTGGAATATAAAGTAACAACATTCTACATTTAAATTTTCTAGTGCTCTTTTACCTTACCACCATTGCAGGCTTCAAGCTTCAAGTGTCATACGTTCACGAAATGAAGCTATAAAAGATATCAGAGGCAGAGTAGATACAATGATGATTTATTTATTACTAAGTATTAAACAAAATATACACAAACTAAATTATAGTATTACAACAGTCAAATGACTAAAATGGCACACACAAGATTAATGCCAACACAATTGCTCATGATTGCAATGAACAGGAAGCGTCAAAATTGTATCCTTAATAACACGTAAAGGCTTATGAACTCTTAAAAAAATAATTAATCCAAACCTACATAAATAATAATAGACCACAAACTTGACTGTCTCATTGTTTATTATTATTTCAAATCGTTACTTGACTCTTGGGACCAGTAAAAACAGATTCAATATGTCTATTTTATGCTGCATAAAGTACAGTGTCAGTATCTAATACTCCTCCCCGAAAAAAATGTACCTAAATTATATCAAATTGAATGGCAACCCCGCAACTGAGCACTGAAAATTCATTTGATGTTTCAACTCCTTAGAAACTCGAGTCAACGGTAATTCAATAATATTATCATTATCAATAAAATTGCACTATCCCCGTACATAAATAGGATTTAAATAGTATAATTAGTAAATAATGTGATATAAAATCTCATAGAGTTGCCGATACAAAAGGTTTATCTTGAAACCAATTTAAATCAGCACGTCATTCCCACGTTTCTCATGACAATGTTCCTCGGTTATAGCTACGATGACGGAATCAATAGTCCTGATGGCTGCTCTGCATCCGCTGCGGTGGTGAGTGGAGCACGCCCACCTGACCTTGGATCCTTGAGCTCGAACTTGATAGTAGTTGAAACCATTCAATCTTATCATGCGCCTGCCTCGACGAGACGTTATGAATTTTGCTGAAGAAGAAAAATCTATAATGATTATTTTTTTAAAGAGCGATCTGGGGCCGTATTATGAAGTGCTAAAGCCATCATTGTTACTTTGCAAAAAAGAGATACCGCTACCTAACCTGTTTAGCATCTCTCTCTCGCACTGGAACGACGATGGCTCTAAAGCTTCATAATAAGGCCCCCGATCTCCGTAAATTGTTATCAGAAATAGAATTTATTCTTAGCGCATGTACCACGTTATTAACACTGTACTTGCATTGTACATGAATCCTACAAAATGATGAATAGTTTAAAAGATACCAAGTTTACCCGTAAATAACTTACTATCCTAAAATGTCTTACATTATAACAAAAAATATTTATACATCACAGGACACACATTATATTAATTTTAGAAGATTGGACCATTGGCAAGCGTTTCATCAATTTTCCATTCTCAACAGTGGGCAGATTTTTTTTCCTAAAGAATGACATAATCTATCGCTAAATGAAAAATATTTATTAAAATTTAATATTCAAGCGTAAGAAAGAGGTACTGGTGAGAAAAAAGCATTAAAAAAGTTACCATTCTCTTAGACGACCTAATCATTTATAACTTTTACAATCACACGAGGGCTGCATGGGAGTGACAATGAATATAACAGGATTAAAAAAACCCATTTAATAAATTCTGCTAATTTAGACATAAAGTTAACATAAATATGGTACCCAACATATTAAAACAACATAAACTTTATCACACTTAGTATTTTTGGAGCTAAGGAGAAGTTTAAAAAAATCTTCATCGTCAAAATGAATAATATCGAATATTTTTCGAGATTTCTGCTTAACTTTTTTAACACAGCCGGTCATACAAATAATGTTTTTATTTTTAAGACTATTTCCTTGGAGAATTTGTTAATTATCCACAGACTTGACTGAATGCTTAGCACTCAAACATGTTGATCTAATAATAAACTTTGTTGTAACGTGAAATATATTATCACAGCAATGCATTTTTCACATTGTAAATAATACATAGGTATGTCGAAGTGCATCTTTTAAATAACTTACTAATAATTGGTGCTATCCTGCACTATATGCACCCGATTTTATTAACAGTTTAAGTATAATAATTTAAAGTCAGCCTTTTGCATTATTATAAATAAAAACTTCACATTGATTATAACCTTCCAACCAAAGTAGGTTCGTGGTTGTGTATTTCTGAAAGGCATACTATTTTATAGTCTATAGTTCTGACGGAAGCTCTACATCCTTTGGAGTGGTGGGAAGAGCAGTACCAGCGCACGTCTGACTTTCCTACGTATCTGTGACGGCAGGAATACTTGAAACCATTGTAGTAGAGCTGCTGTTTGCCTCGAGGAGTCGTGAAGATTATTGGTGCTGAAAAAATCATTAATTTTATTTTATTTTCCTAATACTTTCGCTTAACGGTGAAGGAAAACATCGTGAGGAAACCTGCATGCCTGAGAGATTTTCTCGACGGCATGTGAAGTCTGCCAACCCGCATTAGGCTAGCGTGGTGGACTATAGCCTAATCCCTCTCATACTGAGAGGAGACCCGTGCCCAGCAGTGGGACAGTATATGGGTTGAATTAATTAATTAATAAATACTTTCGAATATATGGGAACATAAATGGCGCTAGACGAAACCATTATAGGCTGACCTTGCATTGCTACGCATTGTACTTGGCTTACCGTACAATTGGAGTCAGCTTATACTGGTAAAATATAACTTGTCATGTAACAGTCCATACCTGTAAATTTGAGGACAGAAAATAGGTGGCTTTATGGTCTTAAATGTTTTATATTGATGAGTTCCTTGAATTGAAATTAGATTATCTATAGTAACTAGTGTACCTACATATAAAAATTACAGCAACCATTTAATTTACTTTTATTGTATGAATATTTGGATACATTTTCACATGCTTGAATTATTATATTGATACAGTATCTTAATGTCTACAATTTCTATTTCATTTGGTTTTGTTCTGATTTGAATAGATTACACACAAAGCTTGAACACCCAAATAACAACATTTAAGAGTACATAGGTATACCTTTTTTACCAGATAAGTAATATATCAATTATGATAACGGCAAGACATTACTACACATAAAATTCTTACTTGTTATACTTAGTTTAAGATATTAATACAGATATCGATTGAAAATTCTTATTTTAAGTACTCATTGTAAGTTAGTTTATCTTTTAAATAATTTATCTTTGGTGGTAGTAGTAAATTGGTTTCTTTATAAGTATGAGTTGAGAATGTAAGATTTATAAAGTGACTCTCAGTGGCAACACCGGGCGGAAAAACATACACCAACCTCATTTGTGAGGTCCTTCTAAGAGGTTACATGCTTAATACTCTCAAAGTCCCAAGTTTCGCAACCGGGGCGTGGGTATGAAAAGATGTATGAATTAGGATGAAGTAAGTGGCGTTCTGAAGTGTATGCCTACCTCTAGAGGAAAAAGACGTGACTGTGCGTATTTATAACTACAAGCTCACGAGTCCTTATTCTATAAGAAAATGTATACATAAATAATTATTTTAAAACACCCATCTAAAACATCAGTCTAATTCTCTAGATATGGATCACGAATGACTAGTTACACTTTTTAAATTCAGACACGTAAAAATTTTGCATTTGTTTTTATATTTATTGTCACACAATTTTATTTTAAAAAGGTTTTATGGCACACATTATATTGGCCATCAATAGCTATGCTCTGTATCATCGAAGACATCGAGAAAAACGTTTATCTTTAAGAAAGTTTTAGAGATCAAAAACATTTAAAGAAATATTTGATATTTCTCAAATTAATAGCTACATTAATTTTATTATCTTAATATACATACAAAGAGATCACGTGTTCCCAAAATAAATAAGGTCCCCAAATTTATTTTTTTACTCACTCGTCCAATATTTCCGACTTAGTTCGAAATGAGTGAATTACTAGATATTAAATTAATGATAAAAGGTTCCTGCGAGGATATGGCTTTTTTAATACAGATCATCAAGTGAGTGTGCACTAGACCTCTCGCTATGAGAATCGGAACGGAATCGTTTCAAAATTTTAGTATGGTATCGTCTTAGACTTTGATAAATGTCTAATACACTTCCACCTTTGCTGGACGAGGAACCCGACCTCCTAGAAGAACCGGACCTCCTAGAGGAGGATCTAGAATCTCTAGAAGTTCTGGACCTTCGAGACGAAGAGCTCCGTTTCCTAGAAGAAGATTCTTTTCTGGAGAGGGGACTTGTTTTCTTAAAGAATGTATCGGAATCCTTGGAAGACCCGGCCTGAGGTATAACAGAGGGTTTTTCAGAGGAAACATTAGAATCGGAAATGTTTTCGGATTTTATGTATGACACACTAGGCTCGCTGACAGGAATGAAAGATTCAGCTACGGGCAAAGGAGTGTATGTACCAGTTTCAGTGTGTGGGGCATCGGGCTTTCTATTAGGACCCTTAGAATCACTAAAAGGATCATCCAGTTTTTTAAGGTCTTCCGAATTATAAGAAGACGATTTGCCAGGTTTACTGGATCCATCTTCCTTTTTTGATGGAGCATACGGATTTTTGGTGGGTTCGTTAGCATTGCTGATAGAACCATCACGATTTTTAGATGATTTATCAGACTTTAATGTTTGGCAGCTACTGGAAGAAGATCTACGCTTGCAAGTGAGATCTTTGGAATTGATAATAGACTTGCAAGAGAGCGTATCAGGCTTTTTAGAGGAGGCTTCCAACTTCTCAGGGGTCGAATTAGACCTTTTATCTGGGGTTTCGGGATCCTTTAAATGGCCAACATGCTTTCTAGATGAGTCATCAAGTTTACTAAAATCGTTATTAGATTTCAAGTTATCTTCTCTACTTGAAGAGCAACTGCGCTTTCTTGGTAAAGTATCGAGATTTTTGTTACCAGACTTGCTGGAGAAGGGTTCAGTCTTTCCAGATGAGTAACGAGATTTTTCTGACGCGTAACCTTCCTTGACTGCGCTGGTTGAAGCTCGATGATCCCGATCCAGCTTCCTAGGTCGTGTATCGGACTTACCTGAATCTGTACTCGCCTTACTAGGGAGTTTCTCCTTTAAGACAAGCATTTCAGGTATTTTGTTGCAACTGTCACTGTCAGGTTTGATGAATGAATCAAGTTTTTGTGGCAATAGATTAGACTTATTAGACGAAGGGTCAAGTTTGTGATGTTTGTTGTCAAGTTTGTGAAGTTTGTGCGAGTGGGTAGCACACTTTTTAGGGGATCCATCAGACTCATCATGCTCATTGGATGAGGCTGCATCTATAAGAGGGATAATGGAGGATTTTTTGGTTGATACAGCGAGATCTCCGGATGGGTCACTAAGATTTTGCGATGACATGTCCGGTTTATTAGACTGGGTATCAGAATAAATAAGTCCGGATTCAGTGGTGTGACGGCGAAACAAACAGGTTTTAGGAGAAGGGTTCGGGGGGATCGATATAGTAAGGTCTTTGGTTAACGTGTCTGGTTTATTATTGGACTCATCGCGCTTTTCAATGGGAGTTTGGGGAATACTGGGTGATGTACTCGCAGTACCCTCAATCTTTATCGGAGATATGGCCTTACAAAAGTGAGCATCAGAATCTTTAAAAAAATTACCAACTCCTTTTGAGAAAACATCTTGATTATTGGGGTCAGTACTGAGAGTTGTATTCAGAGCTTCATGTTTTTGAAAATCTTCTATCAGTGATTCTGAAGTAGTACAAGGTTTATCAGACGAGGCTAGACCTAGAAATACATCGTCCTGTGGAAGTTTTTCATTATGTTTATGTTTTAGATCTGAATCCACCAGCTCGACCACATTATTCACTATGTGCAACACTGCCTTGCAGCCTTCACTCCAACGGGTATTACAGTACCATAGCGAGCTGTTAAATCTGGACTGCGTGTATAGGTGTCCTCCGTAGATCACCTGAGGCAATCCCTGCTTAGTCTTCGTATATATTGGCTCTGCAACAAAACAAATTTGTTAATATCTGCTTTGATTAGTTTTTCACAGCTTATCGGTAGGTTTGCTTAAAAAGTAGTGTTTACAACACCAATAAAACCGCAGTTTTCTAACGCAGTCGGTCTCTTAATTACGTGAAATTTTGAAACTGGTATTTTTTATTAACCTATTCTAAAAGATCATTATGATAAAATGTAGTTTTGAAATCGGCAATGAAAATTTTATACAATTGTGCATACTTTTATTACTAAAAGAACTACTACTACAACTACTATAAATAAATACTATACTTCTATTAAAATAAAAGAACACCATATTATGTTATAAAAAATAAAAAACCGTAACAATCAATTAAAGCGTTAGAAAATTTACTTAAATTGTGAATATTATAATGTTCTAATTTTAAGTACCTATGTTTTAATACGTGATCACAAAAATATACTTATTGTTATATTAAGAAACTAGAACATTCTCTTTTCTTTATAATTAACGAATATATATCGAAAGATATAGAAATCAAATAAAACACCACGTAACCAAGTTAATTTCAAAAATGTTGTTTACAGAGCTGTAATGGAGTTCAATACATGTCATCTTAATTTTATAACATACAAATATCTAAAAGTATAATCATTATTGATATTAACACATTGCACGACAATATAAATTAAGTAAGTACCATAATTATAATCTATACAAATAAATAAAATTGAAGTGTCTGTAATTTCAAATTATCGGCTTTCCACTAAATGCATTTGATATAGGGTACTTTTATCAATTAAGCATTTTTTTTTAAATGTCTATCTGTCGACCGATGTCGATGGAACTTTCACTCGCAGACAGTTTATGTTATAAGGAATAACTAAGACTAATTTTATGTAACACCGTGGGAACAACTAGTTATGCAATAAAGACTTAACATCAAGGCTATCTATTTACGCTAAGCTTGGTATCAACACCTCTTAGAGAGGCTTCATGATCATGCTGTCCGTAGGTACCCAATATGACGTCACCGTTGGTCTTCAGATATGCTCTACATCCTTTAGAGTGGTGAGAAGAGCAGTACCAGCGCGAGATGAATGTGCCTCTTGCATCTTTGGAGTATTTGTAATTACGATAGCGCACTTGGCGTGTTCCTCGAGACGACTGCATGAATATCGGTTCTGTGAATTAAAAAAAAACATCTTCATTTTTCTGTTTACTACGCAGCGTTTAGGAAGAAAATTATAAATTTTTTGTAACCAACAAAATTGTGTAATAAAAAGGTTGGCAGTATTGTCGACTGTATTATAATATGAGAATGTATGTATGTAAACACGAAAACACTATCAAGTTCAAAAATCACCGCTGTTACGCTGAAATAAGACACAATTTTACTGGATGTATCGTCGTGTGTACATAAGAATATAAATAGGGGCTGGTGTTTGTGATAGGTAAAACCCTAGAAGAGATAAATGATAGAACCAGATTTTTTCATTGTATTTATGATGGATTACATTACAAATATTGAGTTTTTTTGGAACATACTGATTCATGATTGCTATGTATGCCTGCGTGGGATGTTGTGACGCCATATATTAGAGTTTTACTTTTATACTAAGGTCTTTATTAAACAAGTCTTGACCACTTCTCGGAAATCTTGAAATAAAACTACTTTTTACGGATTTTATTGCGTTATATTGATATTATTTTAATTGAAACGTCAAGACGCCTACCACCTTAGTCACCCGTGACTGACTGATAATCTGGTAAAAATTAATAATAATTATATAAATCTCCAGTTTCGAATATTTTTATCTGCACCTATTATAAATATATAAGTACTTTAGTTTAGTTATTACTAGCTTTTGTCCCGTAGCTTTACCTGCGTAGTAAGTGTAGTTTTTTTCTAGAGGGTGAAACTTCCAGCCCTTATATATTCAGGAGCACGCCATTAAGGTCAAAACGGGAATTTCCTTCATGGACGGGAAATAGAGGATTACCAGACCATATAACTCTCTTGATCGTACCAGGACTCATTACTGAGTTTTAGCGGCACGCAAATTGTACACTTTCTTTTATGAAATAATTAAATTGACTAAGAAATATGTACTGTTGTTTTTATTATTAATGTTAAAGAAATGTACACCTTTTTATAAAAGAATTTAAATATATATTTTTTAATTTTGATTTTAGTCAGCTCATACCTGTATTCTCCTCCTATGCAACCAGGTGATGAAATCTGAAAAGAAAAGACCAATTTAGCGTTACCAATACACTTATAACCATTATTACTTTAATAACCATTTGCCATTATATATTTTAAATATAATTTTACCTCTGACTTAAATACATTCAATTAATTTAAACAGATTGATTTTAAGTTCAATAATCATTTTATCTACTTATTTATCTAAATTACATTAGACTATACTGATTTCTGATACTTACGCGAATACTAGATATTGAAATAAAACTACTTTTTACGGATTTTATCGCGTTATATTGATATTATTTTAATCCCGACGTTTCGGACCCTTTACAGAGTCCATGGTCACGGGTGACTAAGGTGGTAGGGGTCTCGACGTTTCAATTACTAACAGTTACCCTAAATTTTTGTTAATTATTGGCAATTCGATTCACGCAGAACGAGCTCACCGCGATATAACGCGATAAAATCCGTAAAAAGTAGTTTTATTTCAATACATTAGACTATGTTCAAAGTGGTTTGAGATGTGTCATGAATATAATTATTATATAAGAATATGATTAATAACAATTGTTTCTAAGACTAGACTCCAGCATGATTACTATTATATATAAACATGATTAATATTGGATACAGAAAATATTATATGAAATATTATTTTTTAGTACACAACAAAAACTAATGCTTACGTTGAATTTTATATATCATAATATGTAATTACATAGGTAATCATTAATTATCATCAACCCATTTGTTGTCCTACTGCTGTGTACAGGTGACCTTAGATTAAGTCTTATAGCACAGAATAAATAATAACAGAATAGCCACTCTCCGCCCCTCCCTAACGTTAGATACCTCAGGTCCCCCGCATCCTGCCGGTGAGAACACTGGCAGGATGCGGGGGACCTGAGGACAAGAATGTCGAACTGCCAACAAACCCTACGCACCTTCACGCACACATTTGCACGTGTACAAACGTAATTTTGACAAGTTTGACATTGGATATTGTAGTGTGCAGCGGTATCGGAAAGTTTGTATGGAGTGTCACAGGTGTGCTTATAGTTCATCACGATGGCATAGTGCGGGTAGACTTCACACGCCATCGAGAAAATCTATCAGGCATGCAGGTTTCCTCATAATATTCACTTCCCATATAAAATTTGCGAAAAGTCAAAGGTGTGCCCTGGATTCGAACTGGACACTTGTCGGACCAATGGTCATATCACAGATTTTATGACTGAAACTTCCGTGCAACCATTTTGGTGGTAAGTACAACCCAACTAACCTACTTAATAATTATATTTTGAGATATTGTGTTTAGTGGCCTACCATATAAATTCGTAAATCACTTTTATTTTCTTTTTTGTTAGCTAAATATAGGTACATACTTAAAAATATATATGTATAAAATATATTTTCATGTTTTTATATTACTCATTATTTTACATTATAAAATATTTAAAAATATACAAAGTTACGGTTGAAATTTCTAAAAAGGATTTATTTATTAATTGTAGATATTATTTAAAAAAACCATGAGATTCTCTATGGTATCTAGCGTCAATTAAAAGGTAGGTAAGTATGTTTACAACAGCAAATTAGATTTTTAGTATGGTATAATAGTCCATGTAGAATGTATTGAAAAACTCAATATATGAAACTATGTTGTTGGAGTTCTAGATTCGCGCAGCAGTTTTAGAGCGGTTTCCCACTAGGTCCGATTCAAATCCGTGAAAATAGTAGAACTGCGAAATCGGATTACGGAAATCGGATCTAGTGCGTAAACTACCATACAAATAGTTCTACGACTACTCTGAACCGTATTTTCGGATCGGACGTAGTGCGGAACCGCTCTTAATGTAAGTTTCTCCGAACGTCATAAGCGTACCTGGGGGGTACCTATACAAGTTGCAATTTGACTTCGCATCGACAAACAAAATATATGGAACTGACACAAGCTTTCGACAAATCGGGCTATCACTAATGTCATTTACATAAATTTGTTTATCGATTCGAATGTCAAAATGCAACTTGTCTAGCCCCCTGATTGGCTATAACACCGATGTATCAATGTACAAATATTAGCTATTTGATTTTTCAAACGTTATTAGACCAATGTTATAATGTCCACGTTAAAGGCATAATTTATTGCACCCTTTCCTATATTATTTACATATATAATATTAATATCTTACTCGTACTTAATAAGGGCTTTTTCAAGAACCGTTTTATTTACATATAAATGTTTGCTTTTCTACATGTTTCTAGGATCAGGTCTATGGTTATGTCGTCTTGGTATACTACACAACTCTTCATTAATAGAGTGAACAACACCGTTGCAGCCAGTTTTATGTTTTGTGCACCGCCATCTTGTTTTGACTGCGATGTCTGATATGGACCTCTCCATGTGAACGTTATACGAGTACCCTGCAAGCACCAGTTGTTGCTTTCCTTTTCTATTGATCCTGAATTTAGGTTTATCTGGAAAAATAAGAAAAAGGTATAATTATATTATATTTCATTGCATTTAGTATTCTCGCACGCTAAATATTTCCAAGGCAATTCATTTAAATGAAAGATTTTTTTTACAAAAGACCGAGTTATCACATTTTTTTTTATCTGTATTTCACAAAAAGTTTTCGATAATTTTATTAGTAAACTGGCTGTTAATGAAGCCTGTTTCAGTCTGTAAATGACTAAGATCTAAATGAATCTAGGTTCAGTAGGAAATAAAAAAAACTGTTCCATTTTTTAATACTATAATTCGAATGCGGAATATATATAAAGCACGGTTAAAAACATAAAAAGTTGTGGCGTAAACATATGATTTCACACCAAGCGAATTTTTTAGTCTCAGTTTTTTTATTTTTTTATTTGATGAAGCCTAGGGAAAGCCGCTATCTAGTATGATGGTGACTCATCAGGTGCATGGTTATGTTCAGGCATACCACTGATTAATGTTCCATTAATGCTGTATAGGGCGCTGGTGCATCCTTTATTATGTTTAGTACAGCGCCATCTAGTTTTAAAAGTGTTTTGACCGATAAATTTCTTTAGGTGGACATTAAAAGAGTAACCATCTATTATCATTTTTTGGTTTCCTTTGCAGTTTCTTTCAAATCTTGGTGTTACTGAAAAAAAAAGTCGGTAGTGAGCGCGTTAACACAAATTAAAGGCTTATAAAAATTATGTTAGAATTAGGAATAACTTGACAATAGCAGAATAAAAAAAAACTATTAAGTTTTAAAACATATTTTAATTGATAGTAGTTAGATAGAGTAAAATACATAATTGTGTCTGAATTAACTGATGTCCCGTGAAAAACTAAAATCTATGTAATGTATGTATATAATAAAATTAATAAATATAGAAATAATATTTAATTATGACTAACTAATCTAAAAAAGTGAAAATCTACAAAGTTTCTTTTTAAATAATCCTAGCAAGACTTGTCCACAAGATGACAATGCTATTGCCCTTTTAACACAGATGGCAATATCAAATGTTTTATTGGTAACAAGATTTTGAACATTCTTGGATGCGTTAAACACAACACCCAGATCATGTTTAATGAAACTGAATACATAATTTGTAGCGCACAATTGCTCAATAGCTGCGCCAATACACAAACAAGAAAAAGATATCAATCGAATCTGATGCAAAGGGCAAATTCCCAAAACTGTGAAATTTGTAATATTATATAGATGATGTTTAACACTTGCTGATGGAATGAGAATGAATGATGATGAATGAGAATGATGAATGAGAATCAAACTAAAAGAATTGAAATTGAAATTGGAAACCGTTTGGATGTCGGCATTATTCAAAGTAGGTATTTTGGATGCGCCGACATCGAAATGGGCTATGAGATAATATATTTATGATCTAGCACTTTGTCGTTGTTATATTTAATTGATTGTTCTACATGTTAAGGCCTAATGGGACTGACATATTTTATAGAATAAAAGTTCCTTATAAAATATCCTTATAGCTTAACATTCCTTATAGCTTCTTGTATATATTTTAGCCAATATATAAAAAAACTTGACCAATTACATCAATCATACAATTATACTAAAACTTTCCTCGAGAAAACAGCATGAAAATCGGTGCATGCAGTTTTAAGTTTATCGCGAACAGACAGATAGACTCGGCTTTGTTTTATATTAAGTAGTGATATTGATAGTGAAGAGAAAAAAAGACTTAAATTACTATAATGCTAAAAAAACATAGGTGTATGTAACATAATACTTGTATAGTACCTTAATTATAAACAAAAACTGAGAATCTCTTAAAAATCTGTTAATTCAAAAAAAACCCTTCTTACACAGGACTTGTCTAGTTATTATTTATATTTATTTTCCACAGTTATTATTTTTAAATATATTCAGCAGGGCTATGATTATGTTCCGATATTCTACTGCATATATGTCCATTCAAAGTGTTGAGGGCACTTCTGCATCCTTGGTACTGCTTCACGCAGCGCCATTTAGTTTTGATTATATCTTCCCTAATCATTATCTTTGCATGGCTGTAGTAACTGTAGCCACTTATTATTAATTTCGGGTTCCCTCGCTTGTTAATTGCGAATATTGGTATAACTGTAACAAAATAAAATGAAATTTTACGTAGGTCGGAGTTTTAACGGTTTTATGGTACTATTCTTCTTCATAAGTACAGAAGTAATAAGCCGAAACCACTGTCGCTATACAAATATTTTATTTATTCATTTAGTATTTGTATTGCGCGAGGCAAATGGTTCTTTACTCGGCTGCCGAAGCAGGGTTAAGTATGTGTTCGACGTGTATGTCGACGTACATGTGAACGCAATAAAGATTTGAATTAGAATTTACATAGATCTTGTTTTTGGATGTAGTTAGCACTTTTTATAAAAAAATGTAAGTAATATCAAATTAATCAAAAATTGTACCTAATGCTTATTGGTATAATATTTATAGTACATAATATATTATATAGTAAGAATATACAAGTATCAGATATTTAAATTAATTATTTATTTATAGTCCGTTTTTTAATCTCAGAGACTAGATTGACACATGCAACTGTCAAAATTACAAATAATGATACCAGCTTTTTTGTGTAGTGTTGTACCTACGATACCGGTTTGTTGAATCGTAACTTTTAGACGATTAAATTAAAAGTTTTTTATCCCAAATCGTATTATTAAAGCCCAAATTAAAAAAAATGTCCGAATGCACAATACAGTCTATGAAAAGTAAGTCGTCGTAGAGTTTTTAAGTACCAAATGACGTAAAATTACATAACAAAAAAGAACTAAGAAAGCGCTTTAATAAATTTAGTCTTATGTTCCAACGAGGTAATAAGTATTAGAAAACTATATCAATAGCTGTAAAAGGTTTTAGAAGATTATGTTGATTTCGCTGTCGTTATTTAGTCCTTAAAAACTCTAACTAATCCCACCCATGATTATTACGTTTTAAATAAGACCTACTATTTTTTTTCAGGATAACTTAATATAAAAAAACCGACACTTCAATTTATTAGCGATAATTGTCGATAGGGGCACACTACTATTTAAGAATTGCAAAAAACTGGTATCCCACGAAATGTCACTTTAGTCTCTGAGATTAAAAAACAGACTATAGTACAATTTACACTGACATTAAGAAGAAATTTACAGTGAATAATTATAATTATTTATTTATTTATTTATATTTATTCGAAAAACCAACAGCCTTACAATAAATTTACAATTAATTTACACAACAGATAGCCAATTATAGGTCTTCGCTTATAAGCACCATATTAAATTTATAACAGCATGTGGAAAAAAAAAACATAATAAACGTAGTAACAATCACGCTTGGTGTTCTAAAAAGAAATCACTGCTGAGCAGCCGCCTCATCGACACTAATTTAACGTTGAAAATATCAATATCGTGTAACTTACAGGTATTATTTAGAGTTTTGCCAACTCGCTATAGGAAAGTATTCTGTCGGTAATTTGATGACGCAGGGGCCAAGTTAATGAGTGTATGATGACGCACAGATTTTACGGGGATGTTAAAACCTATTTTACCAAGAAATTATAAGTAGTAAATTGGCGCAGAATTTCAACGTTAGTCGTTAGTTAGGAAATGCGGACGCCATCTACTAAAACAAACCGCATCCCCATCCCATCGCACAAAAACGCACATTGACTTGTAAAATTGTCTAAAAAGATCTATTTGCAGAACTAAATACCATTTCATTTCAGACGACTTCTAACCAATTACAACTCCACCAGAGGGCGCTAGCGGCACATAATGCCAGCCATGGATCCATGTTGTGTGTAGTTGATAGTATTATGTGCTCATCGCGTCATATGCTCAGTATTTTTCCAACCAAGTCGGATTATTTCTTCCTGGGCGGATCGTGGTTATGACCGCCGGTTACTTTTAATATATAATCTTCATTTTTGGTGTATATGTAGGCTTTGCATTTTCGAGACCCGTGCATGGTGCACCTCCAAAAAAGTCTTTTACCAAGGTGGGAGCGATATCCATATGTGTACCTTTCATGGAGTATAAGACGGGTTCCAACCCTAGACGTCACGAATTCCAAGCCACCTGTAAAAGAAAAATGTCTTAGTACCACCTTACGTAAATAGGTATATCTCCTGTATTGAGGTGCTTTTACAAACATAATTCATGCAAAACCATACCAGACTACTTATATTATAAATGCGAAAGTAACTCTGTCTGTCTGTGTCGCGCTTTCACGCCAAAACTACTGAACCGATTTAAACGAAATTTGGTACACAGACAGTCTAGAGCCTGAGAAAGGACATAGGCTAAAAGAAAAAAGAGCTGTAAGGGGTTGAAATAGGGGATGAAAGTTATAAGAAATACCCAGACTACGCGACCAAGCCGCTGGCGGAAAGCTGGTAGGACTATATAAAAACCACCACAGATTAACTAGCGTAAGTATAATTACGCTGCGCAAGTATGGCGGCGTCAGCGCAGCCAGGTCAGCCAACATGCGCGCCATGACAAAATTTTGTCTACTCTTGTGTCTCGCTCTTTCTTTTGCGAAAACGAGACAAAAGCACGACATAAGCGTCGACAAAATCTTCTCGCGGCCTGCATGTTAGCCCGGCTGGTCAGCTAACAAGATAGAGTGGAGCAAGGACGACACAAAGTGTATACCACACCAGAAATAAAATATTTGCAAGTAATTCAAGTACGATTAATTTAAAATACAAAAAAAGAACAACGGTATGTATAGTAAATCATCAATCAGTTTTACTTTTTTATTATTAAGATTATTAAGGTACCTAAGTAACTACAGGTTAAGTACCAAGGCTTTTTTTTGCTTGGTGCTAAGCCCGTAGGGGCAGCCTCGCCTCGGGGGTTCTTCTTAGCATCTCCTTAGGTGCTCACTACGATTACCACGCCGCGATAAGGCGCGAAACTTATTAATTTATTCTACTGCTGGATGAAGCCACGAAGAGCATCGAGTCGCCCATTCGCCGGGATGTTCGTTGCTCGCTTTCAACCAAAGAGAATCGAGAACGAGTAGAATCCAAATCTAGTTTAAAACGTGCTAAGAAAAGAGTTCATCAAAAGCACATACAACTCAGCCCAAATTTGTACCTGAGGTACATGACAGCTATCAAGTTGACAGTTTTTACCATGAAATCACTATGAAACTGTCGGAAATTGATAATCGGATGTGCCATAATGACGTGCGTTTGACATTCCGAAACTGACACTGACTGCAGATAGCTGTCAATTTGATAGTTTTTACTATAAAATACCATGAAACTGATAACAATGTGTCAAAATGGCGTGCGTTTTATCATCCCCTACTCAGCATAAAAAAAGTATGACTAGAGTTTTAACCAGCCAGCGTAATACAGGCTATTTTTCCCAATAAGTATACCTTCGGTACATCATTTGGACCGATTTCGATGACCTCCGTTATATTAAATATATGGTGAATCAGCGCAGAATTTTAATGTTAGATGACTTTTAACAAATTACAACTTGACCAGTCTACTCGATCACTCGATCAGTAGGTATTTTCCCAACCAAGGCGTGTTATTTCTCCAAGTCACAGTTTCCCTAGGCGGGTCATGGTTATGATCGCCGATTATTTGTATTATAACATCTTTATTTTTGGTGTATATGTAGGCTCTGCAACTTCGGGACCCACGCATGGTGCACCTCCAAATGATTTTTTCACCAAAGTAGGAGTGATATCCATATCTGTAGTTTTCATGTAGTAAAAGGCGGGTTCCAATTCTAGACGTCATGAATTTAAAGCCGCCTGTAAAAAAAAAACTTAGTGCCGCCGTACGTAAGTAACAATATTTCCTGTGTCGAGGTGCTTTTACAAACATAATTCATGCAAATCCATACCAGACTACCGATCAAAGGACTATACAAACAAAAGAAGAGACATACCTATTTCATATTTTTTGTATGTCACCTTTATTTTGGGGTGCGGAAAATCCAAATGGATCGATTGCCACCTGTGGAGGCGGCAGTGTATGACGGACTCCTGCCGTTTAAGTAAAAACACCACTTGCCCTTGTCGCTGCCATAGGATTCTATAAGGGTCCACCGAGACACAAGTGAGATCAAGACGAGCCTTAGATCACCTTAAAAGCCACCATAGGTATATTACAATCAAACAAAAATGTAAGTTATCTTTTGTATTTTTGTTTTTAAGCATTTTCCATGCTAAGATTACAAGCTATTTTTAATGAACACCAGACGCTTTGACCACTAAGCTAGCGCGAGCCGCTCGGGGACGCGGGACGGCTATGTCGGGATCTCCGACCAGGTGGCCAGCGTACCGACTAAAACAACCACCACTACCGCCTTCCGATTTGTTGTCGGTCCGGCCTCGAGGGCCAGGTTCAATGAGCGACTGACGACCCCGATTTCGCTGCCCAAGGCCCTCTTTGCAGCGGAACAGATGTTTGGCCCCACCGCCGTCCACACCTCGGCCGCAGAGAGTAGAGAGAGCGGCACATCGTAATACCGACACCCCAGCCGAATTGTCGCTTCGCACAACACTGCGGCCTGCCTCAGTTGCGATGCCTGTCAAACGACACCGCAACCTAAGCCCGTAGGAGCAGCCTCTCTCAAGGGTTCTTCTAGTAACACTAGACTGGGGAGGATTTATATTTATTTATTTACTATTCTTCAAACTAGGTACGTCTTAAACGAACAACCTGACACGAGTAGAATCGAGAAATAAGAAATAAAACGTGCTTAGAAATTTACATTGAATATTATACATATAGTATATTTAGTGGATCGGCGCAGAAATATTAATGTTAGAGGACTTCTAACAAATTGCATCTTCACCAGAGTGCGCTGTGAGTCATGCTGGATCCATGTTGGTGTGCAGTTGGTCGCTCTTCGCGTCATGCTCGGTATTTTCCCAACCAAGTCGGGTTATTGCTCCAAGTTAAATTTTCCCCGGGCGGGTCATGGTTATGATTACCGATTAATTGTAATAAAAAATCTTTATTTTTGGTGTATACGAAGGCTTTGCATTTTCGGGACCCATGCATGGTGCACCTCCAAATGATTTTTTCACCATAGTGGGAGTGATATCCATATCTGTACCTGTTATGTAGTAAAAGGCGGGTTCCAACTCTAGACGTCACGAATTTCAAGCCGCCTGTAAAATAAATATATCTTAGTGACACCATACGTAAAGATATTTCATGTGTCGAGATGCTTTTACACACATAATTTATACAAAACCATACAAGACTACCGATCAAAGGACTATGATATAAGTATACGAGTATAAAAGCCACCATTTCTTTTTGCTTACGTACAGTTCACGCCAAACTTATTGTCCGGGTTGAAGTTGGCACGGGCTAAGTTTAACCCGCCCGTAAAAAATCGGAGAAACACAATAATAGCATTGTAATAAATAAAAACGAAAGTTCAAGTCGTAGGCTGTCGCTTCATATATTTTTTATCCAATATTTTCCGTTCTCCGATTTTTACGGCGTGGTTAAAGTTAGCCCGTGCCAACTTCAACCCGGACAATAAGTTTGGCGTGAACTGTAGCTCAGCAGCTGATAGTATAACCAGTGCAAGTATAATTACGACGCGCCTTTTGACAGCGTCAGCGCAGTCAGGTCAACTAGGAAGATAGGGTGGAGCAAAGCCGTGACAAAATGTATCCCACACCAGAAATAAAATAATTTGATATGCAAAAAGAACGTAGGTATATATTTATCAATCAAACGAAAATTACATTAAGTCCGTTGTCGCCAAAGTCCACTTGTCACCGTCATAATATTGTTTGTATACGATACAAACTACAAACACAAAATCAATATGGTATATAATTATATATTTAGATACTATAAAATTAAAGTTATCCACATTACTATTCAACAGCTTAAAAAGCCATTTATTTTAGATTGAATTAAATACGTTAAGCTAAAAACGTTACGCGCATAATTTTCATAATTGTACCTACTTAGACCATTAGTGGGGTAACATCCAAATTCCAAACTCACCTCTTATTCCCATGAAGAAAAAAACGGTCAGAACAAGTTGAAAGTATGAGAAGAGAAAGAGAAGGAGAAAACAGTAAATATATATATATATAACTTCAAATCTTATCTTTCAATATTTTTTCGAATAGAATAGAACATCAAGAAAGGCCCAATTCATGAATCATTCACCAGCTTCATGATTATGTAAATGTTTTATATCCAATAAGGTGTCATCGAAAAGGAGTACAGTGACTTTGCAAGCTCGAGAATTGTACTTGGAACATTTCCAGACTGATCTTTTGCCAGTTATCCTCTTGAGGCTGTAGGTGTGGCCTCCGATACTTAATAACTTGCAACCACGTCGAGATGTTATATACGTTAATCCTGTTGAAACTGAAAAAAATAAAGAGATTTTTTGATTAGCATATCAGATATTTTAATATTTAACTTTGGCTTTGGTCCTTTGGACCTTTGGAAATTGGTCCTTTTATTCATAACATTTGGAACAAGTGTTGTTCGTATTATCTTAGTTAGTATGTAACGTCATGCTTCTGCTGTGTGCCGTTTTGTCCGCAGAACTCGAAAAACAGTCCATGGATTGGCTTAAAAAAATATTTCCTAGATGAATTCTTCAGAAAAGAAACACAGGTAATGTAAGTAACATTTAATAATCTTTTTGTATTTTTTTAAACATTTTCCATGCTAAGATTACAAGTTATTTTAAATGAAGGAAAAAATCGGCTGTACGTCACCTTTAAGACGTAAATTAGAATGTGAAGGAAGATTTCGACTGGCGAGCGGGGCTCGCGGTAGCTTAGTTGGCAGAGCGTCTGGTGTACCGAACCAGGCCACGCAGGTTCGAATCCTGCCCGCCAGCCGAATTTTCCTTCTTAAAAATAACTTAACATTTAATATTTATGCATTAAACTGTCATAGACTGTTTGTACTTTATACTTTAACATAATCACTTAACAAAACAAATAAAACCATCGTTTATTTGTTTAGGTGAATTCATATCTATACACATATTTCACATGTTTGGTCTACTAGTCCTAGTGGACTGCTAATCATGTGGGTTCGATTTCTACTTGACACTTATAATAAATAAATATCCTGGGACATTTTTACACAGCACCATCTAGTCCCAAAATAAGCAGAGCTTGTACTATGGGTACTAGACAATGGATATAATACTTATATTTTTTTTTTTGTAAATACGTACTTATAATACATTGGAAACACCCAGACTAACACAAACACTTAAATTCATGTCCTGTGGGAATCGAACCCACGACCTCGTGATCAGCAGTCAGGTACTCGAACCACTAGACCACAGACGTCGTCAAATATTCATGATTAGTGGTTGTTTTTTCTAGGTGTTTCTTCTGTATTATAAGTATGTATTTACAAAAATAAGTATCTTAGTATTATATCCATTGTTTACCAGTACAAGGTCTGCTTAGTTTGGGACTAGATGGTGTTGTATATGGCGTTGTATAAAAATGTCCCAGAATCCTACTAATATTATAAATGTGAAAGTTTGTGAGGATGGATGGATGGATGTTTGTTACTTTTTCACGCAAAAACTACTGAACAGATCTGGATGAAATTTAGCACAGAGATAGATTATAGTCTGGAATAGCACATAGGCTACTTTTTATCCGGGTAAAATGTATGGTTCCCGTGGGATAGCGGGCAAAGCCGCTGGCGGAAAGCTAGTATTTATATAAATAAACAATCCTCCTTGAGTCGTATTCCTCGGTGCTGAAGGTCGTGACCTCCCTCAAGCATCACTTTCTCTCGTGCAAACGTATTCCGTAACGAATAAATAACCAATATAAAGTTAAAATGACTGGAATGCATCTAGAATAGTTTTATTTATAAGAAATAATAATAATCATCATCATCATATCAGCCTACAGAGGTCCACTGCTGAACAAAGGCCTCCCTCATAGACCCACAAGGACCGGTTATATGCCAACTGCATCCAACGACTTTCAGCGACCTTTATCAGGTTATCCGGCCATCTCGTTGGAGGCCGTCCTACGCTGCGCTTCCCGGTGAAATAATAGAAAGAATAAATAGCTTATGTAGACATCACTACAAATATTTTAGTGGGAGTAATGACAACGCATTTTACGGGAAGCCTTTTTCAATGTGATCTCAGCGTGTACCAGAAATGTAGCCTTGTCGACAGTCTACCTAAATTAATTTATACAGTACTTTAGTCTTTCCGCGGACCTAAGGACCAAAAGGAGGTCATCAAATGCCCATACAACTCAGGCCAAATTTTTTACCGGATGTACATGGCAGCTGTCAAGTTGATAGTTTTTACCATGAAATCAATATGAAACTGATAATAATGTGCCGTAATGGCGTGCGTTTGACAATACGAAACTGACACTGTCAGTTTTTACTATGAAATCATTACGAAACCGATAATAGTTTGCCAAAATGGCGTGATTTTTCTCAAATTAAAAGTTTTTTTTTCTCATCCCCCATTAAAACAAACATTAAAATAAATACGACTAGAGTTTTAACCAGCGTAATACAGGGTATTTTTTCCAATAAGTGTACCTTCGGTACATCATTTGGGCCGATTTCGATGACCTCCTTTAATGATTATGTTCACGTCTAAAACCTACAATTTGCCCCTCAATAGTGTGCAACACCGCTTTACAACCGTTATTGTGATGGGTTGCACACCTCCATCGCTTTTTATCACTTTCTGATCTCTTGTCGCGAATCTTGCAGAACCGGTAACCTTCAAAAATTATGATTGGATTCCCTCGTATAGAAGTACCCAATGTAAAACCTGGAATTTCTGAAAAAAATAAAACCAATTTTCATAAAAAGTAGGATTCCTCAAAAAATATACCTACTGTACAGTCCTTTACCTTTAGATAAACAGTACCTAGCAATTTTTAATACTTGCCCTTAAAAACATCAGAACGAAAAATTTCGTTTAGGAAATAGTATTATCGTATAAGAAATGTATTTAAAAAGACAAAAAACAGCATTAAGTAGGATGTACATAATTAAAATTAGTGAACATAAAAAGGACCATAAATAACCCTCCTCCTTCGGTAGTCGGGTAAAAAGGAAATAATCACTGAACACACACTACTTTATTTTGTTTTAAAACACACACAAAATGACTAAACATTTCTAAATAAAGTTGTTTACGATACACAATAAAGTTCAAATAACATAGACACTAATTCTTTAATTTAGAAAATAGGTTAAATAGCGACATAGATTTTGACGTAAAATATAAATATAAATAAATATTTTTTTGTTTGCCCCGTATGCGTTCCTATACCATTCTTCCGATTCCGATTACGGAAACAGATATTAGTATTGCAACGCAAGTGGAGTACCTACTTATTTTGGAAAAACCATTGCACTTAAAACTATGAGATCATACCGACTAAAAAAGTAACTATTGTTATTCTGACAGAGAACTATGCCCAGCATTGGGACTGTTCTATAATGATACATTTCTAAAAAGCAAACCCCTTTAGCGAATTTACTTGTGTAAATTTTTTCATAACAAAATATGAATATGTTTGTTTTTTTTTGGTTGAATCACAAATAACTTTTTATAGAATACGTACCTATTGTACCTAATAAGATTGTTTTCATCATTTCTAATATTAATCACATTTAATAACATCGAATACTTACGTGCAACGTGCAACACTAATAAATATAGAATGTATTAAACCATGAATATATTATATTACTTATATTAGTACATTATTTGGGTGCTAGTCTCAGTGGCTAACATTAAACACGATTATACAGGGTGACTTTTAATCTATTACCAATTTATCACAGAATTAATGGACATCGACTGTAAATTGTACCATGTATATGAATAAAATCTTCAAGTTTATTTCTATTTAAAATATTTTTTGTTTTATTTTTCAACAATGTAAGTGAATTATTAAAAATGACCCTGCATGAAATAACACACGTAGCATGTCGTACTATTAATAATTTCACACAAATTCACACACACACACACAGACAATTACACATACGCATGGTAATTTTATGATCTAAACACGATCACACACACGCACACACATATATATTTTAATTGAACTCTTGCGTTTATCACCATTATTTCGGTAACATGTTGTTTAAAATTCATAATTAACAGTACGACCGTCTGGCTTAAGTCACTATCAGATTTAAGACCGGTCGTGGCGGCATCTGAATCACATATGGAAAGGGTATTGCAGGCACTAATTTGTACCTTAATTATGTTTTTCATTAGATAACACACACTCAAATTCACTTAATAACACAATAAATATTAGCAGTGACTACAAGATAAGCCTCACACAGGTAAAGCAGGTTCATCTACTGATATAATAATATATTTATATGTATCTTCAATGGTTGTGATCTCCAAGACGTGTCAAGAGAGTCTCGTCCACGGTGATGGCAGTTGCTTTGCAGCGTATATGCTGGCTGCTGCATCTCCAGCGCTGCTTCCTGGCGTCACTTCGGGTCTTCTGCAGGCAGTACCGGTACTTGCCTATCACCAGAATCGGATTGCCAACATTTGACTTCACAATTGTCCATCCAGTTTCTGAAACAAATGTTTTATTTAGTATCTATCCCGGTAGGCGGGTGAATAAGCGTATTGTTTCTTATCTAAGTAATATAAATAAAAATGAATCGCTAAATGTGTTGCTAAGCGTAAAACTCAAGAATGGCTGATTCATTTTTGATGTGTTTTATGAAGTCTGAGGAAGGTTCTTATGGAGCGAAAAAACGTAAAAAAGGCGAGGAAAAAAATAATAAAAAACCTGACTGCGTGAAAAGTACTAACTAACTAAAAATCTAAAAACAAGCTCTGTGATGTTTGAAAATGTATTGCAGGCGGGACAAGCAAAGAAACAATTTTGTTTTATAGTGAACGAATAGCTTGTCCCGCCTGCATTTTCTGTTGCAGAAGAATCTCAGAACGGAGATCCATTAAATGGGTTCATGCTGATTTTTATTTTACGTTTCCATCAATAAAACAACATTTGGAACATCACAATCATTTATTGACTAGGAATACACATTATATTAATATGACTAGTTTTCTATGAGATTGAGGATAAAATATAGTCCTCATCAAAGGAATGTGGATTATTATTAATAACACATGGCTAACACATACATAAATTACGTGCAATTGCTAAAACACACAGTAGATAAACACCAGATAATCGTTAAAAGTATACACGACACAAATACACAAACATCAATGACAATCATATTATTCGAAAATGATTAAAATGTATTTCCATACAAACACACATACATTCGCCATTAATACACACACAGAGACACTAACTAACGCTAGTACATAGTACAGATAAAATCGGAAAATATGCATACGGCTTTACTGACGTTCATATTCTAAGTTTCTCTATCCGTTTTACTCAGCCCTTCACAAAGTGAGGCTGAAAGCGCCTTCTTAACATACATAGCATAGACATTTTTATCGCGTGACATATATGAGTGACACTCGGCAATTTGGTCACGGGTTTTGTTAATTCTACTTGAGAACAGTCGTGAAAGTATAAACTTCACCATGCTATGCTTCAATGCACGTGAGTAAAGCCGTATATTTACATGCCTACGTGAATACCGATTGTCACTAAGGGACCGTCTCCACGAGCGAGAGAATCGCGACGTTTCCGCGCTATAGAGATACGTGGCACGACGATAATATCGCGGTGATTCTCTCGCTCATGGAGACGGCCCTTTAGATATTTAATTAATAATATGTATAATCTTATTTAAAATACGCATTAATACTATAAAATTTTGCCATATCGTTGGATAATGTATGCATAAATACCACTGGGTTACAAAACCTCCATATACTTAAAACTAGTTTCTATTTCTAAAAATTACTCTTTGACCAATGATTTGGAATGTACCTATCTCTTAAGTACGTTAAAATTATGAATAATATATAGAATTAATAAATAGAATTTTAGTTTTAACATCAATGACTAGACATTATTATAATCGTAATATAGCTCATACTACAGTTGTTTAATTGGCGACTTTCCTGTGGAAAGTGAAGTGAAGTGTGTGCCAAGGACAGTTTCAGTCTTGACTGATGTCTTTCCCGTGAATCAATAGAATATTCTTCGCTTTTAAAGAGTCTTACATAATATGATTCATACAAACTGTTAAGGAGTTGCTATGCATGGGTTCTTGTCGGGGAAATGGGCGAAATAATCCCAACAAGAGGACTGATCGCGCGTAACATAAATAGAATGGATTCTTGCTGGTGGTTGGTTTGAAGTGGTAACACCCATGGCAAGTATTCTACGGCTAAACAGTGACGTGCTTAAATAACATTACTGCCAAATATTGTGCTAACACTGTGCATTGGATCCGACTCATACTTGACCGGTTTTTTACTCCGTAGATCTGTTCGTTCAGTATATTTAAAGACCACAGGAAAACTACCAACTAAATTACACGAAATCTGTTTCAAAAATGGTTTTCAATATATTTCTTAATGGTTGTGTTTCCCGCCCTGTAACACAACTCTGTCGTTCATAGTCATGGCTGTGGCCTTGCAGCGTAGGTGCTGGCAGCTGCATCGCCAACGCTGCCTTGTCGCGTTGCTGCGTTTCTTCTGCAGGTTGAAGCGGTACCCACCGATCACCAGCATCGGATTCCCCACATTCGAATGAGCATATTCGCATGCTGGATATTCTGCAACAAAATACTACATTAGTATCTTGAAACAAAAGGAGAAAAAATATATTAGAACTAGTTTATATTTTAGATCTAAATATTCTATCTTATAAATAACAATTTTCTTATGTTAAAGGTATCAAAGCTACAGGTACATAGGGAAAATAAATCCGAATGTCAGTCATATTATTTATAAGTAAGTAGACTAAGATTTCTAATGAAATAATAAAACGTATTTCAAATTAATAAACTGTGTATTTGATTTATAATGAGTAAAGAACAACATTTTTTCACGTATTTGTTTTTCTCTTCTAAATTGTTTTTAATACTAAAAGACCATCTAACTACATTTTTCAAGTCGCCCTCCGGTTGTAACGCTTGTAAGTTTCAAATTTCAGTTTCAAATAGTAGCAATGCAGAATAGCAATAAAAATAACCGTTTTCAAGGAATATTACATTTTGTAATCATAATCCTTCTAAAACATTCCTTGTCATTGAGATATTAGTTTGACTTTTAAAGTTGTCAGATAATTCTGAATTTGTATGTCCAAATATATCTGACTCTACAATTCTACATCATCTCGGCAACAAACTAAATAAGAGAGATCTTTAAGTATAAAATGTACATAAAAGCCGTGCAGTTTACACAAATTATTAATTATATTTTCTTTTTACACATTAAATAATCACTTTTAGTGAAGAGGCGTGTATTATTAGACGGTAAGACTCAACTTATCTAAAAAACTAAAATAAATTAAATATTTATTGACTAGGTTTTCCCTGAATAATTATAATTCTTATTCTTGTGTAGAATACAATAAAACATACTTTGGACATAAGCTTCTAGAATCTTCTTATAATTTAATCTGAACAATACAATTAATAAGTTTTTTACTATAACTTGACTGTTTCATGAATGACTAAAAACTTTTAGGCCTATCAGAATATCTGCAGCATCTATGCAGCAGCAGGCATCAATTGAGATTGACGACATATTGTGTTTTGTTTTTTATATTATCAATGTGACATGTGTACAAAATAAACCCTTTTTCTTTCTATCCTAATTACATCCATCAAAGCTCCTCACAGGCCTTAACGTTTCATTTATGGCAAATTAGACGGACAATACAGATTCTATGAACTAAGGGCCCCTTTTATCACTTCTGGATAGCTGTTAACTGTCGGATAAATTAAAAAATGGCTCAAAATTTGTATAAAATGATCTGTCAGCTAATTTAACGGGAACTTACCAGTGAGCTGTGAAACAGGCCCTTAATGTCTTAACTATTTCACATGAATAAAATATCGAAGAATCGCCCTCTCAAGGGTCACGGTTATATATCAGCCTATTGCCGTCCACTGCTGAACGTAGGCTTCCCCCAAAGAGCGCCAACCATCCCGGTCTTGGGCAGCTCGCATCCATCAGCTGCCAGCCACCTTCTTTAAATCGTCGGTCCACCGTATCGCAGGTCCACTACGCTTGCCGTAAAGGTCACGGTATCTTTAATTCATAATTTTAATATCCTTTTAACTAATTATTCTTTGGTATTTAGATGGGCACAAAAGAAAACAGCTTTCTGTGAGTGTACAATATTCAATGCACAGTTAACCCTTCTGGCATACTTCTGACTTTGTCTTCTTCTTCTTCTTCTGACATAGTCTGTCTACAGACATGTCCTGTCATGATTATGGTTTCCAGCTTGTGCCACCACCATATCATTTATGGTCTTCGCAGTGGCCCTACAGCGAGAACGCTGGTTGCTGCACCTCCACCGCTTCTTCATGGAGTCAGGTCTTCGATTTTTCTGGAAACAGTACCGATACCCATCTATAACCAACATTAGATTACCCATAGGAGACTGCACATATTGACATTGGACTGGATAGATTTCTGGAATAAAACATATTTGGTTAGTATTTGAAGGCATATGAAGTCGTCCAACCCGCATTAGGCTAGCGTGGTGGACTATGGCTATACTAACTTAATCCCTCGCATATTGAGATTGAGACCCGTGCCGAGCAGTGGGACAGTAACTTTATGGGTTTATTTATATATTCTTTATTGTACACCAATAAAATACACAAAAATAGGAAATAATCGATTTTAAAAACATACAATTGGCGGCCTTATCGCGGACTGCGATTTCTTCCAGGCAACCTTAGGATGGACATATCGGGACAGAACGAACAAAGTGGGGTTGACAATGGTGCAGTATTTTTGACGGGTTGTTGATGATAATGGTTAGTACTCATCATAATTGATAAACAACGGACTCTAAACCGTAAAAACCGAATCGAGGGGTGTTTATCGAGTTAATCGAGTTTAGAGTAAGCGCTGTCAATGTTTTTGGAGCTCAGCAGTTTTAATAGCTCAACTGAAAATAGTAGGCAAATAGATTTTACAAGTGACGTCATGATAGTCCACGGTATTGTTAGCATGCATGGACTAACTGAATGGGAAGACTGCCTCGTTGGTCTAGTGGTCCCAAGCGCGACCGCTACGCTAGAGGTCCTGGGTTCGATCCCCGGGTCGAGCAAAGTGTTGTTGGGTTTTCTGTGTAATTCCCAGTAGCGGCTCGGAGTCTGGATTTGTGCCCGGTTAGTGGCAATAGGCTCGCCTCCTATTACATGTGACCTAAACATACCGGCTAATTGTAGGTGTACATTAGTACGCCTCTGCCTACCTTGGGCAGCTCGCATCCATCCGCTGCCAGCCACCTTCTTTAAATCGTCGGTCCATCGTGTCGCAGGGCATCCTACACTGCGCTTGCCTAAACATGGTCTCGTGATGGTATGTATAAATAAATAATAATAATAAATAAACTCAGATACATCCAAATATTTTATTGATGAGATATATTTAGATAGTTCTCAATCAAAATATAGGTAACATTCATAGGACTAGAATCTTTTTTATTAATAATGTACGTATTTTTTAATTATGTGACTAGATTTTTTTTTTATTATTAGGTAGGTACAATAACAATACTTTTAATACATATATGCATAGAATCTTTTTTAAATATATAATAATAAAGACTATGTTTATGTACCTATAATTATTTACTAACACAGACTGTAATTATTTTTATGTATTAGTGTTTGTATGACTATTGTTTTTATGTGAGTATTTTAGACTATGGGCCTTGGGCTAATATTCAGAGACGATGCTAAGCGTAAAGTAATGCTTCCGTATGTCAAATTTGTATGACAATTTGACATACGGAAGCCTAAGTTTATGCTTAGCATCGTCTCTGAATATTAGCCTCAGTTACCCGAGAATAAATAATGAATATTATTATAATTCGTAAATATACCTAACTATAAATTCAAGATTTTTTCAGAACTTAGTATAAAGACTAATCTTTCTCTTTCTTCTTAAATTGAGAATATATTTTTAAAATATATAATATTTACTATACACGTACGTAATAAGTACGGTCGGCAACGAAAGTCATAAACACAACCTAATTTTGAAAAATCAGAGCACCAAAACTTTTTTTAGATGCTAAGGGTAACGCATTAAGTATACCGAATTGTTCTGTCATGTACAGAGAACTCGTACTAAACTTTCCGCTCAGTAACTTCTGGATAATAAAACTGCTAGGGCGTTTCCAAGATTGCATCGTGTTTAACAACTATTGTTGCTAACTGTACTTTTTTAAATTGGAATTTATTTCATTAATCCTATATTTTATGCAATGGAATGTGAGATTTAAAATTCTGACTAGAATAATATTTCTTAAATACTAGTTTTATAGTCACATTTTCAAGTTTCAGTTTATAATACAAAGGTTAAACCATAGTATTCTTGTAAGTATCTACTACTTACTACCACTGAATTTTTAAAGATGTTTTCCCCAAGTTTGAGCTGGTTTTGCCCAATCTAACAAGTACACATAAATATTACAGTATATAAAAACTATATGAAAGTCGTTTTAATAAAGAAAATAATTTAAATACGTTACTTTTTGGCTCATAATTAACATTACCGACGCAACCAATTTGAATATTTTTTTAAATTTATTTAGGTGACACAGTACCCATGAAAATGTAGTCAAATGACGCACTGTAAATACAGTGATAATAAAAATTGAAGATACAGAGATGTATTATCAATAGATGTTGCTGACGTCACCTTATGACGTAGAATTTGGAAGCAAACTTCGACATCACAGGCTAAATAAAGGGCCTGTAGACAAGTTGCATTTTGACATTCGAATCGACAAACGAATAGAAAAAAAATGTATGGAAATGACATTTGTAAACGTCAGATATCTCGAAAGCTTATGTCATTCTGATACATTTTGTTTCTATTCGTTTTTCGAAGACTGCAACTTGACAAGGCCCGCGCGACCAGTACGTCAACCATGAGTTCTATCGAATCGCTTTCGATAGGTTTTTTACGCATCGAAACGCTGTAATCTCATAGCAGATTTTAGTTCCTTGCGTAACCGCTAGAGGCGCTGCGAGGGTTTTCCATACAAATATTTTACGGCGTCGCTAGCGAGTCTAGTGAGAAAAACTTATGGTCGAGGCACTGTAGACAAGTTGCATTTTGACATTCGAATCGACCAACAAACAGAAACAAAATCTAAGGAAATGACACTAGCTTTCGAGCAATCGGGCTGTCATTAATGTCATTTCCATACATTTTGTTCTATTCGTTTGTCGATTCGAATGTCAAATTGCAACTTGTCTACAGACCCAGTGTACTTAACCGGAGGGAGGTAGGTTCTAATCCCCCCTGAGATCGTATTATTCTTTCACTTGAATTTCTTTGGTTATGATTAGATTTAATGATTATGGGGGGCCCCTAATATGACAACAGTGTCATTTAAGGTCATAGCAGTGGCCTTGCAACGAGTATGCTGGCTGCTGCACCTCCACCGCTTCTTGATGTCATCACTCCGTTTCTTCTGCAGGCAGAACCTGTACCCATCTATCACCAACATTGGGTTCCCCAGACTTGACATCACGTATTGACATCTAGATGCATCTGAAAACCAATTTGCTTTGAGTATCAAACAAGCACTGATATGAACGTTTCGAATTACAATAACTACTTTTTGAAATCGTATAATTAGTATGATTACGAAATAATAAATGATCACTGTCAAAGGCCTCTGTCTGACAGATTACAGTCTGCGCGGAACTAGTTGGCCCCGCCTTAGGTATGTGAGCGGCGGGACGGAGGGACGGGGGCGCTTGTTTTCGTTCACAGTAACCCGCCGCCTTACCCCCGTCCCTACCTAAGGCGCGGACAACTAGTTCCGCGCGGACTATAGTAATTATTAAAACTGAACGCCATCGCTGGCCGCGTCTGTCTGTGAGATGCCTATAGCACTACAGCGAATTTATTTATTTATTCTTTATGTACATTAAAACGCACAAAGGCGGTCTTAATGCCTTAGGCATTCTCTACCAGACAACCTTAGGGTGGTGGAGAGACGAAGCGAATCTTTCGTGAACTTTTATTGTTTTTAGTGTGTGGCAAATAGGTACTTGGCCTTAGTCTAGTGGACTTAAAGCCTATTTTATGGACTCGATCGATTGAAAACCACACTAGCTCTTCCTTGCCCTAATGTCATGAGAAAACTATCTAACGAGAAATAAAAATATATTTTAAATACACTTTTTAATACATTACTAAGTACATATAGTTTAAAAAGTTGGTAACCGCAGACGTACCTTTAATATAAACTGTAAAGTGAGGATTTATAAAGTCGTTCGTCAAGGAAATAATACAATCTATACTAATATCATAAAGCTAAAGAGTTTGTTTGGTTGGTTGAGCGCTCTAATCTCAGGAACTACTGGTCCGATTTGAAAAATTCTTTCAGTGTTAGATAGCCTGTTTAACGAGGAAGGCTATAGGCTTTAAATCATCACGCTACGACTAATAGGAGCTGAGTATAAATTAAAAATGTTGCAAAAACAGTAGAAAAATTCTAATTTCACGGGAACAAAGACGCGAGCAAAGGCTAGTATATTAAATGACTTTTCGCCTTTGGGTGCGCACGCCACTAGATCAACGTGCAACGCAACTAATCAATAGCAAAAAGGTGAAATGTGTAACACTTTCTTTCCTTGACTTTTATTAATAAATACCAGTTTTTCATTCAATGATTGTGGTGACCATAAATGGCTAAGAGTTCTCCATCAATTGTCGCCGCTGTTGCTTTACAACCAAGGCTATGACGTCCACATCTCCAACGATTCTTTAGTCTCCCACACGTTTTACGTATAAGCGTATATCTATACCCCTCAATAATCAGCATTGGGTTACCCTTCGAAGATCTACCGTATTTGTACACACCTCTTTCTGAAACAAGATACAAAATTTGACGATACTTGTCATATTTTAGAAAAAGAAGACTGATTATTAAGCTTTCTGGGTGTACCTATAGAAATCAATAAAGCAGTGATAGCCTAGGGGAATGACCACTGGACTGCCAAGTCAAAGGTCTCAAGTTCGAATCCACCTCTGACTTTTCGAAATCATGTGAGTAATTATCGCTTTACCGGTGAAGGAAAACACATGCCGTCGTGAAAATCTCTCAGGCACACAAGCCTGAGAGATTTTCACGACGGCATGTGAAGTCTGCCAACCCGCATTAGGCAAGCGTGGTGGACTTTAGAGACTGGTGCCCAGTAGTGGGACAATTAATAGGTTGATGATTATGATAGAAAATATATAGCACGCGCGATAACATTCACCGTCGAGACTGGAGCGTTATAATCGCGTTTTTGACAATACACTGCGCGCTCAGAAATGTCAATATCTGTAATAACCGATCATTTTCTACATGAATGACTTAGGTCATTTTTTTTTGCCCTTGAGTGAAACCTTGTCACGAAGTTTGTGCGTCGATGTCCCATTCCACCTTGTATATCAGTCTGCAGTAAGGTAACGGAATTACTATTAGGTATTGTATAACAGAAAACTGTTCAAACGTAACAAAAGATTAAAACATTTTGTAACAATTATAAATATTTATTATAAAATGTAATAAAAAAATACATAATCCTTTAATTTAAATACTTCTTTTTATTCAGCTTATTATATGCTGAATTAAATATCTTTGAAAAGATATAAACTTCCCATGGAAGAAAAATTTGATTGCTAACGTCATATATGACGTAAGAAGGTGGAAGCCAAATTTGACATTGTAGACAATGTTAGTCTCAGCAGCTTAGTTGACTAAAGCAACCGGTGTAATGAACAGATGGACACAAGAATAAATAATATCTATTAAGGTGAGAGAACACTGAAAAAACGCTTGATTTATTTATTAAATACCCTGCCGGAGGTCTTAAGATATGTAGGTGACAAATATATTCATAAAGTTAAGCGAAGGAAATATTATTTAAACAAGAATATATGTAACTAAGCAAATATATTTATTTTATTATGTATATTGTATGGAGACTCGAGATCCCACAATCAAACTGACTAAACAGTTTTGTGGGGCAATTGCTTATTGTAAGCTTTTGTTTTTTCTGCAATAATATTTTTTTTTAAGTTGGAAAGTTTCACAAAAACTTTCTATCTTTTAATTTTTTTTTTTAATTATGATTATGACTATCGTCAACGGATATAATTGTATCGTCGAGCGTCCGTATCTTAGCTAAACAATTAAATCGCATTCGGTTTGAACATGTCCACCTTACTATACGACAATATCTACGCTTATCCTTCATTTCAGTGAACTTGAAACCATTGTACAAGACCATTTTGTTTCCTCTGTTTGATATCACGTAAGTAACTGAAAAGAGCAGTAAGTTCTAATGTTATTAAAAACATTTTTAAAAGTCACTTGAACAGTTCTGGGTTTTCAATAAAACCAACTACTTTTTTACTACTTCACTTTTTATTAGACAGTTATGTTTAGCTTGTATTATGTAAAGAACATCAATATTTATTGGAATTTGTCATTCAATATAAGTACAACATGTTTAGAAAAACCCGTGAAGGTATTATAAGGTATCAATATTAGATTACATTTATCTAATCCTTTCCAGTCTACAAGAAAAAAATATTCTGCATAAAAGTAAATATTTTTTTATAAAAAAACAACGTAACTTAGGTTCACAGCTACAGGGGCCATCATCACAGTTGCTAATTATACCACGGCAGGTGATAGTGCTGTCACATTAAAGAAAATTGCTAGATTTTGGGTAATTTTTGTACAAAAACCGTGCATTTAAAACGTTATTAACAGCCTTACTTAATTAATGATTAAATCATTACATTTTATTTATGTTATGTAATGTGATTAAGATACCTATATACTCCTTTCGGATCGGACAGGGTTTTGATATTGTAGAAGACATCCAATTTTTTTAATGGTATATACGTAATACAATTTTCGCCTGTATCGTGGGTCGTGGGTGTCTTAAGATTCCTAAACACTACTAACATTTACTGTACACATAATATAATGATAAATAAAATTCATTTCGTAGGTGATGTCCGGCCCAATCCCACTTAACTTTCACAAATTTTACGATTAGGCACGCAGTGTTGTGTTCCTTACTCGGTCCAAAATTATTAAAACAGCTTTCCGCCAGCGGTTTTGCCCACGTGGATTAGGTATTACTTATAACTTTCATCCCCTTTTTATATTTTTTTTTGCGTCTGTAAATGCTTTATGCACCGTCACGCGCGGTGTGGGACTCCATCCTGAAAAGGACGTATACCCACTAAAACCAGACGGGTGTTCGCCTCATCACCATTCAGCCGGGGTGCGGGAACGTGTTGACATTCTTCCGCGACCCCGGCGGTAACTTTAATCCCCTAATTCAAACCCTTCCAGTCCTTTTTTCGCATTAAAAACTATCTTTAGACTAGCTCTAGACTATCTCTGTACCAAATTTCATTTAAAACGGTTAAGTAGTTTTGACGTGAAATGAGGCGGACAGAGTTACGTTTGCATTCATAATATTATTAAGGATTTTTTATTTTAGTGGCCGAAAGCTTCTGAGGATACGCAAAAATCCTCAGAGGCTTTCGAGACAAGGAAAAGCATGAAACTCATGTACTAACCGCGTTGTAGTAGGTTCATGGTTATGTTCATTTCTAACTGTAATAATAACGTTATCAACCGTGTAGATAACAGCTTTACATCCTTTGCAGAAGTTGGTTGAGCACACCCATCTTTTTTTGATGTCCGATCCTCGATAATTCGTCTTCTTGTGGTAAAAAGTGAACCCATTCAGTTTAATCATAGTGTTACCTCTTACTGATGTAACGAAGATTGCTGCGTGAGAAATAATTACATTAATACTTATAGGATTATTTAGTACAACACGGTTATGGCGACGAAAAAATATATATTCTGCATAGAAATTTGCCAACTGAAGAATAGACAAACATTAAAAGTTTCCTGTGACGTAAATTTCTAGATGAAAAAAGGGAATAGATGAATGATTATTTCTTTCTCTCTCAATCGAGTGTATAATTTCTACAGTTGGACGTGAGAAAAGTATTTATAACATTAATACAATAAGTGCTTTTTACAGATAGAATTTATAATTGCTAAAAAGTTTATCACCTCATTTTACCTTACATCGGTCATTTAATAATGCTGGCCGTTAACGAAATAACGAATAAAAAATATAAAATATGATGTCTCTAATAATTTCTTTATTGATTTTGAAATAAGACGCCGTTAGGTAAGAGAAGCAATTGTTTAACATTGCCTGACTAACTTTGAAAAAAGTTTGAAATAAAAATGCAAAAAAAAAATCAAATTATACTAGAAATAAGCCAACCCGCTACACTGAGCTTATCAAAGATTCACAGATTAAAAATACTGCAAAAAAGTACCTATAAACCAATGTATACCATCAATGGTCTAGAAAACAAACGTGCTAAGTACAGAATTATTGAGTTTGGAAATAAACCCCAATGTATAAAGGTCATCAAACCTCTTTGGCATATCAAAAGTTTCAAGTACCCTAAAATTATGGACAGAGAACAGAGACATTTTGTCAAAGAATTTTTGTTGTTAGTAATTATTTTCTGTCGATTGGTATGTTTCATATGTGAACACCAAAACATGTAATTTTAGGGTACTTGCCACTTTAGAAATGCGAGACACCATACTAAAAGTTCTTTGTTGAGTAGGTACAGACATTTGGCATGAAAATGTCAAACTAAATCATTTGAAAAAGTTCTTTAAAAAATCAAGGATAATGGCAGTGATCATTAAAGGATGCAACTATTGTATCATCGACAGTTATTATTTTCGCTTTACACCCAACATTAATGCAAACCCATCTAGTCTTGCCAAAGCTATTCGGCCTCCTCGAATCAGTTTTCTTGTAATATCGATGTTCACCGACTACTAAGTTCACGTTGCCCTTTTTCGATAGCACAAACATCGGTTTTGAATCTGTAATGTATTTGAAATAATAAGAACAGGCAGATTTCAAATGACTATTAAGCCTTCTTCGTAATAATTTCTCTGTTTATCTTTTAATTCGATATTTAAAAGGATATTATTTAGTGGTGAAAGGTAATAAGACAATAATTAAAAAAATCGTAGCTTGTAAACGTTTATTGTGACATCACAATATGTTTTATGTAGGACACCTTTCGTTTATTGGAACTGTTAAAATAAACAGAGTTGCGTATAAAGAATATAGGTACTGATTCAAAAGGAGGTTAAATTACTTACTCACTAAAATAAATAACATTATTTTATTTAATATTGTTTTTTTATCTAAATTGTAGAACAAAAGTTGCTGAAGCCACTTTTTGGATTCGTGACTTTTCCGAACAATGTGTCCATAATTCCATATTATTAATTTGTCAAGAAATATAAAATAAACATTGAGATCAAAAGTTGTATCTACAAAATAATTAAGTCTCACATTCATTTTGATTTGTCTATAATTATATTTCTTCTTAACACTTTAAAATATTATAAACAAAAAAAATATAAATAAAAAATTTAAAAAAACACTACTACTGACTATGAAACTAGTACCACTAAGTTATAACCGTATGAAAATCTGTTCAGCTTAGTAGTTTCTTAGATTAACACGAACTACTTTCGACTTTAATTTATAACTAGTAGTAAGGGCTAATAGTGAAACTTGCGGTTAATGATTATGTATATCTGTAACTTGTAGAATAAAATCATTAACAGTAAACAACGTTGCTCTACAACGACTTGACATCCGTTTCGAACACTCCCATCTCAATTTGGTGGACGGGTGCTGCAATCGATTGTTCTTGATCAAAATGAAGGTGTTATTTCCATAAATTATCATTCTGTTCCCAAACCGCGTCACTCCAAATTTCGCTGAAAATATTCAATAACCTTAACATTTTGAAACTTTGTTTTTTAGAAACGAATTTAATGGAACGCAGTTCTATACTTAAGGGCATTACTCTGAACAGATTGGCAATTTATTTTTAATTATCACAGTAGTGAGAAAAATAGGTTTAAAAAAAATTGAAACAGTTCCCGGTAAAGACATCGAACCTCATTGGCATACCTAAAGTCACAACCTAAAATTGTGTTTTGGTGTACACCTACATATGCAATATACGCTAACCAACAGAGAAAATAATTACAAACATCTTAAATACTCTTTGACAAAATGTCATAAATGCTATAAACTTTATATAAACATTTCAGTTTGAATATAAAATGATTTTATTTTTTTCGTTTGTCTTCATTGTGTATTTAGAACTTTAAGTAAGCCAATTTACATATAAAAAAAATCGACATCTTGAAAATTTGAATAAAAATGAGTGCTTCTTTTTATAAATATTTTATACTTTTTATAAACATTGTACACCAATTGAATAAAAAACAAGAAAAATCACTTTGAAAGTAGAATAAAGATTTATTTCATTTCATGATTATGTTTATTGTAAATGGCAACAATTTTATTATCTACCATGTGCAAACAAGCTCTGCAGTATTTATTTCGAGTACAGCACCATCGTCTCTTATCCGCTTTATTGTTGCCAGGTTTCAGATAAAATGTGTTTTCTCCCACTTTTATGTTAGTGTTTCCTTTCTTAGTTTTTATTAAGGTCACTGAAACAAAAACAATTAAGTAAATAACATGACACGGTCTGGTTTCGGTTTGAGCCTGCAGTAGACCACTGCTGAATGATGGCTTGGGTTCAGCTTACTACCGGTACAAGTCATGAGCATTTTAGGCACCGTTTTTTGGGGGTTCCCAGAATAGGGATAAATTAGCGCACAGAGGACGAATGTCAACAATCTTCCGTTACCTCAACGCAGTAGTGAGGAGGAACCACATGTCGGTTTTGGTCAGTAAAGGTCTGACAGGCCCCCTCCGCATCCCCGGGAGAAAGTAATTCGTGAAGTTTCACAATAGACAAAAACCAAACTCACCATAGATCGCCCTCCAGTGGACTTAAAACTTCCGTACGAAGAGGCTTAATTTGCTTACGGGGCGAAAATTCATAAAAAAATAACTATTATTAACGAATGTCTTAAATATATATTGTTCTCACGATACACAAATTCCCATCAACAAACAAATATCAGAACGACACCTACAAGCTGCCTGGATTTCATTAAAGTATTGAAAACGCAACTTAAATATAACCCGTTTTAAGGTTTACAATACGCGTGGCATAGCTGGTCTGAATTTGGCCGTTTGAATGCGCAATGGCATATTTAGTTTATAAATTATGTACTGCGCAAATAAGGCTAACTTCACTCCGGCCAGGTTATGCCGCGCGTACTGTAACTTGACACTTGACAACCGATTTTTGTAAAAAACATTTCATCTTATATTAAATGGAATTGTCTCATACTAATTCAACTTAGTAGAATACAACTGAATCACTAAATTCAACGACTAGAACCATTTTGTTCTTGATTTGAATCGAAAAAAACATCTTTATTTAATTTTAAAAATCTATGTTGCTTCATATTGGGAGTATATTTTTATTTTACATTGTGAACAACCAAGTACTTAGTAGTCCTTCCGAAAAGTATTCTTATTATTTAAATAATTCCTTACCTACACAACTGTAGGTAAATACATATTTTTTTATATAATAACAAATATTAGGGAAAACCCTTACATACATGACATAGATGTGATGACATGACATGACATAGATGTGATGACATGACATGACATAGATGTGATGACATGACATGACATAGATGTGATGACATGACATGACATAGATGTGATGACATGACATGATACCAATATCCTTTATATAATTCCTTAAAGAGCTCCTAGAAAACATTTTATAACACTTAATAAAAAAGTACAATTTTCTTTCGGAATGAAATGATCTTCACAGCAGATACAGAACTTCTTCTCGTCAAAAAAATAATTAGAAAAACATATTAGAAAAACTAAATGTAGTGTTTAGGTGTTTGAAAGTTGGGTAACTACAATCTTTCAAACATCTTACGATAGCATTTATAGCTTGCACATCACAGACAACAGACATCAAATAGCTATTACATCTAACGAAATCACTAAATTACAGTGAAATTACTAAATTACAATCTAACTTAATATCTATTGTATTCTATGTATTATAAGTATAACTTTTGTAATACTTCTCTCTATAGAAAAATTTAAACTAAAAAGTTTTTATTGCTTTTCTAATACCATCAGGATTATTATTAAGCGGTGGCTTAGTGGTCAGAGCGTCTGGTGTACCGAACCAGAAGGCGCAGGTTCGAACCCTGCCCGCCCGCCGATTTTTTCCTTCATTAATAATAACTTGTAATCTTAGCATGGAAAATGCTTAAAAAACACAAAAAGATAGTTGATGGGTAAGGCGGTATCATACGACATTGAACTAGCTGTAAAGTTAGTCGTGTCGGTTGTGAAGCATCTTCACAATAGATGGCGCTACGTCACCGTAAGACGTAAATTAGAATGTGGAGGAAGATTTCGACTGGCGAGCAGGGCGAGCGGTGGCTTAGTGGTCAGAGCGTCTGGTGTACCGAACCAGAAGGCGCAGGTTCGAACCCTGCCCGCCCGCCGATTTTTTCCTTCATTAATAATAACTTGTAATCTTAGCATGGAAAATGCTTAAAAAACACAAAAAGATACCATCAGGATTTTCAAAGCTTGATCCCAATATTATTGGTCAAATATTTGGAAATGTAAATCAATTGTTGGCATGTCTAAATGTTTCTTTTGTGACAGTCATACATGTCTCGCCAGTTGCTAATGGGCTGGAACCTTGTCTAATTAACCTCAAAGTGACGTCATCCACCGTACTTAGCGGCTAGGGGTGCTAACTACTACTACAACGTACTGAGAGCGGTTACGTCATTTTTACGTCACCAAGATAGCCGGCAGGTACATTATCAATTTGCGGGGCTTTAGCGCAAAGTATAATTACAATTTGAAATGCTTTCAAAGAACAGTAAACGTATACAGAGTACTACAATCACAATAGACCTACTAAGGTCGCAGTGATACTATAGCCGCAAACAGATAAGGGGGGCTAGACAAGTTGCATTTTGACATTCGATTAGACAAACATGTATGGAAATGACACAAGCTTTCGACAAATCGGGCCGTCACTAATGTCATTTACATAGAGTATTGTGAAAATTCAATTCAGTCCACGCGGAACTAGTTGGCCGCGCCTTAGGTAGGGACGGGTACAGTGATCAAAAGCAAGCGCCCCCGCCTCTCCATTCCGCCGCCGACCTAAAACGCGACCAACTAGTTCCGCGCAGACTATAGCTATAGTTAACGAATATTAAGATTTTTCCTTAACTACCTACTCTAATACAACAGTAACTCGTGCTTTAGCTATAGGTACAGACAGAGTAAAATTGAAAAATACGCTAATACACCTGTTCGGGACCTCAGCAGCTTCGAGAATATCGCGTCATCGACAGCCAATGAGGGAGCAGTAAAATGATGTGATAAAGTGATAAATCGCCTTTAATGGCCACTCATTGTTCCCCCCGCCCCGTCTCCTTGACACTTGTATTTTAAAATTAATTACACTTGCTAACAATCTTTCGAACTGGGCTATTGCGTTTTTATTCCAACCTCCTTCAAACAAAAAGCAGCTTAGTAGTTACCAAATACTATCATCCGAATGTAGCTATATCACGCCGCTACAACACCTTCCACCAATTTATAAATGTTTGATTTATTTCCTATAGAAACAATATTTTCATCACCATATATTTTGCTAGTTATACTACTTTAATTGTACTTACTGCTATTTCTTCAACAGAAATGAAGATTAGAAGTTATCTTACAAAGAAACAAGTAAATTACATTTATCTACATCATTTTAAAACGATATTTTTTTCTTCGAATGATTGTGAGAGTTATTCATTTTAACGATATTATTTTGTATAGTGTAGATTTGAGCTTTACATCCTCTGAAACAGTGGCTGGAGCACACCCATCGCACCTTCATCCCCCTTGAAGACTTGTGGGTAAACAAATAACCACCAACCTTAAGCATTGTTCTTCCAGTGGTACTTGACTCCGTGAACTCGCAGAATTCTATAAACCGATTAGAAAACTTAGTATAAAGGTATGATTTCGTGGTGAAACCATTAATACTACTTTTTTAGGAAAATCATCGTTTAGAAACTGCAAGTGTTAGTTTCATAGGTACTCGTAACTTAAAACAAATCTTTTTGGTTTGATTGATGGTTATTTATTGGTATTCATCTGAATAGAATAAATTTAATTTGGGTGCTATTTATATAAATATAAATCAATTGCATCTAAACTAAAACTCTTGAACAAATTCCATATCAAATACAATATAGATAAAAATAATAATAAACATTGTAGTAAATATATTTTGAAAATGGAGTCTCAAATGAAGGCGATCTTTTAAGGGTTGTTATAACCATTTTCACCTCTAATCCGAGACTTGTACACACGACACCACATGATACAGTGTTGCACTACACAAATCACTGCTATAACTCACATTGTAACAGTGTAATTTAGTGTTAACATTCCCCATTGCACATTAAATCAAAGCTCTCCAAGGTCGCTACGCATTGAACCTGTGTCCGCGCAGGCCTACAAAAGGACCGTCTTGACCGATGTCTTCCAAGAAGTTCTTTCTAAACGGGTAGTATGTTAATTCCAAAAAGAAATACTAATAATAATAAATAAATAATTTATTTGCACAAACAAATATTTGAAGAAATTACATTACATTCTGATATCGGAATAACAATATTACAGCGTGCAAGGGAGACAAAATGTAACGTTGGTACATAATTAAATTTAGAAAGTAATCATTAAATAACATAGAATGTATTAAAGTATTCTTTTAAAAAAAATATACTGAGATCGTTTGTCACCTAAAAATACTTTGTCGTGTCGTCCCGCAAATGTATATCAGTATAAGTAAACTGAAAAGCTTGATGTTTTGTCTTAAGTATTCGCCAATCTTTTTGGCGAGGCTGAAGTACGCGCAAGCCAACTTCAAAGACAGAGAAATATTGGATTAAAATTTTGGATTTAGTTTTTATTAATTTTAATCCAATCTTTTTTCTCCAATTTACGGCCGTGTTGAAGTTGGCACGCACGTACTTCAGCCCGGACACAAAGATTGGCGAGTACTGTACGGCATTATATTTTATCGATGTCTAACCGCACCATGAAAATAATGTCTACCAGTCTCAATGATTATGTTGGGAAGCTTTAACTTGCGCAATTTTATCGTCTAAAAGCAAAAGGCCCGCTTTACATCCTCGCCTGTGATGGGTGGAACAGCGCCAACGTGATTTACAGTCCCGTTTGTAAGACATGCAATATGTATAAACACCATGACGGATCATTCTTTTTCCTTTTCTGGACGTGATAAAAACATAATCTGGAATAAAGAGAGATACAAAACGTAAAAAAATTATGGCTCCAGCGACGGCCCTAGGCGTTGATCAATGTAGAACGATTTTGCCTTTGGCCGAAACTTTCACAAATTGTATTTCAGTATATGCATACCTACTATTATATCTGTACTAGCGGTGTTATTCGTGTTCATCTAATTTCTCCCAATCCCGTGGGAATTTTCCAAAATTCCTCTTAACGGATGCCTAGGTACTTCACAATAATTGTGTGTCTAATTTCAGTCCAATCCTTTCAGTGGTTTGAGCTGTGCATTGTAGATCAATCAGTCAGTCGGTCCCCTTTCAGTTTATAATTCTTGGGTTTAACATTTACAGCCTGTCGCTTAGAGTGACAGCTCCTCTCACTGTACCCTCAGAGATAGCGCTGCATGGACCAACAGTAAGGTGAAGAAGTCAAAAAGACAAACTGAAATATAGATATTTAAATGAAGGAAATAATCAACTCGCGGGCAGGGCTCGACCCTGCGTCTTCTGGTTCGATACACCAGACACTATGACCGCTAAGACAACGCGAGTTTTACACGCCAAGTCGAAATCTTCCTTCACATTCTAAATTTACGTCTCAATGTGACGTTCTCAACATCTATTGGAAAGCAAATGCTTTTCGACACGACTCACTCAGTTAGTTCGATGTACAATGCTACCTTACCTATTAACTATCATATTGTATTTTTTTAAGCACTTTCCATGCTTAAGAAATACAAAAAGAAAATGAAATCTATTTCAATCAAAGATCGAATCGAAACAAAATACACGAAATTGACATAAACTTTCGAATTTTGGATGTGAATGAATGCCATTTTCAAACATTTTGCTTGTCGATTTGAATGTCAGATTGCAACTCGTGGCACAGGACAACTCATTGTTTTTCCATGGGGTGACTTTTATGATTTATTGGCAATATTTTGCATACTTGATGACAATTAACAGAAAAGTTTATAAAAATATTTCTTTATTATTTAATTCCTATCTCTATTGAATATAATAATTGAACGCCATTTGTAGCTAACTTTAACCCTTCAAATGAAGAATAAAGTATTAAGTTGAAAACTTGAGACTCGCAAGCAATACTTGTGTCTAATTAGCAGAGCTTGAACGGTTATTATTAGGTACAAATTAACTAAGCTAAACCCAGACTGAAAACGCATCCATCACTTTTTTATATCATGTGATGTAAAAATAATACCAGACCTATTTTAAAATCTCTTCATATTCTTCTTCTTCTACTATTCTTCCTCGGGTTCTTTAGATAACATTTCATAATACATCATAAAATAAGGACACTTATTGTCGAACTCAGAGACGTTACGTAAAGTTAATGAATCTTTAAGAAACAGCGGCTACTATATTTTATATTTTATAATTTTATTTTTCCATATTTGAGTTTGTTGTCAGTGTACTAAGAAGGGTCTCTATTAGAAGAAAGAAAGAAAGAAAAACGTGACGTCACTGAGTGCGGCCCTGAACGATTAATGATTATGATAATCGGAAACATTAATAACATCGTGTCCCACGAAGATAAATCCAGCTTTACATCCTTTAGAATGATGAGTGGAACACTTCCACCAATTCTTCAGCCCATTACTATACTTTTTGAAGTATTTGTAGCCTTTGTAGTTTAAAATCGGATTTCCCTTTTGAGATGTGGTATACGTTACTGTAAAATAGAGTATAAAAAGTTTTTATTTTCACCTGGTTGATATACGACTAAGGGATGCAAAGACTGCATGCTACAAATCTACTAGTAGGTACTCTACACTGTAGAGTACCTACGCGCGGCACAGCTTGACCGGGCTGAAGTGGGCCGTTTGAATGCGCAGTGGCGTGTTTAGGTTATAAATTGTGTACTGCGCAATCAAACGGCTAACTTCACTCCGGCCAGGTTATGCCGCGCGTACTGTACTAGGTTTTCGCCAAACTTATTGTCCGGGTTGAAGTTGGCACGAGCTAACTTTAACCCAGCCATAAAAATTGGAGAGAGAAAAACATTTGATTCAAATGGTTTAAAACGACAGCTTACGACTAGAGCTTTCGTTTTTATTTATTACAAACCTATGTTTTTCTTTCTTCGATTTTTACGGCCGGGTTAAAGTTAGCTCGTGCCAACTTCAATAAGGGCAATAAGTTTGGCGAGACCTGTACCATGAACCAGAGACTATAGGTATTTAATTCCGATGCTTACTACAACTATGTATGTACTTATGTAAGATGAAGTGTAAACATAAATGTGTATGCGTAAAAAGCTAAGTAGCTATAGATGTAACTTAGTATACATATTTTTTCAATTAAACATAGCTTAATTTTTAATGTTTTAATAAAAGCTTGAACAAAGTCTGTGTGTATGTTGATGATGATTGCACAGTGATAACACATACAAATAACTATGTATACTGTGTATTAAAATAGTAACGAAGAAAAAACAACATAATGGATCTTCTTGGAAAAAAAAATAACTCTCCAGTTAAGTAGTTCTCGCCAAACTTATTGTCCGGATTGAAATTGGGACGAGCTAACTTCAACCCGGCCGTAAAAATCGAAGAGATAAAAATATTGGATTAAATTTTTAATTTATTAAAATTTTATTTATTACATCCAATATTTTTCTTTCTCCGATTTTTATGCTCGGGTTATAGTTAGCTCGTGTCAACTTCAACCCGGACAATAAGTTTGGCGAGAACTGTACACCGGACATATCTTTATATGCTATCATATTATTTCTCTTTGCGTCCTTTTCGTCTTGAAGTAACATTAGCAACATCTATGGACGCTATATTAATACTACTGGAACTTCAAATCCGCTCATATCTTAACACTATATTCTTTTGGGGAAACAATACTTAAACAAAGTATCGGGTAGGAGTAGATAATCTATTATTTGTCTCTGTCAGATAATTTTAAAGTGACCGAAATAGGAAAGAGACAAATGCTACGCCCAGTACAGTCACGAGCATAAACATATATGTGTACACTAACAAAAGTGCTAAATCTTCTTCTTCTTCTTTCTCCTAAAGTACTAATAGAACCATTGTGATATTACTAACACGGTATTTACGAACCAATACTATAGTGACATTGGTGTTATCAGTTGTTGCAATCATTCATTTTTTTTGTAATAATTTATAAATATCTTGGGACATTTTTACACAGCACCATCTAGTCCCAAACTAAGCAGAGCTTTTATTATGGGCAGGTACTAGACAATGGATATAATACTTATATACTTTTTTTTTGTAAATACATACTTATAATATATAAGAAACGCCCAGACAAACACAAACACCTAAGTTCATCACACAAGGTTTGTGTCTTGTGGGAATGGAACCCACGACCTCGTGATCAGCAGTCCGGTACTCGAGCCACTAGACCACAGACGTCGTCATTCATGAAAATATAGCTTTAGCCCTTTTGTAAGTGTTTATATGGGTGTGCTGTAAACGCCGTGTTTATTAATAAGGCGGTTAATGATTATGAACATTTAAACAACGAACAATTTGTTGGTCTATACTACACAATTTAGCTGTGCATCCTTTGGTGCAGTGAGTAGAACATCGCCAGGTGCATTTCTGTCCGATATGTCTGCTTTTACAAAAGGTATAGTTACCAATACGAATGAGTGGCTGACCTCGGCTTGACACTGTAAACTGATATTCTGAAATGTTATATATAATATTTAGTTAACTTTATACTGACTCATTAGCCTAGTGTTACGCTGCTATGCTCGGGTTCCATTCCCGGCTCAAACAAAATGTTATTGGTTTTTTCTATGGATTTCTCAGCAACAGATTGTAGTTTGGATTTGTGCCCGGTTTGTGGCAATTGGCTCGTCACCTATTACATAAGACTTAAATATGCCAGCAAACTGTAGGTTTACATTGTACGCCTCTGCCTGTCCCTTCGGGGAACACAGGCATGATGGTTATATTTAACATTGAAATGTTCATTCATTCATTTATCTTCTATTCTATCCCACTGATAACGACCACAAACTAGCCAAATCAAAGTTTCAAGAATTACGAATATTTAAGTTCTCTTTGAAGTGAAAGTAAATGTACGATAATAAAATTAATTATAACTCATTTTAATTGCATTCAAACTTATTCCTATATTTTACATGACAAAAATAAAATTTATTTCATTTTCTATTATCATAAACATAATAGTAGGCACCTATTTAATTTTCTATAAATATAAAATTTCTTAGTATAGTTTTAATTGCATTACTTAAAACAAATTACTGTCGAACTCAGAGACGTCACTTACTACGTAATTAATCAGCTAATAGAGACCCAGGGGCCTAGACAAGGTGCATTTTGACATTCGAATCGACAAACAAAATGTATGGAAGTGACACAAGCTTTCGACATATCGGGCTGTCACTAATGTCATTTCCATACATTTTGTTTCTATTCGTTTGTAAATTGCAACTTGTCTAGGCCCCCAGTATATTTTAGTACACAGACAACAAACTCAAATATGAAAAAATAGGCCAATATATAGCAGCGACTTTTTGTTAACGATTCATTAATTTTAATTGACGTTTCTGAGTGCGGCCCATCTAATGCACATGATTGTTATTAATTTTAATAATTTCGTTATAAAACGTATGTACAGTAGCGCGGCACTGCTTGTGATTATGTGTAGAGCACACCCATCTTGCTTTTGGCCCTGACACGTGTTGCTGGCAAAACCTATATCCTTCTATGCATATAAGAGTCTTGCCTCGTCGCGACATCACAAATGTTGCTGAAAATAAAATAACATTATTAATAACATAACATATCATTACGCTTGTATTACTTGAAGAGTAAGGAAAAACAGTACTAAGGCTTACATTCAGAGACGACGCTAAGCATAAAGTAACGCTTCCATATCTCAAATTAGTATTACAGTTTGACATACGAAAACGTAAGCTTACGCTTAGCGTCATCTTTGAATATTAGCCTAAGTATCTATACCCGCAACACGCTCAAAAATAAACGCTCGTAGTGTAGTCCGCTCCAAGTGTTCGTTTCCTGTATAAAGAAATATCAAGGATTGGTCAACACTTCGCGTGACCATAGACCTGGCTTATTTCTAGAGGAACGCATAAGAAGTGCCATTCAATGAGGCAATGCTGCCAATCTTCTGGACACGTTACCTGTGCCTCGACCATGAGTTTTTCTCACTAGACTCGTTAGCGACGCCGTAAAATATTTGTATGGAAAACCCTCGCAGCGCCTCTAGAGGTTACGTAAAGAACTAAAATCGGCTATGAATCATGAGTTCTATCGAAACAATTCGATGGTTGAGGTACAGACGACAGTGATGCGGAGGAATACTTTGACGCTTGGTAGCACGATTTTTTTCTGTACCTGTATGTATATATTTATTTATTTATAAATGTGTATTTAATTGATAAGTCTATGTACAGTAAGAGGCCACAAGTCCATTAGCATGTCGCAAGAATCGTATTTGTCTGCACGTAAAGGCGCGTAAACTTAAACATATACTTAGTGATTTGAAATTTAATACCACTATCTTAATACGCCGTCGCGACATCACAGCACTGAATGATCAATACATCGGTCTTTTTCCGACTAGATAATTATGAAAGGGTACGTTATAAGAGATCGTCTATATAAGCAAATTGTTTGTTATAGAAAAAGGTCGTACGTGAAACTTGTTTCATGCGATAGACTTGTAAAAATGGTAATGGACTTATGACCGCGACCGTACATACATTACATTAATAATAAAATATATGTATATTTTACGGTTAATGCCTAATTATTTCAAATAGTAAAATATAATCATTATATAGGTACCTACTCTTTCGAATTCCTGAAGGTTTCCTGTGTCGAATGTGATCACAGGGCCAATAGCCTCGACGCCAGGGTATGAGAGGGTTAATGCAGTTGTTAGGTACAGGCCAGAAGGATTTTTCGTACTATAGAGAAGATCAGAAGTACTCTTACCTAATATATGAAAGAATAATGCAGTTGCATGATCTTTAATCAATGACATTATAAAATATGACGAGCACATCGACGATTCGACATCACAAACAAAACCATAAATTGATATACATTATACATATATAACAATCATAGATAACATAGTCTTGCGATGAAATAAATCGAGGCACTTCCTTTTTGTTAAAGGCTATTAAATAATCGAGATATGTTTCGAAATTCGAAACATATCTCGATTATTTAATAGCCGATTCGAAATTCGAATCGATGCGTTCCATGTGAAAAAAAGGAAGTTTCTCGATATATTTGCTCCCAAGTTTAGATAAAAAATCCTGCAAGCTGTCATACGTCAGCCTCAGAAATCGGGATCGAAGTTTTTGTATGAATCAATCTCTTTGTTTGTTTGTGACTATGAATGTTAACAGCTTTAATGACCATGTCATTCCAGGTGATTATAAAAGCGCCACACTTCTTACTGTTATGTGTTGAACACACCCATCGCATTTTGCTATTTTTCAGTGACCTCTTCTTGCAGAATGTATAACCTTCGTAATAGAGAAGAACTTTGCGTTTCTTAGACATGACGAAGGTACATCCTGTAATTTTAAGTAATATTTACTTATGTGATAAGGTACTGTAAGTTTTTTTATATATGTCCGGTCCCTGTGAAAGTCAATGGGGGGAAGGCCTTTGTTCAGCAGTGGACCTCTTTTGGCTGACATGATAATGATGATACCATACCACCATGCCATGCCAAAGAAAAATCACCCTCTAGGATTCCAACATGCATTCTTCAATTTTGGTACCTACTTGCAACTTACTGATAATTAGAAATCAAACGCCACTAATTCTTTATTTGAAGTTTATTTCAAAATATTATAATAATGTTTTAAATACATTCACTTCTGTTATTTTATTTCAGATCAACTCATCCTCCTAGCCTTTTCTCCCAACCATGTTGGGGTCGGCTTCCAGTCTAACCAGATGCGGCTGAATATCAGTATTTTAAACGGAGCGACTGCCATCAGACACCGCAACGTAAATTTCTGGGCAATACTGATATTTGAAGGATAGACTGGTTGTCAGGCTTTTTGGGCTTCTGACTAACACTAACGATTGCCATTGGTGTTCATATGACAACCGTGACCGACGGCTTAACGTGCTCTCCGAGGCACGGAGGGGTCTCGATGTGTTAGGAATGGTCACGCATCCACAGACTGACCTCGGCAAGCGTAGCTTAACCTTGCAGATCGGTTGATCAGCAATGCTATAACTTAGCCACGAGCCCCTTATTTCAGATCAACTATTAAACATAATTTAAGTATAAAGATATAGGAGGATATATAAGGATATAGGATTCACATACCTACCACTGATATATACTATGATCTGTATCAATTAAAAATTAGTAGGACAATTTAAAACGACACAAAGCAAATTAATCCTTCTGTTAAAACTCACTACTAATGATAAGGAACCACCTACTACGGTATTAGTAACTAATATATAAATATATGGATTAGTAAAAGTATTATTTTTTATTAGAAACTAAACATTACATACCATGTGTATAGGACTTTTTGGTTAGTTGAAACCAAATACCAAAAATTAACGGTCCATACAAATTATATTGATGAGTGTACAATTTTCATGGAAAATTGCTCTTTTAACTATTTAATTCTATTTTGACCTGCCGTGACGTTTTCACTTTGTAATTGGACGCATTATTATCCAAGTTCTTATCTTAGGAAGTCTATAAATTTCATTATGGCCTAATAAGCCCTTAGGAACTAGTATAAAAGTTAATTCTAAAAATAATAATAAACACCTTCATCAAAATGTAAATATTGTTTTGGCATGTATCCTAAACCAATACAATGATTTTTGCAGAAATTATAATAGTTACATCAAGTAAAATTTAAAAATCAGTCTAGCGGGTTATACATACATGACTACTTCTAAAAATTAAATAATTAATGAACATAGCTTCAAAAGAAGAAAATTAGGTAATAGGTAATAATTTTTTAAACTCGTACAAAACACGTAAAGCAAACTACTACTACATATAAGGCACTACTAGGATATTTAAATTATATTTTATAGTATAAATTAATTGTTATTTTCTTGTAATAAGACAGAGAACTACCAACTAGTTTATACTTCAAAAAAAGTTAAATAGTTAATGTAATTGTGGCTGTAAATATTAATGTTGGGCACTATTACGTAGACGCTGGAGGTTGAAATTTTACTGATTGTCCTTGATCCGTTCTACTACGGTGATTATAATACAATATGCCTAGTAAAAGTTGACACAGTTTTCTAGTACAGTATCCCTTTTGTAAAAACAATATTCACATAAAATATAATTATTTGACCTTGCTTTTTTTTCATTTAACTTAAATTCCAGAGAACACTATTTTTGCCTCGGTTTTTTCTCGGTAAAGGTACTTAAAAATGGTATACCTACATAAAAACAAACCGTTCGTGATACATCCATAACATTGAAATAAACCAAATATTTCCGACTATAGTTTGATTCTGATCTGGCATTTCATATATTTTAAATAACATTCAATGCATGCATAAATTACAGAATTTATGAATTAGAGGATTATGGCAACTTGTTCGAGACCCAACAGTAGTTGGAACACTATTATCTAAAAAATAATATCGTCTTTGTTTTTATTAACATAAGTAAAATTAATATGTCATTTATTTTCTCTATGTTGACGATGTCATGATTAATGAATATGTTCGTTGATCATTTTAACGATTTCCCCTTTGACTGTGTAGACAGAAGCTCCGCAGCCTCTGTTATGATGTGTCGAACATACCCATCTTATTCGGTCCTTGTATAATGCTTTCATATAGTACCTGTAGCTACCAATCCCAATCAGTGGCTTTCCCTTCTGTGACCGTAAGAGGACAGCACCTGAAAAATAAATAACTCTTCAATACCGGTTATATTATGACATAAATATTATATTCTTAATAGTTAAGCAGCTAAAACATTATTTCGTCAGAGGGCCATAAAATTTAGTTAAAAAACATATTGGCCGAAGAGAAGTACCTAACTTACTTTTTACCTTACCTTACCTATTGAATTAAGTGAAAAACATTATTTTTTAAATAAAAGCCAAATGCCCTAGAAAAGTGGTTTAAATGAAATGATATTTATTTCTGTAAGTAGATCCTTTAAAGACACTTTTACAAGTCATTTTAGAAATTAAAATATATTTTTGATGTTCCTATATTGTTTTAGGGTTTAAATAAGAGACCATTTATTTCAGTTTTACATTTTTTATTACGTTTACATCAAATCCACTCCCGATAACTTAAGTTAATTTCAAAATGAGGACAGATATGTACACAACCTACATAACATTGACATCTATTTTAATGTTAAGTTGTATTAAACTGTTTAACTACTAACACAATAAAATATTAAAACAAGTACTAGGTCAACTAAATTGTATAGCAGATTTTAAAAGAACATTCCATCAAACGTAGTGGTATGGTTATTCATATAGTAGACGACTTGATCGTTAAGCGTATGGACCACTGCCTTACATCCGTACTTGGCATGGGTTGTACATCTCCATCGAATCTTAGTAGAGTCTCCTGCGCAGTTCCTGCGATATCTGTTCTCACCTATCATAAGAATCCTGGACCCTTTAGAACTTGTGCAGAAAATTGGATGAAACACTGAAAGTAGGTTTCATTGTTATTACATACTGTTGATGATAAAAATTGTGACTGGGTGACATTTAACATAACTTTAATGAATGAGGGACAGAAATATTATTATAAAAAAAAAAAATACGATCATAACACTCCTCGTATGATGATATAAACTATTTGAATCGTTTTTTTAATTGTATTACAACACTATACCTCGAATAAAAGAAGTAATAACATATTTTATACATTTATTAGACTGTGTCAAAACAATAGACTTACGGGCTGTTTCACCACCTCTGGATAGCTGCTAACCGCCGGATAAATTCAAAAATGGAATATAAATCGTATGAAATTATCTGCCAAATAATTTAACGGGAATTTATCAGTAAGCTGTGAAACGTAGCTCTGGATTTTTTCAAAGTCTAATAATAATACTTTACGTATGAAAACTTTGGTAGCAATTACGTTGCTTAGTGTTACATAAATGGATGTTACATTTTGAGCACTTGGTCCTGCTTCTTTGTTTGCAGCCCGGTAGGCGACATATGTTTCGAACGGAAGTCCTTATCAGCATGTGAGCGCCGTCCTGAGTTCTTTTATGGTCTGATGGAAGTGGAACGATTGCAACCTTCCTTCTTTTGTGTTCCAGTATTCCTCATCTTCTGACAATGCGTCACTGTCGGATTTATTTAGCCTTTCCAAAATGTCTGCTTCCATATCTATAAAAAATAACCGAATTGAGAACGACTGTCATCGCATGACGACATTTAAATTTGAGGTCATGGTATTTACAGTAAAATAATGTTTTACTTAAAATAATGGTACGTAGGTAAATAGTACCTATATTGGCTTTATGACAAAAACTATGAAAATAATGTAAATATTTTATTTATAGGATTCAAATTGATTAAACTCACCCGAAGGCATTTTGACTCTTCTTCGTTATGCTGTCTCCATCACCATGACAGTTAGGCGTTAAAAAATCGAGTAAATTACTTTTTCTTGTATTGGCACTCCTGCCCCCTTTTTTTCAAACGCGCCTAATTTTATGGTAATATAGATGAGCTCTATATTTGTTGTCATAATTTGAGTACTCAGATGCGTTAAATAATATAATTAGGTACCTACAATATTTTTTAATTACATTAAAACTAATTTTTGGAGCATTCATATACAAATATACGACGAATTTTCTGCTAGCAAGGTCTCGGCTATCAAGTACCTATTTAATCTATCGTTGAGTCAGAGGGAATGGTGTCCTATGCATCAATTATTTTTACTCTAAAAATGAGAGCAAAATATCACGGGCTCGGATTTTTTATAGCCCTGAATAAGTGATGCTTCTTCTTAGTGTCGGGTACTTACACCCCAACTCAGAGAGTCACTTAACCTTAATGAATCATTAACAAACAGTGGCTACTATATCTTGACCTATTTTTCCATATTCGCGTTTGTTGTCAGTGTACTAAGATGTACTGGGTGTCATTAGCTAATGATTCATTAAGGTTAAGTGACGTCTCTGAGTGCGGCCCTTAGTATTTAAAAAAAAGAAGATTTATAAACTTTAAAATATTTATCTTTATTTGTCATGGAAACTGTCAACAGGACTTTACATAACAAAACGCACTTTAAAGACAAACCTGTTACTGCCCCTCAACCATGAGTTCTATCGAATGACTTTTAATAGGTTTTTTACGCATCAAAACGCTGTAATCCCATAGCAGGTTTTAGTTCTTTACGTAACCGCTAGAGGCGCTGCGAGAGTTTTCCATACAAATATTTTACCGCGTCGCTAGCGGGTCTAGTGACAAAAACTCATGGTCGAGGCACAGATGTTTTTTTATCAGGGATTGGGTTACCTATTTAGCCGTTTGGTAAAAAACCTTTACTGAATAGAACTCCCGTTTTTACTATTAGTTATTTCATGTTGGTATACAGCCTTATCTTTAAAGTTGTCAAAAATTCATTTTAGAGAAATATGTTTGTATTACGCACATATTAATAAATTTGGTTTTAAGTAGGTACGCTAACTAAGAATTTATTTTATAATGATAATCAAATTAAAAATGTGATTTGGAAAATATTTAGGTATGAATTAATGAAAATTAAAATCGCGAATGGCAATCTTAAAAGAAAATAACTAAAAATGTCAATCTCACGCACATATTTGTATGAACATTCGTAAACCTATAAAATTTGCGGAATAAACACAAAATTAAATACACGCCAAACTTATGGGATGTTGATATCTACAAAAAGCTTTTTATAGCAAACAAATTACAGTGAAGTGGAGGCTAAATTTGGAATTAACTCTAGGTTTAGAAGTGTGGTAATTAATGACCAAATTAACATTTATAAAAAACTATTTCGAAAACATTACTAAGAAAAAAAAATATTTCGAAAATATTACTAAGAAAATAATAATTTCGAAATACAATAAAAAGAAATACAAATAAATTTCAAACAATCTATGATACTTTGTGTTTGTTCATAAAGTAGACGACGTCTTCATCGACTGTGTGTAGTCTTGCTGGGCATCCGAAACGCTCGTGTGACGCACAGCGCCATCTTACTTTATCTGAACAGATTCTGTTAATTCGATACTTTACACCACCGATCATGAGCATACTCTTCCCTCTGCTACTTCGAAAAAAATACGGCGTAAGACCATCTGAAAATTAAACACAATGATTATTAACGTTTTTATTAATAAGCAACTAAAGAAAAAAAACAATGATTAACTTAAAAAAACCTTTGCCCAGCTGTGGGACTGAATAGGTTAAAAAAAAGAAGGCAATGCTTTAACTTTGGAATAGATTATTTTATTAACAAACAATACTTAAACAGTACAACAAAGGTTTCTTAAAAGAAAATTAAAAAAACAATTGAATTGATCGATCGTTTATCAAAACAAAAAAGTATCAAGTGCTCTTGGAACATTAGCATCTAGGACGATTAAAAATAAGACGCTGTAAAACGCTATCAGATAGGAAACTTGTATCAAGTAGTTATACAAGATGGATCGTAATTACTTATTACGATATTCAGTGAAACCACAGCCTCTTCTAGTCTTTCCTCTAATAGAAAATGGTATTTATAATCACGAAATAAAAACTCCCCAAGTTTATCAATTCATCATGAATGTTGATATTTTTGTATCATTTTGTATTTTAAGTGCTTTTTTAAGCTTGTATATGCTTCGATTTCATTAAATGTCCTAGCTGTAGGGCTGTATTAAATCCACCTTGAGTTGTTGTGGTTTTACGTCAATTGACTGAGTATTGCACAAACTAAAGAGTATTTTCATAATATTTAAGTATACAAGGTGGAAGGGACATCGGCACAAACGACGTGACAAGGTTTCCCTCAAGGTCAAAAATAAAATGACCTAGGTCATTTATGTAGAAAATGATCGGTTATTACAGATTTTTGAGCGCGCAGCGTATTGCTAAAATCGCGATTATAACGCTCTGCGGTCAATGCTATCGCGCGCGCGATCCGAAATAAATGACATAATATTTTTTAAATTATAAATCTAATTTGGGTAGCTAAAAATAATGTTTTTTTACACGTTCAAGTAAAAAAAACAGCAGAAATATTTATGAAAAAGGAACAAAAAACGCACGAGAGTCCAGGATCATGTGCTGAACTGGTATTCGGATGTGCGTCGGGACATCGACGTACATCCGAATACCAGTTTCACCATGTATAAATAGTTTTTTGTTGTAAAATGAAATGAACAGACGTAAAACGACCATTGTTTAGCATGATGATACGAAGCTAATACTCATACTAAAAGTTTTCTAGTGTTTTACCAATATCCCTGTATTTGAGGTTAACGTAATCATTTATCACATTGTTCCAATCAATTGATTTAATGAAATTAGTAACGGTTTGGCGCCTCTAGGACGATGGTTATGATCTTCAACTGCCAAAACTATTTCATTATCAACAGTGTGAACCCTGGCGGAACAGCCACGCACAGAACATCTCCACCTAGTCTTGTATTTGGACTCAAAATTTCGACAGAATGTATATCCATTCAGTCGCAATAACTTGTATCCTTGCTTGGTGTATATTATTTCAGCTGAAATTAAAAATCAAATTGGAATTAATTAAATGTTTGTAAAGCAGTCATCCTCCTAGCCTTTTTCCCAACCATGTTGGGGTCGGCTTCCAGTCTAACCAGATGCGGCTGAATATCAGTATTTTACACGAAGCGACTGCCATCAGACCTCTGCAGCCCAATTTCTGGGCAATACCGATATTCGAAGGATAGACTGGTTGTCAGGCTTTTTGGGCTTCTGACTAACACTAACGATTGTCATAGGTGTTGGTATGACAACCGGGACCGACGGCTTTACGTGCTCTCCGAGGCACGTTGGTCTAATGTTGGTCTTGGTGGTTTAATGGTCACCCATCCACAGACTGACCTCGGCAAGCTTAACCTTGAAGATCGGCTGATCAGCGTTGTTACAACTTAACCACGAGCCCCTCCTAAATGTTTGTAAAGCAGTATTCATAATAAATAAACCACGTCCGATGCTTATTATTACCTACACATTTTAAAGAGAAGGAACTAATAGAAACATGATATCTTTGTATATTCTATATTTTAACAAATTTAATTGAATCAGACACCGAACTTTTAATTTCATAATCGATACATAATTTTATTACACATGTATACTCGTGCTATTAAAATAATGAATTTGTGAAACAATTGTCAATCGTTTTTGTACTTTATCGAAAGAGAGAGAGAGAGAGCACGAGACTGCCAATTACACTGACAAAGAACAAAACAATTGCCAATTTCGCGCTATCTCACTCGCACAGTTGGGGCTACACACACAAAGGATCATGATTAATACAACACTGTACACTTTTCATTAATAATTATACTAACATGATCCTGATATGGCCATCTTAAAAATCTTTTCCTATTTTTTTGTAACTATACATATTTTGTAACTAAGATACAACTAGAAAATCGCTGGATATCAATAAAGAAGACTGTATAACTTAAAAAATAATAATACAATAGGAACTAAAAAAAAAAAACAATAACAACATTATTGCACAAATCATTGAGATGAAAAGAATAGGAGTAAAATGGTGATACTAGAGAAAATTGTGATGTATCGACAAGAGAATTTGATAAATTTTGCGAGAAATTGTGATTAAGGTATAGCTATAGAAGAATTGGTGGGTGGCTATGTTTCTCCTGTTTCCTTGTCAGGACACCATCGTTGACAAAGTAGAACGCTTTGCAGCCTCTCTTGGTGCACCTCCACCTAATTCCTTGACCTTCTGCCTGTTGATAGTACTTCTCATTTTTATATATCATACCATGTTTCCCTCTTGCAGTCATGAAATATACTGGAATTGGGATAAAAACGTGAAAATGTTAATTTTGAAGCTTTTTGATGAGCAGCACGATAATCTTATTGATGGATATCAGACCATAGATTGGACACAATCAAAAATATTAAATATATACTTTCAGATGTTGCTCAGGCGTAAATAACTTCAGACATTATGCAGTATAGTCCGCGCGGAACTAGTCGCGCCTTAGGTATGTGAGCGGCTGGACGGAGAAACAAAAATAAAACACAGTTTACAAATATAAAATAAATAATGTTAAAATGTTATATTAAATTGTCATATTATTTACGTCATGAAATGTTTTTTAAAACAGTGATAACACTGAAGCACGGTGTGCTGTGGGGCATATGAACGTTCCGCATAAAATACAAGACTTCTTTGTGAATTTATTTTTTCGTCTCGGACAAAAAGCACACAACGTTCTCGCCGAATCGGTCGCGCCTAACGTATTTGAGCGGCTGGACGGAGAAACCAAAATAAAACACAGTTTACAAATATAAAATAAATAACATTAAAATGTTATAATAAATTGTCATATTATTTACGTCATGAAATGTTTTTTAAAACAGTGATAACACTGAAGCACGGTGTGCTGTGGGCATATGAACGTTCCGCATAAAATACAAGACTTCTTTGTGAGTTTATTTTTTCGTCTCGGACAAAAAGCACACAGCGTTCTCGCTGACTTCTTAGCTTCTTGGATATTTCCAATGCCTAAAAGAAAACGAATATGTACAACAAAATAAGCACTCAAACCATTATTGTTGACTATAATTTTAGATTTTTTTAAATGTTGCACAATAATAGCATTTGCTATTATATTATCATGAGAGCTTTTACCAACACAAATTTCATTTGTACAGACACTCAGATCCGAAGCAACTATCTGAAGGCCATAAAAAAATTGCTCAATACGGGGATCGAACTCGTGACTGCGGCACCCACTGCGCTAATTGAGTTGTCAACCGAATCTTTTTAATATTTTTAAATAATATTGTTTATAAAGTACAGCATACTTAGTCATGGAATCTAAAAATAAATATCTTATAAACGGTCAAAATTTTGTATGAATGATTGTTTAGTAAATTGTCTAGAAGCAGTGATAGCCTAGGGATGTGACCACTGGACTGCCAGTTGACTGCCGCTGACTTTTCGAAATAGTGTGCGTAATTATCACTCGCTTTAACGGTGAAGGAAAACATCGTGAGGAAACCTGCATGCCGGAGTGATTTTCTTAACGGCATGTGAAGTCTGCCAACCCACATTAGGCTAGCGTGGTGGACTATAGTTTAATCTCTCAAATACCCAGCAGTGGGACAGTATATAGGATGATTATTTATTATTATTAAACCGTTCGCGTTATTTGATAGAACAGAATTACTGTTTTTTCCCAAACTGTGGTTATTGAACAAAACTATCATTTTTAGTTAATGATAGACATCAAAAAATTGTTATTTATTTAAACTTTATGTACATAAAATGGTACAAAAGGCGTGTATTATTCCCGTGACTTTTGATATCCAAATGTCACGGAAATACAATCAATAATACGATAGATAAAGTTTATGTATTTAATTTAATAAATGTATAACATTAAATAGAATATTAACAAAAGTTAAGCATTTGTTGCAAATACAATTAAATAAAAATAACAATTAATTATAATAGAAAAATAATCTGACAGCAATTACATTACAACGATTTTGACAAGATTTACCTTTTGGCACACTCGTAGGACCTACCTACGTGATAGTTTTAGTATCACTTATTGATTCAGTATACCCTGTCCGATCTCGAAAGGGAATCTAACATTACCGAATAATTTCTGACACTTACGCGAATACTAGACATTGAAATAAATCTACTTTTTACGGATTTTATCGCGTTATATTGATATTATTTTATTCCCGACGTTTCGGACCCTTTACAGCGTCCATGGTATGGATAATAATATCAATATAACGCGATAAAATCCGTAAAAAGTAGTTTTATTTCAATTACCGAATAAAATAAAATAAAAACATAAAATATACATACAAGTAAGGTTGTAAATGAAATTTGAAATGCATGATTTTTGTACAAAAGTTACCAAAATTACCTTAACACTAGGATTTTTTTGAATGTGGAAACACTATCATCTGCCGTGTTATATTCAGCACCTGTGACAATTGCTCCTGTAGCCATGTGCCAAGTTCCCTTAATTTATAAAAATATATTTACTTTTATTCCGTGTATTTTTTTACTTGTAAACTGAAATGGGTTACATAATACATAAAAAATGAACTACCTAAAATAATTTTAATAAATATCACTCTTGGGTTGCCAAGTTTCCTTATATTTTAAAAATAACAAAAGGATGTCAATAAATTGGGGGGGTGTCAGCAATAGGGTTCTTTACCCTATTTGTACAAAAATTTAAGTACGCTTTATTAATCGTATATTATTAATAATCAGTCGTTACACGGCGTCGTGTTCGGCCGGTTGTGCGTATGCGCGCAGAAACGGTGTGAAGTCATTGACCTAGCGAGGCAATACAATGTCTAATCTGTTGAAATGTTCAAGTTGTAACATCGTTATTAACGAAGTACTTGCATTTGTGCAAAACAAGATCGAGGTTATGAATGAAGAAAGTATAGTGCAAATTTGTGCAACAGCTTTTTCAGAGGAAGAAGTGGAGAAAGCCAAATGTCTGTTATTTGAATCCATTCAGACTTCAATACGTAATATTACGCGTAAAAGTAAAGGTAAAAAGAATAGAAACCTGGAAGATATTATAAGTCTTTTAAAGCAGACAGACCCTGAAATCATACCAATTTTTGTGGCTCGTGATTTGCAGAAGTTACCACCGGTGTCTTTTGACCATATAGATGTGACAAGACTGCTTAAGGATCTCCTAATTTTACGGAATGATATAACCGATATCAAGCAGTGTTATGTGACTGGTGAGGAATTCAGTATAGTACGAAATGACTTAGAAAACCTTAAGAAGTCAACTTTAGTTAATGTGTCTAAAGTAAATGTAAACACAAAACAGGGTGCATTTTGCGGGGAATCATATGATAGTGGCCTAGTAACACACAGCGAACAACGGGGAGCAATGACCTCAGCGGAGCAGGTACCGATGCACCGGGCGGAGGATCACTTGTCCCTTTCACGCGAGCGCGCAATACATAAGTGCGTTTCCCTCACAGAACGGGTCTCACCGATACACGTGGATGCGGGCCTCAATACTGCGGTTTCGCAACAAAGCCAAGCTGAGTCACCTGTGCCTTATGCGCCCGCGCGTGTTGAGGTCATTGACACGACGATAACTAAACCGACAGTGGCTGAGGAAGAAATGCAGCATAATACTACATTCTCTCAGAAAAATAAAACTATGGCTGAAGTTTTACGCCAACCAGGAGTTTGGAAAGGTAGTGAGCAGAATGAAGCGTGGATAGAGGTTCAGAAAAAACGATATAAAAATCGTTTTGTAGGCCAAAAGGGAACAGCAAAACCGGATCTTGGTATGAAATTTAAAGCTGCAGATGTCAAAGTGCCCTTATTTATTAATAATGTGGATAAAGGTGCAACAATGAGTGATATAACAACTTACATTTTTAATAAAACACAGTTATCTGTAACGTTGGAACAGATTGTTATGAAACATGAAAAAGAATACAACTCATACAAAGTGTTTGTTCCGAGACACAAGTTGCCTGTTTTTATGGATGATAGCCTGTGGCCAGAGGGTATAAGTTTCAGGAAGTTTTTCAGTTTTAAAGGCAGAACTACTGAAAGGTTAAGAATGAATACATCTACCATACAAAATGGAACATAAGCGTTTAGTGAATTTCATTAGCTATAATTGTAAATCTATCCATAGATCAATTGATTGTGTGAGATCTCTCTGCAAGACATCTGACATCATTGCACTTCAAGAAACGTGGCTCCTGCCACACGACATAGCCATTCTAGGAACGATCGACGATGAGTTCTCATTCACGGGCAAGTCAGCTGTAGATACGTCGAACGAGATACTACACGGACGACCGTACGGCGGAGTTGCGTTACTGTGGAAAAAGAATTTGTTTACATCGGTATCAGTGATAGAATGTAATAGTGTACGTATAGCGGCAGTAAAAGTCGTTGCATCGGAGCGTGCATTTTTGGTTTTTTCAGTGTATATGCCGACAGATACAGTGGACAACCTTATCGAATTTACGGATTGCTTGAGCAAAATAAGTGCAATAATTGAAAGTCAAAATGTCGAATGTGCTTTTTTATTGGGAGACTTTAATGCACACCCAGGTGAGCGTTTTGGTTCTGAACTTTTTAGTTTCTGTACTGATCAAAGTTGGTTATGTGTTGATATTGACAGACTTGGGTTAGATTCTAATACATACACGTTTGTTAGCGATGCTCATAACAATTGTCGTAGATGGCTTGACCACTGTGTGGTCACCGAGGCGGCTTTACGCACAGTGAATGATGTTAGTATTAAATATGATGTTTTTTGGTCGGATCATTTACCCTTACAGTTGACGTGTGACTTAAGTGTATTGAATCCAAAAATTGGAAGTCGAAAATATGTATGTAACAAAGTTATTTGGGGTAATAGGGAAATTAGTCAAGTACAAGAGTATCAAGAACTATGTCATACTAAGCTGAGACAGATTGATTTTCCTATTATTTTCCATGATTGTTGTGATAATGTATGTCATAACCTAGAACATAGATTACATATAGACAAGTTATATGAGGCTATTATAAATATTTTAAGCGAGTCAGCAGAAGCATCTTGTCGGCGTGGGGTTATCCGAAAAAGGAAGTATATCACTGGATGGAATAGACATGTGAGGGAGGCCCATATGGAGGCTCGGCTTAGGTTTCAGTTCTGGCTACAGTGTGGTAAGCCAAGTGGGGGGTCAATGTATACCCAGATGTGCGATTCTCGGAAGGCTTTCAAGGCAAAGCTTAAGTGGTGTCAAACTCATGAACAAAAAATTAAAATGGACATTATTGCTTCTCACCACTCAGCTAAGAGCTTTGGAAGCTTTTGGAGAGAAACAAATAAGTTGAATCCTAAGTCGAATCTTCCCTCAAGTGTAGGGGGCAAAACTGACCCAGTAGATATCGCAAATTTATTTCAAAAATGTTTTAAAATTGATTCAACACGGGGCCCGAGGAATCAGTCTGGTGTGTGTGCTGACGGCTTAAATGTGCGGTTCACTGTCCGTGAAGTGGCTTGTGCCATCAAAAATATGTCGAGGGGTAAGTCTCCGGGTCACGACAACTTAAGTATAGAGCATTTGCAGAATGCAGGTGTTCACCTCCCTAGGGTTCTTGCATTATTGTTTAATTTATGCCTCAGCCATTCCTATTTACCAGCTGATCTCATGAAAACCCTGGTGGTGCCCATTCCAAAAAATAAAACTGGTGATATGTCGGATGTAAATAATTACAGGCCGATCTCTCTGGCAACAATAACAGCTAAAATACTGGATAGTTTACTGGATAGTTACCTAGATAAACACATACATATTAATGATAGACAGTTTGGTTTTAGGAGTGGGTTGTCCACTGAGACTGCTATTATGTCACTGAAGAGCACAGTGCAGTATTATACTGGGAGGGGGACACCTGTGTATGCATGCTTCCTGGATTTGTCCCGTGCATTTGATTTGGTTTCATATGACATCCTATGGAACAAGTTGTCTGATGAGACGGACTTGCCCCCAGAGATAATTAATGTGTTTCAATTTTGGTACGGAAATCAAAACAATATGGTAAGATGGGCGGGTACCTACTCCAGTATGTATAAACTAGAATGTGGGGTAAGACAGGGGGGTTTAACCTCACCCAAGTTATTCAATTTATACATGAATAAGCTTATAGACGAACTCAGCAGCACGGGTGTTGGATGCATGATAGATGGAGTATCATTTAACAATATCAGTTATGCGGACGACATGGTGCTGCTGAGTCCATCAATTAGTGCACTCAGAAAACTATTAAAAATCTGTGAGTGCTATGCTGGAGCCCAGGGTCTAAGATACAATGCCAAGAAAAGCGAGCTTCTAGTTTTCAAGGCACAAAATAAAACCTATGAAGTGGTACCGTCGATCTCGCTGTGTGGTACAACCTTAAGTAAGGTAAAAAGGTTTAAGTATCTTGGTCACTGGGTTTCGGAGGATGGCACAGACGACTGTGATATAGAGAGAGAGCGCAGGGCGTTGACCGTAAGATGTAATATGCTGGTCCGCAGGTTTGCGAGATGTGATGACAGTGTTAAAATAACTCTGTTTAAGGCATACTGTCAATCTTTTTATACATGCAGCCTGTGGACCAAATACACGCAGAAAGTGTACAATGCCCTGCGAGTGCAGTATAACAACGCATTCAGGATACTGTTGTCGCTGCCACGTTTCTGTAGTGCGTCCGGCATGTTCGCGGTGGCGCATACTGACGACTTTTTTGCAGTCATGCGCAAACGCTCCGCATCCTTGTTACGTCGTGTGCGAGACAGCGACAATAGTCTCCTGAACGTTGTTGCCAGCAAGACTGAGGGGCAACTGATGGAGCATTTGTGTAGAATACACTTATTCCTACCAAATGCTTGCTCTAAACCCTAGCTTTTTAAGGTATAAATGTACAATCTAACATAGTTCTTAAGTCACTACTAACGAAAATATGGGTACTAGTTTTGCCTGAATTAAAGTTATTATTATTATTATTATTATTATTATTATAAATGTAAGCTAATAACTAAACTAATAAAAAGCAGTGATAGCCTAGGGATATGACCACTGGACTGCCAAGTCAAAGGTCTTAAGTTCGAATCCAAGGCACCTCTGACTTTTCGAAATCATGTGCGTAATTATCACTCGCTTTAACTGTGAAGGAAAACGTCGCGAGGAAACCTGCGTGCCTAAGAGATTTTCTCGACGGCGTGTGAAGTCTGCCAACCCGCATTAGGCTAACGTGGTGGACTATAGCCTAATCCCTCTCATACTCAGCCGAGCCCAGCAGTGGGACAGTATATGGGTTGTTTTTTTTTTTATTATTTATTATTAATCTAATAACGATACTAATAATGCCATCACAGACCGGACAGGGTTACCGGACAGGGTTTTCTTAACATATTGTATAAACTTAACATACATTTATAACGTAAGCAAATGATATCATAACCTAATCGTCTTTATTGATCGACTCGACTATTATGGTTGTGTTCACCAAAAAATGCAATTATCTTCCCGTTAAAAGTTTTGATGCTTGCTTTGCATTGATCCACCTTCCTTTTAGAACAGTACCACCTTTTCATCGGTCTGTCAGCTTGCATCGTTGACTTATACATATTGCACCAGTAGCTGTGGGATCCAACGTGCAATGTATAGTTTCCTTTTCTAGTTGGTAACAGAACTGCATCTGTAAAATTTTGGGTTATACACATCATATGTTATAACCTTTTATTGTATCACTATTCATATAATCCTTACTTATAATATTATAAATGCGAAAGTACGCCAAAACCACTGGACCGATTTAAATTAAACTTGGTACACAGATAGTCTAGAGCCTGAGAAAGGATATAGGCTTCTTTTTAACGCGAAAAAAATTATTTTTAAACAAAAAACAAACCGCCTCCAAAAACACATAGGAACTAAAAAGCAAAAAATAACATATTTACATTATGATTTCTAACAAATTTTGAGTCGGTGCCAAACAGACAATCAACGAAAATCATATTTGAATTAAATTAATAGTTTGGCACCGGCTCAAAAAAAATACAGTCGAATTGAGAACCTCCTCCTTTTTTTGAAGTCGGTTGAAAAGGCTGTAGGGTAGGGGATGAAAGTTATAAGAAATACCCAGATGACGCGGGCGAAGCCGCTGGCGAAAAGCTAGTGAAATATAAATGACAGTTTCCAATATTTAATGGACTATAAGTCCCCCAAGTTGCTAATGGGCTGGAACCTTGTCTAATTCATCTCCATGTCATATTTACGTCACAAGATGGCCGCCGGCACAGTATCAGTTTGCAGGGCTTATAATAAAAGATATAGAAATAAGAGATAAAAGTAACAACGATTTCTTATTTTGTATTATAATTTTAATGTTACAAAGACATCTAGTACTAACGAGACATTCAAAGTTGCGCACTCTTAAACAGTGCGATATACCTACCTTTTTAATAAGTACATGACGATTTTTATGTAGGTATATAAAAAATCTATAATGTCCGAGTATAAGTTTTATAGGATAATATGCAATCCTATGTATACCTATTATAATATATAATCACATTAATTTAAGAAAATATACTGTCCAATTTACTGCTCTCATTGATAGTGTCTTTTATTCCCTCTTCAATAAAAATGTTTTCTTTCTCTATTCTGAAGTTTCATAATAACATACATAACAGCTTAAAGAGGTCCACTGCTGAACAAAGGCCTCCACCATTGACTTCCACAGGGAGAAAACGTATGCTGCCTGCATCCAACGGTACCCAGCGACCTTCACTAGTTCGTCAGTCCATCTTGTTGGAGGCCGTCCCCATCCGTTGCGTGGTCTCGACTCAAGAACCTTTCTGCCTCAGCGACCATCAGTTCTGAAGTCTACATTACACGTATATAAACACCATTAGAGACATAAAATTGGGGAGCTGTATGAGTGTGCTGCCCCCTAACCACCAGTTTCTTAGTCACGTTGTTGACGACCAGGTCGACCCTGCAGTTCTTGCTAGTGAAGGACGAGCATCGCCAGTACACAGTACCTTTGGCTTCGCAAGCTCTATGAAACGAAAACGTATAGTTATCGTATAAAATTTGGTCTTTGCCTAATCTTGATTTTATGTATTTTATTTCTGAAACAATGGAAATAGTGTTACAGCATGTTACAACATGTATATCATCTATTAGTCGCCAAAAACAAGACTATTATCATTATCCCATTTCCAACTATGTTGGGGTCGAACTCCAGTCTAGTCTTCTTGTCTTATTAATAGAACTATTTTATATTATATTAATATGTATTAACTATTCATAACTTCTGTCTATTTAAATATACAAATAAAAAACATTTATCTCCTTCATACAAGCATATATTCTGACTAACATATAGGAATTTTATTATAAGTAAAAACAATTACGATGAAGAGAAATCAAAAGTTGATAAATCAATTATTAAACAGTCAGGTTTTCTACAAAATACGCCTAAAATAATCACGACTAGTTTATAAAATATATAGGTATGTATTACATGATATAGTACTTTTTTTTTGGTTTATAATGTACATGCTACGTAGGTAGGTATAATTCTAAAAATGTAGCTCACTTGTCACTTACTATATCGCTTAAATCTATAAAGTAGTTACTTTTTTTAGTTGACAGGTTTCTGATGTCCTACTTTAAAAAAAATGAATAAATTTTCAGTATTTGGCATGCAGTGGCATTCTACTATAATTATGTATGTTTGGCTTCTTCACTCAGGTTTAAAAGTAGAAGAACATACCTAATTATTGACAACAATTTTTATGTAATTATATTAAAACCTAGGTAACTACTTACTAAACATTTTGCATAATATAACATTTATGGTACGTATAATATGGCTTGACAACATGAGTTTAATAAAATACAGCATTACAATTTAAATGAACTCATTAATTATACCATATACTTACTCAAAAATGACATACTCAAAAATCCTTGTATTTAAAATATCAGCGCCATCTAGTTTAAAAAATGAAAACATGATTACTAATGAAATATGATTTCATTTAATTCTCATCTTTTTGAAACTACATCTTTTATTTTTAAACCAACTTAAAGTATTACCAGGAATAAACATTAAATTGCACATAATATAATATGGCTTATACTAAAATATATATATAATATAGTATACATTGGTAATTAAGTAAATGCAAGAACTATTAGGCATGACCAGAGTTTTTAGTCTTCTTTTTTAAGAGCCACATTCGGCAAAACAAAAGAGGTTTACAGCCACCCCAATGACATCTTCACTTTTGTACCATCATTTATTACACAATCTATCAAAATGCACATTAATAATATGAAACTACGCCATTGGGCCTAGACAATTTGCAATTTTACATTCAAATTAACAAACGAATCTATGGTAAGAAAATTTATGGGAATGGCATTAGTGACAGCCCGATTTGTTGAAACCTTGTGTCTTTCTTTTCGTTTGTCGATTCGAATGTCAAATTGTAATTTATCTCCAGGGGGGCTAGACAAGTTGCATTTTGACATTCGAATCGACAAACAACATGTATGTAAATGACATTAGTGACAGCCTGATTTGTCGAAAGCTTGTGTCATTTCCATACATTTTGTTTGTCGATTCGAATGTCAAATTGCAACTTATCTCCAGGACCTGGTATTCTCTTTCGAGACAGCTAGCTAAGTCACATGATTGGCTCAAGTTACGTTATCGTGAGCTCCGTGCGGTGGAGTTTGACAGCCGCAACCGCGCCCATGCCGTCACGATGACGTAACTTGAGCCAATCACGTGACCGTCTCGGAAGAGAATACCTGGCGTAGCTTCTTACTACACCATGAAAATTCAGATCTGTCAAAACTTTAACCATTTAATTGTTTTGCCGACTGTAGTCCACATAACATCTAGGGTCAGTTTTTCATTTGTCAGATAACTCTTTGTTTTTTAAAGGCCTGTTTCCTACCTACCAGTTAGTAAGGAGTTTCAAACACTGTATTAATTAAATATTTGTATAATTTACAGGTAGGAAGTAGCTGTTCAGAGATAAGATGATGTTGGAATGTTTTAGTAAATAAAATATTTCTTGCCATAGAAACTATCTGACGATTCAAAATCAACCCTTCTTCACCATCTTTCATCGGGGATATTACATAGTAATTTTGTTTTAAGTAACCTTACTTCCAATAAAATTGTAAGATGCATACTTGCTTTTACAATCCAACCCCTCCCCTTTCTTATTCATTACAGTAGACTCATGGGAGTGGATTCCTATAAAGCCTACCACTTGTTGATTGACCATTTTGACGCGAACTTGACACTTTTTGCTGACCCTTTTGGAACAGTACCAGGTACAATGGCCAGTGAAATTGACTTTGTTGGTGGAGTAGGTGTGGTCTCCAATTTTGAGGAGAAAGCTCCCAGTTGGCAACGGGATCAGACTGAATTCTGAAAACATAATATTATTTTAGCATGATATTAGTAATTTTAGATATTATCTCTATTCGCCAATACAGTAAATTATGGGTATTGATGGTATCAACATTTAAAAAAAAGTTTCAACTTTAAGAAAATTTTATGTACCAAAATCCTTCATTACATCTTGACAAATGTATGGAACTAACCTGTTTGAAGTCTTCTTATCTAGACAATACAAAGTATGATACACTACAAAATTATACCTACAACACATCAGTCATAATTTTAATTTTCGAATGTAAAAAAATATTATATTTAAAATCGAGGTTTTTTTTTAGATATTTTTGGTAACCAAGGTACAATCACATACTTAGGCAAAGATTCAGCAAAAGTCATAAAATTTGAATAAAAAGAAAACATAATATTTTCATGAAAGTATATTAATTTTTAAGTATTTAAATTATAATGATAAATTAAATAATTATACTTAATTATATTTAACTAACAGATCAGTGGTCCACATTTTCTCCTAATATTATGTCAATATAATAAATAAACAAGAAAAGTATTACCGACGCAGGTAATTTGAACATACTGTAAGGAGATTCACTGTACACTTTTTCTTGAAATAGATATTATTATTATTATTAATTTACAGATCACTATAAGTAATTTAATTCTAATAAAGAGTGAATAATATAATAAACCTAACTACAGACTACTAAAAAATTGGAATGTTTTCAGTTATAAGATCATTTCAATCAGAGTGAAAACCCTGGAATCAGCAATTTCAGAAATAAGTATTTATTTATTTATTTATTTATTTCATACAGGAAAACCAACAGCTATACAAAAAATGATAATATCTAGCTTAAGCTACACTAAGCCAATTACAGGTTCTCACGGATAGTGACTGAATAGATAACTGATTACAATACTCATTCGACTACCTATGTGAATATTCGCCAATAAAGTAAAAGTCATAATACCTAAACTTAAAGTGTTTTCAGTAATTTTATATCGATCTACTTTCACTACAAATTCCGGAATGTTAACCCTGTCATGACCAAATTTTCAACAAAAATTATTTGTAATTTTCATTTTGAAACTATGAAATTTAAATTATTGTTGAAAATTGTGCGTACAGTACCTATGTTTATTAAAAATACAAAGATATGTTTTTGTATGGTAGGTATATGTTCATATTTAATTAAGTAATTGAGAGGGGTCGTTTCAGACATTAAGCTGGGGGCCTAGCCAAGTTGTAATCTAACGTTCGAATCGAGCAATGAATAAATACAAAATGTATGGCAATGACATTTGTAAACGTCAGATTTGTCGAAAGCTTATGTCATTCCCATACATTTTGTTTCTATTCGTTTATCGATCCGAACGTTAGATTGCAACTTGGCTCTAGGCCCGCTGGTGCTAACACTGTCTGTGATGAAATTTCTCCATCACATTTTTCGTGTTAAAGTCGTGAAATTACTGTCCTTTATATAAATAATAATAAATATCCCGGGATATTTTTTACACAGCACCATCTAGTCCCAAACTAAGCAGAGCTTGTACTATGGGTACTAGACAATGGATATAATACTTACATCCTTTTTTTCGTAAATACATACTTATAATACATAAGAAACACCTAGACAAACACAAATACCTATATTCATCACATAAATATTTGTGTCCTGTGGGAATCGAATCCACGACCTCGTGATCAGTACTCGACCGGTACTCGAACCACTAGAACACAGACGTCGTATATTAATATTAATTATTAATTTAATGATTATGAACACCAGTATAATCTACGGGGATGCCATCGACAGTGACGATTGTCACTGCGCACGCGGTGTAGGTCCTGTGTTTACAGTACCAGCGCACGCGTGGACCTCTGCGTCTCTTACAGTAAAACACGAAGCCGCCCCATTTTAAAAGCCACCTTTTACCTGAAATAGAAGCAGTGTTTTAAAATAGAATAGATGACTATATTATCTGGGCTTCTGAAAAAGTGTAACATTAAACAGAGCCGAACAACAAGAAAAAAATTAAAATTGATTTCAAGATAACGCAGTTAGAAGCAATTTAAGTTCATGCTAGACAGAGAGCGCGCTATACTTATGAATGAAAATTACATCGTCTATGTTGGAGTTGGTTTCAAAGCTTACCCTAAGCGGCTTATTCAGTACTTTACTCTAACCCACTTTACTCTAGGCTTAATTTTTTTTTAAATAACAAATTGCCAATAGTAGTCGTGTGACAACTAGGATAAATAGCACGTGTGCCTAAAATGACTCTTGTGTCAAAAATTATCACCGATTCACTGACAAAAGCAGAATCTACCGATCGACAAGCACAAACCACGGCGCCCTTATTATTAAAATAAAACAACTAAAAAACTTCATAGTTTGTAATTTTCTCAATACATCTAAAAATACACTAAAATTTCTTTGAGACTCGTGACAACGTGTTATTGCGATCGTTTTGCGAATGAGAGAACGAGATGCCCTTCTACATATTAAATAGAGCCATCCCTTTCTCTAAACCTAAAAATGATCGCGTTAATACATTAAGTGTATGTTTATAAAAAAACTATATATTCATTATGGATAAAAAAATAGAAATCTAATATATTTTATTTGAACATCATTCTATAACATTATGAAACCGATAAAAACAAAAAGAACGACGCCAGTACCATTTTTGAAAATTCAATTCATAATTCGAATTAAATTTGAATTTAGAAATACGCTAATTAAATTTAGAAATAGGTTTTAGTCGACAATTTGGAGGATGGATATGATCATAATTCCCGTACACGATGCGTTTATTATTGTCGAATATCACTCTTGCATTGCAACCCTTGCCGTTATGGGATGAGCAGCGCCAATGCTCATTACCGCTCAACATCGACTTTCGATGGAAACAGTACGTATACTGGTTATACACCACCAATGGCTTCCCCGACCGAGAATTTATAATAGTGTATCCTGAAATGGGAAGAACATTTTTAGGAACTAATATACTCAATTACTCAGCTTTAGCACTGTCACAAATATCTATCATCTTCATATCAGCTGCTGAAAAAGTTCTTATATTCCGCCTGAATCCAACAATTACCACCGACCGTTGCCAAGTCGTCCGTCCATCTCGTTGGAGGTTTCCCTTGTATGGTCTCCAATCAAGAATCTTTTTTCCCCGATGTAAGCTATGATTCGTGTATCTCTTCGCGTTCGGATCAGATATAAAAGGAAAACTATTAAGGAAATGAGGTGTCAAAAACATTGAGGTTTACATACATACATAGCTTCACGCCTGTGTCCCATAGGGGTAGGCAAAGACTATAGATTTCCACTTGCTACGATCCTGGCACACCAGTTGCGCTTCATCTATGTTCATTAACCTCCCCGTGCATGCATCGGTTTAGGGTGCTCTTAACCTTGCCTTTTCTGAGAACATCCGCAATTTGGTTGTGGTACGTTTGCCGAGGTCAACTAAGGGGTTGACGAATGGAAGATTCGGAAGGCCGACTCTTCCATGCGTACTCGCCATGTATACTTGTTTCGTCAATCTCTGTTCATCCATCCTCTCTATATGCCCAAATCATCTTAATACGCCTTTCTCAATCTACTGTATCATTTTTCATACCAAAACGCTCCCTATTCATGGAGGTTTATTAATAAAAAAAAAACTAGTTTCATAAATATTTATTTCATAATTCACAATCTGATGGTGCAGAACAAGCACAGTGTCGTAGCGGATTTTATAATTTAGTTTAGTCTGATTAACTTGTTTCTACAAATGATATATTTGATAACAGGATGATTGTGTTCGAAGTCACCAGATTCAATGGTGCTTTCATGGTTTTCCTTCAGAATTATTTTTGCTTTACAGCCTTTGCTTTTGTGTGTAGAACAGCGCCAACGGGTGGTGCCTTTCTTGTTGTATTGTTTCTCATGGCTATACGTGTAGTCCTTATAAAGCACTAACACGCTTCCAGTCCGCGAAGTCACAAACTGCACTGAAAAGTAAATTGGATAAAGTTAGTAGTGACTATATTGTTATGGCTATTATGTACTATAGTCTAATCCCTGTCATAGACTATACAGACAGTAGGGTTGAGGATGATAAAATAATTATAAGCCCCACTGTTTATCATATAAAAAACAATAGTTTAAAAATATAGCTTTTGAAAATAATTTGAATTCATAAAAAAAATATTATTAAACTACATTTATTTATTAACGCTTTATTGTACACCATTATTACAATAACAAAAAAACATATAGAAATCTGACTAAACTTATGTACAATGGGCGGTCTTATCGCGCAAGCCGATTTCTTCCAGACACCCTTTGGATGGACTAAGAGAAAATAAATAAACACATCAACATGATCAATACAACAATATTATTATAGCGCATCTGTTATATCTAGACTTTAGTCTTTATTTTCCAGAACTGTGTCGCAAATCATAGTGCACCTCATATCTTGTCCTTTGGGTCCAACAACATGCAGTTAAAGCACAGAATAAATAATACAGAATGGCCACTCTCCGCCCCTCCCTAACGTCAGATACCTCAGGTCCCCCGCATTCTGCCGGTGTTCTTGCCGGACGTACTGCCAACAAACCCTACGTACTCTCACGCACACATTTGCATTTGCACGTGTACAAACGTAATTTTGACAAGTTTGACATTTAGTATAGTTGTGTGCAGCGGTATCGGAAAGTTTGTATCATCACAGGTGTGGTTAAAGTGACCTCTGCGCTACCAATGACGATGCTGAGGAATTGGCGAAGTTTTGGTCGGACACGGAGAAGAAATATATTTAATAAGTATGGGGTGCGCTTTCCATTGTGTATCATTTAAAGGATGGTGGATGCGTGTGGTCAAAATGGCCCATATCGATTCTGTTCAAGCCATTGGTCACCATCCTCGCTTTGCAGCCTTTACCGCTGTGCGTAGAGCAACGCCAATGGTATGTCCCTTTCTTTGGAAACTGCTTAGTACGGCTATACGTATAGTTATTGTGCAAGATCAGTCGCCTCCCTGTACGCGAATCTATTAAAGTAAATTCTGAAATAAACAAGTTTTAATTAACTATCTTATTGTATTTTTTTAAACATTATCCATGCTAAATTACAAGTTTATTTTTATTTTATTTATTTATTTATTTAAGTTATTTTAATGAAGGAAAAAAACGGTTTTTTTTCCTTTATTAAAATGAGTTTTAATTAATTTAAAATAAAAATAAAACTTATATAAATAAAAATGAATCGCCGAAATGTTTATACGCGCATAACTTCTGAACAACTGCACCAAATTGAATCATTCTTTTTTGTTGTGTTCATTATTAGTGATAGATTAAAAAATTACCACATGTGCACACTAGCAAATCGCAGTAAAAATTCCGACTTAGTGTTCGTTCACAAACTTTCCGATGGGACTCATGTTTGTACTCTCTCACTTACCTCGAAAAAATGAATACCAACTATTAAATATTCCTTACTCTCAAACAAATCTAAGATATAACGCTGCTGTGCCTAGAATGTGTAGATGCAGATTATTTTTTTTTATTTGGAGACATTTTTACACAGCACCATCTAGTCCCAAACTAAGCAGAGCTTGTACTATGGCTACTAGACAATGGATATAATACTTTTATTTTTTTGTAAATACATACTTATTATACATAGGAAACACCGAGACAAACACAAATACTTATTATTCATCACATAAATATTTGTGTCCTGTGGGAATCGAACCCGTGATCAGCAGTCCGGTACTCGAACCACTAAACCACAGACGTCGTCAAAAATAATATCTTGACTAAGTCTAGAAATATTGATATCACATAATATTAGTTTTATAGTTTGCTTTGTATAGTTTTTGCATGCCTTTTTTGGTCTTTCATAATTGAAGGAATAAGCCAAGCCCATAGTGTATGAATAAATAAAAAAGAATACACTGGCTATATAATGTATGTGACTTACTACCAATATGTTTCTTGTATATCCTTTGTCAGAGATCCTTAAATAACTAAATAAATAAATAAATTATTGTCACGGCAAGGTTAGTGTGTATTTTATCCATCGGGATACGCATGTCGCTGGTCGCTAGTACATAATAAAAATAAAAATAAAATAAGGGGTTTTAAAAATAAACAATGAATAACTTCATGACTTCGTTTCTTTTATAGACCTCGCCTTAACCTCAAAATGTAGTGTTTAATACTTAGTTCATTTACCGACATAATTGAATAGAATTAAATGAAATAAACACATTTGGCAGTCACATAAGGAGAATTATTAATATCAACATGGAATGTTTATATTTACATAACATAAAACATAACTTCACGTCTGAATTCTCTGAACGATTAGGCAGAGGCGTATTAAAGTTGGCCCACAGTTGTTTAGGTTCTATGTAATGGGGGGCGGACACAATTCCAAACACCTAGCTGCTACTGAGAATTAAGTAAAAAAAACCCAATAATAATGCTCAACCTAGGAATCGAACCCAGGACCTCGAGAGTCGCAGTCGAGCTTAGGACCACTAGGCAAATAAGGAAATTATTTTTACTTATAAAAATAATAAACGTAAAATTAATATCACAACACTGAGATTACTAGAGAGAAATCACGTAATAGAATTATAATATCGTCACAGTTGATAACATGTCAATAGTCGTGTAATAATAACCCCACTGATAGATAGTACTTAAAATTACTAATAGTAGGCACCTATTACACGTATACGCATCAGTCGCCAATATAATGCCTAGATACCTAGGTACCTTCTGTTTTATCGCCATTTTGTTTTTTAATTTCTTAAAAAGGTGTTTTTTAAACAAAAAAATCGATCTTAATTAAAAAGTAAACACCATACCTACCTGATATTAATCATTTTTAAATAGATTTCAATTTTAGAGACTGCAATGTTTCTCAGTCAGCGTATGTGATTGACAACTATATCTAGCCTAAAATTGGGTATCTATTCTATTCGCGCACCGCTCCGCGCATCTGCTACTGCTCTGATGGAGACGAATGCGCACAACCGTGACGAGTTCAAAAAACACAAAAACCGCCACCGATTGGAGCGCTGAGCGCAGAGGGCGCGCCATTGCATGCAAGCTCCAAGAGCGGGAGGCAAATCGTCCATTTCGAAACTGGGACCAGGGACCAAATCCATTCTTCATTCATCAATTCTTTTCTTATTTGATAATAGGCTAATGGGCCCATCACCCACTCAGAAAAGGTGGAATTGGTCCTTGGTCCCAATTTCGAAGTAGACGATTTGCCCCCTACCCTGAACGGGAACGTATCCAGTAGCAGATGCGCAGAGCACAGTTTCCATTATGTTGTTGCGCACGCGTCTGTAACTGGTTGCATTGACTTAAAATACTCATACAGTTAATATTATTACTTACACTCCGTTAGTTAGTTAGTCTGGAAGTTATTGTACTGCAGTATCTTCCGATCCCAAAACATAGACTTAGAGCTGGCTTAAAAATGTTCACAAATCTACATTCTCACACACTCATTTACACCCTCTCTCTCACACACACACACACACACTCATTCAAGACCGAATACACACCTTCTCACACATACGCGCTTACCCTCCTACTTAATCACCGGCTTATATCATTCACTTCTAATTTCCTTCACACTTTGTCACTAAACGCCTTCTTAAAATCATTTGCATGCCTAGGTTAATTTCATAATCAGTGTTTTTCGCTCACACTTAAACATCGCTAATGTATCTTGGAAGAGCGGAATCACCTATCACAAGCAAAAATTTGCTTAAAAGGTGATTCCAAACTCAGCAATTGTACCACTTTTAAGTTGACGAAATAAACATTTTTATTTTTATTATTTTTTTTTATACAAATACTCATTCTTCTAGGCTTCTAGAAAAAAAACATCATTCAAACCGGTTCAAACTGGGAAAATTTTAAAGAACTCTTTTTGAAACCATAATTTCTTTTAAAGAACTTAAAATACTCATTCTTCTAGGCTTCTTGAAAAAAAACATCATTCAAACCGGTCTAAAAATGAGTGTGTGATCACACTCATTTTTAGACCGGTTTGAATGATGTTTTTTTTCAAGAAGCCTAGAAGAATGAGTATTTTAAGTTCTTTAAACCGGTCTAAAAATGAGTGTGTGATCACACTCATTTTTAGACCGGTTTGAATGATGTTTTTTTTCTAGAAGCCTAGAAGAATGAGTATTTTAAGTTCTTTAAAAGAAATTATGGTTTCAAAAAGAGTTCTTTAAAATTTTCCCAGTTCTGTAAATCACTCCATCGACTTTGGAGTACTGGTAAGGCGGGTGGTTATGTTCACACCGTACAGACACCACTTCGATTTTTTCATTAAATACGAGTCTAGCCACACAGCCTTTGTTCCTATGTGATGAACATCGCCAGTGGCTGCTACCTCGCTTACAACGTTTTGCAACGCTATAAGTGTGGCCTTTGTATAGTACCAGCAACTTTCCCATTTTGGACCGCAATGTTTCGAATTCTGGAAAAGAAATTGCTTATGCATTTTCGGGTAATGGTCGTTATTGAGCGATTGAGGGTTAATATTCATTTCATCAGCGGGTAGACAGCTGGTTTTTTGGAACTTTAATAAAACCATTTTTTTTATACAGTGTACATTTTATAAGATAAAACAAAATAAGTTATATAAACTAGATTAAAACGTGCACATTTTACTCTTACAAACAAAAAACATCAAAATCGGTCCACAATTATCAGAGAAATCGCGTGACATACATACAAAAACCTGATTGATAACCTTTTCTTTTTTTGTGAAGTCGGTTAAAAAGCAGTTATTGTTTCAAAAAGTGTTTTTAATTATTTTCCAATTCTGTAAATCACTCCATTGACTTTGGAGTACTCGTACGGCGGGTGGTTGTGTTCATGTCGTCCAGACACTATTTCATTTTGTCCATTAAACACGAGTCTAGCCACACAGCCTTTGTGTCTATGTGATGAACATCGCCAGTGGCTGCTACCTCGCTTACAACGTTTTGCTTCGCTATAAGTGTGGCCTTTGTATAGTACCAGCAACTTTCCCATTTTAGACCGCAATGTTTCGAATTCTGGAAAAGAAATTGCTTATAAATTTTCGAACAATTTTATTATTCTAGCTTTGAGTTTATACAAAACGATCGCTAAAATCTGTCTTAAAACTTAAACTGTCATTATCATTCTAGCCTTTTCTTAAAATGTTTTTGACGTCACTGAGCGATTGAAGGTTAATATTTTAATATTCATTTGACTTTTTATATTCCGCGGAAAACCTTTTTAAACATCAGGGGGTAGACAGCTGGTTTTTGAAACTTTAATAAAACCAATTTTTAATACAGTGTACATTTTATAAGAAAAAACTAAATAATTAAGAAAACTAGATTAATACGAGCACATTTTACAAATAAATGAAATGTATTAAAATTTAAAAGGAAATACACTTTTTTAATAATATGTTACTGTTTTATAAGTACAGTCGGCAAAAAATACATCGGAATAAACGTACTTTTCATATTTATCTATACTAGTGAAGAAATTAAACCTTATCTCAGTGTGATAACGTTCATGTCAGAATGACAGTTGCCGTGTAGTGAAACATTCCTTGCAAAATTTCCACCATCTACTTAGGAGCTGTGTACTTGGTTCGTCTTTTTCTTCCACACATCCCATGATAATACTAAGTTCCCCTATTCTGTCCTATTCATATTACTAATTAGAGTTTAATTAAATCCTGACGTATTTCCCGTCGACAATAACATGTTTCGGTGGTGGGTGATTGTGTATTGGGTTACCAGATATAATAAAATTATGACTATCTAATACTAATCTTGCTTTGCAGTTTTTTCTACTATGTAAAGGGCACCTCCAGTGGTTGGTACCTTTCTTCATATAAAAACGGTCATGACTGAATGTGTATTCCTTGTACAGTATAAGCTGCTTGCCAACGTTCGTTGTTATAAATGTATACCCTGAAAAAAAAGAAAATACTGTAATGGATGGTCCGATCTTTACTTACGTCATTTTGAAACTCAAATTATAAATGGACTAGCTTCCCGCCAGCGGCTTCGCCCGCGTGGTCTTATAATTTTTTCCCCCGTTTTTGCAACATTTTTCATTACTACTCCGCTCCTATTAGTCGTAGCGTGATGATATATAGCCTATAGCCTTCCCCGATAAATGGACTATGTAACATGGAAAGAATTTTTCAAATCGGTCCAGTACTTTTTGAGTTTATTCGTTACATACAAAAATACAAATCTTTCTTCTTTATAATATTAGTTTAGATGTAGATACTGTCAAAGTATACCACTACACCAGACCAACTAGAATTGGAGAAGACAGTTGGCTGGATACTGGATTCTGTATAACTGCCTCGTTGGTCTAGTGGTCTCAAGCGCGACTGCTACGCTAGAGGTCCTGGGTTCGATCCCCGGGTCGAGCAGTGTTTTTGGGTTTTTCTGTGAAATTCTCAGTAGCAGCTCGGAGTCTGGACTTGTGCCCGGTTGATAGCAATACGCTCGCCCCCTATTACATGGGGCCTAGACATACCGGCGGAACGTGGGTATACATTAGTGCGTCTCTGCATACCCCTTCGGGGAATCCAGGCGTGATAGTATGATGATGATGATGGATTCTGTATCCATTTTTGTGGAATAGCCTGTGTGATGTCAACGTTGTAAACGAATCGTGTGAACAAGACGAGAATTTATAACGAACCTAAGTTTATATTTGAGTTCTTTAAGTCTTTATGAATTTGGCACATGAATGTTTAACTAGAATCGTCGCTAAATATGGCTATAAGGTAAACTAATACTTCCACTGTGTCATAATTATGTCTTTCATAATATACCAACCTATGTTGGTGTCTAATTGATTAGAAATCAATCAACTTATCAACGTCAAACAGCCTCTAAAACGGTTGCTCTCAAGCGCTTCCTAATTATTGTTTCTGAGAAGAACAAAAGTAATGCAAGCAAAAGTTTACCTCAACCATAATAATGATAATATTATACAAGAACGTCACTTAAATTCTACGTAGAAAAACTGCATAGCTTACTTCAGTCTCATCAGCGATAATTTGGTCACAAAATTTTCATCCGATTTATTTATTTATTTAAATAAGGCACATCAACGACATATTTTCAATTTTTTACTACAGTTACTCGATAAAGAAGTCTTCATACTGTTTAAATACGTCACTTAGAGGTATGCACACCACTCTTAGAAATAAATTGAGAATTATTTATATTATATTATCATACATATTTAAAGTGATATATTGTTACATTACATTGCATAGAAAAATAACATATTAATTTAATAAAAGTATTAATATAAATACTGTAACGACATCTATGTTCGTCAACAATGAAGCGTTGCCGTCGGGCCCTTGGTGTTGGCAGCATCGTAATTAACGCCGACAGATGGCGGCACAGAATTAAAAAGTAGGATACTGAAGATTTGGAGATAGAATGTTTCCTAGATGGCGTCCCTAGTTGCAAAAATTCGCTGTCACGAGAATATTTGAGAGTTTCGGGTACAATCACACAATCAATGCTTGAATTATTTAATAGGAATCTACGATCTTGGTGGTTGACTAGTTTTCAACTTTATTCTTGAGATCACTAGGTCGAATATAGTATTTTTAGTTAAATCGTAATTCCTATTTGCATATAGTCTGCGCGGAACTAGTTGGCCGCGACTTAGGTATGTGAGCGGGGCGTAGGGGCCGGGGCGCTTGCTTTTGTTCACAGTACCCGGCGCCTCACCCCCGTCAAGGCGGAGCCAACTAGTTCCGTGTGGACTATAGTGGTGGATGGCTGTGCTTATAGTTCATTGACACTATTCTGTTGAAACAATCCAGTGCTAGAATTGTCTTGCAGTTCCTACTCTTGTTGAAATTACATCGCCAATAATCTCCCCCCTTTCCCCGTCTGAGGTGGTAGAAATTGTAGTCTTGATACTGCAGCAAGGTCCTGCCTTTATCAGTCTGAATAAATTCGTATCCTGAAAGGAATAAAGTTAAGAGCACCTATGCTCAAATATCAATACACAACAACTGAAAAACAAGGATAATAACAAATCTAATATTTTGGAGTCATTATTTAATGAAACTCGTTCTGCCTAAATTACATTTATAAATACAAAACTGAAAATAAATAAGTGATTAATATTACAAGTTTCAAGTTCATTGGCCCTTAAGCGGCAATCTAGTACATAGAAATAGTATATAATAGTAGTAGATACCAATTAAATAGTAGTCACTACTAACCGAGGGGCCACTCTCAACCTACTCTTTTCTAACCTAATCTGCTCCACTTCTGTAAGTAAGATTAAAGTCATATTATGCACACATCACAACCCTACTTATATATAAACGTTAACATACCCATTTCAGTCATAAGTAGATAGGTACCTAGATCAACGAACTCTGTCCAAGACATGTAAATAGCTCCCTAGATCCATTTCGAGGGCAAGAAAAGTACGTTTTTGTGAAAACACAAAGAAGGATGTTCACGATTCGTGATGTCAGTTCGACAATAATCTGACACAATTTAAATAAATAAGGAAAACCCAACGCCCACACTAGGTTATCTTGTGACTTGGGAGCCGGTGCTTTCCAAATCCAAATCATTTATTTGCTTCGCTGTCACAGTGATGCCAAAACAACCATTCCAATGTGTGTTCACTGTTCTACCAATACATATTTCATCAGCTTGGTTCTTGCGAAATAATAAATTAATCGAAGTTGGGAATCATTTATATAGTCGGACATTATTGTTAGTGTGTTTTTGTATAAATGGAAGAATGTGAGTGTATGTGAAATTGTGAATGTGTGTGTTTGGATATGTACCGTGTGGATATGTTGAACTGGCTATACATAAAAATATTCCTCAAATAGGATAATACTGTGAATATAATGTGTTAATAACTATAAATACATACACACTGAAAAAAATAGTTTTTAAGAATGATTCTAAGACTCATTTGAGAGACTCCAGTACTATAAGCAGATGGTCTACCCGATCCTAATATATAATCCATTGTTAATACAATACATCGGTGGTGCGTGGCTGTGACTACAATTCGCGTCTATAATTTGATTAGATTTATTCAACACTAGTTTTGCCCTGCAGTTCTTGCTGCTGTGCGAAGTGCATCGCCAATGGTGGATGCCTTTCGTCTCGGAACGACGTAGATGACAGAATGTGTAGTCCTTGTGCAATATCAACGGTTTGCCTTGCTGGGATTTGATCAACGTGAGACCTAAAACAAAAAACTGTTACTGTGATCTCCTTTACGAAGATACATTATCTTTTTACAGTATCTAATTTCATTAATTAAAAAAATCCTAAATCTGACGCCAAGACGAGCAAAAAAGCGGCACGGCCGTATCATACTTTTCTCACCATGCCAGTTTCGACCCCTTATATACTTCCCAAATAATCGTTATGATGGAAAACATATTGTGCAATTTTTTTTATTATTGTATAACGTTGCTTTAATAAGACATTAGGGAAACATAGATAGGTCTAAGGAAGTAAAATAAAAAATACTGAATTAGTTACTGAAAACTATAATAAATACCTGTAGACAAGAGCGGAATTATCATTCAAAATAAAAAATTGCGATTAAGAAACTGTGGTCACTAAATTAAGTTAAATAATCAGATTTTTTGGAAACAATGGTCATAAAAAATCCAATATTATGTAGTTTGGACACAGAATTCATACCAGTCAGCCACATGAAAAAATAGTTTAGCCTCAAAACGTCACGTTTAGAATTTTAATTGGACCAATTCGAGTCATGTTGGGTCGAGGTGGTGGGTGAGTGTGTATGCTGTTCTCAAGAACAATGTTGTTCCACGCATCTAAGACTAACTTTGCCTTACAGCTTTTACTAGTAGCAGAAGTGCATCTCCAGCGTGTCGTGCCATTCCTCAACTGCTTGTGGGAAACAGCGTACGCGAAGCTCCTGTAAACCAGTAACCTATTTCCTTTCTGAGATGTAGTGAACCTGATACCTAAAAAAGAAAAAATTATAAGTCCTACAAGTCGCCAATGGGCTGGAACCTTGTCTAATTAACCTCAAAGTGACGTGCTCCGCCGTACTTTTAGGCTAGTGGTGCAAACGCGTGGTGAGAGCGGTTACGTCATTTTTACGTCACCAAGATGGCCACCAAGTACTTTATCAATTTGCGGGACTTATACCCATTTGTTGGATAAATTTCGAAATTCAAATCAGTGCCAAATAATGTGGGCGTGAATAATAATAAAATAATAAATATCTTGGGACATTTGACACAGCACCATCTAGTCTCAAACTAAGCAGAGCTTGTACTATGGGTACTAGACAATGGATATAATACTTATATACTTTTTGTAAATACATACTTATAATACACAAGAAACACCTAGACCAACACAAACACTAAAGTTCATCACATAAATATTTGTGTCTTGTGGAAAACGAACCCACGACCTCGTGATCAGCAGTCCGGTACTCGAACCACTAGACCACAGAATATACAATATTCAATATTCGCAGTACCTGGTTTCAGGAGGTATCAGGAGATCATGTGTATATAAAAATACTAGTTTACGACTAAATAACCAGAGTAAAGTATAAGTAGTTATTTCATTGTATAACTTGGTAAAGGTAAAATAATGAATTAATAAAAATTAATATTAGGTAACTTTTTATTTGAATCAGAATCCCTTTTTAACATATAAAGAAAGATGACACTCTCAGATCATCTAACTAAGAAATATCGGACTTTCGGCCGATCGTTAGAATCCTAACAGCTAATCTTAAAACACAATAAAAAATTAAACTAAATTATCGTAAGTCGGACATTTTATGAACATAACATAACATATGTGATACATATACCACCAACAAACATGTCAGAATCATTCGGTAGTTAACGAACACAACCCGCCTTCGTTAGTCGGGTAAAAATAATTATGTATAATACATTCACTTAGGCCCTGTTTCACCATCAGTAGATAGCTGCTAACCACCGAATAAATTCGAAAATGAAACAACATTTTTATGATATTACCTGCCAAGTAATTTAACGGTAACATATCAGGAAGTAGTGTAACAGGCCCTTAGTCAAAAAGAAATCCCATCCTAATAATTGAATGGCGGTGTATGCGTGTGATGGAAATTCCCATCAATAATTTCGTTATTTTGGGAAAGTAGTAGTGTGGCTCTGCATCGTTTACTCCTCATGGATGAGCATCTCCATCGACTGACGCCTTGCTGCTTGAAAGGTTGCCGAGTGCAGTAGTACGTGAATCCTTTGAGAAATATCAAGTCATTACCTTTTTGAGATTTCATATACCTGAAACCTGTAAAACGATAGATAATTTTTAATGGTATTTAAAATTCTCGAAAGAAAGATACTCTACAAAAAAAGTTACGTCTGAACTAAAACTAATAAAAGAAACTATCGAAACGTAACAAAAATATTTATTTCAACTTAAATACACTGCGTATATATATGGTAACATCAGGTAAAGGTACTAACATTTAATAAAAAAAATAAGTCTTTAGTCACGAAGGGTAAATAGAAAACACACTTAACCCGAAAAAGGAAACAAAACGAAATCTAACAACAATTATGAAGGAGAAACCTTAAAAAAATTTAGTAGAATAACAATAAAGAAAAACAACTGGAAATTGTTGAAATATACTGAACCAGCTAGGTAGATTTCAACCGAATGATAACAAAATTATGGTTAACCTATTTTATAGGCATCTTAAAAGTTTGTTGTACGGAATATAAAAGTTTAACACAGCATTGATTTTAAAAGCACGAGATCACGGAACAGAATATTTTAAGCAATCCTAAAATATTTCCCGTTATTGATATAATATTGGGGCGGCGGGTGAGTGTGATTCAAATCAGCTTGTATGATTTGCTTATAACGATCTAGTTCTAACTTAGCCTTGCATCTCCTACTGTTGTGAGACGAGCATCTCCAACGACCTATCCGTCTCTTTCTAGCCTGATTAGCATGCCAATACGTATAGTGATTTAAGAGTATTAGCTGCTTGCCTTTTTGAGACATTATAAATGTATATTCTGAAACAATGTTTTGTTATTCTTTTTTTTTATTTTGACTTTTTTGCTACCCAACCGTCCCTACGTAATCTACCTCTCTGTCTACCTACGGATCAATACTACCCACAGTCAGTACTACCGCTATTAATTTTCGACGGCACAAGTTACGTGTTAAATCCAACACCTACATAAATACAACTATAAAATAATCTACATTATCTAACAATAATATCCTCCACCAATCAATTAAGAACTTTTCCATGGTTTATTGAGCTTTATTTTTACGGATAGAAGAATATCTATGTATATGAGTCGATAATTTGAAAATTTTGGCAACTCCATTTGGTCTAAGTTGAATACATTGCATTACTAACCAGCCGGGCTAACATGCACGCCGCGAGAACATTTTGTCGTGCTTTTGTTTCGTTTTCGCACAAGAAAGAGCGAGACAAAAGAGTAGACAACATTTTGTCGTGGCGCGCATGTTAGCCTGGCAGGTGCGTTTTAAACCAAAATATAATCAGTTTATTTAGTTTTCTGTCTCCAACTTTATCAGACTCATCTTACTTATTAGCACTTTTCGTCCGATGACTAATTTCTACGAGATTCTCTTCGATGAAGACGCCGACGTTTGGTACTACCGCATAGTCATATTCAGCTGGTGGAACTGATGTTGCTAGAGTTTATAGGCTGCAGTTTGTAGCTATCAGCGGCCCGTAAGCTTCATCTGTTCAGAAATTAATAAAACCAACTTCTGATTGATATCCAGCAGTAACATTGAATTATATCTTTTACCCTTGTGAGTTGAGCACCGCCAACGACTGATATCAGTTTTTTGGTACTTTCGAAAAAACAGTATGTACCTATAATTTCCGGCTACCTTTTCTCCGTGATAAAATAAACTTGTAAACTGAGACAAACGATCTTTGCTTATTTAGCAAGAAATCTTTTGACGAGCTCACTGAATCTGAAAATTCTGTAAAAGAAGTTGGCTTGAAAATTAGTAGAAAAGTTAAAGCATGGTAAATTGATTTACTTTATTAAAAGCATTAGATTATTATATATATTATTCAAAACCATGTAGGTACACACAGACATAAATTACAAGGACATACGATAGTTTATTACATTCATGATAAGGGTCACTTTAAACCTAAATTAGCCTTTAACAATTACTTATAGTACAATCACCATCAAGAACCCATTTTGTACCCTACTTTCAGAATGAAAGGGCCAGATGGCGCATGCCTTGTTTCAGAGAGCAGGTTAAGCCGTCGGTCCCTGTTGTCAAAACACCTATAACAATCCTCAGAAGCCCATAAAGCCTGACCACTGGTTATCCTTCGAATATCGGTACTCCCCAGAAATTTTAATGTTGAGATCTGGTGACAATCGCTTCGTGTATAACAGCCGCTTCTGGTTAGACTGTAAACCGAGCTCAGTATGGTTAGGAAACATCATAGCCAGGTGATACAACACCACCGAGTATTGGTGGGTGATGAGAATGTAAAAAAAGTGACTTGACAATTTGTCCTAGTAAATTCAGTTCGAGCATGGCTCTGCACTTTTTGCTGTTATGAGATGAACATTTCCACGTAGATGTTCCTCTCTTAATGTTTTTCCGAACATACCAATATGTATACTCGTTGTAAAGTATCAATGTGTTGCCTTGTTGGGACTTCATTAATTTGTAGTCTGTAACAAAAATGTATAATAACAGTGTTTAAAAAAATAAAGCTCCCAAAATTTTACGTAGAGTTCAACACATTTGCTGTTTATTTCGTACTTACAAAAATATTTTATTCAAAAAGTCACCCCATTATAGACCATTTATTTATTTAGAAAGAAATATCTCACCTGATGTAACTTGAACACTCGCAAGTCAACCAGGCTCTTGGCATTAACAAAAGGGGATTAATAGAAAAGGATACAGAGGCGTTTCAGTAGGATAAATAAAGAAAACAAACCAGAATTAATTAATTATATTTATAAAAATTTTAGTAACGATGACAAATCTTGTAGACTAGCTATTGTCCACGAATGCAGTCACGCTCCTATGTACTGATACACTAAAATTTAAAATCACTAAGATTAAAAAAATGGGATAAGGGCAGGAGGATGATGATGACGATAAAGATGATGATAATATATTCAAAGTACAGTTTTTCTCCGTAACCATTTTATTTTACATATTTGTAGATTCCGTCACCCAAAACAAAATTGGAGGTACGTCTTAAATTCTTACATATTCTCCTTCACATAAATAAAAATTTCTAGGTGCATGATTATGGTTATCATACACTGAGATAATTTCATTATTTGAATCTAACACAATTTTTGCTTTACAACCTTTTGAAGCGCAATGCGTGCATCGCCAACGTTGAGTATTCTTACTAAGACGGGCAGCACAATATGTATGATCCTTATATAAAATTAATTTCTTTCCTCGCTGAGACTTTATAAACTTAATATCTGAAACAAGATAATTATCATTTTTATTAATTTGAAGTTCTACCACCTATATCAATTGTAGATATATTTGGGCAATTGAAAGAAAAAAGCTTCTGACTCGGATAATTTACAACAGAAAGACCACATCAACCTTATCAAATTGTAACTACATATTATGACGTATAAATGAAGTATATTAAAATTGTTAATTTATCATTAATTCAATTATTAAATTTATTATTAATTAATGAGCTGCCCAAGACCGGGATGGTTGGCGCTCTTTGGAGGATAATATCAGCCTATTACCGTCCACTACTGAACGTAGGCCAAATTTGCAAAATTTATAAAATTTTAAGCAATTTTATAATTTATCATTAATTTAATTTACGATACGATATCAGCCAATTTTAAAATTTAAAATTTTATAAATTTTGCAAATTTTAAAATCATGATAAAAATAACAACAAATAACATTAACATGTTATTTTTAATGAAGGAAAAAATCGGCTGGCGGGCAAGATTCGCTTCGATTGCTTTGACCACTAAGCCACCGCGAGCCCCGCTCGCCAGTCGAAATCTTCCTTCACATTCTAATTTACGTCTTAAAGGTGTCGTTAAATTAAAAAATAAAATTAAAAAATAACCTGTAATCTTAGCGTGGAAAATGCTTAAAAAATACAAAAAGATAACATTAACATGTTTAATTTTTCTTTAAAAAACAAGATATTTTTATAGGGAGATAATAGCAAATAGTTATATCTAGCCTACTTTAGTACATTCACAACATACAAATACTGTGATTTTTAATATTTACATAGGGATATATTTAAGATATAAGTATACAATTATAATTAAAATATTTCTGAGTACGTAAAATAACCAAAAAAAACTTTATAGATTTGCCGAAAATCGAGCGTAATCTTGGTAATTTAATAATCATGATTGTGTTTATAGCTAGTTCCAATAATTTTGTAATTTCGGTCCAAATGAAATTTCGCTTTGCATCTATTTGATGTACACCGCCACTGGTAGATGTTTTGGAACAGACCACTTTCGCGGTAGGTATAGTTTTTATAAAGAATTAATTTCTTCCCACCAGGTGTTGTCACGAATTGAAATTCTGCAAAAAATGTGTTGATTTAGTATACTGCCCCGTTAGTCTACTGGTAACAAGTTCGGCTATTGAGCCTAAAGTCCTGTGTTAAAAATTATCATGTCTAACAAAGTGTTATTGGACTTTTTCTATGAATTCAGTAGCAACTCGCAGTATGGATATGGGTTAGGTGCCTATACGGGATCCAAATGATATAAAAGAAGAAGCAGAAGAAACAAGTTTCCATCTAGTAGCAGAATGCAAAATGTATGCATTACTCAGATGGGAAATATTGGGAACAGATGAAGTAAATGAAGAGCCACTTGCAGAAATATCCATCAAACAACTGGTTGGTCTGCAAAGCAACCGGAAGACTCGCGACGCCGACCGCCAGTAACCCATGAAGGGATCCACCAAAAATGGGGAACTGGCCGAACTAATCCCAGCAAGAGGACTGATATAAATAGAATAGAATATGTGATCCAAATGTTTGGGCTAAACGCAAAGAAAAAAACTTGCCGCGTTTCTAATAGATATCACAAAATTTAATCTTCGTTTTTAACATAGGTGACGATGCCTGTTCATCATCAACCCATTAACTGTATCACTGTTGAGCACGGGTCTCCTCTCAGTATCAGAGGGATTAAGGCCATAGTCCACCACGCTAGCCTAATGCGGGTTGGCGCATGCCTGAGTAGCAAATAAAATAACTTCTATTAGATCAAACTGTTTATTTATTATAAGTGAAGTTACAAGCAATATAGGAATGAGTATCATAATCATCAGTTATTTTTTATTGAACCCATTAACGTTTCTCCTGTTCCATGGGTCCATTTAAACAGGGTGCTTGGCACATGGACCGACACAATTTTTTGGGAGATAGAGTGGGTCATTTCCTAGGTTTCATCCCAAGAAGCTAAGTGTCATGGTTACTGAGATATGATTTTAAGTTTGTTAGTCACTTAAAATTTCACCTTCACCCGTATCTCGCCAAACAACCTGTATATAGAAATGTAGCCCAACGGGGATTCGTGTAAAAATATCTGTCAGTTATTCTTTTAAATAAGTGACCCCGCTGACACAGAAGTACTAATTATTAAGAATTTTATACTTTTTGTTCCATCTTGGAAACCTAGAACTTATGTCGCTTGCACAGTGGGCCAGTAATCGTAGCTATCCATTAAAGCAGGATAGTATTCCAGCTGAGTAATACTGGATAACATTTAAATAGTGAACGAGCAACCGTCAAACGTGATTGACATTTGGCATTTGACAGCTAATCAACTTCAATACTGATGAAGGAATCTAGTGACGTCGTAAATGGAAACCGTTATAGGGTCCACTTAAGCTAAGCTAAATTCTTTGGTAAGATTTGAACCTGCTTCCTCCGTTATGGCACACAAGCCACCGAGACCACTCTGTGTGATGTCAAATTTCTCTTTTAAAACTGCCTTAACGTGACAGCAGGTTAAACTAACTTTAGAAAGTAATAATAACAATAAATATTTTTGATTAATGCCATTCGTTAATTGGATTGGCTTGAAAAATAGAAACTGTCCATCAAGATTACCTGTTTACAGAATCAAAATAATGGACTAGCGTAATGGATTGTATCAATTATTAGTCTTATCAACCCATTGTTTTTATTTTTTATGCTTATGTAGGTATAAAAGTTACAACACATTCTTGCTGAGATAAAATCTTGCAGCTGGGTGGTTGTGTTCATAACTAATAGCTATAACTTTTTGGTTAAAACCTATGAGTAATTTAGCCTTGCAGTTTCTACTGCTGTGGGCCGTGCATCGCCAACGAGAAGTGTCTTTGGCCCGGTTAACTTGGCAATAAGTGTAGTCCTTGTAGAGAATTAACTGCGTCCCCAGTGTGGTCTCCAGGTACTGGAATTCTGAAAAAATAATCTTCAGTTAGTATACCTAAAATAAAATGATCTTTCATCAAACATTACAGAGTATTGTGTTTATTCTGTTAATAAATCCTGGTTGGTTGGTAAGGTTGCCTGGAAGAGATCGCAGTCTGCGATAAGGCCGCCCATTGTATAACTTTAATGACTTATGTATCCTGTTTTATTGTGTTATATTTGGTGTACAATAAAATATATATGAATAAATAAATAGACAAATCGTGTCAGAAGACGATCACCGCTACGGCTACTCGTAATTCGTTTTAGTTGATAGAAGAAAACATACACATCAGACACATAACACTCCTACAGCAATCGGGTAAATAAGAAGCTTTTAAATAAAATTAGCTTATTATTTTTATGTTATTATTAGTTAACTTACTTATGTTATTATTAGTTAGTTGTGTAAAGAAGATTTAAATAAAACTACTTTTCACGGACCAGATAACTATCATTTGGGGCCATAAAAGAATAAATGTATGATGAACACGGATTTTCCAAGGGATGAAACTTCGTGAAATGAATGTGGAACAATTCAAGATATATCTGGATTCTTAGGCTTAATAAAAGACTCTAGAAAAGGTATCCAGGGAAATTTAATCAACATCTATTGATACAATTAACTGCTTACTGACAAAAGCTGTATCAGCTGTACATAGTGTGTATTTGAACGCTGTTTTGTCTAGTTTCTTAAAACGAAAAAAAATATATAACAAATAATTATTATTTTCATTAGCTTCCTCCGTTCCCAATTTATCTGTACTTATCATCGTCATTTTATCAGAATACAGAGCTCCACTGCTGAACAAAGGGCTCCCCATATAGATCCCCATCTATGGGGAGGCCTTTATCTATGCTCAGCTATAAAGAAAAAAAAATCTATCTTCAATTAAATAAACAAAAACCTCATGGCAAAGTATTCGTATGATAATTATAAAAACTTATTTTGTAATTTTTTTATCATTTTTATACCTAGTGTTTATTCTGGTATATTTCCCATTACGATAGAAAAAATCTGGGGCGTCGTGACTGTGATAATTATGGGCAAAAATGATTTTCTTGTTTATCCCGAGTACTAGCTTCGCTTTGCAGCTGTGGCTGTTGCACGCAGTACATCGCCAATGATGACAATCTTTATTCAGACGAGAATGACAGAAGGTAAACCCTTCATACAGAATAATTTGCGTCCCTTTTTGTGAGGATATATACTGGAAACCTGAAAAAAAAAAAACACAATATTATTATAATATTATTATGAAGAAGAAGAAGAAGAAGATTATGTAGCATTGGAGGTTTTGGAAAGAAAGAAAGAAATTAAGTTTTATTCAGGTCCCGCGCAGGAAACCAAAGACAAAAAAAAAATATAATATAAATGATAAAAATACTAAGAAACCTGCACAAAATCAGAAAAGGCCCTATCTCAGCGTATTGCTGCGCCATTTTAATAAATTTTACTAAATATAGGTAAATTTAGTCGATGCTATTAGTGTATAGAGATTGGATGGTGTTTATCTCTATAAAAGGAATCACAGGTCAATTATTATTACAACTGCAACTTAATTTAATTCGTCTTAAATTGACAAGAGGTTCCTTTAGCCTCAAGTCACGTCTAAAAATATTCGTCTAATACTAACACTTACACACTCTAGGTAATACCCGACACAGACTAACTCTTGATCGAGATGTCTCTGCCCCCTTCCCGAGGCAGCTGTCCTCTGCCCGTGAAAACGGGCACGTGATTGGGGTGCCTTGTGGCGTGGGACCTGGTTGAAGCGTGTGACCATGCGACCGGCACTGCTCCTATCATGGGTATCTGTACTGGGTGTACTGTGCGAGCGCCGCGGATGAGGTTCCGCTGTCTTCACGCCGCCTCGGCGGTCGGGCCCCGCCAGGTGAGACTCCCGGTTGAGGCCCAGCAAAGGACGACCAGCGACAGAGGCGGCGACTTAGGTGGGCGCTCCCCGCAGTGGTTGAGGGACCCCGCCCGACACGTTTCCAGGGCGACCCGGTTACGGCGCCGTTTCGTAGGGTTACACTCCACAGATAAGAGTTTCTTTAATATCATGAAGGTGCTAATAATAAAACCACGTAGCTTTTTTAACTTATACAACTTAAAACCATAATTATATACACTGGAATCTGAATAAATTATTACAATGATTAAAAACGCAATTTAAAGTTATTTTATTTTTATTTTAAAGGCTCACAAACTACTAGGTACTAGACTATGATATACTACCTTATTAATAAAAATACACGAACATACTAATGATTTAAGTATGGCAGCAAACTTATACAGGCGAGCATAACATGCACTTAAAAAAGTTCCAAGTTGACAAACAAAATATATAGAGTTGAATTATATAAAATACCATTGGTTACAATTCAACCGTGGAGAAAATTACATTAGGAGGAGGTCATCAAAAGGCCATACAACTCAGCCCAAATTTGTGCCGGAGGTACATACATGACAGCTACAGACACTATGAAACTGATAATAATCTGCCGGAATGGCGGGCGTTTGACATTCCGAAACTGACACTGACAGTTTTTACTATTACGAAACAGATAATAGTGTGCCAAAATGGCGTGATTTTTCTCAAATTCACAGTTTTTTTCTCATCCCCCAGTCAACATTAAAAAAAAGTACGACTAGATTTTTAACCAGCGTAATACAGGGTATTTTTTCGAATAAGTGTACCTACCTTTGGTACATCATTTGGGTCGATTTCTATGACCTCCTTAAAAAGGTCACAAATATTAAATATTTTGGTAGAACGTATTAAGCGAATCATCGTGCACATCTATAAGATCATGGGATCTTATGAGTTTACATAGTCGAGGGATGGGAGAGTTTGTGCCAAAGACAGTTCAACGCAGCGGTGAATATTAGTAATATATAAGTTAATTGCAGGAATAATAATATTTATCATCCTCCTGCCCTTATCTCAATACCTACTTGGGATTCGTGCAGTTAGTTTTTTTCTACATCTAATCAGCTGTTTACAGGATTAAATATTATTATTAATTGAAATATATCTATTTTCTACGTTACAGTTATTTTAATGAAGAAAAAAATCGACTGGCGGGCAGGACCCGAACTTGCGTCTTCTGGTTAAATACACCAGACGCTAACCTCTATGCTACGGTACAATCAATAAAATACAAAAAGTTACAAACTATACCTAGATTAAATTGATAAACTTAAAATTTAAAATCGACACGACATCTGAGAAAGTCCATGTCTGTTTCCTACTTGTAAGTTCCTGTATTACTCGGCAGAAAATTTCATGTTTCATTGTTTAATTTATCCAACGGATAGCGGCTACCCAGACATGGTGAAACGGGCCCTAATTGTCGTGTCGATTTGTTTTTTTTTCGAGTTGATTAGGTGTGAACGACGAACCTCTTTAAACCAATTCGTAGTAGTCGCGCTGACGACCACTAGACTATAAATAAATCAATGGTAAAATTGACCATATATTTTTTATCATGGATGGGTTTGCGCGTAAGCACAAACTCATCCGATGGTAAGTGTAGATGTGGCCTAAGATGGACCGCGTTAACCCACAAGATGCCCATTTATGAGGCCTTGAAAAGATCCATATTGTAGGTGTCAGGAGACACAGTCGTTGTAAAAGAATTCCACAGCCTCACTGTGCGCAGAAACAACTACGAAGCGATGCGCTTATTGCGGCAAGGTGGAATGTCCATGACATAGTCTAGTGGTCATACAGATAATTTAACTTCTACAGTCTAATATAACTCCCATTTTTAACAAAATATCTTCGCGGTTTATGGTTATGTCCGTCACAGATATTCACAATTGTTTCATCTGAATCTACAATCAAGTATGCTTTACATCTTTGTCTCTTCTGTTCCGTACATCGCCAATAATGGATATTTTTAGAATTGGCGAATCGATGGTGGAAATATGTGTGCTCATTGTGAAGAATTAATTGTGTACCTCGCTGTGATGTGATGAATTTATAATCTGCAACAAGGTATTTGTGTAAGTAACAACAATTACACTTCTCATAAACCCATAAAATAAAGTACGCACGGCATAACCTGACCAGACCGAAATTAGCCGTTTGGATGCGCAATGGATTTATTTAGGTTAAAAATTTTATACTGCGCAACCAAACGGTCAACTTCGATGTAGTGGAAAAAGTCAATCAGTGGCAGTAGGTATTAGGTACTTAAATTTTAGAATCTTGTAAGCAACGTGTTAGCAATATAAACAATTCAAAAATGTTTGAAGATTTTATTGAGATTAGATAAATAGTGTTTATTATGAAAATGTACAACCATTCATGTCCTAATTTACAAAAAATATGGTAAGTATTAAGTACATTAAAAAACTAAAAAATATTATATATAAGATTATAAGCAGGTACCTACCTAAAGATTATACGGCGACGTACCTGTAGGACCTCCTAGTTTGGACCTCGTCTACAAAGATTACCCTTTGGACCTCTTTGTACCGTTTGGACCTTCAAACTTGGATTTTGTCTATACTTGAGTGCCTATTAGACCCTCTATTAAGCAAAGTGTTTTGTTGGACCTCATTCACATATTTTCGTATGAAAATCTAAAATACAATCGTGCACAAAAGTGACACACCTTATCAAAAATAAAACACTACATAATATAAATCAAATTTTTTATCAAAAATATAAAACAAACACAACGTTCTGTTACAAATAAAATCAAATATTCAAGTCAGATCATGCATTTTTCTAATTTGACAGATCTTCAAGATAGTATCCATAAAAATGCATGCTATATTAATTAAGAATGTTTATATCACATTTTAAAAGAAAGAAACACACTGTCATCCTAAAATGTATGCTGTAGCAACTGAATTTGTGAACATTGGTTTTACGGGCAGCACCGCCAATGTTACAATTTGATAAAATTTGTAAATATAAGATATCTTTCTATTTTACATATTTGTAAATCACTTTTCAAATAAGCACAGTGTTATACTCGTAGATTTAAAAAAAAATTAACATAATGTATATAAGTAAAATAAAACACACCTATAAATTTCTTGTGTTTTCTCCTATACACTTCTATTGACCACGGAATGCTGTTTGTCGCTAGTGTGCTTGTATTCGCTTATGCTATTTCACCTAATTATTAGAATTCTGCTGAACAATTTTCAACGCAACCGTACCTTTTCTTACTAAAATAACATAGGGCAAATCCTAAATAAAAACATATTTTTTAAGGTCCAAAGGGTATTAAAAAAGAGGTCCAACTGGTTCATCTTTATTAGTTTTAATTTTGAAGGTCCAAAGGGTACTTAAAAAGAGGTCCAATGGGCACATTGATTATTATATTTAAAAGAGGGTCCAAAGGGACTTAAAATGAGGTCAGACGGGTACTTTTGTGATAGAGGGTCTAATCTTGGAGGTCCAATGGGTACGCAGCCATATTCAGCAATGATTTGTAAAAGAGTTCACTATGTATTTAACAAAACTTTCTAATATTATGTACAACAAACAATGGGTATTTTACGATATTATTTTATATAATATTATATTTACTTCTTCATGATTTCGTATTTTAAGGTTTATGGATTTTAATTACTGTAATGCCGTATAAACTTATTATTCGTATATCGGCATTATAATATTGATTTGTTTATCGGTACATTACGTAGATACCATTTTCCTATTGAAAATTCAATCCATACAGATGAAAACGGAACGCAATTAACGTTAACTTTTCTCTGTATAACATTTTTAACTTTCTTTGAGATATAATAATTAATCAGTGCAAAATGCTGGGGTATCTTCAGACAGTACTTTGCCCATTTGATTAATGAATGATATTCGGTTGCATTCATCATCATTTGTTTTGTTATTCTTACGCCTTCGAGTTTAAGTAACGCTTGCATTTTCACTTTTTAAAATATTTGCCATCGTGAAAATAGTATTTCGGAGGTGCATGATTGTGAACATCATTAACGGAAACAATTTTATCACTCGAATCTAGGGCTAATTTTGCTTTACAGTTCCGATGCGAACACGCCGAGCACCGCCAGTGGTGGATCCCTTTGTTCCTGACTACGCGAGCATGAAAAAATGTATATTGTTTATACATTATTAACTTCGAGCCATGCGCTGACTTTATGAATTTGTAATCTGAAACAAATTAATGCACATAAGACAAAATATTTCTGATAAAATGAAAATTTATAAGAGAAAAGCACTGTTAATAATTATTCAGTTTAGTAATTATTGCATGACACGTAAACATGATTTGTATCAGCATTATTAATATATTAGTACTAAACGCATATTTTATTTAAATATATGACATTTAATGCAATCAACTATATTATATACCTATACATACTACTTACTAATCAAGTATATATTATGACATATCATTTAAGTTGAAAATAGAATATTATCTTACGTGTTTTTCATATTAGTTGACACTTACTAGACACTGAGTATCATATATTATACATCAATAAATTATTAAAGTTCATGGTAAATCCGAATTAAGTATCCGTTGACTAGAGTATTATTTCATTTTAATCAATTAGGGATAAATTAAAATGATCAATTTGTAGAAAAATAAATATTTTTGGGAAACTTTACACGGCACTATATAGTTCCAAACTAAGCATAGCTTGTACTATGGATATGACAATCGTTAAAAATCAAAAGTTCCTGCTACATTTACAAAAAAAAATAGTACTTTTTGCACTCAGAGATATAAAGTGTCTTGAAAAAGTGTTGCACATATCCCAATCTTACCCTAATTACTAATAAACATTAAGGTGCTATCATTTATTTGAAGAATATACTTCAAATTGATTAAATCCTGTAATACTTTGAATCGATCTGACAGAAATTGGGTGGTGGATGGCTGTGATTATAATTCGCGTACATAATTCTGTGTTCACTGTCCAACGCTATCTTCGCCCTGCAGTTCTTACTGTTATGAGAAGAACAGCGCCAATGGTCGGTGCCTTTCTTCCGGAATAGCCAGTGATGGCAATAAGAGAAACCGTTGTGCAATATAAGCTTCTTGCCTTGTTGTGAATATGTGAATATCAGTTCTGAAACAACAAAAAATGTATATAAATTTATTAACCTGTCGACATAATTGTCTCGGTGTAGAAATTAAGACAAGAACTTACTAAGAACTATACCTATTTAATAAATAACATTTTAAACCAGTGTTTAAGGGAAAAAAATGATTAAATCATACATACATACATAACATCACACACTCACCACGCCTTTTTAAGAATGCTTTGCTAAGATTACATACTATCCACGTTCATACATCTTGTTATACGATATTATGAGTGCTACGCACCTTACCTTTTTAGATGACCTCACTGCGCAGTGCGCACCGATTAGATCGGTGTCTTTCTTTCTAGGACTGAAGGCCGGAATGGCTAAAGGCATTTTTTTTATAAAGATAAAGATTGGAATAACATATAGATAGAAATTGAAATAGATAAGAAGCTGCGAGCAAAAGCAAGTCGTAAATAGATATATCGTGAGTTAAAATTCATAGATACCACCACCACATGCGGTGAATTTTCCTAACTGGATATTTACATAAAACTCTTACTATTTTTATTTAAATTTAATTAAAACAAAAAATATTATAAGTATCTTGAAAGAACAAAAAACAAAACTATAAACGGTAAACTTTCCTGAAAATAACAAATATCCTTCTTAATTTATTATTATTCTCATACAATAAATCATAATCATAAATTACCATGCTTCTCACCAAACATGGGAAAATTGTTCGCAAAAAGGCTACGTCATTACCAACTTGCTCTGGACCAACGTCAAAGACGTAATCTTAGAATAGGCCGTTCAAGAGGAACAACCAAAACTTGTAAACAAAGTTAATACTATAATTAATTTTTCATCCCACCATCTCGGAAAGAGTATTTTTACTCTTCGATATCTGAGTGCAAAAGTCGTTTTTATCCTCTAGAGAGACAAAGTAAATTGAATTTAGAACATCGTGCTTTTACCCCCCTGGCGCCGAATTTATCATACAACTTTTTTTTAATTTGTTAAAAACTCAGACTTGGAACCTTCCCTAGGTTCCGAGTCTAAACGCAACAAAGTATCGATATATATGTCGTATCGATATTTTTTGAAAAGATCAGTATCGATACTGATATTTTTATTTATAAATATCGATATATGGGCGATATATCTTAAAAACCAAATTATAAAACAGCAGATCAAGTCGACCAAAAACAAAAAATACATGAAATATAATTTGTTAAAAAGATGTTAGTATAAAAAAAGTATTTATTTTTGGAATTTTATAATCTTATAACTTATAAATGTTTATTGGTCTGTAAAAATATAGATTTTTATACCTTTTCGATACTTTGAATTTTATATTGATGCATCGATATATCGAAATATTAAATATCGCTCAAAAATATCGATACATTAAAAAAATAATATCGATATAACGATGTATCGATATTTTTGCAATAAGCCTATCGGAACTTGGTGTACTTTTTTCATAGACATGTATTTACTAGCTCTTTGACTTTTTTAAGTCACTAACACCAACATACAATACCTAACAAAAATATTACACTCAAGTAATTGTAGCAACGTTACTTTCAATTTCTCTTAATTATACCTAGTATTATTTGTTATAATTTAAAGAATATTCTGTAAAACTTACCTATCATATAGTATTTAATACTAAACTGAAATAAAAGTATCTTGTGGTTGTAAATGTTTTTTATAGTCATTTCCTCGCTGAGGTGGGATGAAAAGTTACGTGTTGCACTCGAGTGCAAAGATTTTTCACCTTGTGCTCTTTTCAATTCCCTCGCTGACGCTCAGGATTCTAATTTTTGAATCACTCGCTTCGCTCGTGATTCAATTTTAGAATCCTTCGCTTGCTCGGTCATCAAAATTGAGCACGCGGTTAAAAAGCAACTTTGCACTCTTGTATAACAAATAACTATTAAAGATCTAACAACTGGATTCAAAAATAAAATGCTAGAAACAAAAAGAAAATAAAGTTAAATACTAGATGTATCATCATCATCAGGCAGGGTTGCCTGATGATAGACTAGTCACGGTTTGTCTGAAATCGAACTTCTTTCGAGAACCGTTTTTTTTGCTAAAATTAAAAGTTATCTTTAAAGATATAGACATAACTTCAGATGTCAACTAGATTTACTTTTGACCACATAGAGATATTAAATTCTTAAGCCTATTCAATAATTCGGTTCACAATTTCAGAATCAGCCAAGACATCGTATTACGCCGATTTTCGCCTGTGTACACAAAAAAAAAATAGTGGTATTGAGAACCTGATTTATAAGTTTACCATATGAATCAATTCCACAGCTTCGTATTTAAAGGCTGGTGACGGCGGTCCCTTTGGTGGAAACTTTCTACCGCTACAAGACATTTTTAATACTTAAGCCTACAATTTTTGCGAAGATTCCACCGGGTGGACCCAGCGGACGACTCTTTATGTTTACCAGACTGGTTCGCTACTGACAGATCACATTCTTCTACGCGATTCAACCATTTCCCATACAACGCTTCCATTTTGGCCTTAGATCGAGTGACTGTTTTCCAAAATATCTTGAACTTATTGCAAATGTAAGAAACTCTTTCTCTTAAGGCACTGATGTTAGAATTTTTAGGTAGAGTATTTATTAAAGATTGAAGTACATAGCGGAACCTTTCAGTAGGAGATCTGGATCTTTTGGAAAGCCAGAGGTTCAGTAGGTGCATGCGGCTGAAAGCACATCTATAGCGAGCACCTGAAATAAAAAACAACTATAGGAATAGCAAAAGCGTACTGCAACTGAAAGAAAAGCAGTTCCTAGCGTCGTCGTGTCGTCGATAGATTCTACTAGTACCCACCACCACAATGGACATATTGGACATATTAATGATCATGATTTTATGCAATGGGAGTAAATAAATAAATAAATCTTGAATTTTTGAATGAACTATATCTATATTTATTTCAAGTTATTGAATGTTTGCCCTCGCCTGTAATACATTTCTAGAAAATTGTATAGCTTTTATAGATTGGTATTATACAAGGTGGAAGGGACATCGACGCACAAACGTCATGACAAGGTTTCACTCAAGGTCAAAAATAAAATGACCTAGGTCATTCATGTAGAAAATGATCGGTTATTACAGATATTGTCATTTTTGAGCGCGCAGTGTATTGCTAAAAACGCTATTATAACGCTCCGCGGTGAATGTTATCACGCGAGCGTTCCAAAATAAATGAAATAATTATTTTTTAATTATAAATCTAATTTGGGTAGATAGAAATAGTGTTTTTTTACACAATCAAGTAAAAAAAACTGCAGAAAACATAAAATTGATGAAAAAAGTTACGGAAATTTTCAACGCAGGGGGGTTCTGGATAATGTACTGAACTCATGGTATTCGGATGTGCGTCGATGTCCCTTCCACCTTGTATACTTTCAGACTATAGTAATTTTATGAGTATGTCCCACAAAACATACAGCAACATGCAGGTAGCATACATCTGGTCTCTGTGGAAGTCAATCGGGGAGGCCTTTGTTCAGCAGTGGACCTCTTTTGGCTGATGATGTCCCACAAAATTACAGTAAGTTTATTATATTTAGGGCCTGTTTCACCGTCTCTAAGTAAATTCCCGTTAAAATACCTAGCAGATAAAATTAATACAAATTCTATTCCATTTTTTAATTTATCCGGTTGTTAGCTGCTACCCAGAGATGGTGAAACAGCCCCTTAGTAAATTTATTTCATTTAAAACGGCGGTCGACTGCAGGCTTCTCTTACGTCATTTACGACTTGAAAACATTAAATGAGGTAGTAAAAACAAAAGTGATACAGGATAATTAATTTTAATTCTTAAATTAATCCTTACTTCTTACTAATATTAAAAATGCGAAAGTAACTCTCTGTCTGTCTGTCGCGCTTTCACGACAAATCTACTGAACCGATTTAAATCAAATGAAATGAAGCCTGAGAAAGGACACTGGCAACTTTTTAATGCGAAAAAAGGGCTGTAAGGTGTTGAAAGTTACAAGAAACACCCAGAACACGCGGGCGAAGCCGCTGGCGGAAAGCTAGTATTAAAATAAGTATTGACTCTACTATCATTTCGGTAATTTTAAATAAACAAATATAACACAGAATTACATTACTTAATAAATAACATTTTGTAAGTCGGATGTTCTTAACAATACACTTGCTTCAAAGCTGCTTTAATTTTTATTTTTAATCTCCTTTAATTTGCTTACGTGTGACCAGTTTGATTTATTATTAGCAGAAAGCTATATATCTCTACTCTGATTTAAATTTTCACAGGCAGGAACGTGGCACGCACCTATGACCTTGCGAAATCATGAGTAATTCTCACTCTAACGGTGAAGGAAAACATTGTGAGGAAACCTGCATGCCTGAGAGATTCTCTCGACGGCATGTGAAGTCTGCCTGCATTAGCCCAACGTGGTGGACTATAGCCTAATCCCTCCCTTACTGAGAGGTGACCCCTGCCCAGCAGTGGGACAGTATTATGAGTTGATAATTATGATTTTGTGAAAGGGAAAAGAAGAAAAAACACGTTTTGATGACGTAGGCAGATAAATTGTTTACAATCTTATATACTTTCCATTAACGACATGGAATCTGGGTGCTGGGTGGCTGTGGTTTTCATTTACTGGTAAAACCGTATCACAACTGTCTATAATGATTTTTGCTTGACATTTCCTACTGCGTCTTGACGAGCACTTCCAATGGTTGGCGTTCCCCTCCAGCCTTTTATGATGGCAGTAGGTGTACCCCTTATAAAGCACCAAAGGAAATCCTTTTAACGATGTGATGTATTTAAAATCTGTAACAAAAACAACACTAAAATTCTGTAAACGACACTAGTATAGCTCTTATCTTTATTGACATTAGAAATGGTTTTGCTTGAAGGTTGCTGTTGCTGGTTTATTTATAAATGGTACCAAGTGCTTACAGGTCCATACTAAATGCAGCCTTATGATCGATATCCATATTATATATTCAGAAATATTAGAAGGCGTACTATGAATAAGTTTCAAAATCCAAAGTAGAGCACACTTTGGATTTTGAAACTTATTCAATCGGAAACACTAAATAGAAACTGAGAATTGAATAGACGAATAGTACAACCAAAGTTGTTACTTCTACATCGATAGGTTAATGATACAAATAATACAGAAATATATAATAATATTACTATTATATACCTATAGTAAATTATGATTTATTTTGTAATAATTACAAACTCTAATTACAAAATCTTAGTGAGTCGATCCAAAATATTGACATATTAACAGTAAATGTAATAGAGTATATTAATATTATAAAGAGTAAAGATTTGATTGTTTGTATTGAATAGGCTCCGAAACTACCGGACCGATTTGAAAAATTCTTTCAGTGTTTGATAGCCCATTTATCAGAGAAGGCTATAGGCTATATACCATCACGTTACGATAATAATGAGAGCGGAGTAGCAATGAAAAATGGTGCAAAAACGGGGGAAAAATTTATAACACCACGCGGGCGAAGCCGCTGGCGGGAAGCTAGTTATAAATATGGCTATGAGATTAAGTATACAGCATATTACTTTTTTAAATACTGCACTATATTTTGTTTTTATATTTCTACATTTTACTTTAATAATTACAGAGACATAAAGAGTGCTTTTCAATAAAACAAGCATGAACTAAGTAGTGGTTTACTTACAATAATATTATTTACAATGTTTTGAACGAAGTAAAGCCCAGTGGTAGATCAATAATGGTCTAGCTTCACAAAATTATTCTTGACTAAAAGAATACAGGTATAATTTTCTTCTTACTCTTATCATACTTTCTGATATATTCTCCGTTGAGAACATCGAAGGTGGGTGGGGGGTGGCTGTGGCCGTAAGTGCCTAGTGTAATGATACCGTTACTGTCAATCACTATTTTAGCCTGGCAACTCTTGCTTCGACGGGATGAGCATTTCCAGTGGTCCGTGCCTTTTTTCTCGAACTTATTATGATGGCAATATGTGTAACCTTGGTGAAGAACTAGAGGCTTGCCTTTTACAGATTTAATAAACTTGTATTCTGAAAAAAAAAAGCATGTAATATTAATGTCTGTATTAGAATATGTATGGCAATATAATATGGCAAATCTCAGCGGTAACGTCTAGGTCAAGCTAGAGTCAATTGGAGAGGTCTTTTAAAAAGGCCAACTGCACATTTCTCGTAGGATCGGTAAAAGTAAGCAAGAATCATAGCAAGCATTTTGTTTTTTGTTCCCACCAATATGGAAAAAGTCTTTAACCTCTCCCACAATTAGAATGCAACCTATGCAAAAATGTGCAGTATGCGGGTGCATATATGACTATTATTGCCATCCTTTTCGTTTCTCTAAATTTTTTGCAAACTACATTTACTGGGTTAATGTTTTAGTGTTCACCAATTTTAATTATAAGAATTCTCTCTCTTATCTTGAATCTTTCTGACTCTTGCGATTGTAATATTTGGCCATATGTCAACAAAATCTATATCTATACTTCTATCTTAATATTATAAAGAGAAAATATTTTTATTTTGGTGTGTTTGAAACTCAAAAACTACTAGACCGATTTAAAAAATTCTTTCACCATAGAAAGTTACATCTTTCCTGAGTAACATAGACTATAATTTATATGACCACGTGGGCGAAGTCGCTGGAAACTAGTATTAAAAATAAAACAACAATAATTTATTCTAATAAAACATTTAACTCAAAGTAAGTATATATTTACTATTTTCTACTTATCAACACAGAGCAAACACCAATCCGAGAGACGCCTATGAAGCAGATAGTCTTAGGACAGCACTCCATTCTTCGTTTTTAATAGGAAACTAAATAGTAAGAGACAGTAGACAGAGATAGTACTAAACAACTGAAAATCGCGGAACATACATGGCGGTGATTCGGATGACCCTTGATTAAAGGTATCTAAATTTACCAATTTTTTACCAAGAATACATTTTAAGCCAGAAATACTGCCGAGCTTAGAACCACCATATAAATAGCATAAGGTAAGAAAGAAATATATCTATTTGGCCAAACCAGAGGAAAACAAACAATTACAATTACAGCAGATACGGCAAGTGCGTCGGATGACGTCATTTTGAGGTTAATAAGACAAGATTCCAGCCCTAACAACTTGCGGGACTCATAAAGAAAGATATAGCTTGCGCTGACATCTAGGTCACGAAAAATGAGTCTAGGTAACATAGGTCAAATATAGTTTACACTCCTATCAGGTTCTAATTACGATACAATTTAATGAGAGTGCGATATTAGGGGTTTGTTTCATCACCTCCCAGTAAGTTCCCGTTAAATTACCAGGCAGATAATTTCACATGAAGGAGGCCATCGAAATCAGCCCAAATGATGTACCTACAGAAGGTACACTTATTGGAAAAAATACTCTGTATTACGCTGGTTAAAACATGTCGTACTTTTTTTTTATGTTGACTGGGTATGAGAAAAAAACTTTTAATGTCAGAAAAATCACGCCGTTTTGGTACACTATTATCTGTTTCGTAATAATTTAATAGTAACAACTGTCAGTGTCAGTTTCGGAATGTCAAACGCACGCCATTACGGCCAATCACGGCAGATTATTATCAGTTTCATAGTGATTTCATGGTAAAAACTATCAACTTAACAAATGTCATGTACCTCCGGTACAAATTTGGGCTGAGTTGTTTGGGCTCAGTTGTATGGGCTCATGGTGACCTCCTTAATTCCATTTTTCAAATTATCTGGCGGTTAGCAGCTATCTAGAGGTGGTGAAACAGCCTAATTCAAAATTTGTCTAACTTTGAAATGACATACCTAATTACAAATCGTATTTTTTAAGGGCACCAAAAATAAATGGTGGATGAGTGTGATCCAGAGCGCTCGCTATAAGTTCGTTTTCAGTATTTAAGATCATTTTCGCTCTGCAATTTCGGCTAATACGACTAGTGCAGAGCCACATGACGGTGCCTCTTTTGGTCAGAGCACCATTTTGACTGTACTTATAACCATTGCAGACCAATAATGACTTCCCATGCTTCGACTTTATGTACTTCAAACCTGAAAAAAAAATCACTGTAAAAAAATATGTACCGATAAATGTTAAAAAAAGGTAATTCTAAAATTATGTATTATAAAAATTCGCATAAAAGAAAAGATCTATATATTTTTAATATTTTTTATTATATTTTATTGTATTCACAGTAAAATGTGGAATAGATACAAAATATATTATCAAAATCATAAAGTAAATAAAATGTAATATGAGAATTAAGGTACTAATAATTTTATCATATTTTATTTATTGAATCAATAACTCCTTGAAAGTTACAATAATAATTATGTTAATTTTTATTTTTTCTAAACTTAAAAATAAATGGTGGATGAGTATGATCTAGACACCCTGCTATAAGTACGTTTTCAGCATTTAAGATCATTTTCGCTTTGCAATTTCGGCTATTACGACTAGTGCAGAGCCACATGACGGTGCCTCTTTTCGTGAGAGCACCGTTTTTACTGTACTTATAACCATTGTACACTAATAGTAACTTCCCATGTATAGATGTCATGTACTTAAACTCTGAAAAACAAAATATTGTCACTAAAAATCCACTAAATATTAAAAAAAACGCATTCTAAAGTTATCTTTTTGTATTTTTCAAGCATTTTCCATGCTAAGATTACAAGTTATTTTTAATGAAGGAAAAAAAAATAGCATTCTAAAGTTATTTATTATAAAAAATCGCATAAAAGAAAAAAAATGATTAATAATGTTGTATTATGTTTTATTGTATTCATAGTAAAATGTGGAATATATATTATATTTAAAATATACCTACTATCAAATAGAGATAAATAAAATGTAATATTAGTATTAAAGTGTAGTAGATAAATAAAATTAGTAGTAGGTAATAATTTCAATTTTATTTATTTTAGGAAAACTTATAGCTAAATACAAAGAATGGTTGCAATATTTAAGGCCTGTTTTACCGCCTTCAAATGAGTTCAAGCACTTGGCAGATAATTTCATACAAATTTTGTTACATTTATTAATTTATCCGATGGTTAGCGGGTCCCCAGAGGTGGTGGAATTGGTGGCTTAGTAGAATTAAGGCCAATTTCAACTTATTTTCAATTCAGCCAATTACAAGTTTCCACGTGTTACATTTTATAAACAATATTCAATTCAAAAGACCAGGTGTCATATTCATTTTACAAATACTACTTAGTACGATATTTATGTCAAGGTCAACACCTTATATATAAATATTAAAATATTAAAAAATAACCCTTACTCTTACCTTATATATAAATATTAAAAAAGAATAAAAACCTTTTTGTTTATTTTATTTATCTGCTTGGTCTAGCTAGACATTATGGGTACGGCACCCATAAACCCATAATTGGCTTGAATTTTCTGTGAAATTCCCAATGAAAGCAGGAATAGGCTCGCCCTAGCTAGCCTTTAGGGAATAAAAGCGTGTTGGTGTGTATGTTATAGTATGTTATCTTATGTTCTGTAATCCTATGATATTTTATAAATTTATTCTTATTATATTTTTATTTATTTTTACAGATCTTACACTTTTTTATCTACATTCTTTTTGCGGGATTAAATTCTATAGAAGGCAAGATACTTGCTTCCCTCCCGTTAAAAGCGACGCATTGCCTGCGATGACGAACGCCTTTTCCATATTCTACGTGTTTATTTATTTATTTAATTAATTACTACGGATCCACCAATTACAGTAACTAAACAAAACTAAATTTATTAAAATTTACAAAACAAAGCAAAGTAAATACAATAATGTAAAAAACACTTTCATACCTTCCTCTCACAGTACTTCTGACATACCAATATAATTTCATCCACTCATCCGCAAACAGATCGCCTGTTGGATTAGAGATCGTTTAGCGCGGCCAGGGTGCGAGGAATTGGCAACTTAGCACGTGCAACGGTACGGCATGGGGGTACGGCAAACAGCCTGTGTTTCTTGCCCCGGCAGTAATTGTCGGGGACAAAAAAGCACGCCAGCACGCGAAACAGATCAGGAGCGTCAATAGCGCCACGGAGCGTTTTGCAGGCTATTGCGAGCTGATCTCGAGCTCGCCTTACCTCAGATGAATGTGTTAGATGTGACGTCAGCTTCACAATTTAAAATATTCTCCGGTATTAAGAATAACAATTTTTGGTGGTTCGTGACTATGTTCGGTAATGCTCGATACGATTTCTTTCTTAGAATTAATCATCAATTTCGCTTTGCATTTTTTACTGGAACGACTAGAACATAGGAATTGGGTAGTGCCTTTTTTCGTCATCTTACCATTCTGGCAATATGTGTATCCTTGGTATAGTAACAATGGTTTGCCTTGCTGCGACTTTACATACGTGAAATCTGAAAAAAACTTCAATGTTAGTTTCATCAAATCTAAAATTGATACTTTTTTGTTTTGTGCATAATAATTTTGTGTGTTTTATTAATTATTCTCCATAATTAAATATCAAAAAGTATTTTTTCAAAGTTCTCAATTAATTATTTATATATTGACGAAAAGAAAATGTAACGTAAAATTTTAAAGTAGTTATTAGGTACAATAATAAAAAAAATCATATATTAGCTTGCGTTTATTATTTTAAGAGACCAAGTAGGTACCTATATTTCTAAAATAAATACATTTAAGTAGGTAAAATCATGTAATCTCACAAAAACATGTGTGTTACCCACTACATCGTTGACATAGAGTTCAAATTCCAATAATTTTACGGACTTTGTGAAATACAAGAAATACCTATACTTTATATTTGTTACTAGCTTTCCGCCAGCGGCTTCGCCCGTGTAGTCTTATAAATTTTAGCTTGTGTTACTCGGGAAGATGTAGCTTTATAATGGTGAAATAATTTTTCAAATCGGTCCAATAGTTTCGGAGTCTATTCAATGCAAACAAACAATCAAATCTTTCCTCTTTATAATATTAGAAAGAAAGAATGAAAGAAAATGAATTTTATTTGCCTTTTGTGTACAGACTTAGCCAAAATTAATAACTATGTACCTATCACTGATAATAGTTATAAAATTAACAATAGTGGCTTAGAGCTGAATCTGAAAAAAAAAAAGACAAAAAGGTTTTGGACTCAGCATAAATAAAAAATAATAAAAAATAAATATCTTGGGACATTTTTTACACAGCACCATCCAGTCCCAAACTAAGCAGAGCTTGTACTATGGGTACTAGACAAAGGTTATAATACTTATATACTTTTTTTTTTGTAAATACATACTTATAATATATAAGAAACACCCAGACAAACACAAACAGCTAAGTTCATCACATAAATGTTTGTGTCTTGTGGGAATCGAACCCACGACCTCGTGATCAGCAGTCCGGTACTCGAACCACAGACGTCGTCAGCATGGTGGTCAATATCACGTAGCGTGTCAACCGCTGGTATTCTGTCCAAGCCGGCCATACAGTTAAATACACCCTCTCGCTTGCAATCAGTAATTCAATACATAAGTACTAATAATTTTATTTTAATATTAGTATAGATGCCTTATAATTATCTATCATATTAATTATACTATGTAATATTCTCCTCTAAGACGTATTATTTTACGCGGCGCGTGGCTATGGTCCAATACACTCGATATAATTGTTTTGTTGTTATCATATAAGATTAGATTCGCCTTGCAACCTTTAGCGTTTCGACCACTGCATACCCATTTGGTGGTGCCTTTTTTTGTTAACGTACCGACCTGGTAATACGTATATTCGCGGTAGAGTAATAGTGGTGTGCCTAGCTTCGATTTTATGAACTTAATATCTGAAAAAAAGACATGTAAACTTTTGATATTATCGTTTTATTTGCAGGAAGTTGTATGACAGTTTCAGAAGGTTAGAATTAAAGAAGACGTTTTTCCTTGGGGTGGTGAAAAGAAGATGTTATTTTGTATGGATAATCCTTTATTATTTTAATTAGATATACAGATCTGTTTGTATATTTTTAAGCAATATCCATGCTAATATTAGATACAAGTTATTTTGACGTTACCTTAAGACGTAAGTTTAGAATGTGAAGGAAGATTTCTATTGGCGAACGGGGCTCGCGGCAGCTTAGCGGTCAAAGCGTCTGGTGTACCGAACCAGAAGACGCAGGTTCGAATCCTGACGGCCAGCCGATTTTTTCCTTCATTAAAATAACTAGGTATCTCCTTTCTTTATTTACTAAGATTTTTTGATAAATAAGTAATCAATAAGATACTAAACAACCATTACCTACATATAATCATGTTGATAGATATAAGTACCTACTTACTTAAAATAAATAGAATAATTTAAGGTAAAACGATACATTTTTTATTTATCACATTAATTATTATAAATACTTATATTATGTGTTAAGATCTATCCCCAATCACAATGATAAAAAAATAGATTCGTGAAACAAATGCTACCCAGGCAGACATAAAAGGGGTGATAGACGTACGAACTTAAAGTACGTGGTGTTTAAAATCGCGAGCTTCAAAGCTCCAAACACACGAGCGGAAAAAGTTGTTGGGCCATAAGTACGCGTACTTGTTCGTGCGTCTATCAGCCCCTTTACAAAATCCATAGACCATATCCAGAATTGAATCAATAACTCCTTGAAAGTTACAATAATAATTATGTTAATATTTATTTTTTCTAAACTTAAAAATAAATGGTGGATGAGTATGATCTAGAGACCCTGCTATAAGTACGTTTTCAGCATTTAAGATCATTTTCGCTTTGCAACTTCGGCTATTACGACTAGTGCAGAGCCACATGACGGTGCCTCTTTTCGTTAGAGCACCATTTTTACTGTACTTATAACCATTGTACACTAATAATAACTTCCCATGTATCGATTGCATGTACTTAAACTCTGAAAAAAAAATATTGTCACTAAAAAACCTCTAAATATTTAAAAAACGCATTCTAAAGTTATTTATTATAAAAAATCGCATAAAAGAAAAAAAAAGATTATTAATAATGTTGTATTACGTTTTATTGTACTCATAGTAAAATGTGGAATATATATTATATTTAAAATATACCTACTATCAAATAGAGATAAATAAAATGTAATATTAGTATTAAAGTGTAGTAGATAAATAAAATTAGTCCATCCCCAATCACAATGATAAAATAGATTCGTGAAACAAATGCTATCCAGGCAGACATAAAAGGGGTGATAGACGTACGAACTTAAAGTACGTGGTGTTTAAAATCGCGAGCTTCAAAGCTCCAAACACACGAGCGGAAAAGCTCTTTGGGCCATAAGTACGCGTACTTGTTCGTGCATCTATCAGCCCCTTTAAAAAAATCCATAGACCATATCCAGAGGCGTTTGTTCAGCCATAGATCTCTTTTGGCAGATATGAAAGAAGATAAAACATTAAGTAACTAATAATGTCTGAACTCAACATTTATGAAAGCTTGAAATATTCTCCATTTTTTATAAAATATTTTATCGGGGGATGGTTGTGGTTTAGTTGGGCTGAGAGAATTCTGTTTTGTTTATCCAATACTATTTTAGCCTTGCATCCTCGACTGGTGCGGCTTGAACATCGCCAATGATCGGAGCCGTTTAATGTGACCTTCCCATTGTGTGCATACGTGTAATAGTTGTACAGTAATAATGGCTTGCCCTGCTGTGACGTAATGTACTGGATACCTGAAAGAAACACGTTATTATAGTCCGCGCGGAATTAGTTGGCCGCGCCTTAGATAGGCGGCAGGTTACCGTGAATGAAAGCAAGCGGCCCCGCCATCCGTACCACCGCGCGCAGGCGACCCGGCCCCTCTATCCCACCGCTCAGATATCTAAGGCGCGGCCAACTAGTTCTGCGCGGACTATAGTCCTTTTATGGAAGTAGACTTTTTATAGTTCAAGTAATTTTCAGTCTAATTAAAACATAATACAAATCAAACATTTTTTATTTAAATGGTATTAAACACATATATATATATAAAGCACAACACAAACATAACACAATTATATATATATTTGGAACACTATTCTGAGAAAAGCTATTTAAATGATAGACAAACAAAAACATGTATATAATTACAAGCTTCCCGCCAGTGGCTTCGCCCTCGTGGTCTGGGTATTACTTATAACTTTCATCCCTTATTTCAACCCCTCAGCCCTTTTTTCGCAATAAAAAGTAGCATATATCCTTTCTCAGGCTCTAGACTATCTCTGTACCAATTTTTTTTTAAATCGTATCAGTAGTTTTGGCGTGAAAGCGCGACAGACAGACAGACTTTCGCATTTATAATATTGGTAAGGTAGTAAGGATTACCGATATTTAATATAATTTCCATTATAGCAAATATATTTGGGTGGGGAATGACCATGTTCTAACATTGCGGACGTTATTAGTTTCTTATCGTTTAAGTAAATTTTGGCTTTGCAATTAAAATGGGAATGAGACGTGCATATCCATCTGCTGGTGCCTTTTTGGGATACTGACGCAAATGTATACGTGTAATTATTAAGCAGTATCAACGGCTTCCCTTTCTGAGATTTTATGAACTTGATATCTGTAAAATAAACAAAGATCTGTATAAAAAAAGTATTCACGAAAATCACCTTAACATACTATCACGCCTGTATTCCACGATGGATTAGACAGAGGTGTACTAATGTAAAGTCATAGTTCGCATACAGATCCCATGTTAGATGGCGAGCCTATTGCCATTAACCGGGCATAAATCCAAACTGAGCGTGACCAACCTGAGAATTTTATACCCCAATAACTAAACTGAAAAACCCAACACGTTTACTCGACTCGAGAATCGATGCCAGGACTTCATACACACAAATTATTCTTGACAATGTGTAATTTATGTAACGTTACGCCAAAGTCCCTCCGTACCATATTTATAGCGATGTTTGCGATTGAGAGAGACGGATGCCGCTCTACATATTACACCATCTCTTTCTCACGTACTTTTGCCATGAAATGACTTACAATTTAATTTTGCTTGATACCTAATTAATGTAGAAGGAAGATCAAAAATTGTATATTAATAAAAATGCAAATACATTCACATTGAGATCTTTATTCAGCCTTAAATTAGATATCACACACAACACCAATATGATTTAAACGTTATCCCATGCTAGGGTTCCCTACACTGTATTGTGGGTTTATTTACAAACACAAAGACACACAAACATTTGACTAGAACTATTTAATAGTGTTCGTTGAAACAACCGACACAGTATGTCTTCTTGCACTGAAAGCATTCAGTGTTGACCTGGGCAGCCTTGTTCCTTGCTTCTGTGACTGAGTAGCCCCAAATTCTCATTTTTTTGTAGCAGCCTATGCAACGTTTTTGTCGAAATTTTCCGTTTCTTCTTCTGTCGAGGCGAACCATTTTATGCAAAGCCCCAGGATAAATGAACAGGGATCGCAGGCCTGGCAACAAAGCAACCACCTTATTTTGTGTTTATTAAGGATTCTGCCAACCAAACCGGCAAAAAAGAAAATTTTTTTTGGTTGTGTGTTTTACGGATATATGGTACGGTTTAGTCGACAGAATCCTTTAAAGCCAAATCTAAGTTAGTATGAAAATAATTATTTTCTAAGAACCATTTACATTATTGTTTAAGGCTCTAGTATGAAAGCCATGCATGTAATAAATAACATTTTTTTTTTTTACAGCAAGTTACCAATTTACACCTCCAACATTTAAAGCTGATAAATGAATTTATTTACAACCGAAGTACATTAGGTGGTACCAATTCTTGCTTGGGGACTTGGGCTTTTAGGGGCCCTCTATTATTACCCACTATTTTGCTGACTTAAACCTTGTATTATAGAGCCAAAGGCTCTCTATATCAATAAAAATTATAACCATCACCAAAGGGAAAACTAGAAATGTGTAAATGTTTACGGCTTCATTTAAGCATTGTATCGTCAGTATAAGTGTAAAAAAATAATTTTAACCAATTGTATAATATAAAATCCATTTATTAAAACACGAGAAATATAATTAACGTTTTCTGACATTATGTATTCACAACAATTACATAGAATTGATTTATTAAAAACACGACAAAATCGCATCATCATCATATCCGCCAAATAAGGCTTACTGATGAACAAAAGCCTCTCTAACGCCATCTTATATTTGTTTTTTAGCCGATCGCGGACTAGTTCACTTCGGTTTAGAGAAGACCAATTTGGGACCAAGTTCAAAATTCCACATCCACAAGGAGGGGTCGTACCACTTTTACCAGGTCATCTGTCCATCTCGTTGCCTCACGCTGCGCTTTCCGGTGCATGTTCTCCACTCAAAAATCTTTCTGCTGAAACGGCCATCAGTTCTACGAGCTATGTGCCCTGCCCACTTTTTCAGCTTGCTAATCCTTTCGGCTTTGTCGAAAAATTTGGTTCTACAGACCTACACATTTCTAATATGGTTGCGTAGAGAAATACCAGTTATACCGAGTTATGAAGAGGGAAGATGTGACCTTGAGCTTTCTTATTTGGCCCATCATAGTAAGTGATCACTTCTCTGTGCCATACGTCATCACTCATTACAGATAACACACAATGCTGCACTTGTTGTAATCTCGACACGTTACGTTAACACGGCAGTGTCAACTTTATTTTAATAAAGTTTTTATAACATTATGCTTAAAGGCGAATATATTTGCCATCATGTAAAAAATATTTGAACGCAGCATGGTTATGTCTGTAATTACCAAACACGACTTTAGTTTTGTTGATATCTGTGGTTAATTTGGCAAGGCACCCTTTACTGTTGTGAGTGGAACAACGCCAGCGAGAAGTACCTTTCCTTTGGTTATCAGAAACATACGCGTATGTGTAGTCATTTAACAATAACAGTTGAGTCCCACTTCGTGCTTCAATAAACTTGAGCTCTGAAAAAAGATTATAACACATTTGCTCGTAAGGGTCTCTTATTTTACCAATTTCAATATCGTATTGTATCTCATTACGTTCTTGTGCGGTAATGTAATGTAAAACGCACGAGTTGTTTTTTTAATAAAATAAAACGCACGGTATGCTTCGTCGAAAAATGAACGGTACTTTTTTAAATCTTAGCAAAGAGCTTTGTCAGAAAAGTGATCAACATTTTCTGAATAAAATTAACTTTAGGAAATAAAATATAATAAATAAACATTTAATTCTTTAATTTAATTAATTTTGACAATAAATTACAACCATTTATATGTAAAAAAAACACAAAAATATTACTTAACTATATTAGTTTTACTGGCTGTTTTTTGTGCCTTAGCCTAAAAAACAGCACTGTTGCGCGCGCATCGCTAATTTGTGAACAAGTAAAAAATATTATAACTGCAACAAGTGATTAAAGATTTATTCGTTTGCGTAAGTCCGAGTATTTTTTATTTCTTCGTAAATATGTTATAAAACGTCGTATGACATACGTGCGCTTTGACCGCACTTATATCATAATGTACTATTACATTATTATTTAAGTAAGTACTAGCCTAGTAGTGTAACCGGTTGCACGTTACACTACCCAAACCCCTGCCTGAGATTGTATTTTACTTCCACTAAAAAGATTATATCAATTTAATATAACCATTAAATATACTACCATGCTCTAATAAAAATTATACTACGTAATAAGTAAGAAACATAATTTAAAAAAATGATATTATGTATTTTAACACAACCATTTCTACAGACTATGATTTTGTATTTTATAAGAACAAAAACCAAATGGTCATGACGCAACATTGGTCATTACGGTCGACATACGTAATTGTTGTGTTCTACATGCCTCGGTACCCGAATACCAGAGTAGGTACATCAGAAATCCAATACTTTGTGTGCGTATATGCTGCTTTCTTGCCGGGATGATCCCTTAGTCAGTAGAAGGGTGTTAGGTAAATCATATAATATCAAAATCTAATATAAACTCCATCGAGTACAACATACTTATAAGGAGTATGTGTGTGAACAAAGTTGCCTGTAACATTGCCAGGTGTATTCATAACAACCTTTGCCTTACATTTCTTGCCATTGTGAGACGGGCAACGCCAGTAAGTTGTGTTTTTTGCTGAAGACTGCCGAATTAAACAATACGCGTAGTCGTTCATTAGGATCATCCGTGTGCCAGTTTTGGACTTTACGTAACGAATATCTGGAATTATAAACAAGTTTTTAAGAAACCTTAGAAGAAAAAGAGACTCCGCGTAAAGCAGCAGATTCGATCTTACTTGACATTTGATCAATTTTACTTCTATGAATAAAACTTTTTTAGGTACTACTGTCGCTAAAAATACTTTTTAAGTACTTAAAAACTTTTTAGGTACTACTGTATCATTATAAAATGTTTATCTTTAAAGATATTTGGCATCATTTGTTAGTGCCAGATAGAATAAAAAACTAATTAGGAGAAAACGGTTTTTTATTTACTTGCACTATGATTCACTTTCATTGATTGTAATACAAAATTACATTACACAGTGATGATCTTAGGTTACAATTCGAACATAAATTCCTTCGCGTACAACGTACTTCGGGGGGGCATGTGTGTGAGCAAAATTGCCGGTAATTTCACCGTTATCATTAGTAACGATTTTTGCCTTACATTTCTTGCCGCTGTGAGAGGAACAGCGCCAGTGAGTCGTGCCTTTTGTTAGAGACTGACGAACTAGGCCATACGTGTAGTGATTCATTAGAATCATCTGTGAGTCAGTTCTGGACTTGACGTATTGGACGGCTGGAATATAATCACACATGTAAATAAATTGTTTATGAAACTTTTTTCTTGTAAATAATTTATGACAGTTGCACCATTACACTACAAAAGCTTTTCCTGCTTTGGACCTCACAATTGCGATAAGTTATAATAGAAACCTTTTCCAGTAGTAAATAAAACCTCGTTGGACCTAGAGGTATGCTGTCATAATATACTGAATCTAATGACATCATTATTCCCATACTCATTTACAATCACCTAAAGGCATCCATAGATATTTTATTTTACACACATTCATTCTCCTCCTACCAATGTTCGAAGAATATCAATATAATTATATTTTTCCCTTATCTTAGCAAAGATCTGTCACTATTAAACACAATGTCATGACTCAAACACAACACAACCATTCACAAAATAACAAAAGAGCAATATGATTCACTTTCATTTATTTTTAAAGAAATTACAAAATATAAGTCAGCAATGCCAGTGGTGATTTTAGGTTACCATTCGAATATAAGTGCCTTCGTGTACAACGTACTTGTGAGGAGCATGTGTGTGAACAAAGTTGCCAGTAACTTTGTCATCAACATTAGTAATGATTCTTGCCTTACAACTCTTGCCGCTGTGTGACGAACAGCGCCAGTGAGTCGTGCCTTTTGTTAGAGACTGACGAACTAGGCCATACGTGTAGTGGTTCAGTAGAATCATCTGTGAGCCAGTTCTGGACTTGACATATTGGATCTCTGGAATTAAATAATATTTTTTAATAAGAAACCATTTCTAATAAATAAATTCACCATTACACTTTAAGAGCTAAATAAAACAACTGTTTTAAAGATTTTATCGAGTTATATTGATTCAATGTCATATAGATAAGCGTGTATATCTCATGACAAAAATTTATGAGATCCCCTCAATACAGTAATCTTAAAAATAAAATAAAACAAATAGGTTGCGAAACATCTGAAATACCTATACGGTAATAAACCCGAAAAACACGAATGAATTCAATACTCCTCCTATTTGGTGTCGTTTGGAACTCCTTCCTTATTATTCTGTTCCTTTATTAATTATATATTTATTATATCATTATTAATCTGGGATTACGTTGTAGATATCTAGGTAACGGAAAATATTGAGAAAAGATTTGTGAAAGTATAAATTAATTTTTCTATTTTCTTTTGTGGATAAGGTGTAAATTTAAACAATCGAGACAAGAAGGTAAGTCTGTTATTACAGTGAAGGACAAGTACTCAGTATGACATGACTAAAGAATTTCGTTTCTTTACTCATGCGGTTGTGCTGAGAAAACGTTCCATAAGTGACAAACAATCAACGAAGATCATATAACTATTTACATTTTTGTTTGGCACCGACTCCAAATTACATAGTTGAAAATCATAATATTATGTAAATACAAATAATTTGTAGCTTTTTAGTACTTTAGTGTTTTTTGAAAACGGTTCGTTATTTATTCAAAAATATTTTTTCTTTAAATTATTAGTCCTTTTTTTGAAGATGGTTAAAATACCAAAATCTCTTAAGTGTAACAAATACTATTCTGAAAACTGCATCAAAATCGGTTCAGCCTAACGCGAGATTTTATACGCTCTAATGTGCGAACTGATTTTGCAATTGATCTTTAATTGTGACAATTTTCATTTTAAATTATCATTAGGATCTATCTAGTGATTCTATTATGATTTATAAACTGAAAAGTAGGAAATAAAATCAATGATTACATCAAACAAAAAACCCGACTGCGTAAAAAGTACTAATTAAAATACATTTTCATCCCACCATCTCGGAAAGAGTATTTTTACTCTTCGATATCTGAGTGCAAAAGTCGTTTTTATCCTCTAGAGAGACAAAGTAAATTGAATTTAGAACATCGTGCTTTTACCCCCCTGGCGCCGAATTTATCATACAACTTTTTTTTAATTTGTTAAAAACTCAGACTTGGAACCTTCCCTAGGTTCCGAGTCTAAACGCAACAAAGTATCGATATATGTCGAATCGATATTTTTTGAAAATATCAGTATCGATACTGATATTTTTATTTAAAAATATCGATATATGGGCGATATATCTTAAAAACCAAATTATAAAACAACAAATCAAGTCGACCAAAAACAAAAAATACATCCTATCCTATCCTACTAATTCCTATTCCTACTAATATTATAAATGTGAAAGTTTGTGAGGATGGATGTATGGATGGATGGATGTTTGTTACTCTTTCACGCAAAAACTACTGAACGGATCTGGATGGAATTTGGCACAGAGATAGATTATAGTCTGGAATAGCACATAGGCACTTTTTATCCGGGTAAAATGTATGGTTCCTGTGGGATAGCGGGCGAAGCCGCTGGCAGAAAGCTAGTTAAATATAATTTGTTAAAAAGATGTTAGTATAAAAAAAGTATTCCTTTTTGGGATTTTATAATCTTAAAACGTATAAATGTTTATTGGTCTGTAAAAAATATAGTTTTTTATACCTTTTCGATACTTTGAATTTTATATCGATGCATCGATATATCGAAATATTAAATATCGCTCAAAAATATCGATACATTAAAAAAATAATATCGATGTATCGATATTTTTTCAACAAGCCTATCGTAACTTTCTTGATGTACTTTTTTAAGTCACTAACACCAACATTACAAGTAGGTAGTAGCAACGTTACTTTCTGAAATAAAAGTATCTTGTGGTTGTAAATGATTTTTTTAGTCATTTCCTCGAGTGCAAAGTTGCTTTTTAACCTTGTGCTCTTTTAATTCCCTCGCTGACGCTCAGGATTCTAATTTTTGAATCACTTGCTCCGCTCGTGATTCAATTTTAGAATCCTTCGCTTGCTCGGTCATCAAAATTGAGCACGCGGTTAAAAAGCAACTTTGCACTCTTGTATAACAAATAACTATTTCCAACATCACAGAGCTTGTTTTTAGATTTTTAGTTAGTACTTTTTACGCAGTCGGGTTTTTGTTTCATTTTTTCTGAAGTGGGTTGTAAAAGAAAGCTTTGATAGTAGCTTCAAAATTTTCTGAATCCTTCATATTTATTTCTTGCTGTGTCCCTTGGTTCATGGTTGTGTGGTGTTTCCTTGCGTACTTCTCTATCAAGGTAGACGATCAGACGGGCGGTGCATCCTCTTGCTCCATGCGAGGAACACCTCCAGTAGGAGACTTGCTTGAATTTGTTACTGTAGTGCAAACTATACGTATACTCCCGGTACAGCAGCAGAGTTGATCCAAGTTGCGATTTGATGAATTCCACTTAAAAAAAAACTAAATTAGACTTATGGTTAGGTATATCGTCATATGCTGTGTATCAAACAACATCATTTTAATGTGTGTACGATTTAAAATAAACCTTATTTTCATTCCAAGACACAGCTCTTATATTAAACAAATACGTAGAGTAAAGAGACTGGCATCTACTAATATTTTTCCACACATTCATTCTCCTACTTTATTTCTTTTCCGTTTAGAAACCGTTACATTACAAAATTCCACCAAACATTTATGTACACAAAAGAGACCTGTGCCTCGACCATGAGTTTTTGTCACTAGACTCGCTAGCGACCGCGACGCAGTGAAATATTTGTATGGAAAACCATCGCAGCGCCTCCGTCAGCGTTACTTAAGGAACTAAAATCTGCTATGAGATTACAGCGTTTCGATGCGTAAAAAACGTATCGAAAGCCATTCGATAGAACTCATGGTTGAGGTACTGTATTACTTTTCGAACTACTTCTTACATTAGATGAGACGTAACAATCGATAAAACAACACTACACTATGATTTCATTTATTCTAAAATAAAATTACAAAATATAAGTCAACAATATCTGTTATGATCTTAGGTCGGAAGCAAACTTGTAATCCTTACATTTATAGCTTACACTATATAAAACTAGAAACATTAATTTACCCGCTGGCTTACATAAATATTGATAAAAAGAGATGAATCGAAATTTTAAGCTGGGCACACACGTAACGCATTCGTTACAATATAACGTCTCTCTCTATTACACAACTTCAAAAATATGTAAGTATTACGTTTTTGACCAGTCATAGATATAATTTTCTGTTCATGTAAACCGGGCGATTTTCATCTGATGAAGTTGAAAGATAGTAATGACAATATTATTACTTATGTGCTTGCCTTCAGCGAGGTTATTCATAGAATGTTACTAAAATAATTGTATGTTAAATTGTCGACGCAAACTTACACTTAAAAAAAGATAAGATTATAGTCCGGTCAAATTAGACCAAAAAAAGGGTGAGGTTACAAAAGTTCACACTCGGCTGAAAATTGGTAGGATTGTTCAAAACACAATTATAAATAAATTGTGAAAAGTCCCCATCCGACACCTGGTAAAAAAAAACTCGGGGTCAAAGGTACTAAAAATGGGTTTTTTGCGGATTTTCAGCAAAACGATAAGTTTTTTAAGTATTTTTTTTTCCAGGTGTCTAAATTGACCGGAGTAATAAAACACAATATCTTTTCTACAAACACATTGTACAATATTTTTTCAATATACATATTCACCTATGTAAGTATATTTTGACAACATGAGTTTCGAATAAAAATCCATATCATATCCGTAAACTGCAACTGTTCATAAATAGTCTTTGATTGAAAAAAAGCTACAGTTTCTGAGACACGGTTGTAACATAACGCTAATAGTTACATTGAGTGCATAGATTTGACAACATACGAAAATTACGTTACAATACATTACACGGGTCTGAACCCGGCCTTACAATCTTACGAACCTTATTGTAAGAAAATGTTTTGTTATAATTGATTGACCTTATTAGCGAAAAAATAAAATAGCATGCAATAAATATGTAGATATATATACCCTATATATTGGTGACTCTTGATTTGGGTTGCATATTTAGGAAAGGGATCACACATGACTACCTACCTTATTCTTATTTATTGTACGTAAACTTTTGTGGAAGCAGTGGTCGAAACGATTTTGCAAAAGAAACAAATTAGGGTAAAGAAGTATTCTAAAGTTTTGATAATGTTAAGATTAAAATAATTTTAAAAGCTAAACAGTTCTCAATTTGATAAGAAAAATACTTTAAGAAGTTGTCTATGCTCTTAGTGGGTAAAGAAGTTATTTTAAGATTGCAGAATGAGAATAAAGACGACGAAGATTTTAATTTCAAACGTCCACACAAGTTCAAACAAGAAAATAATACATTACAAGTAGTGACGTGTGTAACTGTCCTTCTAGAATTATAACCTCGCAACGTTACCCAGCGCCACCTGCTGTGTAAATGTTAAATCTTTATATACTGTCCATCGTGGATGCAGTACTTCGCCGGAGGATGCGTGTGCACATTCTCAAGGCCGACGATGGCGAATTTCTCATCCAACTTCAGTTTAGCGTTGCATCCCCTGCAGTTATGTGTGGAGCAATACCAGTGGAAATACTTCGTCCTCTTGCATTGTTTCTTGCAGTAGTACGTGTAATCGTTGAACATGACCAAATGTTTGCCGGAATACCGTGATTTCGCCAGAAGTATCACTGAAATTGAAAAGCGTGTGAGAACTTATCTTTGCGCGGTGCTATCTTAGCCATTTCCCTAGCTCAATGCGATTTAGGTTACCTAACATTTATAGAATCTTTCTAAGAAGCCAGTACTTTATTTTATAGTGAAAGATCGTAGGTAAAACTATCATTTTAATAGGTTATAGTAATTTAAAAACACCAAAGTTTACTGCACTTTAATAAAACACAAATTCCATCACACATAAGTTTATTTCATATTTCTGAGTTAATTCTAATAACATACCTGTAATTTAAAGTCAATCTTACATGTACTTTATATTTCACTACTTATGTACACACAGAAAGAGGCATTAATAATTTAAAATAACTGGTTTTAAATATTTTTACCGACTCTACTACCTTACACTATAAAAGCTACACAGTTAAGCTTCAAAATGTATAATGTAGGTACATAATTTATATAAAATACTATAAGGTTACATTTGTGTCTACGTCTAATTTTGATGATCATTATAATTCCGAATATTTTCTCTTTCCAAAAATGTCCACAACTGCTCCTAATAGGACATTATAGGTCTCTAGACCTTATAAGTACAACGAAGTATCTATTGGGGACCCTATGGGCCTTAATATCCTTATACATATTTATGTAATATAATGATAATACCTATATCAATACTGATATTACTTCCAAATCGCATTCGAGATCGTTATATTATTTCCTTTACGTCCAAAATTAATAAATAACCTATCTAGTCTACCTAAGATGGAAATTTGACATAAGCCCCATGGATCCTCAGCACTGACCTATCAATACTACCGATACTTTCTGCCGCTACCTACTATTAATACTACCGATAGAATGGCTACTCTCCGTCCCTGTTTAGATAGAACACCCCAAAGAAACTTGCCAATAAGCATCGATGCTTATAAAGGTGCATACTGACGATGCGATTGTTTTGCGATTAAACCGCACGACAACCGGTATTTCCTATCATACACGTCTAAAATCGTCATCACCACGTCGAGCGACCGCTGCCGATTACATTACTGTCATGGTTTAAACGATGTTGCCAATGATATATAATGTACCTAAACACACTATATGCTTGTTGTCTAGACAGTCGCATTGTCAGTCTGGACCCTTACACAACAGCTTTCATACGTGCAAATCCATACGTCAAATTTCGGTCTCCACCAAATCGACATGTTAATAATTCCGAAAGTTATTACAATAACTATAATATATTCATGACTAGCTTAATAAATAAAAATAATCAGAAAATACTAGTCCCTATGATTGAACTAAGATATAAATTACTACACATTGTTATCATCATTACACTTTACACTAACACATTAACACTTAAAGCACACAAAAAGCAACCTACAACCTGAGACGTTAGTTGCTAAGTCTCATTTAATCTATAATTTTAGATGAAAACAGAACACAGCAATGTTAGTACACGTTTGCTTGCAACTAGTGTTTTTACCCTAATAAGTACTTATTTTATTTAACACTGTAAAATGAAGTTAAACATTTGACTTGGCAACAGATTTTTTGGCAAAGCGGTATTATTAACCTCCTATAACTCAGCTGCCGAGTCCTACCACTCTATTTATTTGTTGTTTGTCATATTGGCTTAAGTTTAAATGAATAGATATGATATAGATTAGGTAAGTGTCACTGAAATATAACTATGAAACATAATACGAAAGGAAAAGAAGAAAACGACGTCTGCGTTGCCACAGACGACGCTGTGGAAGTGGCGAAGTATTGGGCAAACGAAAATTAATTTTAATTTTGTATTTTTTTGGCATTTTCCATGTTAATTAGTTAACTTCAACTTAACACGTAAATTTAGAATGTGAAGGAAAATACTTTACTAAATTGGCGGGTAGGACTCGAGGTGGCTTACAACTACAGGTCATAGCGTCTAGTGTCAATCGATTTTATCCTTCATTCAAAATTAATTTGTAAACATTCGTGCCATCGACGACATGAAGAAGAATATTACCTAAACGGCCTGAATTTACCCTAGGGGACAAAAAAGATAATAAATAGAGTCAATTGATACTACAAAAGTTCATGCGATACATAAATGTCTAAAATACGATTTCCATGAGATAATACTAGAGTACACAGATTAAATATCGCACATCCGATAAAATAGGGTTACAACTCGAAAACTGGACTTTTTTTAGGAAAATTTAAAAACTAAATCTGCCATATAAAAATATTTTACTCGAGCATCTTTAATATATAGGTACTACTCTTATATATTTAAATAAATATTAGAATAAATATGGACTGTTTAGTAAGTTTGAGGCTTAATATTCAGAGATGACGCTAAGCTTAAAGTTACGCTTACGTATGTCAAGTTGTAATACATATTTAACATCGAAAGCGTTAGTTAGACTATAAAGGTTAGGTTGTGGCTTTATTTTGGCTCTCCTCAATGTTTTTTATACTTATAACCCAATTTCATCGGAGGTGCGATATGCTCCTCATTCCTAAACTCCTTAAATTTTGACATAATACCCGTTAGAAATGACAAACGCTGGTGGTGCGTGTACATGCTCCAACTTGGCTGATACCACGGTGCGGTGTGACGCTCTGGTGTCATTGGTGATGATCAGCCTCGCCTTACAGAACCCTCCTTTGGTGCAGCTCCAGGTTTTCGTTTTGACATTGCTCTTGTGACAGTAGAAGGTGTAGCCATTGACAACAGCAAGTTCCTTTCCATCTTTCTTCCTTACCCATTGCAGCACTGAAAACAAATAGGTTGTTGTATTAATTCTGTTCGGTACAAGATATATACGTGCTATTAATAATATAGGTGCATAGGTGAGCACTGCAATATATGCTACTAAAGAGGATATCCTTGCCTGGATATATGGATTCCATCAATTTTTGACCTTTTTGAAGAGGTAAGTTGGCATTTAGGTTACGTTTTCTTGTCATAGATCATAAAGATATTTAATCGAAAATACCCGTCACCAAAATTATTTGAATAATTTACTTGATTACTTAGTTTAGTCACAATAATGTAGACGTATGCATGTCAAATCATAGTAAAAAAGTATTCATAATGTCTGTCGAAGATCACTATCATTATTTTACTTTGTTATGTAGGTACTTATACCGTTCACTTAAACCCAAAAAGTTTTCATTCGAATATATTTATTGATTATAAAGCATGCTTAGAAAATATTAACAGTTTTCCAAACAAATACATTTTATGCAAAGGATTTGACAATTTTTTATTTAATTAAATACATTGAAAAAATACTAGACGTTCCATTATTTCCACAGTTATCTATTTGTCCACGAACAAGAATAGGCACTTAATATTTATATAAAAAGTTATTCTGTTAATAAAGTTAAGCATTTAGGTAAACTACGAAATGGTAAAGATATAATGTATTACAACTGATATATTTAAACATGTGTCTAATAGCGCGATATCATATTTGTAGCATTAGATATAGAAATAAAAAGACATTGATTTTGAGATCTATAAATCCAACGCGAGGATAAATTATTCATTGATTATAAGTACCTAAGGTTGCACCAATTTTATTACAGGTAAGTACTCATTTATCTTTCATTAAAACATATACTTAGCTTTAAAGATATAATTATAACAGCCAGCAAATTTTGTTCGATTACATAATACAAAATTGTTCTCAAAACTTATTACTAAACTAGTATTTATTATAAGGAACACCCTTTGGGGTCAAAACAAAGATAGACCCCAAGTCTATCTTCGTGGCAAACAAAAATGAAATCCCCCCATTTATACCTACATACTAATGATCAGATATCTTATTATAAGCGTACATAAAGTCCATTAAAAACGACGAACTTCGGCAGTTCATGTTCATGTTTTATCTTAGCTGATACCAAAGTACGTTGAGACTCCTTCGGAACATGAGTGATAATCAACCTGGAGTTACAACCCCTTTTGGTGCAACTCCAGATCTTGGTCTTCGTGTACGTCTTGTGGCAGTAGAAAGTAAATCCATTCAGCACAGCCAGTTCTTTTCCGTCTTTCTTTGTCACAAATGACACTGAAAATAAATGGCGGAGCTACTTAGAGAACGTACAGCAAATATTTAATTTAAATTATAAGAATATATAAATGTGCTACCAGCTTTTTAATGTTGAAAAAATATAAAAAAACTAAAAGAATAAGAATATTTTATCATATATTTATCATTTGCGAGAAACATGGTACTACTGCTACTATAAAAGAACACGCTTTTATATAAAATCAAACTAAAAAGTTAAAAATTACTGTAAAAATGCGTGGGGTCCTTGATTTTTGTATTCTATAAAAACGTGTTTCGCGCAACGTGCGCGGGTGACAACCCTGCACAATGCTACGTGCTACGTGCTACGTGCTACGCGCTACGCGCTACGAAGTGTTTACGAAGGTGCTACGTTTTTTAAACTATTATTTGTTTGAAATAAAACGTTTCGAACCCTTTACAGCGTCTATGGTCACAGGTGACTAAGGGTGTCTAGTATTCGCATGTGTCAGGAACTCAGGAATCAATATTATTTGTTTTCTACATTTCATTTCATTTCAAATCAATCCGTTTGAAAGGAGTGATAATCACGGTTAAAGATTCATAGAAACATACCAACCTAATAATAACAGCGCTATAATAAGAAGTTTTGTGAGATTTCGATTCCCAGTTCGGGCAAACTATTATTAGGTTTTCAATTAAAATTGTGGTAGTCTAGATTCTAGATCTTTTTTCATTACTACTCCGCTCCTATCAGTCGTAGCGTGATGATATATAGTCTATAGCCTTCCCCGATAAATGGCCTATCTAAAACTGAAAGAATTTTTCAAATCGATCCAGTAGTGTCGGAGCCTATTCAATACAAACAGACAATCAAATCTTTCTTCTTTATAGTATTAGTATAGATACGCTAAGGAAGGTCTTACAACCCTTTTGATCCTGACTAATCTAATAAGCTTTAATTTTTCCATCCCTGTAAACTGGAACATAGCGTTTAAACATAGGTTTAAAAATAAAACGACACATTCAAGGCAGATTTTGTCGTATCCATCGTTTATTTAATAAGTTTTTAAAGCCTTAGAGGAGAATAAAGAGCTTAAAAACCACGTTAATATAAAAATATATAGCATAGTTTAAACATTATTTACAAAGATATAAAACTCAAAAAAGACAAACCCAAAACCCAACAAATATTTCACAGCAAATTCTTAGGATAATGTACTTATAAAAAACTCTTTGCAACTTAAAACTAATACCAAACCCTAAAAAACCTACTTAGTAAAGCATTTATTTAAAAATACTGGTACTTCAAAAAAATATAATTCCGACCTCGTCTCAGTTTCAGACACAACGTCAAATGCGAACGAGTAAGATTAAATTGAGATCCAATATTGACCAAAATGGAAAATCATCCATTTTTTAAGTACGAGAAGTCCCTTCAGATTATATTCCAGACATTGATTAGACTTACAAAGTAAATTAGAAACATTTCTTGGTAGGAACTTACAAGTTGGAATACTGTGTGATTTTATTTACATATTTACATACATATCATCACGCCTGTATTCCCCAAAGGGTTAGGCAGGGGTGTATTAGTACACCCACAGTTTACCGGTCTGTTTAGATCCAATGTAATAGGGGGCGAGCCTATTGCCATCAACCGGGCGCAAATCCAGACTGAGCTGCTACTAGGAATTTCACAGAAAACCCAACAACACTTTGCTCGACCCGGGAATCGAACCCAGGACCTCTGGCGTAACAGTCGCGCTTGGGACCGCTAGACCAACGAAGAAGTTATTTCATTTATGAACTATTCTCTGAAAAATGTCTAGAGAATGGCACAATGCAAGCTGTCGCGCGCTTCTATATTATTGTGCATTAGCTGGCCCGACAGACGTTGCCCTGTCTTAACTATGAATATTGAGAAAACAATGTTAAACCTCTCATTACGGGTTAAGTACATGATGACACGTAAGTTCGTCAGGGGGGCTAGACAAGTTGTATTTTGACATTCGAATCGACAAACAAAATGTATGTAAATGACATTAGTGACAGCCCGATTAGTCGAAAGCCTACATACATACATTCATTTACATACATTTTCTTTGTCGATTCGAATGTCAAAATGCAACTTGTCTAGCCCCCCAGTACGTCAACCATGAGTTCTATCGAATGGCTTTCGATAGGTTTTTTACGCAACGAAACCCTGTAATCTCATAGCAGATTTTAGTTCCTTACGTAACCGCTAGAGGCGCTGCGTGGGTTTTTCATACAAATATTTTACGGCGTCGCTAGCGAGTCTAGTGAGAGAAACTCATGGTCGAGGCACAGAAATAATCTCATTGCTGGTGACGGCCCGGTAACGGTGACGGTGGACAAACAGCCTAAGACTGAGAGCCTGTTTCAACACCTAGAGACAGCTGCCAACTCCCGGATAAATTATAAAATGGAACAACATTTTATGAAATTATCTGCCAAGGGAACTTACTAGGAGCTGGTTAAACAGGCCCTAAATAATACCAAGATATCGCTATAGTCTGTAATATTAAGTACTTTTATTACAATTATGACAAACTTAATTACATTTGGAAGTCTGTGGGTGAGGCCATTGTTCAGCAGTCGACCTCTTTTGGCTATAACATAGCGTGAAGGCGTGAAGATATACATACATATCTTCACGGCTGTGCCTTATTGGGGTAGACAGAGACTATAGATTGCAACTTGCTACGATGCTGGCAGTTCCACTTTCCCTTCATCTATGCTCATAAACTTCCCCATGCATACTCGTCGGTTTAGGGTGTTCTTACTTGCCATTTCATTACATTTCATTACATTACATCTCGTAACTCTTACCTTGCCATTCCTGAGAACGTTCGCAATTTGATTGTGGCACGTTCGCCGAGGTCGACCCCTTTCGACATGAAACTTGTTTCGTCAATCTCCGTCCATCCATGCTGATATCATGATGATATGATAAATTACTTATAAAGTCTACCGATGGACCAGACCCATAGCGGTGGAAGGTCCCGTGCAAGTGACAACACTCTCAGAATGCTTTTACAGAGTAATAAATATTATAATTATTACATACTATTCTGACTAGAATACAATGTATGTTGCTGGCCTTTACATCAAGATAGTCATGCTATAAATGATTCAGATAGAATAAAATAGGAAAATAATTCTAGATTTTAAAATATAGTCCATTCTTAATAACAAACGCGGGACGAGGGTGCCCATGTCTCAACATTCCTGATACAATAGTCCTGTTGGAAGGCATATGATCCTGGAAAACGGTCAACCGGGCTCTGCATGGACCCCCATTCGTGCAGCTCCATGTCTGGGTTTTCTTAAAGCTCTTGTGGCAATAGAATGTGTATCCGTCGACCACTGCAAGTTCTCTGCCATCCTCTTTGCGCACCCATTCAAGGACTGCAAATAAATTTAATTTATTATTGTTTATCCATCCAATTACTACTATGACAAGAAATAGGCTGAGCATGTTTGGAAATTCTTTGTACATCATTGAAACGTGAGTCTATTTTTTTTTGTTGATTGGTTTTTTTTTTTTGTTTATCGTTGATGGGTTTGCGCTTGACCACAATCTCACCTGATGATAAGTGTAGATGTGGTCTAAGATGGACCGCGCCTACCCAAAAGATTTCAGGATTTTCTCCAGTATCGTGATTAACGAACATAGATCACGTATAACAACCATACGAGGAGAAATGTACAGTTAATCTTATTTAATTATTAAATTTGAAAGACCAATAGCACAAAATAATAGTAGCGTTAAAATAAAAACATTTAGCCATTAACAGGTTTCCACGTATAACCCGTAAATATTTAAAAAAGAAATTTTGGATGTACTATTCTTTTATTTAATTAACGAATACACACAATATTTAACTCGGAATTAGCTATTACTTAAAAAAACGACATAGCTTATTTAGTAAACAGTTTTCCTATTATTTTATTGTACTAATATAAATATACAGTCAATGTACATTTACACAAGAATGCGATGCAGGAAAACAACATATTCGAAAATCGGAATGGTGTATGTAAATATCATTTTGACGATACATGTTCTATTGTTATCTATTCTAATAACACTTATACATATAAATGGTACACAAGGTGCTATATTTATATTGTACTGTCTCTGTCAATTTTATTAATTTACTTATATAATACTAGTATCCCGCCAGCGGCTTCGCCCGTGTGATGTTGATAACATTTTGCCCCCGTTTTTGCAACATTTGTCATTGTTACTCCGCACATATTAGTCATAGCGTGATTATATATAGCCTATAGCCTTTCCCGATAAATGAGCTATCTAACACTGAAAGAATTTTTGAAATCGGTCCAGTAGTTTCAAAGCCTATTCAATACAAACAAACAATCAAATCTTTCCTCTTTATAATATTAGTATAGATAGGTACTACTTTTTACATATATACACATATATACAATACATATATATACTCACGCCTTTTTCCACTAGGGGTGGGTGGAAATCACACAACGCACTTACTAAAATTCTTACATAATACTTTAGCTTCGACTGTTCATATATCTAGGCATACTTTATATATCATAAGAGTCGTTGCTGTAGAGCTAATATTTCATTTTAATTTTACTTATATTTTTTACTGCTACGCTAGAGGTCTTGGGTTCCATCCCTGGGTCGAGCAAAGTGTTGTTGGGTTTTTCTGAGAAATTCCCAGTAGCAGCTCTATGCATTTGCGCCCGGTTGATGGCAATAGGGTCGCCCCCTATTACATGGGACCTAAACATACAGACGAACAGTGGGTAAAATATAACCCTTTGGGCATACAAGTGTCATATTGCATGTATTTTATATTTGTTTTTATTCTATTTGATGACTAGACTATTTATAGACGTCGAGCTCGGGGCCCCACTTTGAAATATGTCCCATCAACAATAACCAGCGATGGGGTTTTATGATTGTGCTCCATTTTCGCGGACAACAGCCTGCGGTCCTCCATCACATTCTCGTTCGCGACGATGAACCTTGCTCTGCACCCCCTCTTGGTGCAACTCCAGAAAGTTGTCTTTATATTTTTTCTTTGACAATAGAAGGTAAATCCGTTCAACAGCGCATGCTCCTTCCCATCTTTGTTTCTTACCCATTCAACTACAAATAAATAGATCTAGACATTAATAAAATCCGCTATTTTGCTTTTTTTTTAATTCCATCCCAGTGACACTCGTGCCATCAAGACGAATCTAATGATGTATCAATCTCAATCGGTTGAGCCGTTGAGTAGTTACGAACGGACATACAGTCACGAGCAAAAACATGTCTACACTAACAAAAGTGCTAAAGCGATTATTTTATGAATGAACGATTGCAACTTTGAGATAACCAATGTCACTATAGCATTGGTTCGTAAATAAATACTATATTCGTAATATCACAAAAGTTCTATCAGTACTTTACCAGAAAATCGCTTTTGAATTTTGCCAAGTGTATACAAATTTATGCTCATGACTGTACATACACGTTAAAAACATAAACCCTCCATCAGCAGTCGGTTAAAAAAAAGACTGGAATAGAAATAACTAGTTATGACGTTTAATAACGCTCAACTAACAAAGCCTATCATTATAAAATATATTTATTTCACCATTCCCGTAAATAGGAAAACAGACGCTACCACAACTTTAAATAAAGTATTTCTAGAGCACTCACAATGTACTATTATGTATTTGTACGGTTACAGTTACACGTACATACAATACGACGGCCAGGACGAAGTTTTTTAATGTACATGCCCTCAGAAACGACAATGGTTGGAGGCGGGTGCGGGTGTTCTTCCCCTTTGGTCGATATTATCCTGCGCCTCGAAGGTGTGTTATCATTGGTTATACACATCCCGACTTTGCACGACCCTCCAAAAGAACATTGCCAGTTATTTCTGTCCAAATAACTCTTTTTACAAGAGAATGTGTACCCATTTACAATAGCTACTTCTTTTCCGTTCTTCCTTTTCACCCATTGCACTGAAAAACAAATTGTACAGTACAATATTTTGATACTTGATATTGCCTACATTTTAACTCGTTCAGAAAAGGCCACCGCATATAAATTGCATTTTACTTCACTTACTACATTCTAGATTTTACTAAGTACGTTCTACTTCAGCAGAGAATAATATTTCAAGACCCAATTGTAAAGTAATAAGTAGTGCAAAGATTTTTTATGTACTTTCGCCTATAGGAAACTTTCGTGAGTATCCTACCTAATTTTAAACGGATATATTTTTGTTATTATTTGTACGAAAACAATTCTCGTGTAAAAATACCAAGCTATAATGGGGTGGTAAGTTGGTAACAAAAATGAAACACGTTACAATTATTTTAACTACATTTATTTTATTTTCATTAAACCACATTATATACCTTAATAATAACATGCTTAAAAGTTGAAGACATTAGTTTTACAAAAATATCTACTTTTATCTAGGCTTTACCTACGTCAATGACCTTGAGCGTTTCACCTCTGTCACACATGTATATACATGATATGAGTCAGGCGTTGGATGCATGGGGGGTGCATCGAATTGAATAAAAAATTGTATATTTCGAAAAATAGGTACGAAGTAAAAATGTAAGCGATTGTTGAACATATCGTTACGATTTTTTTTGCAAGTACATAATGAGTAAGAATGAAGAGAATTTACGACGCACATTTTCAATCAAAATGTGAGCTAACTTATAGATATACTAAACAACAAATTATTTGCAACATGCTTTTATTGGGTATTTTTTTCAGGGATAATTAAAGAGAGGATTCGTCTATAAATTGCTTTAAACACCACGATGTTTTCGGGATTCTATCATGTTCCCCCATATGTAAGCCTTCCATTTTATTTAGTTTTTAGGTATTCATAATCTAAGATTAATAATATTCTTTGATCAGAAGAAGTCTCCGATTAATAAAATGTGTCTTTTATGTATGGTATAAAAAATACATAGTAAAGAACTCAATGATAATTATTTTTAATTTGATAAATACAGGTCTTATAGATAAACATTTATCTAAACATATATATTATTTATATACATATAGTAACAATAAAATAAAGTAATAATAGGTAATAAAATATGTCCCACTGTTTGGGAACTTATGCTCAGTTAGGTTTTTGATTCATTATCAACCCATTAATCGTGCCACTGCTGGGTTAGGCTATAGCCCAACACGATGGCCTAGTGCGGTTTGGCTAGGGTTTTACATACATACATAGCTTCACGCCTGTTTCCCATAGGGGTAGGCAGAGACTATAGATTTCCACTTGCTACGATCCTGGCAAACCATTTTCGCTTCGTCTATATTCATTAACCTAGGTAGGTTTTTGATTACATATATATAAATAATTACTTACTTACCAGGGAACCTGAAACTTAATTATTATTTACTATAACTGTTTCATAAATGAAAAATCAAATAATAATATTTATTTGTACAAATAGGTCTTTTATAGTCAGTTTTTAAGTTTATAATTTTTTAAATACTTAATGGCCCTTGATTTTCCTAGCTGACGACTTCTAAGAAGAAACGCCGTTACAAAATATTGTATATTACAATGTCCACTCATTCTTGTCTCTGTAGATTCAACCCCATAAGTTGTAAGACTTCCCGCTAGACTATGTCTTAAGGCCCGAACAATGGGAGATTTGGGTCCTCTTATTTTGACCCTGAAAAGTTGTCTTTCTTTTTTTTGTCGGTGTCCTTTTGTAAATCGAGTAGCCATGTCACGGCTCGCTCAAATCCACATTTTTTAATATCACAAATTGCAAACTACCTTAACAACTACGCCTGAAAACTACTAAGTACCTAATACTGTTACAACTCGAAAAAGTATAAAATTTGCTCGCTCCTGCACAAGCTGCCTCATGGGTCCTAAACGGGACAGCTACGCTGGAGACACTGAGTTTGATTACCAGGTCGAACAGCTATTGGGTTTTTTATGAGATTGGCAGTAGCAGCTCGTAGTTTGGATTTGCTTAACATCACCTCTGCTTAACTCTTCGGGGAATGTAAGTGTGATAGTATGTTAATTTCGCGATCCATCAACGACGGGCCACTACAGGGGCTCTCCGTAGTAACGGCTCCGTCCGAAAGTAGTCCAGACATAACAATCCAATCAATCAACTGTCAGGTTAAATTTTTCGAATGGGTAAGAACAATGATTCTTAATTCGGGCCCCGAACGAATCCATCGTCCGTAGGTGACAAGGAGTAGGAAACGCCCGTAACGAAGGTCAAAACTACAGACTTAGTGCTTAGGGAGTAGAGCCCTTGAATCCGTAGTACAACATTCACGCTTTAGTATTTACTTTCGCGCCTTTGCGTGTGCCAATGCCACCTTTTATATAAAATCCATTGTGTACGATAAACGACGGTGGACCGTGTGTGTGGTGAAACTCTGCTGAGACAACTGCCCGATATGACGGTATCACTTCATTTGTGACGATCATCCTTGATTTGCACGGCCACCCGAAAGTGCAGTACCAGTGAGTCGTGCCAGTGTGGATGGCTGTGACCTTTTTTAAAGAGTAGGTGTACCCGTTTACAATGGCGAGTTCTCTCCCGTTTTCCTTTTTCACCCATGTCACTGAAAATAAATAGTAATAAATATAGCAAAAGGCACATTTTTATAACCTAGCTTTAACATACGGTTAACCTTGCGTTGTCTGTGTTTAAAATACAACCCAATTTGTGTAAGACAATAATTAAATAACAGTAGGTAAATAGAAATGTTTTAATAAAACTACTTTTTATGGATGTTATATAATTTTATTTAAATCCTGACACATCGGACCGTTAACAGCGTTCATGAAGTTAAGTTTAAAAAAAATACGAGTAAGCTAACCACAGCGTAAAGTATATTTTATGTTATGAATTATTGTCGTTTTCGAAGTTTTTTAATGTACATGCATCAGACGACAATGGTTGGAGGTGGGTGCGAGTGTTCTTCTCCTTTGGCCGATATTATCCTGTGACTCGAAGGTGTGTTATCATTGGTTATAAACATCCCGACCTCGCACGGCCTTTATTTTTGTCCAAATAACTCTTCCTGCAGAAAAGGGGTGTACCCATTAAAGGGTGTACCCATTTTCAATGGCTAGTTATTTTCCGTTTTTCTCTTCATCCACTGAAAAAGAAATGAAAACAGTACATTGTTTTATTTTGATACTTGCTAGCTATTGCCTGCATTGTTATTCATTTAGAAAAAGTTACCCGATAGAGATTGAATTTTAGGTTTTTACTTCAGCAAAGAACAATATTTCGGGACTCAAAGTACTTAATGCAAAAATAGCAAATCTTTAAATAAGGATGTGTATCCTATTTTTTAATCTTACACCAGCTTTAACCCTCAGTTAACGTCCTGCGTTTAAGACAACTCAATTCGTGTTAAAACAGTAAGTAAGCCACAAGACTGCCAAACCAAGTTTTTCCCCTCCATCCTAAAGAGAAGAAGAATAATAATGTTATAAGGTAACCGACAAATTACCCGAAAATCAACAACACACTATTGAATCTCAAAATACACACAAAACAATCATTACGATAACACTGTACCTACTTGCAAACTCCACAATTCACCGTCGCACTGTTAATCACTAGATGTTCACTTCACCGTGTCCGAAACTGAACTGCCTCGTGCGGCACCTCGTAACGATATTTTGTACGGCTACGAAGATTCCAGACGTGAACAATGTCGACAACTCCACACAATACGTGGTGGGGTACCCGCAAGCCTATTGTTCTCGCCGTTGAACGTCTTTGTACTATTGTTATCGCGCGAGCGCCGCACCGATCGATTTCTACGTGGGTATATGATTATACTCGAATCTTCGGGAACCATCTCGATGCTTCTAACAGTTACTTATTGTAACAATAATGTAATATTTTGATAAAGCTACGTTTTACCGATTTAATGTAATTTTACTTAAATCCTGATATTTCAGACCGTTTACTTACACTGTCCCTGATTACAGTACCTCAACCATGAGTTCTATCGAATGGCTTTCGACGAAGGTTTTTACGCATCAAAATGCTGTAATCTAATAGCAGATTTTAGTTCCTGACGTAACCGCTAGAGGCGCTGCTAAGGTTTTCCATACAAATATTTTACGGCGTCGCTAGCGAGTCCAGTGAGAAAAACGACGGTCGAGGCACTGGTAAACTAAGATGGTTGTTTTTAACGCAAACTCATACTTGTGTATTAAAAAGGTAAGTATTTAAAAGGTAGTAAATGAATGATTTATTAGTGTCCTAGTGCTGCAATAAAACACGACAATTTACAGAAAAAGTATTTTATTAAAATATAGCTTCCCGCCAGCGGCTTCGCCCGCGTGGTCTTATAATTTTTTCCCCGTTTTTGCTACATTTTTCATTACTACTCCGCTCCTATTAGTCGTAGCGTGATGATATATAGCCTATGTTACTCGGGGATAATGTAGCTTTCCAAAGGTGAAAGAATTTTTGAAATCGGTCCAGTAGTTTCGGAGCCTATTCATTACAAACAAACAAACAAACAAATCTTTCCTCTTTATAATATTAGTATAGATATATATAGCTTCCCGCCAGCGGCTTCGCCCGCGTGGTTTTATAATTTTTTCCCCGTTTTTGCTACATTTTTCATTACTACTCCGCTCCTATTAGTCGTAGCGTGATGATATATAGCCTATGTTACTCGGGGATAATGTAGCTTTCCAAAGGTGAAAGAATTTTTGAAATCGGTCCAGTAGTTTCGGAGCCTATTCATTACAAACAAACAAACAAACAAACAAATCTTTCCTCTTTATAATAATATATTATATTATATTATATATATATATATATATATATTATATATTATTATTATTATTAGTATAGAAAATCAAACAACCGTTCTACACTGAACGAACTGAAGTTATTACAAAAGTCGTTATTCCCTTTTACAACTTAAAAGGCTTTATTACTATTAACTAAATTTAAAAAATGAAAAAATTTAAATCCTCGAAAAACCACGGACTGTGTAACTTTTAACATTATACACAGCACCATCTATTCCCAAAGTAAGCAGAGCCCCAAAGTACCTCCACCTTACAGAAAACTGCAGTCAAATAACACACTTTATTGTGTGTTGTGTTCCTGCAGTGAGTAAGGTCACCGGAGCTCCTTCTAAGCTGAGCGCTGGCAGTAAGAGGAATATTCCCTCAAACTGTCGGCGCAGTGAATCCTCCATAAACCTCTAAGAGGTTTTTCGGGTCGGCAACGTGCGAGTGATACCATTGGTGTTGCAAGCGTCCATAGGCTATGGTAACCGCTTACCATCAGGCGGGCCGTATGCTTGTTTGCCACCTTAGTGTTATAAAAAAATAAAATAAAAATAAAAACAAAAACAATTATGACGAGTTACGGCTAATAGAAATGTATGAAAGGACATACTGCGCCGACCCCAAGTAAATTGGGATATGGGCAGAAAGAGGATGATGATTCATTGTTATATGTCATTATAATCATATGTAGTACCGATTTTTGGAGGAGCATGAGTATGTTCTAAATATGACGACACAATTGAGCGATGTAAAATGTTTTCTTTCCTTATTATTGACATCCTCGCGGGACACCGCCCGGGGTAGGTGCACTTCCAAGTATACCACAGTTGGAAACCTTTCCAGCGGCAGAAAGGGTAGCCATTGACAACAACGAGTTCCGTTCCATTCCTGTTTATCACCCATCTAATTCGTTTAACTGAAACAATAAATCTCGATTACTTTAAAAAAAAACATTAAATCTATATCTATAGATACCCATATAATAAAGAGAAAAGATTGTATTTTTATAAGTTTGTATTGAGTAAACTCAGAAACTACTGGACCGATCTCAAAAAATTCTCTTTGCCTGTAAATTATAAGACAACGCGGGCTAAGCCTCTGGCGGAAAGCATTTGTGTTTGTGTGTGTTTTACACTTACTTTAATAAAAATGTTATTCTTTGTGCTAATTGTGACTAATTTAATAAAATAATGTCTCAGTGCTGATGAAACGAAGAAAAAATCATTTAGCATATTTTGTATAATATCTTTACATTATAATTTCAAAATTCCACTGACAACAATTTATTATCTTCACTTTTTAATAGAAAATTTCAATATCTAAGATCACCACACTGCAGATGTAGATACGTATGTCTTTTAAATGCTAATTTTTTTTTTTACAATATTCTTAGAATGGAGTTCTGATAAAGGCAAAGAAATAGTCGTATAAAATCTAAATAGCTCTTTATTGTATCAAGTTTATTTGAATAGCAATTTTGTGATTGACAAGTGGTAGGATAAAGTAACAGAAAAAAAAGGAATGAGATTATTTCAGCTTGGTATTGTAAGGAAATAAAGTTCAGTTTACTGTGACAAATCATAATATCTAGCGTTCAGGTTCGGCCTCAACTTATCAAATAAGGGTGATCATAGCTTAACATATATTCCATTAGAAATAACAAAGTCTGGAGGAGGATGAGTATGTTTTAAGATACAAGTTAACAGTTTTCGATCCGAAGCTGCGGCCTCTTTAGTGACAGTAATCCGCGCTTTGCAAGGATGGCCAAATGTACACGTCCAATAGTTAGTGAACTGATTGCGCCCGTGCCGGTAAAAGGTGTACCCTTGCACCACAGCAAGTTCCTTTCCGTTATTTTTCTTGACCCATTTTACTGAAAATAACTGGAGTTATTAGTAAACGGTAAGTTTTAACTAAGCAGTAACGTGCCAGATGGTAAGCGGTTACTGCAGCCCATTAACGCTCTCAATACTTAGGTAGACGTAGGTAGGTCAACATGAGTCCTGCGTAATCATTCTGTCTTCGTATTATTTCGGCACGAGTTTTTTTTTCGGGCCCAATTTGTTTCACTGCTGAGCGAAGGCGTTCCTTCCCTTCTTCAATACCTAGAGCCGCTTGCTCTAGGTATTGATTTGAGATCTTAACTTCGGAGCATTTAAAAAATAAAAATATTTCTTTCTTTCTTCTCTAAATGTTATAACACAGCCACTAGTTTTAAGTATATTTATTCTCAATCAACAGACATCATACTCACACATACATGCATCATACATGAGAACATAGGTACAAAATACTTATTCAATTCAAAGTCGCATTATAAGCAAAGTTTTACATTTACATTTTCCAAATACATATTTAACATTTAAATAGGTTTGGTACAGCATAAGAAGGACCCCAGTCCCTATTTTTTTTCATTTCAGTCACTAATTATTAGCCACTAATGCGTTTTGAATTCAATGAAAATATGTATTTTTTTTTAAATATTTAGAGCCGGTTTACCGCCTCCCTTTAAGCTACCTACTTTGCAGATAGTTTCATAGTTCCATTTTTCAATTTATCCGGCAGATAGCGGCTATCTAGAGGAGGTGAAACAGGCCGTTTTCTCGCCCCTCAGATGGACCCCGAACTCCTCAAAAGATACGTGGACCTAATACAGGTTGGAAAAACTTCACAATCTTCAAGATTGTTTTCAATGATTCCCGTGCAATGGTACCATTTCTTCAACGTTTTAAATTTAAAAATGTATAATTTACACGTGGTTTGACCTGCCTAAGAGCGATGCTATTCAATGACCAGACGACAAATGGGTCGCGCTATCAGCCTACTTATATTTATGTCGAAAGCGCGGAATGACTTATGAGTATTGTTGACCTTATTTAGATAAATAAAAAGATATCAGTGCAGGAAATACATTATGTTACCTACGCTACATTTCTACGCTAGAGGTGGATACGTTACAAAAAATTGTCTTATTGGAACACATTTTGCATAATTATTATCATATAGATAACTAGCGGTTCCCCGCGGTATTACTCGCATTCATATTTTTTTCCCAATCCCGTGGGAATATCCCAAAATCCTTTGTTAGCGTTTGGCTACGTCATAATAACTATATTATATGTGTTGAATTTCAGCCCAATCCGTTAGGAGGAACAATGGTTTGAGCTAAGCTTTGATAGATCAGTCGGTCACCTTTTGGATTTTCTTTTAAAATCATAAGTTATGCCCAGGTTCTTAATAAACGCTAAAATTATTAATGTGAATGTAACTCTGTCTGTCTGTTACATACATGCCTAAATCGTTGAACAGATTGTAACAAAACTTGGTAAGAATATAGATAATGCAACTAAAATACCCTTTGACAAAAAGTCTTCTAGGTTGCGAGTAATAACAGCTAGTATACCTACTATACCTAACTAAAAACTAAAATTCTTGAAAAATATTCCTCCAGAAATCATGTAAGAAGGGGGTTTGTGGTTGTGGTCCAACTTGGCGGCCAACACCTGGCGCCGCGAGGGTTCCGCCACGTTGGTGACCGTCATACGTGCTCTGCAGCGCATCGCACTAGTGCACGCCCAGGTATTCTTGCGCATATTTTGCCTTTGGCGGTAGAAAGTGTAACCATTTTCAATTCCAAGTTCTGTACCGTTTTCCTTTTTCACCTATGTCACTGAAAAAAAAATGTTATGGTCAAATGTCTGCAAAAAAAAAGAATTTCTTGATGTCAAAGATTCCGTGAATCAATAATAAATCTAAAATATGTTTTTTTTCTAAAATATGAATAATCTCTGTTTTTTGAAAAATAAGGAATATAAAAGTTTATGTTGTGAGTACTGTAGACACCAATAAGGTCGCTACCAATATTGTGCACGTGGCTGGCTGATAACTATTATCAAGCTATCATAAAGATTTAACGTAGGAATGTAGCATTGTGATGTAGCGATATTTCACTCCCAATAAACGAAGTTTAAATATAAATAAATATCTTCACATTGCATACCCGGTAAGTACTTTACAACTTTACAGTACTGCCAGGTGTGTATTGCTGTAAATGTGAGTGATCCGTAGTTTAATTTTCGGTATTACCTATGAAGGAAGAACAAATTAAAATCTTTAGTACATATTTTACAAATTTTACAATTATTTTACAAATTTTACAATTATTTTACAATTATACAAATTTTTAGTACATTTTTACAGTGTACCTTAAATATACCTAGCATACTCTCGTTTCAATTCAATTTATATTTTTCATAACCTAAGTATAAAATTTATGCATATTCGGATAAAATATTAAAATAAAAGTCTTCTTCCCTAGGAAAAGGCTAGCAAGAAGAAAAGGATAAAATATTAAAATAAAACTTTTTACGGATTTTATCCTGCAATAGGTATTTTATTCAGATAAAATAAAAATAATTAATCATCTTCCTCCCAGACGATGACTACCCTATGGTATGTTCACGAATGAAATTAAAAGTCAACCTTTTGACAATGTGATTCAGGCATCCTGCGATCCCGACAGGCTTTGAGCCAGCGTGATCGCAGGATGCCTCCAAAGGGGCGAGGCCTTGCCTCACACCAACTTTTACTATTATGTCTTGGTGTAAAACCCATTAGAAATAATGAACGCTGGAGGTTTATGATTGTGGAACAACTTGGCTGTCACCACCTCGCGTTGCCCGGGATCTAGCTCGTTGGTGATCGTCAGGGTCGCGTTGCAGCGCTTAGCGTTGGTGCAAGACCAGGTATTTCTGTAGTATCTTTGTTTGTGGCAATAGAAGGTGTAGCCATTTACAATAGCAAGCTCCTTTCCATTGACCTTTTTCACCCATCTTACTGAAAAAAAAAGTTTGTTAACCTGTCAAGTAGGTAATAAATTAGGGACACAATCTAATAATTTCACGAATATGTTTCTCAATAAGAATAATAATGGAACGTTCATTGCGAGCATCATAAAACTTACAAGCTACTTAAAGGCTTACGAGCTACTTATAGGCTGAGTTACAAGCTACTTATAGGCTATGTTTGTAGGTATTCAATATACAAGTTACTCACGCCAATTTTCCACAGGGGTAGACAGCACGCCTGTGATAATATAATGAGATGGACATCTGCATTAATAAAAAGAAAGAGTGTTGCTTATAGACATTGAAATAAAACAATTGTTACGGTCTACAGAGATTCATCTATTTTTGAAATTTCAATTTCAGGACTCATGACTGCGGGCTGACTTTCCTTATCCTGAAAGATATTATCTATCTAAATAGTTATCATAATTAATTTACTTAGTTAATGTTAGTTTATGAAAAATCACGTACGTTATTACAATACAAAACACAATATTTATCCTAAAATAAATAATGATGAAACAATACACTTAAATACCTACCACTAACAACCTGAACCAATGCTGATAACATTGGTTTAAGTAAGTACTCGTACTTTTTTTTTCTAATAACGTTGCCAATTCTAATGTGGTGTATAGGAACCTTGAATTGGAAGATCCTGTACCTTCCGATCTTCCACTAGTCTAGTATAATGCTATATTATACCGATTAATAACATTTTTTTTAAATTAACTCTTCTGTAGCCTCCCAGCACGAGACGACGAACCTTATACCTAATAAAAATAAATAATAAATAATAACTATTATCATAGTCATGACTTTACAAAATACTATATAATTTATTGATTTTAAAGTAATTTTATTTTAGTAAACTTTTTTTTTCTCATCATCATCTTCCTGCCCTTGTCCCAATTTATTTGGGGTCGGCGCAGCCTATCCTTTTTCTCCATTCATCCCTTTTAGCCATCACCTGCTTATTCACTCCTTTTTCCATCTAATAGACCTTAACACAATTCATCCATCTTTTCTTTGGCCTTCCTCTATCCCTCCGTCCTTCTACATTCAATGTCATCACTCTTTTAGTAACATGCGTTCCATCCCTCCTCATTACATGCCCCTACCAAGACAAACGATTCCCCTTCAATTTGTCCGTCACTGGCGCCACTTTCAAACTTCCTCTGATATACTCGTGCGTGCGTTAACATAATACATAGGACATGCCATACCTCTGATAGGACACTGCACACTAGACTAACATATTTATACTAACTTTTGCCCGTGACTTCATTCGTAGAAGTTGAAATTTTCCCCCCGTTTTTGCAACATTTTTAATTGATACTCCGCTCTTATTGGTTGTAGTGTGATGATATAAAGCCTATAGCGTTCCTTGATAAACGAGCTATGTAACACTGAAATAATTTTTCAAATCGGACCAGTAGTTCCTGAGATTAGCGCGTTCAACCAAACAAATAAACAAACTCTTCAGCTTTATAATATTAACCCAGTAAATGTAGGCGATTTTTTTTATCATGGAAATTCGTAAAACTATATTTTTCCTGCTCTAATTTGCAAAAATTGTAGGGAAACGAAAAGGATGGCAATAATAGTCATATATGCACACGCATACTGCACATTTTCGCATAGGTTGCATTCTAATCGTGGGAGAAGTTAAGTATAGATAACTGCGTCTAATCAACGTAGAGAGTACAATGGCCATTGAGCTCTCAGGCATAAAAAAGTTTGGGACCATTTAAAAAATAAATAAATTAAAGTAGGTCCTTACAAGCCTGTGCCATTAATACCCTTAAGGGAACGATGGAACTGGATGCGTCTTATAATAATAACCGTTGTGAATGATATACGATGGTGGTGCGTGATCGTGGTCGAGTTTAGCTGACAACACGGTGCGTTGCCAGGCGCTGACTTCATTGGTGATCTGCAGCCTTGCCCGACATCTCCCCGCTTGGGTACAGCTCCAGGTGCTCTTAATCGCGTGAATTCGGCGACAATAGAAGGTGTACCCACCTAGAATCGCTAGTTGCTTTCCGTTTATTTTTCTGACCCAAGTTACTGAAAAAAAACCAAAGTGTTACATCAAAATGTTCTCCTTACATTACAATATGAGCGCTTTGTTGCTAATGATTGCTCTTATTTATAATGTTATACTTACGTGGCATATTTGTGTATCCGACTGAACAAACTCTTCAAATAAAGTTTTTATTAAATGTTATTTTTAGACTTGTCTGTCGAGGAAAATAAAAAATTTAGAACCTCTTTATTCGAATTTCAAACAATTCACTGTCGTCTGAAGACTTCGTCGCAAGAGATCATGTCGCGGCGGGAGAGCATGAAGTGGTAGAAATTTAGAACCTCTTTGTTCGAATTTTAAACAATTCATAGAACCTCCTTGTCAGAATTTTAAACAATTCATAGAACCTCCTTGTTCGAATTTCAAACAAGTCACTGTCGTTTGAAAGACTTCGTGAAAGGGATCACGTCGCGGCGGGAGAGCATGACGTGGTAGACTGTCACTAGTTTTGCATTATAAGGCTTCCTTAACGTAGGTACTGTCACGTCATATTCAAATGTTAAGCCACATATGAATATGACGAGGCACTCAGGCTTGCGGCTAACGAAAGTGTATCCATTCACAATAGCTAGATCTCCTTTTCTATTCAGTTTGTGTGCCCATATCACTGGAACTTTATGAAATAAGCCCACCTGACCATGAATCACAATATATTTTCTGTATTTATTGTCTTTCGACTATTCTTTAATTCAGTATCATAAATAAAACACAAATGTTTAATTTTCCATCTATAATTTATTGACAACAATGAACACACACACACACAAACACATTTTGCACTATACAAACATGAGATCAATAATTACTACTACAAGCTCAAAATGACTAGAATTGTCCTGTGACTTACGAAATAGATGAAAGGGACCGTTGTTTTGTTTCAATTAAGATAGCCCAGTTATGGAATTGAAACAAACAACCGCTGTATTAACGAATACAACACACAATATGCAAATTATGATAACAATCTTGTAGACGTACAATCAAGGAGATAATAGTAAATATACATACCACATCGCCACAGCCTATTTAATATAGATAGACAACTCATATCAACAGTTAGGCCGTGCCACAGAAAGGTCATCAAAGTCCATACAACTCAGCCCAAATTTGTACCTAAGGTACATGACAGCGGTCACGTTGACAGTTTTTACTATGAAATTACTATGAAACTATTAATAATGTGCCATAATGGCGTGCGTTTGACATTCCAAAACTGGACAGTTTTTACAATAAAACATTATGAAACTGATAATAGAGTGTCAAAATGGCGTGCGTTTTTCAGATTAAAAGTACCTAATTATTTCACATCCGATATTAAGCATAAAAAGTACTACTAGAGATTTAACCAGCGTAGTATTTTACCAATAACTGTACCTTCGATACATCATTTGGGCAGATTTTGGTGATTTTCTTTACAACTTTACATAATATCCATTACTAATACAGTAAGGTGGTGGGTCGTGCTTATGTTCCAACTTAGCCGACAGTACTTTGCGTCGCGAGGACTTGGTGTGATTGGTGATCACCATCTTGGCTGTGCACGACCCTCCGAAGGTGCAGTTCCAAATCTTGGTGCTTTTATTCAGGTTTTGTTTGCGACAGAAAAATGTGTATTTATTCACAATCGCGACTTCTTTCCCGTTCACTCGTTTCACGAACTCCACTGGAAATGTTTATACCGTAATTAATTATCTTTAGCATCCCTTGTAAGTTTATGTAAACTAGGATTAACTAACAGTACATTCACTGAATCTGGCTAATACGATGCCCACGATGTAATATTTATTATTATAGGTATAGTCGAACCGGACAATAAGTTTGGTGAGAACTCTACGCAAGTTTATAGCGTATTTAAATTTAAAAAAAACGACATATAAATCAAACACCATTAAATTCTAATTTTTATTTTTAATGTTAAGTAATAAAAACATCATATTCCTAAATGTAGGGCATCATAGATAACAAATTTGTTTTTCACGAAATTTAAAAATAAAATACAGATTATAAGAAATATAGAGACAGCTTAAAGAAGAAAACTCTCATAAAATGTTTAAATATCATCACGCCTGTATTTCGCAAAGGGTGAAGTTAGGGGGCGAGCCTATTGGAATTAACCTAATACCTTCATAACCCAAAACTAATAATCGGCATATTGTCTACGGCTTTGAATACAGTCCTCGCTAAACTTATTGTCCGAGTTGAAGTTGGCTCGAACTAACTTTAACCACGCCGCAAAAATCGGAGAAAGAAAAATATTGGTTTCAAATGATTTAAAACGACAGCCTAGAGCTTTCGTTTTTATTTACTATAATCCAATATTTTTCTTTCTTCGATTTTTACGCCCGGGTAAGCTCGGTAAGGCCGGTTAGCTCGTGCCAACTTCAACCCGGGCAATAAGTTTTGCGTCTGGAAATGCTATATGCACAGTCACGCCGCCCTCGGGAAGGCGGCGCGGTGTGTGGGACTCCGTCCTGAAAAGGAATTATACCCACTGAAACCAGACGGGTGTTCGCCTCAGCACCGTTCGGCCGGAGTCACGGGAACGTGTTGACACTCTTCCGCGACCCCGGCGACTTTGAATACCTAACCTAACCTAACTTTGAATGCCTTTATTGGCCATTTTACAAGACCATTTCGATCGCTTATATAGAAAAGGAACATTTTTTTTTCGCTAAAAACAACGCAGGTCAGTTATTGGGCCAAGGGCCTAAGTGTTGGTTATTGTTTTGTTATTAGACTTTCATATAAAATCCATTGGAAATAATAAATGATGGACGTGGATGGTGATGTTCCAGTTTAGCTGATAACAGTGTCCGTTGGTCGCGCTCCGCCTCATTAGTGATGACCAGTCTAGCCTTGCAGTTTTTCCCGTGGGTACAACTCCAGGTATTGGTGGTGTGGTAATGTCTATGGGAATAGAATGTGAACCCGTTGACAACAGCAAGCTCTTTGCCGCCTAATTTATTCACCCAATCCACTGAAAATTTAAATTAAAGAAAATTATTCTAATTATATTATGATGAACAGTCCTGTAAGATGTCTTGTAACCGTGTGGCAGGGAGGTTGGGATACGGCAGTGTTTGCCAGAAGTGTACTTAAATAACGTTTGACATTATGATTGTTCTTAGGTTGACATTATGGTTGGGTTAGCTAAAACAATTAATAAAGAGTATAATTATATTCTAAAATATTTAAAATACGCAATGATGAGTGATTTCTTCGGCATTTCTTCAGACAGATTGTCAGCGCATCGAGACTAATGGCTATTGCGTCTCGTAGAAGATTTATTTACAGAAATCTACTTTCCAAATTTTCCTAACAGAAGCAAACAATGACATGTTGATTTGAATAGGTACGCAAGAGAAAACAAATCTGCTCATTATAAATTGTATTTAGGTACTAAACAATACATCATTTAAAATAATATTTATTTTATGTTGGAATGAAATGACATTGGCATCAAAAGCAAAACTACTTTGTAAAACTCAAGTTATTCATAATCGCAGAATTCATACCATCATATTCGGACGTAAAATCCGTTACTTATGACGTACGTCGGTCGTGGATGCTTATGTTCCAGCTTAGCAGACGACACAGATCGGTTCATAGGATCCGGATCACTGGAGGTGATGAGCCTCGCCTTACAAAGCCATCCGCTGGTACACGTCCATATCTTAGTCTTCGCGTTATTCTTGTGACAGTAGAAAGTGTATCCATTCACCATCGCTAACTCTTTCCCGTTCTTCTTCGTCATCCATTTAACTGTAATATATAAAAAACCTGATAATCAGGATTGACGAAGTAATTTTTACTGTTCATTTGATGATACTTATATGAAAATAACGAATTAATTCATAATATTTTATTTTGTTGTAAAAATAAATCCTGTCCCTTGTAAATAAACTTTAAAGTTTAACCATAGAAAAATGAAAGTAGCATTCTTACAGATCAAAGTTTCCCCTATTTTTTAAGTACCAATGATAACTGATCCCATTTCACAATGGCAATGCCACGATTCTTCGTTTCAAAACCAAGCTTCCATACAAAATATTCCACGTACGGATAGTAAAAATCTTTCCTTTGTTTATAAAGAAAAGTCATACTGTTTAATGGCAGTGTTTATTTCTCTCCGCAATTATATGAGTTTATCGATTGTAAAGATAAACGTTTTACATCCAAGCCGTCGCCGAGTGCACGTCCATCGCCTTTTAGGGTTCGATGGACCACTGACTAAGTTATAACGGTTTGGACCTGTAATGGCTACAGGTTGCCGATCTTTGTCTTGGTAATATACACGTCTGTAACAAAACAAAAGAGAATTTACATGGTTGAAGGTCTTGTCAAACACTTGTAGCGAATCGAATGTATGGCGGGGCTTTTTATAATTTGTAATAAACCGCTGCTGTAATATATACCCCATTAATTATAACACAAGACTAATATATCTATAGATAATACCGTCTAATAATCTCTATTATTCCACGATAAATAGGTACAAAGGATTGTGAATCTCAACATTTACAAATAAATTTAAAATTAATAAATCTAAAATTCACCCAGTGAACTCAATTACTAGTAAATGGGGTCACATTCACATAGAAATACAAAAGCAAACCGTTTTTGCGCCGCTTTTGATCTCTGTTCACTTTTGCAAAAATTACTTAACCTTTAATGAACTTAAATAATTTAGACCAGGGTCGATAATTTTTGAAACCAAAAAAAATTACAGTAGGATGAAACCGGAAAAAAAAGGAGGGGAATATGATCAAAATGAAAGGAAAAATAAATTACGGTCGATCCGAGTTCGGGAAGTGGGAGGGGGTGAGTTTTTAAGGGTAAAAAATGGTTTTCCTTGATTTCCGGCAAAACTACAAGTCCTATGGAAAAAAGTTAAATGGCAAAGTTGTAGGTAATGAAAAGATCTACAACTTTTGTATTTGCAATTCTTTCACATAACCTCAAAATTTAGGTGAAAAATTCAAAAAACCAAGTTTTTGGTTTTTTATTTGTTTTTAAAAAAAAAAAATTTTCTACGAAATTTGGTGAAAACTTACCTTATTATGTCCCAAATACTCTGTAATTTATTTGATTTAAAATATTTATTTTTTCGCCTTATTTTAACTTAATATCAAAAAAGCACCCTAATTTTCAATTGAAAATTCTGACGTCAAAATATCAGCTTTTTTCAAAAAGTTTGGGGGCTTTTTGTTTGTTGAAATCTCTACTTTCTGATGGGGTAATTGGGGCCCTGGTCTAATTATATTGAAAGACCTTTCATATTGAAAGTTCGTTCCTTAAAAAAGTCGAGTTAAAATTAAGTCAAGTATAACACGTACCTATCGATGCATCCTGAAAGTTACAGCAAAGATTCCATTGCCTGCGTTTGTCTCATAAAACAATCGTCCATAATAAAGTTATCGTGTTACTGGCACGATAACTGGCATTAATAATAAAGGTTTTCTAATCGCTAGTGATCAAACAAAACAGGTTATTAAAAAACCTTTTTCACACGTGTAGTCAAGTATAATTCTTACAATATTAGGTACTTACTATTTGAACATTGCTTAAATAATAATTATGAAAATTGTCACACCATATTATAACTATTACTAATCTACTTGAAGACTGAAATTTAAATAATTTAAGTAGTTACTTATTCTTTTAGAGGTTGTAACAATAGGTTACTATATACTATTATAACTTACTATATATTATCTATACATATAAAATGCTTTGTCCTGAATGACTGACTCACTGACGGATCAACGCACAGCCTAAACCGCTGATCGTAGAGACCTGAAACTTGGAGGGTGTATTCTTTGTATGACGTAGGCATCCGATAAGAAAGGATTTTTCGAAATTCTATCCCTAAGGGGGTGAAAAAGGGGGGCAAAGTTTGTATGGGACAACGTGATTCCTTGGTTCAATCTACTTCATATTTTGCATATACATTCTATAACAGAATTGAAGGAAGACGTGTTTCGTATTTTATTGAAATTCATCCCCTAACTGGGTTAAAAAGGGGGTAGAAGGTTATTTTATTTCCAAGTTGATATCAATACTCCTTAGTGTTTTTTATTTAAAATAGATTAAAATAAAATTGTTGACACATGAAATGTCAATTCCTCAGCAGTAAATAATGTCAAGTAGTGAAGGCTCTTTATTCAATAAACAAAGATTTAATAAATTCCAGTATAATAATACGTAGTGATATCTTTTTTTGAGTGCTCCTGGTGTAACAGGCAAGACTTTTATTAAGTTTAACATCGGCCAAAGTCAGAAGCAATCGTGATATCCGACAGACTTTACCAGTAGAGCTCAGAAGTAAAAGCGCGTGAAGCGGTCTCATTGTGGACAGTTCTCAGACCCGTTATTTAAAATAGGAAATGGTGGAACACATTAAAATTGAGAGTTAGCGCCCCAATGTTGTTGCTGCGGAATATAAATCCACCAAAATTATGCAATGGCACCAGATTTCAAGTGAAAAGATGCATCGCAATGTAATCGAGTCAACTATACTGACCAGTTGCTCTCGAGGAGAGTATGCATTTATTCCTAGGATTCCACTAACACCATCAAATTTGAATTCAAGAGAGTGCAGTTTTCCATCAAATTCTTTTTTACAATGACCATAAACAAAGATGAAGTCAAACTCTTGGTAGCGGGAGTAGATTTGAGGGAAAGCTGCTTCTCCCGCGGGCAGAGTATGTGGCATGCTCCAGAGTAAGCGCACAGAGTAGCCTATTGATTCTAGCATCCGAAGAAAATACAAAAAAATATTTTTACAACGAAATACTGTGGCAGGTGTAGTATTTCTATTTCGCTGTAAAAAGATAAAAGATAATAACCCCATGTAACTTACACCAGATCAAAGAACGAGATTAATGTTCATAAAATATATAATGTATCAAATTTTTATTTTATTTTCATGCTTTTTTAACCTTTAAATCCCTACAACACTATAAAGATTGTAAAATTGTATAAGTATTTAAATATTTTCACATATTAATTAATGTTTTATCAAAATGAATAACGTTAAAAACAATTAAAAATCCTATTAGAACCATTCGACTTCTACGCGGACGAAGTTGCGGGCATAAGCTAGTATATACTATATCGTCAATCGTCGTCAAGATTTTTCTCTCAGAACAGAAGTTGTTAGTTTAGATTATAGGAATCATGTCCCTTCATCAACCTGTCACTGTGTAGCAGTAATTATGTAAGGTTACGTGTCTATAGGTTTATTTTTCTGATATTTGAAAAATATGTTAAAAGTTATTTTATTAGATGTACCTTCATTAAAATAACTTGTAATATTAGCATGGAAAATACTTAAAAAAATACAAAAAGATAACACTAAGGTACTCTAGTTATATCCCTAATAGTTATATGAGTATCTCTTGGTTATTTAATGGTTATATTCAATGATTGTGTTCATTTCTATGTTGAACAACGATATTGTTAACTGTAATTATAGTCGATTTACATCCGGTGGGGGTCCGAGTGCAGGTCCATCGCGTTTTGACCCCTTTGCTGCCATTGGCCCTATTATACCGATAGGGTCCCACAAGGATCACAGGGTTACCATTTTTAGTCGTGCTGAAAACTGGCTCTGGATCTGAAATAAAATATAAGACTCCTTAGAAATAAAACCATATTTAGCCAAAAGTAAATTAGTAAGTAACGCGATAGAAAACATGATTCTACTAATTTTTATAATTTACTGTCACTAGTTCTTTTGCCAACCATATTTCAATATAAATTCAGCCTCTACTTTAACCAAAAGCAATTAGATAAAAATTCATAATTCATTTTAAAGTACTACTATAAAGTTGGTCAATGGATCGGCAATAGTACATGCAATGACAAACAGATCATCTTCAGTTTTAAACTCAACAACGTTCCATTATTGCAAAAAGAACTAAGTTGGTATGTCATATTTTGTTTTCAATTTATTTATTAATAATGCTCAATATAAAAACAAATACAAATAAATCATTGCCCCACACAACTGAGTAGTCAATTTGGCTATAGGATAATTCTAAATTTCTGACAATAAACGTCATTTATAACGTAACTCTGTCGTGAATGCTGGAAAGAATGTACCATTTTTAAGCAGTTTATTATTGGTAATTCTCCTCGCGCACCACCCAGCTTTCTGTTACGAACGCAACCTTAAATTCCAGATCAGCAGACGAAATTGATCGGTTCATCTGATCCTATGGTTATATAATAGTTATGTTCAATGGTTGTGTTCACTTCTATGTTGAACAACGGTATTGTCCACTGTAATGATAGTCGATTTACATCCGGTGTTGGTCCGAGTGCAGGTCCATCGCGTTTTGGCCCCCTTGCTTTTAACCCTATTATATCGATAGGGGCCAAGGAGAATCACGGGGTTACCAGTTTTTGCCGTGCTGAAAACTGGCTCTGAAATAAACATAGTAATGTTTAGACAGACATACCATTATGCCCCATTGGTAGATAGTATCCACAATTGCATAGCACCGTGGATAGCATACACGGTATCCACTGAATACCGTACCTTAGACATTCTGCTACCGTGAGCTTTATGCAACGGGTTGATAAAAATAACATGATTTTATAAAAACAATTTAATGGTTGTGATTATTTTTCAAAGTAACGATCACATTGTCAATTGTAATTATAACAGATTTGCACCCTTTAGGTCGTCGGGTGCACCTCCATCGCATTCTAGTGCCGTTGCCAATCCTGGCCTGGTTGTAACGATACCGACCTAGGAGGATCACCGGGTTCCCCAGTCTAGAAGTAGTAAAAACTACATCTGAATCTGTAAATTAAAACTTAGTTATAACTGAATGAAATCATGATAGTGCTTTTTAATTGGACTCTATTTTGATATATTCATATAAACAATCTTGTAATATAGTTACGTTTACACAGTGGGGTGGGCCTACAATGTCGGAAAACTATTGTTTGCTTGTCTTTAAGTAGAAAACATTAAGTACCCTTCAAAATTGCAAACAGTATTTTCAAACAATTATTACAAAACATTTTTATCGTATACTTCAGAGGTTATTAAAGTAAAACAGTTTGATTATGTATGGTGCAGTCTGTAAAGTATATATTACATTCATAATAAACACACTAAATACACATTTAAACATCCCTCGACGCACGTTATTATATTTTAAACCTTATATTAGTGTAATTATAAGTTATACGACGCGTACTCATTAATTGCTTGATATATTAAACATAATAACATACATACCATCACGCCTGTATTCCTCGTAGGGTTAGGCAGAGGCGAACCAATATATACTCACAGTTTGCCTGTATGTTTAGGTCCCATATAATAGAGGGCGAGCCTATTGCCATCAACCGGGCACAAACCCAGACTCCGAGCTGCTACTAGGAATTTCACAGATAGTTGCGCTTGGAATAACATTGTAAAAACTAAATACTCCGATTACGCATAGTTAGTGGTTATGTTCGACTCTGTGGGAAGCTATAACGTTATTAATGGTTACAACAAGAGATTTACATCCTAGCGAGGTTCGAGTACAAAGCCATCGCACTTTGGCCCCTCTGCACTGGGAAGCCCGATTATACCGGTATGGACCTATGATCATCACGGGATTACCATTCCTCGTTCTACTAAGGACTGGCCTCGAATCTGTAACAAAATACTCCATAGTTAAAAACTCAGTTGGTGAAAAACTATATTTCAAAGCACAGCAATAATTGTTAACTTCACCTTTAATACAAAACCTGTACGGTAATGATATTTTTACTAAAACCTGTACGTTAATGATATTTTTATTATTATTTTTAAGTAGGTACTGTATATCCCAGATATTTATTTATTATATATGTATATATGTATAGATATTTATCTTCTATTTATTTTACATTAATCTGTAACAGTAAAATTCAATTTACACCATCATCATCACAGTACCATCTAGTCCCAAATTAAGCATACCTTGTACTATGGGTTTAGTACCCATAGCACAAGGTACTTATGCTTAGTTTAAGTTAAACTGTAAGTATAATATCCATTGTCTAGTGACATTGGATATACTTACACTTTTTTTGTAAATACACAGATACTTATATGTAGGTATCAGAAACACCCAAAAATGTTTAGTGTGTGTTATGAATATTTTTTATGACTACATTGTTTTGATGTCATTTAATGTCCATTCTATGTTTCTTCGATAATTCATAAAAAGAACCCATTTAATTTTAAAAGAGAAAGGACCTTAGGTACTAATTGGCATCCCCAAGTTGAAAGGCAGTATTAAAACAATGCACATATACCTAATAACACTCTTTATTTATACATATAACCAACATTGGATTGCTGTACATTCAGGAAGTGAAATACCAGTATGATAAACAAACAAGAGGCCGCGAGCAAAAGAAAGGCCTAAGCAGCATTTTTTGAAAAAATATCTAATGGCCTATATTCATCAAAATTCATATTTTCTTCATATAAAAAATCGGCCAAACTTATTTTTCAAAAAATGCCGTAACTAACAAACAAAATTTATAAAAATAATACTACAAAACCAAGTAAAGTAAAGAAAGAAGAAAAAAGAAATAAATTTTAAAGAAGGTAAATAACACTTATACCTTCCACTCACAGTACTTCTGATATAACATAAAATCTTCTTCTATCCATCCATGCAAAGCTTAAGACTAAAAGCAGCATTTTAATGATTATGTTCAGTGTCATGTCTAATAATAACATTGTCGACGGTAAAAAGAATCGATCGACATCCCAACGGGTACCGGGTACAAGTCCACCGCACTTTGGGTCCACCTCTGTAGTTACTAGCCCGGTTGTACCGGTAGCAGCCTAAGTTAATGACAGGATTACCGGCTCTTGTTGTGCTAAAAACAGGCTCTGTAAACAATACTTTAATGTTAAATACTGACATCATGAATGTAGTTTGGTCGATAGAACCATAAACCACCTTAAACCATGTCTTATTTAAAAACAAAAAGTAAACACAGAACTAAACACTATTGAATAAACCATAGGTACTCAGATTTACATTTAGGGTGAACTCTCTTTAGTAGACCGAGTGATGAAAAGGTTTATTGGTTTGTAACGGACCGAAATCTGTCGAAGTCGAAGAAGAAGACACAGGTAAAAACACCGGTAGAGCTAAGTCGGCAAATGTCAATCCCATGGCTGTGAGAATAGGACAAGTGAATTTAAGAGCAGTTTTAAGTCGGTAAGAATCCGCCATCCATGATGATTTCCCGAACTCAAAAAAAAACGGTAATATTTGTTTTTTTTTAATCACATTGTAATAAAAATAATCATGACGCAAAACACGCGTAGTGATTAACAGTTGACTCAAATATTGCATTTAAAAAAAAATCAAAATTAAGTCAAAATAATTAAAATGGTTCTTTGAACATAATTTTACATTACAGACCGCGCACTTCAGACGGCAATCAACACTTTCTGGCTATTAATCTAAAGTAAATTTTTTGACACATTCGATAAATATTTTGAGAATTGAGCCAGTTTACTGTACCACGCCTGATGACCGGTTACATTTAACAGCAGTTTTGGAGCAAATAATAATCGACACAATATAAAATTATTATGACCAGGCGCCGCGTCGCTTTAAGGGTAGATGATTATGTTTGGTATCATGTCTAACAATAATATTGTCCACGGTAAAGATGATTGATCGGCATCCCTTCGCGTACAGGGTACAAGTCCACCGCACTTTGGGGCCACCTCTGTAGTTGCTGGCCCGGTTATATCGATAGCTACCTAATTTAATGACAGGAGTACCAGTTTTTGTCTGGTCGAAAATAGGAACTAAAACAAAAAACATAATATTAATCATAATACAATTTTGATTAAGAACCTCAGATGACGTCCATGTAGTGTGATGTGATGTCCTCCAATTCATGGCATACAGGAAAGCTATGCATCTGATCTAACAAATTAATGTTTTTTTTTATTTGTAGTGATCCAAAACCCGTGATTGAGATCTCGCAGATTGACATCATGAATAACAAGCGCCGTGAAAAAAGGGTAGGTACTTACAACAACATTTCAAGTGTGAATTTAATTCAAATAGAGAATTCAAAGCAGTTACAATACTGTAGCTAGTTATTCCAATAAATAAAGGTATAAAATATAAGAGGCCTCTGCAATAACTCTTTTAATGAAGATTTCCAACCGATACAAAAGGTTGCTCATGATTTACCAGCTAATGTCAAAATATGCAAAGTTAAAAACAACGTCTTAATGATTATGTTCGGCGACATGTCTAATAATAACATTGTCGAGGGTAAAAAGAATTGATCTGCATCCAGCCGGGTACCGGGTACAAATCCACCGCACTTTAGGACCACGACCGTAGTTACTAGCCCGGTTGTACCGGTACCGGCCTAAGTTGATGACAGGTATACCAGCTTTTGTTTTGCCGAAAATAGGCTCTGAAACAAGACTTTAACCGTTAAAGTAATTGATTTGTTACATCGGTCTATTAAAAAGACTCAACATTAGGATTTTCTTCTGTATCCCGAGTGAGTTTACAAATACCCAGACCCGGAAGCTTGCTCATAACTAACACATAAAATTATACAAAAAAATAATTGTTATTTCACTCACTTATTATTTAATAGCAGTTGAGTATTATAGGAAAAAAGCAAACTTAAATATATCGCTAAAAGCAATTTAGTACAGATAACCATAATTATATTTATTAGGCTTTTTAATGAGTATGTTCAGCGTTATGACTAATAATAACATTATCTACGGTAAAGATGGTCGATCGACAACCCAACGGGTACCGGGTGCAAGTCCACCGAACTTTGGGACCCACGTTCTTGTAACCGGAACGGTTGTAACGGTAGTTTCCTAAGATGATGACGGGATTGCCAGCTTTTGTTTTACCGAAAATAGGCTCTGAAACAAGACTTTAATGTTAAAATAATTTATTTATTATATTGGACTATTAAAAATCCAATATTAGAATTTTCTTCTGTATCCTGAGTGAGTTTACAAATACCCAGACCAGGAAGTTTTCCACAAAAATAGGGGAAGCCAGCTCGTGACGAATAAGTAAAGATTTTAATATGATACCTCAACGATGTGTAAGTTGCTTATAACACATGAAATTATACCAAAAATAATTTTTATTTTACTCACTTATTATTTAATAGCAGTTGAGTATTACAGGAATAAAGCAAACTTAAGTATATCGCTAAAAGCAATTTAGTACAGATAACCATAATAATATTTATCAGGCTTTTTAATGAGTATGTTCAGCGTTATGACAAATAATAACATTATTGACGGTAAAGATGGTCGATCGACAACCCATCGGGTACCGGGTACAAGTCCACCGCACTTTGGGACCCACTGTCCTGTAAGTGGAACGGTTGTATCGGTAGTTGCCTAAGTTCATGACAGGATTGCCAGCTCTTGTTGTGCTAAAAACGGGCTCTGAAATTAGACTTTAATGTTACAATAATTTATCCGTTACTTTTAACTATTAAAAAATCATATACTAGAATTATTTTATGTATCCTGGGTGAGTTTACAAATACTATAAGTAAAACCTTTAAGTGAAAAACTATTTATTGGCTGTATGTCACCTAAAATCTAATCTAAATAAGCTGTTATTTGCTGTTGGTCTTTTAAATAACAAATAAATATATACGCAGACCCAAGTTTTCCACAAATAGACAGCTATTTACGGAAAACTAAAACGTAACGAGAGAAGCGTGGGTACAGGACGAGTTCTGATACGTGAAAATTTCAACACGATACAGGAAGTTGCTCATGATATACTAATCATACGCAAATAAAAATATACCAAAACATAATAATGATTACACTCACTTGTTTTTAATAGTAGTAGAGTATTACAGGCAGGTAAAAAGCAAACTAAATATGTAACAATTGGCGAACTTATCGCTAAAAACCATAGATATATTACGGACAACCATTACAGTATAACAAGCTATTAATGATTATGTTCATCCCTATGACTACAAATTACATTATCAATGGTAAAGATGGTCGATCGACAACCCGACGCGGACCGGGTACAGGTCCACCGCACTCTGCGACCGGTCTTATAAGCGGAACGGTTGTACCGGTAGTTGCCTAAATTGATGACAGGATTGCCAGCTTTTGTTGTGCTAAAAATAGCCACTGAAACAAGATTTTAATGTTAAAGTATTTAATCTGTTAAATCGAGCTATTGAAAAACTTCCTAATATTAGGATTTTCTCCTGTATCGTGAGTGAGGTCACAAACACAAAAACCCAGATTCGACACAACTACATGTAAGTTATACAAATATTATCCTACAATACCACCTAGACCCAAGTTTTCCACAAATAGAGAGCTATTTACAAGGAAACTAAAACCTGATGGAGGAAGCATGTTTATAGGAAGAGAGCTAATACGTGAAGACTTCAACACGATAAAGGACGTTGTTCATGATCTACTAATGATAAAAACATAAAAACTAAAACAATAATGATTACACTCACTTTTTTTTATAGAAGAAGACAGAGTATTTCAGGCAGGAAAAGAGCAAACTTAAGTAACAGGTATAATTGGTGAACTAATCGCTAAAAGCCATACATATATTACAGAAAATCATTATTATTAGCTTATGATGCTATTAATAAGTTTGTTTAGCATCATGTCTTATAATAATATTATCGACGGTAAGGATACTCGATTAATATCCCGACGTATATCGGGTACAACTCCACCGCACGTTGCGACCGGTCTTATAAGCGATAGTTGCCTAAGTTCATGACAAGATTGCCAGCTTTTGTTGTGCTAAAAATGGGCACTGAAACAAGATTTTAATGTTAAAGTATTTAATCTGTTACAATTAACTATAAAAAAACTCTACATCATGTTTTTCGTCTATATATACCCAGATCCGGAAGTTTTCCACAAATGGGACGACTGACTGACGAGGGAAGAAGCATGGTTACAGAAAGAGTGCTGCTACGTGAAGATTTCAACACGATAGAAGATGTTGTTTATGATCTAAGCATAAACATAATATTTATTACACTCAGTTGTTTTTTAAGGCTATTGATGAGTATGTTCAGCGTTATGTCTTATAATAACATTATCGACAGTAAAGATGATCGATCGACATCCTGACGTGTACCGGGTACAAGTCCACCGCACTTTGCGATCCACCACGTTCCTGTAAGAGGAACGGTTGTACCGGTAGTTACCTAAGATGATGACAGGATTGCCAGCTCTTGTTGTACTAAAAACAGGCTCTGAAACAAGACCTTAATGTAAGAGTACTTTATCTGTTACATTTATCTATGAAACTTTCCCATTAGGATTTTCTCCTGTATCCTGAATGAGTTTAGAAACAGCCGTGAAGGTGATGAACAGAGGATGATAGAAATTACGGGTGTGCGGTTTATTTTGTATATAAAAAAAACCTTAATATAGTATTGGTTACAAGTTATTTCACCACGACGTATCCAGTGTTGGCGTCTCTTTGCGTTACAAGCTAAGCTTACAAGTAATTACAGAATAAAATTCTGATTGCGCAAGTATTGATCACTTTATACACATTTACACTCTCGCGTTTGCTTCAATGATTATGTTCTGATTTATGACGAACGATGACATTGTTGAAAGTATTGAGACTGGATCGGCAACCAGTCATGTACCGGGTACAATACCATCGCACTCGCGGACCTTTGCAGCCCGTTGCCTTGTTATACCGGTATGAACCAAGAATTATAACAGGATTACCGTGAGCTGTCATACCGAAGATTGGTTTTATATCTGGAAAACAAATTGCTCATAATAAAGCACTGAAGTGGGTACCTGCGTAACTATGGTCGTTTGGTTTTTAATGTATATGTGTCAAGACTCCGATTATTCGTCTGACTTTCTACCAATAATGATATTAGATTCAAATAAATACGAGAGCTACAGTAATTAATAATAAAATTTACATATTTATGATTTATAAGACTTTAATTATGAAAAAAATTAGACACTACAGCAAGAGATTCAACGTTCATAAATTGTAAGATTCTTTGAAATTACCGATTTTTTATACCTTACCAGTACTAAAAATCTACATTTCATAGGTGTGAACGTAATATAGGTATCTCCCATTGTTACAGGGAAGTTTCTTCAATGATTATGATGTTGCTTGATTGCAATCAATACGTCATCAATCGTTGTGAGCGTTGATTTGCATCCCGACTTGGATCTCGTACACGTCCACCGCGCCCTGGCCCCTTTATATGCGCAGTCCCGATTGTATCGATAAATACCCAAATTGACCACCCGATTACCATTCTTTGTCATACCGAATATTAGTCCTTGATCTGTAAAAATGCATATAAATAGAACATAATATAAAAAAAAATGTTGTGTTGTGTCTTATTCTAAGCAGTGTGACTACCAAAACTGTACAACACTTACTATACCACTAATTCTAATTAAAGCTTTAAAAAAGTGTATTTAATAAAACGTTTGTTGCATGTAGAGTTGATAATTTATTTTCAGTTATAAATACGCCTCGCAAAAGATATATATTATAATAATATTTATTGAACTTTTACTAGAGAGGTAAGATAACGTGATTAAAGATTGATATATTTGGTAACTATGTGCTGACATAGTGATATATATACTTAATATATAAAGTATTTTTATAATTTTATTGCTTTCATGTCTCCACTGCTGCGCTACCTACTCAACGCAGGACGAAGAGTGACAATACCACACGCACTTCAAGGCTTCTCGCCTTCGGATTGAATTGTGATTGTATTCGATACGGAACAAGATTAAGGCGGAGTTTCCACCAGAGATGTGCGAAGAAGCTGAGCGGTGAATGAGGAAAAAATCTACCAATGGGCTGCGTTTAAAACAGAAGCAAACACAACCAGTTGGTGGAATGTCTCCCCGCGCACCACACGGCTTCTCATCTCTAGTGGAAACGCAGCCTTAATCGTGACGAGTCGACTCACCCCGATAATGGTTGTTTGCTCAATTAATGGTTATGTTTGTTCTTGCAGCTAATTAATATATTATTTAACGTAGTGATGGTCGACCGGCAACCAGATTTATTCCTTGTACAACTCCAGCGTACTCTAAGTCCTTTACACCGACTACCTTTATTGAATCTATAGGGCCCTAAATTAACTGCAGGATTGCCATTTTTTGTAGTACCGAAAATTAGGTTTACATCTGTAAACAGAACAAGTTGTTACAGTTAATAGTTTTTAATCACTCTAAGAACATTTTTTATTATCAATTTAATTTTTAATACCGCTGAATAAAAATTATTTGTGAGTCTCTATAAAAAAATTCTGAAAATACGAACGTACGTACGTACAGTGACGGCATAAATATGTATACATAGGCATAATTCAAAAACTATTTTCTCTTAAAGTACTGACAGAAATTTTGTGCCATTACGAACGAATACGAACCAATACTATAATTTGTTTCACAAGAGTTAATCCTTATAAGTATTATAAAGTATTTATTGGAAAACTTTTGAATACAAGCTAAAATGTGAATATTTTTGATATTTTTATTCTTTTATGATTAGAATTATATGATTTTTATTTTATATAATTAACATTATCTTATTAATGAATTGTTTAAATATGAGTTTAGGCTTAAGTATATTTTTATTATTAAGAACATACATAAAAAGTATTGCATTACTATTTACTTGCTTCCATGTTACTACTCTGGTCCTCTTCCTTCCTACTAAAAGCAATGAAGAGCCATGTCGCCAGCACTTCCCGCCGTTCACTGCGCACAGATGCAGTTGGAAGTGGCCACTCGACTCGGTGCAGGCTGACAATGCCTCCCACACTTTACCCCCCCCCCCCCCCCCCCCCCCAGTGTCGGCTTAGATTGCAATTGGTCTCGAGGACGGAAACATGACGAGCGGGACTCCTCGCCGACTTAATTTCATCTAATGGTTATGCACGTTCTTACTGTAAACTAATTTATTTCCCACCGTGACGATACCCGACCGACACCCTGACTTAGTCCTAGTACAACTCCAGTGCACTCTAAGTCCATTGCATTGACTGTGGTGTATATTGTACCGATATGGACCTAAATTCACGACGGGATTTCCATTCTTTGTAGTGCCGAAAACTAACTGGTATTCTGGAAAAAAAACATTTGATACCTCAATATTTTATTAATTTCGAATGTTAGATTATAAGAATTTTGTTCTGTCTACTGTTGTTTAGGTGTCATAAAAAAACTGAAATGAATTAAGTTTCGAGGTTTTTTTTTTTTTCAAAATAATTTTAATGGTTATGATCATTTCTATGAGAAACAATAACATTAGCAATAGTGACGACATTAGCTCGGCAGCCCACACTTTTTCTAGCACAGGCCCAACGGATTTTGATGCCTTTGTAGCCACTAGGTCGATTGTATCGATATGGACCCATGAGGAGCACAGGGTTGCCAGTTTTCGTTGTGCTGAAAACTGGATCTGAAAAAGATGGCATGAGTTTAAAACATCTGCATCTTTTACAAAACAATATTAGTAGGTAAACAATAATATTTTCATATATCGACAGCCTTTAGTTAAAGTTAAAATAATTTAATTTACTCAATATTCATTTACCTGCAACGCTACGGTCGGTTCGATTTCCGGGTCGAACAGTGTTATTGGGTATTGCTGAAAATTCTCAGGAGTAGCTCGGACTTTGGATTTGTGCAAAAACATGGAATAACATGAAACCTAGACATGCTAGTGAACTGTGAGTACAACAACAGTTCACCTCTACCTAACTCTTTAGGCAATACAAGGATGATGGTATGTCAAATACTATCAATAAATATTTAAGTAGGTATCATATTTTTATTAATTTATTACTTATACAAACAGAATTACAGAATTGAAACTGAAAAATAATAAAAGGCGATGTACTATTATGAACATGTATTAGACCTTATAATACTCTATACTCAATCAAAACAATACTGCAGTCCACAAGTTAAATAAATGTTACAATAGTAGGTATTATAAGAAACATGTGTGGGCCTTGTCAGGCACGGCAAATGTAAGAGATATCATATTATTATGTATAGTCCACCATAAAATTCCTTTACCACTTTTGACAAAAAATTCCGTCCAAATTAAATTTACCAAGGCTCATTATCAATCTGTCACTTGGTCTTGTAAGCAAAAATAGACCTTGTTGTTTTGTGATGTGCAGAAGACATTCACTCTATTAGGTGGTAAAGCAATGTTTATGGTCGAATATACATAAAAAACTTACATACAAAGCCCCCAGTCGATCGAGTCAATTCGATTATTCATGGTTATGCACATCTTTATGCTGAACAATAACACCGCCGATTGTGAATACAAAAGCTCGGCACCCCGGCTTCCTTCTGCAGACCCATCGCCGCTTGCACCCAGTGTAACCAGTGCAAAGGTTATATCGTTTAGTTCCTATGACGACCACAGGTTTGCCAGCTCTGGTTACACCAAAAATACCCTCTAAAAATCAATTGAAGATGATCAGTGATGTATCGTATATATACGCACGGCCACATACCAAGCGATATCTCGCACTGTATATATTTTCAGTACAAATGAGAAGTATGTTTAAATGGGTCTATCCCATGCCTCCAAAAATTTTGTCCCATTGCCTCCAAAAATAAATTTTAATATAAATTAAATATCAAATTATGTACCATTGCCTCCAACAAATGAAGGTAGAGTATGGTTCGCAAAAAATAATACATTTATTCAGCTTTGGTAATTTTGCAATTTATTTATTATAGGAAGAATTGTCTGGGGGCTTACCACGACCTCTTATCGCGATTCAGTTTAGGACCTAAATTGAATTGTTTTGCTTATTCGTACCACAACGTGATTTGCGATTATCTTTACGCCCAACTCTTTGACAGCGATTCACTGTCAAGTTGCGTCGCTAATGCTCATTTCATTCATGTTAAAATCGGTCCCATGACCTCTTATTTTAACCTAAACTGAGACGCTGGACTGTCAAAATTGACGATTCAATAAAAGTTAGATAAAGAATATGTTGTGAATTTCATTAAAATTTGATATACATATAATAAATTATGGCCGCTATAAAATTGATAAAAAACAATAATCTATAAATAATAACGAAGTCCTTCGCCAAATAACTAAAGTCACCGACATTGCTCTAAGAATAGGCATGCTCATGGTATAATAAGAAGCGGCATGGCATGCTGAAGTGGTGAAAGTGGGCCGGCCATGTCTGCAGACGGACAGACGGTCGATGGAGCAGACAAGTGTTAGAGTGGAGGCCTCGTTAGGACAGGCGTAGTGTGGAACGCCCTGCGACACGATGGACCCGCGATTTGAAGAAGGTGGCTGGCAGCGGATGCGCTGGAGCTGGAGCTGGAGCGAAGATGCGAACTGCTCAAGACCTGGATCATTGGCGCTCTTTTTGGGAGGCCGACGTTCAGCAGTGGACGGCAATAAGCTGATATGATGATAAATAGTGACATTGTCAAAATAAAAATATCAATCCAAACAAATATTAAAACTGAGATTAAAACATAGTAATTCCCTCTGTGCCTGGTGCAAGTGGATGTGTTCTGTTGTGATATTTGTATTTTCGGTGGTTCCCTACGATTGTGGCTGTTTCACTGAATTTGATGAATCTTACTTTCATGAACTCTAACGCGGACTTTGTATTCGCTACTTTGTTTGACTACGGCTTGTTATTTTGCACCTCGATATCGCATCGTGTTGGACTAAGTACTGCATTAATTGTTAATAAAAATTGTGGTATTATTATAGAAATATTTAAATAAACACGTTTAATTAGCTTTTGTTTTTCTTTACTAAAACATTGATACATCTTGAATAAATCGCACTTGTCCTTTTTCCACTGTATTTTAAACATTGATGTTCATAGCTTTTCTTAAAACTTTCTTTTAAATAACTTATTCAAACTTCCGTATATTTTAATCGATAAATTTCAGTTTCCATTGATCGCGATTTATCTTTGACGAAATCCTCTCTAAGTCATTTTAACATTTACCCTTAGTAGATCCCACTAGCATCGACACACAGATCGATATATTGCCAAGGGAAACCAATTATATTACAGATATTATATTTATACACACAACACCAGTTTTTGCTGCTGTCGTTACTGTATCAGCGGTTGGAGGCAGTGGGACATAAATTGATAAATTAATATTTATTTAATATTTTTCTTAGAGGCAACGGGACATAAAGTATGAAATTTTCATTTTTCGAGAACAAAAGAAGTTGGAGGCATGGGATTAACCCGTTATAGCCTTCTTCGGTCAACGGGCTATCTAACACAGAAAATGTTTTTCTTGAAAATCGGACCAGTAGTTCCTGAGATTGGCGCGTTCAACCAAACAAACAAATTCTTCAGCTTTATAATATTAGTATAGATAAATAACAAATAAATAAATATCCTGAGACATTTTTACACAGCACCATCTAGTCCCAAATTAAGCAGAGCTTGTACTATGGGTACTAGACAATGGATATAATACTTATATACTTTTTTTTTGTTAATACATACTTATAATAAATAGGAAACACCCTGACTTGAAACACATACACTTAAATTCATCACAATAAATGTTTGTGTCCTGTGGGAATCGAACCCACTACCCCGTGATCAGCAATCCGGTACTCGAACCACTAGGCCACAGATCTCGACAGTAAGTATGTTAAAAAAAAACTAAGTATGTACAAAAGCATTAATTTATTACCTATTCTAGATTAATAGTTATCTATTACAAAAAACCGTCTATGTTTTTTAATCAAAGTGATTTTTGACACAAAGCCTTTCCTTGGAAAATATTTTCTTCGTCGTCGGCGAAGTAAATAATTAAGAGAAGTAGGGCACAGCCATTTATGCAGTGAGCAAGGTTACCAGAGCTCCTTCTAAGGATGCGCTGCGCTGGCAGCAAGAGGAATATTCCTTTAAACTGTCAGCGCAGTGAATCCTCCATAAACCTCTAAGAGGTTTTTAGGGTAGGCAACGAGTGATACCCCTGCTCTTGCAAGTGTCCATAGGCTACCGCTTACCATGAGGCGGGCCGTATGCTTGTTTGCCACCTTAATGGTATAAAAAAAATATCACTCGGAGAAAAGTACGTATTATAAATTCATACGGCTTAAGGCCATAAATGTTCACTCGTTACTAATTACCTGTCTGGATTCTTTTAATATCAATGATTATGGTATTTCCGATTTTCGACAATAACTTTGCCAACAGTGAAAATGATGGCCTTGCAACCGAGTCTGGACCGCGTGCATATCCATCGCTTTTTGGCGCCGCTATAACCACTGGACTTGTTGTACCGATAAGTACCTACGATCATTACAGGATTTCCCGCTTTTGTTTTGCTGAAAACTGGCACTGAAAAAAGAAACCCACATTTAATGTTTCAGTAAGTACAATAGTGAAATTTTTAGGCATAGCCACAAATTAACCTCCTAAAATACTAGGCATTCAAATCAATACGTTCCTTATAACAAGGGTGGGAAGATGATAATGAATAGCACCAATAAGACCGAATAAACAAATCAATATCAAATAAAAGAAACAATTATAAACAAATTTTAATACTTCAGGGATTTTAGGGAAACTTAAAAACAAAACCCAGATTTTTATTACAATTTTATTAGACCATAAAACTAAATAAACATAACATTACCTTTCAAATCATTAGATAGGTGTCAACGAAAGAATTTATAACATAATCACACATATAACTTAATAATACTTAGTCGTTTTATTATAAAAAAACAAATTAACAAAATTCTTTCCTTTATCGTTTAAGCGAGCTGAAACTGAAAAGCTGAACATGAAAAGCTCGAAAAGTCAGAGTTTCGAAATGAAGAGTGATGTCAACCTATGACGTAGAAATCCATAGTGTAGCTATTCGCACATTCACTGCTACAGTCGTCGGTAGCTGATAATGAACGAAATAGTAGTACTTTAATTTCAGTGTCACAAATGTTCCCTTTGAATCAATTGTCGCTCTAAATTTATGTAGACATCGGCACAATTGCTATAGAGACAAATAGAATATAAGAATAGAATAGATCTAAAAACGTAACTTGTTTGTATTTGACGTTGTTTTTTAACTGAACTGAAACTGAATCTAGATTGTCATAATATTTTCAACCAGAATAAAATTTGTCTTCTGTTTACTAAGTACTAAGACACTCGGTTTTTAAAAGGAAACCCAACAATCGACCATTTGATCGTCACAAATATTGGCATCTCCTTCGTTTGCCTATAACTTGATACCCATTTAGGTTGTAACGACATCTATCAAGCTACTTATGAACTTGTACGAAGCGACAAATCCTGAATCGCGCAAGTGAAGTTTACCGTGCAAGTTGCTTACACACGTATACAACCTCCCGAGATAAACCGGCAGTGGCCCACCAGACATAACACCGGCCTGGTCAGAGGATCCTCCCTTTGGATGGAGGGACATCACACCTCGTCCCTCCACAAGGTTAATGGTTATGTTCGCTTCTGTGGTTAATAATAACATTGTCGACAGTAAAAATAGCCGATCGACATCCTTGTGGAGTTCTGGTGCAATACCATCGCACTTTGCGGCCGCGGCAACCACTGGCTTTGTTGTACCGATAGTCACCTAGATTGATGACTGGATTCCCAGACCTTGTTGTACCGAAAACTGGCGCTGGAAACAAAATGAGGGGAATTTTGTAATTACTCTCTTCTTAATAAGGAAAAGCGCCGTGAGCTACTGACGGCATAGTTACTTCGCAACTTTCAAAGCCATTACTTTAAAAGTTGTAATTATTTACATTTTGTATGTATTAACTTACCTCAGCGATCAAATTAGGGGCGTAGTTTTAGTAACTTTATAAATACAGCATGAACCACAGAAGTGAGAAAGGTTAACTGGACCCGTAGACAAGTTGCAATTTGACATTCGAATCGACAAACGGATAGAAACAAAATCTATTGAAATGACATAAACTTTCGACGGGTTGTCACTAATGTCATTTTCATACATTTTCTTTCTATTCGTTCGATTCGAATGTCCAATTACATCTTGTTTAGGCCCCCTGCACTGGTTAGCTGCATTATATTTAAAAAAAACAACTGTATATTTTTATTGAATGTGATCCAAATAAAGTAATTTTATTCTCTTTAAGTAAACTTATTCAAATAATTTTAAATAGGAAAATTGTTATGGTCCGGCGGCGGCGGTAGATGGTTGTGTTCTTTCTTGTAGTTAATAATGCTTTTCTGTATGGTCGTGATGGTCGACCGGCATCCCATCGCGTACCTGGTACAGATCCACCGCAGCTTGGGCCCCTTGTACCCACTGGCGCGATTATATCGATACGCACCCATATTTATAACTGGGTTACCATACTTCGTCGTGCTGAAAATTGGTACTGGAAACAGAACATTTGTGATCTTAAACATTGAGATAAAATAACATATAACTAGAACACACCGCACAGTAGGTTTCTGCTCTATAATTTGTAGAGTACGAAAGTAATGCAGTTCTATGCATTTTTTGTAATAATTACAATTCACATTTTGTAATCATTATTATATTATGTTGTTTATTTCAATACACAACTGTATATGTTTGATATAGAAGAAAGAAAAAAAAATATTTATTGACTTCTAAAGGTGTCTTTAAAAGATCTATTTGCAAAATATATATATATTATATTTTTGTCTAAATATTTGCAAATATATATATATATATATATTTTATAGAAAATGAACGTAATGCATGCTGAACACAACATATTTTACGTCAAGTACTTAAACAATATGATGACGATCGCGTGGCCTACAAAATCTATTTCTAGATAAGCTGCAAAATTCTCAAAGCAAGGCAGATTAAAAAAAATGATACGTCTCTAATATTGAAATTTACTTTAATAACATTTTATTTCCATTAAAATGTATGTGTATAAAACATTTTATTATTCCGACACAATGTAATAACAATATCTAAAAATAATTACTCCCACATTCTTAACCGTATGATTCTTTTATTTTATTCAGAATCTTAACTTGTCTTAACTCTTAGGTAAATATAAATTATCTGGATAAAAAGAGGAGCTGAAATGTGACTTAAAAAATTGTATATAGGCTAGATACTACCGATCCGTACGCAGGGCGAATCAAATTTGGTGACCTTATCAAAAGTTGCGTCACCTACCGGGCCCAATTATGTTTTTAAACCACTCAGGAACCCATTGAAGTATACAACATTTCAAACTAAATCGGCTAGGAGGAGTTAGATGACAAACACAAGTACCGAAGAATTAATTATATACGAGTATGAACCTATATATTGAAATAATATATAGGTTGCCTGTCTTTGCCCGCAACTTCGTTCTTGTAAAACTTGAATTTTTCCCTCGTTTTTGCTACATTTTTAATTGACACTCAGCTACTATTGGTCGTAGCGCGATGATATATTATAGCGCGCCTTCCTCGATAAACAGGCTATCTAACACTGAAAAAAATTTCAAATCGGACCTATAGTTCCTGAGATTAGCGCGTTAAACCAAACAAACTCAAGATATAGTAGAAGTACAGATATATATATTTTGGTTTGGTTACCTGAACACCCCTATATCAGTGACTTGCAAGGAAACAAGGCATGCAAATACTGTTTTGGCATTCATAACAGTATGATTTTATTTTCTTAGTTTTAATGGCCGCCTCCTGACTGGGCAGAGTAATCCTTAATTTCTTGTAACAGCCTCTACATTTTCTTCTCGTTTTGCCTCTCATAAAAGTGTGCCCCTTCATTTGTTTGAATCCGATATATCCTGAAAACAATAAAGGGAATAATATGCATTATTGATTTTTAACCGAAAACCGTAGGAGGTTCTATGATTAAGGTTAATGTATGTTTGCGGATTTCTCTGTCAATTAAGGACCGATTTAGAATATTTTTTTTATTTTAAAGGGTATACACCGGAAATGGTCCCACTTAAATTTGAAATAAAAATTCCACCTCTAAAGGTAATAAAATAGGAAATGATTGTTTTTATGTAGGTACTGAATGTGAACCGATTGTAATGAAACTGGGCACACATATGTGTCTGATGACCCTACAACATGATGGATACCTAAAGTTGATCTGGGGATGGAGACGAAAGACAGACGAAGAAATCGTCATTTTCGTCAGTTTTAATAGCTTTGTGTTAGTAAGTCTTCAACTAACGGCCAACGCAGACTGCGTGGGTCTGGGAGAGGCTTTAAGTGAATATAACAATCTCAAAAGCAAGCCAAATGGAACCAAATATTTTTATATACTTTAACAAAAATACTTTACTGTAATTAAACATTTTTTACATTTCAACACCGTAATACCAAAATCTGAATCATTTTACTTTCGTTCAATTTAAATAATATCTGCTATCTGCTTTTGAACTCCGAGATTCTGTTGACGTTATGGGTAAATTTAAGCGAAATATTCACAAGACAATAAATCTTCGCTCTTAAGATTATTTAAATTATTAATTACACAGGTAATAGAAAATTAACATCCGAGTTAACGATTGGAAAACTGACTGCATGTTTGGTGTAGCGGTTAAGATGGTCACCTCGCCACTACCCTTGCGCCACTTGGCTGTGGCTTCGATTTCTACACGAGGCAAGTGTTTTCCAAGTTTATTATATTATTTGTGAAGTCCCCCGCGACACAGGGCTTCATACACAGTGCGGTAGCTGTCATTTAAAAAAAGGAAACAAATTTTTCAATAAAGTTTTTATTTTAAATAAGTTTTTAGAAGTATTTGTGAAACTTTAAATGACTAGTTGCACGGATCCAAGAAGTTAATCCTATGGAGAAGAATCCGGCAAGAATCTCCATGGACAGTTTTAAAATACTTAAGGGCGTTAGTGCACTACAAGAAATTTTACCGGTTAGTCAAATTCGGCCCAACATAGCAGGCCTATATATAAAATGTATACTAGTTTGTGCTCTATTCATAATTTTACCGGCCGATATTACTTTTCCCCATTACGGACCGTCACTGCGGCCGCGATGGTGACGCGTCACGGTGACGGTGATGGTGGTGCGCGCGCGTGGTATAGCAAAAAAGTGCTTGAGCTACTCTAAACTGCGCCGGAACGATCCCAGAAAAGACGGACGAGTGCACAAGCCGGCTTTTTCATGCCACATCGGACCGTAAAATTCCTTGTAGTGCACAAACGCTCTAAGAGTTGTTACATTTTTCACTGGTACACTATTGGGATACTATGATGTGTGGACATTCTAGGTTAATGTCTCGGTTAACACGAAGTCGAGATAATTAAGACAGTAAACATTCTCAGAATGTTTTTATATAATAAAATTTTATGTAATATGTTTATATTTAATAAATACACGTATACTTCCTCAAAATAAATAAGACTAGGTATCTAATAAGACATTAAAAGCCACAATAAACTAACATTTACAGTTACTGTATTAAATAAGTTGTGGTAAAATATACTAAGTAGATACAATGACTTTTCGATTAGGTACTAATTAAATTTCTTTCTTACGGATGCAGTTGTGGCCTCCCTGGCCACGTGAAGTTAATTAATAACCTCAAATTAATCTCAGGTTACCATGCACTTGTGGCCAAGTGCATCCGTATTTTTTAGCCACACATGCATATCTGCCTTAAACTTCTTTATTGGTGGCTTGCAAGGAAACAAGGCACGCACATACTCTTTTTGCATTCATAACAGTATGATTTTATTTTCTTAGTTTTCTTGTCCGCCTGCCTACTAGACAGAGTAATCCTTAATTTTTTGTAACAGCCTGTACATTTTCTTCTGATTTCGCCTCTCTTAAAAGTGTGCCCCTTCATTTCTCCGATATATCCTGAAAACAATTAAGTTTTAATGTTATTACTTTTTTGTTATTTGGTTCCTGCAAGTGACCAGAATAAATCTTTACTCTCTACTAGACCGATAAGGTTGTCCTAATACACAAAAATGGCAAAAACTAAAATATTACCTATAAAACATCTATATTCATACTTGTAAAGGCTTTGGACAGGGTTTGTCAAACACTACTGATAAAAAAACTTGCTATGTATGGTATATGACACTGCACAGTAAGTTTTCACTCTTGATTTGTAGAGTGAGAGCCACAATAAAAAAATACAGCATTTACAAACATACACTCAAGCCTTTTTTCCATAGTGGTAGGTAGAAACTACAGAACATCACTTGCTCTATACATTTTTGTGATAATTATGTTTTACAATGGACCAGAAAAAATATTACAAGTATTTAATTTTTTAAATATACTTTAATATAAAAACATCATTTTTATATTTCAATACATAATAACTAAATCTGAATCATTTTACTTTCGTTAAACTTAAATTACTCTAATTCTTAACCGTATTGCCATGTAAAACTAAAAAGAGAACTTTTTAGTGCCGTGAAGTTGGCAAAGTTGGTAGTATTATAAATCCACTAGCGAATGATCCCATGATAGATAACATTATACCTATCATTGGATCAAAGGATCATAGCATGACATGACAAATATATTGATAATATTGTAACACTACTTCATATCCTATGAATAACACCATTAACTATGACGAACTTCGATCGGTCATGCATGTGCTCTAAATGGGCTTAACAAATGACGTCGTTCTTGATAGTAAATTTAGCTTTGCACCCGGATCCTCTACTGCATCGCCATATACTAAGGGTTCCATTCCTCCTATTGCAGTAGAAAGTGTATTTATCGATAATCGCGACTGCCTTCCCAGCGCTATTTTGCGCCCACGATACTAAAAAAGAAACAGTTTTTATATTACTTCTGAAGTTCCCCGCGAGACAGGGATTGATCCCCGTGAAATTGATGACTAGTCGTACGGTTGCAAGAAGTTAATCCTAATATTGTGCTAACAGGATGTGTGGATATTTTAGTTGAATGTCTTAGCTAATTCGATGTCGAGATTAGTAAGGAAGAAAACGTTCTGAAAATGTCGTCGGGTAAAAAACAGAACTATTTGTATGAATAGATTTCCTCAAAATAAATAAGATTAAGTATCTAATCAAACATCCACAATAAATTCACACTTACAGATCCTGTATTCAAGTAAATAATAGTATACGAAAAGTCATCATACTCATCATATACTTAACAACAGTAATTATACGATGACTTTTCGGGATACTAGTTAAATTACTTGACGTGACAACAAATGATATCAAATGGGGCCTGGACAAGTTGCAATTTGACACGCGAATCGACAAACGAATAGAAAAAAAACAGCTCGATTTGTCGAAAGCTTGTGTCATTTCGATACATTTTGTGTCGATTCGTCTGTCGATTCGAAGGTCAAAACAAGATCTACAGGCCCAGCATGGAAGACGCGGGTTACATAATTAACCTCAAATGAATCACAGGTTGCCAGAGGCCACAAGTAAAAATTACAAGGATGGAAACCTCTTTATTAGTGAATTGCAAGGAAACAAGGCATGCAAATACTCTTTTTGCATTCGTAACAGTATGATTTTATTTTCTTAGTTTTCTTGCCCGCCTGCCGACTGGACAGAGTATTCCTTAATTTTTTGTAACAACCTGTACAATTTCTTCTCGTTTGGCCTCTCATAAAAGTGTGCCCCTTTGTTTTTCCAATATATCCTAAAAACAATGAAGAGGATAACATGCATCATTGACTTGTGTTATTTTATTAATATTTTTGTTTGCTACATGTGACCAGAATAAATATATTTCTTTTTATTAGGCTGATAAGGTTGTTCCAATACACAAAAATTGCAAAAATTATAACCATTAATAGACCTATACCCAACCGTCCCTTTGCTCAGGCTTTTGAAGCTTTAATCTTTCTTCTCCTCAAAAGCTACCAGGCCAATTTTCGCAAGCGAGGAGTTCATTAAACCGCGTTCCACTAACACAAATCTAACCTCCTACAATAATTCACAAAATATTGTAACTGTAATAAACATTTTTTATTTTTACTTAGACATAAATATATATTGTAGATATTGTTATTTAACACAATCAAAAACATTTTACTTTCGTTCAACTTAAATAATTAATTAATCTCTTATTCTAAATCGTATTGCCATCTTAACTTTTAGCTATACTCCAAAAATATTGGTAGTATTTTAAATCCACTAGCGAATGATCCTATTACAGGTATAATTATACCTATCGTAGGATCAAAGCATGATATGACAAGGATATTGGTAGTGTTATATAATAGCACTACCTATATATCCTATGAATAACACCATTTAATACTACGAACTTCGATCGGTCATGCGTGTGCTCTAAATATTTTCTACACATGACGTCGTTCTTGATAGTGAACCTAGCTCTGCACATAGATCCTCTACTGCATCGCCACACACTAAAGGTTCCTTTGTTCCTATCGCAGTAGAAAGTGTATTTATCGATAATCGCGACTGCCTTCCCAGAGCTACTTTGCACCCATGATACTAAAAAAATATTTATTAAATTAATAAAGAATTTCTGCAGGAGCAATAAATTATTTTTAAACAGAAAACAAACCGCCTCCAAAAAACACCTAGCAACTAAAAAGCAAAAAATAACAGGTAGGTACATATTTACATTATGATTTATGATTATATAATTAATTTGGAGGCGATGCCAAACTGCTAATTTAATTTAAATATGACTCGCTGATTGTCTGTTTGGTACCGCCTATAGTAGAGATGTATAATTTATTTTTATTTTTCTAAAACGACGAAGTAGTCGATTTTTTTAAAACTGCTCGACCGATTTCGATAAGTTATATATGGGACCACCTCGGGGGTATACTCTTTTAAACAAACAATTTCAAAATCGGTCCACAAAAACCATACAGTCGAATTGAGAACCTCCTGCAGGTGTTCCTATGTTTGTTTTTTGTTTAAAAATTGTATGACTTGAAAGTTCTATAGTCAAGTCAATTTTTTTAATATTTTTTAGTTACTTGAAAATATGTATACAGCCTAGGTAGCAATTTTATGTCTTTTTTGGTTTGCTTTCCTGAACATCTCTTTATTTGCGACTTGCAAGAAGACACTAAAACACTATTTTGGCATTCATAACATAATTTTATTTTCTTCGTTTTCTTGTCCGCCTGCCTGCTAGACATAGTAATCCTTAATTTTTTGTATCAGCCTGTACAATTTCTTCTCTTTGGGATTCTCGTTAAAGAGTGCCCCCTTACACATCCTGCAAATAATGAGGATAACATGCATATCTGATTTAAAATGTCATTAAAAAACTTACCAATTTTTTTAATATTTTTAAATATTTAAATAACGCGACAGTTATCAGGCACACATTTTAAAACCAAAAAAATATGCCAACTCCTTGAAATAAAACAACAAACAATGCGAAGTATCAGTATACTTCTAATTATGTATACATTTTACAATATAATTTCACAGATTAATATAATTTATACTTTCTTCTCGACGCGGCGATACGTTCCTAGCATTTGACTGCCTGGTTAAAGGTGGACTAAACTCAAATTTTATTTTACCGTCGTTGCAACAAGCTGCGTATGAGTGACGCTTTTGCTTAGGGTAAGAGTACGTAATCACAGCCCCCTAGGGTTGGACACGGGGACACCCTACCTGTATTATTATTAGTTGCATACAATATTCAAAATGGGCCACCTGGATTGATGAATTTAGAAAAGATTATTCACTACTGAGTTAGTGAGCAGGATCACCACATTGACGCTCAATGGTATAAAATAGAAGGTAATGAAGTGAAAAAAAAAACATGTATCTATTATTTGATTAGGTTTAATTATATTTCAACTAAAAACTTTCAATTAAAATGATAAGTGACCACGTCACTGTGTCAAAGGTCATCACTGGTAACACATACTGGTTGAAGACTTTTGTCTTAAGGCACTGTGGTATACACATACTAGACTAATATAAAAGAATATATACATTGGTTGCATGCTGTTGTTACATTTTATAGAAAATCCCATCACGGATGATATACCTAGGGGCCACATGGTCGTGGACCAGATTATGTGACTTCATGTACTGTCTACACTTAGTTATAATGAAGCGAGATTTGCAGCTCCTGCCCGCAGTACACCAGTAGGTATCGGTGGACTTCATACGCTTGTCACAATAGAACGTGTACCCCTGGAGTATCGCGATCTCCTTGCCTGAGGGCTTGCGGTACCACTGTACGGCTTGAACTGGGAAAAAAATAACCCATATAAACCCGTTGCGTACAAATTTTGTAATAAATTCATAAAATACAGTTCTCAATCGCATTCAGTTTGTGTCTGTTAAGGCTAATAATCTCTATAAATCAGAAATATAAGAAGGACCATAATTTATGAATGCGAATCCAGAACGGTTCTCAAGCCTACATAACTGTTTTTACAGTTTGTTCGTGCTCTATAAAAATATGCATTCCTATACCATTTATCCGATTACGCTGAAACTTTGGTGTTTTGTTGCGAACGTGCCCAAGTTTCTAATTTCAAAAGGCATTAAAATAAGGCTAGTATAAAATAAAGTTTGAATGAATAAGAGGCATTACTATGAGACTTTTTAATTTAAAAAATCTTTTATACGTATACAATTTATGGTTATGGCATTGATACATGGTATTGATATTTCATTTCAATTGATATTTATTCCTAAACACACCGGTACAGCTAAGAAGACAATACTTTTATTATACCTTGACTTTTCGGCATTTCTTCTTTACCTTAATGCCGAGGGAAGTAGTAAATACAGTTGAGATGAGATACAGTTTCTTATAAATGTATACAGTATATATTCTCGACCTATCTTTAGCATCGGTTTTGAAAGTAGTCAATAAAATTCTAAACTCTATAAAATAAGCCATTGTGTATCAGAAATCTGGGAGGTTCGTGGTTGTGTTTTAGCTGGGCTGACACCATGACACGAGCAGACGTGGTGATGAATCTAGCTCGACAGCGTCCCCACCGGGTGCACCGCCACAGATGAGTCCTGGCCCCCGTGCCAACAGAATAGAAGGAATATCCCTCAAGTACTGCGAGCCCCTTGCCTGCGTGGGTCTTGACGTACTTCACTGAGGAACCAACATATTAGCGGTAAATTTGAGTTAAAAATACCTATTATAATTCATTATATCGCACACCTAGATCAAAACTAAGACAACTGTAAAAAAGGGTACATTTATGTGTGGTATTTAGTAAATACTACACGTAAATTGTATAGTAAATATTAAATACGACACATAAATTATTTTTCTCACGTTAAAAATAAACACTTAATCATACAAACTGTTAACTACTCGTACGTACACGAGTAACACGTAACAATCATTTTTAACAAAAGTATTGTATCTTCCTTTTCTTCTTCGTGTTGATAGTACGACTTTATAAAATTAAATTTAGTGTGCCCAAAACTTATAAAAAGTATTGTATGATATTATTAATAAGAGAGTGGCTGTATTATCAAAAATAATAGATTATATCTAAATCATCGAGGGGCGTTATTTAACGACAGTGGGTAATGGTGAATTTTTGGTAATGACGCCCACTGGTGACAACGGTTATCCACCCAAATTTTATTTTTAGTTATTTATATAATTTGTGTAATATAATAATCGAGGGGCTCGTGGCTAAGTGATAACAACGCTGATCAACCGATCTGCGAGGTTAAGCTACGCTTGCGAAGGTCAGTCTCTGGATGGGTGACCATTATTAACACATCGAGACCCCTCCGTGCCTCAGAGAGCACGTAAAGCCGTCGGTCCCAGGTCAACCTATGACAATCGTTAGTGGTAGTCAGAAGCCCAAAAAGCCTGACAACCAGTCTATCCTTCGAATTCGGCATTGCCCAGAAATTGGGTTGCAGAGGTCTGACGGCAACATTTTAACAAAACATTTATTAATCTTTTGAGTTCGTTAGGGCGTTCATGACCAGTGTTCTTAAAACAAAGAGTGTGTGTGTGTGTGAGCCATGACGCGGCTTATTCGAATAAAAGTACTTAAGTTTGGGCGTTATTTAACAGATAGCATTTTCTATTGTAACATTTTAATGAGTGTGGAGTGTACCTTTGATGGTAACACAATGATGATGATTAACAGTGCAATAATGCTAATTTTAAAGTTACTCGAGCGCCGTAATCTAATAGGTCCCCCTATTAAATTTTGAAGATTAAAATCTAACCCTCAGATTATAGAAATTCCTCTACATAATTGTGAAATTATGGGTAAGTAGGTACAACAAGGACATTAAGATGAATCGTCTGTATAATAAACTGACGCGCTCGAGTATTTCAAGGTTACGATTTTTTTTTTTGCATTTTCAAAAATCGGCCATGCCTTTTGTTCCAAATTGTCAGTCGTTTGAATAGGAGCTACCTACTGGTGGGTTCACTTAACAGCCCTCATCAATGTCTGACGCACTCGAATAAATCTTCTTATTTTCCTACGTTCCACCACTCCGTACGACCACCCCCACCACGCAGGTCGTCAGATTAATATGCCGTCGTTGTCAGAGGCACGTGAGGCGATTATTCTATCAATATCTGACGCGCTCGAGTAACTCCAAAAATACCTGCTAGGGCTCTTACCATGACGTTTGAGGCATATTTTGTAATAAGAACATTTTAAAAATTAAATTTTAGACCTTTTATTTCTGCCAATCCTTAACACAATTCCATCACGTATAATGAGTTTCGGCGCCATATGTGAATGCACCGAGGAGGTGACCTTCAATATGAAACCCTCCGGATCAGCCTTGAACCGGGCCTTGCAAGGGAACCCATATGTACATCTCCACATACCCTCACCTAAGTCAGTTTCCTTCTTGTAATTGTAATAAGTGTAGCCCTTCAGGATAGCTACTTTCTTGCCACAAGGATTGCAGAAATAAGCCACTGAAATATCAAAATAAAATGTTATATTTAGATACGATAATATAGTTCACATCTCATCGTGAAATAAATTAATACGCCGTACAACTATTTACTTACAACACTTACATACTAGTTTCAGGGTTTATTTTTACCAGACTGTGCCAGAAGGAGGGTTATGTTTTAGGTGTATCTTTTTTAGACTTCTTTTTTTAATTATTTAATGTTATCAACACACGTTTTGCTACTAGTAGTAGGTACTACAAAAATTGTAACGCAAAATAACACAAAATTACCAACAGCGGAATTTGAAAACCAAAATGAAAACAGTAAATGCTTGTTTTTATTATTAATATTTTATTTAATCATTTACATATGTTGAGCAACAAAATTACATTTGCAAAACACACTAAAATATACGAAATTACTACCAAAAGCTACTAAAACCAGTACCGTGGCATACTACTTACATATATTATGACTTTCAACTCTTGCGCATAGAACAATTGGCTTGTTTACACAAAGGACCATGCAAAAAAATTTAGGGGCACTGTCCCCACCCACCAACAGACGTGGCACTAGTATTAATATGTTTATGTATGTTGTACAAGAGTAGCACGGAAGACATTATTTACACGTAGCATATATAAATTAATAAAACATGAATCACTAAATGTGTTGCTAAGCGCAAAACTCGAGCACGGCTGAACCGATTTGGCTGATTTATTTTTTGTTGTGTGTGATGAAGTCTGAGGAAGGTTCTTATGGGGAGAAAAAACCAAAAAAATACGAGGATAAAAGTAAAAACAACAATTTTCTTTTCCCATAGAAACCACTCTGTCCCCAGCTGTAAAACATTTGACGTCAATTAAAACAAAACAACGTTAGGAAGAAATAGAAATGGCATGCACCCTTCAATCCACTTGAAGGTATACCAAAGATAATCCTAACGGAGCAGAACAAGGTCTGCCGGGACAGCTAGTAATTAAATATTGCGTAATTGATCGTTATGCGTTAACTTTACTCAAATTAATGATTGTGGCCCGCCCCATACTTTACTATAACATTATTGACGGTGTATAGAGCCCCACGACAATAGTTGTTTTTCATAACGCAGCGCCATCTTGTTTTGGGGCCGCTTGTGTAGTCCTGCACAAATCTGTATGGCCCAATTAGCAACAAGGCCTGCCCACGACGTGTTGTAGAAAATATTGGCGTATCTGAAACTAATTAATTATGTTTTAAATAGTTACTGTGAAATTAACATGACAAGAGAACAAGAGAGAACTTGATATAATTGGAGTGGAAGATACGACAAGTACATTATAATACACAATACTTTTAATATGAAGCTTACAAATAGGTACACTGCAGTTTTGGAGGCGAATACCTATGTTTTCCAGTACTGGTGAAGACGATAAGGCAGTCAGATAGAAACCCTGACTAGGGCTGGACCATAGACAGCCCCCGTAAAAGCTATTAAGCTTATACAGGGTTGTGATTTTATTACCTGCACTGCTTTAACGTAGTTGTAGTATTGGTAACATATAACATGTTAAACATAATTTACGATTTATATATTTAGGCAATCCCGTGATATAGCGCATAGTGCATCACCGCCGTACACGACTTACTTGACTTACGCGGCAGCAGATGTTTGTACTATTTCTAGATAGATAAATACCTAGTATAGCTACAATAAGTTCAACGTCCGCGCTGTCATTGCATACGAAATTAAAGGGACTGTGAAAATGGAAGGAAGAAGGAATTACCTATATTATTTATTTATATGTATGGGTAGTATGTATATCGTGGTGTTTCACCAGTTAGGAGGATGCAGTCGCCAGCGACGTCCTGAATAAGATCGAGATAATAAGAAGAGATACCGTTTCGAATATTCGGACTCTTCTGTACCTCAACCATGAGTTCTATCGAATGGCTTTCGATAGGTTTTTTACGTATCGAAACGCTGTAATCTCATAGCAGATTTTAGTTCCTTACGTAACCACTAGAGGCGCTGCGAGGGTTTTCTATACAAATATTTTAAGGCGACGCTAGCGAGTCCAGTAAGAAAAACTCATGGTCGAGACACTGTACGGCAATGCATCCAAGACGCATCTACTTTAATACATGGTATATTCCACTGGCGGTAGTGATTAATTTTGGTATCTTATGTGTGTGTTCGCCATAAAAAGCGGTGACGAGTAAATCTTCGGTAGTGATGACAGCAGCCTTGCACCCGTGATGATAGCGCGAACAATACCATCGCCATTGACCATCCCTCGAATGCTGTTTTCTGTTGTAGAGGTAACCAAAAACCAGTATGAGTTTATTTTTTCCCATGTTTATTAATTTGGCTAAAACTGAGAATGCAGGTCTATTAATACTTATAATAAAATGTATACAGTCTGACATAATAAAGTATGACATAATATTATTTATATGTAGGTACAGAAGTACCCACTGAAGAAATTTCGATACAATTTAACAAGGAGAAATTTTTTCAAAATTTTCTTTGGGATACGAGTGAAGCCAGATAGTTCTACATAAACAGTAAATGTTAGTATAACTATTTATTGAAAAATTAAAATACTACAAACTACATTTCACTTATTTATTAGAATTACTTTTAATAATTTCTTTAATTCGTTAATTATTTAACTCTAAATATTCGCTATTTTACGGTATGTTTTATAAAATCGTAAATTGTATAAAAACGTTTCTGTTAAGACATTTATCTGTACAAGTTACAACTTTGGGGATTGATTTTTGCGACTTTAAACTTATATCAATAAGGTTGAGAAGAAGCACCAAGAATAGCAATAATGTTAGAGAGCTTAGTTTGATGGCTATTTTTAGAAAATAAATCACAATATTCAGCCTGTATAATAAACGTACAAACAAAGTACTAAGTCATTCAGTTCGATTCCTAATTAACACTATTATTTTACTTATAATCTATGTAATTTATGTAAATTATAAAATTACGCTACATAAACATTATTAATTTTTAATTTAGAACCCATAAGAGATTCAATATTTTTTCCTTTACAACCTTATTTGGCTAAAAATCTTATACTTATCTATATACACAATAGGTTAAAGCAAATTTTTGTTTGATCGAATTTATGTAAACTAACTGAATATATTTATTTTTTTACTATGTCACCTTAAGACGTAAGTTTAGAATGTGAAGGTAGATTTCGAATTGGCGAGCAGGACTCGCGGTGGCTTAGCGGTCATAGCGTTTGGTGTACCGAACCAGAAGACGCAGGTTCGAATGCTGCCAGCCAGGCGATTGTTTCCTTCATTAAAAATAACTAGTAATCTTAGCATGGAAAATGCTTAAAAAATACCTAAGCGGCCGAGCAAGAATGGTGGGGAAACTTTTAGCATCTCTTAACATACGTCACACTTCTTGAAGCTTAGTATCTAAGATGTGTTTATTGTATTAAATGGTATATTCCGCTGGCGGAAGAGATTAATCTTGGCTCCTCGTGCATATGTTCGCCATTAAAAGCGGTGATGAGTAAGTCTTCGGTAGTGATGACAGCAGCCTTGCACCCGTGATGGTAGCGCGAACAATACCAACGCCATCTGCCGTCCCTAGAGCTGTGCTTGCGATTGTAGAGGTGACCACAAGCCATTAGAGCCCTGTGTTTGCCCAACTGTATTAATTTAGCTGAAATAGGAAAAAAAAAATATAATGCCTTTAAAAAAAGCTTACAACCGTACTAAGTACTTTCATAAAAAATGCAGATTTTTATTACATTATAATTATAATGAGATAACAATGCCCCATCGTAAAATAAGTATTTCCAGTTGTGTAGAGCCACGTTCACTTAATAATGTGGGTAGGAACATTATTAAGTAACCAACCAAAATCAAAATAAAACAGTAATTTAACCATTTGAATCAATCAGCATCAACTAAACAAAAGATAACACTGTTTACAAATAAAATTTATTCATAATTTAAAAGATTTTTTTTTAATATTTTAATAATGTTTAAAAAACATTTATATCATAGACACATTTATCACATAATGTGATGTAAAACAGAAGCACCATAACACATAACAGAAACAAAAGTGCAAAATAATAATAAAAAACAACAAGGATCTAAATTAAAAACAGTTACAACTTATAATTATAAAATACAATTATAATTATATATAATTAATCATTATTGTAAATTATATATCTACACAAACGCCAAATCACAATATGAATACTTCAATAAAAACAATACTTTACGGTTTTACCAACAATACAGTCATGATAAATTTGATTGTATGACTTATTTTACTTATTGATACGAAATTCTCATTCCAAATAGAATAAAAGTATCTAGTTATATCTGTAAATACCTATAATTAATTTCCTGTCTGAAATAATATAAGTAGATATCTTACATATTGTTAGATATTTAACAAAATAATAAAAATATTTTAATACGATTTCCTTGACCAGTTAATTTGAAAGCTCCTTTGGTAACATTGTTATTATTCAACGATTACAATATTTCAAACATTTAACAAAACTAACTTATATTATATACAAAGGTAGTTGGAATGTGCAGTTTTAGTTTTATTTTAGATCAAATATCATCCAAATATCAAATATGTTACGTTTAAATCGAACACTTTTATACGTCAAACACGAAATGAATCAAATTGCCTGCTTTGTTGAATGTATACTAAGTAATTAATTATCCTCATAAAATAAAACAGTTAATACACATTTTAAAATAGTATAATACATTGTTAATTTAAGGTCCCTTTTTAATGTATGGGAAATATCATACATTCATATTAATCCACATTATTATGAAATCTTAAATTGTTTGACAAATCCTAAATAATTTTGAAATTATTTTTCTAACTTTTTTCAGAATATCTCAAGGCACATCAAAATTCTTAATAAGTCTCTCTCTACCTTTTAACACGCACCAAAGTGAACATTTTATTTTGTACAGTTCTTTATTCTCTTTAAATATTTTATGAATTTTGAAGTTATGATTCTGATATTTCTTATCGTGTAATGACGGCAGCGACGGCGACGGCATGAAGCTTGCAAGTTAATATAATTTATTTATACACGCCTTAAGGTGTATAAAATCCTTGATAATAAGATTATACGACATTAATACTAAAAGAATGATTTAACAAAATGTCCCTGCAGTGTTCGCAAGAAAGAGGTACTAAGCCGGAGGTTTGCTATATTATCTATGTAAAATTTCCTCTGATGAACAGCTTTTTCCTTACAAATTTTAAAAAATGTACCTAAGTACATATTTTTTGTACATTTCCACCGCTATGCCAATATTTCCTTAAGCGGCTATTTAATTTTTATTTTCCAAAAAATATTTATATTTATAATCTATACTAATATTATAAAGAGGAAAGATTTGACTGCTTGTTTGTTTATATTGAACAGGCTCCGAAACTACTGGACCGATTTGAAAAATCCTTCGGTGTTAGATATTCCATTTATCGGGGAAGGCTCTATTCTATACCATCACGCTACAACTAATAGGATCGGAGTAGCAATGAAAAATGTTGCCAAAACGGAGGAAAAAGTTATAAAGACCACGCGGGCGAAGCCGCTGACGGGAAGCTAGTAAATAATAAAAATAAAATTGTAAAACCATCAACAGAAATGTACCTATTTAGATATTGCGGCGGCTTAGTACCACTTTTCCCACTATAGTGTAAATAGTATAATAAGTAAGATAAAAAGGCAATCAAATACTAGCGCCCTTAACACTAAAGGATTGGTCAATGGTCAAATCACAATCAATTCCACAAGCAGGCAATAGCATCCGTATTCCTTACACATGAGAGTGAAGGCCAGTGGTAGACACCACGATCCCATCTATAGTAACCGCAGAGGCTTTACATTTGTGCTTATGTTTCTTCGCACATGTCCATCGTATCCTGTTACCAACGAGGGATCGAGAATGCCTGAAGAACTTGTGACCGCCAATGAAAATGTTCGTGGTCTCCCTCGCACAGAATCGAGCTCGCAGAAGCGATGCCACGAAATCTGTTAACAAAAAATTATTATATTAGGTTACAAGAAACATTTCCATATCAATATTTTTCTCATCACAGAATAAATAATACCTAGTACCTACTACTTTAGAGTATAAATGAAAATTGAATTGATCAAAAAGATAAACGTGTCAGCATTGACATTTGCGTAAAAAAAATATTGAAAGTTAAAAAGAGGTACTTACTACGAACAGTGTGTTATGAAACATTGTTCAAGGGTTTCTAGATTATTGGAAAAGGTAAAAAAACAAATGAAAAAAAAATGAAACGAACAAACTGTATTCAATGAACAAGTGTGCGACCCATTTATTAGCAAAATAATCATTCAAAAATGTTTGTTTGTTTGTCAAACCGAGTTTGTTATTTTCGATACATTTTTACTTCGACACGGTTTTTAATTTATGAGTATCATCATAATAATCAATTTATTTAAAGTCTCCTATTAGTTTATTTTATTCCATTACAAAAGATCCCAAAAGAATTTAAACAGAAGAAATATTCAAAATTAGAAGTCCCCACTGACAGGTGTCAGTCTGACACGTGTCAGTGGAGAACCTGAGCTTTTGTTTGGTAATTGATAAATAAATAAATCTCTAATCCAGAAGATACACAAGGTATTGTAAGAACATTCTTCTGAAACTATCACGTCTGTATATAATCTCCAGCGTCAGTGACATGGTACATCGGTGGTGAATGGTTGTGACCTTCGTTAAGCGAGGTTAAGTACCCTTCAGCGTTCGTTCTAGCTTTTGCCTGACACTTTAACCTCCTTTTCGTGCAATACCAGAAAGTAGGACTATATTCTGAGAATGTAAACCCATTCACCATGAGCATATTCTTCTTTTTGTATCGGCTTGGTATCAGTACAACTGTGAAAATGAAAAATAAAACAATAAGCACGCCTGCTGATTAGCTATTCTTACCACCTCATGGATTTATACCAATACCTATTGCAGTTAAGGATTAAGTATGAACTTAATGACTTCAATCTCTCCAATTTCTTTTGGACTTTTTAGTATATAATCTTTTGTCAATTTAGTATATCAGGTGTATTTGGGTTGGCATTCAAAGAAAGATTTATTTTTGCCCAGTTTGTTATTCAGGCAAAGAACAAAATTTTATTTGCAACAGCAACTAGTTTGTAACTTGTCAAGTTATTTTAATTGTCTAATAAAAATAAAACATTTGGACATTGACATATTTTCAAATAAAACACATCGTATTTTGGCAAACTAGTTTAAATTTCCTTTCATAAAGCTATTTTTGGAATCATCTTTCATCGTCTTAAGGCACATAAGTCCAATCAGTCTTAATTCGTAACAATATTTAAAAAACGTAACATGGTTGCTCCATACAACCTTTAACAAATAAAACTGCTACTTCTACACAAATAAAAAATCAATGTTTTAACATCTTGCGTAACTTATAAAATAACTTTCCTCCTTTGAAATAACTTGGAAATTAAACTTCGGTACTTCAACCTCACTTAAAAATTAATATAATGCGTGGTCATACTTATAAAAAATCATTATATGGACACAGATTTCATAAGTAGACGATTTCTTAAATTTGACTACGCTATTTTTTTAACAGACTATTACATATGTAATAGTCTTCTCAGTCTTCTCTTTATAATATTATTCTTCGTATATAACATAGAATCTATGAGAATCAATCTCTTAACCCCAAACGTGATATGTAACATAGGAACATAAAAAAGGAATAATCAGTCCGTGGTCAATTAAAGGCACCTTTGCAACATTAATAGAAAAAAAAACAAAATAACTTATAGTTAATTAGTCATGTGCATGTACACCACGAGATTCGAGAACTATTTTGCCGATAGTAGTCACGGTCGCGCGGCATCCTGTCTTCTTCTTGCTACATCTCCAGGCGACCTGAGAGTTTTTATTCGTTCGATCCTTGGAATACTTGTGTTCATGATATATTAACATGTCATTACCACGAGAGTTCTTAATAAACGTCGCATCTTCTGTGAATAACGAAACATATTTTTAAAGCAATGAGTTGTTACTTAATATAGTATAGTAGATATTATTTCATTAGTTCGGTAAAGCGAGATTGCCACGAGAATTTTCCAAGAGCATTGCATCTAAAAATTTATTGTATCGTATATATGTCTCAATCTTGTGTTCGAACATGTTCAAATTTTCCCTCAAAAGAACTATTTAAAAACTAGATATCACATTAGAACATGCTTTTCTTTTGTGTCAATTCTTAATTTCGTGATTAAATAAATATTGATAAAACCACTAGGCTAATTAGGCAGTTAAATATTATATTTATTTTTACAAGTAGTTCGATTAGCGATTAAACCAAAAAGTTAAATTATTACCAAAATACTTTAATTTAAATATTTTATTACTTAATTTCATTACACACACTTCGTAAGACATGTTTATAATATGAGTATTTTACAGTTCTTGTATAAAATTAAGAAATGACTACTTTTAACCTGTAGGATACATATAGTATATATTTAAATTAATTTATGAGCACTTTTACTGTCAACATAATTGTATATAATTTAATTATTGCTGAATTTATATAATTATTGTTAGTAAACTAGGTGACCCAGTTAATAATATTATTAAATTCAACATAAAGTACTTATTTACAATTAATTATACGTATCTCATTGTACAAATTTGATTACATTTTTAATTTATTAGTATCACTGATTTACTTATTTATCCGGTTCACGATTACATATCAGTTTGTTAGATAATATTTACAGTATTAATTGGTTTAAGTACATGATTAATTATAAGCATGTAACATATTATTATAACAATATATTTAGAGGCCTATATAAACCTTAACGTGACCCGTACCCACTCTTTAAGTATTTCTAAATAAGTATGTATGTACCATTCAGGGAACCACGCTCAGCCGTACTAAAATATAAAGGGCAACTTAGAAGAAGTATTATGTATGGCATACATACGACGGCTAAGTACATAAACAGGTCTTGCTTCAAATTTTAGCCTGTTAAACCTTGTTTTAGGGACAATGAACACTACCATGAAATGGAAAGGGCGATAGAGTATGTAAAGTTAGAAGAGCAAAGAGCGGCCATTCCGTACTTATTAGTTATTTATTATACACCGTACTTCAAAATTTTGAAAGCCCCCGACACAAAATGTAATTTGTGATTCTGTGGTGGCGGTCATCTTGTTTTGCAATTTATCATAGTGAGTATTCAAGTTATTTAAGTTATTAGAGTTAGTTAGTAGTAAGATATTAAAGTTAGTCAAGCCCTTTCATTTGGTACCCATATTGACGGAGTTGTGAAAAAATACGTAATCCGCTATTTTGTGGCAGCGGCCACCTTGGACCGTTTTTAATCAAACATAGCTAAGAACACTCCCGAGTAATTCACCTTTCAAACAAAACTTTTATACAAAATCAGTTGATCCGTTCGGGAGCTACGATGCCACAGACAGACACACACACACCCCAAAATTATAACACCGGCCGTTTTTGCGTCGGTGGTTAGAAAACCCCAATCATGATATCTAATCATGATTGTGTTTTGTATGCTGTATAACGTCGCCCAGATATGTCATGACCACGGCTTTGCAGCCACTGTTCCTCTTGACGCACCGCCACCACTCACGCCCAAAACGCTCTCGACTCCTGTTGTACCGGTGTTCGTGAAACAGCAGGCACTTATTACCATAGCGATTCGCCACAAAATGCATTACTAGAAAATAAAATGTCATATATTATATGTTGTATAATAAAGGTTGTGTGTGCGTAACACAGGCTGCTGTTTACAAAGTAGGCACTGCCTGCTTATTAGTACGCAGATTTAAAAATGAAAAGCAAGTAAAATTCTCCATTGTATATTTTTTTAATAATATATTAGGATAGGACTGCATATTTGAATAAACACAATTCAATAAAAAAAAGGATAAAAGTTTATTATGAAGACAGTACTTAACTGACACGAGGAAGTAAACAAAAGAAAATAAATAACACTACCATGAGATCACTAACCTAATTTTAAAATATATTATTATGACTAAATAGTTTTAGTACAGAACAGAACAGTATTAGCACTAATGCTACGCTGATAACCACACAATTCTTTGGTTCCCTAAAAATATAGGAGCGATAATTATCATTACAATATAATTAGTAATAGATACCAAAACGGTAGATCGTGAATCGATCGAATCCTGCGTGAGGTCTTTCTCTATCAAAGAGGATTATTTTAATTAGCGTGTATGGTCCCTGTCGTTAGCAAAGGCCTCCCCCCATTTCTTCCATATATCTTTGTTGAAATGCATGCTTAGAAAATATGTAAAATGTAAAACCTTCACGAAATGTCTTCTCCTTTTAACGCGTGGCCATTTGTTAGGCCAACAATGCCAACAATAATTTAAGAAAGATAAGATAAAGAATTCAAGATATCCGTCAACACGGATTTGAGCTAGGATCTGTGTTTTATCAGTGATCTTCAATATGAGATACTTATCAAGTTGACAATGCATTGCATGCATGCACATTACAGCATATCAATGCTGCATTCTACAACTCTCTCAGGCTTAAATCTGAGCCCTCTACAGACTTAACACTAATCTACCTAATGGTTATGAAAATTCTTGAATTCCAAAATTTCGTTTTTTACAGTGATGACGGAAGCCTTACATCCCTGGGCTCTCATCGAACACCTCCAAAAGGTTCTAAGGTTGTTCTCCCTATATCTTTTGTATCTGACATCACCTAACACCAGTACTTGTTTCTGCCCAGATTTTAAGAAGAAATGGTGTTTCTCTGGAACAGAATTACAGAAACAGTTATCTTTACGCAGTTTTTCAATCCATGCGAAAATAGGCTGGGGGATCTAAGCATACTGTCACCGCTGGTCAGGATGGTGTGTTAGGTAATGTTTTATACGTCAACCCCATGATGGTATACAAAAACAAAAATGTTTTCCATATTTCGCGGAGACATTTTGACCGACTATCGATCGTGACAGCAGACTTGGAACTATTGCGTTTGGAGTCACTTACCTATTTCTCCTTTTCTCTTTCCTCTTCCTGTATTTTCTGTTGTAGACCTATCTGTGTATCTGTTGTAGACCTAGTAGTATCTTCAGATACCATTCTCGAGACTTCTGCAGCTACATAATTATTTATCATGAAAGGCAGCTGGTAAAGACTGGATGAAAAGAGCTGAAGATTAGGCTCTGTGGCGTTCACTAAAAGAGGCCTTCGTCCAGCAGAGGACGTGTACGGTCTGATGATGATGATAATGATAGGGTCTCATTGGTATAGCCCAAAAGAACGTTTACCTATTCTTTCAAAATAATCCGCTTTATATGTCTGTTACATTTTGATATTATACGAGTAGGATGATTAGTCAGTTTCTTTATAATCCATCAAAATGATATGCGCGATACTATTTAAATTAAAAAATATTTATTACCTAGTGGATTTCGTGAAAGTAAATAAAACATTATTATTATTGACATTTATTAAGAGTGAAAATTACAAAAAGAAGCTATTAATAATAATGACATTACATCGTATTATTTTTTTAACCTTTGGTACACAGATTCCATACATTATCTACCTATAGTTTCTTTATTAAATACAAGGACATGTGTTTCTATATATCGAAACACCATTGATTTAATATCTTTGGTGAAATTATACTTAACAGATACAGACGTAGGCGGTTAAAAACATAAGTACTTAATTATATTGAGATCATATATTTTTAGGTGTATTAAATGCATTGCGATGCATAAAAAGGTCTCCACGAGTTAACGAAATACAGGTTGATATGAATGATTTTACAGTACCTCAAACGTTCATCCATTCTTTTTACCCAGCATAGTCTTGTTAGTCTGCGCGGAACTGGCCGCGCCTTAGGTATGTGAGCGGCGGGACAGAGGGGCGGGATCACCTGCGCGCGGTGGTATGAGGGAGGGGGACGCTTGCTTTTGTTCTCAGTAACCCGCCGCCTCACCCCCGTCCCTACCTAAGGCGCGGCCAATTATTTCCGCGTGGACTATAAGAACCTGCTACCCGATTTATCATTTTACTATTCTGAGGCTACTAACAAAATCTGTCGTTTAATCCCGGTTCTTCATTAGTAACTCTTGATTGTGATTTTGTTCACAAAATCGCAAAACATTAACTTGTAAAAGTGTCTGAAAAGATCTATTTGCAGAATAAATATCATTTCATTTCATTTCATGTAAAAAGGTACGATGGGGCTGACATATTATTTTAATAGAAGCCCCTAAATTAAAATAGAATATAATCCTAACATTTAACTATGCTAGCGATTATTGTATTTACAAAAAAAAAATATATAATCGCAGTGCACTACAAATACATAGTCATGGAATACACGAAGTATAATCACAATTAAAAAGGATAAAATTCTATCAAATTTCTGATAAAATTAATATTCACATTATAATAAATCATAAAATAATAACCAAGCTTAAAATCAGATATTTGAATTTAGTAGATAGCACTACTAAGAGGTATACCCTAATTATAAATATCGAGATAATTTAAGTTAACTTACAGCTATGACTAGAGTAGACTAGAAAATACTTATAGGTTTCATAGAACAAAAAAATTACCCAGTTTATTCGTCCACAACTTTCGGCGAAGACAACAAACAATTCTGTTTCAACATTCATACTCAATGAGCAATAAGTGGTCCCCTGGTTCTTTTTCTTCTTTTCTATCTTTTTCAAATTAATGGTTATCTGTGTCTTTTTCTCTAAGCTAGTACGTCATTAATTGAAAAGGTCACCGAATACGAAATTATAAACATTAATGATTATGAAAATTCTTAAATTCTAAGATCTCATTTTTGACGGTGACTACAGACGCTTTGCATCCTCTCATTCCACAACTCCAAAAGGTTTTATTTTGCCTGTGTCTCTGTTTTTTATATTTGACATCCCCGAACACCAATACTTCCTGCTGTCCAGATTTTAAGAAAAAATGGTGCCTTTCTGAAACAAATATAATGGAGCTACAGTTTTGTTTCACTGATCGCTGAGATGTAATAGTTAGAAGTACAGTACGCTATAATAAAAAAAACCCAACTTACTCAAGTGTCGATAAATTACGTATACATTCGGTTTAGATTAATGAATAAATCAACTATCAACTAAATTTAGATTTAGATAGATACTTACATATTTTTGTATACAAGCATTTAAATAAAAGTAAACTAATAACTGTTTAATTCTAATCATTTATTCTTTTTCAATAATGAGGTAAACTAAGTCCTTAGTTAACTTATAGTCACGATATTGTAAAATGGGTAATACTTTATCTTTTGTCATCTATTACCCTGTATAGAAATAATATTGTTTTTTTTTTTAAATAACGTTGTAGTTATCTAACGCCTTTATATATAAAAGAATGTACTTGATAGAGTATAGCAATATCCCACACAAAATCTCTGTCATGTACTAGTGCCGCATTTCAATATTATAACTAATAAAATTAAAATTTCTTACAACTTTATACTTAAACTATTTAATAATACGAAGGCGTCTTATCCATTAGATATCATCACCATTATGACGAGAAGTTCAATTTTAATTCTTTTTGACGAGTTAGCCCAATCTCTATACATATAATATCACTGGCGTTAATAATGGTGAAAGAAAGCAATATGATAAAAAGAAAATTATAAGATTCTTGAAGTGTGAGAAATGTGCTAACCCGCACTAAGCTAGCGTGGTGGACTAATATCGATCATAATTTAAATGAAAAAAATTCGCGAGCTAACACTATCAGTAAACTGGTAGACTGGGTCTGCCTGCGAGCAATACAATTGTGATGATATGTCAAAAGTGTCAATTAAGAATGGTTGTGATTTTCATATCTTTTGGAGATATTTTGAGAGATGGTCGTGACAGCGGCCTTGCAGCCGAGGGTCTTGCGTTTCGAGCATCGCCACTCCACTGTTTCACCTCTTGCTCTCTTTTTATGATATCTATAGTTATTTACCATGAGGAAACAACCTCGACTCGTCTGCACCACGAACCCTAAAAACATATGAACAATATATTAATATTTTAAGATATTTCTGTATAGCCTTTACCATTGAACCATACAACGAATACCAATGAAACATTCCCAACCATTATAATGGATAATTTGAGTAAAAGGAAAGGTAACTAATTCATTATTCATCACATTTAATAGTAGATAAGTGTTACATCATCAACTTGTTTAGTATCGAAATAGACTTAAAGTATTCGGTATATAAATTCGATACATTTTCTTTGGTTTACACATTTAATCCTACGAACTAAATGTCAATATAAAACTAAACGAAATTTTACTAAGCTGATTTATAAAAGTATAGGGTACAAAATGGACATTAATAAAATTAAGACAGTTCCAGCCTCAGGGCAACACACTGTGTAGTGAGGACATCACAAACAAAGGACATCCAAATTCGACTAGAATTACCCAAGCAATGACACTTGCTATAAAATAACATAAATCCTTTAATCTGGCATATAATTGAGATCATATTTTATAAATATACATCTACATAAGATACATTATATTAAATACATTTAAGTGAATATATTTGGTTCAACATTACATATTTCACTCACTCACTCACCACTAGAAATCCCTGATTTCGTGCGTAATATAAAATAAATACGAAATATATGAGATTATATTGTGATTTTCAATATCACAATGCACTACTTTATTAATCTTAATATGAGTAAATATACCAGGTATAGTTTTAAAAATCAACTCACAACTATGACTACCACACGCTAAAACGTACTCAGAGTACTTGTACAAGTTATTCATAGAACAAATCATTGACCTGTAAGCTTGTATTCATTTTTTTAAACGAATAAGTACTGTAGGTGCCTTACCAATAAGTCTGCATTCCTAGTACTGCAACGTGCTTAATGGTTAAAGAACAAATAATATTAATAGGTACGCAAATTATTTCGTTTACCCGATCATTCTTTTCAATTTCGTAATAATAAAAATATCCTCAAAATTCACACCGTAATAAGTTACCGCTAAAGTACATTGACTAGTTTCGAAAACAGTTTGTTTTTAAATGCAAATACTATCGGAGCGCATAAATCAAGTTCACGATTTGCCCTTACTCTCTATATATACCGTATTTCAAATAGTCTGGATCAGTAGAATGGTTGTGTTCATCTTGGCGGCGAACGATTCTGTCTTTAATAGTCATAACATTAGCCTTGCAGCCGAGAGTGATTCTCTTAGAACATCGCCATTCGATCTTCCAGCCGCGTTCCCTCTCGTTAAAGAACTTGTGGCCATTGATCACTAGCATTTGTCGCCCAGATCTGCTTTTTAGAATTAATCCTTCTAATACTTCTTCCTCTTGATCTTCATCATCGACGTCATCTTCGGCTTCTTGTTCTTTTTCCTTACCTGTGACTTTCTCGTTAGGTTCATTTCCTTTTTCTTTTAAAGATTCTTTTCCCTTTTCTTTTGAAACTCCCTGTTCTTTTCCATCTGCAGTGTATTTTCCTTCATTTGATGCAGCTATTTTTCCTTTCGGGTTAACAGCATATTTTCCTTTTTCTCGTACATGTTCAATTGCGTTTTCTTTTATCAGTTCTGTATCAGTTTCTTTTCCTTTTTCTTGTGAAGATTCCTTTGCCTTTTCTTTTGCAATTTCCCGTTCTTTTTCATTTGCAGTGTATTTTCCTTTATCTTTCTCGTTAGCACCATATATTACTTTTGCTCGTGCATGTCCCTTTTCTTTTCCTAATTCGTTTTCTTTTACCTTTTCTTGTACATTTCCTGTTCGATCTTTTTCAGATTCTTTTCTTTTGTCTTGTACATCTTTTTCAATTTCTATGTGTTTTCCCTTTTCTTGTACATTTTCCTTTTCTGTAACAAAAAAATCAGTTAGAGATGCTCCGAGGACACTGACTAGAATTAAATACTACAAACAAACTACACAGATCAAAATCAGCATGCAATAGCATGTAAACTTGGGCAATAGCTGAAGATAATTTTACTATGAAATCTGTAACATATTAAACGGAAATTTAAGCAAATGTACAAGCTATAACCTACGTAATAACTTTGATGGTAAATGTTATCTTTATTCCAACTATTACCTGAAATCAAATTTTTAACTTTTATTCATTCCCAGCAAGTTTGATATCTTAGCTTGTTTTTGAAGAACATGTCTATATCACTCAAGAATCTCCATCATTGGAGCTTCAGGATATTAGTAACTAGCTATGAATAATAGTAACAAAAATGGAATGAAAATGGATGAGTAATTTAATATTCATTGTTATAATTTCAAATTCACAATCATGTTTCAAAATATTTTAAAAATGAGCATAATTTTGTTGATTTATATTCTAACCGTACTCGTAATTTTAAAATCAACTGCCGACTATTATCAAGGTAAGGTATTAGTTATAGTTATGTACCTAGTTATAAGTGAGCTGTAAGTCTTTATTTCTTCTAGCAACATTATAAATTGGCCTTATATGAATAATACCTTACCCTATAAGAATTAACGTAAAGAACATTTTCAGAAAAAATAAATAACTTGTGTTTGACAATAATAATTTACAAATAGTAAACGGATATTATATAATAAAACATAGTTACAAGATATTAAAAAACACACATGTGGCGCATTACAAACTATACAACAAGTACCTATAACAAAATACCAGACTTATCAACATGGATATTTACTTTACTTATTTATGAATTAATATTTACAATATGATACAGTACTTACTGTACTATTTATTTTACTATTACTCAAATTTTTATACTCAATACCCGTTAAAACCTTTTAATAATCACTCAACGACAGGCTATTAATCTCTTGTCAAGAACAGTTTGACAAACAATAATTAATGTTACATAATATTGTTATACTGAGATCGATAGAATGTAATTACGTAACCTATTAGAGAAAGGAAGTACTCATGTTGTTTTTAATTATACGTATGACAGGTATTTTTCTGTAAAATTCAAAAAAGTTCGGTACAAAAAGAACTGAACTCAGATAGATACCTAGGTAGTTAGGTACACATTTCCTTATAAAAGATAAACCTTTCGATTGAGATCTGTACCAAGTACTGGAACCGTTTAAGTAGGTACCTACAACATTGCCATAATTTTTTTATGCCACGAATATTTTTTAACTTACATTACACGCATTTATTGAATTTGGAATCACGAAATTAGTGCTGTTGAAATTAGTTCAGTTTTTAATTTTTAGATTGTAAATTCTTCAGCACTTTTGGATTTTAATTTTCATCAAAACACTTAATTTTTTCCCGTAGTTATGATAAATATCTTAGCCATAAGCTGAGTGAATTATGTCATTTTCCTAATGATTATGATCTTCACGGTGCCTGAGAATAATGTTATTGATAGTCATGACGAATGCTTGGCAGCCACTACTCTTCTTCACACATCTCCACCTTGTCTTCGGACCCTCATTCTGGTGTACAGTATACCTGTTCAAGCCGACGTATAAGCAACGCTTTCCGTAGGTTGTCGTCCCGAAATACGCTGCAAGTATTATTTTGACATTAAAATAAAAAATACATAGTTAATGTGGTAGAGCAAGGAAAATAAGGTTTATGAAAGGAATGTGTTTTCGAATCCAAATCGAATCGACTTTAGGTTAGCGTGGTTTTTAAATCGATAGAAACCCAATGAAATAGGTACTCTTTCGTCTTCTCTAAATGGCCATACATAAGAGAATATTCTATCCAATAATAAAACATATAAATGAAATAAATAAACCTTTTATTACAATAAGCCCGCGGAATACAGGGTACCTTTTAATTCATTGGCAATATTTAACACACTTGATGAGTATCATCAGTCGATATTTAATAATATATAATTAAAGTACCCATTATTATATAAAATATATAATTCACAATTCATTGTACAGAATGGTACTGATGCTTTGAAGTCAAAAAAAGTTACACACAAACGCATGCTCCTTCCCAATCACTTACGCGTATTATTACTACAGATCAAATATATATCATTATACCTATTATATTTTGAGTACTCAGTGTCGAACGTCGCAACGACATCGCTATCGAACCAATGGCCAAAAGGGCGAAACATGTCGAGTACGATTCAAGTTTTGAATATGTATGTCATATTCTTAAAAAAAACATAACTCTTCTCTTCTTCCTAGCCTTTTCCCAACCATGTTGGAGTCGGCTTCCAGTCTAACCAGGATGCGGCTGAATATCAGTATTTTACACGAAGCGACCGCCATCAGACCTCCGCAAACCATGGACAATACCGATATTCGATGGAAAGACTAGTTGACATGCTTTTTAAGTTTCTGACTACCACTAACGATCACCTATGACATATATGGCTTTACATAAAATAACGTAACGTTCTTGAAAAATAAAAGAGATGAAATTACATATATTTACATACTTACCATAAATAACAACAGTGTTCATTAAAAACATATTTTTAATGAATTATTTGTGATTGTGATTATCTTTTACATGTAAAATTTTATTATCCACGGTGACAATCTTTGCTGGGCAGTTGTATATCTTCTTGCAGCACCTCCAGATCACCCGCCTACCTTTGTTGTCATTCCGTTTGTTGTAGCGATGCCCACCAACTATAATAACTGGCTTGCCTTGAGTACTAGTTTCAAATACAGCACCTGTTAATAAACATAATGTCTTTTCTCAATTAGATAATTTCAATTAGTAAAACAAACGTACACTCGCGATTCAGATGGACTTATAAAACACTATGAGTTCTATCTTTCTATCAACCTTCCTAATGTAAATGAAAATATTACTTGTGTCTTTTTTAAATTCTTTTATTTAATCAAACAATAACTACCATAAATGCATAATATTATCAACGTTTAAGTACATACATACTACATATCTAGCTAAAAACATCCAGTATAAGCTGACCTTGCATTGTAAGTAACAACTCTTCCTAAATTAACACAGCGTTATAACTTGAAATGAGTAACAACACAATATTCACTTTTCATTGAATAATGTTTTAACTATTAACAACAAAGTAACATTAATATGATATACCTATTGTTTTAATAATTTTACTAAACAATTAATGAAGTATATTGTCGTAATCATGATTGTGTTCTCCTCTCACTTTCAAAAGAACCTCGTCTTCGGTAATTATGGTCATTTTACACCCAACTCGTTTTCGTCTACAAGTCCAATACGTTTTATTCATGCAAACCTTATTCCTGATAAACATTTCTCCTTTGTGGAGCACTAAAATACCGCCTCGTTGGTTTTGCACGAAATCGATGACTACGTCTTAAAAAAAAACCAGCCGTTTAAAAATAAATACATTCATATATGTACAAAACTTATTACTGATTGTTTGTTTTGACAATACTGATTAAATAACATTACATACCAGAGGTGAGTAAAGGCAGAGGTGGTCTAATGTACAGCTATAGTTCGCTGGTAGATTATGTTTAGGATAACAACAGATTTAGGGCTTGTTTCACCACCTTCTCATGTGTTCCCGTTAAATTACTTGGCAGATAATTCAATACAATTTTTATTAAATTTTAGATAAATCCGGCGGTTAACGGCTATCCAGAGATGGTGCAACAGACCCTTAAACTGATAAATACAAAATATCTTGAACTACTAATATTCTTATCAGTGGGTTTCGGGAATCAGTCAATTGTAGGTACAGTTCTCGCCAAACTTATTGTCCGGCTTGAAGTTGGCATGAGCTAACTTCAACCCATATATTTCATAAGTTCACAATATTATTGAGAATTACCCAAATTCTCAATATTGTGAACTTTGAAATACTCGTTGTAATGTTGCTAACTTATAATTCTCATTTACATAATTTCACTCATTTGTTTTTATAATGCGATCAAAGATATTATGTATATAAATTCCAAAAAAAAACATTTAACATACACGAATACACCATGGTTTATAATAAAATAATGTTTTTTATATTCAAACAATAAAATTGTACTTAAACAATTGATAATTATTGAAATAAAAATTAACGAAATGATCTGTAAGCATATACCTAATCTTAAAATAATTTTATTAAAAAATATATTCTTGGATTAAAAAATAAGGTAGTTACTTACATAGGTAGGTTTCACGCAGGTTTTTCAAATTCAAATAAATTGCGAGATTTTTTTAAATTAAATATAAATATAGGTATAATTAAGGAATACTACAAAACTGGCGGAGATATGGGCCTAATAGTTTTGTGGACGTTATTTATTTGTTAAATGATAATGAAAAAGTAATACCCATACTGCATATTTAAAATTATATATTTATTTTTTATAAACATTTTTAAATATTTTCTGTAGGTATCTTCTGGTGTTTTCCTTCCATTTTTCCCTCTGGATTCGTTTCTCCCTGGGAGTCATATCGGCCACACTTTTAATTTTCTTTTGTTCTTTGCGTTTTAAATACCTTATTCTTTCTTTTTCTTTCTGCAGGGCGTATTTTTCTGGATCGTTCTTAATTCCCTCATATTTCTTTCTTGTTCGGAATCTTGCTTGAGCCAGTTTGGTTTCACGAGACTTTTTAGATTTTGTTTTGTGCTTTTTTGTACCTTTTAATGAAAATATAACTTTGATTCACTTAAATAAATAAAACTAGGTATTAACTATAGGTACACAAACCCACACGTTCCTATGTGACTATAATAACGTGTAGTTGTGTAGGTATTTTCTGGCGAACATGTGATGTGCATTTAGAGAAACGCCTATAGAATATATATATTTTTTTTTTTAAATCATGATCTATTTACATTCTGTTAATACTATTAACTTAACGTAACTATACTTATTCTCTATTAAAAGATACTTTACACTGAACGCGCATAATAAAAACAAAGATACCTACATGGCCTTTAAGACCACTTAGCCTTTCACGGAGTACATGTTCTTTTATGTAAGCTTAATTTTCGCCCCCGGCTTTATTTACTTATATGGTGAGTACCCTGTTTACTTCTCTGGGCTATAGATTACATCCATGCCACGTGAATTTGTTATCGGAATTCATAGAGCAGTTTTAGTAATTACCGTGTTTCAGAAGCAGGCAAATTTATAAACAAACCTGCTGTTGCTTTTATTCATTTATACAAATAAAGTTCTTTTATTAACATCGGCTGGAGAAAAAAAAAAAACTACTTACGTACTAAAAATCGTCACGTAAGGCAAAAGCGTTACGCTCTTCTATTTAATTATATACAAATTTGTCACTGGCATCATTATTTTATTTACAATTTAATTTCGTTTTTTTTTAAGATACTAAATTATACTAAATAACTACACTTATTTTTACAAACACAGCGGATAACCCAATTAAGGCGATGTCTTCGCCAATGGTCACCAAGTTCTACAGATTAATGCCCGGTATGCTCCCCCTTAATTTTGACAATGTGTGTCCCATAAGTATGTACAGTGACTCTGCATCCTTGCATCTTCTTCCAACACACCCAGTAAGCGTTAACTCCCCGAATTTTGTTTCTGGCGAACACTTCATTGCCCAGTATAAGCTTCTTACTTCCCCGGAAGGTTGTTATTATATGCGCTTTTGAAAACAAAAAAAAATTGTTAGTACAATAATTATTAGAAGTACCTATGTACATCAATTATATTAATAATATACATATTTTTGGAACATTTTACATGTAGTCCAAAACTAATAGCTTGTACTATGGCTATTAGAGAAATGGATATAATACTTATGAATCTAAGTTTCTTAAGAATTAATAAAATTATGATTAAAATAGCCAGAGATATATAAAGTCATTTAACATTTAAAATTAATATTAATTATATCTTTAATCTGGATGATTAGAATGTTCTCCTTTAATTTTGATAACGTTGGCACCGTTGGTGAGAACAGTCATTTTACACCCATGGGCTCTCTTGCGACACACCCAGTAAGCACTTTCTCCCCACGTTTTATTTCTAATGAAGACAGCATCGTCCAATAGCAGTCTCATGGCTCCTCTGGGAGTGGGTATTATTAAGGCATCTGAAAATAAAATAAAATGTTTATCAATCGTACTATTCCTCATCACGCCTGTATTCCTGATTCGGCAAATATCTGATTGCCTATCTCTATCTGTAACGAAGAGCACACCTATTATAAACCAGAAATATTTCCTAATTGAAAACCTGATAGCCCTTTGCTCGACCTAATACACATAGCAAAGGCGGTTTTGACTACCAATGAGGCAGTTAGGTAGGTGTTAATTACGTAACATACACACAAATAATATTATGTCCCGCAATGTGCAATAACACTGTGGTAGATCCTACATTTTGTCCTAATATTTCCTTCCTCAGAGCATCACAAATCCTACAGATAAAAATTTCTTCAGAGATGTAGGATAAAAGTGTACCCGTAACATTTTGAGTCCCAAGATGTCCTAAGACTCGGATCTAAAAGGAAAGGAACAACCAAAGAAGACGTCGGCAAGGCCGTCAGTAAATGCGGCGCGTGCGCTGCTAAGATTATATGCGATCACCTTTAATTGAAACCTGTTTGATAATCACTGATATAAATAGTCCACATTTAGGTCAGAAAAATAATTGTAGTTTTAAATTTAGACACTTCACAAGTACCGGTTAAGGTTTTTGGTAAGTTCGGGTACGGTAAATAAAAGAATAATTTAAAAAAGCATCCATAATATTACATACTTAGTAATAATTACCTAAATTCAAAAATGTTCCATAGAAATGTTATTTGTTACATATTTTTATAAACATACACTTAAGGATTACTGAAACATATTTTGCTAGAAAGAAACAGTCATTTTGTACTTTAAGTTCCTGTTTAACATAAAAATTATTTACGAGGAAAATTTTATTTTTTATTGTTTCAAGATATTGCATATAGCAATATCGTCATAAGAAAACGACAATATCTGTGCACAAAAATGATCCATAGTTTAAACCTTTTTCATCTTAAGAACCTACTTATCTGTAAGTAGGTTTGATTATCTTCCATTTGATGAAAAAATAAGAAAAATGAAAAAATAATTATGATGATTAATGATTATGTTTGTTCTTAATTTCAATGACGTCATTGGCCATGGTGATAAGAAATGCTGGACACCGCAGGTTCCTTCTTTTGTCACATCTCCAGCTGACACGCAAGCCGACGCGGTCTGTGCGCTGGTTGTATCTATAACCACCGAACTCCAACACTGGCCTGCCAGCTTTGGACGTCGAAAACGTAGGTAACTCCTCTAAAACAATATTAAGTACACATTAATATCTATTTCGGAATTGTTTTTCAGAATTCTGCATTGCAAAATTAATGCATTTTTAATTATTACCCAAAACCCGTATACGCAAATAAAACAAAATAATTTTCTTGATGTTATTATTGATAGGAAGTAAGATCTCCCAAAATATATTAAATTCTATGATAAAATAATTTTATTACAATATTCGAATATTCGTTATTTACTAAAATTTGTGTCAAGAATGTACCTATTAAATAACAGGTTCTTGATTAAATGAATACAGACCTTTAACAACAAGTATAAAATTAACAATAATTAAATCAAATTAACATAACAAGCATTAAAAAGTAATTTATCTTAAAACGTTAATTTGTTATTTTTACCTAATTTTGAAATAATTGGAATGTAGAGCTTTTTATCTGAAATAATAATACTAACCTACTTAAATAAAATACAAGACAACCGTGTCAGGCTTGTGTTCTTTCTAGGACGATTTTGACTTCTTCCTAGAAGAAACATTAAGAAACGGCCAAGGGGATTTAAGACTGCGTTGTAGATCAGAAAATTATTTATTGATCCAGGCACCGATAGGCTATGCACCTAAACCCGACCACTGATGAGATAAAACGGCGAGTGATTTTTAGGTGACGAGGCATAATACTACTATCTATATTTTAAAGTTGAAAACTCATAAATAATGGTGGTAACCCCAAAAACAAACAAGAGCTATGACCGAGTCGACAGATGTCTTTAAAATTTTAACAAAGATAATTTCAAATTATTAGGTCCCTTGACGTTTTGTCCAGTCGGTATGCGCCGCGGGCCGAAGAGTTCAATTTCCACTATCAATGATTATGTTTGTTCTTAAGCATAACGATCTGGTCGTCTATCGTAACGGCAGTAGCTCTGCAGGTGCTCTTCTTCACACACACCCAGTTTCCTCGGGGCCCCTTACTGTCAGCCCTCCTGTAGTAGCGGTAAGAACCCAATTCCATTAGGGGATACCCAAGACGAGTAGTCGAGAAGGATGGTTCTAGGTAACCTAAAAAAAAAAACAACACGTATAATACATTACCTCTTACTTCCCTCATTCGAAAACGCTCATAGAAGTGTGTTCTTTTATTTAATAACCAAATGACAAAGACTTAAGAATTATTAGATTTACTAAGCATTTTGATATAAGTTCCTAAATTTTTTACTTAGGTTAAAAATAGTTTACAAAAGTTTAGTCAGCTCTTACTACCTATACCGACTACAGAACAAACTTTACAACCTCAAAATTCATAGCAAAATTGTTGCAGTAACCACCTATATATATTTTTTTAAATAATATGGAGTTTCTTGTCGGCTCTTCTCCATAAGACCCACTTTTCAAAAGTGCATATATTTATACGGTCTAATTTGAAATAAAATGTGTGCAATAATTTCCCTAGCTCTAAGTGCATTAATTTGCCTAACTGTAATAAAAGACGACACAAATTTGAGATAACCATATATTTGGATGTAACATTAAAATGTATTTATTTTTAAACTTTAAACACATAATAACATCAATTATAAAAACAAAAGAAACTTATATTCGTAACTTTGCACGACAGCAAGCCGTAGAAATAGAGGCTCTAACAAAAGTAATTTATAAAAAAAATAAGAAAGTACCTAGTTATATTTTAATAAGCTTTTGAGTTGTAGAAAAGTATTTATTCAGCTTTACAGTAGAAAATATTATTATATTATACGAGTTTATGTAGAGCAACAAACGTTTTATAAAATTCTATTGTCATAAAAATTGTTTTATTGTTGTTAATGAAATTATTTCTCATAATTTTATCCTTTCGCTGTCCTTATGCACACTAAGGAATCGAATTCTCGTATCATATATTAATATTTTTATTAATTATGTAGATTAATACAATTAAGGCAACAACAAAATAAGAATAATTTAATAAAATACTGGAGTTGTAATTTATTAAACTATTATTTTCAAAAATGTATGAGAAAACTCTTTAGCTATTGGCTCACTATATCCTAATAAAATTATTCATGATTGTGCAATCCAGTAGTTTTGATGATAACGCCCTCACACGTCATCAGTGATGCTGTACATCTCAGCGTTCGCTTCTTGACGCAAGACCAGCGGATCTTGCAGCCACTGACTCGCTCCTTGTTAAATCGGAAATGGCCTACTAGGATAACTGGGTTCCCCCTAATAGATCTTCCGAATTGCGGTTCTGAAATCATAATACAATTATGGATACCATACTCTGCAGCTATCATAATTAAAAACATCTCTATACCAGGGACACGACCAGGTTGGGTACCTTCTACTACTACTACCGAAAGTAGTATTAACGAATGTTGGCTGAAACATAAAATATACTGTAGGCTCTAGAACAGAGGTGGTCTGTACTTTTTTATTTTCACTATCTATCCATTCTATGCTACCCCTGCAGAAAAGCTAAATTTAATACTACGGTCTGGTGGAGAGGGAGTAATTACACCAGGTTCAGAATCTAGGCTCTAAAATGAAAAACATTATGTCCAAAAATTATATGATGTGCAAGTAAACATTTTGTAGGTACTGTAAACCCACTCACGATATCTCCTAAGAAAATCCTAGTGTAGGGAGGGTGGGGAATCATAAAATCTAAAAAAGTAAGTAATTACTTAGCCGGACAGATGTATGATGCCTTTTACGTTTTCAATAGAAAAAAAACCTAAGTTAAACACATTTTATTCATCAACAACACACAACAATAACAAACGTTATAACAACAATTAATAGTTTATTTAATTCACAAACACGTTAAATAAATAATTGACTTTACTTCACAACAGCAGAGATTCAATGACTAGGTTATTAGTAATATTATATTAAAGCATAATTATACAATTAACTTGTATCACATCACTTACTTAATTTAAACACACGAAACGACAAATATATTTTTTAATTACACGCGCTCTGTAAACATTGAACACTGAGCCTTACAAGTAACAAATTAAATGCGAAGTTATATTTTTTTACATTGATGTGCATAAAAAGACTTTACATTATTGGTCGAAAAATTAAGCAAATTTAAAATTCAATTCCTTGAAAATGAGTCGAGGATTAAATTTGCAAATCTAGGTGCTAGAGACCAAACAACGCCTGATTTGACGAAAGCTTCTTATTTCCATACATTTTGTTTCTGTTTCTATTCGTTCATCGATGTGACTGGTCTACACTCTACAGGCCCTGATCCGTAGATTTCAATAGTTCTTATGTGTATGTTTCTTAACACTGATCTCAATCGGCTGGCCGTCGTAGGTGACGAGGGACGCTGGGCACCTCATGGACTTGCGTCGACTGCAAACCCACCACACCCTGTCCCCAGACGTAGAACTCTTCGTGTATCGATACCCATGGAACCACAGGTACGATGTGCCGTCGCAATCTTCCAACTCCACTTTGTTGGCTGTAAAAAAATACAGTTATTATATTGTTTCAAACTTCCAAAGTCCAATAAATCATGCACTTGTTATGTGGTTATTGTACGGATTCCTTAACTTTGGAACTCGTTAGGGATATCACCACGTCTTTCTTATAATGGAAACATTTATAATTACAAAAATAAAATAATCAATTCACCGACATAATATTTTTATTCTTGCTCATTTCTGAGATGACAATAATATCCATACTTGTGTAGCAGGTCGTTGAAATAAGGTAAGTGATAACTTTCTGTGTGCATTCACACTGTATGCGTATCGACACTGAATAACTGAAATTAGCTTTTTACGCATGGATTTGCGTATGTACAAATATCATCGTGTAGGTACATATTGTTTATGGCATAAATATCGGGGCATTTCTTTAGAGTGTTCAATGTTCAATGTTCGAGAACGAATGAGAAATTGTTAGAGAAAATATGTTGTTGCTCTAATGTGTGTGATCACGTTTCTTCACGAAATACCCGTCTATAGTCAGCCCGGATCCGGTGCAGTTCGCCGACTCTCTATGAGTACAAACCCACCACACTTTCAAGCCAGATTTGTTGTTTTTCCTATAGCGATACCCATCACAGAGCAGGTACATTTTACCATTTCTTTCAGTCACCACTGAAAATATATTAAATACTCAATTGTTTTCTGGCATCTTGTAGTGTAGACGAAAAAATGAATTATATTTTCTTAGGTTAATATGATAACGTTAAAAACATGTAAGTAATAAAATAAGTAGTAACATGTGACATATTATGACAGTACCTATGAAAGAGGCTATATCGAACTAACATTCACTTTAAACTGTATAGATGAATAGTTCGGAGCCGTATGATTCGCGAACTGGATTGCCTGTTAGGTTCGGTCCCGCATAACGGCCGAACCCAGTGATGTAAGTGATAAATAAGGCCGTGAAATAACAGCTGAAATAATAACGTATCTGTAGATTGTTTTCCCCACTGGAGATATAAATTTGATATAACTTCTATGGAGCTTATGTCAAATTTCGGGGATTTCGGATAAAAAATCTCCAGTAGGGAAAACAATAGATACGTTATTAATTTCGGCCGTAAGTCAATATAGATAGCCACATAAGCAAGTATTTTTTTCAAAGTTAAAAGGTAAATGAATTCAAATTAAGATCAGTTGTTGAGCTTTACTAAATAATTGAAATAACTCTAAACTGTTACTATACATTGACTTACATGTAAAATTAATGTGTGTGTGCGCATTTCTTATACAATAGACCATTGTAAGTGACCACAGATCCGGAACAAGTCTTTGAGTGTCTATTAGTGCAGATCCACCAAACTTTGGCACCTGAACTTCCATTTTTTCTGTAACGGTAACCACCGTAATAGAGATATAGTCTACCATTTTCTTCTATACATGTCACCCCTGCAATCATACATATATTTTTGAGATTTGTTATAACTTGAACTTGCACCATATGAATCTGTAATGATTACCGTAATAATAATAATAAAATGTTACGTCTGAATCAAAAATTTCTATCCTAGTATATATAGTTCCGTTTTAAAAATATTTGTCAGTTAGTAAGTAGTAGCAGTATCTTAGTAAGTTAATAATAAAATATGTAAACAACATAAAAATTATAAAAAAAATTGTTACATAAAAAACTAATTAAACTACCTATTTTTACGTTAGTGTCAGTAAAAAATAGTGTCAGTAGAAGTCAGTAAAACTAATTATATTTTAGAATTTATCACTCATATATTTACAGAGAAATTACATTGGTACACAAATAATTGTTGACAAAGAATCTATTAACCTAATTGTAAATTTATCTACAGTAAAAAACATTAGCTGTAGAATTAAAACTAGAATCTTGCAACAGACTAGGAGACTTTGCCTCTGCAAACTTAACTACTTGTAAAATTATCTTTTTGTATTTTTTAGCATTTTCCATGCTAAGATAATACAGTTATTTTTAATGAAGGAAAAAATCGTCTGGCTTGCAGAATTCGAACCTGCGTTTTCTGGTAAAATACACCATGCGCCTGATGTATTGAACCAGATCTTTTCCTCCATTAAAAATAACTACTTATAAAATTGTCACTACTAGGGCTCATTCACACTGAAATGGTCGCCCAGCCGATACAGCGATGAAAAAGCAAAAGAATATGTAGAATTGTATGCTTTATCCACATTAGACAACACATTTATTTCGTTAGAAAGGACTTTGCTGTTTATAGAAGCAACTATTTCCTTCCATTTCAGTATGATTGGGCCCTAAACGTGTACAACATCAAATTGCTTTTGTCCCGTGCCAAATCGTAAATAGTCGAACGGTAAAATGCATTGCTTTAAATACATTATAATTCAAACAGGAGCATTCTAAATTGTTAACAAATCAAAGTAAATTTATTTATTAATTATATATGGATGCGCAAATTACATTTTCAACTTAAAGTAAGAAACCAATCTCTTGGTTAGCGATTTCATAAATTCCATTATTCGTTTTCTCATCAATTGAAACAAAACGTTTACCATGGTAAGAAGACAAAATGGTATTAATAAACTATGTCATAAGTGTGTTAATTGTATAGCAAATTCTGGCTTTGATCTATAAATCTTCGGGTTAAACTGAGACCACTTAAGCAAAAGATAGAACAAAAACAAATAACAAATACAAACGCTCCTATAATTATGAAAGTGTAGGAACAACAATTATTCTTTCAGACACATACTGCCGAAATACTTACTATTATCGCTGTAATAGAACGATTTCATGCAAAACAATAATTATAATAAAAAAAATGCTTTTAATAGCAGTAGAAGCTCTAGTTTTTCAGGCAGCCAACACAAACAAAGACGTAAATTTATTAACTTTAAAGATGGTGCAACCGATTGTAAATGGGTATTTTTTTGTTTGAAACCGGATTTTATTGGAAATCTGTGAATCTGATTATTATAAAATATCTACCTACCAGCCAATATCTTCAACAATGTTTGTAACTTATCATAAAGCCCCGAAAAGTAAGGATGACACACACCCACGGTTTGCACGATTTTTTGGTCCCATGTAATACGGGAGGGCCGTCGGCTGATACTAAAAATTACTTGCTAGAAATCCCAAACACAGTAATCAAACCCAAGATCTCTGATTCCGCAGCCGCGGTTGCGATTAGACCAAATGTATTAAAATACCATATTTCAAATTTTTTTAAAACTCATATATGGTAGCTGCCAACTAATCATTAGAGGCCTCTACACTGATTAACATTGTGTTTGAATCAACAAACAAACATAAGAAAAATTGTACCTAACATAATTTCCTTAAATCTATTTCAACAGTAAAACAGTTACTTTTATGGATTATTTATTTCCATTCCCGAGACAAAAACCATATCAAATAACTATTGAGCTATTATTATGTTATGCACTAACTAAACCAGGCCACGCTACGCTGTTTTATATAAAGGCACTCGTATCTATAAAAAATACAACGTTGTGTAAAAATCTAATACTTTACAAGATTTGCGAACACAAAGATACTAGGTAACTAAGTAAATAGAAGATGATTAAATACAGCGTATTTGTTTTGAATGTGGAAGATTTGTAGAATATAATGGTACGGTAAGTCCTACTTGTGTTTAATTAATTAATCATTATATCCGGGGAGTTATCTCTGAAACTTATAAGTAATAAAGTGTCGGAATATGAACAAAACAATCCACAAAACTAGACCAGAATGCTTAAACGTTATTATACTAATTAGCTTAACAGTCCGTTAAAAGCTTTCTGCCAAACATTCTTCTCATGCGTATGACGGGGCACAGTCTTCACCAGCTCGCCGGCGTCAGTGATGAGAGACGCGGTACACTTGGACGTGGATCTCTTGTAGCATACCCACCAGATCGTCTCCCCCGTCTCCTTGAACTTGCGATACCAGAAGCCCTTGTGCCAAAGGTAAGTCCTCCCGCAACAGTTCTCGTAGAACACTGAAATAGAATTGTTTGTTTATACTGAAATCAAAGATATGTTCCGATACTAATATATTTCTTATTTATAATGCCATAATTAGCATAGTCCGGGTTTGCTGTAATTTAAGTTGCTTTAAATTCGAATTATTCAAATTATACACCAAGTGAATCGCATGATATTTTAATGTATATTGATACCATTCATTGAAATGTATTATTTTACTATTATCAAAATTGGTAGTCTACTCGATCAAAGATAAGAATATTTGTACAAGAAATTAAAACAAGCATGAGGTAGATAATTCATTTTTAATATAGGTAATATACAGACATTTACATTACATATAACAAATAATTTTTTTGAAAAATATTGCAATAAAAATACTTATTTGTTATATTATGACCTCGGTTTTCTTCAGAAAATATGTAAAGCAGTTTATAAAATAAAATATTGATACTTAGTAAAAACTTGAAAGATTTGTGACGAGTTTTTGTAATAGTTACACACCAGTAAAATTGAGAGATTAAAAAAGCAATATTTTAAACTACTCCGAATCTTTTAAAGGTAGTGAGAATGTGTAGAAATTCGCTCATTCTGAAAGTAAATCCGTGCTTCAGAGGAAGGTAGCTACAGAAAGGTTAACTGTAGATATCGTTCATGGCCAAGACGCATGCGTGTGTTGCCCACAGAGTTTTACGACCATATCTCCCATTGTGACCGCGGACGCTTTACAATGCTTCGATCTTCTCTTCATGCAAACCCAGAAGCCCCGCGTGCGTTCCGATCCAATTCCGTTCTTAGTGTAAACAAAACCGTTGTAGAACATATGTTGTGTTCCATTATGATGGGTCGAAAATATTACTAAAATGAGAAAATATATTTATTTACTTGTACCTAACTATGATTTGTTGTTGCACCGTCATTAGGTTCTAACAAGCTTATTCGAAATAAGTAATAGGTCTCAGACCAAGAAAAAAAGTCTCTTTTTTTGGTCTATAAAAATAGGTATATTTATTTCTTGGTTTGTGTACCAATACAATAACCACTTTAGGCTTCTTTTATTTCAGAAGCAGATGCAGTTCTTTTACAAATTCCCAAGTTTTTTACTAAAATCATACAACTTGTATTCCTGTATAAGAACAATAATGTAAATATATCGCACAATATTATGTTTAGAAGGAGCCTTAAAGAGCTCCAGAGAACGTGAAGAAGATTTAGAGAATCCTTATAAAGAGATACATTTAGAACAAAAAAATAAAACATAATAGGAAGTTAAAATGTCTTTAATAATTAATATTGAGCATATCAAGTTATTTTTAATGAAGGAAAAAATCGGCGGGCGGGCAGGATTCGAACCTGCGCCTTCTGGTTCGGTACACCAGACGCTCTGACCACTAAGCCACCGCTCGCCCTGCTCGCCAGTCGAAATCTTCCTCCACATTCATTAAAATTTTCACATTTTTCTTTCATTAAAAATAACTTGTAATCTTAGCATGGAAAATGCTTAAAAAAATACAAAAAGATAATTGAGCATATCAATAAATTTGAATCGGTGATTTACTTAAGGATGATTATGCAAGTTTTTGATGTGGACAATTTCGTTGCCCACAGTGCTGATGGCGACCCGGCAACCACGCCAGGCCTTGTTGCACACCCAGTACCGACGATGACCGCACATATGTTTGAAATTGAACCTATAGTGGTTTATATCTAGCCGTGGCCTCCCGCTTTTCGTTTGTGAGAAGACCGCAGCTGCTTAGATAGAGAAAATATTTATTACTATTAGTTTTTTGTTGATAAAATCTTCAAATCAATCAAATATAATAAAGGCTTAGATTAAAACTTGTTTGATGTGCACATTCTATACAACAGAAGATAATATCATCTGTTGTATAGAATGGGAATAAAATATGTAAGTACATAATATATTATATTAAGTACTTACATATTATATTAAGTACTTACATATTTTCTCGACCCTTTTTCAATTATTAAATCAATATAGTAAAATCATTGTAGACCAGTTTCATGTACCATGGTTGGTATCATTGTATCATGGTGTGTACTTGAGAAAATCTTGTCATTTTTATAGCACAAAGAAAAAGATCTGCATAATCAAAACGATTATAATTCTGATCGAACAATAAGAAACTTAATAAATACCAATTTGAACCTTAGCAATGAAGTATTAAGCATGAGAATGCACATTTTTAGTTTTGACGATCATCTGGCCGACCGTGGTGACGGAGGCGCGGCAGCCTCGCCACGCCTTGTTGCACACCCAGTAGCGGCGATCGCCCGCCACACGCTTGAGGTTGAACCTAAACTTGTTTATATTGAGAAGCAGCGACCCGTGTTTAGTGTACGAAAACGCTGCTTTGTCTGTTGAACAAATAATGACATAAGAAAAAATAATTGCATTATTAGGGAATCTAGTAAAAAACAAAATTATTCCAGTTTTGCGGAGAAATAGTTGGTAAACGGGGGACCGGTGGTGGACATCGATAAGTCCGCAGTTCTTCGTGTTCTTTGTGGGGAGAAATATCGGGACTATACAATATAATACATAATAAACTTAAACATATATACGTGTCAAAACTGTCCAGTTCCAATTTAACTGCAATAAAAACCACTTCCGGGGGTGAGCCTAAGATACCAATGAAATACTTACATCAATATTATGTATTAAGATTAATTATATAGTTCAAATATACAATAATACATTAAAAACTACAGCAAAATATTTCAGTCACATAGTGACTAACTGCCAACACAAACATACAACATCATGATTAACATACTGATTGACACTTAGCGAATATTAGACATTGAAATAGAACTAGGTACATTTTATTTCAAAAACATCGCTAAGGAAAGATTTTAGTAGACAAAAGAGTAATGTAGATTACACTTAGTATATTTAGATAGGTACATTTTATAAATGACAAAAACAATATCAATCACCATCCTGTTCCCAACTATGTATATCGGGGTTGGCTTCCAGCCAAATGAATTACCTAGGTGGGGCTAAATATCAGAAAAAACAGATACTGCAAAACTGCCCACAAGGATCTAATTAAACCGTACTTAAAACGACATTCCTGAATTGATTTAAAAGTAGTGTTTAAAGAATAAAGTATCAAATACTATACTTATAAAATATAAAATCACACGGAAACAGTATTTCTAAGCAATATCGATGGAATCGTTATACATATATTAGAAAAGCTTTTGAGATCTTTATAGATTTACAAACATTATAAATACTTTCACTTCTTCAACTCGTTAAGCTTGCTCTTGATCAACTCATGAAGTTTGCCGATGAACAGATTCTGGTGGTTAGGTACAAAGCCAAGGTACATTTTCTTTACGGGTTCGTACATTAACACCATGCATCTAAACTTGCAGCCTGAGGAAGGATTAAATTTTACACAACCGACCAGTCCTGCTGTCAATGATTCTGTGAACTCATCGAGTGCTTCACAAGGGGTTATTTTAAGCCAAACAGCTCTTACATCTTTCCAGAACTTTATACCACCGATTGCTCTGATCACTGGTTTTGGCATCATGTGTAATTTTAAAACGCTTGGCCAAGCAGCTGTCTTCAGATCTTCTTCTACACTTCTGGTAGCCATGATGTCGCAAGACAACTGTGACATGCACTGGCTCTCCGGCTTATTGTGTCGCTTCCATTCTATTATCCCGCTCCAAACTATGTTCATCGATTCTGATTCATCTGAAGGAGAATTTGAAGGGCTTGTAGCTTCTGTAGCAAACAAAATTAAAATCAGTATAATATTTACATCATTAAAATTTTTTCCAACTTAATTTATGAATATGCGTTGTGATCGTTACTAAAGAAAGTATTGTGTGAAAGTAAATTGTAACGGGGATTAGTTAAGTTAAACCTATGATAATATGTTAAACAATTATTGTTGTAAAGAGTTTTGGCCTAATTAGTGCACCGCCATAGTATTTTTTGTTTTTACAGACAACCAACTATCTACGGACCGGATAACTATTCCATTTCCAGACACTAATATTATCCTTACACTTTTCTCAATCTATGGCTGCAAAGCTATACAAAAGTATAAATAATACAGTGAAATTCAAAATCGTAAATGACGTTAATATTTATTAAACACGTTATTTTATACGATAACTTTACACGATTCAAAGTTAAATAATTTTAAATATTATGTTTAACATTTTATTTGTGATTATGATTACATGATAAATTGATAAATGATAGGTATCTTATTTTATTAAACACTATCACTGTGTATATTATACTAACATTCAAATAATTTCCGTAAAGAAAATTTATATATAACTATGTATAAATACAACGAACTGTACAATCAATAACTTTATCATAATACTCCGTAAGTAGTTATCAGATACTGAAAAACACCAATACACCTTACGATCTACATAATATACCTATGTAGTACGAAAACTGAAGACAACCTAACTTAACCAAGAAATTACTCTACGAATAATTGTTATACATAATTATTTATTGATAAAGTTTTATTTTGAAAAAGTTATGACTCTGAAGGCATAATACAATAGGTACTACAGAAAACAAAACCGAACCCCTTTACAATTTAAGGATGATTGTGTTCATTCTTAACTCTGATGATGACGTCATCATAAGTCACGATCGAGACCCGGCAGCCTTGAGGAGCCTTGTTACAAACCCAGTAAGTCCTCCCGCCTAAATTCCTTTTACAGTTGTACCTATACCCGTTGATCTGCAAAAGCGGAGTACCTCTTTTCGTATGCAAAATGTTTGCACCTGCAACCACAAAACACGTTAGTGTTAATGCTATATCATATCAGTAAAAAAACATTAACTGTCAAAATAAGATAAAAGTAATTCTTCGGTGTTTACTGATGAGGCAACATCTGCCTTTTTAGATAATGATGATATGCATATCTAATTTTTATTTTATGATATTGATAAAGAGACTCATACTGCAGATTGCTTTCATTGAGACACCGACTAAAGAGTACAATTTTCCGTCAAGAAGTTCGTACCACAAATGTCCTAGTTTATGCAACACCATAAAGCTACGCTACTATGGTCAAATGGCAATTTAAAAAAATCTAAAGGTCATTGAAATAAAACCACGTCATGAGTCCATACGTCCATGGTCACGGGTCATTCGAAGTCACCTGTGACCATGGACGCTGTAAAACGTCGGGATTAAAATAATATCAATATAACGTGATAAAATCCGTAAAAAGTGTTTTTTTTTTCAATGTCTAGTATTCGCGTAAGTGTCAGAAATCAGTTAAATCTAAAGGTCTCTTATTCAATAGAGTGTTGTCCCAAGCTCGGTAACTGGTGATAGAAAAATTAACAACAACAAAAGAAAATATAGAGATGTTTATTATTTAATAATACTCATATAATATCAAAATATTTATATCATCTAAATTATGGACGGTAAAAACCCACCATTTTAAATATTTCTAAAGTTTCCAAGAAGAGATCCCAAGTGATAGGCGACATTATCATCTGCATTGTATACTTAAAAAATTATAAATGTTATATTAATTATTAACTTAAAATATATAAATAGCTAAATGTTACTAGTGATTGTGCTCATGTCTCACAATACAAATAACATTTTCTATTGTGATGATGGTCGCTTTGCACCCTGTGTTCCGCTTGATGCAAACCCATCTCCGCCTAGGCTCTATGCTGCGGGAACAGAGGTTGTATCTGTGGGGACCCATAACCATCACTGGCTTTCCATGACGTGTGGTCGAAAATACCGGGACTGAAAGATTACATAACAATGATCTACGAGTAGAACTGCTTTAAAGAAACCAGTTTACAATATAAATACAATTTACAACATTTCTACTGGCTGAAAAATTTATTCATTGATTGAACCAGTTACGGTTACTGGTTCGGTCAATGAACTTTCTTTTTAGCCCAGTATGTACGGGGAGACTTCACCAATCTGCACCACTTCAACACTAAAACTAAAAATGTGTAGTTTATAACATATAATGAATTTATAAAAACATGTAACAAGAATATTAGAGTATGCTTTGACAAACTGTATATAATGATTATAATATAACGTATCTTAACGCCTGTATCCCACAAAGGGTTTGGCAGAGGTATAGGTACTAATCTACACCTACAGTTCAATAGTGTGTTTCGGTCCCACGTGAGAGTGGGCGAGCGTATTGCCATTAACCGGGCACAAAACCGAACAGCGAGCTGTTACTAAGAATTTCATAGAAACATACAATAAAACTTTGTTTGACCTTTGAATCGAACCCAGAACCAGAACTTGTTACCACTAGCGTAGCAGTCGAATTTGACATTAGAAGTAATTTTGTCCCCCTTATATTTACAAGCCCATCTTATGAATCAATGATTATGCTCTCGCTTCTCTTTAATGATGACGTCATTGAATGTAGTGATGGTAGCTCGGCACCCAGTGCTGACCCTGCAGCAGACCCACAAAGACCTGGCACCATTACTGCGATTGTTCCTATTGAACCTGTACTTGCCAACCTGGATCGCAGGTTTGCCATACCGAGTCTTTGTGAACATAGGAACTAGAAAGACAAAAGCATGTTATAAATTGTACTGATAAAAATCTTTGTTGAAGTTGGAAGAAATAATTATCAATTTTTTTTAAATTCCAGTAAATGTAATCAAAATATATCGTGTTATGTTCATTCATATTTATTATTTATTCATTATATAGGATATTAGACAATAATCATTAAATTAATTGAATATACGAGACACTTCATCGCGCAAGCAACAACAAAAACCGTATAATTTGACGACGAATTCAGATTTTTATAACATATTAATACTTATTATGATAATAAAAAATATATATTCAATATATTCTGTAAATGTTGCCTGAAGCTTCTCATCAGCTTCGAGCATCGACTCTTCTGGCAAGCCTTCAAAAACAATAACCGTAGAAGTATCTATAACAGTATTCTTCTAGAAATGATTATGTGCATGCTTAGAGTCAACAATAGTACTATCTATAGTGGTGACAGAAGCTTTGCAGCCGCTGCTATCATCTCCTTTCTTGCTGCTGCGGATGCAGAACCAAGTGGCTTTCGGTCCTTTACACCTATTGTTTTTATAATAACGGTACTGATCTATCAACAGAACCGGCCGGCCAGTTTTTGTCGACGAAAAAATAATTTCTGTAAAATAATAAAGTAAATTTATCACCTTGGAAATTTTATGGTTAATATACAATCAAATGTCAGTGGTACTGGTAGTTTTGTAGTCCCAAAGTCGTATTAAGTCCCATTTCAAAAAAAAACTGAACTTTATATCTTATATTGGGTTTCTTTGGTTTCGTCCACTCCACAACCTTATCATTGGGAAAAGCGTTACATTATGAACATTTGTGATACTCAGAACTTTACATAACAGAACATATTTATCGATTAAATGCTTTCACTATGTAAGTACATACTGTAGCCCCGTTGACACAACAAACATTTATTAGTGCATGGGTATTTTTATGACTGATTGTGTGGTCATAATGTGGTGCGGGGATAAGGGACAAACTAGTATTAATTATATTTTGTATTATGTTTGCTACAATATCGCATTGGGTATAGCCTGTAAGGATATTTGTAAGTAAGAAATAAATAAATATGAATATGAATATGAATATTAAGATTCCGTTGACTAGAGTTTAAACTCATCGATCTATGATTTAAGTCTTATGATTATGGTTTCCTTTAACTCTTATGATCATGTTATCGTATGTGGAGATGTTAGCTTTACAGCCACTACTCCTGGCTCTGCTGCAGCTCCACCAGCCCAAGTGGCCTTGACTTCTGGTGTTCTTGTTGAAACGGTGAGCCCCAAGCAAGATGACTGGCCTGCCGAAACGGGATGTTGTGAAAGATACTGCAACGAGACATGGAAACATGACCTACTGACCGTATTCAGGTCAACTGTGAACTACATATTAAACGCATTTAATTTATTTATACTTTAATGGCTAAGTGCACTATTTAGATCTTAACCATTAACTAAATAACCAAGTATTACATTATTTACTGGCATCACATGCACAATTAGTTACACAACAATCTGTTATTACTGACATTTATAAAGAATACTTATAAGACTCATAGTCATAACATACCCCACCTCTTAAAAATATCTTTAAAACCATCTTATATATAAATATTAATCTACATATACAATATCATAAGACTAATGCAGAACAACTTGTGCTTCATTATATTTTAAAACGAAGAAAATACACAACAACTTATTGAGGTGATCTGTTTTAGTAAGTTTGAAGGAAATACTGCTAAACTAGTGAAGTTTAAAGTAGTGATAACCTAGTGAGATGACCACTGGACTGCCAAGTCGTAGGTCTCGAGTGGGAATCCAAGGTACCTTTCACTTTTCGAAATCATGTGCTTCAAACTCATTTGCTTAAACTTGAGTGATTTTCTTAACTGCGTGAGAAGTCTGCCAACCCGCACTAGGCCAGCGTGGTGGACTATAGCCTAACCCCCCTTATTCTAAGAGGAGACCCGTACCCAGCAGTAGAACAGTAAATGGGTTGTGATGTTGATGGTGTTGTTTGTGATGATAAATATGAAACAACATAACACTCACAACAACAACATAACATAAGCTCACTAAACTAACTCTTCAATAATCTATAGACACTAAACAGTGCATCTGATCTGTTAATTGATTGATAATTCATAAATCGTGACAATGAGAATTCTTAACAGCTAAAATAGTTCCATCAGCGATGATGAGTGAGGCACGGCAGCCAATCCGCCTTTTACTACAGAACCACGCAGCTTTGAGTCCTCGGCTCCTGTTGTTCTTGTAGTACCGACAGTTGCCTATATCCACCACCTGTTTACCGAGTCTTGACCATGCAAACTTTGGCTCCATATTTTGACCTGAACAAAAACATTAAAAACATGTATAAATACTTGAATTAATTTTATTAGCTTATTTAACCTGAATTGATTGGATAACATTTTTCCGTGAATAATTAACTACTAATAATAACGAAAGGTATAGATAATATAACCGTTTATATTATAGGTAACCATTTTATCTAAAATTTCAAACATGTTTTGTTTGTTGTAATTCTACTAAAAATTAAACATCTAATAAACAATAATTTTGATAGAGTCAATGATAACCATAATTTGTAAAGCACACCATAAACATTGCATAATAATAAAAAATGTTGATGGAATGTTTTTTACAAAAACATCATGTGATAGGTAGATAGGTACTAACAACATGAAGTTGGCAAAAGTCAAAGAGCAGATGTAATCATAGTTTCCAGCTACAGGATGCTTGGAATGTTTTTTACAAAAACAACATGTGATGGGTAGATAGGTACTAACAACATGAAGTTGGCAAAAGTCAAAGAGCAGATGTAATCATAGTTTCCAGCTACAGGATGCTTGGAATGTTTTTTACAAAAACAACATGTGATGGGTAGATAGGTACTAACAACATGAAGTTGGCAAAAGTCAAAGAGCAGATGTAATCATAGTTTCCAGCTACAGGATGCTTGGAATGTTTTTTACAAAAACAACATGTGATGGGTAGATAGGTACTAACAACATGAAGTTGGCAAAAGTCAAAGAGCAGATGTAATCATAGTTTCCAGCTACAGGATGCTTGGAATGTTTTTTACAAAAACAACATGTGATGGGTAGATAGGTACTAACAACATGAAGTTGGCAAAAGTCAAAGAGCAGATGTAATCATAGTTTCCAGCTACAGTTGAAACGGTTCAGCATTTATTTATTATGAATTAAACCGTCTTAACCAATTAAACATTCCAGTTAAGCTTAAAACACTTGTACTAGTAATGAGTTGACATTATGGTTGGGTCCCAAGTCCACTTGTTTTTCAGTCTATGGACTAGCGATACGCTATTCTATTCTTAAATTCCTAAATTAGTAAAAAATATACTCAATTCCTAATTCTTTAATCAATTTTACTAATCCATGGCCTAAATTTCTAATACTAATGATTGTGATCTCCTTTACACTTGATGATCACGTTGTCATAAGTAGTGATAGTGGCCTTGCAGCCGCTACTCCTGGCCCTGCTGCAGGTCCACCAGCCATTGAGACCTCGGCACCTATTGTTCCTATTGAATCTGTAGATCCCAAGTAAGATCACAGGCTTGCCGCACCGGGACGTAGAGAAAACCGCTGAAAAGGAAATTATACTATGAAAACTAAAAAGGACTAAGTAGTAAGAATGTAAGAGCATTTCACTAAAATATTCTCAAGCCATATAATGTTCTCTGTGTAATAAGCTCGACGGCCTATTTAATTCCTAAATGCAAAAAATCCTGTGTACTCACATTTTGCGGTTACTACACATCATAATCCTGAACGATAATTCGCCACTCAGATTTAACTGACTCCGACACATCTGTGCAATATCAAGTTAAGCAACCGATCACGTCTTCTGTTGACACTCAAGATTGTAATAAATAAAGAAGAAAAAGCTAGACTGATTTATAACAGCATTTGTTATTGTTCAAAACCTTGAAATAATTAGTAACACATTTATTAAAATCCTTGTAAAGTTTTGTAAGTACTTTTATTTATTTTATTAAGGTCTATGACATAATGTTTAAGCATCAACATCATCGCTGAGTCCATCATACTCACAAATGTTGGCCACAACTCAATTTTAGATAAGGTTATTATATCTCAATTTAAAAGCTTTTCCAGAAATATGTTGAGAAATGTTGTGAATAGTTTGCCATGCTAAGATTACAAGTATATAGATATTTTAATAAAGGAAAAAATCGGCTGGTGGGCAGGATTCAAAGCTGCGTCTTCTGGTTCGCTACACCAGACGCTTTGACCGCTAAACTACCGCGAGCTCCGCTCGCCAATCGAAATCCTCCTTCACATTCTAAACTTACGTCATAAGGTGACATAGCGACATCTATTGTGAATTCTTCACAACCGACACGACTAACTTCACAGGTAGTTCGATGTCGTATGATGCCACCGTATAACTATCCTTTTGTATTTATTAAGTGTTTGTTAGTTATTTTTAATTAAGAATAAAATCGACTCGCGGGCAGAAATCGAAGACTGGTAATACAAAAAGAAAGTTTTGTTAGTTAAAATTTTACTTATAGATAGAGATAGAAATAAGTTATGAAAATAGCACATAAAACTTTTCCCAACGGGACAAAATCTAAGGAGAGAGAAGAGAGCACTCAAATACTCCTTAGTAACAACTCAATTTCACTTCAATCAAAATGATAACAGTAATTTTTGTATATATTAAAATTAAAACAAAATTTTTACTTGTTTATTTTCCCCAATAAATAAAATAAAGAATATCATGATACATTGCTTACAAAATTTCTCTTGAAATCTTAAAATCATCCATGGTTATGCTGTTGGCTGATCTGAACGATGACGTTATTGATGGTGACAAGGCTTGCGCGGCACTTTAAACTACTCCACTTACAGCACCGCCACTGTTTCCTGTCCACCACCTTCTTTTTCTCCACCTTCTTCCAAGGCTTGTACCAGTTGTACCGAAAGTTGTTATACAAAATAGCCGGCTTACCAAACTTAGACGTTGTGAATACTGCATCTATAAAGAAATCGTTTGAATATAACATCATAATAAAAAGCTCCAAATCATTAATAACACCGTTATAGGTAAGAGATAACCTGACGTCCTTCTAGGTTTACGCTACACGAAATAATTTTGTCATAACATATTCGAAACAATGGCTGGAGACGAGATAATGTGACGACCATATTATGACCACGATGCTTGTCAGCACCGGATCCTTGTAGAAATCTATTAATTAGAGATAAGAGAATTAGAAATTAATTCCCCAATGGTCGGAATTAGCCTGTTACAAGTGATGATGATGAAATCATGACTCGAATAAAACTTCTTAAACAACAAACATTACTATTAACCATTCTGTTGATATGCAATGAAGAAATTAGGTAGTGCGATTTTACTATTGTAGCATTTAAATACCAAGATGGGTTGGTAACTACAATTTAATAAATAGTGCTAACTTAAAAATTGACTAGCATTTTATCTATGTATATACCTATATATATTTTATATTCCAGTGGCTCGAATACAGTTTCCTTAGCAGCCGCTCCGCGCATACTTTCTAGGATAGTGTTTAAGTTATCCGTAAATGAACGAAGACGCTATATTTAGGGCCTGTTTCACACTTACTGATAAGTTCCTGTTAAATTATCTGGCTGATAATTACATACAATTTTTGAATTTATTGAGCAGTGGTGGTAAAACAGGACCTTGTTATTTTAATACGTAGGTATACGTAACTGAAAATTTCCGCGCATTCCTAAACAGTGCGCAGAAGTGTTATTTATACAGATTCTTTTGTTTTCTTGGTTGGAGCTAACAATGATTATGTATATTTTGTATACTGATGATGGCTCCATTAGTTGTTGTGACTGAAGCTCGGCACCCATCTGATCTGTATTTAGTGCAGATCCACTGCGATTTGATCCCTCTGTATCGCCGGTAGTATCTAAAGCCTCCCATCTGTATTACAAGGTTACCGAATTTAGACTTGACGAAGGTCGCACCTGTGGACAAGGAATACCTTAATTAAACGTCCAGTTTATGTCGTGACACATGAAATTTTAGAAAAGTTAATCTGGTTTAACATCTTAATTTGTTTCAGTTTTTTTTATGAAATCACTATTAACGATCGTCCCTCGCCCTTGGGCAGATTGAACTTATAAAAATGTCATACTTTTTAGTCGGATGTCATTTCAACTTTTTGTTTTATTACCCCTGTATATTTTTTTTCTAGTCTCGTATTATGTCAAATAAAGTATAATATTGGTGATTAAGAAAAATGTTGTAGTACCTACCTATCATCGACTAACGTAGCAAGCCAATCCAAAAATATTATTTATTAAGATTATAAGGAGGTCGCCATGTCGAATCAGAAACGACAATGTCAGATTATACAAACATACTTTCATGACCTTGATGATTATAACCAGCATGCATGGGCAGGTTGATGAGCATAGATGAAGCGAAAGTGGTGTGCCAGGACAGTAGCAGGTAGAAATCTATAGTATCTGGCTTCCTCTTTGTATGTATGTTTACTATATACTTACTACTTATATTTACTTACTACTTACATAGATATTATAGGCGGGTTATAATTTGAATAAAATTTTACAAGATATAAGATTTCCAAATATTTGATTTTATTTATTAATTTAGAGTTACCAACATTGGTTTACACAAAAACATTACAAATTAATAACTTAAGTTTAGAACATAGCGTAACAAACATTATAGGTAAATACAATATTGGCTTCACAGTTTTAAAAGTGCTTCAAAAAGTGAAAATCTGTTAAATGTATTATTATTTAAGTAATAGAAAAATATTTAATTAATTTACTTATAGATCAAAAACGGCCTAGAGAATCCGTGTGTATATCTGCGATATCACTACAATCATTCATAAACCATTTAATGAAAACTTATCGCAATGTAAAATACCTACTAACTTTAAGAAATGAAAACAAATACTTATTTCCTTTTCTGAGTTTCTCTTCTGATTAATTTCTTTATATGTTCCGGACGATGTTGAAGGACAGAGAGATAGAGGAAAAAGGCCAAACAAAAGATGGATGGATTGTGCTACGGCCGATATGATGGAAAAGGAATTTAATGAGGATATGATGGCTAGCAGGGATGAATGGAAGAAAATAATAGGCTGCGTCGACGCCAAATAAATTGGAACATGAGCAGGAAGAAGAAGAAGTTCCGAAACAATACAATCTCTTCGCTGGAACACATGAAACATTTCTCACAAGTAGTTACAAAGAGGTTTAAATGGCGTAGTGAGGAAACTCTTTGGTGAAGAACTATCTTATTATAAAAAATACAACAATACAATACAAATAAAAATAAAAATCAATGATTATGTTTATTCTTATATGCGATGACTTCTTCCATAAACGTTATAAGTGAAGCCCTGCAATACTTTGATTGCCACTTGGAACAGCGCCATTGGGCTTTCGGTCCTTTTCTGTCAGCCCGCTTGTGATACCTGTACTCGCCTATTTGTATTACAGGTGCACCAAATCTTGACTTGGTAAATATTAGACCTGTAAAAATTGAAATATATAAATCAAAATGTGTCACAGTTAAATAACCTACAGTGATTATATTAATACAACATAATAATAATTTTGGGTGTACTGGTGTAGATTTAATTTCATAAAAGTAGCTTAATAAATTAATGAAAACAATTTATTTGTAATGGCACAAGCACAACGCTTCACTAAAAAATTGGATAGGTACTCAAAAGACGGAGGATTCAGTCAAGTATTGAAGATAAGATACGAAAACGGAGCCCAACCTCGGTTTTTCTAAAACTAAACAAATAAGTAACCCAAAATAAGCTCTAAAAGAAATCCCTAAATACATCCACACTCATCCATTATACTTGTTAGTCATCCAAGGATCATGGATGAGTATGTCCCTTAACAGAAGTTTTGATAACGACGTCATCGTAGGTCGTGACGGTTGCTCTACAGTTATGTAATGAGGACCACTTGGTGCACATCCAGAGGACTCTGAGGCCTTTAGAGCGGCTGTACCGGTTGTACCTGTGATGGCCCAGGTTCAGTACTGGTTTGCCGAACCGCGATGTGGAGTACCACACAACTGAAAAGGTTAAACTTTATTTAGGCTTTATGCCAACTTTTTACAGACACCACAGCACCGTAGGTCGGTACTTAGGGAATCATGTAAAAAATATTTTAAAAACACGTACCGAAAGTCGAAAGTTAAAATTACATTTCAAAGCTGAGATGAAAAAAAAGATAAGTAACAGAGGTTCAAAACGGTATGGTATATTTTCTGTATCACACACACAAAATATTCGGCACTTCGGCTTTACAATCAATACACCATAACAATTATAACAGGCATTCAGCAGGCAGGCAATCATACACGGGTTACGGGTGAGTATGCCCTTTGACAGAAGTCTTGATAATGACGTCATCATAGGTCGTGACGGTCGCTCTGCATTTGTGTAACGGTGAAGACCACTTGGTGCACAACCAGAGTACTTTAAGGCCTGTAGAGCGACTGTAACGGTTGTACCTATAACTGCCGAGGTTCAGGACCGGCTTGCCGTACCGCGATTTGGAGTACCACACTTCTAAAAGGGTAAAACTTTATTAATAGCAATAATAATCGAAACAACACTAGGTACTTTTTTTCTCGAACTCGTTTCAAGACGAAATTAAAGTAACTGATGAAGAAAATGATGAGACGAGATAGAAGCGCAGGGCGTACTGGGCCGACACCAAGTAAATTGTAATCTAGACAGAAGAATGTTGAGGATTATGTTGTATTGTACTCCACAAGGATTACGGATGACTGTGGTCTTGATTATTATACTTAATGATGACGTCATCGTAGGTCGTGACGGTTGCTTTGCAGTTGTATTTGGTGGACCGCTTCGTGCACATCCAGCGGACTCTGAGGCCTTTGCAGCGGCTATACCGGTGGTATCGGTGGAGGCCGATATGCATCACGGGTTTGCCGCAACGCGATGTGGAAAACCGCACGTCTAAAAAAGAAGTCCTTACTAGTTAGTAGCAGTTAATTAAATAACAGTATATTGCTGTTTACTGGGTCCTAGTTCCGGAAGACTTACCTAACTTTCAGAATTTAACTTTCAGAAAATTTGGTCTTAAACTCTCATTATTAATTCCCCAGGTAATGTCAATGTCGGATACCTACTGACGAAATACTTAAGGGGATGATGATGATGAATGATAATAAAAAATATAACCAACATTACAATGATTAATTTATTATTGAAAACAAATATTACATATATACGTCGATTTCAAATAAGTACGAACACTTACAGCTACGAATGATCAATAATTTCTTCTTATATATTTCATTTCTATAATAATATATTTCATTTATTACGTGTCGAAGTCGTCAAATAGTCGTCAAATTATGCACCACATCGTCAAAAAGTACATTCTGTATAAGTATACTCATGATTATTATTATACATATGAACTTATTTTTTGCGTAAAAAAGACAACTGCTCTTCCTCTCTATATAGAAAGCCTTGTGTCCCAGTGGACCTCACAAACATATAATTATCGGATACAAAACACACTCAATCTCAAAACAATATTTATGGAACACTTAAATATTTGTCTCAGGTGGAACTCTAACCTGTGATACGTGGTGGACCAGTAGTGATGTGGTGCAAATGTGAAAGATTAAGGATGATTGTGCTCTTTAATGAATTTAATAATTTGATTTTCGAAAGTTTTGATGGTGGATCGACAGCCATGCGCAGATTTCTTGCAGCAAATCCAGAGGCTTTTAGGACCAATTCTATATTTGTTATGTTGGTAATACCGATACGGACCCCTTTGAAGCATTGGTTTCCCACTCCTGGATATAATTGGTATTATTTCTGAAAATTGCAATTCATTTTGTTAAATGAATTTGTATTAGTAATAGACAATTGTTAGCTTAAGGACTTCAATAAAACAATAGTGTTCAGTAGTGGGCTTATTAAAAACCCTGCATGATTGTTAAAGGATTTCTGACGATGAATGTAAGAGAAATTGAGGATTACATATTATCTAACACTATAATATTTTATTATGCAACAACCCAATGCTCGTGGTGTATTCACCATACGTACAGCTTAATCACAACCGCAAACGTGCAGTACCTATCTATACTGTTATTATTTATTTATTTATCTATTTATTCGTCTATTTATTTATATATCTATTTATTTATTAAATATTATTTATTACCTATTTATTTAATACAGAAAATTCAACAGCTATACAAAAAAATATAATAACTAGCTAACACTAAGCCAATTACAAAAAAAGCAAATTATAAAACTGTAAAAGAGCTGTGTCTGTACATTGAAGATATTAAAAAAAAACAATTGGGTTAGAGTATATAAACGACCGCGAATCCAAAAAAGTATAAAGTATAACTGTTTGTCTGTTTGTTAGGGGTTGGCCCAAAACCTATAGCTACTGAAAATCTAATATTGCTTCTACGTACACGTAAGCGACACCCGGAGACAAAAAGCTATATATATATATATAATGTTTAAGGATGATTGTGCTCCGCAATAAAATAAATAACATGATTGTCTATGGTTTTGATGCAGGATCGGCAGCCATGTGAAGCTTTCTTGACGCAAAGCCAGAAGCCTTTCGGACCAGTTCTATATCTGTTATGTTGGTAGTAGCGATACCGACCCCTTTGAAGCATTGGCTTCCCGTGTGAGGACATGGTTTGTATTATATAATCTGAAAATTACAATGTTGTTGGTTAGTCCATTTTGTATTAAAGGCAGGTAAAACAAAAGGAGAAAAGTCCATACCCAGGAATATATCTAATAATGACGGCTGTCGTGATGTCGTGATTCATCCTGATACACTGGGAGGACACCCATGCCCATTAGAGGGATCTAGCATAAGGGTTGATGACGATAATGATGCACTCTGACCTAATATACTATCTCTAAGCTTAGCTTATCTCAAAAAACCATTTCTTTTTTTAGTCTCTTTCTTTTTTATTAAAGTATTTCTATCTTCTATCTTAGATTCCTAGTCTTTATTACTAAGAGTCCTAGTGTTTTCCGATCTCTAGCTCACTCCCTCTTCCGGCGAACGATGTAGTGGATGTAACGGAAACAAAAATCAGTGATTTCAAACTACCGCTACATAAACATAACATTAAAAATGTCAGTTAAACATAGACAGTAGGTAATTTAAACAAGCAACCGTTTAAGCAATGAAATAAAATAACTATCAAGAATATTTTTAATAATGTACAACCTTTATAAATAACAATACTGATATTAAGTTTCGACGAAGGAACACGCAAGAAGACTGTATTAGACCAATTACTATACTTTCAAGGCACGGAAAATGGTGAATCTCGATCTATCTGTATCTACCCAACACGGAACAACCGATCAGTGAACAACGGGAGCGCGTATAGTTGCTGTATCAAGGCGTTTAAAATTTACTCATCATTTTCGTGTTGTTTGTTAAAATTTGATAGAAAAAAAATAAAAAAAAGATTTCAAGGGTAAACCTACTAGTATTGTTAGTTTTCTGTAATCTATTACGTTAAATAAAATAAAAATTAGATAAATTAAACATTAGTAAACCCTCGGCGCCGTGGAGCATTATGGCTGTGTGTGCCGTTGATGGTGATAATTTCACCTTTATAGGTCTTTATCGAGGATCGACACCCGGAGCACCACTTGCTGCATACCCACAGAACCTTAGGGTTACCCTCGCGATAGTAACTATGCTGATAATATCTGAAGCCTCCCATTTGCAGCATTGGCTTCCCTTTTCTCGATTCAATCATCGTTATTTCTGTAAAAAACATATTGCTCACAAACCGCCACAGTTGGACCAGGCGATTGTATTTATAAACAATTGATATAAACCGAAACTCCCTTAAGCTTAGTTTTAGCCAGTTTTGGTTTTAATGATAACTTAAAACCAAATCTAAGCTAAACTAAGGATTAAAATACATACATAACTTTTAGAGACGGGGCTATTCTAAAATCTTGTACTTAATCCATAATGAGGAGAGGAATAAATATTCTTAATGGATATACCAATGGTTTTATTTGAATAAAACGTGACTTACTTATTACTATTAAATTGTATATTTGAAAAATATTAATAATTTAAATGGATTGATTTCTGACACTTACGCGAATACTAGACATTGAAATAAAACTACTTTTTACGGATTTTATCGCGTTATATTGATATTATTTTAATCACCTTAGTCACCCGTGACCATGGACGCTGTAAAGGGTCCGAAACGTCGGGATTAAAATAATATCAATATAACGCGATAAAATCCGTAAAAAGTAGTTTTATTTCAATTTAAATGGAATTAAATTCTTAGCCTTATAATTCAGTACTGGTAACAATAAGGTACAGTATAATAATCAAATCAATATAAATTCTTAAATTAACATATTGCTGCAGAATATTGCTTTTTAAGGATGTCAGCGCTACCCACCAGTACGTTCAAAAATATGAATCTCAAAAGTATCTAGACGCGAAAAATCTGCGTATGAGATAGTATATATTTTATGTTGGTACTATGTAAGTTCCATTCATCAGGAATGTAAATACTTATAGCGCAAAAGCCAAACCCTGGCTGTGTGTCCACCGCCACCGGCACCGGGACGTCACCGCCAACGAGAATATTTTTATTCGAGATCCCGTTGACGTGGCGGGCGTGCGGTGGAAACACGGCCATAGTAAATGTATGTATGTATCGTTAAATCGGCGCCGTCATCTCGTTGCCGGGGCCCGTACCGGTGCCGGTGGCGATGGACGAACAGCCTAAGCCACAGAATCATCTCAAGTTGTGTTAGGGGTGGTTATGCACATTCCTGATGTCAATAATTTCTTTGTTATTCGTCCGTATGGCAGCCCTGCAGCCGGTGCCCCACTTGACGCACACGAAGAAACCTTTATCACCTTTACTATTACTGTGCTGGTTGAAACGGAACCCATCGTACAGTATCACCGGCTTACCGTACTTTGATTTTGAGAATATTAGTCCTGGAAATAGAAATTGTTTAAAAAGAAAATCAGGAAGATGGATGAATCATCCATCATCCATGATAAATCCATCCGGATGGATGCAACAAAACTTGTAAAAAAATGCTGATAATTCAAATATACCTACAACATTAGAACTCTACGTACCTTTAAAAATTGACAAGAGTTAAAGAAGAGACAGTAAAAAATAAAATGCTAAACATGTTAACAGAATAAGTAAATAAAACTCAAATATAACTATTAAAAATGAAATCTTTTATTGTAGTAAGTAGATATATTATAATTATATACATTATTTCACATTCATGTTCATAATAAATGAAATAGATAATATCTTTGAGTGTGCTTAGCAATATGGAACAAAGTCGTGCATCCGCCGAAAAAATAATTATATGAATGAGTTTATATACCTACGCAAGGAAATTGCGTACACGTTTTATTAGTTTGTAAATTTTTATATATCACCTTTTTTTAAGTAAGTACTTTAATTAGGAATGATTGTGTTCATTGACTAAATTCAGGAACTGATACCCTAACAGCACAACGGTTGCTCGACACCCGGAGTTCTTTTTAACACACCTCCACCGCGTTTTAGGGTTAGTAAGGCCACGGGTGGCTTCGTGGTAGAATCGATGACCGTAGAATAAAAGAATCTCCCCACCTTTCCTTGACCTCACAAATCTCATATTTGCTAAAAAGTAATAAAATTTATCTTAATGAAAACACTAAGGACAGTTCAAATATTACCGCAAGTTTTGAAATACCTACTTAAAATAAATCTTTTCTTCCTTTTAAGTTTAATGTTACTGGAGAGGGTAATAGTATTAACGTAGAGTGACAACTGACGGAAAAAGACGTCACTTCCGTCATAACAGAGACAAGACTAGTCACATAAAACTATTTATTGGAAATAAATAAAGAAGAAAAAACGACAATTTTAATCAAAAATATTTCCTATATGCAGTCAAGTATGCGTGTGTTCTCTCATCATAACAATATTATTTTCGACAGTCTGAATAACGCCCCTACATTGGTAGACGGAGGACCATTTCACACATCGCCACACTTTCTTCACCCCCCTATTATGATGCAGGTTGTATCGGTGTCCTCGGTAGATCAGCTTCGGCTTTCCATATCTTGATTGACCCATTACAACCTCTAAAAAGTAAAACTGTTATGTTCTTGAAGAGCGTAAAAGTGATTTTATTAAGTCTATTGACTTTAAAAACGTTTAATTGAGATATAACTAGATTACTTATTTGTAGGACAGCCAGAAGAGGTATTAGGTTTTTTAGAGAAGATAAAATAAATTAAGAGCCTGTTTCATCTATATTATATCCTCCTTGATATATTCCCATTAAATTAGCATAATATATATAATGGCAGACAGTTTAGTTTATAAGGTGGAAGGGACATCGTCGCACAAACGTCGTGACAAGGTTTCACTCAAGGTCAAATAGAATGACCTAGGTCTTTCATGTAGAAAATGATCGGTTATTACTGATATCGGCATGTTTGAGCGCGCAGTGTATTGCTCAAAACGCGATTATAACGCTCCGCGGTGAATGTTATTCCGCGCGATCCGAAATAAATGGAATAATCATTTTTTTAATTATAAATCTTTTAGGTAGATAGAAATAATGTTTTTTACACGTTCAAGTAAAAAAACTGCAGAAAAAAATTAAAAATTGATGGAAAAAGTTACGGAAAATTTCAACGTAGGAGGGACCAGAATCATGTACTGAACTCATGGTATTCGGATGTGCGTCGATGGCCCTTCCACATTGTATATGTAGTTGTATTTATTAACAAAAACGATAGTTTTATATAAATTCACGAATATTGGCTATGGCTACGAAATTCATTTTTATTTGGTTAAAAAAATAAGAACAAACTCTTTGCTGGGATACTTTTATTTGCAATTCCAAATTAAATATATTAACACTCACTCCCATTGGCGTAGCTAAGGATGTTTCCTGGAGGAGCAGCTGTACTGCTGGACTAACTATAAAAATTACGCTTAGAAATTTCTAGATTGGGCAAAAAGTTTTGATGGATATTGCCCATCCTTGGCCCCCGTCCTTAGCTATGCCTATGTTCACAGTCATAAGAGTAGCCATATTAAAACTTCAAGCTTAGTTTAAAAAGCCACTTGCTACAATTCTTCTCCACTTCTTAGTGATCTATTCTAGAATATTAGAAATAGTCAAAATTAAGAATTAAAAAGAAAACTTTACATTGCTTGAAACTTATAGAACGTAGTCGTATATAAATAAGTAAGTGTGTTCTTGATCTTGTTTTATTTAATACAACTCTGTACGTCCTACACTATTTAAGCTAAAAAACCTTTGGCCTTTATAATGTTAATAACAATAAGAAATTCACACTAAATTTTTAGTAATAAAACTGTTAAATCTTTAACAAATACATATGTAAACTTTGTCAACATTGATTTTTTTAAATTGTTAGTTACCAATCTAAAAATTATTTTACTTCATAAAAAATGTTAATAAAAACTTGCAATTATTAATCTTAATAAGTTAAAACTGAAGTAAAGAAATTGTAATGAATCAAAACTACCTAGATTAACGAATTAGACTAAACTACTTGTTAGATAACGCTATAAATAAACTTTTATTTATTAATTTAACATTATTTTAATTTGATCAATGATTATGGTCGCAGCGGGCCTTCACAATAGCCGAGTCTATGGTAGTGATGGCGGCGCGGCACCCGCGGTTCCATCGGTCGCATCGGAATACCATCTTCTTGCCACATTTAGCTTTCCTCTTCAACAAATATCTATGGTTGCCCCAATGTACAACTGGATTGCCATGGCAGGATGTCTTGAAAAACAAACCTATAAAAATACAATAATCTTAACTCAACTCTTCGGATTCATCAAATTAGGTAATACAGACTATAATAAAAATCTTAGATTAATTTGAGCGGAAAGGAAAAATAATAATAATCGTCTTAAGTAACAACTTTTTAATTAATTTTTTTTTAGTTGCTTTTACGAAAAAGTATTAGTTTGAAGTTACATGACAGAGCAGTCTTTTCAATACGTGTTGCACCTTCATACATTTTCTCTTCTTTCTTGCACCTTTACGTTTAAACCGCATAAACAATACCACATTTTTTAATTCTTTCTGATGAAATGTACTTCAACCCTTGAACTAGCTATAAAAAATATTTAGACTCAAAAATGTAAACTTTCTTCATTCAAAATGTGTTAATTTAGCTATTCTCAACTTCATTATATAATAAAATAAATATACAAATTGCTTTCCAATGTGCTTTTAACAAAGATTATTTTCAAAACTAGGCTTTTGGATCTTCAACGTTAGACTAGAATTCTTTTTACTACTTCATTTTAGTAGATCAATGGTTATGATTGTTCATGATTTTAACAATATTGTAGTCTACTTCAGTGATAGCTGGGCGGCAGGTCTATAAAACATAATAACGTTACAGTACGATTCAAATTTAATGGCGGCTCGGAAGTTAGCTTCTCGCTGCGCAGTACCGCACCGTTGTCACATAAATTCTTTACTGCACAGCGACTCGCCTCATGTTCCTAGCCGCCAATCGTACTGTAATTGCAAGTAAAAGCCCCTTCACCCCTTGTATTCTATCAATTCAGAAAACATAATAATAACAAGTATAAACCAACCTTTAATTACAAACAAAATTTAAAACAATTTACTTTAGCAATTGGACAACTTTCTAAGCAGTTCTTATTTATTTAAACAAATATGATTCAAACTATTCGTTGCTGGGCACTTCGGTAGAAAGTATTATAATACTTTAAAACGTTTATTTTGGTGGTCATGGTGTTTATTTACCCAAATCATCTGATCAGCTACCGTGACGAGACTTGCTCTGCAGCCTCTACCCCAATTCATGCATCGCCATCTTTTCTTGAAGGAATTACGGGACGGATTCAGCAAGTAAAACCGCTCACCTTCGAAGCGAATAGCAGGGTTACCTGCCCCTCAACCATGAGTTCTATCGAATGGCTTTCGATAGGTTTTTTACGCATCGAAACGCTGTAATCTCATAGCAGATTTTAGTTCCTTACGTAACCGCTAGAGGCGCTGCGAGGGTTTTCCATACAAATATTTTACGGAGTCGCTAGCGAGTCTAGTGAGAAAAACTCATGGTCGAGGCACTGTACGGGACTTTTCAAACACAACTGAAAATAAAGGAAAAAACAGATAAAAAATACAAGAATACACGATCCAGCACGATTAAGTAGATTTATTTATTGTTTACTAAGTCAGTCTACTAGATGGCAAGTGTGCACAGTTATCCGTTGTATCGTAGACAGTGCTAAAAAAGCAAGGTAAAGTCATGTGTAACTAGAAACCTTGAAAAATAAAAAGAAGTTTATTTCAGTACCTACTGTAATATGTGTGGAATTATTCTTTATATTATTTAGGTAAAGAAACTACAAATACAATAATGTGAAGGGTTTCTTATTTATATTTTCCTTTCATGTTACATTCATCAAAGAAATTTATATAAACCATTTAACTATTTTATAATGGCTTAAGTGTACCAACATCATTAATTAAATCTTATGGCCATTGTTATGGTATGAATCAGGAATTATTAAACGATATTTTTAAGAAGGACACCATATCTAATTCTAATCTTATTAAAATAATAAACGATTATTACATTGCGTACTGAATTATACTAATACAGTAATACTTAGTCGCGTAAATTTTCAGAAAATATTAGGTTTTGGGTTATTACAACACACATTCTTTGAATGTCGGTAGGATGTTGGGAAGCACTGTACATTATCAGCCGGCGATTTTTATAGTGGTGATTTTTTTTTCGGGTAGAATATAGTGTTTATAGTGTGTTTTTGAAAACCGAAATTCAAGCAGACCCATAGGCTCCGAGAAAAAAATCGCCAAAAGTTTCTATCGGGCCTGGTGGGATAGTGGGAGTATTAAGGGTGGGGAAGATCGCGTGGCGGGTCAAATCTTGCTAACAAGAAATACTAAGGTCAAAGGCATCGCCAAGGTCAAGGTCAAAGCCCCAGAGGTCAAGGTCAAAGCCCCAGAGGTCAAGGTCAAAGCCCCAGAGGTCAAGGTCAAAGCCCCAGAGGTCAAGGTCAAAGCAAAAAAGCCCAAAAATCGTGAGATTTTTAGCATATTTTGTTGAAGGTTAAAGAGAATGATTAATGCCAAGGTCAAGCACAAAGGTCAAGGTCACAGATAGTAAAAATGTTACTTTTTAGTCTTCAAGGAATATGTTTGACCTGTGTGACCTTGACCTTTGCCTGACCTTGAATGTGGATGAGTAAAGACTTGTACTCATCCACATTTTAAGGTCATTTACAAGATTTAGGCAACAAGGTGCAGTTGACGGAGCCCCGCTGCGCGGGGCTCCTATTTCTGTGTTAAGGGTTTAAAGTAACCTAACACGAAGGGGATAACGGGGGCTTTGATCGCTCGCTGCGCTCGCGCTCTAGCCCCCGTCATCCCCTTCTAACCTAATCTATCCGAGTCGGGGTGCCCCGATTCCCGAGCTCGCTTCGCTCGCTCTTGCATCCTAAGTTCTTCTAGTTACATCACTAGTTTTGCTAAATTAAGATGAGTATTGATCATACCTTATTTTATAGTATGAATGTTCAAAGAAACCTAAATATGTTAATGTGGTGTGTATTTGGTTTAGGATATCATCAAATAAAAAAATCAAAAACAAAATAAATATGTGTTATATTTTATATACATACAAAATACATCGTAGTAACTCCTCAAATGGGTCCAAATAATTAATAGAGATTCTTCTCCTCCATGAAAACTCTGTAAGCCAATTTGCGAAGTTTTCTTTATAATTATCATTGTGGAAGGCCCTTTTTGTGACCCGCCAGTGACTCTCTATACGTTGTGTATGTGTCCCATCGGCTGCTACGAATCTATTTTGAGTATCGCTAGGGTTTACCTTTCTGTGAACATATCCATGTTCGGAAAGGCAATCATAAGCCCTCCAGAAATCTGTATGTATTATGGAGCCTTCCCGAACATGTTTTTTTATCAGTGGTACCAATACTTCAGCTGATCTCTTATTTTCGGGACACATTTCCACACGGAGATCGTCACTGCCGTCTTCTAGCATTCCTATTACCCAATGGCCTTCCACATGCCTTCCTCGGTTATACTTCCTTTTGCCAAATTTCGATTCGTCTATTTGCACAATTTTACCGAGTCCTCCAATTAGGGGTCTTTCAGTTTCATTTTCTAACTCGTAAACTATAACTGTTTCCCTACAGTAACTGTACCAGTTGGCTATAGTTTTATGTGACAACACTGATTGTTTGGTACTGTCTGCGGTTTCTCGCTGTGCTGTTTCGTATGAGGCATTATGACTAAATAGGTACATTAATTCAAATACCTGCGGCAATGGTAAACGGACATTTTCAAACCATGTACCAATAGCACGACTTACATCTCTTTTCTTGCAATTGTTTTTGCGACAGCGGAATATCCCCAACTGTCCACAGGTGGCACTGATCGTCATGGGGCGATGATGGTAGGAGCACATCTTTATTTTTCTTACCATTCCTCTTTGCTCAGCGAACTCAATACATTTCTCATTGGTGCCAAATGCAGCAAAAACTTTTTTGATGTTCCACTGTGATTTAATCTCCTCACTATATAGATGATAGCGCCTGCCCGATGAGCCAGAGGCTGTGGGTAGTGGAACTTCAATAGCACTGGAACAACCAGGAACAGGAGACACAGCAGGTGGAATGTCCGATGATGAAGTGCGCACAAGCGGCTCACTAGAGTCCAACACTTGCACAACACTTGTTGCTTCAATCCTTGGTATAGGGCGCACAAGCGGCTCAGAAGAGTCCATCACTTGCACAACACTAAACACTTCGAGATGTGAAGCGATGGCGGCAGCACACGAAGCATCGCGCGGGGCCTGGGGCTTTGGTGACGTGTGCACAAGCGGCTCACAAGAGTCCAACACATACACAACACTCAATGCTTCCTTTCGTGGTGAAGCGCACACAAGCGGCTCAGCAGAGTCCAACACTTGCACAGCACTTAGCACTTCGGGATCAGGAGAAGATGCAGCAGAACACGAAGCCGGGGACTTCGGGGACGCCATGGTGTCAATCAATCGTTGATGCAAACAGGAGTACAATACGATGCTCTCGTCTGTTTTGTAAATAAATAATATAAAATGTCTAATGTCATTCGGCTCGATTTGGATTTTGGCGCGCGTGTTGCAGCTCGGCAGCTCATTCGGGTCGATTCGGCGAGCGGCTCGGCGAGAGTCGTAAATAGCGTTTCGTTTCTCAATTTTTTTCTAAATTTATTAAGTGAAAAAAATATACTTTGGTTTTTAATCATAATAATCACATTATTTGCATGATTGCATTTAATTCCATTTAATTGCAGACTTTCTATTTAAAAATAAAAATAATAATAAATAAAAGTGTTAAACTAAAGCATTATTATTAAAAAAACAATTGAATCCACTGTCACTTTACCTAGAAGTAAAACGAAACGATCAACGAGTGACGTGTTTTCATTATCTGTGGTATGTTGTGTTATGGAATGCGTGAATTTATTGGAAAATAATTGAAAATTTAGGATTTTTTTCTCGAAAACAGTGCGGTTGCTTGAATTGAACCTGTTGTGAAAGTGTATACTAAGAAGAGTTCTACAAGAAAAAAAAAACAATGAAGCCCTAAATCGCCGGCTGATAATGTACAGTTGAGCCGGATGTTGCCATAGTAACACTAAAAACTTTAACTGTCTTCATAAACTACAGCCAGCTATTCATGGTCCAGGCAATACTCTTCTAAATGAATGTGAATGTAGGTCTTTAATCCTCACGATGGAGTCATCCAGTGTTGTTAGGGTGGCTCGACAGCCGTTTGCCCATTTACTGCACACCCATCTCTTTTTCGGCTTGGCGCCCAAGGTACTTCTGCTGAAGCTAAACTTGTTATCGTTGTACAGAACCATCTGGTTGCCCCTGATCGATGTTATGAACATTGCTTTTACTAGAACAGAAATATTGAAACAGTTTATTTAACTCGTAACAACTAAAAATGTTCACAAAAGTGTGAAGAAAACATTCCAAAATACAAGGCACATTTATTAAATAACGCTAATTACTGTTTTCTATTTATGAAAAATATAGGACATATTCGATTTGTTTTTATTGTAAGCCTTAAAAAATCCGGCTATATTTTAATGGTAATGCCTAAATAAAATATTGTTTTTTCTTTATAGAAATCAAAATTATATAGGTACAAAAAATTTACGTTTGTATGACAAGATGTATGAACGATTGAACGTGGAAGAAGCATAAAAGGTAAGCAAGAATCGTAGCAAATTACGTCTGTACTAGTTTCTGCCTACCCCTGTTATTAATGGTGATCACCATCGACGTGCACCTCTTGGTGCAGACCCATCTCGCCTTCAATGAAGCTTCACCTCATTAAAAAAAATAAGAAAGAAATTTATGACAAAACTTCAAATACATGAGAAACGTAAATTATACAGAGGTATGGATTGTCCGGAACCACCTTCTTTTCGACATAAACAAAATTATTGTATTCAATAAATGTATGTATTTCCTTTTAACAATTTTTTTTTACATTTAGTCAGTGTGTATGGTCATGATTAGCTTGGATGATGACATTTTCGATGGTGATTAATGACGCGCGGCAGCCAGACCTCGCCTTCACACACAACCACCTCGCCTTAGGACCCGTACTTCGGGAATACTTATTGTATCTGTAGCTTCCGACAATAATTACTGGCTTCCCATACCTGGATGTAGTGAAAAATACCGGACCTAAAAATAATAATATATAAACTTTTATTAAAGATAAAATCTGCAGTGTATTATATACTATGTATGGCCTCAAGATAGAATACATAGTATATAATAATACTATGTATTCTATCTTGAGGCCATTTAAATAAGGTTTTTTTTAAAGTGTCCGTGTGTCGAATATCCATAATAACGCAATTACCTTACGTTACGTATTGAACATAAATATTATTTGTGTTCTGTCAAATAAATTAGAACATTGAACATTATGAAATATAATTGGTAATGACCGCACCACTGAGCCTGAAATGGCTTGAAATATAATTAATTACCTGACTCAGGAAAGCTAAAATACGACCAACTATACGCCCACCACCACCGTACTTGTGTAAATAAAAAATACGATTTCCTTCCCTGAAGAAGGGATGAATCATAACTTTATTTCTATTCTCCTGTAATTACTCGTAATTATTGCTTAACTAAACAATAGAGAACAAGACAAAAAATAACTACGTGTGAGTAGATAGTAGAAAAAACATTGTGGAGTGCAATAAATAGATTGAGTATTGAGATAATTGAATAAGTAAATGTTCAGTATACATTAATAGCAAATACAATAAGTCATAAGTAGTCATAACATAAATGTAATGCTAAACATTTTTCTTGTGCATATGTTCATTTCGGATTTGGACAATTTGGTTATCAATGGTAGTAAGGGATGCTTTGCAAAAAGAAGATCTGGAGCACTTCCAAATAGCCTTTGCCCCGCGGCAGCGACTATAGCGATTGAATCTATACCCTCCAAGCAATATGACGGGTCTTCCACTTCTAGATGTAGTATATATTGGACCTGAAATGGTATGAGTGGGGGAGGTCAGAATAAGACTAATAATTTAACCCGCATTGTACCTGCTAAAACGATGATCACACAACGACTGAGTGAATATTTATTTCCGTCCGTAACAATGACACGCACTTAAGGCGAGGCATTGACAAACTATGAATCTGAAATCGGACCCCCGCACCGCGCCATCCGCTTACACCCCGCAAATACTTCGTGGTTTGCGATCGTAGGCTCGCGCTGTGGAACAGAGACGTCATAGAGTCGCGCTTACTATCTTTATTTTTGTTGCAAGAATATTAATTTGCACAATTATTTTGTGTAATGTTAAATGGATATTTTAAGGGGTTGTTCCCAGAGGTCAACGATTATATAATAATAATAATTAGCTCCAGGATCAGATGGACAGAACAATTTTTGGTTAAAATGGCTACGTACTTCACATGCTCGCTTGGCGTCTCAATTCCAGTCACCCTTAGAATCTGGGACGCTACCACCTTCCTATTCTCAACTATTAAAGTTACCCATCCGCTTCATAAGTATGGTAGTACTGCGGAACTAATATGAATGGAGTGCGTCTAATGTAAGGCTGGTTTATTACTAACTCAAATATGGCCGCGATAAAGAAAGCGCTCGGCGGTGGCGCGGCGTCCGACGGTCTATAGGCTTCTTACATATATTTTGAGAACAAAAAATATTGATAAAAATTCAATTAACTATGTCTGCGTTTTAAAAATGGATGTAGGAACGTGGTACTAAGGAGCTACTATAGTACGGTAGTAGTTGTATGCTAGTCCCGGTAATGTCTACCCGTGTGAAGTCGGGACGGACCGCTAGGAATTAAAAATTACATAATTAAATTATTATGTACCTAATATTAAATGTATATTTTAAGATTTCTAATTAAAGGTAACATGTCAAAATAGCATGCTAATAAATTGATAAGTCGATAATATAAAATGGTTTACAAGTTTCATGGTTGTCATACTGCTGCTATCTACAAAAGATTCTTAAACAAAAATTATAAAATTCTAAATATGGCAACACATACAGTCGTTTCTGGAGCTCATAACTGAGTTATGAGCCGTTTTGTGTGATGATGTGCGTGTATAATTATACTGGTGACCATTTTTAACATACCGAGACCCCTCCGTGCCTCGGTGAGCACGTCGTAAAGCGCTCTTTCCCTGTTGTCAAGGGCTAGATTCCTACAAGACACAAATATGTGTGATGAAAATAATGGTTTGTGTTGGTCTGGGTATTTCTTAAGTATTTATAAATATATAAAAAAAAACTATTTAAGTATTATTTCTATTGTCTAGTGCTCTACTAATTTTGGGACTGATGGTGCTGTATAAAATGTCCCCTAACGAACGAACGAATACAGACAACTATGACAATCGTTAGTGGTGGTCAAAAGCCCAAGAAAGCCTGACAACTTCGAATATCCTTCGAATATTGGTATATGTCTGACTGCAGTCACTTCGTGTTCGTGTAAAATATTGGTATTCTGCGGCATTGGTTACATTGGAAGCCTATACCTACATAATTGAGAAAAAGCTAAGACGATGATCATTCAGTCGTTTTATGTAATCAGTCACAAAGCCAAGCTTAGGATGTACTAGGTACATCCTAAGGTTGGGTTTGTAGGTAGGTAATAATTTGATGGCAAATGGTTCACCACCTCTTACATAGGGCCTACACATAGCAGCAAACTTTTAGTTACATTAGTATATCTCTGTTTATCGCCATAGCCCTTGACGAATACAGGCGCGGACGTGATATTATGTTAAGTAATATATGAAAATTGGTGTCGGTATTCGGTGTTTTTTCTTCCTAAACCAGAATAAGACAAAATGGTCTACCATTCCTATTAGGATCACACATTGTTATTAGAAATTTATATAACTTAATAGGCTTAGTTGTAGTGTGTAAAAGTGTATAGAAATAGTTTTTATCAGAGTTACCAGAGCTTAAACTTATGTTATTTTTTTTAATGTCTAGGAATATGCTGTTATTTATGTAAATTTAATAAATGCGTGGAATTCGGGCTAACGTTTGGTCCGGTCTTAACCAACTTTCGTCCAGGCAGAGCTCGCAAGCCCAGGTACTTACTTGTACCTTCTAGTTTATATTATTATTTATTAGCGAGTAACGACCTGCCCAGCTTTGCACAGACAGCAGAGCATATAGGTATGGATTAATTTTTTTAACCGACGAAGAATCGGATCAGGTTTTATATTCGTCTGTATATTCATAATTGTATATGTTTTTACTACCCTTGAAATGAACCCTTTCAAATTTTTACTTGAGAACCGATTGTGATGAAACTTAGCACAGTTATGTAGTCCTAATGACCTTACAACATTATGGACATCTAAAGGTGACCTGATGATGGAGACGGAAGACAGTCTAAGAAAACCCGCAATGGTTTAAAGATAGACCACATTAAATAATGTAACCATTTAAAAAAATATTAGAATGGGTATAGTAAGCTATTTTGTAAAGATACACTTATGGTATCGGGAACTTTTTTATAGGCCTATCAAAAAGGAACAATTCTACCATACATATTTTTTTTATATCTCAAAGGGATAAGGCAGCATTTTCCATGAAAGTTCCCAGTCGCTTAATTTTTTAGATTTAATTTTGATTTTTTTTACGTTATTGTATGTTGATTTATAGACCTGGTTACCTGAAATACATTGAAAATATATTAAATGTGATAATATTTTTTTATATTCGCATAAGTCCAAAGACGACTCCATTTAGCTTTGTTCTATTTTACCGATTGTCAATTTATAAAGTCCAGTCTAATAAGCATTTACATTGTATAGGCTTCCCGTACGCTGAAAGGTCAGCTTATACTGGTCGTGGGAGCTCATCTGACACAGACCCGGCGCTGATAACAGTCCGTGGCGGACTGACAGGAGGCATTCTCCATACAAAAACAAGTGCAAACTAGCTTATAGTGGAAAGTCGTATGCGCCAAAACGGTTTTTCACGTTTAAAATCTAATCTAAAATGTATTTTAAAAAATCCAATTACCATTTCAAAGAGTCTGTTGAAACTTATCTATAGTGAAAATTTGAAGATTTAAATCCGTTCCGTTTCTTCATAAAATGCGAATCCATGTTTTTGAAGAGCTGTCTTCAAAATTTTTTTCTCTGCAGTAAAGTTTAACCGATCGTGTTTCTGTACTACAAATTTATAGCTAAAGACATGAATAATGACATATGTAAAAATCAGATCCGTATGTTTTGTAATGGCTGAGAAATATTAAGATCCATGACCCCCAAATCTTCAATGCGTCGTCTTAAAATTTAACATTACCAAGGAATCGAATAAAAATAAAATTATTTAGTTACGGGTAGGTCTGTGGCACCTTGCTTCACTGCAAAACATAGTAGTTCTTCCAAATAGCAACAAAAATACTTCATCATTCAATTTACTGAAATAAAATCACACAGGTATTATCTTTTTACAAATAATTGTAGAAAGGAATGGAATAGAAAAGAACCAGGCTACCTATATACCATCACCAGGTGTTAGAAGTTGATTGGAATTGCTATTGATACATAATTAACTTAAATCTAAGTTTCTATCATCTTAACTGTACAACAGAGAATGAACTTTGAACTTTGGCGTTTCTCATTTTTCACTTTCACATACAGTCATACAATTTAAAAAAGCAGGTGTATTATTTAAGAAGTTCTATAATGATGATAAGGTTAGGTTAAATAGGAATTGCCAACTAGCTTTCAGCCATCGAAAGATGTAACTTTCTAATGGTGAAAGAATTTTTATAATCGGTCGAGTAGTTTTTAAAAAACAAACAACTAATCAAATCTTTCCCTTTAATAACATTAGTTTCGATATAACACCACCTGTAGAAAACAGATAGATGTCATTTTGAGGTTTCTATGAGCTTCTTAGTAATATATTTTCTTGTTATTTATGTTGATGAACATTGTTGATTTTAACAATGCGGTCGTATAGAGTAGTGATCCTGGCTCGACAGCCGACGGCAGCTTTGACACAGGACCAGTGTGCTTTGGGTCCCTTACTTTTGTAGTATTTGTTGAAGCGATATTGTCCTATTTGTATGACAGGGTTGCCACAGCGCGACACGGTGTAAACCGGAACTGAAGTGAAAAGATTTGATTTATTCATTTATTTATGCTTATTATACAATAGCGTATAAAGACAGTCTTAATGCCTTAGACAAAAAGATGGTTATTATAATTCATTAGTAATAAATACCTTGAGCAAGTTCTTGAAATAAAAGTAAGATTAATAAAGTAATATTTTTAATAATACACTGCCATACTATTTGTATTCCTACTGAAGTTGCCCCAAAAAAGGTTTTTAAAATGTTTTACTATTATACAACAAGTTTTAAAAATATTAAGATAGAACACACAAATAATACTTGATTTGAATTCGTGATAAAAACAGTACCTACTCAAGTTCAATAATAAAAAAATACTCAAGTTTAAACGTTTAACAGGGGACGTGAAAGAAAAAAAAAATATTTGTTTTCATACTTATTGCCGACACTTAGGTACGCAAATATTAGACACTGAAATAAAACTACTTTTTAGAGATTTTATCGCATTACATTGATATTATTTTTAAACCCGACCTTTCGGACCCTTTACGTCGCGATTACCGATATAAAATCCGAAAAGTAGCTCTATTTCAACATTTGTTTTAATACTAACTTGAGATTATTATAATAATTGAATCCAATGAATTTGTTATTCAAAATGTTGACCAATAATTTGTAGATATGTGTATGAAATGAATTTGATAATATTATTGTCACTTTATATTATTGGCTATTCTTTATTTAATATTATGTAATTTGTACATAATTCGCATGCCAGAAATGGTTAATATGTCGGCTCTTTCTATAACTATTTATCACCATCTCTGATTTCTTATTACTTTTTCGTTCAATATAAATCAACTATGTTTTTAAAATAATAATAGGTACTGCATAAATGATGTAACGTGTGTTTACATAGGTACGAATATTTAAAAAATAATTATATTGAATAAATGTATTGATATTGAAGATAATGCGGGCAGAATTATCGGATCATTTTATTCCATGAAACACATCTCTCCTTTAAGCAAAATATAGGTGGATATCTTCTCTCTCCGTTTTGTGATCATGAACCTTCATACTCCTGTTTATTTAGTTTTGTATTAGGTAAAGGTACAGTTACGCATGTCATAATTTTAATGAAACACCTGTGTTTAGTTTAGAATTTTAATCATATTTTGAAAAGAGTAACATCAATGTGATGTTTTTAAACGTTGACTAATGATTGTGAGGCGTCTGTTTAACTATCATGTTATTGTAAGTGACTATGGACGCGGAACATTTGAATGCGTTTTTTTTTATACACACCCAGCGAGCGCGGGCTCCTCTGCTGCCTGCCCATTTATTATAGCGATATTTGCCCATAATTATAACTGGATTGCCACGCAGGGTCGTGGAAAACATTGGTTCTGCAATATAATTTGACAAAATATTAACAAATTATAAAATACTTGCGTTCTTATTACAAAAATGGTCTTAATTTAATCCAGACTAAAACTATATCCATCACTTTCTAACGTAGTATGACAAAAAGGGATGGGCTATTTTAAAACCGGGGTTTTTCTTAAAACATCTTTTTATAATAACGGGGATTTAAGTTTAACACACTATATGATTTAGTAATGGAACACACGCATATAGGTTATGCTCTTTATTTAATAAATGTAAGAAGAAGCTAGCTAGTCTAAAGTTTATTACTAAGCAAATTGTGTTGATAAATAATTCAACCACAGGTACGTCATTTAAAGATCAGACACGTCAAATGAATGTTATTTAGAACTGTTGTATTCTGAAATATTAACACATTGACATAGGATAAATCTTTATTATTATTATATCTGAAAACTGACAAAATCTTCATACATTTTCGGCCACCTGGGGAGGCAGCAGGGTACGTCGGACTCGGGTTAATCGGTAATAACCGTAGATTTGTAGCAGTTATATTTAACTGCCCTCAACAATTAACAACACATAATGCAAAAACATATTCATAAAACGACAACTAAATAACTGTAGGCATATACATCATGGCGTGATGGTTATTAAAAGTATCACAAATTGTATGGATGATTAATGATTATGCTCGTGAGCATACCTGACAATGATATCATCCATAGTGATGATTGTTGCCTTACAGCCGTGGCAGGCTTTCACACAGGGCCATCTGGCTCGAGTACCTTTGCTTCCACTCCACTTGTTAAAACGGTATCTTCCTATTAGTATTACTGGCTTCCCAAACCGAGATGTCGAAAAGATAGGCTTACAGTCATCTGCGAAAACGTTTCCGAATTGTAACTGGACTAAATCATTTGTTTTTATTACGTAATTATTTTTGATGACAAGTATAAAAAAAAACAAAGAAAAGTTCCCAACAATTTCACATTCAGATTATCTACCGTAGTATTTACGTTGTCTGATGTTCAATTACATCGTTCATGAGGCTGCCCTGCCCACTGTCCAACGGCGACAACATAGCCTCGGGAAAAAAGCACTTCATTCAAAATCAAACAAGAGTAAGTCACCTTACATTTTTTACTAACGGTTAAAATCAGTTTACAATAACAAAAAACTTTCATAGTCTTAAAACTTAAATTAATAACAGGGAGAATCGGTCACATCCTTAAATTAAAAATTAGCACAAATTGCGTAAATGTTTGGTCAATGGTTGTGTTCGTAAACATGTCTGGTAATAACATTCTCTCGAGTGGTGATGACGGATTTACAACCTAAATTTGCTTTCACACACCGCCAACTGACACTATCATTCTTATAATGCTTCAATTTATTGAAGCGGTATCTGCCTATCAGTATAACTGGATTCCCATATCGAGTAGAAGAAAAGATAGGCTTGTTATTATTCTCTGCAAAGAGAAGTTTTCTATTTGTTACTGGACAAAATAACTAATTTCCTAAATCAAATATAGATTTTAATGAGCGAGAAGTTGGTTACTGAAAATGTGACATTTTAAAAATAATAACTTTTATTATATTTTTCATGTAATGAACACCTTAACTTAATACTAAACATAATACTAAATTCTTTGTAACATTTGTCATGGATAAATAAACTAAGAACAACTTTTAATAAACTAACAAAACAGAATTGGGTGTCCGTTGCTGTGCACCACCATCCACCAGAGGCGCCAGCTATTTTTTTATTTATAATAACTTAAACTGAATGTTCCTATATCAGGGCTGTTTAGTATTCAATGATTATGATCATGTAAACGCTTAATGATTTCATTTTCAACAGTAGTGACTCTTGCTCGGCATTTTTTCGAATAACTTCTGACACACCGCCAATGAACTTTGTGTGTTTTATATTTGTAAACAGCTTTACGAAATCGATATTTGCCAATCTGAAGACAAGGGAAGCCACGCTGTGTCCTGGTGAAGAACATCTCTACAAAACAAAATAATGGATGAGACCACAGCTTGTTACTGTTAGTCAATTTTACATTTGAAATGCCATGCCTGTATGGGGTCTACTATAATGCTAGTAAGATAAGTTACCTGAAGGTCGAACATATTTATTTTTGCAGTTGCACAGGTATAATATGGTTTCCTCTCTGATAAGTCTTTCAATGAGACGATTTTGTGTAAGCATTTATGGAGCCAAAAGCAGTTAGAGGTAAACACATTCAAACTAAAATGTTTGTTATGCCTCAATTAAATTCTGCATAAGTAAAACTTAAACATTTTGTCGACCCATTCAATTTGGTTATCAGTGCCTGTTCTGATATTTTTAAAACACCCCCGGTGAATCTTAGACTCTTTACTGCGGCACTATATCAATAAATACATATTCGTCTCATATTTATCATCATATCATATTTATTATTAATTGATACATATTATATTATATTAGTGAATATTAAGCAAACTACACAAGGGCCGTAGCATATTCTAAAACCTAAACTCACAACAGCTTTGTTAATACTTAATACTTATTTTTATGCACAAACATATACTCGTAAAACGAATATGAATACGACGTATAATTTATAACCCTAAATATCAAAAAAACACATAAATATATTATGCAATAATCTCAGCTAGTACCGCAGAACCAAGTTGGGCACAGATTCACAGACAGTACCATAGTCAGCTGTCATTGGAAAGCGTACGTATAAATCTAATTAGAGATAAAGAAAAATTCGCTGCTGACAGCGAATCCTGAAGTTGGTTCCGCAGAACCTAAGGGTTCTGTGATAAAATTCAAAATTCGCTGGAGAAGGGAGTTTTAAGTTGTCTATCTTTTTTATGTGAGGTACCATAAAACAGGTTCCTATATAAAATCAGTCGATAGATTTGCTTACTAGAGGTATAATTTTGATATTATTTGTATGGACCGTTAAGGCGGAAACCCACCGCCACGCACGGAGAGGCTGCGCACTACTGCTGTTGTGGTGTGGAGCTGTATCCACTGCAACCCACGGACACACTACGCACGAATTGCTCGGATACGGCGCCCACGTAGCTCAACGCCATGCACACTGTGTAAATACGTGGATAGCGTGTGCTGCGGTGGAAACGTAGACCCACGTTATCAAACAAATGAACCGACGCAACAAACGTGCGCCGCGTGGCCGTGGACAGCATGCACCGCGGTAGGTATCCGCCTTTATGTCAAAATCGTATCTCTAGTAAGCAAATCTACTCGTATCGTTGATATAGGAACTGGTCGTTAAAGTTTTAAAATTATAGGTATTAGGACGACGTCTGTGGTCTAGTGGTTCGAGTACCGGACTGCTGATCACGAGGTCGTGGGTTCGATTCCCACAGGACACAAACATTTATTGTGATGAACTTAAGTGTTTGTGTTTGTCTGGGTGTTTCTTATGTATTATAAGTATGTATTTACAAAAAAAAAAAAGTATATAAGTATTATATCCATTGTCTAGTACCCATAGTACAAGCTCTGCTTAGTTTGGGACTAGATGGTGCTGTGTAAAAAATGTCCCAGGATATTTATTATTATTATTATTATTATTATTGCTGCTCCAAGGCAGTGGGGTAGTATTCAGTGGTTATGTTCAGTCATACTCTTGACCACTTGGTCGTTAATAGTAGTGATTCTAGCTCGACATTTGAGCCGAATGCCTTTGTTACACACCCAGCTGATCTTCGGCGCCCTGCTGCCAGCCCATTTGTTGAAGCGGTACCGACCCATTTGGATGCATGGGAATCCTTGCTGCGATTTCACAAATCGTATATCTGAGAAAAATACAGGTCATAATTTAATTATCTATATATATTCCATTTTATGAAAAACATAATTGGACGTCCGTTTTTATAAAAGGTTAGGTTTTTTAAAGTGTAAAGTTAAGCTGTGCATTACCGTTTAAGTATGTAGGTATATATATTAATGTTTAATGCGTAGCTACGTTGAACTTAATTATGTACTTACATAGAAAGATTAGGAAATCTCCGATTTGTATCACTTGCATCAGTAATATGTAGAACCAAGGATTAAAAATGAAATCTCTTAAATAAACATATTATTATATGTTTTTACGAAATTGTAAAGAGGTCTTATATACGAGTAGGTACTCACATTATTTTGAATACCCACAATTAAAAAGCACGAATTTCAATAAATACATATTCTATTTCTAATACAAATTATAAGGTTAACAAGTCGTAATTATATCTTCTATAATAATAATAATAATTAAATAAATAATAAGAAGATCACATTATAATACTGACAATACTAAAACTTTGAAATTAATATAGCAGCTTTGTAAAGTAGCCATAAAAATTAGTAAGACTCCTAAAAATAAATAAAACCACACAATACATTACATATACAGGGAAGAAATAAATAAATATATATGCTCTCAGCTGCTCACACACACAGCAATTCATGTTTTTTTTTTCAAAAGTATTTATTACGTATTGCCTTCACATAAGTTTAACATGATTATTTGCATTAGGTAAAACAATAGGTAGTTACAATATTTAATATATTTTGGCATTCAATTCTTTATCTTCACGAATTCCTTCTTCTCTATTAACTTATAATAATCAACCCATATACTGTCCCACTGCTGGGCACGGGTCTCTTTCAGTATTAGAGGGATTAAGTTATAGTCCACCACGCTAGCCTAATGCGGGTTGGCAGACTTCACATGCCGTTGAGAAAATCTCTCAGGCATGTAGGTTTCCTCACGATATTTTCCTTCACCGTTAAAACGAGTGATAATTACGCACATGATTTCGAAAGTCAGAGGTACGTGCCTTGGATTCGAACTCGAGACCTTTGACTGGGCAGTTCAGTGGTCATACCCCTAGGCTATCACTGCTTCCTACTGACTTAAAAAGGTTAAATTTGAGATGAATGCTCATGTCCCTAATTAATACTTAGGGCTTGTTTCACCACCAAAGAACAGTCGTTAACCACCGGATAAACTACAAATGGAACAAAGGAGGTCATCAAAAACGGCCCAAATCATGTACCAAAGGTACACGTATTGGAAAAAATACCCTGTATTACGCTGATTAAAACTCTACTCTTTTTTTTAATGTTGACTGGGGGATGAGAAAAATAACTTTTAATTTGAGAAAAATCATGCCATTTTGGCACACTATTATCTGTTAATTAATGATTTCATAATAAAAACTGTCAACTTGACAGCTATCTGTCAGTGTCAGTTTCGGAGTGTCAAACGCACGCCATTATGGCACAATTTTAACAGTTTCATAGTGATTTCATGGTAAAAACTGTCAACTTGACAGCTGTCATGTACCTCCGCCCGATACAAATTTGGACTGAATTGTATTGGCTTTTGATGACCTCCTGTGTGATTTTATTTTATTTAAAATAAAATTATCTGCCATGTAATTTAATGCGAATACTTAGGGGGTGGTAAAACAGGCCTTAAGACATAATAATAAAGATACATTAAAAAGTAAGTACTACTCTAAACCCTTGCAGATGCATTTATTTGTGACTAACCTGCCACTTAGGCTTAGGCTATAAATACCTACTAATAAGTAATACTTACTACCCGAAGAGACCCAGCGTGCCTTTGTTTATGGGTATGGGTAGAAGCTGGAAGCCGAAACCTAGAAGCTGCCGAGCTGCTGCCCTTCAAAAACATTCTAAATCTACACATTAGGAAAAACATTGGGAAACGCTTTCAACGTCAAATTTGGTATGTCAAACTTTTGCCACAAGTGCAATAAGTATCTAAACATAAAGTTAACATTAATCATAGAGGTTCAGCTACCTTTTTAAATTACAGATGTGTATGGTAGTTCCTAGACCTCACTATGATGTTGTCGATAGTAGTGATGGTCGCCCTGCAACCTTGCTGGTTCTTCACGCAGGTCCACCGGATTTGAGCACCTTTGCTGCCACTCCACTTGTTGAATCGATACTTTCCAACCACGATTACAGGATTGCCATAACGAGTCGTCTCGAACTTGTAATCGAAATCTGAAACTGGAAAATATTTTAGATTTGTTATTTTTACCATTGTCAAGGAAGGGTTATTTAATTTATTGTCACGTTTGTCAAAGACGTACTACTAAGCACTTCTATGAAGACAAAAATGCTATTTTATAAGAAGTAGATTAAACACTAGTTTTCCGCCAGCGGCTTCGCCCGCGATCTCTGGGTATTTCTTATAAATTATAACCTATGTTACTCAATAAAGATGTAGCTTAGAAATCGATCAAATAGTTTCGGAACCTATTCAATGCAAACAAACAAACAATCAAATCTTCCCTCTCTATTATATTAGCATAAATTAAACAAATCACAATAAAAGAATTGAACTAGTTTATTTCTACCATATATACACAGTCAAGTTTTGTGGGACACTGTATTATTTAGTAAGTTATAACATACTTATACCTCTCTTAGAAATATAATAAATAAATAAATATAAAATGACAACGAAGTCAACTTGATAACTATTTAAAAATTATGTATCACACTGACAACATCAACATCTGATGTATCATCGATCAATATTTGAAACTATCAAATCGAATGGCTAACATTTTAGTTAAGTATTAAGGGTGATTATGTTCCTCGAAGACTTCTACAATGTTGTTATTGATGGTGACGAGTCTCGCCTTGCAGCCCACGGACACCTTGACGCAGACCCATCGGGCCCGGGGGCCAGTACAATAGCGTCGCATGTTGTAGCGGAACCCACCGTATTCTATCACCGGGTTACCATGCCTGGACAGCGAAAATATTGGCTCTGGAAGTCAACATAATATAAAACAAGTCATTGTTGAACCAGGAAAAATAAAATTGTAAAAGTACAGAAAGTTCATATTACTTTACTACAATTTCAGTTTGCTGAGGACATGGGGTAAAAAAATATAATATTAAATTTTAGTAATTATTTTTATGAAATCTTTTTCAGGTATTTCACTAATTTAATTTCAACTGTTGAATACATACAGGTACCATGTAGTTGGCATTAGGTACCGTGCTTAGGTATATCATCAAAGACTGTCCAGACATACATGTGTGCCAAATCCGAATCCAAGGTAGATTCCATCAGTCGCTTCATCTGCGAAAAAACATCTTGAGGAAACCAAAAAGGCATCATTCTGACATTAATTAAATAGATAAAATCTGTATAAGTACTAAGAAACTTTAAAAATATCACACTCGAATGTTGAATACTCAAATATTCAACCGCTCATTCGGCTTTTATTGTTTTTTATGTTTGCTTTTCCTTAGATTTAAACATATTCAAGTAATTTTGTATTTTTATTATTAATCGTTATTGCCTTTCTGAAGGATTCAAAATTACGCTATCAGATTTTTTTTTTATCTGCGATAAATTGTTTTGTCTTTGTACATGTCTTGTCTTTGAACTTCGCGAACGATTTGTAAATGCTGTGATACACAGCAACGTGTCGATAATGTTTAGTGGTTATGTTGGTGTAAGATCTTGACGATTTCAGTGTCCACTAGAACTATAGTTTTCTTACATCCAGTGTAATACTTCATACACATCCACCGGGTCATTGGAGGTTTACTAGAGCTGTGTTTAGTAAACCTATAGCCCTGATAGCAGAGCACCGGCTGTCCGCGCCGAGACGTTGAGAAGTAAAAACCTAGAAATGTAAAAAATCAATCATTTACTTTATTTAGATAATAATTAAGATATGTATAATTTATGTTAATTTCATAATTTAAGTAATTTGTTGTTCTCAAGTGACTGTTTTTTAAAATGTATAATGTATGTACAAATGTATGTTATTTATATGTAGGAGAAAAAAAAACATTTGTTATTTTAGTTTATTTGAATGTATTACGAAATACAGTACAAAGAACCTTTGTTACATTACAAATTGCTATTTATATATTCAAGATTGTATAGCACATTACTATTAGATAACAAAAGGACCTGCATTTTATACGCATTTTAAGTCCTTTTTAAATATGGACTTTAAACAATAAAAAGACGGAACGATTACCACGAATATCTTCTCATAATTTATAACTACACTGTTCTATCGAACTGCAAAGTTAAGCTGCGCTTGTCACGGTGATTATATGGATGTCAGAGTATGCTTAACCGTCTAACAAATATCCTATATCAACCGTTAATGATAGTCCAAAAGTAGATTGCAGGGTGTAATGGAAATCGCTTGTTACAACATAACTACTGATATTCAGCCATCATCAACATCTGGTAAGACTGTAAGCCAACCCCAACACAGTTGGAAAAAGGCTAGAAGAATTATGAGTATGTAACTGCAACTCAGGCACATTTGGTGTCTCGAATCAACAAAAAACTTCAATGATTATGTTCATGCAAAATCTTATGTATCTGATGATCTAACAGGATGATGGTACTCTTGCAGCCATATGACGACCTGACGCAGTACCACCTGCTCTTCGGAGGTTTACTGGACTGGTGTTTCGAGAAGCGGTACGACTGGTAGCAGAGCAAGGTTGCCCCTCGTCGCGATGTCGTGTAATACAAACCTAATAAATAAACAATTAGTTATACATACATGTTTGTTGCAATCATCATACATGAATTACTGATAGTTCAAGTTCAAGTTCAAATGTTTTTATTTCAAATGAAACGTTAAATGATTCTAGTTGCACGGTTCCAAAAAGATGATCCTATGGAGAAGAATCCGGCAAGAAACTCCATGGACACTCTTTTAAAATAAGAGTCGACACAATTTTTCACTGGTCAAATATTGCGATAACAGGATGTGTGGACACTGTAGGCTAATGTCCTAGTTAACTCGAAGGCGAGCTTATCAAACGAAAACGTTTTCAGTATCCGAAAACTCAGATATATAGGTAGAAGTAGGTACCTACTAGGATAAAGAAAACGATTCATTTTATTGCTACTACTAATTGCGTAGTAGTACGGTTGCGGTTGCGCAGTGGTCTCGTTTTTCCCAACACCGTGAGCAATTCCCAATCCAGTGAGAAATTTCCAAAATTGGATCATAGCGCTCACTTATGCTATGTAAGGACCTCCTGTTCAAAATTTTATGCTTTTAGGATAACTATAAGGAGTTTTAATTACGGTCGCTTTGTGTAACAGACAGATATTCAGCTAATTCAGGTTACACTGACAGTTGACCCTGACATATTTAGGAAAAGGATAGAAGGTTTAAGTGTTAAAATTTTAAAAGTTTTAAATTAAAAAACTGAATAAAAAATAATGTAAGTATAATATAGGAACTTAAAAGCACAGTGTATTTAAAATTATAAGTGCCTGTTTCACCACCTCATAGTAAGTTCCGGTTAAATTACTTGGCAGATAATTTCATACAAATTTTGTTCTAGTTTTTAATTTATCCGTCGGTTATCGGCTATCAAGAGATTGTGAAACAGGCCCTAATTATCTTACAGAACATATATAAAAACATAGGAAACATAAGCAAATAAATGTACGTAAATAAATTGATTAATTAATCAATGGCTGTGATCATTCATAATCTTGATAATTTCGTTATTTACTGTGACTATTGTGGATCGGCATCCGAATTGGGCCTTCATGCAACTCCACCTCAATTTCGGGGGTTTGCTTGAGCTGTGTTTGGTGTACCGAAAGCCCCCGTGACAGAGAATAACGCCGCCGCGTCGAGACCTCTCAAAGTAAGGACCTTAAGCAGAACAGGAATCATTTTATTTTTGCAGCAATAATTATCCTTTCTTTTATGCATTTAAAACAAGAAAAACAACAATAACACCTGCCTCCGTTACGCAGATGTGTACATCTTTTTGCAACTAGATCCGCATCAGGACACATCTGTCTAACGCTACACGCTACAGAACCCAACAGAACTCTGATCGGCTACGTAGAATGCCATAGAAAAACCAAAAAACACTGTTCAACCTGAGAATCAACTGGAAACCATTTTTTAAGACAAATAAAATGAATGTAACATATAAAAAAATATTTTATTTCAAATGACTCTAGTTCACAAAAATCTAAGCACCGTTCATGGAATTCAAGTGATCCTTACCTTCATTGATCTAAGTGAATCTAGCGATTTCATCTCATTTATTATATATATTATTGAAACAGTTACGTCTTACGTCACAATCACAACCGATTACAAAGTAAGAGCAACTAAAGCAATACGAAATTCTTATAACTGATCAAACAAGAATATTAAATATTTTAGAACAAGCCAAAATCAAGATGTTTTAAATGTTGTTGTTAATTGTGAAATAGGTATATTCTCAAGTATAGACCGTATACATTATGTGGCTCGCCAAAGATAAAAAAAAGAAAATATTGATGTTCTTATAATTAATGTATTGAAAATGTTATACACATTACTTAGTTAAGAGAAAAAACAAGGAATGCAAATGAAGCTTTGGAAAAAGATCAAGTGCGCTTCGTCTTTAAGTAACTAAATGAAAATAAGCAATTAAAACAACAAGCTGATTAAAACAGCAATCACTAAAAATTCTTCCTTTTCATATTTAAAGTAAAATCCAAGTGAATCGAGGACTTAATTTTAAGAACGTTACGTTCCTTAAAAGATATTGTATCTAAGCACCTATTAAAAATTAAGATTCAAAAGCAACAACATAAAAACACAAAATAAGAAATTCTCTTTAAACTAAACTATCTGACATGACACTTCTTATGAAAACAATTTCTAAATATGGCGTATTTAGATAATTACAAAATTACTGATTCTATCATTAAAAAAAGGTGATTTAACTTAGGAATGATATCAGTAAATTAACAATAAAGGCACCAGAGGCTTTATTAACTTCTTCCGGACTTATAAGTAAGTATGCAAGATATATAAGTAACAGAAATAATACAATTCAATAATACTATGAGGCTATTGTCTCCATTATACAGTTGGTATAATTATAAAACGGCGTATATCACCACAAGTAATTATAAATTCGAAAGTTATTAATCCAAGTTATCCAAGCGTAATGGATAGGTCACATGCACATTAGGTACGCATCTATTTTTATGAATACATGCAATAGTACAGTCAGCATTAGATATATCGGGACATACAAAGTTTTCAAAATGATCAGAACAACTAAGAAAATTAAACTTTATCTCAATGTGATAAAGTTTATTTCAGAATGACAGTTGCCGTGTAGTGTGTTCGTTCTGAAATAGTCCCTGTACCATACGTAAGTCCGTATATATCTGATGCTGACTGTACAAAAGTACTACGGCGTCGTTTTTAATACTTTAACATTTAATTATACTTAACAACTAGGTCCAGCCACAAAATACGTACACATTTATGATAAATGAAGAAATACGCGTGAAGCTATATATGTATGTATGTATGTAAAATGCTAATGTAACAATTTTATGAAAAAACTTACAAGTAATTTGGGTCCTGGCCTAGCCAGATACCCAGGTCAAAATAGAATAAACTACAAATATAAAAACTTAACAAGTATACTGAGCTTAATAATTGCTACTTTAATCAAATTATTTAATTAAGCTATTTAGTTATCATAGGAACTACCTTATCGAATGAAAATCGGCACAGTCATATTTTTGGTGAATTTTAAAAGGTTACCTTAATTCTATGGAATAATTTCAACTAGGTATATTTTGTCCTTATTATAAATTCGAATGTTTCTTAGTCACATGTTTAAGGCACAACATCCATGTCGTTGGTAACAAAGTACTTAATATTACACATTTTTATTTTTTATAAAGTAGCTTAACCCAGATAAAAAAGATGATGGCTTTTTTTATATAATATGCAACTATATATTTTAAGTTTATGTCTAACCTAAAACCTAAATATTCGCTCTGTAATGTAACTCACCTATTATCTTTCGGTAAAACTGTCAAGAATTTAAAGAAAAAACACTAATCGTAAAATCTAAATAATATAAGAATACTATGACAAGTAAAAAGCTAAAATTTGCTCCTCTCCTTATAGCTGTAACAAACATTTTATTAAACTTTTCTTAGGAAGTTATTCCGATCCACGATTTCAAAATCCTCCATTTTTTTAAGTCGCTCCGTATTTTGTGAGACTTAACAGTGCCTATTTTATCTTGAGTGCTCTATTTCATTTCGTTAACTTTTAATTAAATACGTGAGTAATAACAGTGCAATATGAGCTGTCCTTCCCATGAGTATAACAGATTAGAAGTACTTACCTAAGAAAAGAAAAACACACAATTTCGTCTAGAAAGATAAAAAAATATATATCAATATTCTGGTCCATGCACAATGATAGTGCTATTTTTGGTGCCAGCAACTAGTTCTAAACAACATGTTCAACCTTGTCACTAAAATACTATTGTAAAAATTTCAAACTTCAACCCTTTTTGATGAAATATCAATCATGATTGTGTTCGCCATTAGTTTTGACAATCACATCTTTTTGGGTGAACAGTGTAGCTTTGCACTTCTTCCAACTGCAAAACCAACGTCGGCCATTCTTGCCGGGTTTAGTGCTCGACCAAAACTTGTGTTTTCCAACGAGTATCACCGGGTTCCCATACCGAGTCTTACCAAACACTGGCACTGAAAGAGACGACATCAAAACCATCCGGTTAAGAGAGCAAAAATAAAAGAAGCCTTTTTTAAATGGATTATGAAAACAAAATAAGTAGGTATGTGAAAAACATTTTTTTTATATGGTTGATAGGTTTGCCAATAAGTTGATTGCGCTGGGAAAACCCCACAATGTTATAACAGCTTAATTTTGACCGCTATTGTGTAAATATTTAAAATGTTGATCCAAATTTAAAAATAGCCAACATTTATTTGAAATATGCAGTCCAACATTTAGTGGGTTAGGAGCGCAATCACCTTAAAAATGTTAATAAAAATAAAACTTTTGCAAATGAAAATCGTAATGTATAATTAGTATTAGACATAAGATGATAATAACATAAAAATTAGGGCACCTCGCCAGATCAACAATCATTGTGCTGTATGTTTAGTGTAGTGTAGGCCCGTTTACACGGAGCCATAGAGAAAAGGTATATAATCACGGAGCGATTGGTACATACGACGTTCGTTTTATCAATATGAACATAATATGTATCATATCAAGTAAGATCGCATATATATAATTTTGTTTAAATCATGCAAAAAATTATTATTTTTCCGTATAAATGGAAATGAGTACATGCAAACTACCAGTTACAAAAACAGCTTAACATATGGTTACTTTAAAACTAATTGAATAATATCATTTAAGTACATAAAAATGGTAACAATAAACAATAAACTGAACATGCCATGGAATGGCATATGCCTAATAATTTAATTGAAATCAAAATATAATGACGGTAATAACAATTCATTAATATTGCTAAACTAAGTGTAACAACCAAGTAATCAAGAATAATTTCATTACAATGGCGTTAATTACTTTTGTATGCAGGTCTATAACATATTTTCCCTGGTATTATTGTTTTCATAACGCCAAATATCATGGAAACAATAAATGTATCTAAAGAAGGAATAAACAAAGCAAAGTAGGATAAACTTAAATATAAATCAATTAAAAAATTGGAAATCAATGTTGGTGTTCATTAGTTGTCCTCACGATGACGTCATCGAGAGTGATGAGGGCCGCCCGACAGCCCGCAGCGACTTTAGAGCACGTCCATCGTCTACGGCGACCGCACGAGGACACGCTGGTGCGTGTAAACCGATACGGTCCCAACTCTATCATAGGGTTCCCATATCGAGACTCACTGAACACGGGCACTATGAAACAAAGAGAACCTTACCTTAGTAGGTACTGTAATACGCCATAAAGTTTAATTGTAAAAATTAAAGCTTTTAAAACATTACACAAGTTACGAGTAGGCTCTAACACAGTTTAATTGACGTACCTATATCTGCAGCATTTTTTAAATATGTATGTAACACAAAAACAATTTAGTTCACCGAAAAGAAATTTTATTTTTATATGAACTAAATTTAAGGCCTATTACACCATGTCTCATAAGTTCATAACCGCTATCCGCTGGATAAATTCAAAAGTAGAGCATAATTTCTATGGAAACTGCCAGGTAATTTACAGGAACTAACTAGAAGGTGATGTTAAAATTATTATACAATTTAACATAACTTCCTGTAAGCAATAAGAAAACTCTTATCCTAAAACTATTAACGTCACCATATTTATTTTACTCTCTCTCAAATTTCACCCGGTTGAATTGATTAAAGTTTGGAAGGATCATCATCAGCAACCCATTTATCAAACTCATTTAAATAAGAGGAATTATTATACCTGGGCTCTAATAAATAAATACGAACACCTATGATCTAATGATGACTAACACTCACAATCGTTAGTGTTAGTCAGAAGCCCAAGAAGCCCGAAAACCAGTCAATTCTTCGAATATCGGTATTGCCCAGAAATTGGGTTGCGGAAGTCTGATGGCAGTCGCTTCATGTAAATACTGATATTCAGCCGCATCTGGTTAGACTGGAAGCCGACCCCAAAATGGTTGGAAAAAAGGCTAGGAGGATGCTCTAATAAATAAATAGTGATTTAGATAGATAGATAGATAGAATATTCTTTATTGCACACCAAAACCAATTTAAAGAACAATTGATTTAATATTAAATGGAATCTTAGATCAATGGTTATGATGCAAATTCCCTCTAAGAAGGTCGTTTCCGTGTGTGGTGACAGCAGCTCTACACTTAGTTCGTGTTTTAATGGAACACTGCCACCTCACCAGTCCATTGAGACGTTTTTTCCCTGATTTCGAGAAACGATAACTGTTGATAAAAAGTATTTCACGGCCGTCCGCTGTCACAAGCCTTCTCACTGAAATTTAATTCAAGTTCAGCATCAGAACAATTAAAAATATAATCTTAATTGTACTATTTTATTATAATTATTTCTTTTAATGTCTTCTGTAGTCTGTCCCCTTAATAGAAAAGTAAGTAATGAATACATAATTACCTAATTTTTTTAAGAACATTCAAATGAAATGCTTTTTGTTCAAAATTACAATATTTACAAATAAAATTTACAAACAATTTTATTACGAATTAAAAAACAAAATATTTTAAATTCTTTTTGATAATAAGACACTGGCTATTAACCTAACAATAAATTGCATTTGTTAAAATTCGATTTTGAATTGATTGTAACGGTACCAATTACTCGAAGTACTCGAGTACTCGCTACTTAATATCACATAAAAAAGTTAGAACATATTTTAGTAATGATTATGGTTTATATTCGCCCTAATTATCAGATTCCCGAGTGTTGTGATCATGGCTTTGCATTTGGTCCTGGTCTTGGTTGTACACTGCCACCGCGCATGCCCGTTGAGCCCCACCACGCCGGACCGAGCAAACCGAAAATTGTTCACGATGAGTAATTGCGAACCTTTATCGGTCATCACCGTGGAAACTGACAAAAATAAACGATTTGATTGATTGATGATACAACATTTAGGCAACTAATGCGTGTGGATTTTTACAAAGTTTAATTTTACTTCACCTGTTGCGATGTTAACTTCATTTGTACCATACCATCACGCCTGTATTCCCTGAAGGGGTAGGTAAAGGCGTACTAACTTACACCCACATCATACATATACGCCTATACTTAAATTGTGTCATTAAAAAAGATTGAATAATACTAATAAAACGCTATGGCATGATTATAAATAAACCTATCCAATCTTTTCAAGAATAATAATTATTATATTAATTAAATGTACTTTTTATTACTTCACCGTCAACCAAGAAATGTAACGAAATGTAAAAAACAAAACTAAATTCAATCACTAGAAAACATAAAATCAAACACATTACTATTGAAAACCAAAGTAAACACAAAGGCATACTATATGAGTACCGACTGTACTGTGTAATGTTATTAGTTATATCCAAACAATCTATCGCATCCACAGCCGATGAAATGAAAAATAGAATCAAATGATTCAGTAGTTATGACGAAAAACTCAAGACTGCCTGCCACGTATATAGCAATAGCAGACAATATTCGCCAAACTCTTCAATTTTAGAAAACATTAAAGAGATAATTCAGTGATTATGTTCCAAAGAAATCTTGCAGATATCTTTATCTACGGTGGTCACAAATGCTCTGCATCGTGTTCGGGTTTTTGTGGAGCAGGTCCAACGAATTTTAGTGTTTGCAGCTTTAGACTTACTAAACTTGTAATTTCCTATTCTTAACATAACTGTTCCACATGCCTTATATATCCATTCAACTGAAACGTAAGTGAGACTAATATTATATAGAGAAAAGATTTGATTGTTTGATTTGAATAGGCTCCGAAACTACTGGACCGACTTGAAAAAATATTTCACCGTTAGAAAGCTACATTTTTACCGAGTAACATAGGCTATAATTTAAATAAATACCCAGATCACGCGGACCAAGCCGCTGGCGGAAAGCTAGTGTAATATAAAATAATAGACAATGTAATTATATATTGCAATTTATTCATAAAAAATGTTATCTTAAAAACTATACATAAAAACGTTTGAATGTTATACAAATTATTATAATATATTTAGTGATTATGTTCTAAAAAGGCGCTAACTACAAAATCTTCGATGGTTGTCACAGCAGCCCTGCATTTTGTGCGGGTCTTCGTAGAACACGTCCAACGCACTTTCCGGTTAAAAGATTTAGCCTTACTGAACTTGTGAGCGCCTATCCTTAACATACGACTGCCCCGCTTCGTATCTATCCATACAACTGAAATACACAAATAATATGAGTATTCATAGAAGGACAATGTTTATTTCAATTAAATTTGCAAATTCTATATGGATTTAAACCATAGTTTTCTCTTATTTTGTAGTACTTTTTCAGTACTTTTGAATTCCTACATCATTATTCCGTGTACCTGAGTCCGTTGCGTGACTATCAAGACATTATTGTTTGTATCTGTGCTATCCATAACACTACAATTTCTGTTATCATTTCTAAAATAACATAAAATAATCATATAAATCCGCTTCACCATAAGTTATGACAAGTGTTCCTCATCCTAATAAAAGAGGAGACGTCTCTACATTTTGTAGTAAATACTATTTACTGGAAAACCTCCGACAAGACTTCGCGGCACAGACAAATGGATTGTGTCAATATAAATTTATTATTCAAAAACTTAAACACACGAAAAATGTCCTAAGTAATTTTTATCTTCTATCTTACATTTGAAACCATTTTTAAATAAAACAAGCATAATTTTGAAAAAGGTTTATTAAAAAAATACGATGATTCTTTTTAGTCTGTGTGATTATGGTACAAATTGCTTCTTAAAATAATTCCTTCAAGGGTTATTAGAAAAGCAGAGCACTTAGTGCGAGTTCTAGTAGAACACTGCCACCTAGTCTTTCTACCATTCTGGTATGATCTGGAAAAACGAAACCCATCGGCCATCAGCATCTGTGTCCCTCTTGTCGTTACCATCTCCATCACTGAAACCATAAAGCTCTCTAATTAGATCGTTGGGAACCCAGAAATAGATATTGTTAGTACCCAAAGTCATGGTTAAACATCCTCAACCAATAGTTTAATCATAATTGAAAATAAAATATTAATATATTTTTCTGTTCTACAGACATGGTGCCATCATACGACACAGCGAAAACGATTTCGTTATAATTATCAACTACGGATTCTCTACAAGTGTTACTGGACCTGTTCTCAAGAACCCCGTCTTACTTCTATACCTTCCGGGAGGAAGACATACCCACGACGAAGACGGGGTTCTTGAGAACAATGCAATGAAAGGAGAAATTTTTTATTTAATTTAAGACAATCTACAGAGGTTTCGGTAACATAAATTGATATTTAATTTATGAAATACTATCTTTTAGTGTTGGGCTGCTATAAACACTTTTTTTTATAATGTGAACTACACGAATGGCCAAATACTGTAGACTGTATGTAAATAAATAACGATATTTATTAAAATAAATATACACATGAACGACAATATCATCAGACAATACCTACTGTAAATAACAGCATTTTCATCAGATCTTGAAAGATTAAAGTACCGTAACATTCACAATTTTTCTGGGTGGTTATGTATCAACTTGCACCTTATTACTTGGTTCTCCAGTGTGATGATGAAGGCTTTGCATTTGGTGCTGGACCTGATGGAGCACTGCCACCTGATCTTGCCTTGGCTGGCAGCATGCTTCTGCTGGGAGAAGCGGAACCCACCAACTTGGAGCATAACTCCACCTCTAGGTGTATATATTTCTTGGACTACAAAATAAAATGGATGTTTTTGGACATTGAAAGCTACAACGTACAAAATAATGTAAAGCCATGAAGCTGACACTCATAACTCTTTAATTTTTTATTTATTGTTTTCAATAAGGTGTTCCTCATCAACCCATTGTTTGGCCCACTGCTGGGCACGGGTCACCTCTCAGTATGAGAGGGATTAGGCCATAGTCCACCACGCTGGCCTAATGCGGGTTGGTAATACTTACCAATAAGGTATTAAGGTTTGGAATTTGCAACATATTTCTCCTGCCGAACTGCATAGCAGTATGTTGACATACTTAACTTTTAGCTTGACGTCTTGTAATTATGGATAGATAAGTAAAAATACTACAAATCATACGAATCAAACTCATGTAATTTATTTGAAAAATCAAAGTCAATAAGCACATATTATATCGATGTCGACGGCCCCATGCTCGCACACTAGGAGCTACGAATAAATCCAACCGTATCCAATCATTGTGAATCGTATAAAATCAATGATTATGTGTAACTACACTGGTTTTGATAATTTCGCCCTCAATTGTGATGACGAAGGCGCGGCACTTAAAGCGCTGCCGGCAGGAACATCGCCATCTGGTCTTGTACCCAGAGGTCCCATCCTTGGAGAACCGGTACCCATTCAAATACATATAGCAAGTCCCCGTCTCTGTCTGAAACACTGAATTTTACGATTACTTTAAAACATTTTTGTGCATCTAAATATTCTGTCTGAATACCAACAATTGAGTTGCTGTTAAAGAAAAATAAAAATCAATCGCTGCATGTATGACTAATCATCGCATCACTTGAGAACAGCTCAAACAATTTAGCTGATTTTGATTGTTGTTGTGTTCTTATTGTCATTGGCACAGAAAAAATTACGGAAGTCAAGCTGCGCACGGGTTGTAAATAAAAATAACCTTTATGGAAACATTTTATTAAGTTTTATTAACAAAAATGCGAATGTATAATTTCAAATGCATCGTATGCGAATGATCTATAGTAGTATAAACATTTTCATACTAAAATATAAAACTATCTTATATTTTACTAAGTACGTCTTAGAATAAAAATCATTTTTAGCACCACTACCATTCTTAACAATATAATTATGCAATGATCCTCCTTTGTCCTTAAAAATATCACATTGAGCTCAAACTAAGATTAACCTGACTGCTCAACCACTTACAGAGTATAACTTACGTGTTGACTGAAATGCAAATGTTTTTATAAAAAAAATAATTATCAAAATCTAGAAGTTAGTCAGCTATATGTACATTAGTAAAACATAACACTAGTTCTCAAAATCTGTTCACAAATTGGCTAGTCTTTTGCGATTCAAGATTTTAATGAAACTTTGTACAGACCTATTTAGAAGAACGGAAAAGACAGTAAATATTTTTCCCTGCACAACTCTCGAAGGCATGTAGAAGCTAGTTTACGATAACTATAAAGCGTATTCAAGTGTATAGCTATCGCCCGATCGCGACTGAATCGTTATTCATAGTGATTATGTTCCAAACAACTCCTTAGAACATGGTCGTCGATAGTGGTGAGAAAGGCTTTGCACTTAGTACGAGATCTCACGGAACACTGCCATCGAGTCTTTAAACCCATTGTTTTCTCTTTTGAAAAGCGATACCCGCCTACTAGCAACATCACCGTCCCTCTACTCGTTCGGAACTGCGTAACTGAAAGAATAAAATACAGAAATTATAAACAAAACCCATATAAATACAAGATCTTTGTCCTTTTCAGTCATGAACATACGAGTAAATAAAATCATATCTTTATCCGACCACCCGCCATACTTTAAAGAGGTATTTTCTCCCAACAATCTTCCAATGATCATAGTTCTAGTTACTAATATTTTGGTAGAAATGAATACAGTGTTCAAGTTCTTGATTCTTCTAATGCAATGCATATTTACATGCCAAATAAGTTTTTTCTAACCGTAAGCATTCACTTTGCTAACAGATAGACGACATTCATCTTTAACCAAAGGTAGTCTATAATCATCAAAAGGTTGTGGTGAAATGCTACACGTAAGCAGTGATCGTCCTTAGCGCAAGTGGTGTTGCTCTTAGACTTCTGCTCGTCTTTCTTGCCATAGTTATTATATCCCAAACATCAGTCATGATCAGCTTGGGAGTAGATTATTCAAACTGAAAACAGTATGTTCTGTAATCACAATAAAACCGACTATAATAGAAAAATAAGCTTTATTTTTAATTATCATATTAATAGACAAGAAGTATTGTTTTACTGTTTATTGTGTTTTTTTTCAAGTATCGTTGCAGGATTGCTCAGCACAGTATAATATTTTAAGCGAAGGGTTCATTATCCTGGTGGTCGTAAGCGAGACTTGAGATCTTAGGTTTGTTTCCAAGGTCAAACAGTATTATTGGATTTTTATAAAATTCTATTTTGTTCCCGGTTAATGGCAATAGGCTCGTCCTCTATTACATGGAACTTAGCAAACCAACGATGTGCGGGTATACTTCTCTAGAGGAAGGCCTTTCTCTTACAATAACATTATTCTGTCCTGAGCTGAGTACATAATAGTTTTCGACATAAACGACTAAAATACAACGAATAGACAAAATAGAAGTATGAACTAGATGTAGTATGAAAGAAATACAAAATGACCCAATGCTCTCGACGGATAAGGTTCAAGTCTCAATAACTGCATGGACACATACCGAAACAACAATGGCGTTATAAGTCATATATAATTTTGAATGGAGTATAATATAGTAGGGTGCGCCACCCACGTCGTAATTGCTTCGTAAAATGCAAGCATAATTACTATTTATAACAATAAACCTTAGGTCGACTTCTGAGCTTGTACTTTTCAGGCTTCCTTAGAACCCGTTGAACGCTATAGATTTGCTGTTCATTTCTGCGAGCACAACTAAGTGTTAAGGGTGGTTATGTTCAGAATTATACTTAACCACCTCCCCATCTACAGTAATGATGCAAGCTTTGCATTTGGACTGCAGTCTGGTGGAACACAGCCATCTTGTCTTGGCGCCAACCGTGTTGAACTTGTAGAAATGAAACCCTCCAGCTTCCAACATTAGGGTACCCCTGTTTGTCCTTTTTAAATGTACTGGAAATATGCGTATTTTTTGTTAGAAGATGACTTTGATTTTAAGGTATCAACACAGCAGCGGTTATGTAAAATTTTGTATTAAAAAACTAGCAAGTATCCAATATACAACGATTCTCCTATGGCACTATAGTACTCGGGACTTAGAGTACTGGAGTAAGTGTTCAGAGAGGGGACACTGTACTCGTACTCGCCAATCGTGTGACCCCAGAGAAGACGGTAATGCAGTGGTTACGTCCTGCCTTGCACGGTGAGGTTCAGAGGAGACCCCTTTACAGTCTCCCCAGGGACGTGCCTTAGTAGGCATCGCACAGGGGTTCTGGCATACTCTTTTAAGCGGAGTCAGTGCCCCCAGTTTCTGGTCTTTCCGGCCTTTTTTTTCTTTGCTTCCCGTGAACAAAAAAAGGGGTGTACAATGAACAATTTTCTTGACGACAGTTTGAACCACCTAAACACGGATAAGATATTTACTATAATAATATGGAAAACTAAAATTGCAGTAATGATTTATGTATTCAAAAGATCATTAATCAACTACTACAAAGACTAGTAAAATATTTTTATGTTTAACCTTATTGGTTATTGTACTATGTGCTATGATTATGTAAGAAATTCGTCTTTACAACTATTCCATCAACAGTGGTGATAAAGGCTTTACACTTGAAACGTATTCTGAAAGCGCACTGCCATCGTGTCTTTCGCCCGCAGGTTTTCTCCTTGTGGAAGCGAATCCCTCCAGCCATCAGCATCGGCTTACCTCTGCTTGTAATGTAACTCGACACTGAATAACAATATTAAATGATCAACACAAAAGATCACAATCTTCGACCGAATCGGCACTATACATCAATTGAGGTAGTTTTCAAACGCAAGCCTCAAACAAAAAACAACTTGTAATGGAAAATATTTGAATGCTTTTATGTTTTATGAGATTAATTCAACTTCCGAAGTGCTTTTTTCGTTGAACTAAGATCCTGCAACCTGTAGAGACAAGCAATGAGAGCTCCTCCATTTTAAAATCGAGTAAAAATATTGTACAGAAAGGTAGAACATGTATCTCGTACTACTCGTATATTTTTTTGAATTTTAACTTCAGTGCCTTTGGTCCAGTGGTCCAACTGCTAAGAAAATATTTTAGTCCTGGTAAAACAAACTGCGTTAGGATGTTCAATAAATATTATATTTTGGAAAAAAAATCATTTCAAAAACAATAACTTTCATTCTTCTATTTCATTTGAGTAACATAACATTGTTTGAGAGATATTAGATAGATATTTCTTTCATTATTATATTTAAGACTGGTTGTTGAAAAGTACTTACCCATATTCATTCTAACAAGAATCTGAATAAAAATAAATAAAATAACCAACTAACTAAAATAACTAAAAATAAATAACTTCTAATAAATTAATAATATCTAAAAATTTTGGATCCCATTATTTGCTTTTTGCACATTTTTCTAATTCTCGGCAAAAATTTACAGGTATTTTTCGGTTAGGTTAATAGATATAGACATATATAGATAGTTAATAGATGGATAGGCGTCTAGATAGGTGCTGAGTGATTATGTTGGAAATTAGTACGCACTACAAATCCCTGCACGGTTCTTATAAAGGCTTTACATTTAAGAAGTTTCCTTTGGGAACACTGCCACCTCACTTTCTCACCGTGTGACTTCTCTTTGTAGAAGCGGATGCCACCAGCCTCGAGCATTGGAGTACCTCTGCTTGATATAATCATTTTCACTAAAAATAAGTTTTGTTGTTATAGTAAGTAATAAATAAAAAAATTACAATTACCGTATCAATTAATAGTCGGAGACATGAATAAAAAATATGAGATCATCATCATCATCCTTCTTCCCTTGTCCGGTTGATGAATCCTTTTCTTCCATTCCATTCTTTTCACCTGTCATCTCATCATCACTTACTCACTTATTCCTTTCTCGTGTCCATCCGTTTTTCATCAATTCTATATCCATCTTCATTAAAAATTTCAAATCGTACACTTGTATGAAAATACGTAGTCTGATATACCTTGACACACACATAATACACGATAACTGATGAAGAATCAGGTTTCTACCAAATTCCTGTTATATTTTTATTATTTAAAAGATAAGAAAAAGAAAAAATACGATAAGTAATATAGGTAATTATAGTGACTGATCTTATAGTACTATCCCGGATCTTGGTTTTGGGATAAAAAAACTAAGTAATGATTTTCAATTGTTTTTTTTTTATTGTAGTTTCAGATGTTTCTAATAATTCACTTTAGCACATGTAAATATTAGTTACATAATCTAAGTTCTGTACGTAACAAAAAAACATTTTACAAACCACAATACACAAAATAATATTATAAAAGCAATTTCATTAAAGTTTTTTTTATATATATTGGTACTACTGCGCTACATACTTTTAAACATTCTAAAAAATACTGCAAAAATCATTATAAAATGTCACATTTTGATTGATGAGTCAATAAAACATTTTTATCTTAATCTGTTTTTTTAATTAAATTTTTCAGCAGGAAGTATTTATTTATTTAAACTTTTGTATCACAGTTTTATTATTAGGTTTGAATACCAGCTCGTGGTTATGATCTAAGTTAATCTTGTACACTGTGTCGTCCATGGTGATGACTGCGGCTTTACATTTGAACTTCCATTTCTTAGCACACTGCCATCTTATTTTTGGTCCGAGCTCTTTCTGCTTATAGAAATTTTGCCCGTTAGCAACTAATATGGCGTATCCTCTTTTTGTTAAACATTTCACAACTAAAAATAAATAAACAAACATAAACACGGAAATAATAGAAAGAATAAATAAAAAGTTCTTATAATACATTTAAATAAATACATGAAACTAATGGGATTCAAAAAAGGATTTAATTTACCGCATTACTAAGTAAAAAGTCTGCATTAAAATGAAAGCCCATAAATTCGTTGTCTAAGGTTTATTTACGTTCTGTAATCATTTACTATAACAGAAGTACATATTCTGCGAAACCTGAAAGCACAGCAGCATGAGCCTAATCATGGTTGTGTTCCAAATACACTTTGGCAATCTCGCCATCAATTGTAGTGACAGCGGCTTTGCATTTCGTTCTAGTTTTAGTAGAACACCGCCACCTAACCCTCGATCCAACTGTGACAGATTTCGAAAACTTGTTTTGTCCCACGAGAAGCATTACCGTTCCCCTATTGGTATACACCGTACGAACTGAAAGATAATATTGAACATTACTAAATAGATAGTTTGCCATGAAATACTGAAAAAATATTTAGCTTTATGCAGTCTATTGCATAACTTGTCCCAGCTACCGTCTTCTAATAGCCTTGATTTGGTTCTTAGAGCAAAATTCGTCATCATTAGATATGGAAGCCTGTGTTACATGGGCTAGTGACGACGGGTCTCGATTCAACTGTCTGTCGACGTCGACATGTCGTTCATACATTTCCGATCCACGGTAATTTCGCCTCGACTAAGTGCGGGGGTCCGTAAACCAATTCAACAACGCAAGAAGTGAATCCATACTTAGAAAATAAATTCGATAAAGTAAGTAAATCTTTTATTCTAAAATTTATTATATTGATTCTCAAACTGACAACACCTTTAAGACATCCACGAGCTCTCAGATCTGAATATTAATAATATCTTCAATGATTATGCTCCAGATACATTTTTGAAACCATATCGTAAACAGTGGTGATGGTAGCTTTGCACCTGGTTCTGGTTTTAGTAGCGCATTGCCATCTACATTTAGGACCATATGCCATGCCTCTAGTAAATCTGTAGCCACCAACTTTGAGCATAACAGTACCTCTACTAGTGAACACTTTCTGGACTGAAACGTAAAAATAAATATTTCAGCATTACTAAGTAAAATAAAGGTATGCCAAATATTAGATGCTTAGAATTTTTTATATTTAGTGATATGTTTTTGGACTGTTATTCATATTTACCCGCATTTTTGCTTCATTAGTATCAAGTTGGGCAGGGATGTAATAAAACGACAGTATAAAAAATCATAAATTATACACGTGTAATCTTATCGTAAGTAGTAAACTATTTAAGATAAACATTACTCATGATTAAATACTGAATAAAAGATTCTCTATTTTATCCACCACCGAAACCGAAGTAATATTTATGTTAGTAACTGGAGTGCGAGAGCTTATACTGATGAAGTTAGTCGATGCTACAATTCATCTTAAAACTATATTGTAACACTTATTTACTAAACCCACCCTAAAACTTAATAAAAAATACTGCTTATAATATAACCTTCAATCATAATTCATTTGATTTCATTCACCGAAAAATAAGCCTCAAAATGTAAACTTTTGCAACAAGCAACATGTAATGGAGGAAGCACCTTTTGTCATTATTTTATTGATTCAAGAAGTGTTGGCTTTTGTCGTCACTTCTAGGAATGCAGAATAAGTCATGTCTCGACTTTGGTCGTCGTTATTCAGAGTTAAACAAACGATAAACTTACTCTAAGTTCGAACCCCTTGCCTTTACGGTTCGGAGTACTAGTTAAGATCGAGCTCTTCAGTTTTAGGCTTGATCACAGATCTAGGAACGAATGATTGTCGTGGGTATAGAGCTTAATCGAGAGCTCCAAGGCATCTCAGAGTCAATGCGAACATAATAAGTTCTCAATCTCTAATTCCTTCATATAACTGGATTCATTTACTGAGTCCACAACGTCAAGATATGAGTTAAATTAATCTCTAAATCAAGTCTGATTAGAGTAATCGAATCGTCATTTTTTACGCCCGAAACTGGAATGTGCACAGCATCGGTATACGAAGAATGCCTATCTCTACAAAGAGAGAGATGCAATAACTTACAATACGCTATAAAAACATTATTGCATATTTATTGCAAAACGAGACATGTCTTAATGTTCAGGAGCCACAGCTTTGATTGCCATGGCGTCCGCTTTCGATTCCTGTTCGCTTCTAAAGATTTAGAATCTATTTGCACTAGTATGAGCTAGTGGATCATGGAAACCCCATACTCTGACGATTGCGTTGTCCATGGTGTGCAGAGATGCTCTGCAGCCAGCCTTAGCCTTGACGCATACCCATCTCGTTCTGCTGCCGTACTTATTTACCCGATTAAAGCGGTATTGGCCGATCATAATAACGGGGTTACCACGCTGAGATTGAGCAAAAACAGGATTCAGATCTGAAAACAATATACTCTTAGTACCAGTTCGTGAAATAAATTACGAATCTACTACCAAGAACAATCTACAAGGCTAACAATTACTTCAAAAACTGTATACACAATATTTTGTAGATTTTTCATTTACTCATGAGGGTAACGCAGCTCGTATACCTGTTACTATGTAGGTCGTAAATGACAATCTGAAGCCAGCAAAAACGTAAAAACGATACTGTTCGGATACAAGAGAGCCTATTTTTACAATTCACAAGTTAAATTGCAATTGTCGAATTAGAATCCGAAAATCTTAAATATACTAAATGTATATTTAAGAACATAATAAAATAGCCAAGGTCGATGAAGATTATCATCCTCTTTAAAAAATATACTTTAGCCTATACTACTAATTACTATAGAATAGACTTATAGCCACTCTCGACAGTATTGGATTTTAAGCTATACAGTATGCGGTGATTTAAAAAAGCTGTTATTACACGTACTTATTTAGTAAAATAAACGATTTAAAAGATAATCAAATATTTATTAGCATTACATTGAACAGTTTTATAGTAATAAAGCGTAAAATCCATAATTAGGCTAATTCCTACATTTTCTAAGGCTTAAATACTTTTAATACAGTGACGTAACTGATCAACCAGTATTTTTTTAAACTGGCGAAACTGAACACTATAGAGATCATCATAAATATCATTTCACGCCACATAAGTTGAAATGAAAACTTGCAATATTTTTAAAGAAATGGTTTACTGAAATAAATATAATTAACGCTAACTTCGTTATGTCATATTTTGAAACGTTATTAGTTCGATTTACACCAATAAATATATAATATTGTTATCACGTCATCAGTAATCAGTCACAAATAGGTAATTCACGATTTTGTAAAACTGCATCGATTGAATCTTAGGAAAACCTCGGTGTTATAATTTGTCAAAATAGGTATTAATAAATTGGCATAGTAGTAATTGTTTTCAGTAGAGTCCTCTTGCGAAAACATACAATCCTTTTCCATATGCGTAGATAAAAACTACAAAATACCGCTACAGGTATGTAGCCTTAGGTAGGGGATCAAATATAGCCCGCACCGGATTAGTTAGTTAATTATTTTTAAAATTATTTTTCATAATAATAACAAAATAATATCTAATTTACTAGGAAGTTTAGGGATCATAACGTCATTAACAAGTCTGCATATATTTTTGCATATTACTACACTATCATCACGAAGATGGAATAATAGAAAACAGAGAAAAATCTAAATAATAAAAAAAACTTGTAAAAAATCTAACTAAACGGACTAATGAGAATTATTCAATCATTCTTAGTGAGTGGCGAACTAGGGTAGCTCTGTATCATCTGTATCATCAATGCTTTCATACCCCATCTTTCAGTCTTGAAAAAACTTTCATACAAATATTTTGTACCGATTCGTACAGACTATGCAACAATTTTATGATGTATTGGAATGTCGAATGTTGCTTATAGTACTACAAATATTTTTTTGTATAAGCCTAGTTTTTTTCTTATTTGCTGCCATAAATGCTGCACTTGGCTTTATTAATAATTTTTTTATCAACATTTACTTGAACTTCTATGATAGGTACAAACAGTTCGCTACTAGTTATATTTTATAAATAGACATTGCTAACTTCTACGCAACCGTTAAAAAAGTTTAGTTTTAAAATGATTCTAATTCTGCTAAACTAATATATTTAATATAAGAAGCTTAATTATGATATATCCTTATATTCTACTTTGTGTACCGGGTACATATCCCACAGGGGATACTAGAAAAAATATGCTACTAGCTGCTTTGTAATTGTACTTTACGTATATTATGAAACTATAATTATAACTAATTCCGTAACATTAAACGCAACAATCTTTCTCACGACTTGCGAATGCTAACTGATTCATACCATCCAAATAATTACGACAAATGGAATACTGAATATTTAAAACAACTAAAGAGGTCGAATCCTGACTTTTCAGCTACAATTTAATATATTTTAGCCAACAATAATAGAAGGTAATAAATTGCAAGAACCTACATCACCATCATAAACGAAGAATATTAGAACCTTGATCAAAGCTTAGTGATTATGTTTGCCTAGAGTCTTGACGATAACGTTGTCTACAGTGGTGATGGCTGCAGTACATCCGTTCTTTTTCTTGATGCACGTCCAGCGTATTTTGGACCCCCAACACGCATGCTTATTAAACCGCCACGGACCTATCTGCACGACCAGGTTTCCACGCTGAGACAAATCAAATTTTGGCTCTGAAATACAAAAATTATGTCAATTACTTACGAAGGTTTAGGGAAATTGTAACTGAAGCCAAATATTTTATAGAATGAAATTAATAATTTGGTACAATATCTAATAAAGTAAAAAGATATTATTTTCACGTAAGGAACTTTAATAATATAGAAGGATTACAACTTATATATTAATTTAAAATACAAATCACATTATATTAAATAAAACTTTGATTTTTTTATCTAGCCAATATTTTCTTTTTGCTTGAATTATATATTACAACTGTCATCTTAACTTAAAACCTTTTGTCTATCCTTAGTCGCGACAAATTAGAAATGAAATCAAGGTAAAATTTAGACATCACCATTCACCGGTCAAGGCGTAAAAAGTAAGGTAAACTACACAATTACATCTATCAAATCAGTGAAAAATTTCATGATACCTTAAAATTATGATGTTAACGGTTACCCTATAGTATTATTTGCTACCACACCTTCTACTTTCGCTATCTGTCACAATAAGATACAGGCAAATGGAAAATACTTGGGATAATAGCCAAAAACTCAATTGACTGTTCCACTGTGATACATCAAGAGAAATTACAACTTACGAGTATCTAATAAAACAACTAAGTTTCTATTTGTTAACAAGAATATATCTTAATTTAACTTATTACTATGAATTACAATATTATCTATTTACAAAGAAACGTTGTATAAGATTTATAATATTGGGATATCTACTACTTAATGTTTAGTTTTTAGAAATACGTAACATTGAAACAAAAGAATCTAATTTGTATAAAACTCATACAACGTTCAATGGTAAAATGGAACTATTACCTACTCAATACTACACAGATAGTTATTGTATTTCTTTAAAATAGAAACTATAAAATTGCCAACCATTTTATTGATCTACACGTAGCAAGAACTACCTCTGCTGAACAGCGTACATCATTCATAATAATTTCTCGCTTGTTGCAGCCCAGTCACATTGCGACCAATAGACCAAAAAAATGGCACTATAGATAAAACCCCGGAGGATAAAACTACAAATATTATCAAATAGTCCTTAAAAACACTTAGGAACCCAAATACTGGAGAACTCTGAAATTTGGTCAAAGAAGACCTCTGCATGTAACCTGTTAAAAACTATAACAATATAAAACAAAGTCATATAAAAATACTTTTGTACCATTGCAAGTCGTCATTAGGATGCTGCAGTTTGCCAGCAGTGGAGAGTGGAGTAATGCTAATGATTATGCCATCCGTTGAGTTTAACAAGGCGATCGTTGACAGTGACGGCGACGCACCGACAGCCACTGGTCTTCCTTGCCGTGCACTCCCACCAAGTCTTTACGCGGCGAGCTAGCTTCTTAATGAACCGATAGTTGCCCCAAGTTATGATAGGGTTGCCAAACTTAGTTGTCCCAAATATAATAGGATTTACAGCCGCAGCTGTGAAAATAGAAAAGAAAATAGGTTAAGCTTCGTTTAGGGAAGGTGTAAAAAATTAAATACTAAATTAAATCAATAAGAACAAATAAATTGCCATAACAATTATATTTGACACAAGCAAGTGATACATACCTATGTAAATAATTCTGTTGGAACTTGGATGAGGATCGAGAAGCGCATACGCCTACTAAATTAAACAAGTTCAAACAAACAAAACAATGTCTATTTACAAACAATCACATTCATTCTCACTAAAATAAATATATAAATATTTTTGGACTTTTTACATAGCACAATTGGTCTAACTATTTTACATTCATACAAATATTTATTTGTTGGATGCTGATTGAGAGTGATATCAAGACAGTTTAAATAAATTTAAAAATCATGATAATTTGAACCGTCACTGATCATCACTAAAGTTTATTATTTTGATTATTCAACTAATGATTATGGCATACATTCATTTTAACGATGTTTTCATCTTCGGTAACAATGAAAGAGTTGCATCGTTCCCTAGTTTTGATGCAGATCCAACGCCTGTATTTTCCCCTGGACTTCATCAGTTTAAAACGGGACCCGGAGAAAACCAGTACTGGATTTCCTTTAACACTCGTGGCAAAATAATATTCTTCTGATTCACCTGATAAATCTGATTCTGAACCTAGAAAATGTAGGCCGTCAACATTGGGATTGAACTGTACAGTAACGAGTGGAAAATTCACTTCAAATCTAAAATATTTCTCCCTCGAATCATATGTTATATATCAGTCTGAGAATAATTCGGCATGAATTATGATGTCCAACGTTCCTGCCAGCTTTACTAATGATAATTAACTGTACTTATGACTGGTGTTTTCTATGTTATAGACTGTTACTTTCATATTATTATAATGTGCCTTAATGCAGAAGACCAGATCGAGAATCGATTTTTACTATTTTTTACTTAACGTGATACATACCTTTATATCATAGGCTAGCCAATTCGAACATCAATAAAAATATGTTTAGGTCCCATATAATAGGGGTTAGCCTGTTGCCATTAGCAATTAATAGATAAATGCCATATATACTTCCATGTGCATTTAGTAAAACTCTGTTATTTTGACATATCAACACTCACTTAAATTTTCTTTATTTGGTACTAAGGCCAATAGTTGCGTTGTATTTTAATGGTTGTGTATATTTAACTCCCTGATAATGACACTTTCGAAGGTTGTAATCTTGGCTCGACAGCCTCGCGGTTGTCTGGTGCACCTCCACATGGTGACAGGACCTCTCACGCCAGTCCTGCAGTATCGATACGATCCAACACTCAGCTGAGGTCGCCCGAGCCTGGATATGCCAAATGATGGTATTTTATCTGGCAACAAAGTTATATTTTAATATTTTATATTTTAATTAGCGAGCGGGGTTCGCGGTAGCTTAGCGTCTGGTGTACCGAACCAGAAGACGCAGGTTCGAATCCAGCATCGACACGAATAACTTTATCAGTACTTACTTACTTTACAATACTTTAACAGTACATGTAGTAAAATTATTAGATGTTCATGTTCGATATATTGTCGCATAAAAAGTATTGTCCTTTTAAAAAACTTGTCTTAAAGAAATCTATTTACAGAAATAAATATAATTTAACACACGCTGCGTCTGTTGATTAAAATCGGTAAAAATATATAAATTTTATAGCCATGCAAATGACATTAGATTCATGTTTTAGATGCTTTGGGAATAAAGGGTCAAATATTTGAATACTTACGATTTTACTTCGGTAGCGTAGAATATTATGCTAGCAGCACAAACGTTATGAAAGAAGAGATAAGCAAAATGTTTAATCATACTATACTATGCATTAAAAGTCAGGTTAGTTGGCATAGTTATTTTTACTTGATTTTACTATGAAATAGTTACTACTCAACCAATTACCGATTAATGTGAGTATTATAGATATATGACAGGAACATCAATCTACATTACTTTAGAATACAAAATAACACATCTCTCACATAAATATGTACAACGTTAAAAAAATTATTAGAACTCGGAAAAATATCCTATCAAGCAGTACTTCAGATTGAAGTACAAGACAAAAACGTCTCTAAGGACAGAGGAACATTTTCAAACAATTAAAAATGACGGCGCGGAGCGGGTTCAGGGAAAACCATTTGAGGAGCAATTGGAGATCTTCTTTAATCTAACAAATAATCATCAGCGTATATCATTCATCCATCTGATTTAGGGTTTCCTATTTGACCATTTATATCGAAAATCGTAATGGGAATAGAAACTTGACACGAGGTCTAGAAGTTCTAATAGCCAAATCTGTTGGGGTTGTGCGTCAGTCATGGGTAAGACTAAAACTTAATCGCCCTTGATGGCAGTAAAAAATCACTAAGGAACTGGCACTGATAAAACCTACAAAAAAATCTTGACAGTTTCGGTTTCACATAATATAGCTGCAATCTCAATCATTATGAGAGTGTTCATTTTTGACCATCATAATTTTATTATCAATAGTGCTGATGCGAACTAAACAGCCGGGCTTGTTGCAACGCCACGAGACCTTGTTGCGGTTCTGATAGTTCCTGGAGTAACGGGCTCCGTTGTACAGTAGCATAGTTGTGCCTTTGTGCGTTCTTATGAAATGAGCTGTAAATATATTCGTCTGATTATAATATATGCTAAAAAAAGCGCTTTCGAAAAAGAAATTAGAAACTAACGAAAATATTTATCGGAACAAAAACAGTTTACAAAAGTTCGTTAACAACCGCATTAGTATGGAATACTGTGTCGTGGCCAACGCTCACCTCCAAGAGGGAAGACAAAAATAAATTTGATGTTAGACATTAACTAATCATCAATCAATTATAATTTTTTTTTAACTAACCCGTATTGTCCCAATTCTAATCAAAGGCCTCCCCCCATTTCTTCCATTTATCTCTTTGTTATAATAATATAATTATTCATTATTATTTAGTAATGTTAGATACATCAAAATAAAAAGTTTCACGTGTGTAAAAATTTACATTATACTTAGCCACTTTTCCTATTTTCGTCGTCACAATCATATAAAATAGATGACGTAATGTCCTCTTGTGTTGACCTTCTAACATCCTCCCAACGACGAATCCAAATGAATCAGTGACGACCTTTAATTGTCTCGTATATTTTTTAGATAATGCTGTTGGTGTTTTATGAAATAAATATACCCTGAACTTGGAAGAATTTAGCTCTACCATGCTATCAACAAACTTTAGTAACCTGAAAACTGAAACTGATTTAAGGTCCAAGGCAGATGTAATGCAAATGTAAAAATAAAAGATTGCCAGATTAAATCAAGTAAACTACATACGAATACTCGATACATTTATTGCACTCCACAAGTTCAATAGATGTATTATTATCACATAGGTAATTATATTAGACGCACTGAATCAGAAAACTACATGAAACAAAATAATTAGTCTATGAATATTTTATTTCAACATTTATTTTCATTTAAATTATTTATTCTGCTTATAATGTAAGTAATCCATACATTATATTTACAAAATATTCTTACAATAAAGTAATATAATAGTCTCATTCTTTACATATATGTCGTTACAAATACACAAAAAAATTTGAATCTATTTAATCAATTTAATACACGCAAGCAATTGATTCCTCTTTAGCTGTTTAAGAATTGCTTATTTACGTGTCATCGAATATCGTAACCATTAATTAATTAATCTGAGTCTTCTAAATTTAACCCTATGCATTGGGGAGAATGCCCTTTGGAAGAAACGGAGACGACAAGATGTCCCGCAGATTTGATTCTATGGTTGCAAATATGTTTGTTGTGACAAATCCATGACACCACGCCGTCTCTCCCCTCGTAGTTCTTGTAATGCCTCTGGCCTTCGTACAGGACCCCAAGCTGTCCTCGCCCCGTCGTAAAAAACTCAACTGTCTCTAAAATTTCATATAATATTAATACATATTACGAATATATATTTTTCTGTGATCAGAGTTTAATGAATATTACCTACTAGCATACCAACCCGCATTAGGCCAGCGTGGTGGACGATGGCCTAATCTCCCTCATACTGAGAGGAGACCCGTGCCCAGCAGTGGAACAATGAATGGGTTGATGATGATATATAATAATAATAATATATAGCTTTATTGTACACCAAATAATACACAACACAGGACAGACATGATGTAGTACAAAACATACAACGGGCGGCCTTATCGCTAACTGCAATTTCTTCCAGGCAACCTTTGGATGGAAAAACTTGAACTTGCACTTATATATGGGGTTGACTACGGTGCACAACTGCACATATCTACATAAATACATAATGCAATAAAACATTAATTACATAAATACACATAAATAATAATACGCAATAAATGCATACATAATATAATATATAAATACATAAACAAACAAAAAAAAATAGATATATAATGCTGATGAGAAAAACTGTACAATGCATCAAAAACTGTGTAACATTTTCACGACAAAGAAGTTAGAGTTACAGCGATAAGTAATGTTCCTTCACAAGCCTTTTAAACACAGGGAGTGACTGAGCACGCCTGATTGATACTGGCAATGCATTCCACAAACGGGCAGCCTGAACTGTAAAGGATTTATCGAAAACATACATACATACCTTTCCTATTATTCCTGCATTAGTAAAAGATTCATAAAAAAGGCGGTACGCATTTTCTAACCACATATAATTTCAACGTTAATATAATATATGTCATGTATAATTTAACATAGAATTTAATATTTACTATAAATCAGTCATGCCAGCAAGACGATATCAATGTGAGTGTTGTTTTCTAGTTGCATGTAGTTCATTGTCAATGGTGATAGCAGTCGCTGGACAGCCTCTCTTGGAGCATCTCCAAGAAACCCTGTGTCCTGAGGAGTACTCCTTTCTGTATCTGAAGCCATGGACGAGCAAGCATGTCGTTCCAAGACGGTTTACTGAGAATCGTACACCTGTGGCAACAAATATAATGTATATTTTACTTGCGGAGTTGCGATGTACTTCAGGCTGTGTTAGATCATTAAACTAAATTATTTTAACTTCCTAGTGATCTGATAGTGTAGTGGTGACTGTAATAGATTTACTTTAATGTTATAACGATGACCTTAAGTATCCTCTTAACTCAGGAAACTCGCAGCAGATCAGCTCAGATTCTCTGAGCCAGCGTTTTAGTGATTACTATAGACAGTACGATGAGCCTACAAGAGGATGCTTCCTATCCAGCCAGTTGAGACATGTTTGTCAATAACTTTTCTCTCATCAATTATAATTGCTACCTAGGTATGTATTAACTTTGATGTCCGTCTCAATAGTTCGTAGATTTACCATTAACTAACTGTGTTCCACGGCGTTATTTCTCTAAATCCTACTTAAGTGTATCTGAATCTTCAGCGGGGGATGGTGAAGTTGGGGAATTCGAGGCTGATGAATCAGTCAGGACATATTCTTCGTGTCTTAACTCAGACATACACAGTTATGTCACATAAATGTAATACTTTTCTTAACAAAATTTCAATAGAGACTGAGCTGCTAAGAAATCGGAATTATAAACAAAAATGCATATTTTTATCTTAGCACAATATAATTAAAAAAGGAGCAGTCTATAATATTTAAAAATAATATTTTATATACAAACAAAATATTAAGTATTAACATGTAGATGTAGATCTATAAGTAGAATTAACGTAGATATAATAAGGCTCATATAATAATTATTACTTAGAAAATATCACCGAATTACGTATCGCGTTGAATTATCACTGGAAGCAAGCTTAACATTAAAATTTTCGAAATATACATAAATTTGAGAGATCAACAAATTTAAGAAACATTTGATTACTATAACGATCTAAGTTTATAATTAAGTAAACGTCACTGTCGACTGATGCGTATCGTCCCACATAAATAATTCACAGCTCAAAATGCCATATTGCGTATGTGAATAATATTTTATAATAAAGTATCTATTCATTAATTTTAGATACCGAAGGCATTTAAAAACTTAGATACTCGTAATACTGTAAAGTTTGAGTTAAATCAATCTTCAATGGAAATTGTACTTCCAATATAAAGTGAAAGATTTAAAAGACCACACATAATTATTGGAAAGAAAAAAAGAACACACAAAATTATTGCCAAGAAAAAAGAACATAAATCTGTTTAAAAATCGTTCACATGCACAATGGCCTTAACAACATCTTTATAAAGGAACTCTGTTATTTGTCCAATGTCTCCTCTATAACAACTTTAACAATCCGATTTAGATTCGCATCAATGAGCAGCGACACTAATGTCATATAATGTATTGCTCTTTATACTTTTCTTAACCTATTAAGGATCCTTTTTGTCTTCGGGATTCGGGGGTCGAAGCCACAGGTCTGTTTTGGGAAGTAGTCTGGGAAAGTTCAGGGCATGGAGGGCTAGAGCTGCGGCAGTTGGAGATGTTAGCGGGGAAGGGAGCATAGCCGAGTTGAGGCCTGTGAAGTTGGACAAGCCTCTGGGACGGAGTTGGACGAAGGCGCCGTTGCCGCAGCGCGCATGCGACGGGGGCGCATGGTTGTGTTCGTCTCCGGAGGCAACGAGCTTTCCCGACATGAGCCGAACCCGCGCTCGGCACCCCATGTGCTTAGAAGAACAGTAGAAGAACCTTCCTCCAACTTGTGAATACGTGTAGCCTCGGAGGACCAGGATGTATTTCCCTTTTTCCGTTGGTATGAACTGGACGTCTGTAACAGAACTGCATTTAGAAACACGTTCCAATAACATTTAAACAAGACTTAAACGAATTACGAACATTGACATTTTACTTAGTACTTATTGTTGTTAATATCTTCCCATCCCATTCTTATATCAAACCATGCATTAAAACTAAGTGGTACCATTGACTGTTGGTAAAACTTGATATAGCTATAGATATTTGACATGCTGATTTTGTTTAGCTAATGAAAAGAGATGACTGAAAATCCAGGATTTCTATAAATCTGCATTTCACACGGAAAACATAATAATTATATTTGGCTTAGATCCCAATGAGTTTGATTCTGCAAATAAACACTAGCTGTCCCCTGATATCAGCAAACGGGACTTTTTACTTTGAATTTTTATAGGTATTTAGTATATTCTTAATAGGCTGCAAAAGGAGAAAGCAAGGAATTGTAAATAAGATTTAGATATTATATAAAATTGTAAGCATTTATTGAAACACACAATATAAGGTTAAATGCAAGTCATTGAATAAATAAACAGGAACTATAAATACACACTCAAGGAACATACTTATCACATGATATTATAAAATACTTACCTACACTAACGGCCTGTTTCACTACCCCCGGATAGCCGCAAACCACCAGATAAATTAAAAAAATAAATATTTGTATGAAATTATCTGCCAGGTAATTTATCGGGAACTGATAAGTGATGAAACAGGCTCTAAATAATTAATTTCAGTTGTCTGACTGATAAGAAAACTATTTACTTAAGGGAAGCACGTCACTCTAGTTTAGATCATCATCATTCAACATTATAATTTAGTAAATCACGATAGCACGGTTAAATTTTAACCTATCTACGTGACGTAAAAGACATTTATTCAATTGGTGGCTTTAAGTAACACAGAATAGTATCTATCTACACACTGCTATTAGTATTGAATTAATACTGCAACACAAATGTATAAAACACAGCAAAACTAAAAGATTCATTTTTCCCAACACGAGGCAGTATTCCAAAATTGTCGGAGAACCGAGTACACATAGACCTTAAAACTAATTTTATAAAAATTATATAAATGATATATTAACTTACACTTCAATTATATTGTAGTATATTTTTTTTTACTAATAATAAATTGATTGAAGATTTTTAATAATTATATCAACACTATAATACAAAAATAATTAAAAAAACGGCGGGTGTTAATTGAAATATGAATCAAAATTTATTTTAATACAAAAAACAACACAGGAACTGTAGACACTAGAATATATTTATTGTCTATATTTTCTTACCAGCTAGCAGCATTGTGCATGTATTTTGTAAATAGCGTTTATCTATTAAGTACGTTTTACGTTATGTCAACGCTTAGCTGACTAGGATAGCATAATGTGACTTAATGCCCGCATGCAACTAACAACCAAATGTTGGTTATTACTATATAGATGGAGAAATCATGATAGCGTTTAACGTCTCTCCCCTTTTTATATTACGGAAATCCTTATGGATGCTCTGCCACTTGGGGGAGGTAAAGCCCCGGACGCCTACCGACAAAAAACTGGTTTTGCCTTTAAAATATATTATTTCATTATTAAAATGGCAATGGCATAGAATTTGTGACATTCGCCACAACCAAAACACGCTGTGTCCGGCATGATCACCGGACTCCATCAAGGAGCGAGACCTGTCTATGTAACTTCATTCAAGAAGTGTCTCCCCTAGAGATAGGTAGAGACAGGCAATTTATGCCAGATTTTGGATATACATTTATTTATGCCCTGTAATTGGGAATATATTACATATAATTTTTGGGCACACAGTCCATTAATCTTTTCTTTAGTGTTCTTCTTCCCTTATATCCATCCTCATTCATGCTCAAAACTTCAAAACATCTCTAGTCTCCCCTAATTGTTACATATATATACGATACGATTGCCACTATAATTTATAAATCACCTGTACTGGATATTATCCACTACTGTCCACCTAATCACATCGTTTCAGCAAGCGTAAAATACTCAAATTAGTTTGCCGTTTAACCTTTAGACCGACAAATACATTGTCATACGTCAGCATCACTGGTGACATTGACGTCAATAGCTGTTGATAAAGTGGCCTTGCATGAGTGTAAAATTAATAATATAGGGTTTGTTTTACACTAACTGGATAAGTCTCGTATTAAGTGACCTACGCAAAAATCGGTCAAACAACTTCATTACTAATCATTAGAACAGTGATGTAGCGCTATTTCTAAATCATAAAATGAGTATATTCTCCCACGAAATGGTCTCCTTTCATATTCATCTGCAAGAAAAACAAAACAATACATTTCTAGGCACAATAATTCTATAATTTCAAGCCAGATTTTATAAGATAAATAAAATAAAACTTCACAAGTACAAAAATATTTTTTATTTATTAACTAATTATGTTTTCGTATAATAATTATTCAACATTACTTCCTATTTTAAACAACAATATATTTTGTTTTCCTATTCACGCACAGTAAACGGTAAATCGAAGTACCTATGGGTATTAGCAAAATATAATATACTACATAATTAAAATGTCTTATCGAGACCAAAATATGACCCTTCTAGAGCGAGCATGGAACTTTACACTGTTTAATTATTAATTTTTTATCGTTTTTATTTGTTAAATGCTTTATGGACAGGAGACAACTTTACCTTATAATTAAGATATTTTTACTTCATATCGCCTTTCTTCGATATTTTAGGGATAGGCGGAAACTATAAATTTCTATAATTTGTTTCGTTCGATGAATTCTGAAGTTTCATGTTTTCATTTTCCATGCTCGCGCCAATTTTCGGTTTCCTTTTCAATCAAAGCTTCTGCATTTCTAACTCGTTTTCTCATTTAAGTATAATAAATAAGCTACAAAATATTATGATTATTAGGTATTACAACAAATTTCTCAATTAATTTATTATTTTTAGGTAGAATATCGGAGAGTTAATTGGAGCCTGAAAATGATTATTTCGTTTGCGAAAAAAAACTATGAAATATTTGTATAGAAGGTACTAAATTAATTAACTTAGGTATATCTACATATAGACTTATTTTTAAACTTACTATCAAAGATAATAAACATTTATTATGTCCACGTAGTAACAACATTTATATAACAAATACATTAAATCTCAAAGAAAATATTATAGTGCTCTAATAAATAAAATAATGGACGTTTAATTATTTCAGTTGACGTCATTGAATAGGGAATTTATGTAATACATTTATATCCTTATGGCTTATTAATATTAATTAGTTAGCTAATATATATCGGGTATTTCCTGTTTTTCGTAGATAAGATAATTTATGGTAAGTAAATTAGCTACATCACTAGAAATATTATTTAATACATAATTTTAGCCTAATATTTCTGGTACATTTAGCCTTCCCACTCTAAAATTATTTAAAAAGAAACAATCATGCTATTTATCTATTTTTAAATTAAATGTAGTACGCATTTAAACTTTGTTCATTCATAAACGAATTAATTATTAATTTATGTTCATTGCGTAGTCAGTCTTATCCGTTTACAATTTCAAGTTTTTAATACAATTAAATAATTTACATATTTCACAATGAGCAATCCATTAAAAGAGATCCAATGATGGTCAGCTCTTTTTTCAGCCATGTGTTTCTTTTACAATCTCATCGCTGATATCTCAAACATGACGTATTTCATTGATTGAAACTATTGGATCATTACAATATTTAGATATATGTATAATATGATTCTTCTAGTTCATATAACTTCAATGTATATTATTATAATATATTTATATTTATAATACATAATATTACATATAATATTATATAAAATATCTTGTTTTTTAAATTAAGATCGGTAACTATTTTACATGTTTAATGATACAAGTGGAGTTTCTTATTGATTTGATTGATTAGGGATTAACTAACGATAACGAGTGACTATGTAGTTAATGATCATCCAAGGCAGCATGAGTTAGCCACCCTTTCCAACCTGCACTCTGTGTAAACAACTACAGCATGGATTATTATTGGGCTCATGCTGATCCTGAGAGAATGCATGTACGAGTATATAAAGTCTACGTTCAAGCTGATTGGCGAGCGACAATACAACCTATTTGCTTTAAAGTCATAACAAATACGAGGTACGTTAAGTTTACGGACAGACTTCTCACAATAGGTCGAGTAGTTTCAAAGAATGTGAGTTGATCTTTTTTTTGTTGCCTGTTTACGATTTTCTCCAATATATCCGTGTCCTCTATCGTTAATGCGTATACAAACACAAATAGTAACGGACAAAATTACACAAGCACCCAGGAACAAGTAAGTATCTGGTGAATCACAGAAATATTTGTTAAGTGCGGAGTTCAAACCCGCGACACGAGAAGCAGATGCTGTTTTTGTCATAGTATTAGTATAACGCAGTGATAGCTTTCGTTAGTGGTAGTCAGAAGCCTAAAAAGCCTGACAACCAGTCTACCTCACGAATAGCAAGCAGTATTGCCCAGAAATTCGGTTGCGGAGGCCTGATGGCAGTAGCTTCGCGTAAAATATTGATATTCAGCCGCATCTGGTTAAACTGAAAGGCGAACCCAAAATGGTTGGGAAAAGGCTAGGAAGAAGAAGATGCGTAGGCCTAGGGCCTACGCCTATATAGTCTTATATCACCTAAACTCGGATAAGGACGGCATCATTGAAGACTTGGCTGGTATTTGAACCATATCTTAGTTGTAAAACGATTCACTTATGCATATAATTTCACGTCCTGGCCAGTAGTGACCAGAACACCTAGATCCTATAAAAAGTCCTAAACTAAGCTATGCCTAATAATAATATAATATTTAGGTACTTACTGCAGTTTATTTCTTATTACAAATAAAAACTACATAATAACAAAATAACTTCATTAATTAAGATTGTTCATTTGTTGATTTAAGCACCAGAATAAATCACCACAAATCCTAGAAAAACTAACGTACCTACCCGACGCGACGTTGTGACGTTATAGAAATAACTACACTACTGTTTTGTATGCATATATATATAATTATCATTGTTACTATAAAATAATATTTTTGCAAAACTATACCTTCGGTATCCCTATTTAAAGAAGCTATTTTTTATTGTATAATAGGTACTCTTAAGTAAATATATGTAGTAAGCCACTGCTGAAAATTTCGCAGACTTCCGTAATACCTTTATGAAAGTAGTACTCGTATGTAGCATTGTTCCAATTATCAGTCAGCACATAAGGTAAGCTAAACTTAATCAAGAAAATATGGTACATAAACTGTGATCTATGTACCATATTTTCTTGCTTAAGTTTCTTCAACTAAGTATACAATTCAGTTACTAATGATTATGGTAACCATATTTCTTGATGACCGCTCCGTCAAAAGTCGTGAGTGTTGCTATGCACTGCAGCCGCCTCTTCCTCCCGCACACCCATCTCGTTCGTAGCCCGCGAGACCTCTCTTTGATGAAGTTCTTACCCTCGTAAATGATCATGGGGTTACCTCGACGAGACATCACAAACCGAGTACCTGCAATGTTGAGTGGAATGGAGAGCTGATGTGAGTTGGTATATTTATGTTTTAGAACTATAAACCCACCTTTTCTAGGGTTAGAAAAAGAGTTATTCAGTGTATCGTTCAGTAATCTAATATTTGAACATGTGTATAAAAGTAGCGCCCTGGACTCACTGCCCACATAACATACCCTTCGAAATACTTATCATCTTCATACGAATCATCAATTCGAGTAGATTGAAAGTACGTGCCTTCCAACCTTACCTTACCTTTGTACTCAACTGGAAGTCAAACAACAGATAACGAAAATTTACAGCCTGACCGGAATTCATTAATTAAAGTGCATTAAAATGACAGCATAAAGAAACAGTATGGTTCTGGTTCTGAACACCGAAGTAATTTCAAGGCTTATAATGCCATCTACCGACGATCGGGGCTAAAAATGTTATCAACATTTCCGTCCACACATTTTGACATTATTTATATGTTCCACTTCTACATAATTTTCCTAGGTATTCATATTTTATTATGATCATTCTTATATGGCTTTTCCTGAAATATCATATACCATTCCAAAACACCTAAAACCATCCTTTCATCTCCAAAATGCCGCCGCCACCGTCGGGAACTCCCAAGTTATTGACGTAATTTTTTACAAGGGTTTACGTATAGCAACGCCATCTACACCAGAACTTTGAGTAATAATACGTGACTCAGATGAAACGTCTCCATTCTGATTCGAGGCAAAACACGTCGCGGCGTCCGAGGGCGCTAGTAGCACAAATTCCTTAATATTCCAACAATCTACACTAATATTATAAAGAGGAAAGATTTGTATTTTTGTATGTAACGAATAAACTCAAAAAGTACTGGACCGATTTGAAAAATTCTTTCCATGTTAGATAGCCCTTTATCGGGGAAGGCTATAGGCTATATATCATCACGCTACGACTAATAGGAGCGGAGTAGTAATGAAAAATGTTGCAAAAACGGGGGAAAAATTATAAGACCAAGCGGGCGAAGCCGCTGGCGGGAAGCTAGTGTCCTATATCGTTTGCTGTATTAATATCAAGATTTCCTATTCATATTGAATGTAACATGCCTGCATGACAGTGTATTTATAATTACTTCAATTACGTGACCAACATGAGAATTGTAGTAGAGATTGTGAAACAAGTAGAAAAAATGCAGTTTACCGTTAGAGAGATTACCATCATACCTTAATGCTTCACTTAACGACCGTCACAGATGCAGCTCTTTAGTTTCTATAATGGAATTTGGTGAACCGCATCTTCGGTTAACCTGTTTCTTAGCACTAAAGTTAAAAAAAGATTTTGTTTCATTAGTTTAGCCATTGTTGTGATATTAGGTGTTAAAGAGTTTAAGTAGAAAACAAAAAAGCGCGTTATCGGTATTATACTTAAATGATTAAAGATTTTGGGAGCACAATGTTTAATTTAGATTCTAAAGTATTTTTACAACGAAAAGGAATAACAATCTTAATCGGATGCTTACGCCTATCACAGTAAATATAGCTATGTATTTTTTGCTTAAAGCTATTAAAGTTTTCCGGCATTTTATACTTTGTTATTATACCCGATAATATGTTTATTTCGTTTATACCTTTAACTTAAAATCTCCCATGGCCATCATGGCCCCAAAAAGCTATTTTCACGACCAAGTATCTAGCTCAGCCATAAAATTATAAAAGACAATGTAGGCAAGCACTATTAGATGATACCCAGGCAGAACAATAAGTAACGGGGCAACTACCTGACTACCTGACTTTAATGGCACACGACCATTCTCACGGAACGATACACACGTCTTCACTGTTTCCACTATTAATAATTTATTGCTTTCTTCTGTCTCTACAATGTCAGAACATCAGTAAAGCCACCATTTATGATCGGAGAATAATACAGATTAACTATTACAGAAATCTGTCATTAAAGGAATGATTAAATAAACATAAAAAAATATGATTAGTTTTTCAACTGGTAAAAAAGTGATCACCGGTAAACGGTGTTCTACATTAAGCGTCAAAATCCATCTTTGGTACTACACCACGAGTCAATTGATTTCGAATTCTAATTAAAATATCTAAAGTGCAATACGCACTAATCAAGCTAGATTAGCCAGACATTTATTTAAGTATCTATTCTCAGAGCCAGAATTGCCTTTCTTGGCAGATAGGCCCTTTATAACAGTACTTCTCTTTTAATAAAAGGTTTTTAAAAACCATTTACCTATTACGTTTTTATGTAAAGTATCCGCTCTAGTTAACTTCTTGAATAACAGTCGTTAGCATAAACCTAACGCTACTTCATTGACGTCAACGCAATTAGCCTTTCTGCATATTAACTAGCTGAATCACAACCTACAATTACATGTACGTATTATAAAAAATGGTGCCAAAAACCCCGACACAAAAAATACACCATTTATAATGTAGTCAACTCACATCCGCCTTACCTTCGAGTACCTACACCTTCGTTTGATAGAACACAATTATAAGGGGCGACCACGTCTCCAAATGAAGCACTACTAAGATCATTTCGCAACTTTTAAACAACTCCAACACTCCCAACGCCCGAGTTAAAAACTGTTTCTTAAACAATATTATTTATTTCAACACTTTCAAGGCTAAAGGGGACTTTAAGAAGACTTACGACCGCAATTGTGAAATAGGGGCTATAGGATTTTACAGATGTTTTGCAAAATTCCACGCTGCTACCTACACATCGATCCCTTGTTAGTTGATAATAGTTTCTTCATCTATTCATCTACATTTATTCATCTATTCTAATGATGATCCCATTTATAGGTCGTGACTATTAGTATTTGTATACCTATATATGTTATAAGTAGGTACCGATGTTATTATTAAATGCACAGTTGATGCCAACAGTGCCCCCACCCTCCCTAACGTGAACAAAATATTAGGGTGGTGGCATGCCTAGCAACCATCGCCAACAGTAGGTGTGTACATATACATCCGTATAATATCTATGTTAACATCTGCTTCCCCATTAGACCTAGAAGAAACCAGTATTGATCTTTATGAGCCATTACATAAAAAACATGTTTCTTAAAATAAATTTCGTTATTAACTAATAAAAATATAAGGTAGGTACGTAAGCATTAACTGATTTACTAGTTTACATCGCTTAGGGCCGCTTTCAATGTTGTTACTGTGTTGCGAATGTTTATAGTAAAACAATTACCATATTTTCTTCTGTTTAAAACCTCACCTTTCCGTCCACAATAACGACACACTACTACGTAGGTACCGATCAACATAAAAGTTCATTACATTTGATAGACATCACAATACAAGTTCGTTAGAATTGAAAGGGCTAAAAAATCAACATACCAATATCATTGGGCAAAAAAACAATCTATTATTGTAACAAAAATCATTAGGGTTATTGCTACGCTTACAAACAACCGAGCGTCGATGCGAGGGAAACCCAAGATTCGGCCGTACGATGACTCTAGATACATACTAACCTTAGTAAACAACTTTTAGTACATTAAACTCGAATCAGCGAGGCTAAAAATAATGTTGGTGAAGGCGGATAGGCGGTATCGCTTCGTACATAGAGATCAAAATCGTACCTTTTCCTGGTAACAAGTCATCAGAGTTGCCGCTGAGAAAAAAATGTAATCAAGTTAACATTTCAATTGAACTAAACAAGCGGTCGGCTGTCCAGTTTGTTCACCGTAACGGTACGGAGAATGCAGAATACTTCTTCAGACATTTACTAGTTGGACGGGCAATAGGGTCATGATGAAATCGCTTCTGAGCCACTCAGAACTACTTCGAAAAGCCACGCTATAAAACTTCACAATTACCGTACTTATAATTGAAAACAGCGCCTGCCCTTATCAGACTATACTACATTTGTAGTGCATTACGGAGCACTTTCTATAAATTATTTCTCTGTTAATTCGATAGTTGATGCTTTTGAATGCCAGTTAGATTTTACATGCATCAGTGGCTTATCATCTCATATTGTGTTGTGTAGGAGAACTATGTACCATATTAGCGTGAACGTGAAATGATGGCAGCAAATTATTGACGATATGCATTATCGCTTTACAGCACACCCACTGATAAATGGGGTTGATTTCTCGTGTCATCCACTTCTTCTCGTTTTATCTTAGTAATTATTTGCACTACTTTCATACCGTAATCAAGTTCTTTATGTTTGTACACGCCACTTGAAGTTCTGATCGCGCAAAGAGGAAAATCTATGACAGTACACAATATCTCGTTCAATAACAAACTATTATTTAGACAAATGTTTAACTTCGGATATAAGGGCACAGTAATTTCACATTGTGTACCTTTTTATTTCTTTCTATGTTGACTGATCTTAACGTTTTCCTATTATTTCAATCATCCTACTGTTTGTAATACATATAATGCTACATTGAATTAAATAAGTACCTAACTAAAAATATCTTGCTTATTTGTTGCTCGTACTGCTACAATAGATACGGAAGGGACTGGTTTAGAACTAGCATAAAAAATAACGCTTTAGAATTCTTTAGGCACATTTGAAACCAACGGAAAGGTATCTTTACAAATAAAAGTGTTTGAAGCCGGTTTATTTACCTGCACCTGGCGCTAGGGCATTGAAAGAAATCAAAGTATTTCATAAAAACATGTTTTAAATAGAAGAAGCATCAAAAGGCAGGTCGTCTAGACGTTATTTTTTTTAGTTTCCAGAACAGGCAGGTAGAGAGTTCTGTACAAAGACGAACGGGATCGATGCGTCGAGATAGTATTATTGACTAGAAAGGATGCTCGGGTTTTAAACTTTTATTGAGATGATTAGTTATTTGGCACATTCAGATTCAGTCAAGTAAAAATGACAAATTATTAAAGGCTGTTTGACTAATGCGAATTATTTACTTATATATAGGTACCTATTTAAAATTCTAACAAGCGGATACAATAAATACTCGCTGGGGCCTATTTTTACCAATTAATTATTCGCACTATTCGAAGAGCCCTTATAAATTGTATTGTATAATGCAAATAAATCTGTACAATTAAAATGATGTTAGTACTATTAATAATATGCTGCTAAATTATTTTAAATATGACGACTAAGTATATTTTTTATCTATAATTTTATCACCAAAACAGGTCATCGCCTGACCTAAGAAGCCGAGCCAAGAATCGATCAATTATTTCCTAAATAAATAAATCCCTTATTTCTATATTCACATTTATGACAGCTACACAACATGACTGTGTTTTCTATCTACTTTGACTTTTAATACTGATAAATTCTATAAATATCACAAAAATAATTACATAAGAGTACTTACTTAAGTACGTATCTAAAAATATTCCTGTACTTATTTCTCCCCTAATGAGAGGTAGTTGGTAAAAGATTTGGCATTAGGATTGTATTGATGACTGGCGAGGTGGGGTGAGTGTCCCAAGATACCTGCGCGATTTCGGATGTCTCATTCCCTATAAAACATCCATGTGAAACAGATATAGCTGTAATAGTTTTAGATCTACCCAGAAACACGCGAAACAACGTAGACACGAAGTCCAACATTATTATCCCGGAGTTTTAAAAGTTTGGGAAGTTGATCAATTTCGGCGGATGCGTGTGTTTTAGTGGTCCACCGATGATTCTACCCATATACGTTAAAAGGGAAGCCGTGCAGTTCCTGGACCTCCTCCTGGAACAGTACCACAGCAGACGAGCCTTGTCTTTTCCCTTTTTAGAATTTACGAAGTACGTATTCCCTTTGTGGTACAACAGCCGAGCTCCACTGGACGTTATCAGATATCGGGTACCTTACAATAACAAATTGATAGTTAAACTTTCAGTTTAATAAGGGGATGGAAATAGAAAAATTAAAGCCTTTTCTTGGTCAAAATATATTTATTTTTCTGATACGCATTATAAAACGTGCGGCAAAATCGTGTGAACACAGAATTGTTTTGAATGGAAGGAGCGCTATAAAAAGTTTGATGGCGATTTCTGGTGAATCACCTACTGAATGAGGATAAAGTATGATTGTTTTTTTGGTACAGGGCTAGTTGACTGTTCTATTTACAAGTAGCAAGCTTACATTCTATAACAATACTACGCATCACAAACTATCATTTATATTGATTATGGTCAGAGGCACTTCAATTTCTTATTCTTATGTCCAAAAACGTGGTGCATGATTACAAATTAAGAACCATTTTCAATTACTTTTCATAACAACACTAAAGTATAATTATGAAATTAATTATGTTAATTATAATTTATTTCAAATAAACCAGACAGAAAACATTTTAACAGTTATAGATTGTCTAACTGAACTCTAATAACAGATCCGAAGAATGTGATAATATATGTCACGGCTCTACCAAACCTACAGATCCGGTTTGATAGACCGACCTAAGGTTAGAAAAATGTGTTTAAATATTACAAAATACATCTGTATAGTAACAAGTCGACGATTACGTAACGCATAGGAAAGCAAGTCGGGGGCCCTGCGTAGTACTATAAAAAGTTCAGAAATAATTTCATTGATAGCAAGACATGCGCAGTGCGTTCGTAGGTACTACGTCCTCAGTTTTGTACTAAAAATAGAACGTTGAACTAAGGGCGTGTAAAGGGACTGAGCTGTGACCTCTCGCCGTATCTTGGTTACGATTAGCGCGAACGATTGTGAGAATGTTTTATTTTTATGAGCTAATCGTGGCCTCGCTCGTTTGAATATCGAATGCACATTCCTGTTTTCATATACCAAATTACGAAAAAGTTTCTAATAGCTACTTTAAATTTTATAGTGACATTATTAATTTGTAAAATATTCTTATTTTCAGCATTCCTATTTACTAAAACCTAATTTATTATGAAAACAGAAAGAAAATGTATGTTCGCTACGACTAAAATACCTTTAAATATTCTTACCAAATAATCGTTTTCACAATTGTGTTGTTTTAACGTTCGTATTACAGCTCTGGGTAGTAACTGTTTAGTAATCTGCGGTAGGCACTCGCACGTGGTTTGTACGTACTTACGTTGCCTACGTCACGTAGCCATATTGGGACTAAGTTTAAAACCACATGGCACGTTTCATAGTCTAACCAAAACTTCACTTTTCGTGATGAAAAATAACTTAAAATTTAATTCAATTAAGTAGTTAATTCAATTCAGTTAAGTAGTTTTATTATAGTGTCGTAAAGCTCGAAAGTTTCATAGTAGTATTTTTAAAAAATAAATAAATAATAAATATCCTGGGACATTTTTACACAGCACCATCTACTCCCAAACTAAGCAGAGCTTGTAATATGGATACTAGACAACGGATATAATACTTATATGCTATTTTTTTGTAAATACATACTTATAATACATAAGAAACACCCAGACAAACACAAACACTTAAGTTCATCACAATAAATGTTGGTGTCCTGTGGGAATCGAACCCACGACCTCATGATCAGCAGTCTGGTACTCGAACCACTAGACCACAGACTTCGTCAAATTATGTAGTATTTATTTATGTTAATTATGATTAAATGGACGGACGAGTAATAGATAATCTAGAAAAAGAAATTTTGCATAAACACATATAGTTATGGCTTATTAAAGTACTAAGACAGTTCAGTATTTAGGTTTTTATTATTTGTACTAGAATAGGATCACGGAATTAATTCTTAATTAAATAAAACTAATTTAAGTAAACTATAAAGACCTTGTACTACTTTAATTGTTAAAACTCAACAAATATTTCTTCAAATGCAGAAAATTGTACTAATTAAATAATTTACAAAGGTACCTACTGACCTGTGTTTTCAAATCAAAGGTACCTACATATTTGGAAAACAACAATTACATAGGTAGGTACTTGTATTTTTCCTACCTTGTTTTCTTTTACAGCGAGCTAATTAATCATTTAACGTGCCTAACTACCTACTACTAGATATGTTAATCTAATGTGCGTGTCTGACAATTCTATTTTTTAAGTTACTCCTAAAAAGTAAAATATACAGCAGGAATTGTATTTTTAAACACCTCCTTAATGTGAAGAAAAATAACTAGGTAACTAAAGATTTTATCAATTTAACAATAAATATAAGTAGATACTTAACACACTTACACAGTTTAACTTTGACGTATTTTACAAATAATTATAATTATGTTTTATAATTGGGGTAAATGTGTTCTTAGAAGGCAATCGCACAGGTGTCTGTTGTGGACTGTGACGTAGCAGGTCGGCGCGTGCATAATTGATACGCTCGTATAACGCCACGCCGGACAGCGGACGCGCACGCACCACGACGCAGACTCCCACGCTAGAAACAGATCACCAACACAACTCCACTAAACGCTTTAACAACATCGGTGATTATGCTACGTGCAATGAATAACATAAGGTAAACAAAAACAGCTCCATTCCAAAACTATATCTTATAATTCTAAGTATACTACATTATATAGTCACAAACTCAAAATTTCCTTTGAAAATCTACAAAAATAAACATTAGATACATTAATAATTCATACGTACATATAAAAACGTTTCATAGAACGTTTTCTATTCTAAAAATACGGAAACACAAAGAAACAACATTTTCTTTAAAAGATTCTTTATAGCGACTATTAACCATAACGGAAACATTAGCGGATGCGGGGATGTAAAAACGACCTTATTACTACAATGGGATGTTATAATTTGACTGGTATGGTGAGCTAGGGCTGGGAGAGGAGCGGGAAGGGGCACTCGGAGTAAGATTCTGGGGCATTATCGATTGGGGGCACCATCACCAGGATGCGAGTGGCGCCGCGCGCATGTCTGGAGCGTGGCGCGTCATCGCGCGGAGGCGAGCCCGCGTGGCCCGCGTGCTCCCGGGACCTAGCCGCAGTACTCCACAACCTACATACCTCACCCAGGGCACGCACACACAACCACTCCTAATTTATACAGAATTCACCTGAGAAGCTAGGGGAATAGCTAGGTATACAATATTATGTAGTAAACGCGTATTGCGTGCGCCTGCCTACGACGTAGCACATAAAATCTACATAGCCTATAATTTGTGGCGTAGCGCGCGAACCAAACCCCGAACATGTGCGACGCTGCCCTACTTACTTCGGCTCGAATCACCTATGCCATGACTACTTAGCATTAATGTAAATGACTAAAATAAATTTGAAAACTCGCTCACGTAACCAGATAAACCTAAAACTTGTCGGCCGGATGGCTGCATCCGAAAGGTCGTAGTGCCGTTAGATGCTCATTATAAGCTTTCATTAATTTAAAATGAGTTGTTATGTTCCCACAACAAAACTAATAAGCGTAAACATTAGTAGGTAGTAGAGAGCGGCAACCTATAAATAAATCATAGTAGCATTATATATCAAAACACGCCACGTCACGAGGTTACTACGCAGCAGTGTTTACTCACACACCCGTAGCGGCCACCCTGCGCAGGGTGGGTAGGGGGTAGTACGTCAAATTAGGGCATACAGGGCGTAACTAGGCTATAGCGCGGGAGATGGAGGGCACGCCCATGCGATTCCCCGAGCCCTGCGGAACTTTCTTCTTTCATAACTTTGTAGGTATTGATCCGTCACAACTGCGCAATTCATGTCCTCTCGAATACATCCGATATTGCAACGATAGTAACGGCCCGCGCGTATTTACACCACATGTTACTACTGTTACGAGTCCGTGTTACGTCATATTCGTGACGATATCACATTGTGATATTAAAAAACAACAATTACAAGTATTGTAAATTATACATTTCATTACTTTGGAAATACTGTAATGGTTTTTAAATGCTATTACAGATAGGGACATCTACCGAAACAGTTTTTTTTAACCTTTAACAAAACTAACACAAGTTAATTCTCCCTAGAATTTTAAATTAAATACCAGTCAATAGTTGTTATAACCTCCCACTAATCAGTGTAGGTATCTAATTACCCATCTTAACTTAAAGCCCATCCAAAAAGCTACATAAAACATTTCTCAATTTCCCGGGCTTTGTATACAAACAAGCCGTACCTACTACCTTGCGTAATACGCAATCGTAGGGCCCTGCGGCCCAACTACGTCAGACACCCACGCCATCGCCACCCCCGCTCACGTTCCACTCCTAGGGCCTAAGGAAAACACTGTTCATTCATTCATTATTTTAATAAAATGTTCTAGTCTATTACAGAGTATTTCATCGATAATTATGAAAATAAGATTGTCAAAACACAATATAAACTTAGGCTTCCCTTCTATGTTATCGACATGGATCACACGGATGCGAGAGTAACGCTATGATATTTCCAGTAACACATTCCCCCTCAATTTTTAATAGGCACCATGGTAACCCGGGGAGATCCGGGTTACCACCTTTGTTGCCACCTTTGACATTTTAAACAAAATACTGAGTCCGCAATGGATTAAGATAAAAATAAATGTCACATTTCCGTAAACACATTAAATGAAATCAGGAAAATTTCGGGATATAAAATCAAATTGTCCTTTCAAGGGTTACACTCATTTTGGGATTCTAGAATATATCGTAATTTGTCATTTTTTTAAATCTGCCTAGCCGACACGTCACCGGCATACAACGACTTAACTGTGTATCATTATTTACCAACATATTAGAAAATGTGTAATTCATATGGAATATCATATTTAACAAAATATAACGAATCTTAGCATAAATCAGGGTGATTTTTCAATCTAAAAAAGCTAAGTGGTTTTATCGTACATAACAATATACTAAGTCGTCGACATTTTTCAGCGGAAAAGATACGAGGCATACACAGTTCAACATGAACTTTACATAAGTAAGTTGATTTTGAGTAACCGTAAATGGTAAGTACACCGCGCGTAAAAAATCTTAAAATAAATTCGGTTACCTATTAACCGACGATTCTTGGACTCGTTAACTTTCAAAGTTCGCTTTATCCTACCGAGCTAATAAAAAAATTTCGCTATACTAAAAATCAACATTTAACATATATACTGCATTGTACGTAAAATTAAGTAGGTAGGTACAATGTTATTAAAATGCTTGTCAAATCTCTTAATTTTAGGAACTTTAATTGATTGAAAATGAACAAAAAAATATACAAATATCTCACCATAATCATGAAAAATTTTAAAATAAATCGTACAAATTAAAAATAAAATAAGAATAAAACTGATTAAAAAAATAAAGAAGCTTAAAAACATATTTAGTTTAAAAAAATAAAAAAAGTTATTCCATATCGCATGGGTGGGCTATCTATATCTGTGGTAGACATCTTTCTTTCTTACGTACTTGCCGTCGGGAGTGAAGTAGTAGCTGGGAGGAGCGTGGATGTGTCGCCCGCGCACAAGGAACAGCACGTCGCCGTCGCCTGAGCGCGCGGGCGCAGTGATGACGTCAGCGCGGCAACCTGCCATGTCCCTTGAGGAGCAGTACCACTGCTTCCTTCCATGCGCTTGCAAGTTCTTTAGGTAGAAAGTGTACCCGTCGTGTAGCAACAGGGACTTGCCCGTCCTCGATGGCACGTACACTGCTGGCACTGCGTCAAAACTCAACATGTGACCACCTATATTCGGTGACGGTGTTGGGATACACCGCCAACCCAATATACCAGTCAACTTCCAGTTGAACAATCCGCAACAATTTGTTGCAGATGTGCTCAAATAAAACATTACAGCGATTCTAATTTCACCAAATTTTTTTTTAGACTATACGGTTCAGATAAGCTACTTGATTAAGCGTACCTACATTACCTACTACCGATTGCTACGATTGAATAATAGTCGGTAATACATTATGTATAAGATTTAATCAATATTTATGCATAAACATTACATAAAAAGAGTAAAACTGTAGAAAATAGAAAACATTGATCTAATTACAGGGAGAAAATACCTCAGATGACTATTTTGGACTCCGAACGTAGAAAACATAATATTTCATTCTGTTACTTTACATAGTTTACATTTAGGTACGCTACTATTAATTACTACGCAAAATCATATATACATACATATCGAGCCGTTCAAATCGGGCCGTTATGTTTCAACTATTTTTTCCTTTAAGGAATTATTAAAATTGCTTTTAGCTCTAAATTGTAATAGTATTAACACAAAAACTAAAATCACATATACAAAATTCATCCTAGCTTAGTCCCGTATTTTAAAATGGCTTTCAAGTGGTGTTATTATTACTTGATTAACTCAAATCCGAGATCGAGTAATACATATAATCACTTGAAGAACAGTCTAAAATAGGAATCTCAATTTGGCAGATTGCCTCAACACATTCATTTAAATTCATTAATTTTAAACTTCACATAAAAATAAGAAAAATTTGTATAATTTTAACGTATCGTGTCTACTTTATTTATTGCTATCAACGAAGCAGCCTCGAACTTGAGAGGCGATGGCACGGGCAGCGATTCATAGAACAGCGACACTTTCTTATATTCAATGAGACTGCCTCCTACTCAGCAATAACAACTCCAATTAAGAATACCTATAATTAATTTGACAAGAAGCAACATGGCATTTATGAACATACTATAACGTTTATAATATATTAACAAACATCATTATAACTTAATGTACGTCTGTACTCAAAACATTTTACGTGATTAACATCCTGGACTGAACGTACTCTTAAAATTATGATGGGAATGTGCCTATTTCGAAACAATTGCTATTAATTCCGAGATCTAAAATGACTTCGTCAATCATATTTTTATCTAACATAATAATTATTTGTACATTTTTAACGTAAATTATACATGTATATATTAATATTTAATGCCTAATCTAGTATTGTAAGGTTTACTATTGTTTGTGACACTTCTGTTTAGAAACAGCAAAATCAATTTTGTCCTTTAAACACTAGTCTAATGTCACTAGGCTAATGATCCTATAGAGCGTTTTGATTATGACTGGAACTGAGACGTTCTCCATACAGACGGAATATGTGTCGCAGGTGCGCCGACATGGGCTGCATGCGCGGACGTCCCGGCGCCCGCGCACCTTGTGGTCAGCGCTCGTGGTTGTGAACCCCAGAAACGGCGATCACCTCGTTATTGTAGGTCCTCAGTACTGCAGTACATTGGAACTTGTTCCTGGCAGCACAGTACCACAGCACCCTCGGCTGGTTCCTATACGCGTTGTGCGGACGGTACACGTACCCGTTCAACGACAATTTCGGGTAACCAGTGTGCGTGTGTATGACTTTCACTGGAATATGGTAATACTGTTAGTTAACTCGATATTCTTTATAAGTGCATACTCTGTTAAAAACATGTAAAAAACAATTACCTTGAAATCGGCTTACACCATTATTTGTGTTAAAATTAAATAAAACCCAGAATGTTTGTTCAACTGTTACTAAAACTTCAATTACTTAATAATAAAAAAGATAAACAATAAATTTACTGCGGTGGGTGATTTAAGTACTTCTCATTTCATAGTTACCAAAGTAAGTTATACATAATAATTCTACCTACACTATATAACAAGTAAAAACTTTTAAAATAGCTTCAAGGCAACCTTTAAAAAAAAATTTGATCACAAAATCGATGCAATTTCTAAAATATATAAGAACAGTACATATATAAGAGAAACAGAGAGCTTTAATAAACCCTGATGATAAAGCCTGATCCGGTGGTCTGAAGCTTAATATAATAGTTTTGAGTCACAATAGAACTCGGCAAACTATATCAAATGGTGTAGTTATTACTTCTGCAGAAATGTCGAAGTTCTGAGAAGACGACTCGTTTGCCGATGGTGTGCAGCCTGGCGCCGCAGCCGCGCGCGCACATCCATCGCCGCTTGCTCTTGTAGCACCCGTCCAGCTTATACCAGAACCCTCCAATCTTCAGCAATTCCGTCTCCGAATCTTGCGAAATCGGCGCCGAGGGTGACTCTGCCCAAGAATTTGTACACGAGTTACAGAGTCAAACTATTGGAACCTTAACATTACAGTCACTTTACATCACCCATAATATCAATACAAAATAAATATAGTCCCAAATAGGGTCGCGCTGTTATCAAAATCCATACTAGTAGTTCCATGAAAAGGTTTTTTCGAAAAGCAATAAAAAATACATCGATTATTATACGTGTCTTTTATAATGTAAATAATAACTAAACAATTTTATAATAATAAAGTTAAATAACAAATAAATGTTCAATTAGTACAATAATACTAGGAATTCAACAAAAAATAAATGAAATATAACAACAGTTATAACTAAATCTCTTGAGATACTTTGGCATGGGAAATAAGATCATTGGGTACTTAGTATAAATTCCAGTCGAGTATACAAATAATAATACATTCTTACCTAATTTATATCTTATAATACGTTATACGAATGATACTACGGAAAACCGGTTACAGTGGCCTACGATCCTCCACCCTACTGTACATAATTATATCTACAATAATATATGGTCGTATAAGTTTCTATTATAAAAACTATGCTCGTATAATTCTGTTCATAAGCTGTTATATTATGTTCTCTATAGATCTAGCTCTACCACTAAATACAAATCATAAATATTGGAGTACTCCGTAACATCGTCTATCAGTCGTGCCGCACACTACATGGCGGTCAATAAATAGAATTTTTATAAAAAAGCATCAACAAGACGGCTACGCTATCATTAAAGCTATACAGTTTGTATACATAATTTCTAAACATTTTGGTAAGAGAATATTGCACATTCACGTTATACAATGTTTTTGTTTTATAATATCGTGTAGTTTTACTAATAATAGCCGCTAAGGCATAACAAGGCGACGTTAAAGCGTCTACAGCCACCTGTTTTATTGATTCCAATAGTTTCCAAATATAGATAAGTATAAACACGCTCAAAAATCTATACCAATGTTTAGTTTGATATCACATAAACCCAAAGGGTTCCTCGAATTGCCTATGTATAATGGAAGATTGATGAAAGTCAAAATACGTGGCGAATTACTAGTACAACACTATGTGCACTAGTGTTTTATCCATTGAAAGTTGTTGAAGAGCCAGAATAAATAACCCCCCCTCTACAACGATAACTCGAACTCAATCATCTGGCATAGTATAATCGTTTTATCAAACTAAACCTAAACATTAATTAGTAGTATACACAGATAAAGGAATTACATTGACCTTTGGCATAACTACGTAAAAATAATAAGGCTTCCAAAATTACAAGGAAACAAAACAGCTTCAATTCCTTATTTTCGGTACTTGTAGCCTCTAAGCTAATTTTGTTCCTTTATAACACAAGAACACTAAATAACTGTAGGTGCACGTAATGATGGTGCACGTGTGACGGGTTGCGACGCTCCAAGTGCGCGGTCAGTGTCTGCCATCCAGCAGACCGCGGACGAGGAGGTCGCGCCAGGCCTAGAGCAGCAAGGCCGCGTGCGGCGCAGGCGGCACCAGGGGCGCGGGCGCTGCGATTACCGCGCCCACCCGAGGCGCCGGACTAGCTACGATCTTGTACTTGCCCATTGGATCCACTTGGAAACGTCTCGATTCATGCTTAGCGGGATTATACGTAGCCGGATGATTGTGCGAACCGCGGAAGTAAACCAAACGTCCGTCTCTCAAACATAAGGCAACTTGGCAACGCTCGGCTTTCTGGTAGGACCTCGCACACCGCCAGGTGACCCGTCGAGGGTGCGAACCTCCATCCTCGTAGAATATGTGACCATCGGCCACTAAATGTAGACCTCCACGCGCAGATCGGATGTAGAACCATCCTGAAACGACAGCACGGTTAGACCTTGTGGCTTCAAACCCACATTCAACCTACTTAGTAAAACTTAAATGACAATACAGTGTAAATTTCTTTAAAATATACCTAGATTTATAGACGTCTATATTCCTCCTCCGCAATATTTTTTAATTGTCTTCCCGATTGTGAAAATCTCATTCTTTCCAGTACTTAATATATTCTAGAAATTTTCTAGTTGACACTCTTTTATTTGTAATCTAGAGGGCTTAGCATAAAATGGTAGAATTCTAGATGGCTGTTGCGTTCTATTTGTCTCGTCTAGTCTGTGTTATTGCTAGTTCATATGCTGCATAAATCCTTTTTACATTCGTAATGTACAAACGTATAATCAGGTTTCGTATTATTTTTCAATTCAAGCGGAGTTGAATTTTACATTATTAGCTATGTAAGGTTTCTGTTAACTATGGTAGCGTTCCAACTTTTTGGAGTACTTTCAATGTTTTCAATGAGAAGAAATCCTTCCGTTACGTCAGGGAAAAAAATTAAAAAGTTACCACCATGCCTGTGTTCGGGGGCTTTGTTGAAAAGAAGTTGGCTGTACCTTGTTACAGAGAACTTTTTATTTTGTGCACTTTTATGAGCTCCATGCCACGTGCGTTCACTGGGAGCGTAGGTATTGTAGACTGTCACAAAAAAAGCTGAGGATAAAAATCAAAAGCAAATGTTACTTCAGCGCAATATAATCGTTTCTTTGTACCTATACACAAGAGACGCGTCTCTCTACTATCAGCTACACAGCATTAACATTCTCTGATCGACATCCGTCGCTTATAGCTACCATAATACTTTCACGACTAAACATAATAATAGCAATAAAATATCTTATCACAATAAAATAATACTTTAAAAATAATACTTCAAGGTTAACATATTATAATCTTACAATTCGTATGGTACTTTAACATAACTGGTGTGGTTAACATTCAGGTTAACTTTACTGTTGTGACAAACTCGTATGTTGTACGTAAAATAAGTGCAACCCTCGAGTAAATTAACGTATAAGTACTAAAAAAAATTTAAAAAAGTGTAAAATAAAAAAGGTAAAAATAAATCTTAAAATAATTAGATCTCACTAGAACAAACTTACAGCTATAACGTATACATGAGTATTATTATTTAGTCAATTGTTTGATAAATGCAGTTCCTACTTTAACAAGTTGTTATACATTACTTTTCTAATCGTATACATGACATGACTTCGTAACATTCCATCTATGAGCTAAGCGCAGTCTGACAACATAACCCGACATCCTTACAGTCAAACGAAACCAACCATTCCGGAGAGCACGCTCCGATGACAACAATCGTAAATTTTATGTACAAATTCACGAATAAAATTGTAAAAAAATAAATGTAAAAAATAATGTATAAAAATACTTAGGATATCATAAGATAACTATCACTTTGTACAGTAAACTACAACTAGACCGTCCGGTTTGGAAGAACAGAGCTGAGACACAAGTCGCGGCGTCTATTGGGTGTGAGACAACGCAGGGAGTGCTTGCTGCAGTTAATTCTAAGCATTTTCGATCAATAGTACTATTATTGATCGAAGTATAGAATGTGTTTTCAATCAATAATATTATCAAGCCATCTGCGAACTGTAGAGGCCACAACCACCGAGGTAAAGGTCCAAGTCTAAAAACATTTGAACGCAGACGGTCTTTACAAGAACTTATAAAATATTCGTATACTTTACACAGCGCAAAAATATCTACCAATTAATTGTATCTACTGAATACAGTATTATAATAGGTTATACATCGTAATAATCTCTTTGGAGAATAAGATAAGATAGTAAACGTGCAAACTATAGTTTGCAAAATCTCAATTGCGTATACATTTGTATGTACCTAATCGTCAAAAGGCGTATACAATTATCAAGTCTAGACCACCGGCGGAAAGGCACAAGAGCAATTTGACTTTCCACTCGAAATAATAGTTAATTCCAGCTAAAAGACATTCAATATTTCAAACTCTTGATCAAATATATATCAATAGTTATTCTTAACCTACGTTCTCCGTTCAAATCTAGCGTTGAGATCAAAATCTGTGCCATATCCAACCTCATTATGTTCGCCGGTGGTCGTTTCGATAACAGACAAATTGACTCAGATTTGTCTATCGTGATCGATAAACAGTAGTGCTTAGAACATGGGCGTGAGCGGTGTGGCGCGTACGCCGCACGTGTGCGCGCTGTTCATCTGCACAACGCGCAAGCCGAACGTGTGCACCGCGGCCCGGCAGCGCGGGTTGCGCGAGCAGCGCCACCACACCTTGCCACTGGCTGCGCGCCCGTTGAAACAGAACCTGTGCGCTCCCACTTCTATAGCGGGCTTCCCTCTCTTACTCAAGCAGTAGCGGAATTGTCCTGGGAAACAGGGGAACGGAAACGGCAGCCCCAGCGTCGGCGGCGGCTCCGGAGCTGGTGTGCCTGTAACTAATTACCATGCCGTTAATACCCGTCTGCGCTCTACTTCCTTAAGATATATTCTAGAAAAATAACGTCTTTATAATACATACGATAAAACTATGCTGCATACCTTAATATTGATAATGATCCCATTAAAGGGAAACAAATAATGAAATGACTTACAAATAATGAAACTTATTTAAATTGAAAAATTAAAAACCATCGTTAAAAAAATATTTCATTCATATAAAGTTCCATCACAATTCACAATTTTATTGCAATATATTGCTTTTTTAGTTATTTTTGTAACTAACGCTAACTTATATATAATAACTAATGTAGGAAGGGTACTTATAATAAGTTGCAAATGCAATTAATGCAACAGAACTTTTAAAGACTAGTATATCACATAGAGTTTGTTTCTCTTTCCACCTTTGTAACAATAGGCTTAAATTTATTGCGTTTAACACGTGTACTGCGCTTGCGCTTCTTGGTGTTTGCATGTTCATGTTGGTAGCCCATGGCGATGATGCGATTGTGGCTGGTGACGGCGTAACATTTGCAACCGTTATCAGACTTGATGCAGAGCCAGTTAGTCTTTCCGCCTAGCACCGTCCCATTCCTTCTGAACCGCCAACCATTCACCACTAGCACTGGATTTCCGTATCGAGACACACTCCATTGCGCTGCAAACATATTATTCATGCTACCACTCTAATCGGATCCCGAAGAGATTGTGGTTTTCCCGCTTAAATAAAACGACAGAATACGAAAATATCTTATACTTATTACTTAGTTACACCAGATTTTCAAAATAGTTTCAGCATAAAACTAACCTTAACTAAGCATAAATTACATTAGTACCTATGGTTTAATAATCACACCGGTCACACACAACTTGAAACCGGACAAATCGACAAATCGGCTCGCTCATAAACGATACGGCTCCGTAAAAACGGTAATATACTTAATAAAACTGTAGAACAAGTCTGTTTTTTTTGTCATTTTACCTGTATGTCATGTCTTTTTAACTTCTATTATTATTTTTATTATTTATTTATTTATATTATTATTTTATTTATTAATAAAATTATAATAATAATAAATTATAATATAATTCACAAACAATTTAGACATAGGCAAGGGTAGTTATAGTGCCATATATTTGATTTGAAAAATGTTTAACTATTCTACGCAACCTCTTTTACAGTATCTCACGAAATGTAAAAAAAACGATTTATTTATATTTCTATTTGGCCGAAATTCTAATTTAATTCTAATACCTATGAGCCAAAAGAAAATTTTTTAAAATTATAGGATTCGGTGCGGGCCACGACTTTTAACAAATGAGCCAAATTTCAAGTAGAAGAAGATTTACTTACAGACAAACAAACACCAAAATCTAACTAGTTTTGGAATGGTATGGAAAATAACAGTGAGTGAAATATCCCTTCATAAACATACGCTGATTGTGTTAAATAAAAAATACCTACATACAATTTTATTACATTTACAAAAGTATGTGTATAGAATATGTTCTTTTACCACATTTATATTTTTTCCCATGTGATGTAAAAATACCGAACTTATAACTATTTAATTTTATTTAAAGCAAATAATGAATATTAATTTACCGTCATGATTTTTTAAATAGCTTGCCATTTATGATTTTCATGTCATGCTCACATCAGTCAGTGACTAAATACTAAAATTATTACGTTGCTAAATTAATATAATCCTACCCATACAATATCAATACACATACTCATTAATAAGAATTAAGCTAAGGCAAAAACGTTCTTATTTCTATAGGAATGATTTTTTGTATTTTGTAAATATTATATCACGAATACTTTGTCATGGTTTTTCACAGCCACTTGAGCCACTGGAATGTTCCCTGAGGGCACTGGGGTAGATAAGTATGGCCAAAATATTAATCAATGTCTTAAAAGTAATTGTGTTCCAGTGCTCTTTCTCTTTAATTACTGAGAGATTATTGCTTTTTTCTCAAAACATTACTGAAAATGATAATGACTTTGCCCTCCCTTTCGCTTGATAAAAAACACTTACACTATTTTGATAACAGCTTTTGTTACTCAAAAGCTTTAAGGTTATGGCTAACTTTGCTAATTAAAGGAGCATTCCAATCCTTAAATTTACTTTGGACTAGACCAGAGACGTTGAAATTATCAGGGGTAAAATTTGGCCGATGTGTATGTTTGCCCTTAATACGAACGAAACGGCCTTCCATGGTGGTCTGGACTCTACAGAGACAGCCCTTGGAGTCCTTATCACGGCATGCCCAGTTTAGCTTGTCACGGTATTGATTGTTGACCCAAAATTTATTGTTTCGGAATATCAGAACCATTTTTCCAGCACGGGACGGTAAGAAGAAGGCCTCTGTAAAAATGAAGGCACATTAATTTAGAAATCAGACTGAATTTGTTTCTTTTCCTACAACCTTTCTACCTTGTCTTAGACTTAAGAGCTTTGTGTTCATTCCAAAACACAATTAAGCATAAACCAACCGAACTTATAGATACCAGGACCACAATTCCACGATAGATGTGTATTGTGTATAAGTTAAGACATAGGACGAATGTGCATCCGAAAAATAAAACAGCCATATTTTTTTACCTTCATAAAATAATAATTTTCGAAATAGTACATTAACAATTCAAAGTCAAAAATCGTTTGAAAGAAAATTTACAAACTTGCACTTACTGCACTACTCTTTTAAAATCAACATTGTTTTAAATAATTAAAATATTATTTACAAATCAACTGTGATTTGTTTGAGATAGTAAATGGTGTAATTCTTCTACTAAAAATATGAGAAAACCAGTTAAAGAGTGACCATTTTCTTAGTAGTTTTGCTGTAGAACCTCGGCTTCTCATGGTTGTGAGTGTTGTCGTATTTAATGACTTCCCCACGCTTGTTGGTGCGGGCCGAGGCTCTGCAACCCAAATGCTTCTTACGGGAACACACCCAGTAAGTTGGAGGGGTCTCCGTGAAGGAAAACCCGTCCAGGATCAGGTTCTTTTTACCTCGCCCCGTTGGTATATACGCTGCGTCTATCTTGCCTACAATAACAACGAAATTGAGAAGCAATCTACACTGACATAAGTACAAACAGAAATAAAGGCAAATTAATAATACATTTAATAATACGTATTTGGATCTGATTTCATTTTAATTTGTCTTTGTAAGATTTTATAAAATATGCTTAGGAAAAAAATATTTGCTAAGTTAACTTTTTGCAAGCTATGTTTATCTAAGTAATCATGATTCAGTACAAAACTAATTAAATCCTCGCATGTTAATCATACAAAAAAATACCTAGAAGAAACGATAAAATTAATTCATCAGAAGTTTCAGACAAAAAATACCGTAATAATTAAGATCTGAAAATTCAGAAAATTCAATGGAAGAATACTTGTTGGGTTTTTATCAATTTGAGTTTTGTGAAATTTATACGTTGATGCATCATCAGTTAATCATGCATGATCAACTAAAAAACTATTACCAAAGTTTGAAAATAGGAATAGAAAGTTAGTCATGATTATGCTTATCATAAAAGAGAACAACGTCACTATCAATGGTGTAAATGTTAGCTGGGCACTTTCCACTAGCGTGGGAGCACTTCCATCTAGTCTTCCCATTGGGGAACTCCCTTTCCTTAACGAAAGTAAATTTCCCTGTAGAAATAACTGGACCTTGGCGTCGTGAGGATCTCCCAAATTTGAACTGCGACGCCTCCGAATTAAGACCTGATAAAGGACTTCGAAGTTTAAACAAGCGGTTTAGACTTTAGCACACTATGGATATATCGTATAAAATTGGATAATCAACAAAAATTATCTGTAATGCGATGTAATCCTAAATATCAGTTTTTAGAGCAAATATAGCAGCGCTTCATTAAACGATAATAGCCTTTTCTAAGAGGGTTAATTCGAAACAAAGTGGATGTATAAATATAAACTTTAATCATTTAAATCTTAAGGAGTAATACTCTCGCAAATGTAACGATGTCTTTCAAATCGATATTAATAAACGTAATATCAATATTACAATATAATAATAATTATAAAGCACAGTTTAAAATTTTTAAAGGGAATGTTCAGTACATCAATTATTTTAATTGACAATCATTATGGTCCCGTTGTTACACACAAGGCACTTTTACTTAAATTTAGGGTATACTGTATCAATAACATTCGCCAAATATCAACGTGCAATAAATACTTGAGTGTATAACCTTATCATAAGTACAAACAAATACGAAACTAACACTACCTAATGAATGAAATGTATCTTATCACAAGTTGGCATTGACGGTGCATGTAAAATATATTTTTTCTATGTCATTTAACATTTAAAGAGAACTTCATAACAGTCGATAAAATCATATTTCGATTGCGTGATCGCCTTTTGGCGCTCGACGAGCATCTACACTAAACGTATTGATTTGAACGATAGCGGATAGCTCAATATCTGTACATTCCGATTAATCATGTTAAAATGATGGAATGTATAGATTAGTTAAATAGGGAAAATACGTTTAATACATTTTTATAAATTCATACTATTCTTTATTCTAAATACAAAGACCTCGCCTTACTGACAAATTTTTTTTTGGATAATACATATTTTTGACAATTGGTAAATAATAAAAAAAAACATGATATATTAATACTATTGAAAAAATGCTTCATAAACTGCCTACTCAGCTCGGGTATTACGCGACTGCTGAGCAAGAAGCCCTAAGTTTGATTCCCGGATTGAGCAAGGTGTTAATGGTTATCTCTATGAATTTCTTATTATCATAACTAGCCCATATTCGTCTAATGCTGGACGTGGGCCTCTTTTCGTAAACACCACAGAGCCGGATCTGCAGCTCTTTTTTTTAATACGGTATGGTCTGGTATGTTATGATAAATATGACGTAATACGTGGCAGGTTACATTCTTCTAAATATTTGTCACAGCGGACTTCGTATTTGGAATAAAACTTAATATTATTATCATACAATCTATAAATCACTTCCTACCAAAGCACCAGTGGATAAGCGATCATGATCATCAGTGTAAAAATATGGAATGAAATTATCGCGGAAATTTACGATTCCTAAACAGTAGTCAACAATCTTGCCATTAAAACTTATCAACTAATCCCTACATTAAAGACTATTGTATTGTCTAAATTGCTTGAAATTATCTTAAAATATAGTTTACGTTCAGTACGATAGCGGTAAGTAAAATGTAATGCTGGAGACACATGAACATAGGCGGTCATTCGATTTTCGGAGGAGGCATCAATAGGGGCTCTAGAGCACCGGTGACTGGAAAAGAAGGAGCAATAGGAACTGGGCTCGTGTCAATCTCTTTGCGCGCGTTAGGACGCCGCGCAGACGGGCCGAGGGCGCGCGGTGGGTGGTTGTGCATCCCCTTTACAGCGACGACATTTGAGCCCAACATGTGTATCCTCGCTTTACAGTTGGTTTTCTTTGAAGTACAACGCCATATGACCTTGTCTCTCAACTTGGACTCCTCGCAGAAGGGGAACGTGTTCACCATCATGATCACTTTCCCGCGCCTCGACTTGAGAAACTTAATACCTGTAGGAGAAGTACACGTCAAATAACTGAAGTAGACCAACATACAACGTTGTTACCCAAAACCACCAGAAAACCGTTACTATACAAAAAGATTGAAAAGGCGAGGGGAAAATAAAACTAGCGGTTATTTATAAGTACAATTTAATGATTTCACAAAAACATACCCCATACATGAACTAAAAAATCCTATGATATAATGGTATAAGTATAAAATTACACTATTAATTAATATAAGACTTGTAATATATGAGTAGTTAACACTTTAGTTTTTTGAGGTAGATAGTTTATAATAGGAGCAGTGTTCGATGTGCGGTATAAGACGAAGCCGTGGCGGTAGGGTCAACAATCAACACACAGTTATCATGCACTACCTACGAGATTCATAATATTAACAACATGAGCAAACATAGAAACAGCACTACGCCATCGTCGAAACATACAAACATCAAAATATTTCGCAAAATGTTAAGGAGACACAACATCATGCAAAGTAAATATTGCATGTATATATAAACAATATTTACAGCCAAAGATGTAAATCTCCTTATGATAGCCATTACATATCAACTCATAAATCGTATCTTATATAATTGACGTATATTGTCATTGCTCTAAAATATATTATACATATTAAGCTTACCGTTATTAAATTTATAATTACATTTAACTACTAACTATCGCCACGGATTCATAATAACATATCGCCCATATTATTTGGCTTAGTGACAGTAATCAGGTACAATAGAGCGTGCCAAAAGATCAACACTAAAACCGGCTGGTATGTAGAATTATGATAAACCAAAATATCCTGATTCATGCAGCTAGCTTAAGATTAAACGGTCCCAGTCGTATTTCCACTCAGAAAACCACACATTATAATTATACCTGACTAGGACATCGTCGCATCTCAAGCAGCTCTTATATCGACAAATCATTTCGTTATTTATATCAGTATTAAATATTTGACACGGTCTATAATAGCACTTATATAAAGTTGACAACATTAAGTAAACCACACACATTAGACCCCCGTAGAACTAAGTCATCTAAATAACAATTAAAATTAGTAAAAATTTGTACTTAAATCAGAGTTATACATAAAAAGCGGAACTTCATTTACATCGCCTTTATATTGTTGTAATTTATTTATCTTTCGACGAGCAACAAAGTAGTTACAAAACAATTCATAAAATATATTCAGACAAGTCTCAAAAAGAGCCTATTTAATTTTAATTAATTTAAAGTCGTTAACAGTGAACGATCGTGTAAACTAAGTAAAGAGGTAGTTGAGTTTAGATAATAACTAGAGTACTGAGCTGCGCCGGACCCTGCGCGGAGAACCGCCCCGGCGCGCCAATTCCTAAACTAACGCTAACCTAAAACCTTACGCTACGACACCTTACTCGAGTAAAGCTTCTGAGTATTCATTCTTGTATAAAATTGTATAATTTAAAATTTAAACTAATATGTAAAACCCGTATAAAAGTGAAGAGGTAGATGATTGAGCTTAAGTACTTTTTAAATCAATCCTAAAGAGCAAAACGCCGGTTGCTCACGTTTGGCAAATGCCTTTCGAATATCTACTGTAAATTCTTATAGATTAAAGAGGCGGACATCTAAATGTCTAAGTAGCAATAAGTATCTGAAAAGTGTAAATTTTATAATTCTCAAAATAAATTAAGTAATTCTAAGTACAGTCCAGGGGACGTCATATTGCTTAATTTCGAACGAGTTTTCTCTAAATCAGTCACCGACGCGTTGTCGGCGGCTCGCACTGGCGCGGCGACGCGGCGCCGGCGCCGTGGGCCGCCAACCTTACCATACACTCGTGTCGACAGCTGACTCGGCTGCGTTCGCATGGCGCACCAACCTGCCCTGCCTGACATGACCATCTATGAATATCGGGCAATGTCCGCCTAGCGCTACGTTCCTTGGATGATACTGCATACTGCACGGGTCGTAAACATTAAATCAAACGCTAAAAGCGGCCGTGTTCCTGATAATAACCATCTGGCTAAACCTGACATCAATACGAGCTGACACCGTTATACATTCAGAAGTTCTTACATATATAACATCCTTACCTAACTATTCGATTCGATAAATAGCCCACACCTATATGGATAACTTTATAGATCTCGACGAGACCGCCTAACCTAATACGACAAGACGTGTTCACTCGTATTACTGGTTGTCTCCTGTGTTCTCGTCACTGGTCGTCTCAACACCCATTACACCACAACACCTACTTATATGCTGACATGACATTCACATTACCGATATTGAATAACCAACAATAGCCATCGCGGAATCCTAAGTAAACGACACCTTATCCCCTCATAACTTACCTATCATATTAAATCTACATACATTATGCTACATTCGCCAAAAGGCGTTTATAATATCGAATACTCGATCATCATTGTCAAAATCGCTTATAATTAATCGTGAACTCGTATTAAAATCGATCATGTTCGTTAAGTGACGCCTCACACTTTTTAATCCTCCTCGTTACACGGGGTGTCGACGAGGAGCGGTTTTGCTGCGTTGGTGTGCTGCGCAGGGGGACCGCTGGGCGTTGCGTTGACGGCAGAAGTGGCGTTAGCAGTAGCGGTCGCGGTAGCAGTGGCGGTGGCGTGCGCGGTGGCGGCGTACAGCGCCAGCGCGTGCTGCAGCTGCAGCAGCTGGTGATGCGGATCGAGCGGCGCGGGGGCACGGTGCCCAGATTGGTGCGGCGTGCGCACCACGTAGCGGCCGTCCGCAAAACGACGCACGTTGGGCGGAGCATGGTTATGCGCGTAACGGGAACGCACAATGCGCTCATGACCTTCCGGACCCTCGGTATTCACATCAGCTAGACAGCGAGACGTGAGACGCGAAGAACAATACCATTGCTTCCTTCCATGTGCCAAATTGTTCTTCAGACGGAAAGTGTAACCGCGGTGGAGGAGAAGGCGACCTTTGCCCGCACGGATGAAGCGCGCTAAACAAAAGAAACAGTTGTTAGCTAAGAATTCGCTAGAACCTGCAAAGATCTTATCTAATATTATTTCCAATAAAAATGTTGCCTTCCAAAAATTACCATAAGACAGACTTTTTATGTGAAACAATCCTTAAAAATTAAGCGTGCATAATGATAATTTTCACTAAAAGTTACACAGGTTTTTGAGAACACAATAAAACAAATTTTGACATTTATAATTTATTATAATCACTTGTTAAATAAAAAATCAGATTGATTCGATATATTTATTTAGCACATCTACACTTACGATGCAAACACAACTCTTGAAAATGTGTCTATTACGATAGAACAGTTATGTAAAAAATTAAAGGTTTCGTCTTTTCATTACATTATACCACTTTCTCTTGGAGAAAAATAATATCATGACATTTGGCACAGACCTTTGGCATTAGTTGACGATGAGCAATTGATTTCGTAAAAAGGAACCATACAATAACAATAAGTAATTTAAAAGAGGGAAGACTAGACCTTACGACTTACACTAATAATTCTTAGCCTAACTTTGTATAATATTATTTCCTATGAGGTAATTGAAACTTCGAAAAGAACAGTACCTTTTATGAACAACACATTACAATACCAAAATTCAACATAATATTTAACCTAAGCTTATAATGAAGTGAGATCACGGTTTACGTAGTTGTATGTTGTATGAGCTCATTATCACAATTTTAGTAAGAATAATAACTTAAACATCTCAATAATATTTCAATGGCACATTTGTTATTCAAATCGAGATCATTACATTTACTACTTAATAACATTATATTGCAAAATTCTCTTGACAAGAAGAACAAATTTTCTAAAATCATATTATCCACTATCTGAAAGTCATTAGGGGCTCCACAAGTCCGCACTAATAACGTACGAGCCAAGCGTTGGGATCAAAATTTGGGAGGCGAGGGACTAGCAATGGAGTAGGGGGGGAGGAGGAAGAAGAAACTAATGGTGGAGCCGACACGGAGGTAGTTAGCGGAATAGGAGGGTTGATGTTTGGTGGTCGTCGTCCACATCGGCCAGCGTGATTGTGTTCGCCGACCAGTTTGTGTAGGGTGCCCTTTTGAGTGTAGGCTTTGCAGCCACAGCCGCCCATCGTGCACCGCCAGCGCACTACACCAGAGCGCATAGTGTGCGCCGCGTAAAAGCTGCGGCCGCGCACCCAGAGACGTGGCCGACCGCCCGGGCCAACGCACAATCGGACGTACTTGCTGTCGTCTAGTAAAACAACCACACGATATTCAATCAAAATAATAATAACACAAATATCGACATTCTGTCAGCAACATGCAACAAGCCGAATTATAGTCCCATCTGCAAGCATTAACAATAACATGTACGGTGGAAATGTGGAAATGTTATATTATTAACTGTAAAAGCACATAAAATATCGTTCATTAGTGAAACATAACCAAAATATAATCTTAATTGTTTCTGCATCATATTCATATTCTGTTGATTTCACTAGTGTTAGGGTTCATCTTTATCTACTCCCTAATAGTTGGAGTCACCTTCGACATAAAAGGTTTTTAATAAAAAGTTTACTTATTGCTTACATATTTTGTAAAACTAACTACATTATTGCTTATTATTCGTCACACATTTGGTTAAACAAAATAATGTTTTTATCAACTAGGCAAGACTTAGTATCTATATTAATTTGTTATACGTATTCTATTTAAGTACTGTTACTGTTATACACACACTGAGATCATTATAACAATATATCAGTGACTAGAATGATTCCTACAAAAGTCGAACGATTCTAAAGTAAGATCCTTTGACAATAGCCTATTTGTGCATATTGCTACAGTATTAGGTACTAAATGTTTATTAGTTACTATCAGTCCAACGTTATACCGCCTTCATGCCCTTATTACTCACAACATGCCCTGTACAATAATACTTAAGGTTAATATTGATCGATCGAATCTAATAAATCTGGCGTCATTACTTTGGACGCACACAATACTGGATTCGATCGTAAGTTTATCAGACACCAAATGATTTTGTTAATATTAATAACAATATATACAATACTTAAAGTATGCACTAGCCATTAGTAAGTTGGTAGCAAATTATAAATGGATAGGTATTACTCGTCAAGAACTGCCTTGGCTTGAGCTGCAAGATTTGCGTTCGTAAAGCCTCGGCTCGAGCCGCGCTCGGACGGAGGAGCTGCCCCGGTTTGAGGTTCATGCGAATGAACGTTGCTGAGCGCGAAGATCCTGTCATGTAGCGTGTGCGCGTATGCCCGGCACGTCCGCCGTGTACACCTCCACCGGACCTTGTTCTTCTCCGGGAACACTTTCTCTGCGTAAAATGAGAACCCACCGAGCCGCATATGCCGCCGGCCACGATTTGATATGACGAATTCAACTGTAAAAAACAACCACCACCGTGACTATCCGGAACCCAAAATAAATACAGACGATCATAAACTTTTTAAATTATATAATTATTATGTATAGCAGTAATATCTTCGTACAACATAAAAATAATTTCTTTACGCTTGATATGAAAAAGTAAAGCAGCATGCAATGCATGGGTAGGAATGAAACTAAAAACAAAATATAAATTCATTTATTTCAGAGGAAGTAAGTAATATATTAAAATAAGTAATACCTCAATACTTGTAAATGGAGTAATTAATGTTAATTTGTTGCAGCTATAGTTTCAATGAGACTCTCAATGCGTGTATGTTCATCGATGACAGGTGCGTGTTGTGCATGCGTGTGCCCACCGGCGCGTGCTACCAGTCTGCCATCGGTGGTGAGAGCCCTAGCAGGACAACCCTGGCCACGACTTCGGCACGTCCAGTACACTCTAGGACCTCGACGCTTGCGCGCCACGTATCCGAAGCCGTCAACCAGCAGCGAGGGAGCTCCCCTCCGCGTCACCGTGTAACACACCTGCGCCTCCCCAGGCTCTGTGGCATCCAAAATTAATCTACCTCTTAAAGTAACCCATCGACAATCTATTTAATTAGTAACGGATCTATTTTTGGTGTGGCACCAAACTCTGAACTCTTTTTCTTATTTTTCATTTAGTTTTAACATTATTTTAAAAAAATAATTCTACAATACAATTTGAAATGTTTATTGAAATCTTACACTAACGCACTTAGATTAATTGATCACAATGTTCAGACAAAACTAGACAATTATTGATAATATTGATTGCAACATGACGATTTTATCAACATAAACTAGAATTACGTTCGTCCATGCACTGAACATGCTACAGTAAACACTAAACTAAAATAAAAAAGCATTATTTGAAAAATTAAAAGTAAAACGTATGTAATACATTGTCATTTACAATACATACTCTACACACATAACCATGTAGGTTTACAATATTTGCCGTTGATAATAGTCTCAATCAAATCATTAGCGATCATCAAAAATAAAATAAGTAAGTAGTACATTCAGAATCAGATATATCGGAACATACAAAGTGTGATGATGTATCTGATGCTGACTGTACAAGTACATGTATGACGAAAATCTTGAAATATGGCAATAGAACCAAATTAGGACAACTCACACTTAAAATTACATTTAAAAAACAATTATTATGATTGTATTGATTTTTTAACCCAAGGTTCCTCAAACGGTAGGACACGTAACTACTTCACCTAACTCATATTTTCGTGTAATTTTGGACATGTGATTCTCAATATGATTATGAACTGGATTAGTTATTCGTAAAACATTGTTCTTAGACGTTATTCGGGCACGACAGCGTTTTCCATAGTCAATACACCTCCAAAAAGTTCGACCACTGCGCACACTATCCGTTACAAATATATAAGGTTCATAGATGAGTTGTAGATGGCCACTTTTCGTTTGAATAAAATGAAGATCACTCTTTATGTTGGTATTGAGGGCACCCATAACTGAAAAATAACGATTAGTTAATACATATATATATGTGACGACAACATGTCGCAATTAAATTAACTTGTGTACGATTTAAAATTATGGTTACGAATTAAAATTCACATTTAGTTTTGTTATTTATTACATTCAAATTAAAATAAAAAACATACAAAGTAATAATGTCTGAACAGTGTTTCAATTCCACAGAATCTAATATAAGAAAATATTTATATAGCTAATATGAATTCATTACAGAAACCGTGACGCTCGAGAGTGCCATTTTGTTTGGTAACTGATTCTTTTTAGTTTAAAAACTTATAATACCTAATAATAAAAAAAACCTTTTGGGACAAGAGTTACCTCATCATGAGACTAACGTAAAACTTGAGAGTAGATTAAAGCCGCTTTTACAACCCTGTGATAATAAAACAAAATATGTGTCAAAATGTCAAAAAAAGCGCACAAACCGCAACGCAGCTTGTGGCGAGCTGATGGTAAGAGGCGACACTGTGTTCCTTAGTGCCCCAGAGTGTCGCTCAGCTCGACTTTCAACTCTGTCTTGCCTTAATTGGCCGGCCAGAGGGTCGCCAGAGCTATATGCTCGGGGGTGGTCACAGACATAAAAGAAGGGAAACTACTTTTCAGGCAGCAAAGGCAGACGCCGTTTTCTTCCGGCAATAGAAGTTATTAATCCATCTAACACCCACATCCATAAACCAATTAATTTTAGTAACCATCCCTCACAATAGTCCTGCACCCCCTTTCTATACAAATAAAGAAAATTGAAGTGTCTGTGTAATTTCAAATTAACAGCTTTTCACTAAATGCATATGAAAGTATAAATACGGTACTAACATCAAAAATATTTTTTTAATCATTCTGCCTGTTTGTTCTCGCTAATCTCTGAAACGGACGGGACTTCCACTCGCAGATAGCTAATGTTTTATGGAGTAAAAGGAGGTAACGAAAATTCTCTCCGAAAATCTCCGATTTTTACGGCCGGGTTAAAGTTAGCTCGTGCCAACTTCATCCCGGACAATAAATATAAAATATAAATAAATATATCCTGGGACATTTTTACACAGCACCATCTAGTCCCAAACTAAGCAGAGCTTGTACTATGGGTATTGGGTACTAGACAATGGATATAATACATAAATACATATTTTTCGGATACTTATAATATGTAAGAAACACCCAGACAAACACAAACACTTAAGTTCATCACAATAAATGTTTGTGTCCTGTGGGAACCGAACCCACGACCTCGTCGAACCACTAGACCAGAGACATCGTCACCAATAAGTTTGGCGCGAACTGTACGTGGCATCAAGCACCGCCTATCTTTTGTAGTACAGTGTCGTATCCTGAAGTTTTGGTCAGACCGCGCGAAGGGTCACCAACACGATGGACCGGCTAAATTTAATCACCCTTGCAAGAATGACAATCAACAGTAAACGATGGCGAGATATCGTAACGGGAATAACTGCCCCCGACAGTGCTATGCATGACGACCACGACCGCTCCCCTAAGGCTAATATTCAGAGACGATGCTAAGCGTAAAGTAATGCTTCCATATGTCAAATTTGTATGACAATTTGACATACGGAAGCATAAGTTCATGCTTAGCCTCGTCTCTGAATATTAGCCTAAGGCTGATATTCAGAAACGAAACTCAACATGAACTTATGCTTCCGTATGTCAAATTTGTATGACAATTTGACATACGGGAGCGTAAGTTCATGCTGAGTCTCTTCTCTGAATCTCAGCCTAAGAGCAAAACTAAACAGAAGAAGTTGATAATGACGTTTAATACCCGGTAAACGATGATATTCTCATCGCGGTGAAATGCATCGGACCTGAAAACTGTGTTTGTCAAGCATTTTTGAACGTTTTCGTGCGTGTTTGATGAAGCCATATAACAAGAAATTTTTAAACGTGTTTGGTTTGACAAATGTATCAAATGTTTGTAAAACACTTATTTAGTGTGCTATCCAGTAATTTCTTTGACAAATAGGTACATCAGACAAAACCAGAAATGGCAGCTTACAAGTATACTTTGTAAAGTCCAAATATTACCAGTACAGAATACAGTAGCCACCCACACTTTGATTTTGTGCCAAGTAAATTTGTTTTCATTTCATTAATTCATGATGAGATGAGACACTGTATAGATAATCATGACAAAAAGTATAATGTACTTATATAAAAAATAAGACAAAAGTACCTTTTGCGAATGGAGCCAATAAAGCAAGAAAGCAAGTCAAACCGGGATTAATGGTAGCACTAGTAAATTTAATATTTCATTACTAATATTATAAATTATGCTGAAGGAACTGTGTTTGTTACATCATCACACCTAAACAGTAGAACGGATTTCGATATTTTGCAAGTAAAAACATTGCATGCTTGGAGCTTTTGTCTCAAAAAGTTGACTACCTCTGAGAAGATACTTCGATACAAATTCAGAGAATCATGGTCTCTTTAGTCGAGACATAGAAATCTCTGTCACAAAGCAGGGATATGTGTGAGAAAGGCATTTTGAAGAAAGAGTCATACCAACTTTGTGGAGACCAGTCCCTGCCTAGAGCATGCATACTGAGTCATTGTGCAGCTCAACCAAATTATTTTATTTACTTATATACAACATGTTTAAAAACCTTGTCCGACCCAAAGGGCTATAATAGGTATCCCTATCACATTACCAAATAAAATATAATAAATAAAATATTCATAAAAGTAAGGTTGTTATTGAAGTTTCGATTCAAGATTTTTGCACAAAAATTACCCAAAATCTAGCAATTTTCTTGAATGTGACAACACTATCACCTGCCATGGTATATTAGGCACCTATGATGATTGCCCTAGTAGCTATTTATCTAAGTTTCATTGTTTTATAAAAAAATATTTACTTTTATTTGGAATATTTTTTTTACTTGAAAACTGAAAAGGATTACATATATATTATGTAATTTAATATTGATTACTAATAATACCTTTACGGGTCGGACAGGGTTTTCTTAACACATTGTATACTTTATTACACACCAAAAAGAAATACACAGGTAAGATATGTATCTTACCTGTGTATTTCTTTTTGGTCACAGTTTAAAATATACAATAGGTGGCAGTATCGCGATCTGCAATCTCTTCCAGGCAACCTTAGACTATCTTACCTTAGTGTGAGCATCATCATGAATTATTATTTTATTATCAACAACCCATCTCACTACAATACCAGATTGGTGGGCCATTTGCATGGTACTCCATGTACTCTCTTTTAGGTTAATATTGTATGCTGACTGCCAATTCTCTGCAATTGGAGAGCATGCTGTCGTCCTAGAAAACATAGTGGTCATGATCTTCAGCATTGAGGGACCAACGAGATGGATGGATGGGATGGGATATACATATTATCCTAAAAATAAGCTGGTTGTGATGAATTTGGGCTTTTGACTAACACGAATGATTGTCATGGGTATTTGCAATACAGATGAGACCAAATATTTCTCCTCCAATACACAGAGATATTGATGTTTTAAGAACTGTCGCCCATCCATAGACAGTGTCAAATGCTTGGGTTCTAAATTTATTTTTTGTATTTGAACAATTTATAATATTTTTTAGCCTTTGTTTATAAAATTATTCTTCGGCATTAGTGCCCAGAAGACTGGCAGCAACTCGTTGAATATTAAACAATGGATCAGATGGTCATCTCATTCTATGTGAATAGGTACATAAGATGTAGTTTTGATCAGTGGTTGGCTGGAACATTCCAGTCCACCCACATAACAGAAACCTCTTGGTTTTCATAAAGAAAAAGAGGTCTTAAATAAATGAATGAAAAACTGTTGTGTTGTTAGTTTTGTAGCAATGACAATAGTCCAACTAAAGTTGCAGTGATATTATAGCCACAAAAAAACAAACAAAAAAATGATTTGCCAAATTGATAGTAAACCTTGTTTAGTCAAGTATATATTTATAGCCATATAAATCATGGCCATGCAGTGCCAGATTTAAGCTTAGTGCCTGCCCTAGGCACTGTCAAAAATGCCGCCCCTTTATCAGGGATGTAGCAATACAAGTGAAATCTGCCGCCCCTAGGCCGCTGCCTATACGGCCTATTGACAAATCCGGGACTGTGATTGTGTGGAGATTAAGAGAGTGGTGTGCTTATAATCATGGGCAGTGCAATAAATCCTATAGTATAATCCTTCCCCAATGGCAGACATACCATAACACCTGTATTCCCGAAAGGGTTAAGCAGATGATACTAACACCCACAGGTCCCATGTAATAGGAGCCTATTGCCTGTTTTGTTTGCCATTACAAGACCGAACTCTGAGCTGCTTCGGAATATTTCACCTAAAATCCAATTAATACACCTGGGTATCGAACTCAGGACCTTTTGCAGCAGTTGCAGGTGAGGTCATGAAATTATGTATCTAAATTACTTTTTTTTTTATATTTATGGTATCTGAGGAGTAACTTATTACTTTTCACATTCATTAAATTAACATTTCTACATTTCTGTACAGAAAAACCAATTATTTATACCTCCAGTAACTGTTCATTTAAAATACATGCTTAATGGACTGAGTAAAAGCTAAAATACTGTCAAGTTACATAGTAAAATTAAATTATTAAGAATACTATAACGTACTCGGATTTTTGATCACAATAGTAACCAATTCTATACTGGGAACAAGCATGATTTTAGAAATCTAACTCTGGACTCAATTTCTAGGTTATGTTTACAAGCTGCCAAATTTTGCGTGGAAAACATGCTTATTTTAAGAAAGCTTACATTTAAAATGAATAGGTTAACATGTTATCGTATCCATCGTATCGTAATTTATTTAAAACGTTAAACCTGGGACTATTCTAAATTGACAACCTACATTCATTTGTACATGTCGTGTTACTTTTTAGTGCTCTGAAATCGAAATAAGAAATTTGTACATACCACATACATGATCAGGATATAACACTTTTAAACTTAAATTCACATCTAATTACTTTTAAGTGCACCAAACATTTTATATCACGTAAACACCTCATAAAATCATACGTTAACATTTCTCCAACTAACACATGATTATGATCCATAATGTTTACACTGCATTCCACGGGTAGTAGTCCATTGATATTACACCTGTATATTTCTCAAAACCACAATAAACTTTCATTATTTCCCAAAATAGTAAACAATCCCCGAGTGACACAATTGCAACCATAGATTCCACGGCGTTAAGACGTTCAACCACAAATAACGGAACTCCGTTTCATTATACGCAATATTATAACAGAGTATAAATATTATTTAGCTATCTAAAAAAGGTTAAAAAATATCTTAAAAAAGTTAAAAAAATATCTAACATGAAAAATAATAAATGACTGAAATGTTACAACCTTCCATTAATTTCTTGCACCACAGTTCACCAGACAAATAACAAACTAGACAAGCGTAATCGAAGCGGAAAGCATACGTACATTTGAATCCTGTGTATTATGACCGGATAAACGATCACTAGGAAAATATAAACTATAACATACACGGTTTTTGTAGTTTTTAATTGTATTTATAATAAAAATATGCCATAGACTAACTAAATAGAAAGCCAATATTACAAAAACGTATAACGTAGATTAGCTGGCTTGCATCCTATGGCACTGTCTGTACAGTCTGTCGTACGTCACAATGTGTACGCTGCGGAAATGTAGTGATTTGGAACGTGTTTTTAGTGGCAATCATACCCATGAAGATAATTAATTCATGATCTTAATTCTTATCTATTGCTTTCTTTGCTATTTTACCGCTTTTGTTTAAACGCATAACAAAATTACGGATTGAGCACCATTTACGCATATATTTATTTTACTGTAAAACGAACTCGATTTGAATCTAGTTCGATGTGTGGTAATAGTTCTGACCTAATTAACCAATAAATTTAAATTTATCTGCTCAATCAGTAACCAACTTCAGTATTTTTGATATGCGGTTTATCTCTAACCACTGCTACAAATCTACAATAGTTTTTTTTTTAATGAATACGAACGAAATAAAAATATCAATGACTTCGATGCATAGGTAGAATAACTAGTTGTGCATGTATTTTTTGTATGCGTGTGTCTGTGTGGCAAATGCTAAACGTGTAAACAAGTGACTACCTTCCACACGTCTGTCTTATTAATTTAATTTATTTTCTCTTTAGTACTTTTTTCTTACTTTTTAATATGACACCATGTCAATTAAATTTACTTTAATAATCATTTGTAACTTCCATGAAACTACTGTGTCAAACTTCGTGACACTTCTTTCAAATTCACAGTGCATGCACTATAGATATATAATATACTCCAATATTTACAAAGTATTTTGTCGTATACGTAGAACCCTATACACCTACCTACTAGCTTTGAACTTGTTTACTCATGGGCTTTGAGTAAAGAGGCCTACAGTTTTTTGCCTTTCAGACAGCGCCACTGTTGTGAAGTTCTGAAGTGTTGCTGTCAAAGTTTGTTAATACCCGCGTGAAAACAAAATTTAAATCATATTTAATACAAAAGCACCGTAGCGTAAACAAACCGGCCATGCAACAGTGCTGAGCAGTTTACATTATTTTAAAATAAACCCGCGTAGTCAACCCACAAGCCATATTTACCATTTCTGAGAACTCACCTATACAAGCGCCTCTAGCGGCGAATTTATACGCGATAGCCCTCAATTTTTAATACAATTTGATTTTTTTAATGAAGATTGATATACCTATCAAGTTAAGTATTAACTTGATAATGGAAAGTAGTCGCCATTGACCAAAAATATATTTAAATATCTTTGATAAATATAGTCATAATTTTTCAATAGAGTAGTTTTCGAGAGGTTATAAGTTTATGTATTCATAACACAAATGAATACATTTAATAAATTAGTACGTTATACACAACGGCATTATAAACAAATTATATTTATTATAGTGAAACCAAAAAAAAATATTATAATATTCCGCAGTTCTAGATACTTTTAATTTTAATAGCCTCCTGGGCGACATCTAGTGTTTAGTAGATTATTTATTAATGAACTAAAACCTAATCTCTGTGCAAAGAGTAGGTGACTGAATGTAGATTAATATTTATATTAGTCTTCTTCGACTTTAGAGAAGTTTTGTTAGAAAATCATTATGTAGTAATAATTTAATAAAATATCTAGATTCGGTAACAACGAATAGCGCCATCTAGTGAGCGAGGGAAATAGGGGGGGTTTTTGGGACTAGTTTTTGTTGGGATTATAGTAATATTAATAGTAAATCCAGCCGTTCGGCATGGGCAGATGTATGTTTTTCTTACCTTATATTTGTACCTTAGTCAGGTACAAATATTAATGGTACAGGTATTAATGTTTAGAAGGCCTGATTAATTATTGTTTGTATTCAACGCGGCGCGGCGCGACGGCCCCGCACACTGCGAAATATGTTGCTACAGACTATTTTATTTATGTAGAGTGCATGTTTATACAGAGACCGAACTGCTACTTGGAAATTAAAGCACAAAAACCCAACACTGCTATTAAAGCACTGCACAGAGCTATAGGGTCATAAATTGCTTAAACGTAAATTAAAACTTTTATGATGAAATAACAAGAAATTCCCAAATCTGTAGAACATGACTACAGATTTATGGCGGTTGAACAAGGGCACTATGGAGTGACTATGGAATTTCTTGCCGGCTCTTCTCCATAAGTCCTACTATTTTGGAACCGAGCAACTAGTTTGACTGTTCAAAAGTGCCTATTTATACGGTCTATTTGAAATAAAATATTTCGAATTTGAATTTGCACAGTAACGCAGTCGGGTTTCTATTTCATTCATCATTTTAATAATTTAGTTTTTGGCATTGTGGCTCATCTGTCGCTCATCATCCTTCAGCCCTTCTCCCAATGCGCAGTATGTCTTTTACTTCCATAGATTTCTATTGATTTTTTGAAGTAAACATAGTATTTTTCAATATTTCCTCAATATTTACTTAGTCGTTTAAACATTACTTGTATGAGTATGAGGATACATACTAATTTGTCTAAAAAAGTATCAAAACCATTGTTACCCTACAGAATTTTCTCACAAAAAATTTAAAATCCTTTTTCTCATAAAGTATAATAATTTAGAAAAACGGACGATATTTTAAAATTTAGTTAAAAATGAGTAAAAACAGTTATTCTGATTTGCGTTAATCTATGAGGTTCAGACGTTTTAGAAAGTTTCGGCTTATTTAATTTTTGAAAATAAAATTTCTTTTTTACACAGAGGAGTTTAACTGAAATATAGTAAAGCCGTACATATTTATGTATTTCAGATAAATTATTTTGCAAATTCCTGTTCAGCAATGTGTGAACTGAGGGCCCTAGACAAACTACAATTGGCATATTCTACAATTTGGGAATTTCTTAAAATACTCAAGAAATTTTGAACTCACTGTGTGTAAAAGTCCTGAAATAAAAATCATTTACCCCGTGTAAGTACTTTCCGAGATTTTAGGATAGGTTTAGTTAGGTACTTTATGCAAGCGTCTGGATTGAGAGCCCAAGTTCATGTTTTAATTATTTACGTTTATAAAATTTATGACTATGCTTTAAGTTTTTACTATTTTTAACTAAATTCCCTAAAAATATATCGTTTTGCAAGAATTTTAAAAATGGCCCTCAATCCAGATGCACATTCAATAAAATGACCTTATGCTTTAAGTTTACCTACTATTTTTAACTAAATTCCCTAAAAATCTGATTACAGATGCGCCTAACATGGGTTCAACAGAATACGAATATTCGTGTCATACTCTGCAGCAGAGCCACCTTTTAGAAACTGATCAATTATATCATAAAATGATGTACGTCAAACGTACATAATGTACGTATATCCGATATCGCTGTACGTGCAATAAGTAACGATAAAATAGACATTTAATATTGAGAGTATGCTCCCCAGCAGAGCCACCTAGTACACGCACTCAGGAAAGAAAAACGCTACTGTTTTTTTATATAAACTGTTGTACGAATAGTGTTCAGTACGTACATGTTAAAAAATATCATTATTATCCTCTCGTTTTATTTATTTTACTTTTCTAAAATATTAGTAGAAAACGCCTAGTTATTTTGTGTCAGCAAAATGTTTTATAGCATTTTGATAAGGCGCGCAATACAATACAAATATTCAACATATTATTTTTAATCGTAGTTTTTATGGTTTGTTTTTTTTTGACATTTCATTTAAGCTACAAAAAGCGGTTGGTAACCTGAAATTGGCATCAAGATATAACTAGTACCACACTACAAAAAAAACTGTTTGTAATAAAAAACATTTGAATTTTTTTAAATGTCAGTTTTAATACTTTCAATTCATTATTGACTTGTGTTGGAAATTTTTGTTACATTATTACATTCAAAGTATAATGAAGCGCGCAAAACGTTTATCGGTTTCCTTAGAAGAACAAAAAATAGCATTTATTGACTTCAGGCACTTATTTACCAATAAAAAAAATATCAATAAAGGCATATGAAGTTTTTTTTAGTTGTATTTAGTGTAAGGTTGTATTTCAACCACTTTTATATCCTCGCAGCCTCGCCAGGCCCATTTCAGTATAGTTTTTAACATTATCCCAAGAAGACCCAGTAAAGACAATGACTGTGTCATCAGCATAAGAAAAAACTTGTGCGTGTTCAAGGCGTATGTTACAGAGGACATTACATTTATGAGGAAGAGGCTAGGACCTAACATTCGCCTGGGGCATGACACTTTTTTGTTTTCGCTTTGGTAAATATACAGTTTGACATATTATTAGTTTATGGTCATATAATATATGACCATAAACAGAGGGTAATATGTATCTTTTGAACAGTGCCAGTTGATTATCCCTAATAACCATTTTTTGCACGAGGATGAGGAGAGAGACGTCAAATGCCTTTTTGAGTGTTCAATGGCACGGGGTTTCCACGATGTTGTGTCTGGCAATGAATGACGATCATTTTTAATAATATTCTGAAGGTGAATACAAAAAATCACAATTCATTATTTGATGAATTAAGATCGGTATTTTACACATCTTTAGTGCGTTTACCTGCTAAAGCTACATTACCGTTCATAATGGTTCATCGTTCTTACCTGTGGTGGGAGCATGCACTGACAAACTTTCAGCTTTTATAAACAAATATATGACGAACATATAACGAAGGTCTGGGGTTCACGCGCTTTCACTCTAAAAGTGTTACTCTCGTCCTATCCCGTCTGTGTAGTTGGTTTTATTTAGTGTCACCAGATGGCACTGTCGTCTCAAAAGAGTCATTTGACCGTCTGTAATTGCGTCCGTCGCAAAATCTGCATCAAAATCGGTTCAGCCAAACGCAAGATTATCGCCGACAAACATACATACAGGTTCTCAGTTTAACCTGTATGTATGTAATATGTATACATGTCAAAATGAGAACCTCCTCCTTTTTGGAAGTCGGTTAAAAATATGTTGAATATTGTATTGTATTGCGCGCCTATTCAAAGTGCCAAAACATTTTGCTGACACAAAATAACTAGGCGTTTTCTACGAATATTTTAGTAAAGTAAAATAAATAAAACGAGAGGATAATAATGATATTTTTTAACATGTACGTACTGAACACTATTCGTACAACAGTTTATATAAAAAAACAGTAGCGTTTTTCTTTCCTGAGTACGTGTACTAGGTGGCTCTGCTGGGGAGCATACTCTCAATATTAAATGTCTATTTTATCGTTACTTATTGCACGTACAGCGATATCGGATATACGTACATTATGTACGTTTGACGTACATCATTTTATGATATAATTGATCAGTTTCTGAAAGGTGGCTCTGCTGCAGAGTATGACACGAATATTCGGCTGAATTTTTCGGTTCACAGTTACGCTGTAAACCAAAATTCAAAAATGTCGGTAACGCGCTCTGCAAGTGGCGGCGAGCGCTTCTCGACTCGTGCGTTGTTCACTGGACAGTTTAGTTTACTTCATGATCCTAAGTTACCTATCATTTAAGAGCCTTTAACGTATCCAAGGTTAATTGAGACTATTTCTCTAAGTATGTGGATTTGGCACTTTATACATTGGAGACAGAGCGTAGTTACTACGACAAATTAATTGACATCAGTAAATCGCTGCAAAAATGAGTATTCCACGTGGCTTGCCGATGCTCATATATTCAAGCCTAACCAAGTACTCTGCAGAACTTCTTGTTAAGCATTTTTTTTAAAAAGATCTAACAGAATGATATTCAGCTGGAAACCCACCTCCAGACCAAGTCATTGCTAATCGACCGCGACCGCGCGGCCATGACATTTACGGTCTGTAGGTCGTAAAGTCCAAACACTAGGGCTTTATTCATGCTATCTACATTTTCTTCGAAATCGTATCAGTGATTAGCAAAATCAATGGGACCTCTACTGAGCCCCGTTTAAGAGAACTGCGTGCGTGGGCGCGCGGTTCTCCATCTTTCGACCGCGCGGCCATGGTTAAACCTATAGAACTTTCTGAATAATGGATCTACGAATTTGCGACTTGCATTGTTAGTGTTACAAATTCCTTCGTAATGACGTAGTCGTTTTTCTTCTACGACACTGTGGCCGAGCAGTCGAAACGGACACCCGTCCCGGACGACCACGCCCTTAGTAATAGCAGAATAAGGCTCTGTCGCAAAATGACCACTTCTCAAAATGACTACAGGTAGCAAAATGTCCATTTCTCACAATGTCCCTTTCGCAAAATGTCCATTTCTCACAATGTCCCTTTCGCAAAATGTCCATTTCTCACAATGTCCCTTTCGCAGAATGTCCCTTTCGCAGAATGTCCCCATTCCCCCCATCTTGGCATAATTCCATCATAAAAAACTGGTCAGGTACCATAGTGCAATGGTACTATGTGTGTAGGTACATAAACTACAAATATGTATAAAATCTAAAAATCAAACAACCCTTTTTTGATTTTATATTTGTTTAGAGACATTGCCACAATAAATCTCACAAAAATCGATTTCAATTATATACCTATTTTAGTTTATGTACTGGTTACTGTTATGGTACCTGACCAGTTTTTTTTATGATGGAATTATGCCAAGATGGGGGGAATGGGGACATTCTGAGAAAGGGACATTGTGAGAAATGGACATTTTGCGAAAGGGACATTGTGAGAAATGGACATTTTGCGAAAGGGACATTGTGAGAAATGGACATTTTGCGAAAGGGACATTGTGAGAAATGGACATTTTGCTACCTGTAGTCATTTTGAGAAGTGGTCATTTTGCGACAGAGCCCAGATTAATAATACGTCGTGCGGTCCATATCTAGACAAACTGAACCGATGGTTGCTGCCTTGTGCCCGCGGTGCACCGTACACTGCACGACGCCGTGCAGTCTTCCGGTAGCGGCGTCGTACCGTTACACGGTGGCCGGTGCCGTACCGTAGACATGACGTGTCCACGCCCTAATGGGCCCCCAAGCCAGATGCACATCAATTAATGTGAATTGCACCAAATGCAAAAACCGCGTAGGTACCTATCGGACGTGCCTCAAATGCGAAGAGCAAATTCTGAGCGCGACTGAAATTACGTTGCGTCCATAGATCCCCCACCCCGTTGAAGAAACGGGTAGGTAGGAAGGTATCTAGTTACCTACCAGTCTGTCTTCCCTTACCCTTGAATCTTACCTCAATCGCAGTTACACATAACCTTACCTTCACGAGTTCACCCACAGTTCGTTGCATACTATAACGAACCGCGGGTTACTACCAGTTTACCATCCAGGCTTCCCACATGCCAATTACAATTTCACCACCAGTCTTGCTGCGTCACCAGATTAAAAATACCTCAGACAAGTACAAATTACCAATATTGGGCTACCATTGTGTACCTGTAATACCGTTCACGTACATTTTACAATAGTGTACCTGTAATACCGTTCACGTACATTTTACCATTGTGTACCTGTAATACCGTTCACGTACATTTTACCATTGAATACAAATTTTATTTTACCTTGCATCGTTTTTACATTTTACCAGACGTTTACCAAATTTACCTCCAGTTATTTACCAAATTTACCGTACCATCAGTTACATTACCTCAAACCAGAAACCATGTTACCAAGAATACCTGTAACATCTCATAAATTAAGAAACCAATACGACTAATCTAAATAACTACTTAAATCTAACTTACAAATTTCATTGCTACATCTAAATGCTTATGGGACCTATTAATTATTTAGTCTTAAAAAAATATTAGGTCACATAAGCAGTAATTTTAGAGATAGCTGGTCGAAGTGCTAGAATTCCACGAGCTATCTTTACAATAGGAAGTTGCAAACCTACCTTGTGCATCTCCTACAGCTCCACCTTCTCCGCCTCCAGTTATATTACCATCGCCTGTCGTAGAGCCATCAAAACCTGCAAATACAATTTTATTTAAGCCTATCTTCAATAAAAGTATATTATCAAGTCCTGCACGCGATATTTACCAGTCATTTCCATATTCGAGTCATCTTCGCCAAAGTTAGTTTCTTCATTATTCGCACCATCGTCATCGTCATCCCACATACTTTCGTTAACAAATTCAGGTTCCATTTTGGGTGCTACAGCGTTGTTCTCATCCTCATCAGGTATCGTAACAAATTCCTCTTTCGCTGATCCTGAAGGTCCGGCTTCTAATGGGTCCACACATTTTCGTTTCGCAGGTCCACTTTGTGAAGATGACGAATTATTTGATGCTATTGATGGCCTATTTGGTCGCTTAACCGCTACTGGAGTGGAGGAGGGCTTAGAATCTAAATCAGTCTCTAACTTAGTCATAACAGATTGCCTTTGTTGTGACGACCTCGGGCCTGGCCTAGAGGTCGGCTTTGGTTTGGATGGCGTGGAACTTTCTTCATTTTGATTTCCGGTTAGACCTTTCACTTGAAGCTGTTCCGCGGTACTAATAAACGATGCTAACTCTTCTTGCTTAACATTAACTTCACCTTGGTACATAAACTGTAATAAGTCTCTTAACGCTGAATGACTAACATCTTTTAAAAATACTGAAACAACGGAAATTGTAATTAGTTGTCTGTCGGACGGGTCAACACAATTCACATAATTTAGTAAATAAAAAGTAAATAATTACCTATGGGATGTTGAGTTGGGTTCATTTTGAACATTTCTTGGAAATAGGGAGAACATACTGATAAAACTAATTTGTGTGCCTGTAATAATCTGCCTTCGGCAGCCAGCGTTACGTCTACTAAATCTCCACGCGACAGCAGGCCGTGAAAGCCTGCTGACATGTTTGCGTGGAAATTGTTCCAACATAGTGAAAATTGTTCGTCCGACGCCATGATGGCGGCGACCCTGAGAGGAACCTGAAATAAGAAATAATCATTAGTAGAAGTTCATCACAATACTAGCTTCATCAACACAATTATTATTAAAACAATATTTACCTATCCTAAACTTTGTACTTTATAATTCCGATATTAGAAACATTTGAAAAAATAATAAAACAATGTTTCTAATAAAGCACTGCACACACTTTCATCCCACGTCCTCCCCGTTTGAGCGCTGTTAACGATATGATGACGCAGATGCGACGTATACTGTGTCGTCACAAGGAGGTGATTTGCACGTAAAATTGCACGAGATGTATTTTAACTATTCCAAGACAAAATACAATTTATAATTTAGTTTCGATTTTCACGAGCCATTTTAGTTATACTTGCACGTTCATAATTAGCAAATTATCACGAAAAATCCATTTCATTCTACTTTTGAAAATGAAGCAAAACAGGTACATCTGTAATCGGTGTCGTAGCTTGTTGATGTAATATCACTACGTTAACCGACTGTGTCCTAAAAAAATTAAATTATTTTAGGGGAACCGTTTAATTTTATAATATTGAATCTTCTTAATCTAATATATAAAACAAAGTCGGGTTTGTTACAACACTTATAACTCGAGAACTGCTGGACCGATTTTGACAATTTTTGATTTGTTGGATTTGTCACCACCTCGAATAGGTAACGGAATAACATCAGAAAATTTAACGAAAAAAACTCATGAGGTGTAATGGGGTTCAAACTATTGAGTATCAAATTAATACCTATCTTTTATACGTACGTCCAAGGGCCAATAGTCACAAGGGATTCAGCAACCGTAATTAATTAAAATAATTATTTGTTTAATTTATCTACAAATTAAACAAAACAAATTAGTAGGGTGGTCTGACAACTGACTGACAGCTACAATTTCATTCGTAATTCGTATCTTGTGCGTCCGGTGACAACAACTATAAAGTAACCTTTTTATTTATATTACCTACGTCACACGTAGGTACCTACATTTTTTTTCTCTTCCTAGAATGTTTCTCCGTGCAAATACAATTCACACATTTTTTTTTATAATTGTAAGTTTTGTAATGTTTAAGAAACTATGTATAAAGATTAAAATGTGAATTGCGTGAAAAGTAAACTGTTTTTTCTTTAATCTTCATTTCATGGAGGTGTTGGTTCATATTTGAACATGTCACGTTTACTCATTGAGGACTGGGCGGACCGCATGTCACAATGACAGCCCGAACTTGGTCGTGTGTGGTAAACATTCGTAAGCTACACATGGTACTTGGTGTTGTGACGTAAGGAGTACAAATTAATAAGTAAGTAAAGAATATAGGTGGTGATCCAGTAAATTTAATTAGCGATACTTACATATTTACCAGCCATACAAACTGTAGAGTAAAGGATAAAAGGGATTCTACAGTAAGTAACTATTGACTTATTGTCAGTTTTGACAGGATCCTGATTAGTGCTGTTGAAAATCTATTTTTGTTTGTTATTAAACTGATTGTTTGCTGTTGTGTTGCTGTGAGAGAAAATAAAAAGAAAAATAAAAGTGATCTGGGAATATCTAAGCGAATAGCACAAAATTATATTTGATAATAATATAATTCCACACGCCTTACCATTGGTTAGAAGGAGACAGCATTACTTTTATCATCCATGCAGCTCGAGCATATTAATTTGGACTTTATGAGATAAGCATAAGGTATGTTTTGGTAAGTCGCTTATTTTATTATAAATTCTGTGTTACCAGCGTATAGAAATTGAGTTAGATCGTGGATTTTAATATTTTCCACAACATTTCTGATCGCAGCGTGCAGTGTTGCCACCAGACCAAAATTTTTCTCTTTTTTGTCTTTTTTGGATTCTGTGGGATTGAATTGATTGAAACGATTGAATTGAGTCATTTCAAAATTTCAATCAATTGATTGATACGAAACCCCTGAATAGAATAAAGTATCATTTTTTACATAGTATTAAATGGTTTTTAAGCAAATAATTAAATTTTAAAATGTTTGACGTTTGTCAAACATAAATAATTTGACGTTTGACAGGTTGTAGAGATGGCGTTTCCATAACTATAAACCTAGAAACTCTTTAACTGAATTAGGAAAACTTACCTTCAGGAGTTTCATACCTTTTGGGTGAGGCAGTAATATATAAAATGGATAATAAGTCATTTTATATTAATTGTAAACAGACTGTCGAATACGCCATGTTGAATAGAATTATGGCAATAATTGAAAAACTATTATTTTTTGTACACCACAAATCAAGATTTAATTCACAAAAGAATATTTTTCTCAAGATTTAATTCACAAAAGAGTATTTTTCTCAAGTTTGTGGTATTTTTTTCCTCTTTTTCAATAAATGTATATCTTATGGCTTATATAACTAAAACTGGTAGGTAACTAGGTACGCAACGATCGATAACACACGATCAAGTAAAAAATTGGGAATCGAACATTTGTACAAGTATCATCTAACTCATGTTACAGTTACAGTATACTTATTACTTTTGCAACTTTTGCAAGTAAATTGCTAGTACTACGTGTGTGGCTACCATTATACCATAATGAAAGCTATCGCGTACAAATCCGCCGCTAGAGGCGTTTGTGTAGCGTGAGGTCTCCGAAATGTTTTGTCAAATAGAGGTGGGTAACTCATCAAAAATACGCGAGCTACAGATCAACTCATAACTCAGGTGAGTGAGCTGATTCAATGACTCGGCTCGCAGATCACCCTAATTTGAACCGGTTCAGTTTACGACTCTCGCGAGCCAATGCGAGCCGCGCGCTGAATCGAGCCGAATGAGCTGCTGAGCTGCAACAGTTAGTTTAACTCTGCGAGCTAGACATTTTATATTATTTATTTTCAAATTGATTTATTGAATACATATTAGTAAATTATTATTTTAATGCATTAGAACAGAATAATAATTCGTTCTAGGAGAATTGCATAATGGATTGGAGGGATTCCCAAGTACAAAAGGAGCTGAATTGAGCCGTGAGCTAGTCATTTTGTTGCTGAGCTGTAACTCAACGGCTCAAACCCGTGCGATCTGATTCATTGAGCTGACCCAGAACTGAGTTACATACCTCTATTGTCAAATATCATTGCTTGTGGGTTGACTACGCGGGTTTATTTATAATTAAACAAATGTTGTGAATATTTGGCAATAACTCCGATTAATTATGGCAAATATAAGTAACGGGTCAAGTGTCGGTCAGTGATTCAAACCTGGAGCTAAGAAAAAGGTGTGCCAAATTGAACTTACGTCCTGCCATTTTTCCGAACAAAACAGAACTGCCATGCCTGCATGCCATGTTTACGCTACGGTTCTATTGTATTAAATTTGATTTAAATGTACCTAATATTTGATTTCACGCGTATGACAGCCACATTTCTGAACCTCACTTAACAGTGGCGCCATCTGGTGAGACAACAAACCATAGCCCTCAAATGAATAATATCATGAAAAAACATATCTTTCAATAAATCTTGAAAGTGTTTTGCGGTCGATTTTGATTATTTTTGATGTGCGTTCACAGAATAAGTAATAGTCCTACGGACAGAAACATCATTTAATATTTTTTGATAAGCGACTCTATGAAAACACAATAAAGCATAATTTCATTTGTAAAAAAAATTTCAATTTTTCTATAACTTTTAAAGTCTAAATAATGATAGTCACTATTCGCAGCGATAATAAATGTTCCTAAAATACACTAACATAGAGCTGTGTTTGTTTTGCCCGCCACGCGGGCGCGCCCCTTCCATCGCGTCATCGAACAATTATTGTGCTAGGGGTGCTAGGGGCCTAGGCACATGAGTTATAAGTAAGTACTCTGTGTATATGTCAATGCTGGCAATGGTGTGGCTGACTCTGGCTTGGCCACAATCAGGGATTTTAATTTTTATGACGTAAAAATTTAGTAGCTATTTAGTCGAAATTAGACGCCAAATATCAGATTTAGTCGGTAACCAGTTCAATAGTTATAAGGGTTATAGGTGGCCGGAGTCAGCCTCCCTAGCTTGGCCACATTTATATCTCCGAAACTAGGGCACCTAGCGAAGATCTGTTTTCTTCCAGATTTAGTCGCTATTTAGTCAAAATTAATCGATAAATAGCGACTAAATTTTTACGTCATCAAAATTAAAATCCCTGATTGTGATTGTGGCCAAGCCAGGGTCAGCCACACCTGGCAATGCACGTGGCGCAGCGACGGCTTACATGACTACCTACAGAACTCGTTCATTCCGATTCCCAGTTCGAATTAAATGAATTATAGTTTGTAGTAGGCTACATTTTTAATAAATAATATTATAAAGAATTGTGTTTTTTTGAGTCATTTGACGCGTTTGGACATACTTCGCCCCTCTATATCTATACTACAAAGAGAAAAGATTTGTATTTTAGTTTGTAATGAGTAAACTCAAAGACTACAGGGCTGATTCCAAAAACAATGGTTTGTTTTAACGGTATTAGCACTGCTAAATTTTAGTAATGCTTTTAATACCGTAGATTTTGATATCTTGCTTGGTATGCTCTGTTCCCTTAACATATCTCCAACAGTGCTTGACTGGTTTCGTAGTTACCTGTTTGGCCGCCGACATCGTATTAGCATTGAAGATTATACATCTTCTTGGTGCAATACTTCTGCCGGCGTACCACAGGGTGGCGTTCTTTCTCCTTTACTTTTCTCATTTTTTATAAATTCAATCTCCGATAAATGGAACTGGGCTGGACATATCTGCCGCATGTCTGATAAACTGTGGGCAAAAACCATGACAGTGTGGATGCCCCAGGACATTAAAAGACGCCGCGGCAGACCCAGAACGAGATAGCGGGATGAGCTTGACTCGTACTGCACGGTTTGGATGCAGAAAGCTCTCAACCGAGAAGACTGGAAGGAGGAAAGGGAGGCCTTTGCCCTGCAGTGGGACGATCACGGCTGAAATAAATAATAATAATAATAATCTCCGATCGACTCAAGTCTTCCTATCATCTTTATGCAAACGATCTCCAGATCCATTGTCAAGCTTCCCTTGATAACCTCACTGATGCCTTCAACACAATTAATGAGGACTTGGCTAGAATAATGGACTGGAGCATTAAATTTGGACTTAAGGTAAATCCCGCCAAAACACAGGTGATTGTTATTGGCAGTTCTAGGATGATCACTAGGGTTAACTGGTCCGCACTTCCCTCAATTATTTTTGATGGGACTGTCGTTCCACTGAGTGACAAGGATAAGAACTTGGGAGTTCATATAGACAGGACTATGTCATGGGCTGCACACCTGAAGGTCAGTCGGAAATTGTTTGCTTCGGCATCTTCCTTAAGAAGACTTCGAAATTTCCTACCAACAGTTACTAAAATTGCGCTTGCACAGTCTCTTCTGCTTCCATTTTTTAGACTATGCCGATGTCAGCTGTCTCGACATCACTGAAGAGCAACTAGACAGACTTGAGTGACTTCAAAACTTTTGTATTAGATTTATATTTGGCTTGCGCAAATATGATCATGTCTCCGAAAGTCCGAATTTCGTACTAAGCTCAACTGGTTGCTCTTTCGACTTCGCTGGAATACTCATATCGTTCCTTTGCTCTATAATGCGCTTTTTAATCCAGCTACTCCTTTGTACCTCAAAGAACGTTTTGATTTCCTCTGTGACACGCATTCTAGGCCTCTAAGGTCTACGGAAAACTTGGAGCTTAAAATCCCAACGCATTCTACAAAATTAACTGTATTTTTATATTAAATTTAATTCCACGAATAGCAATTCCGTCATAGTAGCTACTACTTTATACTAGTGATGAATTTAAAATTAAATATAATAATTATGATCTTCGTTGATTGATTGTTTGGAACCGTTTGAGTCGGTGCCAAACAGTGTTTGTTAGAAAGACTAAAAAGGTAAATTTTTGGCTTTTTAATTTCTATTTTCGTCCGTTTTTATTTTTGAAGATTTTTATTTTTTAAAGATATTATCTATCTAAATATATATATAAAACTCAAAGGTGACTGACTGACTGACAAAGTGATCTATCAACGCACAGCCCAAACCACTGGAGGGATCGGGCTGAAATTTGCCATGCAGGTAGATGTTGTGACGTAGGCATCCGCTAAGAAAGGATTTCGGTAAATTCTACCCCCAAGGGAAGGGGATAAAAATTTGTATAAATCTTTTTAGATTTTCGACTGATTGAACTGAAATTAAAGAAATTTCGGCCTATGTAGGGGTGAAATAGGGGATGAAAGTTCATATGGAACAAAGTAAATATTCCACGCCGACGAAGTTGCGGGCAAAAAGCTAGTACTATTATAAAATTGTAAAAAAGTCGTGTCTGTACATTAAAGGAGGTATTCACGAAGCACACCCAAACGAAGCACACCCAAACGAAGAACACCCAGACGAAGCACACCTAAAGTATTCCACTTAGTATACCCGTAGGTGGGCTTCAAATAAAAAAAATAATTTCCTATTCCACGAATATCACTCGCATAGTGCGGGACTAAGAAGAAGAAGATATTAAAAAAAAACTAAACGATCGCGAACCCAAAAAAGTGATTTTATGCAGGATATAATTGAGGGTTCCGTGCCTTCCTTACTAATATTATAAACTCTGTCTCTCTGTCGCGTTTTCACGCCAAAACTACTGAAACGACTTAAATGAAATTTGGTAGGTACACAGATACTTAGTCTAGAGCCTGAGGAAGGACATAGGCTACTTTTTATTGCGAAAAAGGGGCTGTAAGGAGTCGAAATAGGGGATGACATTTATTAGAAATACTAAGACCACGCGAGTGAAGCCGCTGGCGGAAAGCTAGTGTAATTTATATTCTCAATGTTAAGACCCTTAGGCTGAGATTCAGAGAAGAGACTCAGCATGAACTTACGCTTCCGTATGTCAAATTGTAATAAAAAATTGGCATACGGAAGCCTTACTTTACGCTGAGCATCGTCTCTGAATGTTAGCCTAAGGTTAATATTCAGAGACGATGCTAAGCATAAACTTACGCTTCCGTATGTCAAATTGTAATACAAATTTGACATACGGAAGCTTTACTTTACGCTTAGCATCGTCTCTGAATATTAGCGTTAGAGTAAGATAATTGGGTGAATTGCGCAAGCAAAAAAAATACACGGCAAACCTGAGAACGGTAGTGCAATGTGCTGATTTTTAATTTTATAAATTTTTCCTCAATAGTTTAAGTACTCCTCTACCTTGACAAAAAAAATCATTGATTTCTACCCTTTAATATACCAAAAAAAATAATTATAAAGTGTTATTTTATCATCACGGTGGCCTGTCCTGAACCCAATTCCGTTCATAAAATACCTTCCCCTGCAAATACATTCGTAATATGGATTTAAATCGATTTTGATATCATTAAATTATTACATATTCGATCAAATAAAACTATTTTTGTTTCTTTATCTTCTTTCTCATGGATTTGACAGGCAGTTAACTTTTGTCTGGAAAAAAGTTATCATTTCAGAGGACAGTAAGTTTTAGTAGGATAGCCACGTCAACATTGCGTTGTTACGCCCCTCTCACCTTTCCTCACTTCGGATCAATCCGGCTCAAGCTCTCGGCGCAAACGCACCGGTCCCAACGTCTTGCCGTTTCCCGCCAAAAAAGTAATTTTATCATTTCAGTAATAAGGGGACAAAAATAGTTTCATTTCGGTGGCTGATATATATAAAGTTTTAGAGATACTTATGTCAGATACAAAGTCATAGTTTTGTAATGTAGGTACTTTTACCTAGAGTGTAGATTAGATTATTCGGGTGTATTTGTATTTAAATATATAAAATATATACATATATCTATCTAGTTAGTACATGTATATATTTTAGATACACATTTGTTCGGCTCAACGATGATGTGATGCGTGTGTAAGTCACCACAGTGTAGATTATTATTTCTAGATACTAATTGTCAACAAAATAATTACTTCGAGGGTGTACCTTCATTATAAGTGCCTTATCTTTATTTTTATATAATTTATTATGAGTACTGAATTACCAAAGATTATATAAGTAAAGAAACAATTCATTCATATCATAATAAACATTACATAATATCATTCTTTGAGGTTATTAAGTAAAACCTCAAAGAATGGTATATGTAATACTAACTGTAATTCTGTATATTAATTATGATATTAAAATAACTGTCTCAGTGTTTATCTAAAATTTATGAAAATTCAAACCTAACAAAGTACGGAACCCTGGCTGCCCGGCACGGTTGCTCTTAACTGTATCATTTCGGTGGATTTATTTCATTCCGGTGCACAGTCTATCATTTCGGTGGTAATTTTTATCATTACGGTAGACACTTTTCATTTCAGTGGACTCTTAAAAATTCATCCTTAAATATTTATGTAAGTTTTGATGATATTTAATGTCCACTCACGCACAATGTTACAAAATAGGCTAAAGTTTTATTTGTCACTAAAAATATGTAGATAACATTGAAATAAAAAAATCCCACCGAAATGACACATAAAAATCTCTTGTTGAAATTCACCCAATTATGTAACTGTTTGTTTTCCCAAATAAAATAAAAGTAATCACGTATTGCTCGCGGGCGTTCAACCAGCTAGCGGTGGGCCTGCACAGTGCACACAGCAGCCACGCTCGTTACTCGAGAAGTCTAGATCTAGCAACTAGACCAATTAGACGATGTGACTTATCGAATGTTAGAAATAACCGTAGTTGATCTGTTTCCTATAAGTAAGTATTGTATAGTTTGATAAAATTCTGAATTCAGCCGACATATTTATTGAGATAAAGAGAATTCTACAAAATATCGTTAGCTGGATGGTATGACGATTATATTATATTTATCGTGGGATGTCTAGTTCCGGCAGCAACTGTGATAGGATTTAGTGATGAATTGGCTTTGCAAGTGGTGTGTTGTGCTGTCGCTGGGTGCGCTGTGGTGTGCGCCGGCGCAGGCCGTTGTTGGCGGCGCCCCTGCCTCACCTCCTGAACCCGATGCCGCGGTTGTCTTTACACAGCGGCACGGCTTAAGCGCTCGCATCGAAGGTATCAAAGATGAAAAACTAGGATACTACAGCTTCTATGGCATAAGGTAATGCAGTATAATAGTAATAAATAAATAAATATCCTGGGACATTTTTACAGCACTATCTAGTCCCAAACTAAGCAGAGCTTGTACTATGGATACTACACAATAGACATAATACTTATATACCTATTTTTTTTTGTAAATACATACTTATGATATATAGGAAACACCCAGACAAACACAAACAGCTAAGTTCACACAAACACACGCGTGTGTACGTAAATACAAATATATTATTTATGACTTTTTGAAGAAAGTTTAGTAGCAAACATCATCGGCATCATCCCATTCACTTGCAGCAGGAGATGGGGAAAGGAGACTTGTACCCAGGTCACAAGTCTACTCTCGTACTTATGAGCCATAATATAATACAAACAATGGCACAGACTATTTTCTAATTTTTCATGTTTCCTGCTAAAGCACTAGCAAGATAGCCTAGGGATATGACTACTGGACTTCCACGTCGTAGATCTCGAATTCGAATCCAAGGCACCTTTGACTTTTCGTTATCATGTGCGTATTTCTCTTACAACGGTGAAGGAAAACATCGTGAGGAAACCTGCATGCGGCAAAGATTTTCTCGACGGCATGTGAAGTCCGCCAACTCGCATTAGGCCAGCGTGGTGGACTATAGCCTAATCCTTCTCATACTGAGAGGAGACCCGTGCTCAGTATAGTGGGACAGTTAATGGGTCGATGATATGATCTCCTTCCTAAGAATATTCCGTCTGAGGTATAGCGTACTCGTAGAGTAAAAAATTACATACCTTATATATTTTTATAATAATAACTATTACTAGTATCATTTATTGCACTAATTTGATTATTACCGATAAATTCAGTGGTTCTGTATAAGAGAAAATAAATATCTATAAACAGAGGAAAATAAATACTACTTACAGCTTTAAAATCCTTACTCCTTACTATTATTATAATGCGAAAGTAATCTGTCTGTCTGTCGCTCTTTCAAGCCAAAACTACTGAACCGATTTAAATGAAATTTGGTACAGAGATAGTCTAGATCCTGAGAAAGGACATCGGCATACTTTTCCTTCCATACTTTTTATTGCGAAAAAGGTCTGTAAGGGGTTGAAATATGGGGTGAAAGTTATAAGAAATACTCCGACAAAGCGGGCGAAGCCGCTGGCGGAAAGCTACTAAAGAATGTATCCAACATTGAACGATGAACTGCTAAATTAAGTACCTAATAATAATATCTGAACAGTTTGGCGGATACTGATAGCTATTTCCGCAGTTTTTGTGGCTGATAGATCATCCGCATCACCGCATGGATACTTCGCTTTGTGATAACTAATGAAAATGTATCATGTAAATTCATGGGCGTACCCAGCTTTTGGCCCAGGGGGGGCAGTAGAGGGAATTTTCTCTACCCCCCCCCCCCCCGTTCCCTCATCTCCATAAAAGAGGCAGTGGAATTTCAGCAGAATTTAAAAAAAAATACTCAAACCAATCTCGAAAAATCGACAACAATGCTAGCTATACGTAAATATATCAGAGTAAATAATATGATAAACCGAATTATTTTGTTAAATTATTTGCAGATCTACTTAATTATTGGCTAGCATGGCCGCATATAGGGATATCGGTCAGAAATTCACCCGATCTCCGGTTCTAAATTTTGATGGTGACTCTGATGCATTATCAACCGGTCATGCTGGATCAACACTCGATTTTTCCGGTATTCATAAAAATTTATGCATGGAGAGTATCTTTGAGGAGCTTTTCTTAGAGTTTCTGACTATACGGTATCCGGTCATGCTAGTTTAACTCAATTTTTTTCTGAAATCTAAATAGTTTTCTTCCTCTACGCTGCAATGGTTATTGACGCCTTGAGAGTCAGCATAAAAAATAGAACCGGACGTCGGATGATGACGGATGATTAAATTTTTTATTGTTGCCCGGAAAGTCATCAACAAAACTCAGAACCGTAAATCGGATGAATTTCTGACCGGTATTCTTATAAGCCAGTCATGCTAACTCAACGCTTGATTTCTCCGGGACTTATAAATAGAAAAAAATATTGCTTAACGTAGCAATGAAAATTGATGACTAAGAGTCAGCAAACGAGAAGTCGAAAACTTGGGTGACCCACCTTGGACAGGTTAAGTTAGAAGGGTAATTACAATTAGATTGTTACTAGACCTTCAGTTATCTCACACAGCAAGAGCGAGCAAAGCGAGCTCGAAAATTTGGCCACCTACCTCGAACAGGCTTGGTTAGAAGAGTACTTAACTACAATTAGTTTGTTTACTACCACCAGGTGTCTCAAGTAAGAGCGAGCGTAGGAGCTCGAAAATTGAGGTCACTCGCCTTGCACAGGCTGGGTTAGAAGAGTAACTACAATGAGTTTGTCTACTACCAGGTGTTTCATGTAAGAGCGAGCGAAGCGAGCTCGAAAATTTGAGCCACCCCCGCCTTCGCCAGGTTAGGTTAGAGTGGTAATTACAATTAGTTTGTTACTACCTCCAGTTGTCTTACGTAAAAGTGAGCTCGTAAATTGAGGGAACCCACTTAGGACAGGCGACGTTAGTGAAGGGGTAGTTACAATTAGTTTCTTACTACCTCCGTGCGGCTAGCGCCGCCCCTCGAAGCCTGGCGGTCCGGGCCATGGCTCTTTTGGCCCTAGTGTAAATACGCCACTGTAAAGATCGGATGAGTATCCCAACAGGTATCCTTATAAACCGGTCATGCTAGCTTAGCGCTCGGTTTTTAGGGAACAATATAATATAATACAATATAATAATTGTGATGGTCAACTTGGTTAATGACGCCTCGAAAATCAGCACTAGGATATCTTCCGGTGATCGCATGAGTTTCTGGCCGGTATTTTTATGAGCTCGTCACTCTCGATTTTTCCAAAACAAATAAGCAATATAAATTATTTGCGCAGCATAATCGGTTTATAAGAATACCGGTCAGATATATTCATCCAATCTCTGGTTTTTTTTTTGGTGAGTTCAGGCATCACTATTTTCACGTCGAGCAAGAAAATGTCTTTCAGGCATCAATATTGTCAGTTTGTCACTCGAGCAAGAAAAAAATTAAAGTTAAGCTAGCTTAAGCGGTTTATAAGTATAGGTACCGATTGGAAACTCATCTGATCTTTGAAAGATTTGTTGCTCAATAATAATTGCTACCTCAAACAACTGAATTATATTTTACTGAATTTTTTTTAAATTGTTGTTTTAATGAGGTCTTCAGCAACAAACATTGGTCTATTTGTTTCATTACATAGTATTGAGCTATTTTTTATGCTATCTTTAAGTAAAGCTAGCATTGTTGTCAATTCTGTAAGATCGGTTTGAGCAACAAAATCGTTTTTGTAGCAACTAATTGTTAACAAAAAGCAACAAATAGTAAATATTGTTCTATTTTGACAATTTGTCACTGCCAGTGTTATGTAACTTGTGGGGGATAAGTTTGTTCCGTCCTACACACAACACTAGAAAGGTTTTTTGTCTTACTATAACTTTTATCTACGCGGGCATCCAAGTTCCAGGGGGGGGCAGCTGCCCCCCCCTGCCCCCCCCTGGGTACGCCCATGTGTAAATTGTATCTAATGATATTCAACTACTATGTAGGCACCAATCTAAATAGTTCATTCCTCGTTTGTCTAATTCTCGTTTCATCAGCTCGTCGTATATATGTATATCTTTAATCGAATAGAATGCATACGAAGTATGCCAAGACCAAAAATAGTTTTTATTGGTCAAAGAAAAGAAGGCAACGTTTTCAACATTACAGTCTCGCACCTTTGGCATCCATTGTGTGACAACTTCGACTTTTATAAGCTTAATTTCATCGTACTATATCGTGTCTTGGACTCCCCATTTACTGTATGTGAATTTCAATAGTAAAATTGCGTTATGTAGATACGTATTCTTTTATCAATAGATATGCTGAACCACCAGTGGGTCCTCAAAGATTCCAGCGGCCAATTCGTCGGTATCTCGCCGGGGAAATGATGGCCACGAGGCAGTGCCTTCCTTGTCCTCAGCCTGACCCTTACGTGCCGAGGCGTATCATAGGCCATGAAGACTGCTTGTGCCTTAATGTATATGCTCCTAAAATGCCAGCTACTGAAGAAGGTGAGGAAATATAAATGAAGCAGCAAACGTTTTTCAACTGCGGAATACTATGTAGAGTGGTGTAGAACGGAGCGAAGCAAAGGGAACAGGTTTCCCGAGCGGATTTACAGGGACAACCGTTTTCTGCTTCGCAACCCTGTCCCATTCAAAACACACAAAAAGAAACAACCTTGTGATTTTGTCCTTTTTATACGTCGCGTAGCTTCGCTTGCAATTAACGATTTCGTAAGACAAGTACCTAGGTACATTCTGACATGTAAAACAAAAGGGCAATAATTTTTCTTAGCCCATAATAATGATTTGCAGGAAGTCCAGTAGTCTTCTTCATTCATGGCGGTAACTACCGAACAGGGTCCACTGCTTCCTATGGTGTAAGTTGTCTTTTATTTTTTTAACCATTAATTTACATGGGTCATCTCAGTTTTAATACTAGGTATGCTATTTATTTCAAGGGTCAACATTTAGTTCAGAAGGACACCATATTGGTAACTGCTCAGTACCGACTAGGATCACTAGGATATCTAAGCACGGGTCAGAGAGATGCAGGAGGAAACGTTGGCCTTTTCGATTTACATACCGCCATGATTTGGGTAAGAATTGTTAATTTTATTTTTCGCCGTCTAGCAAATTCAGATTTTATTGATATAATCATATATTTTTTCCAAATGTAGTCATGTAAACAAGTATTTTGCTTCAGATTCAAGACTACATCCAATTCTTCGGTGGGGATGCAAAACGAGTAGTTGTAATGGGCCAAGGTTCTGGCGGAAGTGCCGCGTCACTTCTTGCCATGTCCCCTGAGGGCCGTAGCGCTTCTGGTGTAGCAGCCCTGTCAGGAACACCGTTGTCCCCGGGCGCTGTAAGACCCGACCCCGCCAAACATGCAGAAGCTCTTGCTCAACGCACCGGTTGTCCTAAGCAGCCAGCTGAAAGTCTTCTTATTTGTTTGAGACAGCTACCTGTCGAACAGTTAGTACAGGTACATAATTATACTTAAGAAACATTTATTTGTATGTACTAATTAATTGTGCAATGAACTAATTCTTATGAAAATATTTTGTGATTTCAGGCGGATGAGGATTTGAATATGGATATGGTTGATACACAGAGATTCTTAGAGGAAATCTCAGGACGTTCAGGTACCTAGTTTTTTTTAATCCAGATCCATTTTTTTCGCCAATTGTATGCAAGGCTATTTATTCTTTAAAGTTTAATCATTTAAAGAGCATTTTTGTTTGTGAACAATATTTGTACGTAATCCGCCAGCCAAATTGACTAGATGTGCCCAACAAAATTAAATTCGGTTACTTAGAGTTTGGTCACAGTTTTAACCTAACATAACCAATACCATAGACATTTTAATTGTTTTTTTAAGATTCCTTCATTCACCGTGCACTACCGTAACTCAGTACGTCCTGTTCAGGTGCCGGTGCGAGGGTGGAAGGTGCCGACGACCTCCGAGGTCTACCCCCGCTAGTCGCCGAAGCCCCGGCTGAGTCCCTGAGCAAAAAGCAGAAACGTGTGCCTCTCCTTACCGGAGTAAACTCCGCCGAGACGTCTAGAGCTGTGTTTGGTATTTTTTATAATTTCTGTTTATATAAAATTATTGCAACTTTGGTCGGTCTATTGTGACCACTTGATGTATTGAAGCTCACCACTAAATCCTGCAGCTGTGGCACAAATTGCAGGATTTGCGTAGGGGTGAGCTCTTTTATTTCAGCTAGGCTTAAAATATATGTTTCCCTAGATATGTACTGCGGGACTTACTTACTTACTGGGGAATTTAGACGCTATCTATCCAATTCTGTCGCTTGTGTAGCGATTGATTTATCCAATTCTTTGGACGCTATCTATCCAGATAGCGTCCAAATTCCCCCAGAAGGCAAGTGGCGTTTCATCAGCCTCCTCGCAACGTCGGCGGATTAGTTTTTCGCTCTGCCTTAGGTTGAACTTGTGGTTATCAAATATTATCAATATAATAACATAATAGTGTTATGCTTGTGCATTTTGCTCGTCGTAATACGCAAATTGTTCCTGCTTAGCGTTTCTTTCTCGTTTATCTGGCCGTAAAGCTTTACGGCTTTACGTAAGGCTTGTAAAGCCGTAAAAATATTTATCAAAAGTTTAGTCCGTTATTCTGTGGTTTGGTGCTCAACGTAAAATCTCCAGCTGATGCGCCTTTGCGTTACTCAAGTTTCCAGGTTTAATATTACAATAATTATAATGTTTGAAGTTCAATTTTCCAGGTATTATTGGGTACGTATATATCAGAAAGCCTTAGTCGCAGCAGTATATGGACATATTTAGAAATTTATTAGTTACATACTTGCAAACTGTATTTTGTTACAAACTTACAACTGTGTTTGGTCTTTTGCTGTATAATTATGTAACTAAATATTTCTAAGTTAACTGACACCAACATTTCAGAAATACGGGCGTTTTAAGAACACGCGTGCTGTATTTGATTCTGGAATATTGACGTTTAACAGGGAAATACAACAAATTCCTGTCGAACCAGTTGCAAACAGTAAAGGACTTCCTAAAGAAGGACCTAATCGGAGGTCTTCAGAACGTGGTGCAAGGCGTCGATGGTCTGATCCCGTTGGCGTCGACCGTGCAGGGGGTCCTGCCAATCTCTGACTACTACCAGGGCCTGTTCGAACAAGCTTCCAACGTTGTTGATGGACTGGCTGAGATCGCCGAAGCTACAGGTACCTAAAAGAAATTTGTACTAGTTTCACAGAGTTACACTGAGTTGTTAGTTATCGCATGATTCATAATCATAACACGCTAATAGGTAAGTTTTAAACTTTTTATATTGCATACTGATTTCTGACACTTACGCGAATACTAGACATTGAAATAAAACTACTTTTTACTTTTTTTTTTTTACTTTTTACCACCTGTAAAGTGTCACATACCTCTACAAGATGCGGGAGTATACAAGCTTGATTGTGACTGTGGTCTCTCTTACATAGGCCAAACTAAACGAAGCATAGGGACCCGCGTAAAAGAACACATCGCTGATGTCAAACACCGCCGTTCTGGAAAGTCTGCAGTTTGTGAACACACCCTTGACAAGGCCCGGCATTACATCAGATTTGATCAACCACAAGTCCTCGCAAAAGAAAACCGATTCCTACTCAGGATGATTCGTGAGGCTATTGAAATTAAAAAACATCCAAATTTCAATGGAGAAGATGGCTGGGTCTTACCACCTGCTTGGAACCCTATTATAGATTCAATTAAATCTAAATCCAAGCCTAAAACTGCAAGACCGAAAGATACGGTGAGCTCGTTCTGCGTGAATAGGATTGCCAACAATTAACAAAAATGTAGGGTAGCTGTTAGTAATTGAAACGTCAAGACGCCTACCACCTTAGTCACCCGTGACACTGGACGCTGTAAAGGGTCCGAAACTTCGGGATTAAAATAATATCAATATAACGCGTAAATTCCGTAAAAAGTAGTTTTATTTAAATTTTTATATTGCTTTCGTAATGTAAGTATTTACGAGGATATTTTTTTGCAAAAAGTAAATCGGCACCACTGTCTATGTATACATCGGCGGCATGCAATTCTGCCATCTATTGGTTGTAGTGTTGGTAGTTTGGTACAGATGAAATACGGTCCTACCGACTATCTGTCCATCAGAGATACATATTTATCATTATCATTATCTGTAACTGTATTTTAATATAAAAATATCAACTGCCAGCTGCGATCAAAACTACTCTCAGATCATTCAATCCCAACCAGTCCTCGGCAGCTATTCAATACCCTGCCTACCTATCAGTAACTAAAGGGTCGGACCCCTTTTACCCTTGTACAACCCTTCGTAGGTAAAGATTTTTTGTTGAGGGTTCGGCGCCTATTTGGGTAACGGATCGATATTTGTTACTCTCGATAGTACCGAATTCCCTTTTTAAATTAATAAAAATAATAAGTTCTAGGTTATGTTATCTTTGTATCGATAATACTATTTTTTCTTGCTACTTAAGTATTCATCCTATTTTACATGGGGAAGACTCTTGAGCATAGAGAATAAATGAAAAATAATATGTACTTATGTATTTTATAAGTGAATATTTACTACCTTTACGCTGAATTTGTCTAGGCGATGCTCTGTTCAACTTCCCTGCATACCAGAGCGTTCAGCAGTGGAGCTCCGGTGGCCAGGCCTTCCTCTACAGCTTCGAGCACGTTGGTAACCTTTCAAAAGGATGGCACTTCCTCCCGGGAGTCGCTTTAGCTGGTCAGTATTACATTGATTTATATAATTTTATGGTAGCTAGGTGTGAACCCGTGAACATTCACAAGAAGTTGAAGGTTGTCTTACATAAAGAGCGTAGATACTGTTGACCTTAGTCCTGGAGATAACTATTATTTCAGTCATGTCATGTTATACTTATGCGTTTTAAATGTGCGTAGGTTGTGTACAAAAGTTTATACCAGAAATGTTTTTATTTTGGTTATTTATTTATTTACACACACAAAGTTAGTTAGGAAATATACAGATGTAGACAATTTAACTAAATACTTAAATCAAAAAAGATTGAAGACAGTCTATATATAAATGAAATATACCTATTCACTCTATGTATACTGTGGTAAAGAGACGAAACTTTAAAATTCGCTTTTACTACGTGGTACATGTCTAACATTAAAAACTGTTTTGGCAGAGAAATCCAATGGCGAAGAGATGGTAAAGCCGAAGAAAGTACAAGGCCCAGCCCACGGTGACGAGCTGGCGTACATATTTGAGCCGCTAGGTCCCGATGGCCAGCCGATGGGGGGCGATATCTCCAGTACGGACGCCCGGGTGCGGGAAAACTTTGTGGGGCTGATCTCCAAATTTGCCCATGGCCTTGAAGAAACCAACACCTCGAAGGCTGCCGGTGGTCTGCCGTTCCCTAAGAGTACTGATCAGTTCTTAAAAATTGGCGAATCGCTGACAATTGATAAGGATTTCAGGTTGGTTCGTTGATCATAGGTAGGATATGTTTTTGCCTACAGGCTGCAGGCGTGTAGGAATGATAAATAAAGAGTCAACAATCAGATTTTATACCACATACCTACATTTCAGTAGGTTCCTTTTTTTAACAGACAAAAAACCGAAGGTTCTACGATCGACTGGACATAATATGTATGTTTTTTTATGTATGTTCGCCAATTTCGCTGTCAATTGTAGACCGATTTCGAAATTATTTTTTTTGCTGAAAGGGAGGTAGATTAGGAGTTAGTCCCATTCAAATATAAAAAAAAACATCCATCCTACGATCGGGATGATTAATTTTTTATTTAAGTACTGAATTTTCACCTATAAACCGATGGTGGAAACTTGGCACACATTTATGTAGATACTTGTAGTTGTGAAGTACGATTTAATGAACACGTTGGATCAGAGGATTAAGACGGAAGACGACGAAGGAAATCCTCACCGGTATTAAGCAGCTATATGTACGTGAAACTAGGTGTTTGAGCTTATTATATTTAACTTCATGGGGACCAGATTTCGTTAAATTAAGGTAACAAAAATATTAGACACAAAAAACCTTTTTCACAAAAAATAAAACAGATGAAAAAAGTATAATAACTCAAAATCAAAGAAAATAAAATAACCCTCCTTCGGCAGTCGGGCGATGATCCTTAACTGGTTTTGACTCGATGTCAAATTAATTAGATTGTTTACGAAAGATTTATATTGTTTTTCGCTTTTTTTGGTACATATCTCTGCCAGCAAGAAAAAGTAAAACAGAATAATCCTACTTTATTTCCAGATTCTGCCAAATCGGTCTATGGGGCAACATGGGTGACAGACTAACAGGGGCTCTCTGCAAGAATCTACTAGGCAACTTGCTCAACCTAGGCCAGTTGCCCGGCGCATTGCCCGGTGCATTGCCCGGCCAGTTGCCCGGCGCATTGCCCGGCGCATTGCCCGGACAGTTGCCCGGCCAGTTGCCCGTTCAATTGCCTGTACAGCAACAAGTGCCTATAGTTGGTCTATTGGGCAGGCAGACGACAAGAGCTCCTCAAAGACAGCCGCAGAGACAGCCGTCAAGAAATCAGGGACCTTTTAAACTCCCGTTTGATTTCTAATAAAAGAAAAAAATATTGTTGTTTAATAAATGTTAATTATAACAGTTTCAACGTACGAGTATTGTTTTATTGTGTTCCAAACTGGGATGCATTCGCGATTATGAATCTCATGGAAGATCTTAACAATAATAATCTTAAAAATCTTATTATAACCTTTTTAATGCAGAAAATCCTCATGGATCCTTGCCACCTGGGCTGGGGTCCCTGGGGAGGTGGGAGGGTATGTCGGACTCATACCGCTTTATACAAGGTGGAAGGGACATCGACGCACATCCGAATACCATGAGTTCAGTACATGATTCTGGACATGAAATTTTCCGTGACTTTTTTTATCAATTTTTCCATTTTTTCTGTAGTTTTTATTTCTATCTACTCAAATAAGATTTATAATTCAAAAATTATTATTTCATTTTTTTCAGATCGCGCACGCGATATCATTCACATCGGAGCGTTATAATTGCGTTTTTAGCAATACACTGCGCGCTCAAAAAAGTTAATATCTGTAATAAGCGATCATTTTTTACATGAATGACCTAGGTCATTCTATTTTTGACCTTGAGTGAAACCAAGTCACGACGTTTGTGCGTCGATATCCCTTCCACCTTGTATGTCTTGGCTATAGCATCGGTAACATTCACCACAGCTGCAGACTTTGAAATTGTTTTTATTATAACGCTTTATTTAGCTTGGTATACTATGTATCTATGAAATACCATGTATCTATCCAATTATGTAACGGAATCTTTGAACGTAATTTTCATCCTATTTCAAATGACGCATTAATTTTAAACTTTGCACAAGCATGACCCCTGTATTTGCCACAAAAATAAATACTTACCTATTATGTAAAAAAAACATGCTTTTATTGAAAATCAAGCTAAAAGTAAAAATAATTAAGTAACTATTGTAAAAAAAGGCGTAGGCCCGTAGGGTCATTGATATTATATAAGTCAATGCGTAGGTAAAGATATTTTCAAATTGACCAATATCTGTCACTATATTAATATTTTATAACAATAACAATCGCTTTTCTACAATAATTATATTTAGTTTTAAGTAGCTTGATTTTTTATAAAAGCGTGTTTTTTTTAATTTTTTAAACTAAGTATTAAGTATTTATTTTTGTGGCAAACACAGGGATCATGCAATAATGTTAATGCCTTAACTTTTACTCTAGTCTGTCTACTAACTCTCTAGGCTCAAACTTTCACGAATATTGCTGAGGTGAATAGTTAACTATACCTACTGTACCATATCATTACGCATGCATTTCCTAAAGGGTTAGACAGAGATGTTTATGTATAATCACAGTTCACCGGTATGTTTAGGTTCTATGTAATAAGGGACGAGTCTATTGCCAGCAGAAATCCAGACTCCGAGCTGCTACTGCGAATTTCACAGAAAAACCCAAAAACATTTTGTTCGACCCGGGAAAGGACATATAACAGTAATTGCAGAAAAAATTGCTCAATATTGCCTTACTGCTATCCTGTTCTCAATATACCTAGTCTAGAAGATTATGATAAGTGTACGTACCTAGGTAGGTACTATGGTTTGTTTATTATTGATAGCGATTACAAAATCAAAGCTTAAGTAGTTGTTAAACACGGCACTGTGGGTTTACTCTTATCTGTCATTTCTTGAAGGGCCAAGTTTCTACATACATATTTACAATCATTTTTATTATGAAATCTTTGTAAATAAAGGTGCTGCTTATTCGCATATTTTAGGAAATAAAATAATGTGGGTTATTAAGCCCGTTTTACATATATTTCTGCATAATTTCGGTAAAAAATAATAATAACGGTTTTCAAAATAAACAACCGATTTTACCGTTAGTAAAAGTCCTGATCGAATACTTACAGTATGATATGATATTGAAAAATAAAAATAAATGTTTACATTTACTATTTGTTTTAATTTTTTCGTTAATTGAGATATCAAAGATTTTTAATATCTCAATTAACGGAATTTAGTGAAAGAAATTATACATATACTTAAAACATATTTATAGGACACTAACTACTGGTTAACGAATTAGAAACTTTGTCCTCAGTTTGTCATTAACATTTTAAAGTAAAATAGACCTAGTATTTAAAAAATAGATAAGTAAACAGACAGTTCCAATGTCACTGTCCTGTTTAACTGATTACTACACAATTACGTGGCTGAGGTTAATTGAGTGTCTAGTGTTTATACATCTACAGGTTGTTAAATATTTTTAGTACTTTTACTTACCTACGTGGTAAAGTGTTTTCAACTGTTTACTTCGAATGCACCGAACCAGAAATATTCTGCTCGATCTCAGGAAAACGAACCACAAACGTTTACCGTGTACATACGTGGGTACCTAGTGTACAGGGCCGCTTTAGGCCACCCAGGAGCAGAGTAACTTGGAGCATTTTATAAAGTTTTAAATAAAGTGAATGATAACAAAATTAGGTCCCTATAAGCCGGGACCGCACCTCATAGTAGACACTAGACAGACAGCAATAACTGCCGACTAAACTCAGTAGTTATAATATTGTTTGAATAGGTACAATTACGTACCTACAGTCCGTGCTGACATTTGTAAACTGAATACTGATTACTGTAATGTAAAAAATATATTATAACGGTACTTACCTACTTGTATAAAAATAACATCCTGTAACAAATACACACAAATATTCTCGTCCGTTATCGCTGGTCAATGCGGGTGCTGTTAATCTACACTTTCGGAATACGTATATATCTACCGGCAAACACGAATTTTCATCAGTATCCATCTCCATTTCTACACAATGTATCGACTTTCTGCTGCTGTATTATTCGTCCTATTTATACAATATACGGTAATTGCCGCCAGTACTATAAATATAAATAAGGATGTAGAAAAAGAAAACGAGGTAGGCGCCATTGAGAACATTGACGTACCTCCTGTTGAGCAGGCGCAACCAATTGCCGTGACAGACGAGAAAACTGAGAAAAGTTGCGCTAAAATTGGCGAATATGTGAGTATTATATAAAAGGATATTAGTTTTCTTTGGATAGCCGCTAAGGCGCTAACCTCCGAATAAATTCTAAAGCTAAGGACCTATTTCAGGCAGATTTCATACAAATATTGTTCCAATTTTGTATTTATCCGGTCGTTAGCGCCTTAGCGGGTATCCGGAGGTGGTGAAACAGGCCCAAGATACTATTATGTATTTTTTTTATTAGTAATAGTAATATGTACTATATCATATATAATATATGTATAGTTACTATTGTATTATAATAACGGGACTTACTTACTAGGACATGGTGAAACAGGACTTTATTCTAAAAAATAATTAAACTATGTAATTGCAAGAACTTTTCCTTCGAATATTACCTACTTACTAGCATATTTATTATTTTTATTATACAGCATATTTATTATATTGATTACTTACCAACATATTTAGTAAGTAGGTACTTACATTTATTTCTGTTGTCTCTTTCAGTGTGTTTACCACAATGACTGTTGTACGCGTTCCTGCTTGGGCTACACGAGAAGATGCGTTTCGTGATCATGATAAAGAAGACGTACCCATTAAATAGGTCCTAATTAAGAAAAGGTACACGATGCAAGCGCATTGCACTTTCTCTCAAGACAAAAATCTATTTGTGTAGTATTATTATTGTATTTACTTTGAAACTAAATAAAATAAATTACCTAAAACATTTTTCTTATTTTTACTTAATAATAATAAAGCCTTTTATTCCGAATTTTCACATTATTTGCTTGCTTTTCACAATATGTCCCTTTGATCGCTGTGCTTTTCATAAGCATGTGTGCTTAGATTAATAACATCATGTGTGTTTCTGTCTGCCGCTACTCGTAGCCAAAAGGGACCTAATATATGGTCATTTTTAATTCGTCCTCCCATCTTCTCACTTTGCAACCTCAGCTCTTATACCTTTTATTTACTTACTGGGTAGTTCATTATGACTTTAGTGGCTACTAGGAGTGAGCACGGCAGAGTAGTTCTGAGTTCTGACGTATCCAAAGCTCACGCTCGTCGCTAACAGAAGAGTGCACAAATGCGATTTGCTTATTTTGTCTGTTGATGATCAAATTTACATTAAAATAAATAGCCAAAGCCTGCAAACAATTTATACAACTGCAGTGTAAAACTGTTTAATTATTGTTATTAGTTTAGAGATGAATAATATGATGACGATGACGTGCGTTTTTGTGCGTGTGGTGACCGCAGGACGGTTTCGCGCATAAACGCTAACGCCGCATATACGATAACGATATGCGATACTTCCACAATATTAATTACTTACTAAAAATCTGTGATTTGGTAGAGCAACTGACTACACAATGCAGTATTTGAATTGAATCATTGAATGGGAAACGGTTCTATTTATAACTCTAGGAATGGATCAAGGAACCTGACGTTCGTGGATGTGATAGCGCTCTGCTAAGCATACTATATACATATACTATATATTAGGGTGTCCCTTATATGGCAATATTTTTGAATTTTTAAATGCGAATACATACTCAAATATGAAATTTCAGCTTTCTAGCATGATCGCAACCCGTGCCGACTTAGCTTCAAAGTTTATTAAAAATCTTGTTTTGTCCTGATTTTTCGGTCTGCTATAAAACTAATAGAAATGCAACAAATTAGGTGAATAAGAGTTAAAATGAAATAAGGTAAACATTAATCCTTATTTGAAAACATAAAATTATAACAATCAGCCAAGGTAACTTCTGTTTAGTGTATTTTGTTTACAGTCCGGATACAAATTTCTACGTTTCTGGACACAGCGCAATAAGAATTGTTTTTGCTCTTCTTAAAATGTGATAAATTCGTCAAAATCTTGTATTAATTTGAGAGCCCTTTCAGCAGTGTCATTTAGAACCTTCAAACGTCTTGCTCTTCTTTTAGCTTCCACAAAAGCAGCTTTCTAATGCCAGGAAGATTACCGGCAACAGAATGCTTCTTTTTTGGATTTTTTCTTTTTTGGATACTGCTGCTTCTGAAGTTATCTTCCTAAATAAAACTGCTGTCGAGCTGCAGTCGAGATATAAATTGTTTGCTCTTTTTCGATACAAAATTACCCAGCGTTTTGTCTGAAGAATAAATTAGGTAAATGTAAGAAGAAACGACAAACTAAAAAACAAATAAATTTAGCTTACCAAACAACTCTTGCGTTAGCTCTTCCTTTGATGGGTCATAGCATTTGCAGAAATTTGGCGTGTGCTATCCATGTTAAACTTAGTTTAAATGTCAACTTCATAATCAAAAAGTAAAAGAACTTTCTAGTTTTGGCACTGCAAGAAGCTGTTCTCGGTCGTCAAAAAAAGCAGTAATGGGCAAACGGTCTACTTTTGATCTTCGTACATTCAACCCTATAATATAGGTAATATTAGTTTTTAATCACAATGACTGATGTGACTACGTCAGATAACTTGTTTTGAAAGTCAGTTTTTATTGCTTCTGCCCTGGTTTTTGTCGTCTGAGTACAAATTCGCTGAATCGAGGATTGGTTAATGGTAAAATCAACGCTGCTCCGACCAAGCGCTTCTACGACCTTTAGAAGAACGTAACCTGAGCTTCATATTATGCTTAGCTGACATTGATCTAAAACTGCGACAAATTTAAGCGTTATAATATCCTTTTTACTTCGTTTTGAAAATTTTTCAGTGCAGGGAACGTTTGGCAAGCTGAGTTCAAAATTCAAAATCTCTTCGTCTGAATTTCATGAACGCTACTAGTAATTTGAGGTGGAAGTAGATACAATAGCGAATAACACACTTGTCTTACATTCCCTCCCTAATTTTCTACTTGATCGTCTTGCCTTACTCTTCCTTCGCCAATTTTTTGTCCACACCACCTAAGCATCCTGGTCGACCTACTCTCTCTCTGTTTTCTTAAAAATACTTTGCCTTCCTCTATTTTTCTCTTCTTTTCTCTAAATGTATTAATAAATCTATTAATTTTAAAATGACTTACGGTTGTTGAACGTGTCCTTAGTTTCCTTACATTTTTTTGCAGAATTTCTCGATTTGATGGTAATTTATTTGAGGGCTAGGCACTCCAATAAGGAAAAAAAATATTTATCAGTCCGTTATTCCACCGACCTCTTTATGCAATTAACAATAGCGCACTAACAGTCTTAATAATCATGATAAAAATGACAAATTTAACAAGTAGTTACAGGGCGCAGCGCATTACCCGCGCAATTTGTATGGACAAGTTTAAATCGCAAGTCGGCACGGGTTATCGTTTATAAAACGGGCAAATATTTTTTCCTACACTATATTGGGTTATTACGAAAGTTTTAAGAAGGTATGCTGAAAAATATATCGTACTTAATATTTAAGGGACACCCTACTATATATATACTAATATTATAAATGTGAAAGTTTGTGAGGATGGATGGATGGATGGATGGATGTTTGTTACTCTTTCACGCAAAAACTACTGAACGGATCTGGATGAAATTTGGCACAGAGATAGAACATAGTCTGGAATAGCACATAGGCTAAGTTTTATCCCGGTAAAATGTATGGTTCCCGTAGGATAGCGGGCAAAGACGCTGGCGGAAAGCTAGTATACAATAAAATCGTGGGAACTACGACTATGTGATATAAAAAGTGACAGTTTATAAAGGTCCTGTAGAAGGAATAGTTCAACTTCAAGGATTATTTTAGCTAAAGGGAATATGTATATTATTATGTTCCGAAAAAGGAATAACATTTCACCGGGAAAGGCTGGATATTCCAGCAGTTGTCGAATTTAAAGCAAAAAAAAGTAACTAACATAATAAAATACAGTAATAAATTAGAATTCTTGGCGCGTTACAAATAATAAACGAAGTATTTCATATCGTAAATAACTGAGGATAATTTAAAGTACTTGTACACCAATTGACCAGTTACACGATGAAAGATATCGTCCTGTAAACAATATTTACTAGGATTCCTCCGTTATCGGGCACATGCGGGTGCCGTTAATGCGAATGTGGTCACCCTATATCTGTGCCCGAGCGCACAGCTCCGTTAGTATCAACCTGCGCCTGACCACAACACAATGCGTCGTTCTTGTGTCATTCTACTGTTCCTCGCACTTTCTCATCATGTTACAGGTTACTTGATCACTGATCGAGTGACGAAGGACATTCCTTTAGAAGATTCGGAGTTTTCTGACTCCGAATCCGAGTTCAATGTAGTAATACTTGAGAACGCCATGGATCTATCGGTGGGAGGAATTTCGGATTCATCGTATCCTTCTAGTTCGGGCGTAGGATGCGCTAAGGTCGGAGAGTTCGTAAGTACATATTTTTGGATAACTTTTCCTTGTTTAATATTCTATAGGCGGGTTGGTAGGTATCTCAGAACAAAACTGGTTCTGAGGTACCTGCTGACCACCGGATGAAGCGAATGATAGTGTGCCAGGATCGTAGTGCGCAAGTGAAAATCTGTAGTCCCTGCCTACCCCTATGGAAAGCAATCGTGAATGTATGTATGTATGTATACGTCACGAGCCTGTCATTGAAGAGTAAAGTTAATCTAGACATGTCACCGACCCATCAGAGGAGTGACATCACACGATAAGGAAAAATCATAAATTATTTACATTCTGACTTGTGGTCCAATTACGTCATGGCACGAAATAACTCAAGGTTGCATCCAAGAGGGGGCAATCTGATCCTTCTTTCTTACTTGTCCAACCCCTGTGTCTTCCCCAGAAATAAATCCATTATTCCGTCCTAAGAATAACTTATCGTATTACGGTGCCGCTTTCTCAATTTTAAAGTATCCGGCATTTTGGGTTCATAATTCCATATTCTTGTGCGAGTACATTTGACAGATTGGTCAAGCATCCACAAGGATTACCTACTATCATTACAAATTACAATCAATAAGGCTATTATAATATTTCAGTGCATCAATAGTAGCGACTGCTGCTCCAACTCCTGTCTGGGTTTTCTTATGAAATGCGTTTCCGGTTGAAAAATCAGGTAACAAGTTTGTTATCATGTTAAGATCTACAACGAAAATATTTATAAAAAAATTAAGGTCGATTGCCTAGGTATTGCTAGGTAATAATTAAATTTAAAATTGTTGTTGTCTTGGAAAATAAAGTATTTATTATATTTACTAATATGTTTTATTTATATACTTTTAAAATATATGGATATGTCAACCCCCGTAACGATTAGGTTATCACATTAATTGAAGCCACGTACGTAGGAATAATTAATAACAATTCTAGCCGTGGGACCAGTTCTTTCGTTTTAGCATTTAACAACTTTAATGTTGTAACTGGAAGGTAGATACAATAATACCTCAACCGTGAGTTTATGAGTCGCAATCGAATTGCTTTCGTTAGCGATGACGTAAAATATATGTGTTTATGGAAATTGCCTCCAACGCCTCTAGCGGCTTACGTAAGGAACTAAAATCGGTTATGATTATGTTTCGTTAGATCCAGCAAATATATTTAAAAGAACTTCAGTTAAAAAGTAATTTCATTAATTAATTAAGGATACTTAAGTAAGGTAAATAATTATATAGGTACCTAACGGCTTGTTTGAGTTCTATACATAATTTATCAAGAAATGCTTATCAGTTTAATAATTGTATTTCCATATACATAATAAGATATAATATATTTTGCTTAAGTTTACGACTTTAGTTTAAGTTTCTTGGCAGGATGGAGGGGATGGTTGAGGTGTGACAGGTCAGGGGGGTTGGCCGCGAAGTACTTGATCAGTCGAATGCCGTCCGCTGATATCTTCCACAAGTCCGGATAGTTCTTCTTGAAGTCGTTATACCATTTGGTAATCTGTAAGAAATACAAAAACGTATACATACCTAAATACATTTTTGGAAGTTTTTAATTTTTTCTATGGTCACGTAATAGTCATAGGTTCAACTTCTAAAGAGGTTTTAGGGCCGGCAACGCGCGAGGATACCCCTGGCGTTGCAAGCGTCACCGCTTGCCATCAGGCGGGCCGTAAGCTGGTTTGCCTCTTAAGTAGTATAAAAAAATAAACAAAAAGGTACTTTAACCCATATCCCATAAATAGGACTTTAAAACCTAATAAAAATCCTGATGGGTGAGGGTCAGTAGGTATGCCTTTCATAAGAACTATGTGGTTGCCGTAACAGAAAAAAGTGTACCTACCTTTTTGTATTTAGAAAAGTCGAAGTCAATAGCTTCCAGTGTCATAGTGGTGTTTATAAGAGGAAAGTCAGCGATGGTCAAGTAGTCGGCGGCAGCGTGGCTGGTGCCCAGGCGCTGCAGGTACGTCTCGAACACATCCAGGGACATGTGCACCCGCTTCAGACCCTGAGGGGTCCGCTCGTAGTCGAAGAAGATTGGAGCCATCTGGAATTTTTATTTTAAGTATACATTACGTAAAATACCACACATACCATCACGACTGTTTTCTCCGAAGGGATAGGCTAGACTTGGGTGCTAATAATGTACGCTTACAGTCTGCCGGTATTACGTCTTTTCCAAAATCTATGCTGCTACTGAGAAACCTAATAAAGCTGCTCGACCTGGGAATCGAACCCAGAATCTGTAACGATCAGAATCAAACCAGGTCGCTTTTGATAAATCTCACATGATCGTATAAGAATTTATTGGCAGTAGCGGAATGAACAGTTTCAAGTTTGATCATTTTCATTTTAAGCACCCTAATATTACCGGTGCTGGTATAAAATTTTATTAATTGTAAAACTTACCGTGTACGCCGAAACATTAGCGTAATATGTGGTCAAGTTGAAACACAGGCGATGGTTCACTATAGCTCTGAAATTATAAACGTAAATCTGCATGGGTGTATTGTATTTTGAATGAAAGAATACCTATAAGTTATTTTTAACGAAGGAAAAAAAATCGGCTGGCGAGCAGGATTCTAACCTGCGTCTTCTGGTTCGGTACACCAGGCGCTTTGACCGCTAAGCTATCGCGAGCCCCTAGACTACCTACGTCATAATTCATGCTCTCATCAAGTACCATATAAAAAAACATTCATAGTCAGTAAGAGAAAAAACACACAAAACCAATGTCAGGTGGAACTTCTGAAGAAATCTTTTTTAACCTACCGAACTGAAAATTATTTTTGGAAGTCACTTTTCTGGGCACCTTGTAGTATACCGTTACAGTTAAAACATTTCAGAAACTTTTGGCGACTGTAAGAAATCTCAAGGAAAATGCTGTTTCGAGTCCGTCATCGGATAGGTGACAGTCGATGCAGGGAGATTTTCTGTACCAAAAAGGAATGTTTCCTGGGAATTGATCGGCATCGATTGACGACGTCTGTGGTCTAGTGATTCGAGTACCGGACTGCTGATTACGATGTCGTGGTTTCGATTCCCACAGGACACGAACATTTATTGTAATGAACTTAAGTGTTTGTGTTTGTCTGGGTGTTTCTTATGTATTATAAGTATAAGTATGCATTTACAAAAAAAAAGTATATAAGTATTATATCCATTGTCTAGTGACCCTAGTACAAGCTCTGCTTAGTTTGAAACTAGATGGTGCTGTGTAAAAATTTCCCAGGATATTTATTATTTATTTATTACCTACTTTAGATAGTGTATGTAACCAATGCACCTCTACAGCCCTAGGTGTGGCTAGGTTACCACATGAGTAAGTTACTCTGTGGTAATACTAAAATACTCTGTGCTAGCTATTAATATTTAGTTATTTTTCCCGTGCTGTTTTCATCGTATTTTTTTACGTTTTTCCTCTCCATAAAAACCTTCCTCAGACTTTATCAAACACATCAAATAAATAAATCAGCCAAATCGCTTCAGCCGTTCTCGAGATTTGCACTTAGCAACACATTTAGTGATTCATTTATTTATTTATTTTTACCTGGTTTTAGGATCTGTGGGATACAGAGGTGTATCCGGTTTGTATTGATCACAAATGTACTGCGTGATAGCGACGCTCTCACTCAGGTAGAAGCCGTCGTCATCAAGCACAGGTATCTCCTTCTGTGGGTTCATCTGAAAATTTACAATTGAACCTAGGATTAGGGCTCTTACGGTATCAGTGTGCTGCGCATTACGATTCGTTGAGGTAACAAATCAGTCAGTCTCTTGACATAGACCAATCAATTAAAGGGTCGTAAAAAAAATGAAGGTTTTTGTCGTCTTGTTTGACTACTTCCTGATAAGTTCTCATTAAATTACTTGGCAGATAATTTCATACAAAGTTTGATCCATTTTTTATTTTATTGTTATCTGTTAGCGGGTATCCAGACATGGTGAAACAGGCCATAACAATTGTAGAAACTACACTCTCGGATAATTCATACCTTTGCATATTCTTCCGTCATGTGCTCTCCATCATTGAAGCTGACGTCGACCAGCTCGAAGGGAACCTTCAGTGCTTCCAACACTTGTCTGCAGGAGAATGACGGAGGCCCGTCTGCCACGCAGTATAACTTCAGTACCATGGTTCTGAAATGAGATACGGTAATAGGCTTTAGAATAATAATTATTATTGTTCTTATAGGTAACCTATCTTCATAATAAGTTGTCAGTGATGCGAAACAAACAAATAGATTTTTAAGGTTGCGTATCCGAAGTGTGCCAACGGGATCGTGGTAATAAGCCGCCGCTCTCCGTTCGTCTGTCTGTCAGCGGGCTGTATCTCATGAACCGTAATAGGCAGAGAGTTGAAAATGTTACTGAGTTTCTATTTCTAGTGCTACTAAAACGACAAATACTAATTTTATTGATACTAATTAAAAATGGTACGGAACCCTTAATATGCGGGTCCGACTAGAACTTGACCGGTTTTTAGCGATTAATTTGCTCCTAGGAATTATTAAAAAAGTGTTGCTTTTGATTAGAAAATGTACGTACCTATGTAAGTATTCTACTTATCTTATAAGTATTATTATCTTAGACTAAAATAAATAATGATTGTGCCGACACTGTTGATGTTGTGCGTGATGCTAAAGATAAATTCTGATAATACCAAACATAATGCAGCCTCCAGCGTCGATAGTTTTGGAGATTTTCACACCACTGATAGTTTTAATTCGTTAGTAAAGGATAATAATTATCATGTTAATTACACGCAGATCTCTTGTAATAAACCTACCAAGAGGCCAGAGCACAATCAACCACGAAGGTCATGCGCAAGTTACAAAAAGTTTAATTTTATTTAGTTCCTTTGATAAACTAGTTGGTTTGTAAGATAACTAAGTTGTTATAGTAGGTACATACATCATTTAAATTAAACTAGTAAAGGAAAATTATAGACTTTTTTAAATTTACCTGTATCGGTGTCTATATGCAAAATGTTTGAATAAAAGGTATGCTGGTGCAGACATAATTTTATCATTTCTAGTCCCATTCACCAATATGCAAATTATTTAGCCCCTACTTCTAAGAACACAAGCCCCAACTTATCACAAAGAAGGTACAATATAGATAAAACCTATCAAGCAAAGATTTTCCTCCAAGTCATCATCGTTCAGTTATCATAAAAGTGTACCAAATAAATCTATAAAACATACCGGTATTTTCGTAGAAACGCCTGTACTTCCGCGACGACTAGATAGATTGAGCCAGCTAGTTTGGAAAAAATAATACTAATGGAGTGGTGGCGTTATACGGTAGGAGCGACCAAAACATCTACTGACAACGACTCGGTAGGTATGTGGAATCTAACACCGCCGCGGCCTTACCCGACCAAACTCCTTTCACCTTAGCTTAGATACTATGTTTAGGTATAATTTATTATAATCGTTATTGCGATTATAGCCTTTAGGAGGTGGACGCTAGACATAATTTTCGGTGCTTAGGTGAACTAGGTATACAATGATATTACATCAATACGTATATTTGAACACTGAACTGTAATATTAGGTGGTAAGCAAATGCCTTTCATGCTATTCATATGATCATATCGCTTGGAGAACTGCAGGCGCCTGAGCTGCAGTGTGTTGAACTGTATGCAATATCCAGCCTGAAATACCTAGGTAGTAGGTACCTAATATAATATTGATTCCCAGAGGGCAGAGGCATTTTAGTTACTTACAACTATTTATTTCATAAATTAATTTGTCGTTACTGTACATAGGTACATATTGTAGGTACTACCTCGCTTGGAACGGTCGTGATTTTGACATTAGTGCAGAAGAAAATAATCTTAATTTATGTTACTGTAATTTAACAAAACCACATAATGATAGGTTAACAGACAACCCTAGATTGCCTGTGCAATGCGCTGCGGACCAGGGGAAGAAAAAATATCATGTCTAGTTTTCTAACGCCTAGGCTACAACCAAGAAAAAAAAATCATTTTCTGAGCGCCTAGGTAAAAAAATACGGACGGTGGGTTCGCAAGTAAATCCATAGTTTAAAATATAAGTTGTACCTACGTTTGCGCAACAGATTAGGAATTAGTATTATCATTATATATATAAGTAAGTACTTATTATTATTTCCAATAATTACCTTCGTGACTTTAATCAGTAGGTACTTAAGTACTTTGTTTATTTTCTTTCTAAATATAAAATAACCTTAATTTCCAAATATAGTTTTATAGGTGTTATCAGCACTGCAAGTCTTCAGGAGTTTTGCCACCCCTTCCGTTAATATCTAAAAATAATTTTGGATATGCATGAGTACCTAATTAATCCAAATTGCCTACAAAAAGATTACCTACCTATTTTAAATTTACAGACGGCGGTGCTTATCATTTCACATCAGTGAGCATAGGGTTAAGCACAGAAAACTGTTGTTACATCTTTATCTACCCCCGAGGTTTTGTAACTTCCTCGAAATTATTATAAATACTAGTAGACAAAGTAAAAATTGTCTTTTACAGTCTTATACTTCGTGACTTAATACTTACAAAATGAGGCTAAAATTAAGATGGATTTATTTTTTGCTCCCTAATTTATTATTAAAATGTAGTGCGACCGTTCCTGTCCTATCTGCGGGCGAATTTGGTGAAGAAAACCTACGTGTTCGCATACGACGTCAAGACGGGTACGTGTACGACAAACCGAGTGTATCATTTGACCTGCCTCAGAGGTCCACACCTGCACCTACTCAGGCACCGAATGTTGACAGGACGCTGACGCAGCAAATGTATTACGCATACCCCGTGCCGGCCGGCGGCGACACCGTCAACATAGGACAAACGGCGGGGACTACGACAACAGCTGCAACTGCTGCTCCTGCAGGCGCCGCTGCCGGCGGCTACAACTACCGGTCATCCTCGGCTGGTAACAGTAACACCGGCTACAATTACGGCACAACCTCAACCGCAGGCCAAGCAAACACTCAGGTTAACACTGGGTTGCAAAATACCGCAACTGGTACTCAAACTGGTTCTAACACTGGAGCCTCCCAAGGAGGTCCAGGATACGGGTACAGTGCACCGTCACCAACTCTACCCCCGACTCTCCAAAGTTCGTCAGATGTATCAACAAATGCACCAAAATACTTACCACCTATACAGGGCGGGACTGGCGGAGGTAGTGCCACTGGCAGTGTAAACATCGGTGGTAGTTTGAACGTTGGTGGAGTTTCTGTCACTTCTGGTTCAGGACAAGTCACCACGGGTACTAGTAGCACCTCTACACAAACTGGTTCAGTGGGAACACCTTCTGATACATACTTGCCACCGTTGGGGACATCCAATACTGCGACATCTGGTCAGACTGTAACATCAACTAGCAGTCAAACGAATACAGGTGGTTCAGTATCTGTGCCAAGTTCGGATTATTTACCACCAAATACTTCATCCCCACCTTCAACGAATCTCGTTCAAGGATCTCCAGGTCCTCAAGCGCCACCGGCACCACCTGCAAGTTATATACCACCATCGGGACCTAATACAGGACCCATATCGACACCTGCATCTAAATATTTACCGCCATCATTCTTTTAAAATCTTACTTTGGAACCAAGATAACTTCATAATTTTCTATTTTTGTAATGGGAAATCCAAAATAATAATATTGTATTGTATTCTTTACATGTTAGTCATTGTTACATTACATAATAAATGTAATTATGATACATAGGTCTGATTCAGATATCTGATTTCATCTATAATAAAATGAGTATAGTTTAATTAACAGTAATAGTAAATATGTATAGTTTAACTAATATAATTAATAGTTTCGTATAATAACAAAACTACAATTATTGTAACTTCTAAAAGAAAATAACAAAACGCACGCACACCAGTCACTGCCAGTCAGTCAATTGTCAAATGTCAAAAGCAGTCACAAAATGTAAAACGTCATACAAAAATAGCATCAAAGATGAGTTATTTTTAATATTTCTTTAAAAACTGATTTTTAAGAATTGTACCACATTTTGGGATGAACGATATTAGTTTAGTTGCAAACTATCACTTTTTGATCAATAATTTACCATGTGGCTGTAGTATGTGCGTTTAAATAAAAAATTTACATAAGTTATGTTTCTACTAAAGCAAACATTACAATTTTACCGAATAGGAAGCAAGGTAAACCTGAGGTAATTATATGTATTACTTTATAAATTTTATTATCATTTTGTTTGTGTATCCAAAGTTGATTTTTCCAATACTTATTACGGTTGTTCAAGGTTCATGACCTTACTGGGTTAATTATTATTCTTTGTCCTGTTATATATTAAAATACTGTTTAAATAGTAATAGAGAAGCTATGTATTGTGGCTAGTGAACATGTGGTGTCTAAAGACGTGTGTGGTAAATTAAGTGTTTGTTTATGTGTTGACTTGAGTGCTGGTGATCCTAATATCTACACAATTCGTCGCATGTTTCCAGAAGGGCGGACGCGCGCTTTGCTGCCGACCATGGTACACCTCGACATGTCAAGTTCTCAACAATATACAAACACGCTTACCATAAATGACCTGCCAAATGAAATACTTATTTATATATTTTCAATGGTTGACTTTGAATCGCTATTGTCAGTAGCTAAAGTCTGTATGAGATGGCAACAACTCTGCTTGACCCCATGTGTTTGGGACAATACACGCCTCATAGTATGCATGAAGAACTATGTGAGGATAAGTGAAAACATTGTGCCTTTTGTTGCCAAGTATTTGAAGAATGTTAAACTGCAGTATTTCAAATTGTATTCCCAAGTGAGGACTTCCCTTATAAGCTACTGTCCTAATCTAACTCGTCTAGAAATAAGCATATCTCAAGTTGATAGCTGTATTTTTGATGATCTAGGTAACTGGCCCAATTTAAAATTTTTAAGTTTCCGTAATTCACTTATAGTACAAAATCCTGAAAATGCAAATGGTAATTTTGTTTATCATTTACCATTTGCTAAATTGAAATACCTTGAGACTCTTGTGTTGTCTAATTTTGCCCTTACACATGAAAGTTTGTACAGCATGTTGCAGTGCACCAATTTAGTCAGTATTAGTATGGAGAAAATGAAAAATATTCCTGCAGATTTTCTTGAATCTCTTCTAATTACCAAACAGTCTACACTAAGAGCTTTACACATATATGGAGACACCTTGAATGATGACATTATCCGTTACATATCAAACTGCAAAGTTCTACAAGTGCTACACATAATGACATGCAAAACATTGTTTGATTCCAGTTTACTGCACCTCTGCAGGTTAAAGAACTTGCAGTCATTAAAATTACGTCATGGATACTTTTCAACAAGTGCTCTTCTTGCATATTTTTCTAACAATACATTTCAAAATTTGACATACCTGAGTCTCTCTAGGTGTCTGCATGTCACCATGCAGGTAGCAAGGGCCATAAAAACAAGTGCACCTAATCTCAAAGAACTTTCATTCTACCTGTGCCCATTCATCATTGATCCCAACTTTAACAGATCAGAGCTAGAGAAAATGTTTAAAATACAGTTATTGCTTGATTGAAACAGTTGTGGATATTATATATTGTTGGCAGCTGAGGTATCCGTCCAACTTAAAAAATAAATAATTGTTTAATTGTTGATGCACCTCTGTGACAATAATAAATGTGTTCCCTGACTTATTGATTAAGCTTACATAGCATTAATTTGTAGAACAAAATTTAAATATTGTAAATATGAAACTTGAAATTATTATCTGAGGTGTCACATGAAAGTATGAAAATTTGATCAATGAACTTAAAAAAAAAATGTTTAGTTTTTAGATTGTGTGCTAAATGTAACAACTAATTTGTTCTAAACAATCTTCCTTCAGTATTTAAAATTAAGAAGTATTACATATTTATTAGATCTACATAGTAGATATTCATTTTTTTATTGTATTAAGACTTCAGTTACAGGCTGCTGCATGACTGTTAAAAAGTTAAATCATTCACTAAGTAGTGTGCTGGGTAGGTAACAATACTTTAAAAAAATAAACGCAGCAATTAAAGTTATTATTATAATGTCAACTAATCTTTGCCCCTTATTCATTCTATTAGCAACATTAGCCATGTCCGTACTTTGACCTTTTGCTAATTTTAAAACATTGCAATTAAACGATTTTCCAACTACTCATTCCGACGAAGAGTTTCACCTTACAATGTACCTACAGTTTATTCAGAAAAGTAAAATAACAATATAAACAAATGAAATACTTCTATTCTAGCATAAGAATAGAAGTATTTCATTTGTGGTGCTAAAATGCTTTTCCCAATGATAATTTCATTTCAAATAAAGCTCTAAATAGAATATAAATATAAACTCGAGCAGATAACAATCGCATTCTATGTTCAAGTCTGTTAAAATGGTCTACGGTTGATAATAAATTATTATTGACATAACATGATTAATTATTTTATCCGCCTCAGGAATCATAGTCAATTACATTATGAAGTGCCTTAACAGTTTTTCTAATGAGAACTGTTAAATTGATTATATAGGTTTTTTTTACCATACCTGTGTTGTTATCAGTGACGTGAAAAAAAACAAAATACGTCAGAAGTATTACAATTACCTAACTAATGATATCTATTCTGGTCAAAAATTAAATCAGACTTAGTATATCATGTTTATTTTAATATGAGTATAACCATACTGTGGATTTTATTAAATAAAAATTGTAAACAGCTGAGTGATAAAATCAAATATTAAAAAATGTATAATAATATAAGAACGTTTTATTTATTTCAAATGCATCAGTTTATTATAAAAATGTCTGTCATTTTAGGCTTTAAATTTAATGTCTCGTCAAGAATTGCAATAACTATATTATATTTTCTTTTCTACTTATGTGAAATGTGATTTTAATAGTGAATTTATTTTGTTTGTGCTGTTTTATTGTACGAATAATAAATTATATTTTTAACAGCGTTTCTCGACTTATTCCAAGTAAGTTCCTGTTAAATTACTTGGCAGATCATTTAAAAAAAAAAATGTTCCAAGTATTAATTATCCAGACATTGTTTCGCCATGGCCTTACATCTTTTTCTTATAAAAAAAAATACTGGAATTAACATATCCCGGTTAAAAAAGCAAACTATAGGACTGCTACACCAGCGAGGTCCTGGGTTCGATCTCAGATTCGGCAGTGGATTTGGATTGAGTGAATGAATTTGTACCCGTTAATAGCAAGTCTCGCCCCCTATTACAGAAACACGTCCAGTTAATAGATAAACAAGGTATAGTGTTGTGCCACTAACTACACGATATTTTAAACTAAGTAGGTAGGTAAAGACTGCATAAAAATCACGGTTGAAAGACATAAAAAATCTGTAATACCTATATTGTTTCCTTGATTTATCGGCTAGATTAGTCACTATTAGCCACGATTGTTGATAAACTATCTTTTATCGATAACGCGATAAGGCCACATTAACAAATCTGTTCAATGTTACCTACCCACTACGGAACGTAAAAGCTTGTGTTTAGAGTGAGAGGTTGTTTGTTTGTTTCTTTGTGTGTGCAGAACGAATGTTCCTTTAGTCGAGGGTTTTTCAATATATTGCTCTCGTTTCGAATCATCGAAATTTTTCTTGGCTATTGTTGAAATTATTTATTATTATTATTAATATAAAGGCAATAAACTGATAATAGTCAGAATCACCGTGTACTTAAAGTAAATAAAATGCAAGTTTATCAAAATCAACATTTATTATCTAGCTATATTACTAAACAAATGGTTGGATGTTGATTTCGACGGCGGAGCAGGGGTTGGTAAGGTCGAAGGCGTCGAGCACAGCGGGGCTGATGACGCCGATCTTACCGATGTGCCGGCCGCGGAGCAGCACCGCCGCGCATCGCCCCGGGAAGTACGCGGGGTCTGCGGGATACAGATTTGTTTTATTACGAAATTTGGATTTGGATAGATGTCTTTTCAGAAAAAAAGAACTACAATCTTAAATAACGTGAATCTGTTTTCGGAAGAGGAAGATAGCATAGGCACTCGAAACGATAGGTGGGCAGGGCAGGCAGACGTTAAAAATCCTTACTTGAAAGAAAGGGAGACTAATCATCTTCTCTGTCATCTTTCTGTCTTGCATTTTGGCAGCGGTAATATAATTATAAAGCCATACTTTTAACCCGTTGACTGGGTAATCTTTTAAGCACGTCATGAATTACAATAAATGAGTTTGAAAGCCGTGGCCAATTGTAACCATACATTTCTAACTACATGCATTCTGTCTTAATTTTATAAGTCCTATATTTATGTCCGTTTCGCATAACGGTAGTACGTAGGCGTGACCGCTACGCTAGGTCCAGGGCCAGTGTAACTGGGTGTTTCTATGAAATTCACAGTATCAGCAGAGTGGGTGGATTAGTGCCCGTTTAATGGCAATAGGCTGGCCCTCTATTAGATGGGAATAAAGGATAGCGGCGAACTGAGGGTGTACAGTACTCGCCAAATGTATTGTCCGGGTTGAAGTTGGCACCATCTAACTTTAACCCCGCCGTAAAAATCGGAGAAAGAAAAATATTGGATCGTAATAAATAAAAACGAAAGTTCAAGTCGTAGGCTGTCGTTATAAATTATTTTAATTCAATGTTTTTGAGTTTGGCGAGGACTGTACATTAGTACATCTCTGCCTAAACCCTCATGAAATACAGGCATGATAGTACGCACCTTCGCATTGCTGCAAGCTGTAGCCGGAGTCCCTGTCCCAGGGCTGTCGCAGTAGCGCCATGACGCGGTCGAGCAGGCCGTGCACGAACTGGAAGCCGGCCGCGCGCCCGCAGTGCACCGCACACAGCCGCCGCTCGTTGCGGGCACCAGTCTCTGTTTGTAAAGTCAAAATCATCAACAATGTCCTATTGGTGTGTCTGAGTCCGAGGCATACACGGTGAAGAAGGTTTGTGGTGGAGAACTTACGGACTTATACTCTCACTAATAAGGGTGAACTAGCTAAAATATAACTTTAGATTCGTCTATGAATCTTAGAGACTAAACTCGCACTGGGTCAATGGGTCAAATTCTAAGTACCAATGTTATCATGGGTTTCAAATAATGAATATTGCTTTAAATATAAATTATATTGATTTATTGTCCTTGTGCCACTCACGAATATAGGCTTATATTGTTGCTAACAATGCTATTAATACAATAATTTGCTTATTGATTTAGTCCCTATCAGCTTAATACGGTTACCCTAAAAGACGTCGCAATATAATGTTTACATTTATTTAGGTTTCTAGGTTTCTTTTGAATGGCGCAGCGTTCAGAGACATGCCTTCAAATGTGACTATCATATTTTTTACTGATAACTGAAAATACTTTCATTCATTCAACATTCAACCTATGACAAGTGTCAAGAAATGTTGATTCCGTCACTAAAGACTTGAAGAATCTTAATTTCAGTTCTATCCGGAATTCTGTGGCTTAGTGATGCGCCAATCGAGCCGGAGTCGGGGGTCGCGGGATCACGGGTTCCCGGTATCCCATACGAAACATAATTATATTGTATGGTCGAGGTGTTTGTGCATGTGCGGTTTGTTTTTGTAAACATATGTACGATACACGAGAAAAACAAAATACACCTTTTAAAAAATTGGCAAGAGATTACTGCAACGAATAGTTTTCATTGACTGCAATTTTACTTGACGTTTCGTTTGAGTCCCCGTGACCATGGACGCTGTAAAGGTTCCGAAACGTCGGGATTAAAATAATATCAATGTAACGCGATAAAATCCGTAAAAAGTAGTTTTATTTCAATGTCTAGTATTCGCGTAAGTGTCAAAAATCAGTAGTTTGCTTAGTCATAATATCCATATTTTCTCACCAGCACTTTTATCCTGCAACACGACATCGCTGATTTCAAACAGTTTGAGTGGCAGCGGCATCTTTTTGTTAGCGGCTAACGTCTTGAGCAGTCCCGGCAACAGGAGGGTGCGGACCACTTGAAACTCTAGCGTCTTGGGGTTGGAAATGTGGGCTGCTGGCACATCCTCGATCTTTAGCCCAAGCTTAGAGGCCACGTCTTCACGGGAACACTGGTCAAAGTGGGGTAGTTGAAAATGTAGCAAAGTGAGGTCAGGTTAAAATAAATATTTTTATGTACTCCGAGATAAAAGTCATGGAAAGACCTGGGGAAGTCCTTTGCCTAGCAGTGGGACAGTCACGTCTAACTAATGGTGTGTAACTCAGTTCTTAGTCAGCTCAATGAATCAGATCGCACGGGTCTGAGCCGTTGAGCTACAGCTCAGCAACCAAATGACTAGCTCGCGCGGGTCAATTCAGCTCCCTTGAATCCTTGAATCCCTCCACAGACAGATGAGTCAATTGATTCAATTGAGTTGATCTATGATTCTGATCTACTTGAGGCTTGTTCAGTGACAGTCAATGAGTCCAGAAAGTAAGTTTTTGAACGAGTCATTCGTTCTGAAACGTTTTATTGATTTGTAACTCAAAAAGCCTTGGATTTATTTTTGTCTAATAAATTAAAGTATTAAAATCTCTATTTATTATCCAAAATAAATGTATCGTATCATAAATATCATCAGTAGTGCTAAATTTTAATATCATTATTATTATAATTATTAATCAGGCAAAGTTTTTTTTAATAGATCTGATAAAAAATAAAACATCAAAGATTCGATATTTCTATAACTAAATTCATCGATATATTGTCAAATAAATATTTGTCAAAACATCGATTAAACCGATGTATCGGAATACATCGAGTAAATACGATATTATATTGAAAATCTCTAGTCGCGCGGCTCGTCAGAGTTAAATGAACTGTCAACTGCCGCAGCTCAGTCGGCTCGATTCGGCTCAATTCGGCTCTCAGCTCAATTCGGCTCGCGGCTCGTAGTAGAATCATATACCTGTACAGGTACAAACTGAGCTGATCTGCGAGCTGATTCATTGAATCAGCTCACTCACCTGAGTCATGAGCTGATCTGCAGCTCGCGTATTTTTGATGAGTTACCCACCTCTACGTCTAACTAAAAAAAACTACTCTGATATATTTACTATCATGAGTCTGTACACAAACGATTACTTACAAGCGTGAAGGTGAGTGCTTCCGTGTACCCTGCGTGTGCGCACTCTTGCCGCAGCTGTTCCGTCAGTTTGTTGACCGGATCTTGTCCGCCTGCCGTCACAACTTTCGCTGGCCGCCTTGCTATCCGGTTGTATCTAGTATATAATAGCTATGTAAAGTTATTTTATCCAATTTAGTTATCCTACTGTATACAGGGACGCAAAGACAGGGGACAGATAAAAATGGGGCTCGCGAAAGCGTCTGGTGTACCGAACCAGAAGACGCAGGTTCGAATCCTGCTCGCCAGCCGATTATTTCCTTCATTGAAAATTAACTTGTAATATTTTTTTTACATTATCCAGCGGGTAGCGTCTATCCAGACATGGTGCAACAGGTTCTAAAAGTTTTAATATTAGTTTTACCACTGCCTATTAATCCAAGTGATTCACATTTCTCACCCATAAGCGATGGCGATGTCCTCGTATAAGTCGCAGGCGTGTATGACGTCATGCCTGGTGGGCGGCACGCGCACGCGCAGCACTGACTCGTCGTACGTCGTGGACAGACACATGCGGGATAGCAGAGCTGCTAGCTGCTCGCCGTTTTCACTGTGGGCAACAATTATTATTTTATAAAGCATGCTGGTGATGATAGATGGTGATTTGTTTGTACTTGAATGTTTGAAACTATGGATGGACAGTTATGGGAGTCAAGAGTTTGCCATTACCATTTGTTACGGAATCACCAAACCAAAAATACCAGAACAGGTGTCGTATTGTGTGTGTAAGATTTTTTTTTAATGAAGACACACACAATATGTATATATATAACAACAAGTTACCGCAGACTGTCAAGAGACTTTTAAAGAAGTTAACTTTAGATAATGAAAAGCATTGCATATAATTTTCCATGAGCCTTGTGTAGGATGGGACTATATCTTACTTGATACCAATATAACTGTTGGCCTTATCGATGCTGATGTTCTCCTCGCGGCTCCTCATCTTGGGGTACAGCTCGTAAGTACCGTCCGGAGCGAACACCTTGCACTGCTGCACTGAGTACTCGTTGCTGCAGTACTTAGAGAACATGCTTACTACTGTGTCCAGAACTACAATGGCCTGTGAATTAAATTAATTTAAATTAATTAAATATACTAGCTTTCCGCCAGCGGCTTGGCCCGCGTGGCCATTTGTTATTTTAGGCAATGTATACAAAAACTAGACAAATTCTATACTAAAACCTTCCTCGATAACCGCTCTATCCATTGGTGAAAACAACATGATAATCGGTGCAGTACTTTTTGAGTTTATCGCGAACAGACAGACAGAGACATGGCAGAGGACTTTGTTTTATAATATGTAGTGATCTGATTTATGAGATTACATAAAGTTGATGAAACTGAGTTTACTGTAGTAAGTTATGTACAAAAGAATCAGCACCAATGCTTACCTTAGTCAAATCTGTGGCTGTACACTCTATGAAAACATTCTTAGTGTCGAGCGTGATCTTTGAGTGGTCGCCATTGATGATAGGCGGCATGGACAACACTACGCCGTTCTTGTCCTTGATGACAGGGTACACAGGGCTATCCCTGATAATGCCGAGATACTGCTTCAGTTGCGCGTGCGTCTGTAAAAATTGAATATGCTCACGGGTGATATGGCATTCGGCAACTTTATTATGGCTAGATTGAGCGGTGTAGAGGCTCTTAGGCAATTTTTCAAAAATGTGTTTATGTTATAATAACTATCTGTGTGCATAATTTCAGCCCAATCTTTTTAGTAGTTTAAACTGTGTTGATAGATCAATCAGTCTTTGTTTTTACATATTATACAGATCAATACCTAGACTAATAACCTGTACAAAGCCTATCAGTATAATGAACTAAGCACTTACAATGAAAACACAATATTCTTACCGAATACAACTCCATGAGTTCGGGCGCCGACATTTCCTTTTGTTGATTGAGTGCCTTGAACTTAATATCATTTGGTTGTAATGCATCATATACAAATGGTCCCTGTATTGTGTCGAGGTCATGGGTACCAATAGCCACTAGTGTGCGCTTCCTACAAATATTCTGATGAAGTTTGTCCTAAAAAAAAGGAAGGCGAGAAGGAATATTTAATTATAATATATATTGAATACTTTAACTGTCAATATAAAATGGTGGATCCAATGCAGTAGTTACTAGTGTATATCTATAGTTCTATACTAATATTATAGAGATGAAAGATTTGATTATTTGTTTGTATTAAATGGGCTCCAAAACTACTGCGACCGATTTGAGAAATTCGTTCAGTATTAGATAGCCCATTTATGGGGGAAGGCTATATACCATCACGCTATGACTCATAGGAGCAGAGTAGCAATGAAAAATTTTGCAGAGACAGGGGATAAATTTATAAGACCATGCAGAGGAAGGCACTTGTGGAAAGCTAGTATAGTGTAAAGGTTTTATTTTACAATTTATCTTTTTTATAAAATAAAGTTTCATAATAGAAACAAATGTTATTATTACCCACTTGCAGATCTATGAAGCTGTCATATGACTCCTTAGTGAATTTAATGCCTTTGAGCACGGCAGCCACTGCATACGGTCTGATCTGTTCTGTAGCTGGAGTCAAGTGCAGGGAGTAACAGTCTTCATATTTTTGAAGAGTGTACTTTGGTGGTGCTTTCCTGGGGGTTATTCAAATAATTATTATCAGTTATATCATCATAATAATATATATTTATATGATTTATATGTATATAATAAAAATATACTCTTTGATATGCCCAAAATAAAGTTTTAGGAGTACAGGAAAACTGTTGCTGTTGTATAGAGAAACAAAAACTATTGTATTGTTCTCATAATATATCATGATCTTAATTTTATCCTGTAACATACTTACAATTGTTATTCTTAAAATTCTTGTAGGTATTTCATTAAATACGGACCACCAAGGCCCTATATCAAGATATCAAAGTATATTTAAACTGGTGGACTAACTTTCCCTGAAATATTAAGATGCCATCAACCAATCCTTCTAAGCAGAGCAAGTCATATCTGTTGGCTGGGATGTCTATCCTGTACAGGATCTCCTCTGATACTCCAGCTCCAGCATGGTCACCTTGTTCTTTCATCAGCATCTGTTTTTCTGTTGTCTGAAATATTATGTAAATATATTTATTATCAACTAGCTTTCCGCCAGCGGCTTCACCCGCGTGGTCTTGATAACCTTTTTAACTCGCTTTTCTGTTGAAATTTTTCCTGAATTTTCTTTGCTATAAACCTCACGGAGCCCGAGACCTTTCCAACGAATGCAAAACCGTGGAAATCGGTTCGTGCGTTCTGGAGTTATAGCGTCAGGAAGGAAAACCCGACTTATTTTTATATAGTAGATTACTAGTCATTTTTCAAGGCGGCACGAGAAAAGAGTACATGAAAAGACCTGGGAAACTTTGCCCAGCCAAAATTAGTAATTTTTATACTCAATAGGTTATCATTAGGTTACTATAGACCACTGTTACCACTTTACAGTAGCCAGATAGCCACAGTAAATGTTTAAGCACTTCAAGTTTGAAGCAATTATATTATACATATAAGAAAAGAAATTTAATAATGATATAAGTTTGGTACTTTTTAGCAGTATATTTTAATACACTAAAAATCTAGGAAAAAAGGGAAAATAATGTTAGCATAGAAAATGCTTAAAAAATACAAAAAGATACTTTAGCAGTAATTTACTAGGACCAAGCTATAAATGCGAAGTAAATTTATTTGCATCTATTTATCTGTAACCATTTCATAACTATGCCGCTTAACAGATTTTGATACAATTTACAAGACAAACCTAATCTACCTACTGTATCATAAGCCATGGACAATCAAAGTTTGTGAGGATGGATATGCATCCATCCTTATCCTCATGTATGATGTTCGTTACTCTTTTAGGCAGAAACTACTTAATGGATTTTGATGAAACTATAAGTACAGTATTATTATTTATACATCAGAAAAATATTTATACTAATTTATAGGCTATAATTTATGATACTAGCTGTTCCCCGCGGAAATTCCAACGGGCTTGGGGACAAAATTGATGAACGAGGGTAACACCACAGGGAAGAGAACCACTATAAAATTGATTAGCCAGAAATAGAGGTTATACTTTTTAAATAGATACAAAAACTATGCCTACCACTTCATCGAGCTCCAGACCGAAATCAAAGCAAAGATCCTGGAATTCATCATCAGCTGAAACAATAGTTCATTCAATGAGAATAGGATAAACAGCGATTTAGGTTGAGGAAAATAATAGTCACTATCACTACTTACTGTATGATCTTCCAAGGGCTGCAAAAAGTGAATCCCGTTTCACTGATATAGTTGGCATTTTATGAAATAGATATCGTAGATCTATGTAATGCTTTCCACGTTTCTAGATATCAAAAATTTGAAATTGATCGCACAATTCACATCAAATTACACACATCACTGACAATGACTGACAGCTGACAGCTGCATACAGCACTACCACTACAGCAGGGGCGATTTGGGCATATTCAAAACGATAGTACATAAAATTGAAAAGGATAGTATTTGTACAAAACTTATAGTACACTTTATTAATTTGGATCAAAAGTCATTCATCAATACCATTAAATTTGTATCAAAAGATCAATACCAATTTATACATTTACCTCATCCAAGTTTATCAGTTATTCAATATTTCTTTGATCCTTAGTAGAAATAAAATCAGTACAATTACCACTTTTGCGCTACCGCCTTTGAATTGTGTTGCCAGTTTGTATCTTATCTTAGTAAGGGTTATTTACTTTTCGTTTCGAAGGGCACTTGAGGAGTGGAGACGTGAAGTTGTGTGATTTATTTTTAATTTTGTGGTTTTTTAAATATTGGATTGGTAACGTTGCTTTGAAAATATTATCAAGGATGTTAGATATGGCAGAGACAAGGAGATCATTTCTATACAAGAAAAGTGTTCGTCGAATCTCGAAAACCGTTAATTTGGTAGAGCCACTGTACCAGGTTGGTTAATTTTAACAATGCTATGAGGCTATGAGCGGTTTCGCACTACATCCGAACCGAATCAGTGAAAATACAGATCGTATATTGCTTTTCGCACTACGTGACTACATCCGATCCAAATCCGTGATTCAGTCATTATTTTACACAAAATCACAGCAGAGCGTTCAACGTCAACTGCTGGCAATGCTATTGTACGTACGAAGACGCAGAAGTAAAAAATTCTGAGTGCACTGAGAGTGGTCTTTACTGGACCAATGCTTAAAAAGAGTTTTTTACAATCACAACTGGAAATTTTTGGAAATTTTACATTTACTATTATAGATAATTATTATCGAATGAGTGTCCCACTTACTTCCCTCTCCCGCACCTCTGCCTCACTCATAGATATACCGGGTTACTGGTAATACGATGGCAATCCGCTAAGGGGATGTAGGAGAGACCATTTGCAACCAAATGACCCCCTTTGACCCCTGTGCAAATGTCAACCATTTTCGAGTAAATTGAAATTTTGAAGATATCTGCGGTATACAACTTTGAGAATGTATAAAAAAGAAACCAATGCATGAAATCTTTTTTTTAAATGGCCGATTTCTGCAAAAAATCACTGAAGTAAGTACTAAGCACTGAAGTAGTAAGTATTTTATCGACAGAATATTCCAGAAACATGTACAACTTTTCAGCTATCCAAAGTGATACAGAATAAGGTACTAGACATCAGATATTGGGTGAACAAACGGCATTATTGAGAAAAAGCCAAAATCTACTTCAGTCTAAATTCCAACAATGTTCAGAAAATTTAACCGAGTAATTAAAGCTAAATTATAAAGAGAGTAAACTTCCATGAGCACGTCTCGGGTCTCCTAATAATTCAAATAATATTCCTCTCAAAAAAATCAAACGATCGATGAGAGCCATAAATGGCTGTGCCCTACCTCTCTTGAAGTTCAACTCATCGAAATAGTAAGTTTCATTCTTAATTTCATGGTTCAACTTGACTAATAAAATTATGTCAATAGGAAGTCTACGATAGAAGTAGATTTTTTTATGCGAGAGTGGCAATACAGTATCTCACAGTATTTTTATTGATACAATTTATAAACAAAACAGATATGTAATGTAAAATTAATGTTAAATTTGCGCATAATTAGTGCGAAATCGTTCTGTGGAGGGACGAGGTGGGTTGCCCCTCCAACGAAGAGATAATCTTTCGACCGACCACGCGGGTGTTTTCCGGGTGGTCGTATATATGCAAGTTGCACGGTAAACTTTACTTGTGCAATTCAGGATATGTAGTTTCATACAAGTTTTTCAGAGCTTGATAGGTGTATAGGTGTCTCTACATCACTTCCCCCCGAGGCGAGAGATCGATAAGAGGTCAGCGGTCAGTGCGTCTGAAGAGCCTGCCAGTGCCAGTAGAGTGTGTTCCAGTGAGTCCGTACAGGCTGCCGCATAGTCCGCACGCAATGAATCGGGACCGTAGTGCGGTGGAGTCCCCAGTAAGTCAGGGTAATGACCCTGACTCACTGGAACACACTCCACTGGCCCTGGCAAGCACTCTGAAGAACTGCGTAGTACTCAGTGAGTCGAGCTGGTGCAGTGTTGCGTAGTGGCTGGCTGCATAGTCGACGGAGAGATATCCTCTGCTTGCTGACTGGCCAAAGTGTAGTGTGTTTTGCCAAGTCGCTGATGTCAGCTGAAAGGTCTGACCAGGCATCCACGTTCGCTGCAGCCATATGATCAAGGAAACTTGTTGAAGCTGGAAGAGTGCTGGCTGGCTGGCGAGGGAAGGTGATGACGAAGCTGGGTCACCACAGTTCCAGTTCCAGTTTTACACAGCATTGGTGACCCCGAGCAGAACAACAGTTATGCTCGGGGTCACCATTACTGTGTGGAGGGACAAGGTGTGTTGCCCCTCCAACCAGGCGGGTGTTATGCCTGGTGGGCCACTGTCCGACGGTTGCTATCAGGTGGTTGTATATGCAAGTTGCACGGTAATCTTTACTTGAGCTATTCAGGATTTATTTTGTCATTTCGTACAAGTTCTTATGTAGCTTGATAGATGTAGCCACTAGCTACAGTTCCAATAAACAAACACAGCTTTATTTATTTTATTTGAAGTGGACTTGTAATGTATAAATAATTATTATTCAGGAACCAAAGCCCTTTTCTCACTTTGCTTACAGAACGATTTACAGTGACATGATTCCCTTTTATGTTCAAAACACAAATATTAAATTTATAAATTATTGATAGATTAATTTAGGTAAGATAACTTTTAATAGAAAACTGAAAGTTACTCCTAAGTTTATTTTCAAATTATTAAAGTAACCTATAAATAAAATCTACTAAAAGTTACTATAGTTAATAATTTTGGTAACACCTCAAGTCACGTGATACCAGTCTGGTTTTGCAAACGGTGAGTGGAGTGCCTTGTCATCAGTCCTTTGAGTTTTTGGATGGTTTTCTTTGGAATTTTTATTCAAAGTGAGTAATTTTATGAACAAAATCACTTGTACAGCATGTATTTGTTTTATTGTGGTGTTTATTTGTGATTGTGACCCGTGCATTCGTATGACGAAATTGTACCTTGTTCCGTGACTAGTGATATGACGCCATTTTCTTCGTGAATGCCAATTACAAAATTCTTCAATATTTTCTTTGTTTCTACTTCGTGAAGAGACTGTAGCTATATAATATATTGGTCTCGAACTTTAGCTCCATGTTTTACCCAAGACTTTTGCGTGCACGGGATTTTTTGAAACCAAGAGTGCACTTGTTCATTAGGTACGCATTTTTTTGCATGACACCACCTTGGGGGCATTTTAGTGTAGTTTCTTCCGTGCTGTAAGCTTTTATTGTATTACTTTATATATTTTATCGTCAAATCATGTTTTTCTACTAATTTCACAATGTTTCGCTTTACTTACTGCGTACCTACCTACTATCCACCTACTTACTATTTTTTATGTATTTTAGTGTAGCTGCCACTTCCTGTAACTAGGTGGCATGTACCCGTTTCCGTTTTTTTCTTGTTAGGTATATGAATTCTTTTTCCAGTTTTCATTTATCATTGAAACTTCAAGTTCCTGAAATTAGATTATTAAAACAATGCACAGGGTGGTGATGTGATGACACAACAGTTATTGTGTAGATTAGCTTTTGTGCATCCTGCCTGTAGCAACTTGGGTAATACTAATGTTGCAATGTCATCATGATACTTTGAGTACATATGGAATATACCTGATGTGTGTTCACAAAAAACACTAATTGTACTAAAACCATATTCAGCAACAAGTAACTTAGGTTACAATCATTGCATTATTTTCTTTGGTATTAAATGGTCATGCTTTCATAGTTTTATTACATATTCAGTTTTCATTAGTATTTTCTGTTGCAGCTGTTTATGAAATTATTTATGTTAATTTGTAAGCTGTGAATTAAACTTGCCAATATGGCAATACCATTTTGTCATGTCCATCTAATCATTGAAGTAATCAGTGTAATCACACACCTCTTTGTTAGTAACAAGTAAAAATTTTTCTTTATTCACATGTGAGTGTGACACAGATCAAACAAAATATGTGGGTTCAATCACATCACAGAAACTTGTTTATATGAGTAACTTGAAGTATTAGTGTTGATAGAATTGAATTGGCACTGTATCAAATAAACTGAAAACATTTTTTCACACACACTGATTAACTATTTAATTTATAGCAGATGTTTCTAGTATGTTTTTTATTGTTTTGTTGTGTTTACTAACTAATCTGGTCTAACCTAGTTAGAATAATGTTTTTCTTTAATGTGTCTATTTTCAGCCTTTAACTTGTGCTCTTGCTTATTTTTATCTAGGTTTTTAACTTTTATCTTTTTGTATGTACCAATGTTAATTTCTCAGGTAGATAATACCTAACCCTAAGCCACACTTATGCAAACTTATTGATATTTTATTTATTGCTCTAAAACACCTCATTAGTCAAGTGGTTGTAAGTGCAACTACTACACTGTAGGTCCTGGGTTTTTACCTGGTTGAGCAATGTGTTTTTCTATTAAATTCTCACTACCAGATTGGAGTTCAGATTTATAGCAATAATATTAAACATACCAGCAATCGGCAGTTGTACACATAATATGCCTAACTCTTAGGGAATACAGGTGTGATTATATAATATTATAACTACATTTTATTTTGATAACATACCAGTTATAAAGAACACTCAAGGTATAATTTTAATTGCATCCAGTAAAAATATGTTTGTTCTAGATCATTTATTATTTACCCATTACTAATTTGTATGCACTCATAGTTAAAATTTGTTATTGATTGATAAAATTGTGTGTATGAAAAATTGAATATTAAGAACACATTGAAGCAAAATAGCTATGCAAGAATCATAGGTAGTGGCATTCTGTAGTTTTTGCCTGTGGGATAAGTTTATAAGTAAGTAATAATAATAAGCACTTATTTATATCCTACTAGCCTTCCGCCAGAGGCTTCACCCCCATGGTCTGGGTATATTTTATAACTCATCCATTAGTTCAATCCCTTACAGCCCTTTTTTAGCATTAAAAAGTAGCCTATGTCCTTTTTCATGTTCTAGACTATCTGTGTACAACATTTCATTTAAATCTGTTCACTACTTTTGGTGTGAAAGTGTGACAGACAAGAGTTACTTTCGCATTTATAATATTAGTAAGGGTTAACAACCTTTCTGTTAATGATGTATCTTTGAGTTTTGTTATTGACAAAATGTAAGTACTCATTACAACATTACTCTTCTAATAAATTAGTAATACAGTATTGTATTAATTGTACATTGTATCAAAATAATGTAAAAAATTGGTGCTTCATTACATTCAAGCTTTTATTGGTCGTGGTTAAAGGATGACTTAGAAATTTTCTGTGAAACCTAGAAATTAACCTATCAATATGTACATTTAAACCATATAGGTACCTAGGTATCATAATAGAAGCTTGATAGATAAGTGTAGTGTTATCAGTGTGTTAAATTGCATGATAACTTGCCGCATGTATGTAACAGTTTTTCTAGGTATAGCTTGTAGAATGTACATAAATGTATTTTTATTATAATTATGTAGTTGGAAAAATAACTATAGAAATGATTATTTCTAATTCAGTTTTAGATTTGAACAAAGATAGTTTAAAAAAATATTCTGCATATTTTACATTGTTCAAGTAATTAAGTGTATATAAATCTCTTTGATAATTTCTTTAACTGGAATGAATCACTGTAGAATATGAGACCACTTTAGATTGTAGTGTTTCCTGTTTCATATTTTTATAAACCTTTTAATAAAACATAGTGTTTTATGTAAGTATATATATACCTCACATTTACCCACAGAGTAGTAAGCAAATGGAGTGATAATGTGCCTGGGACCGGCGCTAAAGACATCAGCACAAACACCGCAACAGTTGCCAATTGGAAAAACATCCTTTAATTCAACACTGCCAATCGTCCAATGAAAGACGTATCTTCTAGCCACGGACCTCACAAATTCGGTGAGTGAGATTCGTTAAAAAATACTCCATTTAGTTACTACTCTGTGCTTTAGAGTGCATTATTAATTATTTGAATTGATGGTGAATTCTGTCACAGTAAAATTTTTATTTACTCAAGAATGAAGATAGCAATCAGAATCTACACCAATAATGTTGTTTCATAATTGATGGTATTCTCAGTGTCAATTTAAGAAGGTAAGAACTATTGTTGCTTCAAACAAAACCAGCACAAAATTGGGAATATATAAGTAAGTTGACATTATTGAAATGTGTCATAGTACCCTCATTAATATTATTATCAGCTCATTATACATTAATTGCTGAGTGCCTGCCAATGAAAAATAATAGGGGAAAATATCTTAATTAATATTACAACTCTTGGATTGTGGTCACAATTTGTTGTTATTGAGGAAAGTATGCTGTGCTGTAGTGAATCATATCATTTATTTTGAGTCATCTTTTACAAATATTACATGTGGGAAGGAGTTATTCTGTTAGAAAACCATACAAAATTACTATTGTAGAATCATGGTTGATTAATGACAACAGCCTAATTATGTAACCATGTATGCAAAGACAATTGAAATTATGATTGTAATAAAATAATGTCAAGCCAATAATTTAGTTATAGATTCTCCTTTCATACAGTTGGCAAAAATGGCTCTTTAATAATGGCAAATTCCTATATAAATGTGTAAATGGCCTAGTATCATTTTATAGATAAGGCAAATTATCATTGCTGTGGGGTTGTGGTATTTTCCGACATTTGCCAAGTATATTAATGGTAATACTGAACATTAAGTTACTAATAAGGTTGCATTATCCAATCCATTTCATTTTTAAAATACACATTTTCTGAAAATCTATTACCTAACTACAAAATTCATACCAGCCTTGATTGCTTGATTGTATTAGATTAGCTTGTGGTGTGGGTGATACTGGCAAATGAAAACAAACAACCATAATATGATTTTTGTATATCTATACTAATTTCGTGTAAAGGTTGTTTCTGTGCTTTGAGTTGGACAAGTAGGAGTGTACTAGTGTGTTTATGATACCGGTATCGTCATAGTTGGGTTGGAAGGTCAGTCAGCAGTTGTTTCATTAAATAACTGATATTTAGATTTATCTTGTAAGACCTAATGTTACCCTATTTGACAATATGCTAGGGTGAGAACAGTATTGACCTGCTGTGTATGGTTGAAGGGAAAATATCTAGGTATGTGGTCAAATGTTTTGTGATGAATGATACTCTAAGTCACATTTTTGCTTCTGGTTGGATCTTGAAGATTGAGAAATATGCAAATTCTTTATTATTTTGTGTATGTTAATAATGAGCTAGTCTATCAGTTGACGAGAGAAAACTAAAGGTCATTAGTTTTAATAGATAGATTTTGTTACTTGTCTCAGGTGGTGTAACCATTCATTGTGATGCCGGTGGATGCTGACCTCAACCTCACAGACGTGGTGTCGCCTGGTTGTGAGCTGACGGGCCTGCGCACTTGGAAAGACATTTGTTTAGTACGAAATTCACTCCAACATCAGGTATGCACTCCCCTTAACAACAGCTCCGTATAGTTTTTATGATCGTCGAGAGAAAGTGCCGGTGCTCGGCTGTTCACGTTACTTTTGAATTTGATTCTTTTCAAGAGTTGGCCTTCAATCCTTTAGGATTGAACATTTGCAGTCTCTCGCAACTGTTTGCTCTAACATTTCTTCTTTCTTTTTGTTTAATTTAGCATGAGTTTCAAAAATCTTGATGTTACTATGACTCAGCTACTCGTATAATTGGTTTTATTTAAAACGAGAATATTCGGCTTCCCGTGCTTTCGAAGCTATCAGAATTGGTATACATTCTTTAGGAAAATTATGTCAGCAAAGCGTTATCTTTGAGCATAAATGTTCCTAATAATAGACATTCTGAGATTGGCTGGTTGCTTTGGTTGAATGTACTAGGTATGTTTATTTACCCACCTTTGTGTGTGCCAAATAATCGACTGCTGAAACGTTTTACGGTACACGTGATTTGATACTGCGTCGTCCTCAACAAGGAATCGTTTTGGGCCGCCACGTGGTCTTATTTCATTGACCTTACTTGAATTTGCTTTCTCGGTCTTTGTCTCTTTGTTAAACGTCGAGTCAATTATCATGAAGTCTAAACCTGACGATTAGTCACGCTTTGTTTACATTCAATGTGACGATAGTATCGAGGGACGTTTTGTTTTGCCGAGGGCTGGCCGCTGGACGTGGTGCGTGTCCCGCGCAGCGATGATTAGTGGCGGAACGGTGGCGCGGCGGCGGCGGCGGGCGCGTGTGGCCCGCGGAGGTCACCGCCCCGGCCAGGACTAATTCGGGGGAGATCGACGACTCGCTTCGTCGCGGCTTTGTCTGCGTCCGCCGCACCGACCACTTCGCACGCATGGCTTTGTTTTTATACGCGGTCGTCGCACACGACCTTTTCGCTAGTATCATAAAATGTCTTGTCATTGATAACAAGTGCGCAGAATGGTAAAGTAAATAACACTTCAACAATTTACGAGGTTATTTCCATCAAGTTATGAACATATTGTCGCCTCTACTTCAGAGCGGTATTCTTCATCCATTTTGATACAAATCAACCTACGTCGTCGTTTTGGCCACGGATATAAAATGAATCTTTCACTTTTATTTCGAGAGTGCATTGTACGGCGGATTTGTAATGGACCAAACCTAAACACCGATCACAGTAAAAATTGAGGAAAAACAAATCCAATTACATCAAACCAACAAAGTAACTAAGGTTATTTGGTTTTGTTTTGTTAAAATATAAAATTAATTTAGTCTAAATTTTAGGAAATTCAAGGGGGAACCTTAGTACAGTTAACTATTAATTGATTGAGGACCACCATTTACACTGTATGACACTAGACTAGACACAGAGCTGTAGACTGGTTTAGACGAGGTGCGGGAACTGGTTTTTGTTTACAAAATTGTTGTTGTCATCGCGAAACCAGTGAGAAGGTTCGTGTGAATAATCAAAATAAAACCTCTAGAACCTCTGTTCTCGGACTTAATTTTATTTGTAATAATAATTATGTTAAATCGAGTTTATGAGATTCTTACTTGACATTTCTAACATAGCTGTTTCATGTGTTAAGGGATCTGTTTTATGGGATGAAGTTACACACACAAATCTATGTGCTGGACTTTACTTACTCTATACTTCTCCAGTATCATTACGGATAATGGAGAAGTGGAGAATTTTAATCTAGTTTCTGCTTCACAAAGAATAATACCGTATAAAATAAGAAATCGAAGTTTTAAGAAAGTGCTGACTCATAAAAGTTTGTTAACACGAAACATGAGTCATGCATCATCAACTGGGTAAGCCCAGAGAGCAACTACAAGGATAGATCAAAAGTAAGTTGGTAAATAATTGTTTTAAGAATGCCGTCGTGATCCGTGGTCGCGCTCGCGATCAACAATGATGTGCGTTGTGTAGAAGTTGGTTTGTGATGGGTGATCGCCAGTATCGCCACAGATCGGACATGTGTTTGTCAGCTAGCGAGCAGTGGCTTGTTTGTATTTGTGAGTGCGTGCGCGTGTAGAATGGAATGACGCGAATAGTTGCAGGCGGCGGCGGCGGGCGGTGCGACCGCTGCCGCTCCTCTCTCAGTTCTCGCCAGCTCGTCGAGCGCGTCGGAGCTCGTCCCCGCGTGGCCGATAGTAAATCGCTACATGACGTTACAAATACAGTTTTCAACATCGGGTGCTACTATTGCACCTTATCTTTCAAGATAATTGTGTGAATTAGTGCGCCGCGTTTCTTTAATACGTTTTTATGTGTTAGTGATATCGTTTTGGTGATTTTTTAGCGCTCTCGAGCGTAATTTCTACGTGGCCATGGGCTCGTGTTCCCACTTGAAGGTAATATAGTTAAGTTTGCGTTGTTTTTGTGTGCGTCTGTGTTTCGAGATGTGTCGGAGAGCAGCCTGTACGCCAGCTAGACGAGGCTGTTTGAAGGCCGCCGCCCCGACCTTGATGTCAGAAGGTCAACGTCCTCACGTGTTCAGACCTATGCAATTTTACCAAGTACAATAATTGTTTTGGTAACATTTTTATTCCTTTATAGAAATTAGTTTCTCGGTTGACTAATAAATGCTATTCAAGTGCAGACGATGTAGACAGCTTAGGTGTATAAATGTATAGGTGTATGTCATAGTTATTGTTCGTTCATCAATGTCGTACTCGAATCCTACCAACGTAGCTCGGTTAGCTAACACCAAGGTTGTGAACCATATTAATGAAATAATTTGAAAACGTGCTTACCTGAGCTACTTACACTCACGCTATTAAAACTGGCAACTAATTATTTAAGTATCTCAATGGTTTGAGGTTTATTTCAACAAAGGTTTCGTATTAAACTTGGTTAAAGTATAGTTACTGCGTAGGAACCATTTGGACAAAAACAGTACCTATACTAAACAAAATGACAGCAGACGTACGAAATAAGTGGATAATTTTTAAACAAAATTATTTTCAAAATTGTCACTTTTTACCCGACTGCCGAAGAACTGAATTGTTAATTTAAAAAAGCATTGGGTAAATTAGTGACTATAGTAGACCTCTACCTACCCACAAACGCGGAACCTTCTTGTTTAACAATATCGTAGCGTCAACCTTGATTGGGTGTTTTAGTATTTCATGTTTAGTTTCTCTTAGTCATAAAAGCTAATCTCAGACTTCGTGATAATTTTGAAACAAATATTGTACCTACAATGTATTTGTATTTTTGATAAGTTGGCATACCTAAGTGATGTTCGTTTAGTTCAGCCGCAAAGTGGTGTGAGTTGGTGTTGTTATCATCATTAAGTTTTTATTGCGCATTATTGTTTGTTTAGTCGAATACGTAGGTACGTTGTCATTAATTCAAATAGATTCCGGGAATTTGAAATGCTTATACCTTCTTTTCTAATTAACGATCAGATAAATACCCAGACCATTTTGTGTTGGTCTGAATAGAAAACGTTCCAATTTGAATGTAAATATTTTTAATTTTGAATTAATCCTAGATCAAGAATGGTACCTGTTGATGAATACAATTGGGTGTGCAACTATTTAAATAATGTACATAGGTATGTTACTAGCAACTAGTAGCAAAGTGTGTAGTGAGCATTGTGTTTCAAACAATGACTGAGCGCGTCCATTGTGTTGAATCGGCGCGGACGAAAGAGAGAGCGATATGCTCGCAGTGATATGCGAGTGGAGCTCGCGGAGTTTCACAGCTGCGCTGCGTGTGCGCGATCAGCTGACGCTGCGGCGGCCATCTTACCGTGCGTGTTCGTTGTCGCCGCGTCATTGTGTAGTTGATGACGCAAAATTCTTCCTTTAATGCTAATGTCATTGTCCTTTCCGTCCTGGCTCTATTTGCATTGTCACCTTATTGCTTATTGAAGAGCCAGTTTCAATAATGAATAGCTCTGTATCGGCTTGTTCCTTTGTTGTGTAGCCACACGGAAGGCATTGCAAGACCCTGGGTAGTCTATTTTTGGTCAGTAACATTTCCGCTAAACTGACACGCATAATATTTTGCTTGGTGAGGGAGGACATACTGATGTTAGTTATCTAGTGAGAACTTGTGCTAGGAAAAAATATTTAGCCTTCATTAGCGCTTATTCGGTAGTTTCCGTGTTTTTTTGTTGATAGTTTATAAGATAGCTACAGAAACTAAAGTTACATTTTGACACGACACGACCTCTTGCTGACCTCTTGCCTTGTTATTCTTTACCCAGTAAGCCCTTTTCAAGGAAAGACTAAACTGAGATATACCTAGGTAAGTTATTTTCTGGCATCGCTGGCTAGCTGTCAAGTAACTAAACACACTACGACAGGATTATTTGATACTTGATTAATTTATTTAAGAGATATAGGTACTTTTAAATCGGGTTTATTCCGATAAACCTTGCATTAAATGTTTCCTACAAACCCTGAATCTAGGTTTAATTTAAATATCTTAATTTGAGCAATGTTTGAGCATTGTAGATTTTGTAGCTAGATTCTTACACCTGAGAATTAACGGCTGAGTTTTCTTAGGATTTTTCTTGCGCTGCACGATTTTTGTTTCGTACCGTTACTGTTACCGTTGTGTTGATCGAGTGGTCAGACCTGTATCTTGTCTCAACCAGACGTAAATTCGAGCACTGTACCTATGTATAGAACTGAGCTTTCATGCGTGTTATGGGGCTCGTGGCGACCTACATACTTATTATTTGCTTGTGGGAGGTAGCCTGAATATCAGTGTATTTTAATTTACTGGACACCACAAATAAATAGCTTCAACTATTTTCACTGGACGGTGCTTTGTCCAAAGATTTATTAAATTATTTCGTGAAGCGACATCCTTGGGCGATTTGAAATTTAATGTGAATCTTGACCTCGCCGGGCATCTGTTTTGTCTCTGTTAGAGGTGGTTTGCTTAGTTTCGTAACGTGCACTGCGCTAGCAGATGATTGACCTAGTACCTACCTACCTAGTAGGTACGATGATTTCATTGTTCAGAAACTTCTTGAAGGTTTTTCTAATTTGCGACGATAATTACGTAATACACTATAAACTTTTACTAGTTTCCTGCAACAATGACGCTCGGTCTGACGCAGTTATTTATTTAATTTGCTATGGGTCTGTCACTATCACAAAAAGAAAAAACCCAGAATAATATACCTACGTAGGTGCTCATTGTTGCAAATCAGCAATTGTACTGATAACTTTGAGCGTAGCATGCGTAAATAAATCATTTTGCTTTCTTGCGTAACCTTTTATTGTATAAAACTGTATAAAAATAGTTTTGTTCTATATGTTCGTGGGTGGTAATTTTTGGCTTGATTGGTGAAATTCGTGGCTTGATTGGGTTGGTACGTGGGCAACTGGGCACATGTCACAGGGGGGTGAACTGGTATCAGTGGGCTGTCACCTGTCACGTCATATGGCTGTTGTTTGTGTCGATGCAGCGCGAAGCGGGTCGCGCTCGAATTGCGTAGTGAACACTCGGCAAGTGGGTCAGCGGGGCACGGCTTTGCACGCCCCGGCCGACGCTGTCGTCGCGACGTATTCACACACATTCACATGCCTCACACACAACTATACACTATACCTCAGGACTTATCTATGTGGTCAAAACTGGTTAGGCCCCGGCCCAATTACTTATACCTATTCGATGTATTGTTTTAAAAAACGTTATTATGTATTTGAAAGGTAACTTTTGCAGAATAGTCGATAGTAGTCACCAACTACAAAATATGCCTAATAGCCGTCTTTCCCGACTAGTCAGCGACTAGGTAGTTGGCCCATATCTACCAATAGTACCAATTAACAATTTTGAGGGGTTTAAGCGTTTTCAATAAATCTATTACATTACTAAAATATTATTTCAAGTACAAGTAGTTAAACTACCTATGTAGTTTTCCATTAAAGTTCCCATCGATAAAGCACGATGATGTGAAAACATTATGTAGATAAGAGTTGCTATTACATAGGTATTCAGTGGTTTAAACTTAATACCAACTAAGCAGTTCAGTGCTTCGGAGAGCACATAAAGTCGTCGGATCTGGTTGTTACAGCTACGACCACGGAACACCCATGACAAACATTAGTGATATTCAGAAGCCAAAAAGCCTGACTACCAGTCTTCCCTTCGAATATCGGTATTATAGTATACTAGCTTTCCGCCAGTGGCTTCGCCCGCGTGGTCTGTGTATTACTTGTAACTTTAACCCCCTATTTCAACCCCTAACAGCCCTTTTTTCGCATTAAAAAGCGAGCCTATGTCCTTTCTCAGGCTCTAGACTATCTGTACCAAATTTCATTTAAACCGGTTCAGTAGTTTTGGCGTGAATGCTCGACAGACAGAGTTACTTTCGCATTTATAATATTAGTAAGGAGTCACTTCCTGTAAAATACTTTTCATGTATTCAGCTGCATCTGGTTAGACTGGAAGCCAACCTCAACATGGTTGGCGAAAAGGCGAGGCAGAAAACCAACTAGGAAGACCAACCAAGTACAGAAAAACATAGGTGCAATTACTGATAGCGTTAAGTTGGCAACTTATTGAACGAATTGCTATAATTGAACAACACGTTTCCGTCTGGTTGGATAGGTTGATAGTCTCCTTGGCACACATATTTGGTATCAATATTACTTTTAAGTTATTTGCCCAGTATTAATTGCTTCACACATGCATCCGTCTCTAATTTACCGAATTATTCTCTATATAAATACTCACAGAAATGTAGAAAGAAAAATTACAGCCGAATAATTTATATGAAATTCTGATGATGTAAATCTACGTAATGTCTATAAAATATTACAAAAAACATGCAGCAAGTAGCAACAGTATGTCGTAATCAATCGACTAATTAAAATTTTTGTAGGCTAAAAAATATAATAGAAACACAATATAGTACTCTATTAGACTACGACACGTTCAATTCGAGAAAGTGAGCGAATTCCATCGAATTAGTTCCTCGAGTAATTTGTTTGGTCAGCGTTTCTCTGTCACGTTACTCACGTACAGATAGAGTGGACTTTGGACGAAGATAGAGACAGTGCAGTGAATGTGATGTGAAGCGCAGTACATTGATATAATAATGACGGCGTGCGCGGGCGCGAGCGCGGGCGCCGACGCTTTGCACCCCTGCGTGCAGTCCGGTCGATGACTCCCCAAGTCCCTGGCCCGGTGTTAATGACCTTACCGCATACTCTTCACTCTTAACAGTATTAATGGCAACTATTATCCTATTTTTATTAATAGAATCATAATATTTTACAAGGTAATAGAAATTGTTAAAATTTTTCGGTTGTCGATTCGATTTCTTCTAGTAGTGCCACGTAGGTATTATATAATTAATTTATTATTATTGCGTCAACACAATTAGTCACTATTGAGATTGGGTAATTTATTTCTACGGAAAGGATTTTCTTTAACTCAATACATTACATACCTACTTTATTTATTGTAATGCATAATTCTGTAATTAATTTACATCATAACACGGACAGTAAGAGTAAAAAGTCATGGCTCCGTATATTACCTTTCTTACCACGGACACGTAGCAAACAGGCATAGTGGGAGTAATATTTTTTATAAATATTATTTTTGTATTTTTTATGTGTTCTGAGGTAGAAAGGTAATTCCAAATGTTAATACATAACATGCCGGCTGCAAAACGTGACTGACACGGAGCATTATGCACTAAGAAGTACGTACCTAAATAATTTTAAATGATTGATTTGGTTAACACTAAGCGCCGAGGTTGGTGCAAGAGGTTACCACAATATCGATTTATTTTTTGTAAATATTGTTGACAATATGCAAGTGTTGTTAGTTTAGCGACCTTGGCGCGGGGCTTGGGGCACGCGGGTGATCCGTTTCGCGGGCGCGTTCCACTTTTGTGTTAGCTCTCTCTTGTTACGCAAACCTGTCGTTATGCATATTATGTTTGCCTCTACGAAATCATATAGTACGCCTAATACCACTTTCTACAGCGATAATCATGTTCTGTATACTGATAAGTTGTCACGATGCTCTCAACTATATTTTTTCGTTACCCATACTTGCAAGCGACTGCTTTTAGGGTCGTGTCAAAAAGTTTTACATTTTATACACATTTTTGACTGTTAATATTTGCTTGTTACAGGGCCCACTGCGATCCTGACAGAGAAGGACTCATCACAGCTCATTGGCAAGGAAAGCCACTAACCGCAGACACAGCAAACCAGAGATATCAAGTCTAAATTGAAACGTTACTAAGTGCAGAATACTTGTCGTTACTATTGTAGAACATTGTGTTACGACAAACGAGTGCAATAATATACAATTAGTGCAATAGTACATTTGACTACAAACTTGAGTGAAGTGACTTGTTGTATTAAAAGTGAAATTATATAGTGGAACAATGGAGCGTGAATCGAATCCGATGGAGACATTGTGCCGCTCGGGGTGCGGGTTCTACGGAAACCCCTCAACAGACGGACTCTGCTCAGTATGCTTTAAGGTAGGTCCATATAATGCATCCATTTAAAGAGAAATAGTTGTTGCTGAATTTAGAACTTATTTATATCCATACCAGAATCTGCGAAGTTGGTGTGTTCCAAAAAAAGGTATACATAGGTATTTGCATCTTTTGTTAAATTAGTACAACTCATAGACCAGGTACGTAACTACCTACTTCTTGGTTGCAATTCTGAAACTAATCAAACATGCTATAGATCACATGTTTAAGTTATGACGCTATAATTATAATTACTCCATAAATATTGTGCCAGACCCTACCTCCCTACCTCCCAGTTTGCCTAAAACTTTTGGCCTGAAACTGTGTAGCGTCTACCTAGCTAGTTAATACAAATTACACGTAATGCTTGCCTGCAACGGCACACATGTTTGCCGACGCGACTCGGGTCAATAAAGTGTGAAGTGATCGCACAGACCCATATTAGCGGTGGGCTGCGTGACTAAGTATGTAAGACTGCATCCAGGGGCCGTATTGTGAAGCCTTAGAGCCATCGTTGTTCCAGTGCGAGAGAGAGATGGGGCTATCTGGGATTGATAGCTCCATCTCTCTCTCGCACTGGAACGACCATGTTTCTAAAGCTTCATAATACGGCCCCAGTTATCCCGTTCTCTCCAGTGTCTATTGGTTATTTGATTGGTTCATTTAAGTGGCTATGATTCATGTTTTACTGTGGATTTCGATACAATGATACTGTTACACGTTCCAGGAGGCTTTGAAGAAGAAGCAACAGCCGCCGGCGTCATCACCGTCGCCCGTGTCGGCGCCTTTCGTTGCGGCGCCGTCGACGCCACTGGCTGCGGCCGCGCCCACCGTGCCCAGCCTCCCCGCCCAGCCACAGACCCACACAGATGTGAGGCCGCACTTCTCTTATTTGTACTCCCACCACATGCACTGCCATTCACGACATACCACTCGCCCGCTTCCACTTAATTCGTGCCATGCATACGCCCATTTCATTCAATCGAATGTTAACTTTCGATAGCGAATCTTCCGTTATTTGTAGTCTAGAATCAACTTTTTTCTGGGATAAACATTTACACAATTATTCAAATTCAAATAAATTTATTTCATAAGACCATATAAATAGGTACTTTTGAAAAGTCAAACGAGTTGCACGGTTCTAAAAAAAATTGTAGGATTTATGGGGAGGAGCAGGCAAGAAACACCATAGTCACTCTTTTAAAAATATAGTATGACAGTAACAATACTTTTTTTGTTTGTGAATATTATGAGTATATCTAATGCAGCTTGATGTGTAAGGAATAAAAATAATAAAAGGAAAATAGCCATAGCATTAAGAGCTGACTAGTCCTGATCCCGACGGACAGCACCAGTTCACGAGCATGACGTGTATCGGCGCCGTTTTGACTCATTAATTTTCTAAACTTCCAGAAAAATACTTATCTATCCTTAGAATCTTAATGATGAATCATACCATATACTATTTCAGTCATGCTAGTAAACAATTAATAAAATAAAAATACCTAGTTCTTAGTATTAACCAATTTCTGCTCCAATTCCGAATACTTTATCATTATTATTAATATCTAAATAGGTACGTCAGTGGACATATTAAATTTAATGATAAGTTTTATTGATAAGTATCAGTTTTAATGACATTTAATGGGCAAAATTAGGTCGGCAATTTATCTATGGCCAAGATTAAACTAATTCTGTCCATCTTACTGATAGTGCAATAGGTCGGGTTAGCGAATGTTGACGCTACGGAAGCTTACTAAAATTAAAGTATGGAAAATAACAGTTGAGACTTGAATTGAAATAACTGTTAGTCGACATTATGGCTTCCCAGAGTGCTATCTGTACATAGTCTTTCAACTCCTCGTCGTTATCAGTGATCAGCTAATAAGACTTGTTTTTATTTAATATTTCTATCGTATTGCTTCTATTTCACACGCGTTTTTGTAAGTAATGCAAACAATTAACACTAGTAGTTACAATTCTGAACTCTTTTTTCATTTTCTCTTCACTGATGCTATGACAATACTAACGTTAATTCTAGTGGTGTTGGCTTTTGGTTCCAATGACATCACAGGTAAGACTGCATGCAACTTTTAAAATTAACGTTATGTACCAGTGGTACCTATGTGCTTTAATCTATAATTCTGAAACATTATTTATCACTTGAGATTTTTTTGTTAGGTGGGTACACTGACGTGTTTCATAATTGTGTTTTTGTGATACGTCGGAAAAACATAAGGCGTAGGCATAGCTCGCTGTATTGAAGTCCTACTTATTTGTTATAAATGTTCCATTGCTCCCATTACAAATTGAAATAGAGTATGGAGCCCCCATTTTATGTTTTTAAAATCGTTTTATAAAATTACGACTGGAATGAGAAACGTAATAACTTTACCTATTCATTGCAAGGTGCGTTCAATTGGTGAGGTTATCCATTTAATTAAATAAAGCAAAAATACCCATGGTTGCCAGATCTGGTACCTCTTCTATTGAAAAAAAAAACCAAATAACAGATTAATCATGATAAATATATGTATAAAAGTTTCAGCGAGTAGGTACCTATAATATTATAGAAACATCGAACACGCATAAATATCGAAAGATGCAATGATAGACCGCGGAAAAGTACAAATAAGTCATTTTGGAGAAAAACTTCATTATAGTAGGTAAATAAATGAGATCGTAATTAAAATTGACAAAGTTTTTTTTATGGAAAGAATATTAAAAAGTTTTTGTTCTTGGACCACTGGCAGTCAGACATATTTTTTAAAAACAAAAACTTTTCCGTCAAGTTGACATTGCGTTTACAGCAAGGAAAACCAAAAAAATATTGCTTTGATTTACTTATACACAGAAAATTTAATTTAGATTCAATATTTTTTACCAAAACAGATGTTAGTTGTTGCACAGGTTTTAAAATGTAACATATTTTTATTTGTTTAGTCCCCCACAAGTCATTGACTTGAGATGAGGGGCACCTTTACATCGTAGCTGGTAAAGTGTTGTAACTGCTTTGAACGATTGGATATACGCAGATATTATATATTTTATCCATATCTTAGTAGTAGTTTTGCATCTCAAAATATAGTTACAATAAAAACTGAAGTGTATACCTGGTGTACTGTCAACAATGTTGATTTGCAGTCAAAATGCCCAACCTGAAGTTTATAAAAAATCTGAATAATGGAAAATGACCCTAGCAAAAAAGAGTCGAAGGGGAAGAGGATATTCAAAAAAGCAATACGTCGCAATAGTAAATCCAACAATAGCAGCCAGAATTCTGCCTTAGAGCAAGGCATCAGCGTCACACGATCTAAGAGCTTCGAAAATAAACGGCTTTCCATCGAGATTAACGACAGCACGCCGCTGCCGACGACTGATGGCACCCAGGAAAAGATCGACCATGCCGGACAAAAAGGAAAGTTAGAATCTCAAAATCAGGAATATACCTTAACAAGCCAAGATCTACTCGCAGATGCAAGCAAAAACAAGAAAATCGTGGACATACAAGAGGATCGTAACCAGGTGTACAACGAGACGCCCTCTGGGTCCAAGGGCGCCAAATTCACTTCTCCGAAGCTTGAGATAAACGATCAGCGCCCTACGGAAGCAGACGGTGGCAAAAAGAATCTTAAAAGGGTTGGTTTGACTTGCCCCATATTTTCAACAGCGGTCATAAGTTACGCGGTCAGATGTTATGAATATATGTTTTAGAAAGATACATTACTTCTGATTTCTGAACGCGAATAAATTAAAATAAAACTAGCTCGTCCTTCGAAACGTCGTGATTAAAATAGTATCAATATAACGCAATAAACGCCGTAAATAGTAGTTTTATTTCACGAATTGATAACTTAAATAAAATAGAGTAGAGTAGATATTCTGTTAGGTGTTGAGCGAACTGTTACGGTGGATTTGCGTTTCATACATGAATTGGCTTACTCCATTACTATACGTAGATATTATTAAGAGTATCTTGAATATGACTTTCATTATCACAAACTTAATAAATTCCAGAAATTGGAAGAGGAAAGCGGAGCGGGAACGAGCGGGACCAGCACTGGCACGTCGGACACTGACGCCGACGACAAGGATCCCAGCAAGGACAAAAAGAAAAAGAATAGATGCGCCGTTTGCCGCAAGAAGGTTGGACTCACAGGTAAACGATGCTCCTTTTTTTTTGCTCAACATAATATAGTCATGGACTCGAGTATTGTACAAAATCTGAATTTCAAACCACTACTTTAGCGTTAATTGAATATAAATAAATAAAGTCGTAAATTTCTAATATAATAATCATTATTTTAGACATGAAATTAAATTTTACAGAAGCCTAAAGTATATGTACAACATACGTAAATCTGGAAACATAGAATAAAATATGAAGGCACGTTTTAGGAGTTGCTAAATCCGCTTTTCATAACCTTCATGCTTTAGTATTTCACGACATTTGAATCACTGATAAAGCGAATATATTACACCATTGTATGCTAAATACATACATGTATCAACTGAGTCAACAATGTATGTGCATTCAGTAAATAGTAACAATTACGTGCTAAGTTAAACCTCCAAATTATACCGATGCATAAAAACTGAAACAGGATTTCGGATGACATGACATAATATGTATAGCCGTAGTGGTATGTTTTTGTTAATGGCATGTGTGAGTATATAGATGCGTATGGTGGTATTGGCTCAGGGTTCGAGTGCCGCTGCGGAGGGCTGTTCTGCGCGGTGCACCGGTACAGCGACAAGCACGAGTGCTCGTTCGACTACCGGGAGCTGGGCGCGCAGGAGATCCGCCGCAACAACCCTGTCGTGGTGTCGCAGAAGATCCACAAGATATGAGCGTCCGCCCGGCCGCCGGCCGCCGGCCGCCTGGCGGGACCCCACCCTCACCGCACCGCATTACATACGTTTTATGATTTTCTCTAAATAAATATTCGATCGAGTTTGTGTTTCTTATTTGCATTTTGTATGTATTTTCGACTACAGACCGGCGGTGCCGCGTCGCACTTCGATCGGTTTCACTCCAGTTTCTCTTCTATTTTCTGTCTGTCGAGCGCTTCGCGACTGACAACTATTCAGACGACGCGATCGCGTAAGAAACACAGACTCGATCTACTGTATTTAGATTTATTTGTGGCGAGAGTTTTACTTTTAAATTTTTATTAAAAGTTGTAGATAATGTTCGTTTCGGGTAGGAATTCAGGATTAATTTTTTGAGATAATAAGTAGAGTTTGAATATTGTCCGTTCACCTCCATTGTAAATATTAGATATAATTAATTATAGAAACAAATCCTATATATTGTAAAAAACTAAAACTCCCAAAAAAAGCTACATTGTTATGATTGCAACGGAGAGCGTAGCGCGCTTGACTACACGGACGTAACAATGGTATGCTGGAGCCGGACGCCGGGCGCCGGCGGCTCTCCGTCGCTCGCCTCGTTGTACATGTGAAGGAGTTCGCCGCCGCCGACGCCGACGAGACTCGTGTTTGCGACAAACATTCGAACGTGATATGAGTAGTGGAGTTACGCGAAACCGCATCTGTGCTAGACAACGATTAGTTCGCGAGTGTGCGCACCGCGGCGACGAGCACATCTCGGACTGTGAATTAACATCATCTTCAAATTTTTAGTAATGTTATTTTGGTTTGGGAAGTCGTCGCTTTCTTATTTGTCTAACATTCGGCATAAGTGACCTAGTGTTTAGCGAGATTGTGGTGTGTATCGGCTAAGGTGAGCGCGCGGCGGCTGCGGCCGTGCAGCCGAGGTGATGCATTTGCCGAAGTTTACATGATAAATGCTTCACGCGCCTTCTGCTGACGTACGTTTAATAGACTGTTCGGACATTGTAGACGTTGGTCAGCGCAAGTGATAGTATCCGCGGCCGCATGCGCCGCTCCCATGCCGCTCCGCTCTTTGTGTGAAAATTTAAAGTAAGCATATGGATAGTTATAAATATTATAAGTAGTCGACACTTTATATTATTACACATATAAGTAGAAAAAGAATTATTTAGCTTTTTTCTTTTAATCACAATATTATTCAAAATTGTAAGTTGTATTATGTAACTTGTTCATTTAGTGGTGAAGTTGAACCAATAATAACTGTATCGCTTCGGTCGTTGTCCACGGTAGACTAACTGATTGGTTGGACTTAATTATTTAATGACTTTTGTTGTATATTTTGTTAGGTCATTGATTAATTTTGGTCTTTTAGCTTGAACATAATCAGATAAAGATGATGTTAATGAATGATTTTCCTTCTATCTTGCTGTTTTAATTTAGTTATTCTCTTATTAAAGTCATTAAATTTTCAGGAACATAAAAATGTTTTTGATTTCATGGCACCCTTTAATTTAAATGGTATTTCAATATAAAAGTTTAAAACTACATACATTTAACGAATTTTATTGTAAAAGACTGTTACAATTAAATCGTGTTGCCTCATTTCGAGAATCTATCTCGATCTCGATAATCTATCATCTCTAATGAGAAGTGATCATAATTATTATTGTGTCGGCGATGGGCGCATAGGTATACTCTCGAAAGTGAAGAGGACGATGTGAAGACTGTAGAATTGTAAAAAACGTAACCATAATGCGTACTTAGCTTAATGGTGAAAGAATTTTTGAAAATCGTTCCAGTAGTTTGAGTTTATTACAATTATACAAAAAAAACAAATCTTTCCTCTTTATAATATTATTATATTAGTATAGATCTACACTAATATTATAAAGAGGAAAGATTTGTATTTTTGTATCTAACGAATAAACTCAAAAAGTACTGGACCGATTTGAAAAATTCTTTCCATGTTATATAGCCCGTTTATCGGGGAAGGCTATAGGCTATATATCATCACGCTACGACAAATAGGAGCGGAGTAGTAATGAAAAATGTTGCAAAAACGGGGGAAAAATTATAAGACCACGCGGGCGAAGCCGCTGGCGGGAAGCTAGTTAATAATAAGTGTTTATATGAAGTGTAGCTAGTGGCGATCTCTAGTTTTTACCTACCCCTGTGGGGAAATGGCATATATGAGTGTATTTTTGTATGTACAAACATACATACTATAGCTTCACGCCTGTTTCCCATAGGGGTAGGCAGACACTATAGATTTCCACTTGCTACGATCCTGGCACACCACCATGTATGTAATTATGTTCATATTATATAAATAAGGATTTTAAACTACATCGACATAATAATTTAGCAAGACAGTGCCTCGACCATAAGTTTTTCTCACTAAACTCGCTTGCGACGCCGTATAATATAAAACCCTCGCACGGCCTCCAGCGTTTACGTAAGGAACTAAAATCGGCTATGAGACAGTGTTTCGATGCGTTAAAAACCTATCGAAAGCAATTCGATACAACTCATGGTTGAGGTACAGAATGGTCACCGAGCTTAGTTTGAGTAACCAAATCATGTTTGCAAAAGTCATTATTGAGGACGGATTAAGTAAATAATTATGCGTAGACAAAAGAAATAATAAGTATGTAAGTAGGCAATTTTATTTTTTAAATACGGTCATAAAGGTTACATAACAAAGTACGATAACTCGATTTCTGATTAAACCGTTATCTACTAAAAAAAACAATATCACAACCAGAAAACTTAAATAACTTTGTACTTTAATCTAAACTAAAAATTCTAAGTACAAAATAGCTCCTATCAACAAATAGTTGTCATGAAAAACAGGTAATTCAAGTTTTAAATCGTTAATAATAAAATTATATTCTTTGGAGCACAACTTTTTCTTGACTAGTCAACATGTATCATATTGATCTGATATTGTATAGGTACGTATAACTATATTGGTGCTTGCTGGTCACATTATATCTTGGTGACTTGTCTGATCCAGTCGCGAACACTGGACACCCTAGAGAACACGACGAGGGCTCCGTTGAAGCAGTTGTGAGCGTCGTTCTCGACCCAAGAGGCGACGCCGATCAACCGACCGGTGTCGTCAACCAGACCACTGCCGCTGTCACCCTGGAAAATAAACAATTAGGAAACTAAAGGTAAATTAGGTAACTCATTTATACCGTAAGGCCATTTTGGTTGGTGAGGGTGATTTCTTCGTGACTGAAGACACAGAATAATCGTTTTGTTATTTTATCTTGGCAAGTTTGTGGGGCACAACTCAAAATATATTAGGTAGGTAATAGGTACTTACGTTGCAAGCAGAGTCGAACCGTGGCGGCCGCCCTTTGACACAGACCATGTCCTTAGCATTGTACTGTTCGAGAGTGGAGCATACGGTGTCAGGCTGAACAGCAAGCTCCATGCCATGCATCTCGCTGCGCATGGTACCCTGACGATGGCAGAAAAGTGATTAGTATAATCACAGTGTATAAATACATTATGGTATAATACTGCATTTTTGTTTAGTGTTTAATCGTCTGTGAATCAACAGGAACTCAAGTTTAGCCGAGGTAGCGTCGCTTTCGCTACGATTTGAATAATTAGAATAGGTAGGTACAACAATAAGTTACAATAAGAAAGGCATGGGAGTAGATATGTATGACGGTGGGCGTAACATCTTCATCATGTACCTACTTATCAGTCAAAAAACGTCCACCGTTGAACAAGGGCCTCCAACTTAAACTTCCTCAAGGACAGGCCACATACCGAGCCCGTCCCACGCTGCACTCTCCAAACTTTGTAAAACTTGACGGAACGGCGGGAAATATGGTATACCTACCTGTCCATTTAGCAAGCATTCTTTTTTTCATAAGTTTTTTCTAATATAAAATGTGAAACTCATATTAGTTACCGCTTTGTGAAATTTGTTGAATTGCCAACTTGTATTGCTTATAAAAAGTACCTAGGTACCTATCACTGTTCTGTAACAATTGTTACGACGATGAGATATTTCATGAGTTTTTTCCGGGTCGTATAGCAATATTAGCAATCACCGATTGCTTCAATTTATTTCGCTTGCAATTCCTGTTCTCAGTATCATTTTACATGAAAGGTGAATATCGATGTGGTATTATTATCAGATATAATCAGTAATAGGCAGGTATTGTTATTTTAGCAATTATCGTGTTTTGACGTAAGAAATGTTACGATGATGAATGAATACATGAAGAACCTCTCTCCTTTATTCAAAATACTAACTCCAAAGTGGTCAGTGCCGTAGCCAGCATATCCGACGTTAAGTCCTGCGGGCAAGGAAGGTTGGTCATCCAACTTAGCGGCAGCCATGACCTTGCCGTCTAAATCCAAAGGTTCTTTTAATTCTGCAAGCAGGAAGTCCCAGCGGGCAGCCACCTGTAATCACAAGGAATTCTTAAAATCGAACAGGTATAAGTCGCCATGCCGAGGAAAGATCATGAAGGGACCATGAAGGGTCCCTTAGTGATATTTCCTCGGCAAGTTATGAATAAATGGCAAAAATGACATCTGAGATTTAGAATAACTCAAACGATTATTTGTTAAACGTTTAATAAAACTATTTTTTCCATTTTCCATAAAACCATAATACATCCGTTTTTTGAGGAAAGATTCTGTTTTAGTCCTCTAAGCCAAAAATCTTGGACATTTTATTCTACTGTGACCTACGACACCATAATTTTGATATATCTGTATCGGCACATGAGCTTCTGCTTTGAAATCTTTCTCGAAAAGAGCTTTTACTCGTGGCATAGCTGCATAGGTTCTTATAGGAAAACGGAATCTTTTGGAATAACAATTTGAACAAACCGTCTAGCGTATTAACATAAATATCAGCATTGTTTGCAACGTATTGAATAAGTGTGCCACTTTCTGGTCGTAGGACATGAGGAGGACGTTGAAAAACTGCTGCTGCCTCGTACAATGTACATTACAACATTTGATTACCACTCTCAACTTTTTGAATCGTTGTATCTTAAAAACGGTGGCTCTTAGGAAAACAAGTGTTTATACGTCATTTTGAATTTTTGGAACCTCACCCCTATTTTTTTGGTCTAATTTGACCGGACTATAGTATGTCTAATGCACAGATGACAGATACGTTGATCACTCACGATCAACACACTTTCTCAATATGCACTCAGTTAATAGGTGATGTCAATTAGTTAATACATATATATATATATTTAACGAAAACGTGCTAACATTTATTTACAAAGAGGAAACCGCGTAGGTGAGGTTTCTCATTGGAAACAACGCAGTTCTTGCAAGTAAATTATTTCCGAGTCTGACTCATTACCGTCAACTACCTATATTTTTATTTTGAGAATTTGTTTCAGTAAACAATGTACTTTATTCACCACATTATGATGCACACTATTGTCTTCTTTGTTAAGATTGAGAGACTGATGGTGTTTGCTTACTTTGGTGTGTTTACCTATATAAAAGACTTCGATGAAGATGTTTTATTATGTTAAAATTTAATTTTAACAAAATAAATTCATCATCATCATTCATTCTCATCTATAAATTTATTTCTATTCCAAAACAATTTGATTGCTGACAGTGATTCCCCAAGAGAGGCGGTAGGCGCGAGCAGAAAATCTCCAACTACCTACCTACATTCTTGACCAATCACAATTCGAGTTTTCGGTGTACTGTGAAAATACCATCCCAGTAATTCACTCACAAAGCGTGTCGGACTTGTTTAAAGACTATATTTAAATACCCTTCGCTGCATATTAGTGCATATGCTTTGAATCGCCACAAACCAGGGACAGGATAGGAGAGGTGCACTTCGATACGAGTGGATAGAAATTCATCAGCTCAGAAGACCACATGTTCATGTTTGTGAGTACCTTTCCTCTTTTTCAACGTAAACCTATCGGCCTGTAATACGCCTACAATCCATTTATATCGAAGCAAATAACTGTACCTGTTTGATGTTGAACTGATCAGCGTCGAGCCAATAGGGTCCTACGGAGAAGAGCGGGTGGATGACTTGTCTCTTCACATGGCGGGTCACTCCGCTGTCGTTCTCCGTGTTGTTGGTACCGGCCAGGATATACCAGCCTCCAGTAAAGAGGGTGCTGGAAGACGGACACATTATTTAATTTCAAAGTATCAACTTGTGTTAGAACAGGGTACGGAGGTCCTATACCAAGGGATGTCATTTGCATTCAGAATTCATTGAAATAGTTGAACAATGTTAACTATGTTACTGAAATTATTGATACTCCGACCATTCATTATGCTGCAGATACATAAATGTGCTAAAAGTATGCTATGATTTATAATAGACCTGAATCACTTACCCATAAACTAAATCAAATTCATGGCATAGCCTAATATTGTACAATGTACAAGTTCAGGTCAGAGTCAAATCAATTAAATGGATTGATTGATGTCATGTACCTACTCGATTCCTGCCATAGAGAAATAATACAATGGTTCATTGTAAATTTTTTATGGTTGAATGCGCATTTTAATTCCAAGCCCCATAGAAAATTTTTAGCTATTTTTTCGTTTGATATTAATTGGTTAGTCACATAAATACCTATGTATCTAATTGTAATTTATGCGTCCAAATTAATTAATTATTATTTGTTGTTATATTATGTGAATACAGGTTTCTTTGATCAAGTATTCAAATATCTTACGAGGGTGAGCCTTTGCTTTATTGAGATCTTAACAAAGAGGGTAGATAAGAATTTCCTCGTCGCTGATTCGGGTTTTTTTTCAGTTTTTTTTTTTAGTTTATCGAAGGTTAATGCAATACCATCATACCATGCCATGGTCGTTTACTACCATTATTTTGTATTTCTTACACCGAGTATACCTAAAATGCAATAACCAATGCGTCTTAGCAAATCAGCGTAAGCGCACAATTACCTACCTCAAACTGAGTTGCCTCAAGACAAAGTCGTTCGAAATTGAATACAGAAATAGCGTCTAACTTGATCAATAATTTTCATTTGAATAATTAAAACAGTATTTAATTCTTGAAGAATAATGCGTAGCAAGATTTCATAAAAAAATCCTGAGTATTTTAATACGTGTGATAGCATTAATTCTTGGAGTTCAGAGGAACCTAGGCGCGACTAATTTGCTACTTCGCCCTGAGAGATAAGCAATCTGAAGTAAACATAATTGGAAAATCTTAAACCAACAGTCGCGGGTGATGAACTCATTCACCTGGAATGGTTTATGTTTGCGAACAGGCGGAATAGCCACCTGATGGTAAAGAGACCTGCAACACCAGAGGGCAGAGGCATTTCTGCTGCGTTCCGCAGCCTGCCGGAGCCGCAGCAATCGAGCCCCTCTCGATTGCTGCGGCAGTGTGTGCGAAGTGAGGTGGTTCTCAGTCCGCAAAAGTCGGATCATACCAACCCAAAGTGCTGCACGACAGACTCCGCAGCAAAGGAGGTCGCCAGTCTGTCAGACCTCAAAAGGTCTTACCACCGAGCAAACTTTATTACTTCCTTAGGGGTTCCTTCCTTCCTTTTGGGGGATTAGAGAAAATTTCCAGAAAAAGTCCAAAGTCTAAGATTAATATAATTATAAAGTGTGGGCACTTTTGCAAGTGCGTAAAAACATCAAGACATCCAGAATGAATTATATAATATATATATATATATATTTTAATCGTAATTAATCAAAATCAAGTCGGTTAATGTCGCAGTTCCTCGTGTCTCTAGAAGACTAGAGTTATCTTAGGTCACGGTACAATGATTATAATTATAAATATAGGACCTGAGATATACCTATTACAAATTGAGACTGAGAGCCAATATCATTGTTATTGAAAATTACTAAACGCCTATACGGACATGAATCTATAACAATGATTTTAGTTTATATAGTATATTATGATATTATACTGGCTCTAGTTACTAATGTTTAGAGTATCTAAGAGGCATAAAACATATCAAATATCTAGCACTAATTAGTGCTCACACAAAATGTAAAAGCTAAGCACAGCAGATCAAACGAAGTTAAGTTTCACAGCCTTATTTAAGTACCAACTTGTTTAGGCCAAGAAAAACTGGCTTGTTTTCTCATAAGAATTGAGTTATTGGGTATGTCATGAATCTCTTTGTGTGAGTATCGATAAACATAATAAAATAACAGGCTTTACATACAGTGAACGATACATTATGCGCATCGTTTATGACGAACAAGGAAAACCCAGATTGTTTTGTTATGCATGCGCTTGCGCCGACATCCATCTTAAACGGATCGGTCGCTTGGACTGTACCACTAAGGAACCAGTTCAAAATCGGGTTTTAAGAAGATTATATAGTCATGTTTGCGAATGGGGAAACCAAGTCGTGAGTTTTAATTTCAGAGATTTAAAGCAACAAAAGGTAAAGTAGTAAACACGTAGTAGTAAACACGTACACGTAAAGTAGTAAATACGTCAAATAAGGAAAATAATCAGTACTTGGGTACATAGGTACCTACATAATTATAAATTGTGTTTCTGTGTTTTTTCGGCTTCTTATAAGTATACACCTAAACATTTTGATAAATATTACTAAGTAGGTAAAATATTTATAAAAATGTTCAGTTGTATGTGTTTATGTGTTATATTTTTTTTGTTTTAATATAAAATATTGTGTTCTTTATAATATCACAGTCAAAATACGAATATAATATATTTGAGAGTCAAAATATTGCGTCAACATGGTCAACCCATTTTTTGCCGACGATAAAAATTATATCCGGTGTAGAGACTACTCAGTATTTATCGTTTTTTGTTTCCAAGATGTTTCTTTACAAAAAGTACTTATCAAAAGATTAATTTCTAAATAAAAGTCATTTGTCAAGCTGTAACTGCTGTAAGATACATTATGTTAAGACTACTTATTTGTATTTAAAAATAAGATTTCTTATATTTTTATGTCTCATTGTTGGGGGTTTAACGATTTGAGCTTGAGATCTTGGGTTCGATTCCCAGGTTGGGCAAAATGTAATTAGGATTTCCGATAAAATTATATTCGGTATTTCCTTTGAACCCGGATAACTTATTTGGTTATTTAGAAAAGACAAAACCTGTTCAGAACTTAATAAATTTATTACTGTCTTAAGATTTCTCATACGACTCATTGTGTTGTTACTAACACATACCTACTGTATATTATGTCCTTTTGTTATATTCTAAAATGCTTACAAATAATTACAAGTAGGTATTGTTTCCTTTGATATCTAACCTCAAGCCTTAACCTTCACACGATAACATTTTAAGACGAATATAGTACAGATAACGGCCAGCATTGAAGGGGTCATGGTTTATTAGTATTTGCGTAGAAGATCGGACTTCACGGTGAGCTTATACTTATCGCACACGATAACAATGTTACGACAACTGAATTGAATGAATTCATGAATTTTTCGGTTAGCATGTAGCTAGTACACGGTTAAATGATTTTTAAGCTATTGAAAAACACAATATGCTTGTTTCACAGCTTACCTATTGATAAGTTCCCGTTAAATTACTTGGCAGATGTAATACAAATGTTGCTCCATTTTTTAACCGACTTCAAAAAAGGAGGAGGTTCTCAATTCGACTGTATGTTTTTCTTTGTATGTATGTTACACGATTTCTCAGATAATTATGAACCGATTTTGAAATTTACAAATTTACATTATGATTTCTAACTAATTTGGAGGCGGTCCCAAACTCCTAAATTAATTTAAATATGACTTACGTTGATTCTCTGTTTAGCACCGACTTCAAATTAGTTAAAAATCATAATGTAATTATGTATCTGTTATTTTTTCCTTTTCAGTTCCTAGGTGTTTTTGGGGGCGGGCGGTTTGTTTTGTTTAATTAATTTATCCAGCGGGTAGCGGTGATCCAGAGGTGGTGAAACACACCTTAAAATATGTCCAAATTTATTATAATTCATTGGTCTAGGTAGTTAAACGATCGGATGGCGAATGGTACCGTCATTGACGACCACAGTCAAGCTATGAACACATTTCATCCTTTGTATAAGTGGAAACCCCGCCATACACGGATCTATTATGATTTGCGGAAATTCACAAAACCTGTTGTTACGGGTAATTTGACCATAAACTGACTGTTAATTGGACACAACGTAATGTCAAGTTTTTGGACTTTTGGAATGTAGCTCACACCGCTGCACCGCACACGTCATTTCAGTTGTTATTATTTTTGTTACAAAAGAAGATAAAGGAGGTTAAAGTTAGTTTAATTAATCGCATGTGCAATGATTGTACCTGTTGCTGCTCTCCTTATCAAGACAAATATTTTCACAGAGTTTTTGTTTTGTTGCAATGTTGATAACCTAAGTGTCAAAGTGATAATATTCTATTGAGAGAGAGACGTGACCTCTCTCTAGCTTCAACACTCATGTATGAGTGATTCTCCAGCCGGGCTAACATGCACGCCGCGAGAAGATTTTGTCGACGCTTATGACGTGCTTTTGTCTCGTTTTCGCAAAAGAAAGAGCGAGACACAAGAGTAGACAAAATTTTGTCGTGGCGCGCATGTTAGCCTGGCTGGTGTGGGTCTATGAGACTACCTATATATTTATTCAGAATTTACACAACGCAATAGCAATGCATTTAGTAGATAATATTGTAACTAATGTCCCGGATTGTCCCCCTAACCCTACGTTGATTTAATAAACATTAAGGTAAACCTGCAAACTATTTGACTGCTTGTCAAATACAAGGTTATAATTATTCAATATTGGTATATTACCAGTGGCCAGCGGTGAGGACCCATGTGGGGCTGATGATGGTGCCCCCGCAGGTCCCTCCGAACAGCACGGCATGAGGGAACCGCTCATTTACGGGCTTCTGTTCGACCACCTTCGGTTCCGGCTCGGCTTTCGACGGTACATTAGCTGGAAATATAATTCAGTTCTAAGTCTTCCGAAAATAGTATTGGATAATTCCGTCATCAATTAATTTTCAATCCTTTTAGTATATCATTGCAGAGCATTCATTCACAGAACGAGAAGGGCCGGTAAGGCTAAGTACAGCGCGCTAACATAATGGCAATTGGTATCAAAAATCTTCTTAATGAAGGTTATTTCTTACATAATCGTAAGATTTATTCCATCCAACAAGCAGTATTGCCGGAATTGCCATGTCGGTTAAAAGGGTATGGATGCTGACTACCTACAAGTTGATTCTCAAAAAAAATACGAATCTTAAACATATTCTATTGGACTGACTAATTATAATCTTGACGGTGTCCAGAGACGCGTCAAGTGTCAAATTAGTTAATAATACTTAGTCTTTATTTGCTTAAAACATGGTATACAAAGGTGTTCAAAAGTCGAAGTGGTACATACATGTTTTGCTAAGGTATCATAGCATGCAAAAATGTTTAAGTTTTGTATGAAGTAAGTAGGTACTATAATTAAAATTTCTTATCCAGAAAATCTTATATAAATAAAATCAAGTTAAAAAAAACTTAATCAAACATAGTCGTATGTGTTTGTAATTAAAATTACGATACAACATAAATAAATGTTTATACAGAAAACTACCACTAATAACAGCAATTAGGACAATAATTAAGTTGGTACCTACTATGAAATAATGGAAATTTATTTGAGAAAAAAACGTTTTTTTCCTATAAAAAGTACTGCTCTTTGTATTGACGTATTATCGACACAATTTATGCGTGAACACAAATAGAGTGATTGTTGCACGCGCATGCGTCAGCGCAATTATGTGACATCGCCGGTAAGAGGAATACGTTCCAGTTCACGAGGTGTATTGTAGCTCCTGGACAAAATGTGCCACGAATGCCACGATACAACATAATTTTAAAGAATGAGATAATATTATAATAATCAAAGGTATGACCAAACTACAATACAATGATTGCATTAAAATAATAAAATTGAAAGTTGCTGCAAATAGCGTTTGCTTTGGGCCTAAGGCACTTCAAACTTTTGACTTTAAGTACCTTAGGTCCCGTGGGTCTTCTTTTCGAGTGATAAAAGCTTACACTAAAAGAATAAATACTTTATGATAAAAACAAAAGGCCGATTATTTTTATTTTGACGGACGATAATAATCGGCCGTCAAAATAAAAATAATCTGTAATAACAGAAAAATACAAAAGCGGTCTTGTCATGTGTTATTTACGTATCTAAGCAAAATCACAATAATAAACCGAGAGATTAATCTGCATACTGCAGTGCATTGAATAAATGATAATCTTTTTTTGTCTTATAGAAGGCCAGTATTTTAAGGACTAAGTTGTTTGGTTCCTGTCAACCATCACCGCACAACATACTGCATCGTATCCGGGTTACTTGTGATAACGGCACTCAAATTCTATAGACGATATAATCAGTGGGAGAATTAATCGGTCAAGAGGGTATTGTTATGAAACCAGTTCATTCGTAGATTTAATGGGGACATAGCTAACGGCTTTTTAAATGATAATAATGTAAATATATCAACTATAAAATGCTCAGTTTGAATGAATTTTGAACATTTATAGTTATAGTAAAAATCTGAACTACTTGTACCTATATGTACTGATGTGATCTGTTTGTTTTACAAGCTACAGAAGTAGGAAAGTATGATTTTTAGTGGCCAAAGAAGAACGATACGGTTTGGTGGTCTAGCAGCGTAATATCAAAGGTAACACTAACATATATTCCGTTCTAATTTTTTGAACCTGTTGGAATTTATGTAAATGTACAACTTTCAAAAAACTAAACGGGTAACTGATAACTAAGTCATTAAAATTCGATTATTTTCGTCGAATCCATTTTATTTTGCTGACAACGAGTACCTATTCTGTTTGTTAATGAAATTACCTATTTTTACTGTTTGTGTGTTAAATTTTTTGTAATTTTAAACTGACTACGACTTTAAATATAATAACTACTTTGTTGGTTTGTGACTTTAAAAAGCTTAGAGCCATATCATAAGGAGTAGCTTTTATTTTTGCTTGCAAAAACAAAACACTGTCTAAATGAAACTTGGGTTTCAAAACAAACGTACTTCAGTTATTAATATTATTACTTTTGTATTGACTTTTTTATATATTTTTTTAGAAAATATCATGTTATTAGAAACAGTTTGCTCGCGTGCCCCAATTACTATTACTATTATGTACGATTGTTGTGTATGTTCAGTTGACATTCAGTGTAATACTTAATTGTACTATTCCATGTCCTCGGCACAGTAATAACTGCCATTAACTTACTTCTATGATTAGCCATGAAGTCCTTCGCTACGTACACAATGACCTAACATGTAAGAAAAGTCGTTACTACATTGTAATTAACTAAGGAAAATAATTATTTCTGAACGAACCCAGGCAAGCAGGAGGTATCTATACATAGCAAAAATACGGTGATAATAGTCGTAATTACAATTACAGCTAACTGTTCCTAGTGGTGTTACACGCGTTCATCCAATTTAAAAAAAAACTTTCTAAATTAAAAGTAGCCTAAGTTACTTCTTATAACATTAGCCATTTGCGAGTCAGTAAAAAAAAAAGATTTTTTGATGTAGGACGTGCGGGATACACTTTGATATGCATTTATTGAAAAGCTGTTAATTTGAAATTACAAACAGACAGTTTCAATTTTATTTATTTGTATATGTATATGGAATCTACTCACGTCTGATTACATTAGTTAGTTCTGAAAAATATTTGTGGGTTTATGTATCGCATCGTTTCTTATTATTATTATTTTTATTATTATTCAGCCATTATCGTCCCACTGCAGGGCAAAGGCCTCCCTACCCTCTTTCCATTCCTCACGGTTTAAGGCTATTTGGGACCAATCCTTCCAGAAGGAATCAAGCTCATCCCGCCATCTTCGCCTGGGCCTTCCGCGCTGTCGTCTACCATCGTTTCTTAATAAGAGGATTTGTTTTAATATAGTAGGTAGGTAGTTGCAGTATTTATTACTGTGTATTGCTAATTCTATATGTCATGCTACAATTCAACGTGCTATGTTAGTTTAACGAGTTTCAATCCCGATAAATTCTTTATACAATTTACTAGAATTATTATTAGTACCTACCGTTATTTTTTGTATTTGTTGTTAGATTTTTTTTATATATATACATGCCAGATTTAAACGCTTCAACAGTTATAATTAAAAAAAAAACTATTTACATGATAACACTTTGTTTTTATAAACACATTTATTATAAACTAGATGTATGTACGTTCCATTATTCGATAGTCGTATCTATACTACAGTAAAGGATAATATTTATTTCTTTGTTATCTTATTTTTACTAATACCCGTCATTGAAATTAGTTATCAACTTATAAAAATCATATAAGCTTATGATACGCAATAGTATCTACATAAATATAATAATATTGGAAGTCATAACAAAAAATCTTACCTGATGTTTTGACTAATCATTAATTAATTTATACCTTTTACCTGCAGTGCATAACACAACATAAACATCATAGTTTCACTAAGTATATATATTTTTTTACTTAAGTATACGTTTTTCACATTAAATATCAATGAACAATCAATAAAAACAATATCACTCACGTGATTTGGTAATTTTTTGTATGTCGTTGCCACCGGGCGCGGCGTGTGCGACCGCGAGGAGCGCGAGCGCCGCGAACACAGTTGACTTGTCGGCGTACATTGTGGAGATACGATGCGCCCGCGCCGCCACCACACTTTATATCAATCGTCACTTACTTGACGGCCTCATCAGCTGTAGCTTAACGTAAGTGATATCATTATTAAGACTAATTATAATTGGATTTATTGGTATGCGTTGGTTTTGATGGTCTTCAAGAACTTAGAAGGTACAGTAGTGAGTACGTATATTACTTATTAAAAATAACTTCAAGTGGGGGTGAGGTATACGTTTTTATAAACATATTTCTGGTACTTACTAAATCTATATAACCTGATACTGTTATTGATATTAGATATCATCATACTTACGAAATAAACTAAGTTAACAGCAGAAAATAACATTCTTAAATTAATAATCATATTTAGATAATAAGAGTAGTCAATAATCCTAGTTTGTAAAATTATTGAACTTCCTATGCTACGGCGTGAGTCGTAGCAGTTATAGGGATAGGGCTACGACCGAGTCTACGGCCTACGTGCTACGCACTACGGCAGAGGGAGGTTCTCTTATGTTAGAGGGGTTCGAGCCTAGTCTACAAAAATAAAACAAAACGGCGCGATTCATCAGGATTTTCCTGTACCATGAACATTATAATTACGATGTTCGATATTTGCATATACCTAAAATATTAACATTTATACAAAGCTAAAGATTTGCGGCGCCAAATAACCTGCAACCTCAGATAATTACTAATAGTTTTTCTAAATAAACAAAGAAAATAACAGAACTAATTAAGAAATTAATTGAGACTTATCAATTCATGACATCATTGTAAGTCAATATTTAAAGAGCAAACACTTTTATTGAAAATATTATTTAGGTGCACAGAAACATAAGTAATATGGGGTGTGCCGACTCTGTACGTAGCAATCCATTTAATCTTGAATCGAAAATTCCTGAAAGGTAAATTCATAATATATTATTATGTATATTGCATTTCCAACAGTTGATGAGTAGGTAAAGGCAAGAAATAAGACAAAAACTTTACCCAGAGATTAACTCTTACAAATCAAATCAAAGGAGGTCATCAGAAGTCCATACAACTCAGTCCAAATTTATACCGGAGGTACATGTCAGCTGTCAAGTTGATAGTTTTTACCATGAAATCACTATGAAACTGATAATAATCTGCCGTAATGGCGTGCGTTTGACATTCCGAAACTGATACTGACAGTTTTTACTAAGAAATCATTACAAAACAGATAATAGTGTACCATAAACGATTTGACGACTTCTGTGGTCTAGTGGTTCGTGTACCGGCTTGCTGATCACGAGGTCGTGGGTTCGATTCCCACAGGACACGAACATTTATGTGATGAACTTGGGTGTTTGTGTTTGTCTGGGTGTTTCTTATATATTATAAGTATGTATTTACAAAAAAAAAGTATATCCATTGTCTAATACCCATAGTATAAGCTCTGCTTAGTTTGGGACTAGATGGTGCTGTGTAAAATGTCTCAAGATATTTATTTATTTATAAAACAAATTACTCAATAAAGCAAAAAACCCGACTGCGTCAAAAGTATTAAGTAAAAATACAAAAAAAGGGTTGAATGTTGGAAAATATATTGCAGGCGGGGACAAGCTATTAGTTCATATTCTGTACCATAGTTACAGCATTATAAATAAAACTTTTTCTTTGCTGTCCCCGCCTGCAGTACATTTTCTAAAATTCAAGTATCGTTTTTGGATTCTTAGTTAATTATTTCTGTTTTTTATTTATCGGTGGCTTAGTGGTCAAAGCGTCTGGTGTACCGAACCAGAAGACGCAGGTTCGAATCCTGCCCGCCAGCCGATTTTTTCCTTCATTAAAAATAACTAATAATTTTATTTTGAGGAATGTAGAACCGACAGTGTGTATTAATTTTATATTATTTTTAGAGTTAGTACAGAACCAGTACATTGTAAAGGTAATGTATTACCAAGCTTCACAGGAAGTGAGGATAATAATCTTATCGTAGGCACCTACTAAAAACCGAATATCCTGCTGATATTTAGTAATTAAGGAACCCGTACATTTACATTACCCAAGTACACGTCGGTGTAGTCAATAAATAATTATTTTATCTTGCTTTCTAGAAAATTGTGGAAATAAAAGTGATAATAAAGGGACCTATGACGTCAACACACTGACGAAAATCTTCACCTTGCCATTGTACGCTTTGTATGAATAGATAAAGCTTGAGTAGATGCGGGTACAAACGATTTTTTCATCACGTATGCAGTTTTTATCTGCAGGTATGAGGTAGGTACGTGTTTTTAACTCCTTTGGTACGCAATTGTGTACTAATAGTTAAAATTATACATTTTGCGAAAGAAAAAATGGATCTCAGATAGGGTTCAATCCTGTGTCCTTTCGGTTAAGTACATCACACGTTATAGTATCCAAAATATTATACACTAGCTTTCTGCCAGCGGCTTCGCCCGCGTGGTCTATTTCAACCCATTACAGCTCTTTTTTCGCGATAAAAAGTAGCCTAAGTCCAAGCAAGGATAACGCAACCGCGTATAACTTCGGAGATATTTACTTCGAACTATACAAGCAAACTCACATACGCAGTTGCCCTAAGAAAATAAACAAAATTCTGTGAATTACCCACAGACACAGTCAGCTTTAAATACGATGACGATTATTCTACTTAAAATTACTTAGTAGTATCAGCAAAAGAAGGAAATAGTTATTTGTTATACAAGAGTGCAAAGTTGCTTTTTAACCGCGTGCTCAATTTTGATGACCGAGCAAGCGAAGGATTCTAAAATTGAATCACGAGCGGAGCGAGTGATTCAAAAATTAGAATCCTGAGCGTCAGCGAGGGAATTAAAAGGGCACAAGGTGAAAAATCTTTGCACTCGAGTGCAACACGTAACTTTTCATCCCACCTCAGCGAGGAAATGACTAAAAAAACATTTTACAACCACAAGATACTTTTATTTCAGTTTAGGTATTAAATACTATATGATTTACAGAATACCTATTCTTTAAATTGTAACAAATAATACTAGGTATAATTAAGAGAAATTGAAAGTAACGTTGCTACAATACTTGAGTGTAATATTTTTGTTAGGTATTGTAATGTTGGTGTTAGTGACTTAAAAAAGTACACCAAGAAAGTTCCGATAGGCTTGTTGAAAAAATATCGATACATCGATATATCGATATTATTTTTTTAATGTATCGATATTTTTGAGCGATATTTAATATTTCGATATATCGATGCATCGATATAAAATTCAAATTATCGAAAAGGTATAAAGATCTATATTTGTTACAGACCAATAAACGTTTATAGGTTTTAAGATTATAAAATCCCAAAAAGGAATACTTTTTTTATACTAACATCTTTTTAACAAATTATATTTAAAGTATTTTTTGTTTTTGGTTGACTTGATTTGTTGTTTTATAATTTGGTTTTTAAGATATATCGCCCATATATCGATATTTTTAAATAAAAATATCAGTATCGATACTGATATTTTCAAAAAATATCGATTCAAGATATATCGATACTTTGTTGCGTTTAGACTCGGAACCTAGGGAAGGTTCCAAGTCTGAGTTTTTAGCAAATTAAAAAAAAGTTGTATGATAAATTCAGCGCCAGCGGGGTAAAAGTACGATGTTCTAAATTCAATTTACTTTGTCTCTCTAGAGGATAAAAACGACTTTTGCACTCAGATATCGAAGAGTAAAAATACTCTTTCCGAGATGGTGGGATGAAAAATATATTTACTATATCCTCCAAAGCTTTTATGACATCACCAAAGGCGTCATACTTGCGTTATTGGGAAAGTCCTAAGGTTATCAGTGTATAAGTATTTTAATTTATGATCAAGATGGAAGAACTAATCTATAAATATAATTATAGGTCAGGGGTAATATAATATAATAATAATAATTTATTTATTTTCTCCACCACTTAATAAAATAAAGGTTACAGGATAGGATTTTACTTACAAATACATCATACATCAATGTTGTGGAGACTGGAGCCTGCACTAGGATTACCTGTGTTACAGGTATCCAGGCCTCCGTACCCAGATAAAAAATATACAATACAAATAATAGCTCATAACTGACAATGATGGAAGATTAATAAATTAGTGAATAAAACAATAATGTGTGTGTGTGTTTGCGTGATTGGGTGTGTGTGTGTTTGTGTGCGCGCAATGTGTATGTGCGTGTTGTGTGTGTGCGTGTGTGTACTGTTAGGTTGTATTGTCTGATCAAGAATCAAGATGGAAGAACTAATCAATATAATTATAGGTCAAGGGTGACGCGGTCTACCTAGAAATAATATTACGATTAAAAAAACACTTAATAAAGCTGGCTAGTAGCTAATAAGTGTTGTCTTGAAAAGTTTTTACGTACCTATCGATTTTTTTTCAATAACCTATGAGATTCCACTGCTGAGGTTTCCCTATCCCTATTTAGTGCTGTGGTCAGTCTGTCCGTATCTCCAAATACCTATAAGTAGGTATATCAAAATTTATAAAAAATAGGTAGGTAGTTAGGTACATTAGTCTAGCGGTCGTAAGTGCGACTGCTGCGTAAAAGGTCCTGAGTTTGATTTTCTATGATATTCCCAGTAGTTCGTAGTATGGATCTGTGCCCGGTTTTTATAACAGAGGGGCAAATGAACGTCCGTGTCACCTGTGCCTCAACCATGAGTTCAATCGAATTGCTTTCGATAGGTTCTTTGCGCATTGAAACGCTGTAATCTCATAGCCGATTTTAGTTCCTTACGTAACCACTAGAGGCGTTGTAGGGTTTTCCATACAAATGTTTACGGCGGCGCTAGCGAATTTAGTGAGAAAAACTCATGGTAGAGGCACTAATGATAAGTGACATCACAGCTGTCACCAATGCGTAGGTATGTATGTTATTTTGCCATTTTAATATAGTTTATACTTTAATACAGTTTTGTACCTAAGGAGCTACCTAATAAAAAGTAACAATATACTTACGTATTTGATATGATAATATGTTAAAAATGAAACATAAAATGAATTCAAATAAACTTTAATAATCTCTTCAACGTCTACAGCTTGAGAATTTCGATCAATAATCGTCAATTATTATGAATAATTCCAAGATAAGTGCAAGTACGTGTAACATAGCTTGTCACAAAGTAACCTCGTAAACAATCGCATTATGTTATTAAGTAGTAAGTATTAAATACTGTCATATTGCTCATCTTTATCACCTACAGACGATAACTCTTACAACATAACGTGAGATATTTTGTTCTCTTAAAAGTCTACGAAACAATTTAAGTCCAACACCTTGAAACGCTAGAGGTACAAACTACTTACAAAATTATTATATAATAACTTAATTACAAAAGTGTGATATAATTTATTGCATTTTTTAAATTTAGTACACGATAATAAATAAAAATACAGGATGATGAGTGGCGACCTGAGCTTTATACAGTATACCTGTTCGTTTCACTATCTACCTGGAATACTATACAATGTGCAATCAACTATGATCGACAGTCCGATCTTCGACACAGCCGTGTCTTTACTCATAGTGTGAGTATACTTAATTAATCTTACACAGTTATTTCAATGGCGATGTACATTTCAATTCGCCGACCTAAATAACTATATATAAAACGTGATTCCAGTAATTCATATATTCCGTGTAAATAATTGATATTTAGGCAAGTAACCAGTTACAAATAATATACCTAATATTAACATTTCAAATATTTAACAAACTAATTAATTTGATTACTAAAACAAAATAACATCTGTACAATCAATTCAATTCGTTTCGAAATATAAGTGGTCTTTATTTTTCATCAATAATAGTGTAATTTTCAGAAAAATTAATCTTTGTGACATTGTAAATATGACTGCACGTAGGTAGGTACATGAAAATATATTGTGTTCCAAAAATATAAATCAAAATACTGAGTTTATTTTGTTGGTAATGTGTGGCGGCGAACGTGTGTCCGTTGATTCCACGCATACGTTCTACACCGGGGACGGCCGGCGGCGGCGCATGCGGATCACGCTGTGCGCACGAGTCGCTTGGCCACGCTCGGGAGACATCGGGAGTGTCTCATTGATAACCACTAGTAAAAAACCTCAAGTACACTTCGTTTCGTCTAAAACACTACTTCGTTTAATAAATAATTAATTAAAACAATAGAACTTTGACAAAAGTAGAACATTAAAGCCATCAAAAAGATGCGTGAAAAAATTTTCATCAACAATGATTGTGTAAAATGTTATGCAATCGTTTCGCGTCAAAGGTTTACTTGACTACTTTTGTCAAATTTCGTAACAATTGTTGTCTATTTATTGCTCATAAACTACCTAACTACTCTCGCTACAATTTACCACTATTTGTTAGGATAATTATAAAACTGGTTAAGAAAGTCGTGCACGAAGAGAATAGTATCTCAAGTTCACTCGCGATGCCTTTGTATACAAGCAGCGAAGCACACAACATCGAGAATATGTATAAAATATACCACAGATTGGTCAGAGACAGCAACAGTTTAATATTACATAAGTACCTATAAAACAACAAATCGATTACTCAAAAAAGACAATGAACGATCGAAGAAAAAGAAATATAAGATACACATAATTATTAAGATATCATTGGATGTCGATTGAACTGTCAAGTTTGAAGCTGAATTTAGGTATACGAAAGAATATTATCCTAGTTTAAACGACCCCGATTATGATCTGGATAATTCTAGGATCATCATCTTCCTGCCCTTGTTTTTTTTATACCATTAAGGTTGCAACCAAGCATACGGCCCGCTTGATGGTAAGCAGTTACCGTAGCCGTTTGCAACACCAGGGGTATCATTTGCGCGTCGCCGATCCTAAAAACCTCTTAGAGGTTTATGGAGGATTCACTGCGCTGACAGTTTGAGGGAATATTCCTCTTGTTGCCAGCACAGCGCATCCTTAGAAGGTGCTCTGGCGATGTTTGTCTCGATTTATTTGGGGCCGGTGCAGCCTATCCTTTTCTTCCATGCATCCCTGTTAGCCGTCTCCTGCTAATACAGTCCCTTTTCCATTGTATCGACCTTAACACGTTCCAGCCATCTTTTCTTTGGCGTTCCTCTATCCCTCCGTCCTTCAACATTCAATATCATCACTCTTCTACTCACATGTAGTTCATCCCTCCTCATTACGTGCCCATACCAAGACAAACGATTCCCCTTGAACTCATGCGCCACTTTCATGTTCACTGCTAGGTACTTAGATATTGTTTTGTTTTGTATTGTTTTTTATTTGTTTATTTATTATTTATATATACTTTATTGTACGCCAAAAAGAAATACACAGCTAAGGGCCTCCACCACCTGCTAGTTAGTACCCGTTAATTACTTGGCAGATAATTTCATACCAATTTTGTTCCATTTTTTAATTCATCCGGCGGTTAGCCAGACGTGGTGTAGGACCCTATGACACATAATAAACAAATAAAAAAATATACAATAGGTGGCTTTTCTATGACTAGCAACTTGCATGCACAACGATTTACTAAACATTAATGATTACAAGATATATGCTATTGAAGGATCACACCGATACAGTCGAGTCTAGTCGAGTTCTTTCGACGGCTTCGGGGACTTGCGCTGATATTCACCTTATCATTCTTTCTTTCATTTTCAACATGCCCAAACCAACCCAGCATTATACTTCTCAAATTTTATTTAAATCGTTGTGCAATTAGCATAGAGCCTATAGCCACAACAGAATCTCAATTTCATTAAATACAACTTAAGAATATAATATAAATTTGATATAATATAACAAATACGGATAACACCTATGTCATTCCTCTCGACAAATATTCACACTTTTTAGGTGGCTGTATTACTATATAATTTCACTACAATTTTGACCACATTTTAGGTCAGATTTTGCCGTTCATCATCTCACAAAATGTATACCTACGCTGAGATTAGTTTTTGTCTTAAAGTCATAATAAAAACATATTTACCTAAGTAGGAATGTATGTAGTTAGAAATACTTATAAAACAGAAGTAAGAGTTTAGATATAAGGAACGATATAAGAACAGCCGAGAGTAGATTTAATTAGTAAGAACTTGTATTTGAAGAAGAAGCAAGCGCGATTTATAATATTTTTGGGATTAAAATAGATGATGTTTAAGATGTAAAATTATATGCAGTCGATGATGATAGGTTTGGATACTTTTTGTGAAAATAAAGTTAGTATCGAATAGCTTCAACAAAACAAAAGCAGTGGAGTAATAAACTCCACTCACGGCTGCCCTACGACGGCCCTTCTCCACCTTTCTTTTTCACGGCAAACTCAAAAGCGAATGCAAATCCAACTCCTTATAAGTCTAATCTATAAAAACGTGTGTAATTATCCAATATAATAATTTAACTATTCTTATAAGCTTACTAAGATTTGAAGTGTTCGTTTCATTTAAAATAACTGCTGTTACATTCGATAACTTATCGCGCTAATTATTATAACTATTAATAACTGATCTAGTGTAGTTAACTAGTTATTGTTAAATGGCTTTACTTCCATCTTGCGGTACATTAAAAGGTGCCTTCTCCATCGTCATTACAACTCATATTAATTTAATACTATTTCGTGTAGGCCGCGATATTGTCAACTAACGATTTCATTTATTTCTTACGATATTGGTTATCTTCCCTCCATTATGTAAAACAGTCGGATGAATAGGATTCACATCACGTAAACCAATGTTTCGTTGATGTTTACAAATACCATTCGCAACCTGGAACAGTTTCAGAAAAAAATTGGATGACGTGATGTTGTTGTACATGAGAGAACACAAATTGTAATATTTTTAAAACTTAACTGAGCTAAAGTGAAAGGTGCCTTGCACTTGCAGTTTACAACACTGTGAATGATATATTTACCAATTATGTCAATACGGACAATGATAGCAAACTCTTACCAATACGTATTGCTACTAACTTTGATGTAAAGGCACTTTGGATAGTTAATATTTTATAAGTTCACCTTTCTAAATGTCCATTACAAGAAATTATAGTGTATCTAAACCGAACTGTTTTACAAGATGGCGGAGATAAGGTAGTAATCACTTTAATACGAGTATAAGATATCATTAAAGTAGATACGAGTGATGTCAACTTAAACAAATTGTAAGCACAGGAAGGCGTGGTTGCAGGTAGTTGCAGGCTTGCAATTACAAAAATGTATTAATAATTTAATGAACATGCAATACTTTGTAGTGTGTTAACAATAAATACTGGTTGAATTGTTTTATTAAAGAATTGTCATCGCCGTAACCAAATAGTTATTAGTTGACATCACTCTCAGCAATTACTTTTACTATTCTATAAGAAATTTATTGTTTTATTTGTGGCCGAGTTTCGTAGCAGCAGATATGTCAACCATACGTATGTCGAACGCATGCTCCGGCACAACGTGAGGACGCTACAAAACTACTTCATTGACTAAGCTACAGCCATTTCCATAAGACCAAATGATAACTATTTTATTAGGAAGATTTCTTGCACATCTTAATTTGGCATCTAATCATTTAGTCAGACGTCCAAGGTTCTACAACTAACTTGCTCCTCTTAAAACAAAATTTTCTTCTTAGGCAATAATAATAGGTACATTATACTCACGAAGACATATTGGAGAATTTCTTACGAATCTTTATACACCCGACCTTAATGCGAGAGTTCGGAAGACTGATCGTTTTTCAGCAAAGACAATCGTGATTTTAAGACTTCCTAATAATTCGCTTCAAACCACTTGTTTTGATTCTGGCGTTTTCTTCTGACAAATGATGAATGTGTTAAAAATTAAAATAATCATTTTATCTTAAATCGCAGATCAAAATATTGCATTTTAATTTTCTTTATTGCAAAGTTAATTAAATTTATTTAGGAATCTGGTCAATTTATATTTGCCGATTAAAATTGATTTTTTATACAGTATCCTCTTATTTATAAAAGCGTAAACAGCCTTAGAAAAATCTATTTCTTAAATAATATAATTTATAGTCCACTCGTTTGGTCTTACGGTTCTACAGTCATAGCTGTCCAAGTCCAAACAACGACTTAGGAAGCCTAAACATAGCGTGCGTGAGTTCAGTAGAAGTAAGTAAAGTTGAGTAGACGGAGGCGATGAGCGGACGCGGGTAGGGCTAGGGCGAAGGACGCGAGGACGCGCGATGTGGCCAGCGCTCTGCGTCAGAGAGTGCGCAGCGACGCGGGAGCGTGGCAGTCCACGCGCGACATCCATTCTATGTCGCGGGTTGTCACCTGCAAATTAGATAAGATTTTGTTTAAACGATGTGTAATTGCTACGTAAGAGAAGGTAAGAGATACCCTTTATTTCTCATTCTCATTGTTTTCCATCATAAATTCTGGAGCAAAGCCTCCTATTTATATTCGGGGATGCCGACAGACACCAGGCGGGCGAGCATTCAGATACATTGAGCATTTCAGCATTCTTCAGCATTTCATTCTAGCTACTAGATGGAAGCTTGTTTCTCCTGCTTCCCCGCATGCTGGGCATAAGGGGTCTTCTTTTATTTTCATAATTGTCAGGTGTCTGTTGAGTCCATGGTGTTCTATTGCAATTCCTACTACTAGCTTATGGCTAGCCTTATGCTAGGCTTAGCCCTACTTATTTTGAGTAGTTTTTAGGATTTCCTTTTTACTGGGCACTGCCTTATGTAGGTACATAATTAAATGCTGATTGTATGTACATCAGTAATAGGTGAACGACACAGTTCCCACACAGTGCGATACATTCCCAGAACGAAGCCGATAATGATAGTCGACAGGCCGCCCTTGTCTTACCTGGTGCATGGAGTAGACCGCTAACACGACGAGCACGTGCATGATGTTGTGCGAGTTGAGGCAGCGGTCCACCGTGCCGGGGAACCACTTCTCGGGAATGTGCATGGCTCCGATCACGCCGCCTCCCAGAGATACTGCATCCTGGAATATTGAGAAGGCCGTGTCATGTGTTAGCTCCAAGTCCTAATTGCAATGTAAAGTAAGTTACTACAATTTAATCATTCATAGAATCAGTATTTGTGCATATGAGGAAAACGAAGATTTTATATTATTCGAGTTTAATAACAATGAACATGATGTTCGTGGAATAATTATAGGAAATTGCAGTTTTTTTATAATTTTCGTAATTTGTTTACATATCTACCTACATAATTCTATATTGATACAGTCATCATTATAATAAAAAAAATATGAAATGAAACAAGTTTTTCTATCTACGTATTTGTGGATAGATTTTATGAAGCTTACAAACACACAGTTCATTCGTGTTCTTTGTGTGGGGTATTTAGAAAAGGATCCAGTATATACATGGGCCTTATAGGTTCCAGGATTAACTACCCTAATAAGTAACTACCAGAGTACCAGCCAGTGACATACGTATAAATATTTTCAGCACCGCGCAAGCGTGTGGTCTGAGCCTGGAGCCCTAGTAGTACATTAGTTAAGTTTATATTTCCGGTCCAAATCTATTATTAAGTTCACAGTCAATTTGTCTATTAAAAAAGCTAAATAATAGTTATGTTATATTGTATATGTATATAGTTGATAAGCAGCGTAAGATAATTGTGTATATTCATAACTGAAGCCGTAGAGCTGCGCTTCGTGGCGGTCTCATTTGTACGTAACGAGCTGTGTAGTCGCTTTACGCACTTGATCCAATTATACACGACCCGCCACGAAACAGATTGCTTTTTTTATAAAATGGATTAGACTGCGTTATTGATCGTCGATCGTCATGGGTGATATTCTGCGGTCGGTTAAGTGCTTGGATTTTAATTGTTTCTTGCTAGATTCAATTAAATATGAGTGAGAGAATGATTTTTTTACATAGTCAATACACTTATTTATTTATTAAAACATTTATGTAAATATTGGGTGAAGTATAAAGAACAGCTTACTAAACAAGGTACTTAAAAGTACTGTGTAAGTGGTACACTATGAGGTAGGTATAGGTAATTAATCTATATATTCAGTAATGACTAAAAACTAATAAATAAATATTTTCTGTACAAATATATAATTATTATTCATTTACAAAAATAAGATTTCGACAAAATCTCGGAGACTAAAAGCTTAGTTTCGACTACAGTTACCTTATAGTAGATGTCCAATAAATAAGATAAAAAAATAGATAGAAAAATTCTGTGGAAATTCACAATCAAAGTGGGAAATAACATCGCGAGTGAACAATTATTATTATCTACACTCCATTTTTTTTAACCTTTGACGACAGAAATGCTAATAGGGACACAGAAATGGAATTTTTCATTCGAAATCCATTTGTAAAATCCATTAAGCCGTTTGGAGGATACAGACAGAAATCGTTATCCTGTGGGTAAAACCTCGAGTCCACCCGAGGGATGTTCATTTGTCGACATTCATCGACGTACACCAGATTTTATGAGTCTGTCTGTAAACACCAACACAGAAATTTACATCAGGAACATTAAGGGCCTGTTTCAACAACTCCCAGTAAGCGTAAAGCTAGGTACTCACTTAGCAGTGTAGCATGTAATGTATCAGCTACGGTATCAAGTGAGTACGTAGCTACGAGCCCGCTGCGAGCCGCTCGCGCGTGGAGCGCTGTAAGCTCGCAGTGACCCGCCGAGTGGCGGTATCACTGCGAACACAAAGGCGTCTCCGGCAGCTCGCAGCTGATACGCGGTGGACCGTGGACGAGCTGTACCCACTTGCAGGTTGATACAGTATCTGATACGTTACATGCAACACTGCTAAGTGAGTACCCAGCTTAACATAACATACCATCACGCGTGTATTCCCCGAAGGATTAGGCAGAGATGTAGGTACTAACGTACACTCATAGTTCGCTGGTTACCAGTTACGTCCTATGTAACATGGGCCGAACCTAAGCATTGCCATGAACCGGGCACAAACCCAGATTGCAAACTGCTACTGGTATGGTATTTCACAGATAACCTAAGACCACTGCTCGACCCGGGGAACGAACCCAGACTTCTTCAGACTTCTTCTTCTTCTACTACTTCAGGCGTAGTAGTCGTGCTTGGGACCTCTTGACCAACGAGGCAGTCAAGTAAGTTCCCTTAAAATTACTTGGCAGATAATTTTAATACAAATTTTGTTCTATTTTTGAATTTATCCGCGGCTATCTAGAGGTGATGAAACAGTAGGTTCTTATATCTTTAAACTTACTTACATATTAAAATTTCTTACATATTTTTAGAGGGCTAGGGATCTTATTATACTTAAACTCGTGTGATAAGGTAAATTGACACAGGTAATAACCACTTGTAGAGGAAGTCATTTTGTCTTATCTTCTCTTTAATTGCTTACTAGATGATTTAATTTTATCTACCTTTTATTTAACGTGTTTTAATTACTGGTGACGTAACTCTAATCACTGCTCTTAGATAGGTATAGTAGGTACTAACAGCTTCAAGGTATCTACGCCCCGAATATCAATGCGGCAATCGTGCAATGTAAAGTCAACTTAAGAATAGAGTAGTGACTCTTTGTTATAATTTTATACATATAATAATGTGTTCAGAATTTCCATTCGTCGCTTCCGTTTCTGTCTCCATTTCCACTCGACGTTCCACTGTGAATTTATGAATAAAAAATAGGGGAAAGCTGAATATTTTTTTGCGACTGCATTGAATTAAGACAAGTAGGTTTACATTCGAGTAAAATAAAAATAACTATACAATTTATCTACGAGTAGAAATAATTCTTATGCCTACGCCCCGTGCGTATTTTAATGACTGGGTGTGATGAATGGTCATAATTGTCCTCCGCTTGGGTTTGACGAGGATGTATGGCGTTCTGCTGCAGAATAAAAATTACAAGCTATCAACTGAACCTTCAACCTATAAGTCGGAATTATAGGATTCGCGGAATTTCTTGCGAAAGATTTTTAGATCAGATAAAACGTGAGGATTTGGTTCACAAAATATAATGTATCTGTGAGTGCACCACAGTGCACAGATAAGCAGGTCCACAGAAGGCGAAGGAAGTAACAGGCGCATATCACGATGATTGTATGCGAGATTTGCGTTAGTAAATGCAACCGCAACAGGAACATTTATTTATAATATTCTCATGATCGTACACTTTTTTGGAGATGCCACTAAATTCTCTCTTTTTTTCCAATTCACTTAATCGGATTGAAAATTGGGTTACTTAAAACAAAGGGGCCTCGCCTTGAACACATTTTGGAGGAACGATTATGTTGCTTAAAGCCATTTATATTGGTTCCAGTGTGCGGAACCCGGCCGAGTCATTTGGCAGCGTGCCAGCCCCATTGTGTACATATTGAAAGGGATGGAAGGGACCACGCTTGTTACGAGCTACATTATAACTATGTAACAACGGTATTAATTATTTGGTGTATTGGCAAAGGTTGCGGGTTTTGTATTGATTTAATTTTTCTTCTTCTCTGTATACTCGAACATGTAAGATACATAAGGGGGTGTATTGTAAATTTGAAACTATGAGAAATATACAAATATAGTCCCAGTAGCCCTCATTTTCACACCGTTGTCAGATGCACAATTATTTATCTAACTGTAAAATTTTGTGGGGGCCGGTCGTTTAGTACGTCTCAATTTTTTTATTTAATAACCATTACGTTGCGAAGTATGATTAAATTTAGATTTTTGTTAGATAAACAGGTAAGTATAAGAAGAAAGAAAAATAATTACTAAGTACTTAAAGTAGTGAAGTTTGCATGAGCATAATTTATTGACATTTCCAAACGCACCTGTTAGCGATAATTTGTGGGTATTGCGGGTGGTTCTGAAAGTTGTTAAAAATATAAATCCAGTTGAGGGTATTAGTTTCATTGTCAAGTCTGCCATCTCAGGCGATAATTGCCGCCCTTTGTCTGTTTTAAAATTCATGTTTTTCTGTCTTTGTTAATGCAGTGTACAATAAATAGTATTTTTTCTGTTCTATTCTATTCTCAGGCTGGGTATAGGAATCCGCTTTACTCAGACTCGTGCTTAAAAAAATCTGGTGAACTTGCTAGTGATTGTGCTTTGAAGACTGTCAAGTGTGTCAAGACGACGCAGGGGCCTAGACGGGCGCCTACAAAGACTACGAAAAGGACTTCCTTTGGTGAGTTGTTGCAGGATCTTATTTTCTTTTATTTTCCTTAATCTTGATTTCACAATTGCTTGTACCGTTTGTACCCATGTGATATTTAACGGTTTATCTACTATCTTTATATCCTACTGCTTTACGGGCCATGAGAGATTCAGGCTATAATCCTAGCTAGCTTATTCCGGGTTGGCAGAATTCACATAGTTTCAAGATCTCAAGTGCTTTTTATAAAGTTGTCTTTGTAAATAAATCAATTTCAAAAGTGTGTGTAACTAATTAATGTTCTATCTAAGTGTAGAAAAACTGCTATTTTATGTTATAAACAACTAGGTTATAATCTTCCATCCACAATAGTTATAATAATTGTATTTATCAGGCGTTGGTTCATAAACCACCCAACAATATATTCCTGAATTCAATATTCTGAGGATTTCGTTGAGTTGAGTGGTATTTCGGTATAGTCTGATTTAAAATAAAATTGACCTGCGGTTTGTCGCGTGAAATATTGTTTCTTCACCTGTGACTGAGCAATCAATATACAATTATAATATCGTTAGGAACACACCGTGAACAGTAAACAAAACCAACCATGGAAATATACTTTTCTAAGTTATTTTTTTAATTTAATAGGTCAATGGTTATTTTCTGCTAACCGTAAAAAGTGTAGCAAAATTTTGCAGCTGTCAAATTAATTAACACATTTTCGCAGTTTTTTTAAGCAAAGTAAAGAAATAGTGTTAAATATTTTTATTGCGATAGAATTTAAGTTATATTAGCTTTATCAACGTATTTTTTTCACGTTCCTCTGGCTAGTTTATGTTAGATAAATCTGTGCCTCGACCATGAGTTTTTCTGACTAGACTTGCTAGCAACGCCGCAAATATTTGTATGGAAATCCCTCGCAGCGGCTCTAGCGGTTACGTAAGGAACTTAAACAGTTATGATATTACAGCGTTTCGATGCGTAAAAAACCTATCAAAAGCTATTCGATAGAACTCATGGTTGAGGTACAGGCGTCAAAGACAGCTCTTCTCGCTCCCGACACCATTTGGAGTCATGTTTGTGCATGTTGTTCGTGGCAATCAAGAATAAATTCCAAAATCTATTCAGCACAAAATTAGTAGTAGGGTAGTAGTCACTGTAGCAAGTATTGTAAAATTAGGTATGTCTTGTCTGTTATGCCTGTAACTATATAAATCTGTTTTGGCTGTCTCTTGTGAGATTACTATTAAAAATAACATTATTAATGGTAATCATAAATATCAACACAAAATAACAAGTTTTAGTATAAGTAAGTATTTTTAAACTATTTATTATACTTTATAAAATTACTAATCAAAAAACGTTACTTCCTTTCTACTTTCTTTTATGCTTTTTTATATACTTTACTTTAATTTTCATAAGTAAGAATAAAATAAAATTTATTCTTTCACTGATCAACTGCCTGCAATCGAATATACTTATCAATGTGTGTAGAAAAAATAAACTGAAACTTATTATAATAAGGGTATGTATGTACTTATAGTGATGGTATAATGTTAGAGGAAAACGTTGAAGACTCAGAGACACCCCAATTGGAATGTCTGTGAATGAAACCTGCCAAATGTGTAATCAGGGGCACGAAACATATCATCAACCATCTATACTCCTCGTGTACATATACCGACAGTTCGGCGATATTTTTAGGTCACATGCAGGGGCAGCTTATTGCCAGTAAGCGGGCACAAATTCAAACTCCGAGCTACCGCTGAGAATTTCATAGATACCTTTATCTTTCTGTTTGACCTAGGAATCGAACCCAGAACTCTCGGGATCGTAATCGTACTCGCATGGTCACAGACAAAATGAGGTACTTATTCAAACCTAGGTACATAAACATATTTCTATGTTTTTAATATACCTAATTGTGTATAACAAATGTGAACTAATTTCGTACAACTCATGTTGTGTTGTGATTAGTGGGAACGAAACGTCTAAGCTAGGGTACTTAGTTGGGTTACATTACGTCTGAGTTCTGACATTTATTGCGGGGTCTCGGGGTCTTTAAGGACACGACGGGAATTAGTTTCGCAATTCGTTTGTCTGTACACAGCTTAAATACGAGATCAAATATATTACTATGTACCTATTGTCATTGTATGTCAACAAGAAAATAATTTGAGTACTTGTAATAAATGTAGGTAGAGATATATATTCCTCGTACCATAAAATTATATTTTTTTCAATAAGGGTGGTGGCTACGTTCTAACAACGCTTCGGTTGCCGCGGTCAGTCTCTGGATGGGTGACCATTATTAACACATCGAGACCCCTCCGTGCCTCGGTGAATACGTGAAGCCGTCTCAGTTGGCATGAACACCTATGACAATCATTAGTGGTTGTCAGAAGCCCACAAAGCCTGACACCCAGTCTATCCTTCGAATGTCGGTATAATCGCTCTGAAATTGGGTTGCGGAGGTCTGATACTGAAAATACTGATATTCAGCCGTATCTGGTTAGACTGGAAGCCGACCTCAACATGGTTGGGAAAAAGGCTAGGAGGATGATGGTGTGAAAAATTTATTTGTTATATTTGTAACTAAATGAGTTTATCTCATATTAATTGAGTTCGTACGGAGTAAATATTGATTTGTAACGGATGCGAATACAAAAGAATCGGTTCTTTCATGGAACATTACGAAAAATTTATGGCTGGTATCAATATGGGCTATTTGTGTCACAGAATGGGTAAAAAGGATACACCCTACCATCTGCTACGGACATTACAAATGTTTGTAGCGATAGACGAATTATTCAGCTTGATATCTTTCAGTTTCAGTAGGTATTGTTTAGACGTAGACAAACAATGAATCTTGAGAAAGACTTGTTCCAGTTTAAAACAGTTCTATCGACCCCCGCTGGGTGGACGTAAGTCGTGATGCTGCAGCCCGAGTGCACGATAAATCGCAAGTGTCAGCGGCAGGGAGTCTGGACATGAGCCAATCCCAGTACCTACCTAGGTGCACAGAACCGTTGCTCCCGATAATTGCACTCTACATCAGTGCCTAAGACATTTTACGGTTAATTGCACTGCAGATTTTCGAGCAAGTAATTACGTGAATGTAAAAATCGTTGTAAAAGTAAAGTTTAACTTTGTAAACATATTGAATCTGTTTGAGAAAATAGTTCAATATTCTTTACTATATTAGACATTAACAAAATATTTAAAAAAATGCGCATTTTAATTTTACGAATTATGATGCAATTATGAATTTACATAGCGGCAATATTCTGGGGGATTTCAAATATATATTTGTATACCTGTAAGAAGACGTGCAGTATAGCTTGCGGGTCGCCCCCGCCGAGGCGTGCTGCGCGCGCGCCGGCCAGCAGCACGCGCATGCAGAACGGTGCCGCGAAGCACAGCCGCCGCTCCCACGGGGACCACGCTCGCATTGCCTGACCACATTAAAATGTCTTATCATAAACAGGATAAAATTTTCAAGATAAAAAAAAATTGTCTCTCTTGTTCGATCTTCAACATCTCAGATAGTTATTAGTAGCAGGTTACCATCACTACATCACTACATATTATAAAACAAAGTCCTCCGCCGCGGCTGTCTGTATACCTGATCGCGATAAACTCAAAAACTATATGATCGATCTTCAACATCTCAGATAGTTATTAGTAGCAGGTTACCATCACTACATCACTACATATTATAAAACAAAGTCCTCCGCCGCGGCTGTCTGTATACCTGATCGCGATAAACTCAAAAACTACTGCACCGATTTTCATGCTGTTTTCATGGATAGAGATTTCATGGTTCTCGAGGGAGGTTTTAGTATATATTTGGCGCTGGCGGAAAGCTAGTACCTTATAAAGTCCGAGTAAGCTGCCGAGGCTGTAGACGCCGAGCGCGAAGTAGCGCAACAGCGCCGGCGCACAGTACACCGTCGCTGTCACCATAGGAATCGCACCTGCAGACAATACATTGATACAGGATTAGGATCATATTATGATTCAAACGGTATAACAACTCACTATCATTATTCGGTGTCCCCTGTATCGTACGAAGATATGCATACCGTTATTTAGGATTGTTTTTCGATATTATATGGTTCAGTACGAAGTGCGATTGTCTAGATACATATTTTGTCTGACAGTGAGTGTTAGCATTGTAGCACATTTGGTACTACTCTGGTCTGGATTTTAAGACCACGATTCTCTTCGCAGAGATCGTCCGGCAGTACTAAAAATCTAAAACCTTAGGATCGTGTTACAGTTGCTTATAAATATTTATTATATATATATTTTAGGCTGACGGGGATTTTGAGTCTTATAGTGATCGCTATATTGTTCATATTAGTGGATGGAAAGGACGCGGTTCTAAATGTATACTCTCCCGGACGTAACTTAGGTTAAAGGAGCGGAAAGGGATGGGATGGTCTTAAATTGGCGGTTGATTGCTTCCTGCCCGAAACAAATATTTGTAATGGTCTACATAGGTAGGGTATCAGTGTTTAATCATTATAAATTGTAGAATGGGTGCCCATTTCTAATATTGGGTCGCAATTTATATTTAAGCAATAGTCGGTTAATTGTCTTGACCGCAATATACCACAAACAAAACACGGATGCTTACCATCAAAACTGTGTGGTGTATTCATACACTAACTGATAGCCCTAAACTGGTATTTGAATAAGTTAAGTAACAGATATTGTAATTAACACTACAATTATTAATAGATGTAAGTACTTAGATGAGGTTAAGAAAATCTCTATGACTTTCATTATGATGTCATAAAGTCCACAAATAATTCTTCTATTTTTATTAAGAATGGCTTTAATGTAATAATTTTTAAATTTTTCTTCGTCCACGGCTGGACATATGCGTCTCCTAGTGAACGTCAGAAATTCTAAATAGTTGTATTGAAATAATTTCCAAAATTTAAAGCTATGATTTATGTAGAATTATGAAAGTTTAGAATTCAGAACAAAGGTGAAATCTGTCTCCCCGATAGTAAAATTGTTAAGAATTTTAATAATGATTATATCTACCAAACTGGTTTGTTACAAAAGAGGAACAACTTTTTGGAACTGCAAATTGATCGAAACTTTCATTTGTGTTTCGCTTAATTAAAACCATTGTTGAGAGACAAAGTTTAGCAGTGAAAAAGATAAAATGTAGGAGCGTAAGATAAGAGTAGCGTAGCGGCTCGAAAATTGGGTCTTACCATTTTTTGGCACTAACATTACATAAGTCATTGTTTTCTTTGGTCTGGCATTCAAGCCAGGTTCTCTTTATTTATTCATTTTAGGGCTAACATAAATTTTATGATCTTTGATCATCATCATTCATGAGTCCCAATGACTCATTGATAGGCTTGACTTTAGGTCACGCATTGAATCGAAGGGAAGTGTTCCTTCGATTCAATGCCAAATAAATGCGATTGATATTGCGGTCGATCGATCTGAAAAGGCGAGCGGCCACGGAATCTAAAACCTAAGGTCTCTAAATACAGGTAGGTAGCGGCGACGGAGGGTGGTCATTCTGTACATTATTTTATACTAGTAAGAGTAAGAATGACCAGCCAAACTTAAAAGTCATTACATCACGGACATGATTACATAGCATACGCCACGCCGCGCTATCGACAACGAATACGTACCGTATTAGCTGACGATCCAGTGATGGATGCGTTTATAATGACCTGCTTACCCTAAATAAATGTTATAGTAGAAGGTAATAAATCCTCTCGGTTAGTGCGACGCGTTATTTCATCTCCAGATGTTACCAGAAAAAGTTCAGGCTCCCTTATGTAAGCCTCGTTTAAAGAGGGCTTTGGTCTGCGCCGCCATTTTGCGGTTTTCCGCCGAAAATTTTTGTTGTTTTAACCAAAACTAAGCTGTGTATTTGTCCGAAAAAGGATCAAATGTAAAAGGGGAATGGATGGTGTTTATTTTAAGTTGAGTGTTGAGTGAATCTGTTGGGTTCGGACAGTCCTGGATACTATACTACCGTATCTATATGATCGGAAAACAGAAAAATAAGAGACCCAACATGCACAACAACAACTATGATAAGTTTTGCGTTTCTTTCAAACTTTACATAGCAGAACCATTTATTGGAGTACAAATTGTAAGCCAATGTGGAACTGGACAGATGTTTGTGACGGTGGAATGGTGTTAGTTTTACCGTTGTCTTACAACTGAACAGTGATAGCATTGTAATTTCAAATATTATGTTTATAGAAAGAATATTCTAAAATGGGAAACTCACAGCGCATTGTTGTTTTGGAAAAAAACTGCAAATTAATTTGACTTTGAAATATTTCATACACCATTTGTTCCGAAACAAACAGGAAGTTTCTTATGAAACACGTGTTGGTATATGTGTAAGAATTTCCTTCATTTTCAAGTATTTTCATCGTGACCTTGCCAAGTATAAGTTGCGAAATTATTTAATATTGAAGCAAAATGCTGGTAGAGCTTTTTACTTTTACATCTTTCTGCAAAGTAAAATACCCACTTGTAATGTAAGTAATACTGACTTACTTCGATTTTAATAAATCAGTTGCTACAATACGTACAAATAATACGGTGTTTGATGTGGGTCAGATCTCAACAAAAATAATAAAACAATTCGTACAAAAATACGATTACGATTAGCCCTGTGTGTGTCCCACTGGCTGAGACAAAAATACATGTTATTTTAATTTTATGGAAGGAGTAATCTTCGAAGTATGGGGCAGGGAAAAAATGAAATAAAATAAATCCTACATGGAAAACGAATCAAATCTACATCTCTTTTGTTATGCTGGCATACTCCTTACTTTTCATAAAATCACCTCGAATAGCAATGATGTTATACGTTTAATAATGTTATACGTTTAATAAGCTCTTCAAATTGTAGCTCCAAGGTTTATTCAATTTCCTAATTGAATGCCTCGGTCAATTTTCAAAGTAAATATTTTCCGCTCCCCTCACCATGCATTTTTGGATCCCTCGTCTTGTTTATGTAAGAGGGGGGAACGTTATCCTGGGATTCCCCACTTAGGGTCTTAATATTAGTCATTCGATATTACAAGTTTAAGGAAGAAAATACTGTATCATATTATCAACTAATTCTACAGACTTTTTTGCTTCGTCACACAAAATAATTTGATTGAAACTTTCTAAAGCTTAAAGAATATATCTATACTTTAATTGAAAGGGTCTCAAACAAAACAAAAACAATGTAATGTCTTTATGAAGGAAAGGAAATAAAAGCAACATACTTTCATAAGGTTACACACAACATTTTTCAATTGGCAAATGCGTTCCAGTTATCTGGCATACGAGTTACGAGCCCCGTGAGTACCGAGCCGTAACAAAGACTTGTCATACTTTTGATACTTTGATGTATCTTTTGTCCACCGGGGCTTAAAGCGATGCTTCAGTTAAAAGTCGGATCCGGTTTAGCTTAAGGCGAATCTCTGTGAGACTTGAGTGTTTGAGTTTTGTATTTTTAACATCTAAAGAGTTTCACTCTTTGAATGTCTTTTCTGTTTGTTAATATCTCGAACATTTACGAGACGAGTGTAATGTTATACAAACCACATAATGTGTGTTATTAATTCCTCGTTAGCTTTTAGCCACCCACAAGGTTCTGGATTCGATTCCCAGGTCGAGCAGTGTTATTGGGGTTTTCCATGAAATTCTTAATAGCCGTCCGGATTTTTGATCTGTGGCCGGTTTAATGGAAATAGGCTCACCCATGTAACAACACGGGACCTAAACAAACGTGCGAACTGTAGGTGTACATTAGTACGTATACCTGTACATTACTGCAACCTTTAGGAGATTACAGGCACGATGGGATATTATTTGATTATATTTAATTTATCATTGGCCCCTATAAACAACTATGTCTAGATTTAAAGTAACCTTTGTGTTTTTATTATTGTTTAATATGTTTATTTTTTGCACTACTTATGTAGTTTACAGGAAATACAGAATGTTATGCTATTAATGTTTAAGATTTGTAGTAGAAGCCTTGGGTTCGTGTCTATAAAAGAGACCCAATCCAGACATAGTATTTTAGTATCAAATCAAACATGTTAGTATCACAATATATCAAATACAAGGTCGTGTATTTAGACTGCCGCTGTCGTTCGTGAGCATTACTTACAAATAGGGCGCGTACGCACTGTGTCGCCGCCCGTCGTCGCTTGTGTCCACACCATCCTTCACGGTTTATTGACTTTTGATGCGGGAAGTATCTCCAGTTTCAGCACTTATGTACGCTTTTATTTTTCTCGCCAAAGTAATCTTAAGATTGATGTTTTCATGATCAAAGTTTTTGTTTGTTTATTATCGTAGAAGCTTGCGAATTTTGGTACTGATGTTAGTGACTATGATTAATCATTTTTTTTTGTGTTAGATTTAAAAATTGTGAGTAATTTTTATTGTAATAAATATTAGGCATATTTAGACATGAATATGTACATTTCAGGAGAAATATAGTATCATGACATCATCAGTACAGGTATCCCTGAAGAGTTAGGTAGAGGAGTACTGCATGATGCTCATTAAAACGGCTGGACTGATTTTGACGGGACTTTCACTCGCAGATAGTTAATGTTATAAGGAGTAACTTAGGCTTAATTTATTTTAGAAGATTTATTTATTTTAAAAATCGTATTTACGCGCATTATACCGCGGGGAATAGCTAGTAAGAATTTAAAACCAAAGCGCGGTAAAACTATAAACTGGGTTACATGGGTAATCCTCTTTTGTTATTGTATAGCCAAAGGTCATCAAACCGCAACACAGATGATGAGGAGCTTAAAGTATTTGAGTTTCTGTTACGCAAGTTTGCTAATTAACATTTTGGTTAAAGTCGCTTTTGTAGCATTTAACCTTTAAACAGATTTATGTTATCTAGCTACTAACAAAATGTAGTAGGTGAAACTTTGTTATAAATAAAACATAAAAATAAGATGATGAAACAAAATCTCTTTGTTTGTCGTTTCCATATTAGAGAACGAGTTGAAAGGGTATTTACTATAATTGTGTTCCTGTGACGTTAGTATTTTGATCAATCAAGACTAGGGTTAAGCCCGTATGTTAAGCCCAATCAAGTCAACATCAAAATTCTTTCAGTGTTAGATAGCCCATTTATCAGGGAAGGATATAGGCTATATATTATAAGACCACGCGGGCGAAGCAGCTGGCGGAAAGCTAGTTTATTTATATAATTTTATTTTGGACGCCCCAATTGCAATGGGTTGACTATGATGTAAATTATAAGTACAGTACCTAATTATAAGCCAAGTACCTGTAACAATACCATATTCGGGCAAATAACTGATTAATATACCACGCAAGGTGAACCTTCAATCACGCCTCTCATTTTCACTATTCGCTTTATCTGTCACAATTCATCTGCAAAGACATTTTCTACGAGTGAAGATAAGGTGCTCACAATATTAATTAGATAACATTGATCCTCTTCTCCCCAGAGCTAACCCGACTTGTTGATGCCGACCACTTCGGTTCAAGTGTTTTTCACTTCGATAGAGCTTGAGAATCTAAGAGGTTGATAATTGGCTTACTTAATAGGTCTAAAGTTAAGTAAAGGCTTTCTTCCATTAGGCTTGACTTTCAGAGCTTTGACCTGTCGTCTCAATGAGGTGCTGTGTTTAAAACGACAAATATGACAGTTCATACTGAGCTATCTACTTATACATATAGATAGTTTAAATCATTAATTTTCATTGCAAAAAAAAGGAAAACTACGTTGGTTTAGTTGCAAAAGGGACTGGTACCGGCGAGTACCTTGGTTCATTTCGTTCTGGGTAATATTGTGTTTGTTTTACGTTTTGCTTGGAGTTTGAATTTCTACTCGGTTGATGGTAATAGGCCCCCCCCCTCGTCGGCAAACTGTGTATATACAGTGAACTCTGCTAAACCCTTCGGTATATACAGGCATGATGATACTCATAATACAGGCATGATGATACTAATAAGTTACATCACGTTATCTTTGTTGTAATTTTAACATAACATTACGTTGTTTTTTGGTTGCAACCAAGCTACGATACGAAAAACAGCCCAACTAACATGTTACAACATAAATACAAAGTAGGTACAGTAGCAAAACCTAGCTGGATCTAAATCTGGGCTGTAAAACGTTTTATAGGCATTGTTTGCGGACAATTGAACAGCATCTGGGCCACGACCGTTACACCAAGAGCTCGCTCGGCTGCAACATACTACTGTTACATTATTGTGTTTGTTTAGCCACAGTTTCATTGTATTTTTAAGGTCACAATTCATGAAAAATATAAATTTCGTAAGTTTGTAGTATAGTATAAGAAATACAGAAGTTAAAATCTAGCCACATTCTATGAATCCTTATATATATGATACACATAAAAAAATGGACACTAATAGGAAGTGAATGTCATTTTAGCCCAAAATACTTAATTAAAAAAAGATGGCATAATATTCATGATAACACGGGATGCGCTAGGCTTGGCTCTGAAAAAAAAGTATATAAGTATTATATCCATTGTCTAGTACCCATAGTACAAGCTCTGTTTAGTTTGGGACTAGATGGTGCTGTGTAAAAATGTCCCAGTATATTTTATGTAAAACAGTAAATTTTTGAAATTCATCAATGAAATGAAAAGTATAAAGTAAAATGTTACTATAATCAAGTTCCAGACTGATCAAAGTTGACCTCATATAAATAAAGTACGAGTGTTCATGAATAAATGCTACAGAAGTGGGACGCAGCCCTGTCCGTGTGCGGTCAAACGAATATCATATTATGTACGTGAATTTACGCACGAATATGCTATACATATATGCTTCACTTACACATGTATACATCCAGTACGACTACTAAGTAGATTTATTATATATAGTATAGATATAATATTATGTATTCTGCTTTGTTAGCCTAGTGGTAAACGCAATTGCTACAGGTTCGACTCCCACGTCGAGGAGTGTTGTTAGGTTTTTCTATGAAATTCTAGCTTCATAGCTTTGTGCCCTAATATTGACAATAAGCTCGCCTCTACATGGGACCTAAACATACCGGAAAACTGTGGATGTATGTACAATTGTACATACATAAGTACAGCTCTTCCTAGCCCTGCAGAATACAGGCATGATGGTCTGTATGTAGATATATGTACAAATATAATTATTGTTATGATAGGTACATATATGTAGGTACCTGCAATCCTTAACACCCACGTTACGGATTCGAAATTCGCTTGAATTAAAAAAAACTTATTTGACCATACACACGCTACGCCGCTGCTACGAACGTTACGGACTTCGTAGCAGATTTCGTAGGCGTGTGACTTCGTAGAAGTTATCTTTGACAAGGGCAGGTGTTGGGCAAACGTTTTGCTTTAAGACTTGCCCATGCATTAGTCTATCTGAGTAGGATTAGGCGGGCTTGCGTACACGGAAGTCCACCGTGCTGAACATTACCAGTATCAGTTGACCTCGCATAGGCTGTTCGTACAATGAAAGGTCAGCGCGTAAAGTGGCAAGTGGCTATTTTATTTTACAATGCACAGTATAAATCTCAAATTATAAAAATAATTATTTTTAATCATTCTACTAGACACAAGACTATAGAGTAAAGTCTTGTGGATCAAATGGGCCCGATTTACCACCCAGATACACCACAGTTAAGTTCGATTGAGCGCACACGTCACTGCCAGCCCAGCCCGTGTCTCAAAGTTGCGCAGTTCACGCACTCCGCACTGCCCCTTTGTTACATAATTAGGATAAATCGCTTCTGCCCGATTGCTTGGGCTGTCACAAAAATGACCCAATCTGACGTTGCTGACGTTTAACCAGTGTTTACCATCACATTTTTATTATTTCGGTAGCTTGGAACGCGACGTTTTTCATGTTGAAAAAGTTGTTACATTTTATTTGAAGTATAATAAGTTTCGTTTCTTAAATTCACAGCAGTTTAGCAGTAACATATCCTATTAAGTATAAAACTATTGCTGTACCTACCCGGACACGAGTTGCTGTGACTCATGTTTATATTTATTATCTTCTAAACCCTGCAATATTTCAAAATTATACTCGTAGTACGAGGTCTCGTACATACACGACAATTTAAGTGTAAAGTTTCTGTAAATTCCTAAAAAAAACAACCTTTTAGAAAAAAATATATTCTCTTTGTTTCTCAAAACAATTGTGAAACTATAATTAATAACGAACATTTGAAATCCATAACATTTAGTGAACATTTCACTAATAAGATACTAAAAATTTTAAAGGATTATCTCTAATAGCCCTCGAAGCATATTCAACACAAACTTACATATAGACAGAAAGACAAACATGTTAAAATCGGTCATTTATGATTACACGGCATACAAATAGCATTTTTCACGTAAATATTTATGATTTAAAAAAAATGCATGTCAGCAGGTTAATAGCGAGACTATTTGTCCTGGGTATACCAGACCATAATTTACATATCTTTACTCGTGGAAGCTCTTTTGATATTTAATTAACTTAAATCATACAGAAGGGCTTACTTTTTTAGCTACAAACATTGTACACTATACAAAAGGTTATTTGTTTAATATTTAAACTGTTGTAGTCGCGACTCCTGATAATTGAATGTAAAAAATCGTGAATGATAAATCACTATTCATATTTTTTTAATTTTACATTTGGTGAAGAGATTGTTGATTATAGAATGTTATTATTAGATGAAAGTTATGTTTCTGACCTATAAATTTTTACCTTCTCGATATAAATGCGCTATTTCCATGGGGCGGTAAGCAGAAGATAGGTACTCATAAATTTAAAAAAATGCTGTAGTATTTTGTGTGTCCAGTGCCTCAACCATGAGTTTTTCTCACTAGACTCGCTAGCGACGCCGTAAAATATTTGTATGGAAAACCCTCGCAGCGCCTCTAGCGGTTACGTAAGGAACAAAAATTTGCTATGAGATTACAGCGTTTCGATGCGTAGAAAACCTATCGAAATCCATTCGATAGAACTCATGGTTGAGGTACTGACATAATTCATGTTTGGTGTCAACATTATCTTCTTGCCCTTATTTTCGTTAACGTAAGGTCGATGTAGTACCTATATCATTTTCCATATCAGTCCCCCTATCAGTCTTCATCATAACAGGTATTTTATAAGAGCCAATTTGGTATAGCAGGGTATAGCGGTAATTTCTGATTGTTACATACGGGGACACGACTTTTGATTACTAATCTATTATACAAAAAGGAAACGATGTTTTGGATTACATGTATTTAAATCGTCTCAATTTTAAATATATTGTTATACATGTGTACACGCATAAGAAACTGTAGAACACTGCTGCATAATCGGATCCTCCAGCCATTGCTGCTATCAACACCGGCATTATCACCATGATATATGTTTCTCCCTGATTATAAAACTTTATGGTATGCATTTACGTTAATATGAAGTTTAAATACAGTATATAAATTAAGTATATAAAAATTAAATAGTACAAATTTAAATTCCAAGTCAGTATGTACATTTTCCGCAAAGTTTTCAATGTCAATGTGTCAAATGTCAAAGGCATATCGAGAATTGCCGTGATGGAAATATTTAAAAGTATTATTATTATTTGGAACTGGTAACATTATTTGGTATGTAATACAAACTATTCATAATATTTTAATTGGTACTTTTGATGGAATTCACGGTCTGTTTCAACTTTGATTAATGGCTGCCATGCTACAAATATTTGTCATACTAGTCCTGCTAGTCAAAAGTTTTCATTTATTTAATTTAACCATAATTTCACGCCTTATTTATGCTGAAATCTATAATCTCTTAAGCTAAAAACTAGTCCTACTTCTCATATATAATTTAACTACAATCCGTTTAATAATGTGCAGGGTAGAATACAAAGTTCTAGTTCGCGGTACTAATCAAAGCTAGAAACTACTAGGAAGTTCTCTAATATGGTGCCTCGAGATCCTTATTAGCCTATAAAGGTATGCATTTCAGTGTTTTGTATGGTAAGTATGGTTTGTTCTGCGTACATATATTTTCTTTCTTTCTTTCATATATTGATCTTCATAAGAGATGAAGTTGAAATGAGGTTTGACGTTGCAATTAGGCTTGTCATATTATCGGACTGCCCAGGAAGGTTATTATGAACTACATATGTGTTATTCCCCGAATGAACTATATATATTCACACAGCGTATTTAAATACACCCACAAAACCAAGGGTTTGCTATTTACTTGTATCATTCTTTATCAAAACCGAGACCTGTTAAAACAAGAAGCTAAGCTTCTGAAATGACTTTCAGAAATGAGGATACAATTCGTATCACAATATTGATTTTGCTTTATATATTCGAGCTTAGATTAACTTGATGATTCTTCATTACTCTTCATAATAAAACATTTATAAGAATTATTCGCTTGAAATCGATTTTTTTTATCCTTGGGACTATTTAGTCTTGTGCTATTATTTGTGGTTAGGAATGGTACAGGGTTGCAGCTTAACCTGATTATTACATTCAGGCCACCCCAGTCTCACAGGATCCTGACTGAATTCAATCAGGTTAGCTGCGGCTACGTCAATCTATTGAAATTGGCTGACCGATGCGAACGCAACTTTCCCGGGAGAGTATTGGAAATTGGACGTTTATGGAGTGGTCGACGTCAAACTCTAGTCAGCAGTAGAGGCGATATGAGTTTAATACTATGGACGTGGAAAAGGCTAAGCTAGAGAGATTTAGAGTGCATAAAGATGAAATAATTTTCAGAATAGGGTTGAGTATCGTAAAAATTCAAAGACAAAAGCGCTACTTTTGTTTAAACTATGAAGTGTCTTTGATTTATATGGAAATATTAAATGTTCTGAGCTATCGTAATTTCTTCAAAATAACTTATATTAGTTACGCATGTATTTCCCGAAGGAATAGGCAGAGGTGTACTGCGGTACACCCACAGTTCACTGGTTACATGTAAAAGAGGGCGAGCCTATTGCTAAAAACAAGATAATGTTATAGAAAAAAAAGATGTCAGTCGTTTTTCGCTAAGCAGACAATTCGTTTTACTCTCTACTTGAAAGAGAGATTGATGGATCGCACTCGCAATTTATTGAGACAATCCTGTACTAGGATCGCCTTTAGCTTTTATCTTGTTGAAAGATAAACGGGCCTTTTACCTATACCTACACAGAAAAACTAGGTGACGATATTGTGCAACTAATTTAATACATAGTAAAGGTCTAGCTGATATCATGAGCTATACCAATTTTCAGTCCAATGTTTTGTCTGCTTCATTGATCTAGGCTTCGATTCCCAGGTCAAGCGTAACTAACAACATAGGTAAATATTATTTGTAAGTATCTCTCTGTGTCGAATTATCTTCTCGAGAACGAAATCAGGCTCTTAGAAAAGGCCGAATAGACAAAGACAAACACAGAAAGTTCTGGTCCAACACATTCAGAATAAGACATTTTTTGAAAATACTACCAAAAATTTTATTTAAAATTTATCTTGATTTCAAATTGCTTTGTTTGTTGAAGTAACAGTCTTTCTGTCTCTAACAACAAAACATTACGTATGTCTTTATTCTAACCAATGATCAAATAGCCCATCAAATGCAGGCAATTTAATGTCAGGAAGTTTCAAACTAGCTCGAAATATACGATCATACGGGTCTGCAAAAATTTTCCTCTCCCTTCATGATGTCTGCTTGCTTGATGAGGGGGACCCTGTGAATATTGCATCATTAATTATGTAAGTTGAGTAGGTATGTGTAGCATATGGAGTGGGCTTTTCATTATTAAACACATATGCTTGTGTGGTTGACACAGACAGTCCCGGGAGGATATCAAACCGCCAGTATCCCAGCCTATTGCTAGCTTTATTTAAATTTATTTTCTTATGAAAGTACAGAATTTTGACACAAACTGAGTGCATGTTGTGAAATATAAATTATAAAGCAATACTTACTGAATGAATAAAATAATACGAGTAGCTACTGCTAATTTGATCTGCTAAGCTGCTGCTGCTGTTTTATAAGTTAAAGAAAATCTAGCTATCATAGTCTTTAGGGTGTTAACGTTACGTGTACGTACGTGTAGCGTTTCAATTTCCGTGATATCGAATGGAATACAGATATTTTTATTAGCCTTTGTAGTCTATACATATACGATAAGGTCTCCTTATATGCTCCATCGCACTTATTTACCTTACTTTGTGTCTCACTAGTGTAAAAAGCTGACAAGTACCTAATCCTGCTTTTTCTTTCATTTTAAAATCAAAGTAAGTATAGCACTTTCGAATTAGACATAAAAACCCCCTAGTACGTCTCCCTGTTATTTCTTTCACTGTCATATGGCAATGAGAAAAAAAACAATTCATTCAGAAAAAATTTAACCGAGTCCCAACTAGTTAAATCCCGAACTAATCCGAGTTCCGTGCGTGTTCCCGTTGCTATTTACATACGATCCTATACATTAGCATAAGCCGGGAGGGTCCTAAACAATATGAATAACTTTGTAGTTATTTATGTGTTCCTACGTATGCGAGCATTATTTCACGATTGACCTCATTTCGCCAGGAATGTTCACTGTTGACTTGTTCTGTTGTCTTGCTTGGTGGAGTTGACTGTAGGAATAGGTTGAATTCTTGCTTACACACGCATTCTTTACATAGGAATTCTTTGTTGTTAATCGGGCATGACTAAATGCGAATATATCGATCTGCTGTTCTACGCATAGGCTAAAGAGAAGGATATTTATGATAAAGTACTCATGGATCGCTTTATCAACCTTACCAGCTGAGCTACAAAGATCACTATCGAATATCGAATAATAATTATAATAAATAATACTATATTTCGAAAAATGCTCAGTTTGGGCCTTCTATTGGCGCAATGGATACAGCAAAATTAGAACCTTTACTGATCCTGCTGCTAAAAAGTAAAGTAAATTCCATAAAATTAAAAAAAAAAACATTGGAATTACAATAAAAAGTGCATTTAATTTTTTTTAATATTTTCTATTATGATAAGATACCTTTCAAGTCAGTGTAGATTTGCAAACAAAAATCATTCTGTAGAATCGGTATTCTAGATCTCTAACAGACCGGATACGTAACATAACGAATAGATTAATCGCCTTACAACTCACAAAACCGCTCATTAGCGCTATAAGTAAACATACGGTCTCACAGTTTCGTCTGCGCTGGAGCATGTTCGTGTCGGTAGCGCCATTCATCTCGGTCGTAGCCCGTAGCTCTACGAAATTAGCGGTATATTAGCTTAGTGGTACGGCGGCGGCGCTACGCTTTCACTATTTATCATTTTACAGGTAGCAGTAACTGTGAAGATTATTTTCTTGGCTCTTTGGTGGAAGTTAAAAGCAATTAATATTTAGACTGAAAATTGAAATATTGGATAGTACGGATTATTGTATAGGTAGCTGGTATCCAAATTTTGGAATTCCCCAAAATCCCATTTTAGCTTCTGTTACAATCGTCATGTTTCTAGACAGCGGTTTGGAATGTGCGTATATACAATAAATATGCTTTTATTGTAATAACCTTTTGAGCGCATTCTGTTTGGTTACTTATTTTCTTCCAATGTCCACGCATATCTTGAAAGGCTTGCGGTTTTGCGGTTAGTTTACAGATCAAGGGATGTTCAAACAACAATTTTCCTAAAACTATTGACTTTTGGATGAATTTGTTGAATAAAGGTTAATATCTTGAACACTTTATTGCCATTTAAAAGCAGAATTTTGCTGAAAGCTGCATTTTGGTGAAAGTTGTGTAGAAAGTTTAGGAACAATTCCGAATTTTAGTCGACATCAGTCCGTTAGACCCTGCTTATACCTATACCCTGGCTATTTTATATGATAAAGTGACATTAACACTCCTGTTTGTCTGAAGGACCACAGCACTGACTATGTGTTGTAGTGTAGCTTTTTACACAAATCAGTTTGAAAAAGCTTTCTGTGAAAATTATAAAAAAAAGTGGGTCAGAGCATAGACGTCCCCGAATGCATAAAAGTGTTTTTTTAGAATTCTTGTATCCGAAGCAAAGTGTAAATAAACACAAAACATAATGGTATAGGTACTGTGAGAAATTATTGGAAAACGTTTTTAGTTCATATTCATTTGCAGTTTGCCATAAACAATTCGTCGAATAGCATCATATGATTACGAGTGATCGCGTCAATTGAAGCTAATTCTGTTTCCGACCGGTCATTTCATTTGAATCTGTTTAATTTAACATTTCGTGTGCATTTCAATTCGAATCTCAAAATTGAGTCTCATTGCCATAATGTAACGAATTGGATTAGGACAGGGTTATTTTGTGTGCGTTTATGTTTGGTTCAATTAAGTTTGCGTTGTAAACCTACATTTTTTGAACGAAATAGGCAAAATAGAACAATACAGGCAGTGCAAAATAAAAACTAGTGGCGACCAAGTTATTAAATTCCCAGTAGCATCTCGGGAGAGTGTATTTGTGCCCGGTTCATTGCAATAGGCTCGCCCAAATTACGAGTCCTAAACATACCGGTGAACTGTGTGTGTACTTAAGTACACGTCTGCCTGACCGTTCGGGGAATATAGGCCTAATGGTATGTATGTGAAATGACAATTTGCAATAAAAAATGATTTACACATTGAAAACATTTTAATGGTTTCAAAAGCTTTGAAAGCGTGCTTTGAGGATTTATTGCGCACGAGAGACCATGATTTAATTATTTGTAACGAGTGTTGTACAGTTCTCGCCAAACTTATTGTCCGGGGTGAAGTTGGCACGAGCTAACTTTAAACTGTAGGCCCGGTCGTAAAAATCGGAGAAAAAAAAATATATATATATACCCATATAATATAAATATACACCACTAAAGATGGAAAGAATAAACAACTGATAAAAACCGAGATGATCTTTACAATTCTTTGTATTAAAATCAAAAAAACATTTATTAATTTGTTTCACTTAGAAAAGAATAATCAAAGTTCCTTAAATTTGTAAATCTCATTAAAATATACGAGATATTCTTGTTAGTTTGTCTCTTGTTCTATAGCACAAGTTATTCGCGATGTAAACGTATTACTTAAGTCAATAAAGCAATTATTCAACTGTTTTACATAATCCAGACATGTCTTGAATACATGAATATAACTTGCTAATTTACATGACAGCAAATCATATTACTTTGTAATCTTCTGTTCTTTGTTTTAAATCTTGTAAGGAATTACCGTCATTACAAAATTGTTATATCGTTTGTATAATTTTATTTGAAAGCCAATACGTGTTTAGGTTAAGTAAGAAGCTTTTAGGTAATTGAATAGGTTATAGAAGTTTAAATTAGGTATTGGCTATATTTGTCCTATCGTGGACGAATTATTTATTATTCTTACTTAGTCCTATGGACCTAAATCTCCTCAAAACTTTACTTACAAAATTTGTAGACTGTAGGATTCAGGACACTGTAGTTTATTTTATGCAATATGGACACCTCAGTGAAATAAGCATTTAAAAGTAAAAATGTGTAAAGAAAGTGGGACCTAAACTTCTGTTTGTAATGTTAAAAAAAGTATAATAAACCTCCGCACAGAGAGTACTTAGAAAGAAAAAGAAAAAGATTAAAAACATTAAAGTCAGAAAAAAATAAGCATCTACCTAGTAAACTTTAAACTAACCTTTACTGCCGTAAAACAATCGAACTTTCGCATCTATATTCTGTCGAGACTGATTTTATATAGACACGTCACACGCTTCGACCTCACATCAAGCATGTCTATATTTACTCACGGACGTACATAAATATATTATGTAACACATTTAGGGCTAACAATGGGGCAAAGATTGTTTACGGACATATCACGATAATGCCAGGCAGTTAATGATCCGACTTTGTTTACTACAATTTGTGTTCGTTGCGATATTTTTACCATCACGCCTAAGCTGTAACTCGAAAGCTTAGGCAGACGGGTATCTATATACATAGGTCATATAGGTGCAGTTCGTCGTCATGTTCTTATTAGGTCCCATGTGGTCGAAAGTCCACAAATTTACACTCACGGCCGCAAACTGGCTGAAAAATCTGGATATCTGGATATAGAGAAGTTTGATCCACGCACGATGAATGAATGACACGCATAACGCAATGATGCCCATAATGATAATTAATATTACTGCTACTGACATCGGAGTGGTATTACCTACCGACTGATATTTATATATTGGCAGTGGGGTCTGTATTTGACATTTTATTTTTGACACACGCGAAATATACACATATTTTGTTTTTGAGAACAATTTTCCTGAAAAATGGGAATGGTTTTTCAAGAGTAAAAACCGTTGTTGCCGTACATTTGATTTAGTTTTAAAGATGCAAGCAGTTCGCAGAGCGCTGATTTGATCGTCACACATATTGCAATGGACTTTTTTGTTTGGTATCAAAAAACTGGATATTTCGGACATAACCCGTAAAATTCCCTACAGAAGAATGTTTCTGTCTAGGTATTTATTCGTTTTAGTCAGTTCAGTCCACTACAGGTTTTGTACATAAAAAATGGGTGTTGTACATTAAAGCTTAGATATTCTATAGCTATAGTTACTTTATATCCAGAGTAAAAAAATATATATTAACGTTATATATTCACACAGTGGCGAAATATTACCTATACATTTACATTAAAACTTTAGTGTATTGATTATCTTTAGATATTTTACATAAAGCGTTACAAGCCGTTGACATTACGTAATGCAAGCCGTACTTAGAACAGTAACTAAGCCTGCATGATGTACATACACTTAATTAAATCCATTAGCGAACTCTTACAAAACGAGCAGATACGAGTCTATTCATAGTCAAGGACCACGCTTTTCATTGCTAATACTCATTAAAAGTCGGCATTGTGGAAATTTCTCACGCGGCTGAACGAAAATGAAATCCAATTACCTATTTTAAGTAGAGGATGAATATATATTCTGTAAAGAGCTATTCATGCTTTCGCTTGTGAGTTTTTTATTCATGTCATGTTAACTTGGGCATTAAAGCCGCGAAATAATTTAGCGGTCTGCCGCCATGTTTTAGTTTAAAATCAACGGTCGAGTAAATATTTGCGAGCCAGTAGTTTGTAATGTATGGATAGAACGTGTTGTTTTCAATGGTTAAAAAAAGGTTTTGAATTTTGACCATGTGGCACCTTCATAGTATATGTACAGTAATGTAATGAGATGATTGACGCTTTATAAATGATGATGTATGTTAAACAATGCACCTGTGATTTAATTAAACATTGTGGCTACGATTTAAAAAACAATTGATTTGCCAAAATTACCAAGCTCCCATACCTAATACAAAAGATGGTCAAAAAAACACCTATCTACCATATGTTATAAAATAGACTTATTAGGCAATTAGGTGTAATTCAAATCTAGTAAAGTGGGGATATCTCGATGAAACGGCTGCAGCTTGTGATTGTGGAACTGTGCCGCAAACAATGGTGCACCTCCTTTCCTGTCCTTTGTGCCCCGCTACTTGCAATCAAAGCGACCTCTGCGCTGCCACTGATAATGCTGTGGAAGTGGCGAAGTTTTGGGCACACCAAATTTAATTTAAAAAATCGTACCATCGACACGAAGAAGAAGAATTAATCTCCTACTTTAAAGGGTTCGTGTACACACATACAACTTTTTACCTAAGTCTGACTCTACTACTAAGCTTGTACCTTTGTGTGTATTAAAGTTAGACGGTGACGCGGACGGTGCAATAAATCTGAGTAGTGGCCTGTGGGTGGCAGCCTGGCGACAGGTAAGCTGTGGCGTGTCGCGCACCGCCGCCACCGCCGCACCGCGCCCAGACACGTCCCAATATCGTGACAACGCCGCTCAGACCATAATTATTGATCACGGAATAGCAATACAACAAAATGGAACTAAATATAGAAAACTAGAAATAATTCTGTTTGGAGTAGAAGCGTTTCATCACCATTGTTGCCTAACTAATGTTTTTTACATACCATCATGCATGGGACTCGGCATTAATAGCCTAGGGGAATGACCACTGGTCTGCCAAGTCAAAGAATCCAAGGCCTCGGACTTTTCGAAGTCATGTGCCTAATTATCACTCGGTTTAACGGTGAAGGAAAACATCGTAAGTAAGCCTGCATGCCCGAGAGATTTTTTTCACGCATGTGGCATGTGACGTGTGCCAACCCGCATTAGGCCAGCGTGGTAGACTAAGGCCTTATCCCTCTCGTCATACTGAGAGGAGACCCGTGCCCAGTAGTGGGACAATACCTAATGGGATTATGATGATAATGTGACTCTGAAGGCTTAAACTAAGCTGTGCTGATGTGTTAACCAGTTTTTATCAAATGGTAACAATGCATTTTTAATAGGGTCCTAGGGAGAGAGAGAAGATTACTCTTCCTCTTTTTAAAGCATAACTTGCTGGTGGCGGCTTCCTATACCATTAGTTTAAGTTTTAATTAAATGGTAGAGAAAAACAGCTTTTAATATTATAAATACGGTTTGATTAGTATCGCAAGAAACTTTGAGGATTTTTTGTAGTACCTAGTACCTACCTAACTTCGTCATAAAATAATTAATTACTGAATCTGAATTTCTAAAACAGAAAAAGTGTGACTTTATCTCTCTTGCTTGTGATATAGTGTGAAATCAAAATACAATTATATAAGTACACGAGGAATAAAAGCTCATTTTATGTTTAAGATTTTATAAAAGTTTTGAATTTAACACTGGCGTCAGAACTTCTTAACGCGCGACGTTATATGAAACGGCTTGAATTTCAGGCCGCTTTAAAGAGAGTGCTTTGTTTTTAAATTGTTCATTACTGGAAGGCGATAAACCTTGAAATTTTCTTATTACTGGGACGAGGAAACCTTGAACGCAACGGCTTTAAAGATTAAGTTCTTATGAACTAGGTACGGACGTAGTGTTAAAAGTTTAATCTGGTTTCTTGTTTCAATGGTTCATATTTTACGAGTTTGCGTTGAATGGCGAGCGTTTACAGTGCTACGTGAGAAGCTTACATTTATTTATCAATCTATCCAAACTGAAAAACCTTGTTAAATTGGTAGCTATCGAAATTAAAGTCAAGTGCATTCAATTACACAACCCAGTTTGAATTAGCAGTACTTAGTCGTTTTATATCTACACTAATATTATAAAGAGGAAAGATTTGTATTTTTTTATGTAACGAATAAACTCAAAAAGTACTGGACCGATTTGAAAAATTCTTTCCATGTTAAATAGCCCATTTATCGGGGAAGGCTATAGGCTATATATCATCACGCTACGACTAATAGGAGCGGAGTATTAATGAAAAATGTTGCAAAAACGGGGGAAAAAATTATAAGACCAAGCGGGCGAAGCCGCTGGCGGGAAGCTAGTTCAAAAATATTTTCATGAATCAGTATGCATAGGTTCGTCTGAAACATTTCCATTTTATTTGTTGGCTCTACCACAAACGGTACAGTCAAATAAAACTAACAACCTCAATTTAAATTCACAGTAAAAGGTTACTTCTCTGTTTGTTTTTTAAGCACTCTGAACTTATAGAGCAGAACCTAAAGAGATTGGATGCACTAAACAAATTAGGAACGAATAATAAATACTTAGAATAAATTTGAAAGCTTTTACGAAGTATAGAAGAGCAATTTATCAATAATTATCTCTTCTCTTTGCCAAAAACTGATTTCAAGACTAATTGTAATGCAGTCTTTGTTCGGTTTTTGGCATTTTTGCAAAAAGCTGTTTTTACTTTAAACACAAAAAACATTAACTAAAAAACAATAACTAATAAAAACATTAACTAAGTGAAAAAAAGTAGCTTTCTGCTTTGTTCCCTAAACAATTATGTTGTTATGACAACAATGACAACATAAGACAAAACATCATTTTACCTGTAGTAAAGCGGTAATCTCCGGAATTACACGAAAATGTTCACCTGCGCACAACTTGCCACAACAGTCTTGGGCAAAGCTAAAGGATCTTAGAGGGCTTCTGCTGAACTTCCAACAGTGATATACCGAGTTTAATATATCAAAATAATAAACATGGTAGGTATAAGTACTTCTTTGTAGAATAAGAAAAATCATATTCCTAATCTTTTCCCACCTACATTGTTGGGTTCGTGTGTAAATCGTCCGTGTAGTTATATAAAAACTTACATAATATATAAATTCTTGCAATATATTAGGTATATAAGTAATTGATTTATAATGACGTGGCAATAGGCAGTTGTATATACAATAATTTATTCAATATAACTATTTGCAATTCATTGTTTAATAAATACTAGCAAAGCTCTTGAAAAATACGTAACTAAGAATTGAAACTTCTGTGTTCTACTTCTGTCGCTATCTCTTCTTATACGAAAATAAAATCGCAATCTTCAAATACAAAATTAACAATTTTATTTATTTGTAATATTGAACCTTGTTTATAAATCAGGAGCCATAAACTAAGTTGTTGACTTAGTAATCATTGCCGCTAAAAGTTTTTTTTACGCGTTTTATACCAATATTATATACGGAAGCCGTAAGATATTATATTTCATAATGAATTTAAGCAAATATAGTTTACATAGTAGAGAACAAATCTTGTGTCACGGAGTTTACAAAAGTAGGTACCCTACACGCAGATATTGAATGGATTATGTTACAACAAATAAAAAGAACACAAAATATGAAAATAAACCTATGACAGCTTTAGAAAAGTGGTGAAAACACAGAGACCCATGCTATGTAGGTAATGCTGGTATACATAATAAATTCAAGTACCTAAAACAACTGCAACATCTCAAACGTTTGTCAGACGTGAGCATCAAGTGGTGGGGAAGGAAATCTCATCGAGATCGTCTCGATGGGCCTACAGTAACCAAGGATCAACAAGGACCAACCCTCTGCAGACGCCGCGCCGCTAGACGTCGAGCGCATCTCATATCGGATATTGATCTAATTACGTCTAAATAAACCTTGTAAAGGAATTGTGAGGCCTGGATTTAACTTTGTAAAAGAGTAATCTCATGAGAGATTCCACTTATATTGGTATTAAGATCCGTGGACTTACAGGTTGAGTGCCGTTAAAGAAAGTTATGAAAGAAATATCATGGCTTCAGACAGGAGTCGATCAATTTTTTTAATTTTTAATTATAAGTATAATTAAAAACGTACATAACATACATACTTTTACATACATAAAATATACCGGAATAGTAGTTGCTCGAAACGAATATAGAAAGCTATCAATTTAAAACGTTTCATATGAAATTATTCTGCTTTCAAGGATAGTGTGCTACGAAAGTAGAACAAATCGTATAATAATACATCTATCTGGTCTGAAATTGTTTCCTCCGAGTAGTAACACATGGTCATAATAAACAATAAGTTGCCCAAAAAAACTGTACTTAGGGCTTGATTACATAGAATTCGTGGTGTGCGAAACGTAAACGTCATCGTCACTGTAACACTTCGCAGGCTCACATACTTCCCGCACAGGTACCGCACACATTCGCACATGTTCTCTATGTGCCAAACCTTTAGATTATGACTTTATTTAGTAGGTAATAAAGAATTAGTTCTCGCCTAATTCTCGCGTGTAAAGATTTCCCAGAGTTGCGGTCAGTCAGTAGCAGTCCGACATACCCTGCCACCTCCCCCGGTTATCTTATCTTATAGCTTATCCATACGAAATTCCCTTTACAATAAAAAAGATCATTTAGTAAAAAAGTACATAGAACGTCTAGTAACATGACGAACACTGCAAAAACCTAAGCTTGAATACAGGGTTTATTTCATTCGGCGGCGTATTACGTTCAAGCCTGGGAACTTTTTGTATTCATTACGAAGTGGGTCTTTAGGGCATCTATAATATTCTAGCTATTTTTTACTAGGGGTGTACATGTACAATCCTGTGCGAATAGTGTTCATAGCACACAACTCAACTAATATCAGCGGCATCTTTTAACTAACATGAAAACCTATTTTCCGGGGATATAAATTATCCTTTGTTGTTCTCCCAGTTTAGTTTACACTTTTGTCAAAGAATGATAAATATCTAGGGCCTGTTTAACCATCTCCTGATATTTCCCAGTTAAATAACTTGGCTGATAAGTACTAGATACTTGTAGTATTGTTCCAATTATAAATTTATCCGGTGGTTAGCGGCTATCCGGAGGCGAAACAGGCCCCCTCACATAGTCACAAAAATACAAGTATTTTTAAGTATAGTATAGTACTAGTATAGTATAGTACTAGTATAGTATAGTACTAGTATAGTATAGTACTAGTATAGTATAGTACTAGTATAGTATAGTACTAGTATAGTATAGTACTAGTATAGTATAGTACTAGTATAGTATAGTACTAGTATAGTATAGTACTAGTATAGTATAGTACTAGTATGGTGCGTAAAAAGAGCCTCCACGTGTGACGATACATAATTGATCGTCCGGCGCATCCTGGGCAGTCAGCCTCGATATATCAACATGCTGACTGGCTAATCTTTTTATCGGGGCATGAACTAAATGCCAAATCGTAGACCAGAAGGATGGGCAGCAGCATCCTTTTCTGTGGAACAACACCCCTACTGCGCTCACCAACCCGCCTGCCAAGCGTGGTGAGTACCGGCAATTACCCCTCAAATGACGACACAAACAAATAACCGGCCCCTAGTCCCCGGCGGCCTCGCTGTTCCAGGTTCTGGTAGCAGCCATGGTAGCGGCGAGGCAGGGGGTGCTAAGAATCTCCGGCAGAGATCCAGCTACCAACACAAACGACTTTTGGCCCTGGTAACCTACAACGTACGCACACTGAGGGCAGACGGAAAGATTTTTGAGCTGGAAGAAGAAATAGAAAAGATGCACTGGGATGTCATGGGTCTGTCAGAAGTCCGAAGAGAGGGCGAGGACACGATAACCCTGAGATCTGGCAATCTTTTCTACTACCGGGAGGGCGACCATCAGTCCCAAGGTGGTGTCGGGTTCCTCGTCCGCAGGTCCCTCATCAACAATATCATTACCATCGAAAGTGTGTCGAGCAGAGAGAGAATATCTAAGAGGTATTCCTTGAAGGTCATACAGGTGTACGCACCGACCTCGACACACCCAGATGATGAAGTGGAGAGTATGTATGAGGACATCAGTAGGGCCATACATACCACCAAAACACACTTCACAGTTGTTATGGGGGACTTCAACGCAAAGCTGGGCACACGATGCGATGGTGAGCTGAGAGTGGGGCAATTTGGTTATGGGCAACGGAACCCCAGGGGACAGAAGCTGGCCGATTTTCTGGAAAAGGAGGGACTCTTTATGATGAACTCCTTTTTCCAGAAGCCGCTTCACAGGAAGTGGACCTGGATGAGTCCCGATGGTTTTACGAAGAATGAGATAGACTTCATTATGACCAATAAAAGACAAATATTCAATGATGTCTCTGTGATCCACAGGGTGAAAACCGGCAGCGATCACCGAATGGTAAGAGGCACATTGAATATAAATCTCAAAGTTGAGAGGTCCCGTCTAATGAAGTCTACGCTCCGGCCCTCTAGTGCTCATATCCAAAACCCCGGGAGCTTTCAGCTCGAACTCCAAAATCGCTTCGAGTGCCTAGAACATTGCGTTTCTGTGGACGACATAAATAGTAGGTTGGTAGAAACTGTCCAAACGGTTGGGTCTAAGTTCTTTAAGAACCACCGTAAAGGTAGACCAAAAAAGCTCTCCGACCATACCCTCAATCTTATGGCAGAACGACGCGCTATGACGCTCCAGTCTTCTTATGATGCTGAAGCATACAGGCTGCTCAATAAACAAATTTGGAAGTCCTTACGTCACGATATCCGCACCTTTAATACTAACAGTGTTAAAGAGACCATTGAGCGGAACAAGGGCTCCAAAGTTTTCGCAAGAACCATGTCTATTGGGCAAAGTCGTATTATGAAGCTGAAGACTGAAGACGGCAGTGTAGCGTCGACTAAGCCAGAGATTTTGGAAGAAGTCGAGAAGTTCTACCGACAGTTGTATACGAGTACCTCGGCAACTAAACCTACTATTGGCTCGCCAACAGACCCCCGAGCCAAATTAACCCGACACTATACCGAAGATATCCCGGACATCAGCCTGTACGAGATTAGGATGGCCTTGAAACAGCTGAAAAACAACAAGGCGCCGGGTAACGACGGAATTACAACGGAGCTTCTGAAAGCGGGTGGAACACCGATACTTAAAGTCCTTCAGAAGCTATTTAACTCTGTTATACTCGAGGGCACAACGCCAGAGGCATGGAACAGAAGCGTGGTGGTGCTTTTCTTCAAAAAAGGAGATAACACCTTATTGAAGAACTATAGACCCATCTCGCTTCTGAGCCATATCTACAAGTTGTTTTCAAGGGTCATCACGAATCGTCTCGAGCGCAGGTTTGATGACTTCCAGCCTCCCGAACAAGCCGGTTTCCGAAAAGGTTTTAGTACCATAGACCACATCCATACGCTACGGCAGATTATACAGAAAACCGAGGAGTATAACCTGCCACTTTGCTTAGCGTTTGTGGACTATGAGAAAGCCTTCGATTCGATTGAAACTTGGGCGGTGCTGCAATCTCTGCAGCGGTGCCACATTGACTATCGGTATATCGAAGCGTTAAAGTGCTTATACAAAAACGCCAATATGTCGGTCCGAGTACAGGAACAGTGTACGGGAGCAATTCCATTGCAAAGAGGTGTTAGACAGGGGGATGTCATTTCCCCGAAACTGTTCACCACCGCAATGGAAGATGCCTTCAAGCTACTGAAGTGGAAAGGATTCGGCATCAACATCAATGGCGAGTATATCACTCATCTTCGATTTGCCGACGATATCGTAGTCATGGCAGAATCGCTGCAAGAGCTCAGCACAATGCTCAATGACCTCAACAGAGTTTCCCAGCAGGTGGGTCTTAAAATGAACATGGACAAGACGAAAGTCATGTCAAACGCCCATGTCATGCCTAACCAAATATCCGTTGGGAGCTCTGCTCTCGAAGTTGTCGACGAGTATGTCTATCTAGGACAAACCGTCCAGCTAGGTAGGTCCAACTTCGAGAAAGAGGTCACTCGTCGAATCCGACTCGGCTGGGCAGCGTTCGGGAAACTTCGCAATGTCTTTTCGTCATCTATACCACAGTGCCTCAAGACAAAAGTCTTCAACCAGTGTGTGTTACCAGTGATGACATATGGCACAGAGACGTGGTCACTCACTATGGGCCTCATAAGAAAGCTCAAGGTCACTCAGCGAGCTATGGAACGAGCTATGCTTGGTGTTTCTCTACGCGATCAAATCAGAAATGAGGAGATCCGTAGAAGAACCAAAGTGACCGACATAGCTGAAAGGATTAGCAAGCTAAAGTGGCAGTGGGCGGGGCACATAGCTCGTAGAACCGATGGCCGCTGGGGCAGAAAGGTTCTCGAATGGAGACCACGCACCGGAAAGCGCAGCGTGGGACGGCCTCCAACGAGATGGACCGATGACCTGGTAAAGGTCGCTGGAAGTCGCTGGATGCAGGTAGCATGCGTCCGGTCCCTGTGGAAGTCAATGGGGGAGGCCTTTGTTCAGCAGTGGACCTCTTTTGGCTGACATGATGATGATGATGATGATAGTATAGTACTAGTATAGTATAGTACTAGTATAGTATAGTACTAGTATAGTATAGTACTAGTATAGTATAGTACTAGTATAGTATAGTACTAGTATAGTATAGTACTAGTATAGTATAGTACTAGTATAGTATAGTACTAGTATAGTATAGTACTAGTATAGTATAGTACTAGTATAGTATAGTACTAGTATAGTATAGTACTAGTATAGTATAGTACTAGTATAGTATAGTACTAGTATAGTATAGTACTAGTATAGTATAGTACTAGTATAGTATAGTACTAGTATAGTATAGTACTAGTATAGTATAGTACTAGTATAGTATAGTACTAGTATAGTATAGTACTAGTATAGTATAGTACTAGTATAGTATAGTACTAGTATAGTATAGTACTAGTATAGTATAGTACTAGTATAGTATAGTACTAGTATAGTATAGTACTGGTATAGTATAGTACTAGTATAGTATAGTACTGGTATAGTATAGTACTAGTATAGTATAGTACTAGTATAGTATAGTACTAGTATAGTATAGTACTAGTATAGTATAGTACTAGTATAGTATAGTACTAGTATAGTATAGTACTAGTATAGTATAGTACTAGTATAGTATAGTACTAGTATAGTATAGTACTAGTATAGTATAGTACTAGTATAGTATAGTACTAGTATAGTATAGTACTAGTATAGTATAGTACTAGTATAGTATAGTACTAGTATAGTATAGTACTAGTATAGTATAGTACTAGTATAGTATAGTACTAGTATAGTATAGTACTAGTATAGTATAGTACTAGTATAGTATAGTACTAGTATAGTATAGTACTAGTATAGTATAGTACTAGTATAGTATAGTACTAGTATAGTATAGTACTAGTATAGTATTGTTAGTGTTCGCGTGCGAAACATGACAGCGACAAATTAGTGACAAAAATCCTGCAATTATTCTACAAGTCCTGGCCGAAAAATATGATGCGCCAATACTGAGGCATTTTGTCCAGCTGCTCGTTCGGCAGGACTGGTTTTGATCTACATTTTATTTCAATTACTTACCATTAGTGAGTAAGTTTTTACTAACCATTGGACCAATGTTGTCAACTTAATAAATTATTATTATTATAAAAATATTTGAATTTATGAAATTAAAAACGCCACATTGATAGTTCTTTTTAGATAGTTAGAAAACCTTTTTAGAATTTTGCTCGACTTAATAATCGAATCTAAACTTAACCTATCTTGCTTAGCAGTTGCACTTACGACTGACTACTAAAGTGTGTTTACTAAACTATGTTTTATATTAATTCACTTAAATATTAGATTGACTGAAGATTTCGACTGGCGAGCGGGGCTCGCGGTGGCTTAGTAGTCAGAGCGTCTGGTGTGCCGAACCAGAAGACGCAGGTTCGAATCCTGCCCGCCAGCCGATTTTTTCCTTCATTAAGGGTCCGTCCTACAAATCGACCCATTTTGATACATTTTGATCATCGATTGCAAGGAACCGAATAGGGGAAAATAAAAACTGAGCCATGAATTGAAAAGAACAGTTCCTTTTATGTTAGAGAGCCAAAGTGGATTTTTTAAATTATTTCCATATTAGTGGTAAATCACGAATATTGACAACTCTTTTTCCGAAAAGTTGCGTTCGAGTGACGTTTGATCGTCGCTAGCCAAGAAACTATAAGTAATTATGAATGTAAAAAATATGTATTAAATACAGTACATACTCTTCTTTTAGAGAGCCAGGTTACTTTTTTCAAGTTTTATACAAAATATACCAGAAAAAAAATGATGAAATAATGTTATTTTTGGAAAACTTCCAGTCAAATATGTATTTTTTTCTATTTTTAGAGGCACTTTTACGAAATTAAAAAAATAGTGTATTAAACTTAAGTTATCCTTTAAATAGAACGTAAATTTATATTTTCAAAAAAGTAATATTTTCACTGTGAAATTAATAGATACATTGAGCTATATTATCGAGCGCAAAAACTCGATCGCGCCAGTAACCATCGGGCCATCATTTATTTGTGATAATTATTATTGAAAAGATCAAAATTGTTTATACGATACTACGCCCAACCTCGAGCCGAAACATAGAACTCGATTGAATCAAATTTTGAAAAATTGAGTCAAATTTGTGCACGGCCTCTTAAAAATAACTTGTAATCTTAGCATGGAAAATGTTATAAAATATAAAAGATAGCACTTGAATATGTTTGTTAAGTACTTACTTGGAAAGTCCTTGTACATTTAGTAGGTAATTAAAACTTGTGCCACTATAATGTACGCAGTACGCTATGCAATTAGAAGTTAAACGTTTTCCCTGAAACGTTATTAAGTAGGTACTATCTAGCGAGTGCGTTGGCAATACTGAAAACTGTTGCTTTTAATAAGTAACCAAAGTTCCGTAAACACCACAGTGTAATAAAGTAATTCTTCTCCACAAAGGTTTAATAAAAGTTACAATAGTCGCGTTGCCGTCGCCGACAACTGTTTTTTACCAAGTGAAAAACTAGCACACTGTTGACTGGACTTGTTATAAGAAATCCATCTAAATTATCTCAATAGTTTATAACTGCTGTTCACCGCTACCCTGTTACAAATAACATCAAATTATCTACCGTACATAAAGCTTAATTAATGCATTGTCAGCTAAATTTAATGAAATGTTAATACCCTATCACCCCTTGTGAGTTGTGACATTGCATAATAATTCACGCGATGTAATAATTAATCGACATTCGCAGGGTTATCGCGTCGCCGCAGCCGCACACTATAGTTGTTACAACTTACAACACTGTTATTGCAGCGCGTTATAGCTAGTGGTGCGGCGACGATGGGGTTAAGTGCACATGTGCGTTGGACGTGTTTGTGGAAATTGGTTCTTATAAGTAATAGCTTTTTGTATAATGACACGCTCTTCACAAAAATCAATATACTTTATTATGTTTTTCAATACGGAAATGTTTATGTTACCATAGTATCATAGCTATGCATTATGTACTGCATCTGCGATTTATGATATAGCAAGCTATGTTTATCTAAAAAATATAAGAACTGAAAGTAAGTACGACATAACAAATCCAGTCAGACTTTTTGTAAAAACGCCAAAGACACAAAAGTTACATGAATATTTTATCTGAAGTACTAGGGCAGCATGAAATGTAAGCTCTCTATCTTCCTGTTGTGTGAACACTGTTTATCGATGTGGAAACTACGCCAACTAGGCCAGGACGCCACTGCTGCCGACTAATGGCCATGTTTGAACATAGTTCGCAAAGCCTAGCCTTTATAATATAGGTAAGTGCTGTGAACTACTACTGGTGAGAGAAACGATGACGGCGCGAGTAGGTTTTATTACGTTTTATGACAAATACCGGTCAACAATCAAAGTAGAATGCATTTTTTATTAAAGTCGGCAATTTTTATTTTTTTATTTTATTTATTTTGCGATGACTCCGTTAACCGATAAGCATCTACATACGTATTTCGAAGAAATAATTAAAAAGTTATCCGACCCACGCTACCCCAAGATAAATAATTACAGCTTTTCAATTTGTCGAACAACAATTCTGAATTCGTAAATCATTAATTTGTCAGGAGACTGGAGAGTGACAGGCAGGCACATCCGAAAGTACCCAGATAATCCTATTCAGTTATTCATCTGATCCGGGATTCCGCGGTAATCATAGCCGACTTTGCAAATATGTATTACATTATTACCAGTCTTTTGTTCACGTTTTATGTTTATTATTATGCCCCTTAGTTGGAGTAATTACTGAAACTCGGGAAATTAACGTTACATAATTTATCAAACGCTGTATCTCGCGCAGTTTGAGTTTAGGCATTAAAGTTATTTCGAGATAGTCCGTAGACGGGATGTTTCGTTCATAAAATAAGAAACTTTAATTTGTTTGGACTACGAACAACGGTTTTCGCTTTAGATAATTTTCCTTTTTTCTGATCCGTAATATGGACAATGTATTCTATAATGTAGGTACCTACTCTCCGAATATTTAAAACTTACAATATTTATAATTTAACAATAAGTAATGAGTAATTAAGTGAATATTTGCATACCCAACATCATGTAATATTTTTATGTATATTTTAACCACTTTGTCATACTTACGCGAATAAATGTCATTCATTCTTAAATTGATTGGTTACGCGATTGAAATTAACATTGAAATAGAACTACTTTTAGGAAGTAGGTAGTTTTATTTTAATCCATAGTTAAAACGTAAACGATGCAAGAAACTTAAAGCTGAAAACGGGTATTTCCGATATGACCTATTTATATTTGCTACTTGCTAGGGAGCTCAAGAAGTACACAATAAATTTAATGCAATGGACAAAGTTTTGAGCACCAATAAAATAGAACATGCAGTTTTGTAGTTATTAAACTAAGTATACTGCGTATTGATAGTGTACAATACAAGTGTAGAGGTAAATGCTTGTTGACTAGTATAGTAAAATACATACTTCTCTGAGATACATATGTAATAACTGAGAAACTGATGTATTATATTCTAGTTAACCGTTAAAATGAACCACATGTATTCCATGTGGCTTATTTTATCGACGATGTAGACTAATCTATCATGTACTGTTATAAATATTAACATTAGTTGGAATTCCTTTCACTCGTTTGTATATTTTGAGTTTTATATTATGTGTATTTGGCCCGATTTTTTTTGTAATGTTGACTTGAATGCGTAGGATGCTAATTGGACATACGGAACCGTAAGTTTAGTGTAGTTTACAAGTTATTTTTAATGAAGGAAAAAATCGGCGGGCGGGCAGGACTTTTTCCTTCATTAAAAATAACTTGTAATCTTAGCATGGAAAATGCTTAAAAAATACAAAAAGATAGTTTAGTGTCGTCTCTAAATATTAGCCTATTAGGCTAAGACCTATTACATTCTGGCCTGATGGAACGCACAAAGTCTTTATTAAGTTTTTCTTTGAAGTGAAAAGTTCCAATGACATGGTCCAATCTGTAGTCGAAACTTCAAACCAACGCCCGTCTCGCGTCGGTCGATTCTCCTTATTTATATACAAAGCTATACAATAATCCGTCAAAAGAAAATTAAAACAAATATCTTCGAGTTTGGAGGAAATCACATTACTATGATACAAGGCGTGGTAATCAACTTTATGTCATCTTAAAAGTCTTCGCATAATGTTTATGCAAATTGGCGACATTCATTATTACTATCAAAGCGTTTAATTAGTGGTAGCAGCAGATAGCAATGATATTTACTGAAGTGACTATGCAGCCACGAAATGAGTAATGGCAGAAGAATTTTTTAGTGTGAAAATCCTCACGGATGTTCTCCATCTCTCAATAGAAAAAGTGAAGGGTTATGTCGGACTTCTACAGATCAAAAACAGTCGGCTGTTCTGCACATTGAGGGATGGGGGGCGGTCAAACATCTCTTGTGCCTTACCTTTAGAAATTTACAAAAATGCAGCTTTGTTTAGTTGAATTGTTCTTTAAATATTAGTTACGATTGTCCTAGTATTTCGCTGGGCACACAGCATTTTCTGTACGGGCCATTAGATCTTGAGAACTGCTGGTGTCGCGGCAAGAAGCTCTACAAAGTAGACCTTCTGTGCATCTTCACGTCATGGTGCATTCCCTTAATAAGGTGACCCAGTTAGTGGGGAACTGGCCCACTGACATTTCGACTGTAACTAATGTAACCAACCTTTTTTGTGACAGCGAGACAGTGTTTAATTTGTCGGCTATCTTCTGAAAGTATGAATTATTGTTATTTTCAATTGTCTAGTGTCTGGAGCAGCTGTAGATATAGTTTCCACGGGTGACTATATGAAACTTGGCAGTCAGCATCGTTATCAAGCTGCTAAATTAAGTCATATAACTACGGCACGAAATTAATGTTTCGACATGAAATCGACAGAATTTTCAGTAGCTATGCTTTCACCCTGATAATAATGTGCATCCCATTAGTGAGTATGCAAAGAGTTATATCGATACTATTTTCAACAAGTGGACGCATTTTTTTAAAGATATCAATGCCAGTAAATACTTAGATATTTTTATTGTGATACGGTACGGGTACGATACAATAAAAATATCTATAATATAAAAATAAACAATACCTAGGTATTGTTTCACATCCTCATGTTTAGGATTGCTTACAGGAATTATCATGACCGTTATAAGGGCTAGCCGAACTAGTTTTGGTCACAAACGGTGCTGAATATGTGGTCGCAAGTTTAATTTGCATAAATAGGTACCTAGCTAGATGTTATGGGAAAATCCTATATACAGAAAAATTATGGTTATTATAGCGTGCAGTGGGCTCTGCGAGGTTGCGAGGCTTTTGTTTACCGTGTACCTCCTCCCACCTACAGCGTCGGCGACTTTTCCCTTCAATAACGTTTATCTCTGCGGCGTTTTGGTCACCGTTGCTTCATTTTTGGAAGTTTGATGTAATAAAGAGCAAAGAAAATACTATGTAGCTACTAAAACACCTTGTGCCACCACTTCCTTTGTCAGAAGATTGCATTGAATAATAATTTCAATGCCAACATATGGAACAGCCTCGGAATTAGGTGGAGTGGTCTATTCTTGGGCTGAAGCGATGCTATTAATCCGTAACGTACCAGATACTCTAATGTATTTGTTGTAAAATTATCTTTATGTGCTCTAATATAGAAACGGTTATACACAAGTACCTACAACGTGTTAGGTATCAAGATGTGAATTTACTTAATAATAGTATAATTTATAGTAATTATTTTTATCTATATTGATAAAATATATTGATATATTATCAAGATTTTTAAAAAATTATATGTATGAACATGGAAAAAGGTTATGATGTTTTCATAATTTTTGTCGGCTGAACATTGACTCTGAAGATACATGAAAATACATGCAAAAAAACAATATGACTAATAATATACAATCACGCCTGAATTCCTTGAAAGGCTAAGCAGATGTAAAGGTACTGTTATGTTCCTAAAATATATGAGTACATAGACGGCTGAATTATTCATTTAACTTTGAAACTTGAATTAAACGAGTTCCCTCTAACCGCAGCTTCGTGCTAACTTCGTTCGTAACATTTAAGGCGTTCGTGGAAAACGATTTCATCTATTTTCAAATGGAAGTTTGAAATGCAAGCATGCAACGCAAGCAGGACGTTATATCATTGTTACGTAACTTCGCTTGACTTTCAGGAGCTATATGTACTTTTTTATTCTATTTATCGTATTGAAGGTAAATGAAAAAATAACGTAAAAGAAAAGATACGTTCGTTTGCCCGTCAAATAGTAATTCCAATTGGTTTATGCCCCATCCGAGGTTTTTTTTATCATGGATGGGTTTGTGCTTGACCACAATCTCAACTGATGTACTTAAGTGTAGTTTATGGTACTTAGCAGTAGTAATCGCTGCTTTCTGCAAAAAAAAAAACAATTGAAATTTGAAATTGCCGGGCTCGATTGATTGGCCTGGTATACCGCATTGCACGGCATTTAGCGTCACTAAGCGAAGCCACTAGTAGTCACAAGGAACTTCTTCAAGTGACTGTTAGATAAAATACTGGCGATACGCCCTCGCTTCACTTCGGACACTATTATTAAAAAAGTAGTGTATAGCATTCAGGGATAACGTATTTTTTTTAAAGTGAAAGAATTTTCAAGATCGGTTTAGTAGAGCCAGAGATTACTCCATACAAACTTTCAAACTTCACATCTTTAGAATATTAGTATAGATATAGTCATATAGATTTGAAGATACGCTTGCTATCTATCGCTCACTTAAGGCTACGACCCCGAAGTTATTTAATCTGTGCCAGTCTTGCCCGTAACTTCAAATACGCTTAGCAGAAATAAAGAGAACCAATTTCTGTAATTTTTTTCCTTTTTTATTTCAGCATTTTCTCAATTTCTCGGAAATATCGAGCAAATACTTTTCAAATACGGACTCACTATTTGAAATAGTAAAATAAATACAATTTCCTTTATAAAGAGCCACTGTATCTGGGAATTGGCGGCAGCCCGCGGCGACTATTTGCAAATATCAATTTACAAAAGTGAGCTTTTCCAGGAAACTGCTGCGTTTTTCAATCGTAACTTAAAATAAGTACAGTTTTCATATTTTCCAGGATTTCGATGTTTACTTTTAAAATCATGTTGACAAGCTTTCCGTCACCGGCGTCGTCCGCGTGTTCTGGCTATTTCTACACTAATATTATAAAGAGGAAAGATTTGTATTTTTGTATGTAACGAATAAATTCAAAAAGTACTGGACCGATTTGAAAAATTCTTTCCATGTTAGATAGCCCATTTATCGGGCTACGACTTATCATCACGCTACGACTAATAGGAGCGGAGTAGTAATGAAAAATGTTGCAAAAACGGGGGAAAACATTATAAGACCACGCGGGCGAAGCCGCTGGCGGGAAGCTAGTTTCTTATAAAATCATAGCCTATGTTACTCCTTATATATGTAGCCTCATGTAGCTTTCTAATGTGGTAGTTTCAATCAATTCCTCCTTATAATACTAGTATAATACTAATAATAAGTTTATTGGCACGAAATAAGGTACAGGGTTGTATACATTGCCTTACATGACTATTAATACAGATTTTTGTTTAGTATGGATACAATTAATATAGAATAATGGCTCCCGCATTAGGAGAATCCTGTGTTATAGTATAGATAATAATTTCAGAATGATTCAACCATTTTACATGGGACCTAAACATCAACGAACTGTGGGACATCTCTATCTGTTTGGGGAATAGAGACATTAGTATGTTATGTTACAATACCGACATATTGTAGAGTATCAATATGTGTTATTCATTTATTGAGAAATCCGACGTCAAACACCTTAAAAATTCTAATTTCACAGATTTAGATACAAAATTCTTCTTGTGTGTGTACCTAACACTATTTAAGTGATAACAACTAGAAGGATTTTATTTCTACATGTTTAGATAGAGTTTAATCGTAGCTCCTTGTAACCAAATTATCAATTAACTTTGTGTCGCCCTCGCTCAGCTCAACTCGCTCCGCTCAGTTTCCGGGTGTTCATCAGTTACGAGTGAAGAGCACGCGAGCCCTGGCATTGCACTTGACCTCGCGGTCACCACGTGTAACATTGTAAACCTATGCTAATTAAACCAAGATAGCTAGAACAGGCCGCTGCGGCTAGGGTACAATACTTCTAGATCTAAAAATAAACATTTGCATGATGATTTTTTATGGAAAGAAATATAGGTGTATTTACAAACTCAGTAGGGACTATACAAAAAAAATATTTGTTAGGTCGTAGGCCGTGATCAAATCTTGGAAATTAAAATTACTTATCGAATTGTCGATATAAGAGTACGAGGAGTGTACAACTAGACACTAGCTCATAATTTCTTATTAAAGTGAAGTGGAACGTAGGGATTTTTGGCTGTTTAGAATCAACACTTATGTACATTGTACCCCCATACTTGTGTTCTCATGAACCAAAAATTGCTCGTACGAAGTCCGCTGCCATGCAATTACTAAGTAAGTTCTTAATAACGGCAGCTCAGGGTAATACAATAGGAACCTTGTGAGACATAACGAATTTTCTACGGATTTCCGCTCAGATCGCTTCGCTCGCTCCGCTCGTCCGCCACGAGTGCTCACGCGAGCCCTGACATTGCTCTTGACCTCGCGGCAGCATGCAACACTGTGTTATGGTAATTAGCTAAAACCTTAGTCTGTACGTGTTCAAACCAATGTTCGAACCGTTTGTATAACAGTATTGTACTTCTGACATACTTCCTTATGCATTCATCATCAACAGAATGTATTTGCCTACTGCTGAACGTGGGCTTCTCCTAGTGAACGCCACAGAGCCCGATCTTCTGCAAGTCGGCACTCCATCTGCTGCGAGCATCCACTACGCTCTAACGACTCCATATTACAAAAAAAAGTATATTCGCCTATGTACAAAAGCCTTCAGTTAAAAGATACGAAAGAAATGTTCCGTACACCGGAAACTAAACGCCAGTGTTTCTTCCTGGGAAAGAAGTAGAAACTACAGTGTTCTTTCCTTCACGTCGGAAATAAAGAAGTTAATCCTCATTGAAATCAAACTACTTTTTACTTAATCCCGACGTTTTGGACCTTTTACAGCGTTCACGGGTGACTGTGAAGTTAAACCTCGATTAATAAAATTCTACATTCACAAGTAGCCATCGTTTGTTATTAATTCAAACGTCCGCGCCACATTTCCGGACTTCAGAAAACAATTACGAACCAAACCTTTTACACTTCGCTCCAGCGATATTTGTAATTAAGTACCTAAGTTTGAAGTGTGCCCTTAAGATATATTATTATTTATATAATGATTTAAAATCTAAGAATATTTGTGTTTTTGCTTTTCCGAAGTTTCGTTATATTCGTTGTCAGGGTTTTGTTTTATGATATATAATTTAAAAAAAATATGCACTTTGTTTGGTCTTAGCAAACAGCTCTGTATCGTCGCACAGTCGCCCTGCTGGTATGGGCCTGTTTCTGTTTATAGTTTGAGAAGGATTTACATATAGTTCACCTACTCTGGGTAACAAACTTAATTCTATTTAAGTAGTCCAATTCTGATTCTCATTTACAGAGCATTTAGTTAAGTAATTTTGATTCCATGTATAATACACACCACAACAAATACTCTCGGGGCCAGACTTAATGAAATCAGCTTACACCGAGCGCAGCAGTACGCTCCTCATAAACATGCTACAATATTGTTCAAAATTGCTTTTGTGCTTGCGTTTGAACTACAATAGGTACCCTGTAGTCCCCGAAAAAAATATTTCATAATAAAAAAGCGAAGCTATATTGAGAATTTCTCAGAAACATAATAAATGAAGCAAACAAAGGCGTTCGCAAACAAATCTACTTGCGTATCGTAAAAATCCCGACTTAACCAACTTCAGACCTTTTTAATACACAAAGACGAAGTTTTATTCAATTTCTTTCACATATCGTACCGGCTTAGGTCTTTGTGTTCTCCAAATCCACATCAAAAGAGCAATAGTCATTAATTTCTCTTTTATATTCCCCCAGCTTTCATCTAGTATTGAGCTTGGAGTGGCCACGACAGTTCAGGTCGCCAGACTGATGAAACTTGACAAAGGCACGATGACTGACCATTTTCCCTATTACCGAAAGAAATTGCGGCTCGCGGACTCACGAATTTGTATAAGATTGATATCGAGGTGAACTTGAGCTGTCATGATCTTAGGATTTTTTGCGGTGAAAAATAACGTAATTATACTGACAAGCTATTTCGGGATCAAGCGATTACGGTTCCTTAACTTTTTTATAAGGATTCAGACGATTATTCAAAGCGAGCGGCGCGCTCTCTATGCATTGTATAAAATAATTGTTTAATTGTTTCTGCGATTTTGTAACTACACTAATAGATATGACAATAGGAATTTCATTAGACACCATTACTTAATAATGTATGTATGTTTTCCCTAATTACTCAGACATGTTCGTTAGAACGAAGTATTCATGGAGTACTTCTGTATTCTTAGTATGCACACATAGGCACTCAAGTAAATATAATTGTTTTAGCTACAAATGACGGTAGCACTACAATTAACACAATCACACAACGTGTCGATCGTCAGCTCTTACTAATTGCTTAATAATGTCGCCACAAACCGTTACAGAGGAATGTAATAACCATGAAAGTAAGTAAACATACCGTTGTGTTAGCTATGGGATTCCCGCTCCCAACAGTGTGCTCTAATAATACCTAAATGTAAAAGTAATGTTTCACTTACAACATATTAAAATTGTGAGTAAGGCAACATGTTCAACGGAAGAGAAGTTCTATTTATTATTTCATTGATTTTAATCGATTTAGATCGTTTGGACAAAGTTTTCTTTGACGTTTCGTTTCTACGAACTCATCTGCTTTAATCTAAGCTCATCTGGATACAACTTCAAAAATCAAAGTGGATTACCTATAAGTTCTAAGTAAGAACATTTTATTAAAGTAATGTCGACTATGAATGTCTGAAAGCAAACGGATTCTTAAAGGATTTCTTAGCTTTAGAACTTTGCTTTCTTTTCGTTTGAGCTGATTTCGGTTCGAAACTACTCCGCTTCAACTGGTCTCGGTAGAGCAAACAGAAGATTTATTTATAAGACTTCGGTGTCTTGAGATTTTACTGGTTACCAAGATGATTCGTCTTACCAAGTTAATCCGAATGAGGTAGAAGGAAATCCTTTAAGAATTTTAGTGTACCTTTTCCTTTGTACAAAACTTTATGTGACCATTAGAATATTAGTGTGCAACCCCTTGAGCGTTACTTTTTGGTCTGTCAGGAAATCTTCCTTTTTCTTAGAAATATACGTGACCTGCCTGGCTAACATGCGCACCACGACAAAATTTTATCTACTCTTTTGTCTTGCTCTTTCTTATGCGAAAACGAGACAAAAGCGCGATATAAGCGTCGAGAAAATTTTCTCGAGGGGCGCATGTTAGCCCGGCAGAACGTTATAGGTATTCCTACTTCTTAGGCACACTCAACAAACATCCTCAACCCGCTGTCTAAACGCCGAAGACACCAATATTATTTATTTAAATTATTCTGCAAGTCACAAGCATTCATGTTTACGAGGTAGAGAAAGAAAAATCTTTTTGTTGTATTGCACAACTCAAATCACCAATAGTAGACCTATCACTTAATTAAGTCTTCATTTCGGTTTATAAAATCTATTGAAATAAATACTACAAATGCAGATGCACTACCAATACGATACAAAACGAAGTATGTCAGGAATTTATTTTACTATGCGAGTGGCGGCGTGCAGTCTGCAGTTTATTTCTATCAGGGTGCCTGTCACGTCAAGCACTAGGGTTGCCACTGAATATTTCAACATTCTTGGGCGCTAACGACCCGGTAAGCCTGAAACAGTGAATCAAAAAGTATTCTTCTGTCGAAGGTATGGTAAGGTAAAGGTTTCTCTATTTTCTAGCTTTACGTAATTTGTATCGAAGTGTGGTAGAGTAGTTTTGTAGAAGTAAATGATGTCTTCAATCACGCTTACAAACATCTTATTGGCGACCAACAGTTATCAATACAAAAGAGGTGCTCATGTCAAGAGTTTAATATTACTACGCAAGAGGCACCATGCAGTCTGCACCCTATTTCTATCGACTCTAACCTGGTCACACTGGTCACGTCATGCAATAGGGCTACCCCTTGAATATTTCAGCTACAGTTAATGGTTGTAGGATAGCGTGACGGCGCCATTTTGGGGAAATATTGACTGATAGTTTTGTCAACCGAATTATTTTTAATAAGACCTTCTTACAGATTAAGGATATTGGAAACTTATGTGATTCGGTGTTGTTATGTGAAGACTGTTTTAACTTCAGGATGTTTTACGTGTTCTTGTTATTTCGATTTAGGTATAATATTGAAAGACTTTATTCCAGTCTAATAATTTTATTCGATAGCGTGTTGAACGCTACCATTAACAGCATCTGTTAACGCTTCCAATTCATTAGTCTTCCAAATTTAATAAAGCCATCATTTATTTTGAAAAATGGCGTCTGTTTTCCGCCAACCCTGTTCCCCCCGCGTTCACTTTATTAGTTCCGCTGCTATAAATATGAATGTAATGTATTAATAGTGGTAATAATATCGATTCGTCCATCAGGAATGGTGCGCAAATATATTTTTCATCCCACCATCTCGGAAAGAGTATTTTTACTCTTCGATATCTGAGTGCAAAAGTCGTTTTTATCCTCTAGAGAGACAAAGTAAATTGAATTTAGAACATCGTTCTTTTACCCCCCTGGCGCCGAATATGTCATACAACTTTTTTTTAATTTTTTTAAAACTCAGACTTGGAACCTTCCCTAGGTTCCGAGTATCTACTACACAACAAAGTATCGATATATGTCGTATCGATATTTTTTGAAAATATCAGTATCGATACTGATATTTTTATTTAAAAATATCGATATATGGGCGATATATCTTAAAAACCAAATTATAAAACAACAAATCAAGTCGACCAAAAACAAAACATACATTAAATATAATTTGTTAAAAAGATGTTAAGTAGTATAAAAAAGTATTCCTTTTTAGGATTTTATAATCTTAAAACTTATAAATGTTTATTGGTCTGTAAAAAATATAGATTTTTATACCTTTTCGATACTTTGAATTTTATATCGATGCATAGATATATCGAAATATTAAATATCGCTCAAAAATAATATCGATATATCGATGTATCGATATTTTTTCAACAAGCCTATCGGAACTTTCTTATTGTACTTTTTTAAGTCACTAACACCAACATTACAATACCTAACAAAAATATTACACTCAAGTAATTGTAGCAACGTTACTTTCAATTTCTCTTAATTATACTTAGTATTATTTGTTATAATTTAAAGAATATTCTGTAAAACTTACCTATCATATAGTATTTAATACCTAAACTGAAATAAAAGTATCTTGTGGTTGTAAATGTTTTTTTAGTGATTTCCTCGCTGAGGTGGGATGAAAAGTTACGTGTTGCACTCGAGTGCAAAGATTTTTCACCTTGTGCTCTTTTAATTCCCTCGCTGACGCTCAGGATTCTAATTTTTGAATCACTCGCTCCGCTCGTGATTCAATTTTAGAATCCTTCGCGTGCTCGGTCATCAAAATTGAGCACGCGGTTAAAAAGCAACTTTGCACTCTTGTATAACAAATAACTATTTTAACCCCCGAAAAAACGACGGGGTGTTATAAGTTTGACGTGTCTGTGTGTGTGTGTGTGTGTGTCTGTCTGTGGCATCGTAGCTCCCGAACGGATGAACCGATTTTAATTTTGATTTTTTTTTTGAAAGCTGAATTAGTCGGGAGTGTTCTTAGCCAAGATGGCCGCCACCACAAAACAGCGAATTACATATTTTTGCACTATTTTTTTTTCTAGTAGAATACTATGCACTATGATAAATTTCAAATCCAAGATGGCCGCCACCACAAAATGGCAAATTACAATTCGTGTCGAGGGGTTTTCTAAATTTTTAATTTAGGTTAGTTAGCTTCCGAACCTCGAAGTAAAGTAACAGTGGTCTTTTTTACCTAGTACCTACTACGGTACGGTGGTTTATTGGTCTTTTTACCTACTACGGTCTAGTGGTCTTTTGTACCTAGTACGGTTTAGACGTTTAGTGGTCGTTTTTACGGCAGTGTTTGCTACTTAAACATAAACTTTGATTTATTTGGGGATGCATTGAAGATGATGCATTGATTGTATCAGAATGTTAGATATATTGTGAAATGATATCACGTATTTTTTCCGCTGGTCTACTGCGGGTTGTCAGCCTGCTCGTGCCTCCATTGAGAAAAACGATGGTTACCTTCAACGTTTGAGCGATAAATGAGTGATTACTTGGATGATTGGATTCGAGAAACTAAAGATCACAAGAAAATATTATCATTTTATCATTGTTTTTAACATCAATAGACAGAGACAGAATTTTTATTTTAGTGCTTAACGTACGTAATACACGCCTTAGAACCCAGTCGAGTTAGTATCTTTTTACGATGCCTAGAGTCCTAATGGTCATCCATTAGAGCTCTAGGAACGCTCTAATAACGCTTTAGGAGCGGTCGTTTAATGTTTTTTACATTGTAGTGTTCGATCTTTGAATCCCATTTACTCGTTTTACAGCATTTTTATAGACTGTGATGTTTATCATTGAAATATAGGAACAGCATAAATATTACTTTGTAAAACATGTAGTAACTTCTATGAATACTACAACTTTCGTTTTTTGAAAATTTTGGAATCACCCTTAATACTAGTACTTAATTATAGAATAGCGCAAAAATACCGTACGGATTAACCTAAAATTTTTTTTTGACGAATCATCTCATTTATTTTCACCTTATATAACATATTTATTCTATTTAAAAATAACAAATTAGCGTTGACTAGCAGTAGGAAGTTAACTGTTTGAGTGATAGTACCTAGCAAAATTGTGTAGTGATTTTTGTTTCTCATGTACAAAGATATGCCAAAGATGTAATGCTCACTAAGCTCCTGACTAGGCAACAAGCACTGCTACACTAAAAAAACATTACCGCTGTAAGTATCTGATAGCTATTTAAAAAGTTTCCACTTAAATAAAAAGTAAGTAAAGTTTCTAGTGAGCATTTTAAGGGGATCTCAGCGTTAAGACAGCACGTTCGCCTCTTCGTCTTGCGTCCCGGTGAGTTGCCTACAAACCCTCATTAGTTATTCAGCAAGGCGTACACGTGCGGGCGAGGATATAGTTTGTCGCTGGTGTACACAGTCACGTATTGCCAAAGTAAGTTCTGGATCACTGTTGTGTAATGCATTGTGACAGTGTGCTCACAACTGTGAGTACTGTAATAACTTGTTTCTTGTTACCACTGACACTGTATACTTGGAAGAAACTAGCAGTCAAGATTGTAAATACCTTTATTTATCTTAGCATCATAACATAAAGGAATGAAATTTACTACCACGCCTAAATTTTCTAAGGCTAAGGCCGCACTATGAATCGCTTTGCATGCTTAGAGCAAATCTAAGTACTTAGTGAGTGATCCTGACTGAATAAACTTATTGGCAATTATCGCATGTAGTTGGCCACAATACAAGCAACACTTTCCGGTCTCGTAGACAAATTGTTTTAACGTAGTTTTTAGTTTATTAGGTACTAATATTTTGCCAGTATAATTTATATATCGACGAGAAAACCGGTAGAACTACATAAAGCACACTGTTCCAAGATTTCCTGAAATCAGTCCCTAAGAGTCCAGGATTAAAATATAATGGACCAACAATAGTTTATTTAAAAATGAAAACAAGAATATTGCCTTTGTACTTTATTTATACACTAGCTTTCCGCCAGCGGCTTCGCCCGCTATCCCACGGGAACCATACATTTTACCCGGATAAAAAGTAGCCTATGTGCTATTTCAGACTATAATCTATCTCTGTGCCAAATTTCATCCAGATCCGTTCAGTAGTTTTTGCGTGAAAGAGTAACAAACATCCATCCATCTATCCATCCTCACAAACTTTCACATTTATAATATTAGTAAGATAAGATTTTCAAAACTATTTTCGTATCACTTTCGATTTCGCGCTCCATTTAATTTATTATTTACCAAGCAAGAATTGCAAAAGTCCTACAACAAATATTTGGCCTCATTCTTAATATTGCCCCGGAGACTAGCAGTTGCGGGTCTGTTATCATTTCTGGTACGTTATTCAAAGTTATACTTTTTCGCGAACAAAGGTATTTCCATTTCGATTTGACTGAATGAAAAAGTTTATCAACAATTTATTGTTTTATTTCGCCCGGGTATCGAGGGCCACGACCCTTTGCAGGTAACCCTAAGCGCCAAAACTATTGTGTGTTGGCTAAAGATTTATTCGATAATTTACGCAATATATAATCATTGACACTATTAGTTTACGATTATACATTACAGTTTTACGATTTACCATTGACACGAAAAGAAGAAGAAGAAGACACTATATTCAGCATGCGACTGCAGTTATTACTAGCATAAGTAGGCATAAACAAAAATAAAATCTTGTTTTTTGGTGTCACACAAAATTCAGCTTGCATTTTGTTTTGCAGTTTTGCACAGCTTAAAAAACCATTACTCCTTTTACCTATTTACCTACCTATTTTAAGTAATTGTGCCACATCTGGCACAATTTGCCGATAGTTTATCCCATGGTGGACTCGCATAGCATCTGCCAGGCTTTAGACGCTCCTTTTCTTCACAGCTTTTGTTGGAATTTATGTTACTTAATGCATTGCAACGTAGGGCGAGCCTGGTAATGGGCAATTGTGGCGAAGACGATAGCGATGTTTTATGGCTTCAACTTTGCCACTTAATAACTTGCGTAGTTTCTAAAGTAATTAACGCACCCCTGTATTGGAGTGCCAGTGTTAAAGCCTTTACATATTTTATCTTATGTGCACAGAAGTTGGTAGTTTTACTTGCGTTGGCATTTTTAAGTACTAACCCTTACTTTGTCACTAGCAAAAATTAGCGTTGCGTTCTAAGTGTTTGGTACGACGTTAAAATAAAGTAATCTCCTAATAAACTAAAACTAATAATTAAAGTTTAGTAATATTTTTATTTCAGTTTAAGTTTATTATTCTTACTAACAACAAGCTAATAATAATACAATAAATTAATAATAATTAATTATGCATGCACACTGTTTTAAATTGTTAACTGGAAAGCAAGAAATAAAAGGCTTTTTATTTTTATTTTATTTGAACAAAGATATTTCCACAACGAAGTACCAACTTACGCGGTATAACTATTTCCGGAATATAAAACGGTAGTGCATTGTAATACAGCACTTATTTGTTTATAGGTCAGGTTAATCGTTCCGCGCCAATTCCGGAGCCGCACGTATCCGCTTTTAATCCGCGCCGCACTGAATGAAAATCGATGCGGACGAAACGTGCGGAAATTGTTTTCTGTATTTAAAATTGGATATTGCAAATGAAAGTTAAGATGATTAATTTTTATTTAAAATATCAACTAGCGATTTTGGCTTTATCATTTGTATTTTAAAAAGGAACCTTTACTTATTGAGTTTAAATCGAGAAGATACCAAACCCAAGCAGGCAGAAATATCAAGCAGAAAATCGCACTAAAACATGAATCTAGATAACAAGTCTAGTTCAAGTCTCCTAGGCCAAAACAACAATCAGTCTTAAACATATTTTTATTAAGAGACTTGAACCGCAGAAGCTAAAAGCTTTACTACTCACTGTACCAAAGGAGCTAAACTATGTGAAACGTAATGGTGTTACTACCTGTTAAATGAGTTAAGAACCTCACAAACGCAGCGAAGTGTATCCTCGCTGCGTTTGTGATCCTCGCTGCGTTTGTGGGGTTCTGGTTAAGCAAATAAGGTTCAAAATGGAATCTGTACGTTAGACTCTGATATACTGATTTAAACTTGATGCTTGAACCCTTTTAGTACCCGTCACCGATAACAAGTCTGTTATGGACTTATGTAAAAGCAATCCTTAGGGCCTGTTTCACAACCTGCTGCAGATAATTTAATGTAGTTAATTTTTTTTTTATTTATCCGGTGGGTAGCGGCTATCCAGAGGTTGTGAAACAAGCCCTTAAACTTTAAATACAGAGCTTGTTTTATTAATAAACAGGCCTTCCCAAGCTATCATCTTTATTATCTTTATTTTATTATACTCCGAGTTCGTTAAAACTCAGAGGAACGCCGCCGAAAATTATCTTAAAAAGAAAAAAATATTTTCAGAAATAAAATATGTTATCTAAAGGTCAGACCAGACATCCCCGTAGTCCCACCCAGGCAGGGCCGAATGCGGAGCTTGTTATAAAGGTCAGATCTAAATTCCCTGCGGTCGCACCCAGGCAATTTGTTACATCCAAGTTTCAAACATGTTTCGCTTAGAACACGTAACAAATAGATTAGCCCACGCCAAAAATAGTAAATGTAAGTAAAAGCTAAGGAATTAAGCGTAGGTTTTCTATATAGGTTTTAAGTATAATTATTTACTTTATCGATGAGGCCTTCCGTTTATTTATATCTCAGATTATATTTTATTTAACATTATTATTTATTTACACAGTAACTTGGACAGTTTTAAACTTTTAAATATCTGTGGGTAGGAAACTACAACGATACTTCACACTTGACTCGTACTTTAAAATGGGTTATTCATACAATTTTGCTTTTAAATATTTATTAAAATGTACTCGTGTTAATTAATGTTCGTAGACATACATTATACACATATTATATGTAGTATGTGAAGTTTTGACACATTGACATAATATATTCAACATTTTGTAACTGTTTCAATTAGGTGATTAAATGGATGTAAGTACTAACATACTGGAATTATTCTCTTATTTATTTATTTAATTCTTTATGTACATAGGTAATGTACAAAGGCGGTCTTAATGAAATAGGCATTCTCTACCAGGCAACCTTAGGGTGGTGGAGAGACGATCACGGTAGATGTACTAAAAGGATGGTAGTAAAAGGCATGATCTCTTCTCAGTCTTTAACAGTTAAAACTAGGATTTTCTTTTATAATGAAAATGTAACGGTCCATATTAAAATCACCACACGCCAACGCTTACGGCTCGCAAAAGTTATATTTTACAAAGCCTTTTTTCATTTAATGCTTTCACAAGTCTTTATCGTATTAAATCTCATACATGTTTATTGTTATAACGTAATGTGATTAACACATTTTAACACCACTTGTTAATGAAAAAAGCAAAAGAAATGTGTAAAAAGGGAGAATTATTTGTTAAAACTTTTATGGCTTTCTGGTGGCTTAGTTTTATAAAGGTTTTTTGCTTACAGCAGGTTTTTTGGAAGACAAAGACGTCATTTTCATTTGAACTTTGAATTGAAAAGTGGACATTAAGGTCCTTACAAACGCCATCCGCCAAAAACATAAAAAAATGGAAATTAATTTATAAGAAATTATTTTGTTTTTATTGTCTACAGTGGCAGACGAGCGGGTGGCCCACCTGATGGTAAGTGGTAACCGCCGCCCATGGACATCATCAACGTCGGGACAGAGCTGAGCCGCCGCCTATCTGCTAGGTAATTTAACGGGAACTTACCAGGAGGTGGTGAAATAGGGTCCTAAAGTTTATTTAGAATTGGCATCCGAAATAACCTACGGAGAAAATTCTAAGAGATCATTTGCTTTTTTTATTTCTACTCTTATTCTTTTTCTATTGTTTTATTCATGTAGGTAGGTATTATAATCCAAAAATTCTATAGGTACCTGCTGAGAATAACAAAAGTTGTAAAAAACATTATCCGTAATACGGGATGTAGGTTAACTCTGAAGTAGTATTTCTACATTGAAAGTGGCTGTACAAAAGGAGTTTCAGGAACGCAACGTAGGTAAATATTTAGCCCGCTGTATACCGCGTTTTGTTAATACTCTGCTTTGAAACAGATTGTGAGTAGTGTGGAAAACCAACTAGGCAGTGTTTTTTTATACGTAAGTATTGTGTAACTAAAATAAACTTGTCTTTAAATATATATGCTGCTTCCTAGATATTGGCATATTGAAACGTCGGTCGTCGAGTATTTGAGGTATCAATCTGTATGCTGCATTTATGAAAGTTCAGAACTTCGGAACGGCTCGAACGATTGTTTTGTTGTATTCGTAATTCTCAGGATAAGGTTTGAATGAAAGCTTTTTTTGGAAATCCACCACTATAGCAATAAATAATACGTACCTACATAATTGTTGTTTTTAGCCACTTACGTAAGTGTACTTTAGAAACAATATAGAGCAGAAACAATTCCGCCGCGGTCAGTCCGTGGCTGGGTGACCATTCTTAAAATATCGAGACCCCTCCGTGCCTCGGAGAGCACGTAAAGCCGTCGGTCCCGGTTGTCATACGAACACCTATGACAATCGTCAGTGGTAGTCAGAAACCTAAAAAGCCAGCCAGTCTTTCCATCGAATATCGGTATTGCCCAGAAATTGGGTTGCGGAGGTCTGATGGCGGTCGCTCCGTGTGAAATACTGATATTCAGCCGCATCCTGGTTAGACTGGAAGCCGACCCCAACATGGTTGGGAAAGGCTAGGAAGAAGGATAGAGCAGAAACAATTCCCTGTTATTTACTGGAACTCTGCGTTTCCTGTTCAAATGAACGTTTTATGCGTGCATTCTCTTTCAGAAACATCTTGGGAATCTATCCAGTCTTTATAGTGTATCCAGACTGCAGCCTGAGCAATTATCTTTGCTTCCACCATTCATTAATATTGGACTGTGGCGCTCTGGTTTCAAGTGGCGACATCTACTGTTTAATGACGCTCTTCTCACTTGGCTTGCCGCACACTTTTGAGTGTCTACTTGAATTGCCGATTGCTTAGCCACTGATTTGATAACGTGTAGAACTGTAGGTAGATACATTTACTTGAAGTCAGCATTTTTCCAGAAATAAAGGTTTTGTTACCCAAATAGCTTCATTGGTAGAATTATAACACATAATTATATATTTTACGATACAATGTGCCTCTGTGAATCGACTGAAAAGTGTACTGGTGTACTTAGTGACAGCCCGATTTGTCAAAAGCTGGTGTGATTTCCATACATTTTGTTTGTCGATTCTAATGTCAAATTGCAACTTGTCTACAGGCCCAAAGTCTTCGTCAGGTTCCGGACCTAGACGTAATTACAGTTCGAAATCGTAATGTTCAAAATTCATAGGATTTTGTATCACTTATACTGTTTTCAGAGTCAAGATCCATCGCAATTATAAAATCACATTGCGAAATTCTGATTTTGAATTCCAATTGTCTTTGTCATCGTGCACGTCCCAAGTTCCGTCTTAAAGAGATTCACATTTTAAAATTCAGTACCGGTGCGCTATTTCGATCGTTTAAATTCAAAACGTTCCAAAGAGTTCGGAATCGCATTGTATGACACAATGATATATTATTATATTATATTGCTATTCTATACTGTACTTCTGAAATTATAGTGATGTACACATCAAAAGCATACGCATTTTATAAAATATATCATTGTAACTGTAGTTGGTCTATTCATAAATAAATCTCGTATGATTCGTATCTCATATTTTTTTAGCGCAGGAGTCACGAGTATTCATCAATATTCTGTCAACAAATATGATTTTATTATTCCGAGACGTGAAGAATCGTGTGGTTCCGGTGTGTCATGTGTGGTGTGTAGGTACAATCAACAGCGTACATGCCCTCTATACATCTATATGATACTTCGGTTCTTGGAGATAAAACCTTCAATGTGTAAAAAAACAGTAAGAAACTTCATATAACCTAACCTAAATTAAAAATTTTGAAAACCCCCGACACGAAATGTAATACCTATGCCATTTTGTGGTGGCGGCCGTGTATGTTTCTTGGATTTGAAATTTATCAAATCACCTATCAAATAAAAATAAAAAAACAAAATCGGTTCATCCGTTCGGGAGCTACGATGCCACAGACAGACACACCTTTTTGCGTCGGGGGTTAAAAAATATTATCGAAAAGTTTAAAATTAAGAAAAAAAATATTTTAATGTTTGTCCCCCACGCGAAGGCGGTGTTTATCCACGTTTTCAAGTTTGCTATTTTTACTTTAATATTTGCACACCTTTTGTGAGAGAAAATTAGCATCTGAATTAATCTTCGCATCAGTGTTTTACTTTGCTAGCATCAGGATAAGTAAACTAATTATATTCTTAATTAAACCAAAGTCCTGCGACATGAAAACTTATGAAATAGGTACTAATTTAACTTTGTTTGGTTTTCTTTGTTGTTCTTTTTTTAGGTATTGCTCTAAAAACAAAATTTGGGACAAAACAAGGGCATTGCGGGAACATCAACTTATTGCATAAATAATGCATCAATGGGTATGTTTGGCGAAAAAAGTACTTGGAAAGGCCTTCGCTAAGCGGTAAGTACTGTCAACAGAACTGCTAAATCAATGACGGTTAGCAAACGGGCCCTGGCCGGTAACTGCGCTTCAAAGGGTTTTTTTAGGCACACACACACCCAATCATCATCAGCCGTTATTTGTCTAGTGCTGGACGTAGGCCTCTCCTAGTGAACGCCACAGAGCCCGATCTTGGGCTTTACTCATACAGTCGCTGCCAGCTGCCTTCCGCAAGTCGTCACTCCACCGTTCGGTGGGCTTCACACTACGCTTCCCTAAACATGGTCTCCACTCGAGAACTCGGTTGCTACAACGTTTATCGGTTCTCCGAGAGATGTGACCAGCCCATTGCTACTTCAGCTTGCTAATCCTTTGAGCAATGTCGGTAACTGATTCTCTGACTATATAACTTCGTTACGAATTTTAGAGAGACTCCAACACCACACACTCAATATGTCACTGTAAATGCTGTCATTTTCATATAAAGTGTAGCAAAGATCTACGACCAAATTCTACGTCAGTTTACCCGTGCGTCTCCTTCTCCGCGTGTAGGTAATCGTACTCCACCCACAATTACTTGCGTCCGACAGGCACGAAGCGAAGTTATAACAAAGATCGACATACAAATGCTCAGTTACCCGTCGATTACTCCATGTCTGTGTTTGACAGGCAATGGTCGCAGATATAAACAGGTAAATAATGGTCAGCTATCGGTAGCGTAGTACCGACAGCATCAAATACGTCAGGACGTACAGACTTTTAATAATTATCTAAAATATGAATAGCTACTAAATAAATTAAACTTTATCACAATGTGATAAAATTCATGTCAGATTGACAGAATTTGCCGTTTGTGCCGTTTTCTTAGTTGCCCAGATAATTTTGAACAGTTCAGACTTTTTTGTAGGCAGTACCTCTATAGCAACAGAATGTCACGAGTTTTATAAAAAAATATATAATAATCAAAATCAATTCGTAGCACCGTATCATTTCACCGCATCTAAATAAATTAAAACATTATAGGTACATATAGGTAGATCCAATTATTTTCAACGTATCGTTATATTAATAATTTTTGATTATTCTATATTTAATTTTATTAATAATTTTCTCCGGAATGAAAAGACAAACGGGGCCATCATGACGGGAAGAAGGAAGGATTACTTCCAGATCACGTGGCGAGGTCACTGAAGAAATTGAACGTGAATAATAACTACTAAACTTATTAAGCTATTTCACCTTCCATATATTGTCCTTTAAGTCCACTCAAAGTTGCAATGACTCTTTCCGCGAAAGGTCATTTAAGACGTGCCCCTGATTTATGGTCTTTAAACCAGACCATCGTCTGTGGAGCTTTTTCTACATTTCCTCTCATTAAAGTATTTCTAAAACATTTGTTTATTTCACTTTATTAGCATTTAAATTTAATCATCAACAGTTATGAATAGCTCCCACTTACCTATGCTCTGGCTGACCCATATCCCAAGCATGTCGAGCTGCAGCAGCCGGTGGTAGAGCGTCTCCCCACGGGTGTGGTTCATGAACAGGTGGTAGAGGAAGGAGCCACACCAGGGCGCCAGCGCGCCCAGCAAGTGGCACAGCGAGAGGAACCAAGCGCCGGAGCCGCTGCGCCAAGGCAACAGCCCCGGCAGCACCGCCATCATGTACACCAAAGATACTCCTGGAACAAACGAAAATTAAGATTAATTCACGAACTATTGCAATAACGTCACCCCAAATAGCACGTAGCGATCTGTAATTTTTGTCTGCCTCTATGGGAATAACGAAAAATATAAAAACAAGTCTTGAATGTTGGAAAATGTATTCAGTATTGTTTATAATTTTATACTGAACGAGCTTGTCCCCCACCCGCAATACATTTTCCAACATTCAAGGCTACATAACCCTCCTTCGGCAGTCGGTTAAAAAGACTCGAATGTCTGTTAGAGTTTGTTGACCTAGTTTATTATCTGACTTAAGTTTGGATGTGGTTGGGGAAAGCAAACTTTTTTATAAGAGTTTTGCTTCACGGCTGAAAACAGACTTCTCTCCCAACGCGTCCTTAGTCCCAACCCTTCTACCCACATTGAAGGATTGTTGCTCTATTAACTATTTGTTCAGGAAATGCCAATCCAATATTATTTTAAGGAATACTGAATGTCAATATCTTCATAATATGCTTTTGGCATAAATATTTTTATTACAACTAAAACTATTTAAAAAATCGTGTCTTCCGAGACAGGGGTGAACTAACGCAGGTTCAAGTTCGCAAGCATATAGGTAACTGGCGTAAGAAAGCCATTAAAATTTATACCTTGTACAATATTCTAGACTTTATTGCAGAAATGTAATATTATAAAGCCTCTCTTCATTACAGTAGAATTAAATTGTGTACCAACGTAACATTTTTCATCTCGAGTATTAACTAAGAAAACACTTGGTGCTCCAAGTTATTATTCCTAAATCGTATCTGTTTACTTAAGTATGGTTTATATAAAGTTGTAAAGTCATTTTAAAGAGTACCTATTTATCGCAGCACTGCGTGTCTACTAATTAAAAATATCATGCGAACTAATTAATGGCGGAATGACACTGCTATAATTACCATGCATGCACACATAGGTAATACGGACACCCATTAATCGAATAGGTAACTATTAGCTAAAAGCTTTGCTTCGCAATTATATTTGATGAGGTCATGCTTCACAGATAGTCAAATCAGTATTTTTAATGACGGCAATTATTATGCTTCGATAAAAATCCATAACCAATTTTATTATTGTATAATGTCATGTACTGAATAGCCTCCGGTTTAAATCTAGACTTGTAAGGTAAGGTAAGGGTTACTGGGTTAATTATGAGCTTTAACAGCTTGTCATTTAAACAGTAACATGAAAGCGAATAAGTAGGTACTTCAATTTTTCAATTTATTAACTGAATTAACAAAATATAGCCAGCCCAGTGAACGCATTTAAATCGGTTTATAAAACTATGCGATTATAGACATCCAGGCAGACACTTCACTAATATGCGTAGGAGGTAAATAACATTCTGCATTATGTAGGTACACTAAATTGAATCGAATACAAATCCTTGCTTTATTACTTAGATCACTGCTCAATACGCACACTCGCCGGTTAAATTAACCGATTTTTATAATCTTTAAGATCTAAAGGAAATAAATACATACCTACTTATGATATTATACAAGAAGTACTTATAATAATAGGAACTTACTCAAGTCAAAGTAGTCAAGGGTCTTGCTAGAAATACATACATTTGTTTTGACGGCAATATATTGTTATCCCGAGAAAAACAGTATGTTTTCCTTAAAAGCCTTTATATGTCATGTAATCATCACTGGAACATGTACAAGTTCAAGTGACGTCATACTTACTACCTACTCGAAGAAATAGGAACGCGAGATGTTTTGAGCTCGCCTTTGAGCATAATACCGACACATTTTCCTCTGAAGACTTTCAGAACTTTAAAGACAAGCTACTGATATTACATTCCGTTTTAGTTCTCATAACACATCGGTATGAAATTCTCTGAAGTACATTTATAGTACAACGCGACAGGATATAGTTCAACTCTTGTAATTGTGATGAAAAAGTTTTATCCAAACAAAGTTGTGCAGTCACAGATACATCATCAATTCATCATTCATCATTAATCTATCCCCTATCCTCAATTGTATATAAACCTCCATAGACGGTTTATGCAACCGTTCGGCTCTTTGTTAGTGTCAGCCACGTGTAACCTATGCCCTTTTAAAAAATTGGTGATGTCATATTTCGATTTTGATTCGTTTTGTAAAAATGTTTTTAAACTATCTACACTGTGCACACAAAGGTTTTTTCCGCAGTGCGTTAAATATTAGTTTCGTTTTGCATGGTCTGCGAGGGTGTTGACGTTGTAGGACTTGTAGGTACCGTGTTGGTCTTTACACCCACTCATGTATGAATTCACAATTTCAGAGGGATTGCCAATCTTCAAAAATGTATGTTTGCCGACTGATATTTACTTCGATATGATTCGAATAAAGAACAAACATATTTTTCGAAGAAGGTTCCAAGTCTCAGTGAGTGATCGAATTTGTATAAATTTCAATTCCAATACTGATAGGAAATTCAGCACAATCTGATTGTAAGGCCCGCAGCTGTAGAATATATTAAATTACGTATGTTGTCAAGCTCCCAATTGTATTATAAAATGAGATGTAAATCAGCATAATGTAGATTAATACAGCTAAGTGAAGTTGTGCTTGTAGCTGTTTTCGACCGACTTCAAAAAAAGGAGGAGGTTCTTAATTCGACTGTATTTTTTTTTATTGAGTCCCGTCTGTCCCATCTTCTGACATAAATTAACCAGTCTATCGCGCTGATCTAGAAAGCACGAGATTTATTGTAAAAGGAAAATACTGTAAAGTAAATTCTTTCAAAGATTGTTTTCTACAGGTTCCTTGTTTCTAGTAGCACTTGGTGGCATACGAGCTTGCCATTAAAGAATTTTGCATTCTTGAAAAGCACACGTAGCCAAAATACTATTTCGGATAAGACGTTTGAGACTTGTTTTTTGCTACACTACTTACTTACTTAGATATAACATACCATAATCACGCCTATATTCCCTGAAGAGGTAGGCAGAGGCGTACTAATGTTCACCCACATTTCGCCGGTAAATAGGGGATAATAGGGGGCGAGCCTATTCCGATCAACAGTCTTAGATATAAAATGGGGTTAGACCCTGAAATCTCTTGTTGAAGCAAACATCGGATTATAAGATTCTTCATCATATTCTGGTGCTAATTGACAATAACATGAAAAATGAACAATAAAGTGCCTAATATTAAGTAATGTTAAGCTGGTAAATTTTAGAACATTGTTAATGTCAAACTTCAAAGTACATTACCTGCCTATTAATGGCTATTTATTCAAGGCAAAATACTGACGGTAAAGAATACGTACTTTCAGATAATTAGAAACTCAGTACAAATAAAAGTACCTACTTAATAAGTTTCACTGGTATAGGAAATAAACTACAGAAATAATACAATCTTCTTTCCGTTTATATATTTTCTAATGAAGCCTACTTACAACCTAAATTTCCCATCACCTTCTCGACTTGAATCACATTTGTCCAGGCAGCTAATAAGGTTCATTTCTTAGCGGTGCACATAAAAAATGTGGAACATTCGACATATTATAATGGTGTCGCAATGCCTTATGTAGATCGGTTGTCCAATGAGACAATGTGCTTGGAGGATTTAATTCATGCAAGTACAACACGCAGTTGCCGAAATGTAGTCTAATCAAATCATGCTTCTATATTCCAATGTCAAAATTCAGTTCTCAAGTATAAATTTACGTTTTTAATCTTGATTCTAAAAGAGAAGGGTCAGGGAGATCTCTGAATCTGGTGCTTGTTTAATTTAATATTTATTATTCGGTTGGATCATAATATCTCTATAGATAAAAATTCTCTTTATAATGTTTCAAGTTCCATAATGCATTATGGCTGATAATATTCAGAGCCGCGTAATTAGAACCCTTTTCTTTTTTTATCTGGGGTAAAACGGGTGACGTTGTTGTAATGTCTTGTATTTTTTATACATAATAAGGTTTTGTGAATTTGAAACTGTCCTTTCCAGATTTCTGTACATTTTTTTTTGATGCTCATATCGATTACACACTTACTACATACCTGTGAACAGGTTTGGTGTAGGTATTAAAAAAAAACTCACACATTAGTGTGTTATTATTTCCTAAAGAACTAAAAACAAATATTTTTCAGAGAAATCGTTTCTGAATAATTCGCCGTATCATATTTTATCAGCAACGCGTGTGAGTTTAACTGAAATTCTCTGAAAGTGCGGTTTAAACTTTACTATAGACTGCAAAGTGCCATTGAAAGCCCGGCTTACGAAGTAATACGTACCTTCTATTGATACGTATAAGCAATGTAGGGTGGTTTGTGGCTTGCCTCTACAGCAGTATAGTACGCTTTGTTAGGCAATTGTAGTAAGTATGGTAACACACGGTGGTTACCGTGTGTTTGGTACAATTGGTGCCATGGTGCATGGCCAAAAAAATTCATTTCGATATTAAGTTTACCAATCAATCACTTTTGATTGAGTATAGTACAAAACACCATACCTATAAGTAAAGGCTTTATTTCATATTTGGCTAGCGATGTTTTGCAGGAGACAAAAGTCTTTTTTCTGCTACAGTAGGTACTATTAAATGACCGTTTGACTGTCTTGGCTGATGGAAAGCATTCTCAGCATACGAAAGATAAAATTCAGCCGTCCTTCCAGGGGCAGAATTTCAGGAATATGCTGACCTGATAACAGCATATGGGGAACTTATATTCAATAGTGTAAAATAATTTTATGAATGCTTAAAAAATTCAGCAGAAACAATCAATGCCCAATTTCGGCCTACAATTCCATAGATTTAAAACGCGTTTCTTGATTAAATACCTATTAGCACTTTTAAAAACATGTTTGTTGTTTCTCATATCCATACAAAAAACCAAAAGCTTTGCCACAACGCCGTAATGTGAACTCATATGGGTCTATGACGTAGAGAAGTATAAGTTAACATGAGAAGTTTTATTTGAAACCCGAAACAAAAAAGTTTACGTCCAGCGGTAGCTGAGTCATCTTATAACACAAGTAAAAAGAGAAACATTTCTATCTAGCCGAACCCTTCGGGATTTTTATTATTTTCTTTTTCAAAGTCTAACAGAAACGTGAGTTCGCATTAAAGTTGGAAAAAAATAGATGAGTTTTTCAACGCGGGAAAATAATTAGCAACGCTGATTGCGCTAACTTCTCCCAGGTAGGAATTCAGTATTTCCGAGTTAATTTTGAAACTTGCCGACTTGGTTTAATGAAAAATTGCCGTTATTATCCCGAGCGTTTATCTTTAACGTCATCTCGTTTAGTAAGCAGGAAAATGGGCAACAATATTGCCTCATTTTGTGGAAAAAGCAACAGATAAATTAAGATGTGCGAACACGTTTAGAGAAATTTTGCTTAATCGATTCTGGGGGCATTTTATCGTTTTAAAAAGTTTTCATTAAATGAATTTATACGCTGAAAATAAAATTGCAAAATTGCACATAAGTACAGTAGCTGTAGAAAAACAAATTATTTTCATAACCTTGAGGAAAATAATTTCTTTTGATGTTCAATAATTGATACACACGTGTGACATTCGTGTCTTTAACAAGTGTTAGCTTTGCGATTCCTTTGTGGTATCGCAAATAATTATATCGATTGCAGACACCGGCCACCACGGATACCACGATATTACGAAATAACTAATACTTAAGTCCGTCAGTACTTCGTAATTTGTAGCTTTTAATAATACGGATACTCATGCTGAAATAGAAAGTAAGTACCTATATTCAAGAAAGAAAGTGTGGAATTCTTCAAACAAGGTGTAAGTACTCAATCAACTGCCTTACCTATTAGTCTGGTGATCATAAGCGGGGCCGCTACGCTAGATGTCCTAGGATCGATTCCCCGATTGAGCAAAGTGGTTTTTCTATGAAATTTCACTGTTCTTTGGGTTTAGATTTGTGTCCGGCAATAGGCTCGCCCCTGTTACATTTGGCTACTCCATTAGGGAAAAAAGGCGTGATGGTATATTACTTTATTTGTATCAACACTCAACATTACTTATTGTCAAAAGAGCATGAAATGTCATAAAATGTACTGAAAATACATCTGCTAACATTTTCACACAACTTAACATTAACAGCTTTTGGAATAAAATATCATCTAGCAATACGCTTTGTACACTGTACTAGACCAACTGATATTAGTCAAAGTCGCGGGGCATTTAACCCAACATTAATCTCTGTTATTTATGATCCAAAATCTAAATGTGTATTTCATATTCATTCAGTTCTAGCTAACGACCTTTGATACTCGTAAGTGAAGCTTCTTGGATTCCTTTTGTTGCTAGATTTAAGAGGTATTTACTCCTTTGTTGCCTGCCATAAGTCGAAAATTAATTAGTGGGTCTCTCAATGAATAGATAACGTAGCGCTTTATCACTATATCAATGTAAACGCGCTGAGTTTGTATATATTTGTCCGGGCTAATTACAGAAACTACACCGATTTATCATCCGATTTTTATGATTGTAAAGATTATCTTTCAACGGGTTTCAACCTAGAAAGGTTAAAGGCTATATATTTGGTGATACGGTGATTTGGTTTGGCGGGTGAAATTTAATGGTAAATATTGTAAAAAATTCAAATATTCAACATTCAAAATATTTTATTTCAATTAGACCATATAAATAGGTACTTTTGAAACGTTAAATAATTTGCACGGTTCCAAAAAAAAAAGTGGGTCTTATGGAGAAGAGCCGGCAAGAAACTACATAGATACTCTTTTTTACAAAATATGTGTGGTAACAGTAACAATTGTTGTGAATAGTAATGAGGATGATGCAGCTTGATGTGTAGTTGCAGAGAGAGTAGATAAGTATTACAATTGAAATTACTGCCATAGCAGTAAGAGCCGACCAGTCCCGACAGATAGCACCCGTTATTAAGTACTTGTAAGTTTTTAGCTAGTAGGTTTGTGACTTACCTATTTTCATAGCTTTTAAATAAAAAATGAAATCACACCAGCAAGTGTGAGTACGCGCCTCCCATAAATAAAATCGACAATATTTTTTATGTACAAAGTCTTTTTTTCTCCGTCATTTAGCTCCCCCTATTTTTAAAACTGGCATATGATTCTTGTAACGGCATTAAAGTCATGCATAAAGCGTGCACTTGGTTCACGTCAAAATGAATAAATTACACTGGACTACAAATAGAAATGGTTACGGTGCACGTAAGTGTACCTAATCGATGTAGGTACCTGTATGAGCTATTTTTGTGTTAAACGCTGTAAAAAATGTTTATGATATTAAAATATACCTAGCAAGAGAATATACTCTGTCGTACTGTGTACACTAGCAGCAATTTGTTTATCCGTAACGCGCTCCATACAAACGTAGATTGGTCCTATAGGCACAGTTAGAATTTATTACATTATGTAGTATATATATAGGTATGTGTCAGTAAAATTTTGCAGTCTCAAATATCATGATCTAGTCTTTCTTCTTTCTTTAACTAAAACCCAATTTAAATGTAGTTACAGTAAAAAGGTAAAAAGCGACAGATAAATATGTATCTTGTTTGCAAACAAAGATTTATTAAAAAAAACTACTTAAACTTCGTTATTAAACAAAGCCGATTTAATTGTCACTACAGAGTGATACTCTGTGTTTTCTATCAGTACTTCGAATAATCAATCAAACACAAATTTAATAGACTTTCATTCCATTTAAATTTCATTTTCAAATAATGAAGACTTAAATTGAAATCAATTAAGTTTATAAATTATCTTTTTTTAATAGCTAAAATCCAATAGCTATGTGTTTATTCAAAGCTATATTTAAAGCAGTGGGTCGTGTCGATACTTTCTTTGTTCACCTACGTCACAACGCACTTAAGTAGTTACATATAAAATCTAGGGTAACGCCTAACGGTCGAAGTCCGAGAAAAATAATAAATCTGGAAATATGACTTGCTACAATAATCGAAATCCGAATCCTAATATATTATGTAGCGTTTTTGTTATGTTGGGTGAGATCCAACACACAAATACCAATAGGTACCCAAGAATGCCCAAGATACAAAGGAAAAGAAAAATAATAAGGAATTGAAATAGGTAGGCATTGAACGCAATGAAAGGAAGAAAATGAAATTGAAAAATGAATCAATATCATAAACAAACCAATTTAAACAAATGATTTTATCTTCGACTTACGACTTAGGATTAATTCATTTATTTAGGTACCTACGTATGTGAATGATTTTCCAATACTATAGAATTTATACTTTTTATTCAGTACTTACACCAAAAGTTGTAGCAAAACCAGCAGAATAACAAAAGTTTTGACAAATACCGCTAACATCTTGAATGTTTCTTATTCTGCCACACAAGTCTCTGTACCAACATTAAAATGTATTACTGAAATTGTGACCTCTACTTATCATAAGCATAACACAGTAAGTCCTAATCTACTTAGACAGTTGGTAACACAAACAATCCGTTACTCGTACAACATTCAGAAGATCCGTTTTACTCGACGGAATATGTTTAATGGATTTGGGTATTGGTGCCAAAGTTGGCGAAGTTTGCTTTGTTTGAGCTGACTGAATTATTGATGTTATGGACGGAGCTACGGCGCACTGGAACATTACAGATACGACTAAAAGTCCCACTCCACAAAGAGTGCAAAATAGTGATTATTGGAGTGTGTCATCTAGTCCTTGAAACCGATAAAAGGTTAATTTTTTCTTGTCTATTTTGTTTTGCTCAAATTCCGAAATGGATGCCGAGATCCGCAGTGACGAAGCCGATCGAATAGCCACTGCGTTATGCGATATTCATGTGCTCAAACGCCTTCGCTTTGTCGACATCAGTATCGTAAAAGCCATACTACTTAGTTACCTATTAAAATAAATGATGAATCCATAACTTCAGCTTTTACAGCTGCTGTAAACTATTCAGGAAACTTAATAAATAAAAGTTTACGAGTGTGTGTAGCTGTCTCAAAGTCGACAGGCTATCGGACCGTTCTCACTTCGCGAGTTCGACGTGTTTCAAATTCGTAACTGCGACACTTTCGGTGACTGTACTCGCACCCGCAAACTTCTAAGGTATCTATGTAGGTACTTCATTGTAGCGATGATTTGCTAGTGCCAATAGTGAGTAACCTCTTGTCGTAATTCAGCAAGCAGGTTCTAGTTTCATTAGGGACAACATTAACCAATCGTAAATAGGTGTAAAAAGGTACCAAGTATGTTAACATTGACTAGAACTGGAACTTTTCAGATTCTGGGTGTAAGATGCTAGGAAGCGTAAGTTTATGCTTAGTGTCATCTCTGAATATTAGCTTTAGGGTCGGTAACAAAGCTCAAAAGCTCTAAGTAACAAAGCTCAAAAGCTCTAAAATACTCACACAGAGGATCGTCTTAGGCCATCCAGGGATCTTGCGCATATGCGACTTTGGTACCCTTTTAGATAGTTAAAATTGAGTATTATAACAAAAATTGGCTTCTACAAGCCGTGGGCCGCCTCTTGTCCTTATGGCAGAACGGCGCTGTTGACACTTTTTCACACGCAGTAACATATCCACAAGCGGTAAATTCCTGTATCTACTACATTAGTGTCTACATTACACCTCTCAGTGACATCAAAATAAAAACTAACTCAGCTGAAACATCGAATCATAAAATTGTCCGGACAACGGAACTACAGCCATTTAGCCCGCTTTAACTCGTACCTAACTGGCTGAATGAGCCGTACATCGCTCCTCCGGTTTATTTCCGGGCATTACGTCTCCATTCCTGCATCCATGTTAGCTTCATCCGATTTACGTGTCGAGTTTTTAATGGGATCGGTGTAGTGTTCCTTTAGCTGGCGCATTTTCAATCTAGGTTCTTCAATTACTACTAGACTGTAGATTTAGGGCATTAGAACTTTTGATTTAGGGCGAAGCCTTTTCTAGCAACTATTTCCTATCAATTTGTACCTATTCTCCCAAAATCTATCTATACTAATATTATAAAGACAAAAGATTTGATTGTCTGTTTGTATTGAATAGGCTCCGAAACTACTGGACCGATTTGAAAAATTCTTTTAGTGTTAGATATCCCATTTATCGGGGAAGGCTATAGGCTATATACCATCACGCTACGACTGATAGGAGCCGAGTAGCGATGAAAAATGATGCAAAAACGGAGGAAAAAGTTATCAAGACCACGAAGGCGAAGCCACTGCCGGGAAGCTAGTCTGCAATAAACAAAAAAGACAGTAAGGGCCTGTTCACCACCTCTTGATAAGTTCCTGTTAAATTACTCGGCGGATAATTTCATACAAGGTTTGTTCTCTTTTTCAATATATCCGGCAGTTAGAGGCTATCCAATTGTCCCTAATGCTTAACAGGCCCTAAAGCTTACAGGTTCGTAGAACAGTAGCGTAGTGAATCGTATTGAAAAATTCAACGTAATTAATAAGACAGATAAAGATTGATACTTACTTATGTTTTTTTGACTACTCTTCACAAGAGTCGGGTAGGTTTGTTTTCGATAATTAAAATAATAAAATGAATACAAAAATAATTATAGTTTCAGATAATTATGTAAGTGATTTCTTTACGACTTTTCATTGCATTGTTTTATATGAATAAAACCAATGTACTTAGTCATAATTTACACAGCCCTAAATAGCCCCCTACTTGCGCTTCGAAGAAAATAAATTATCGTCACGCTATCTAACAATCAACGTGTTTACAATATACCGACCCCATCGAGCTATGAAGGCTGAAAAATATTGCCTTTTGATGACCAATTATTCACTTTCCGACTTGTATCGTGGTTGCATTGGCCTTGAATCCTTTTGAACAATAGAAAATTGGGTATTTGCTCTTGAAAATAAAAAGCTTTTTACTTTCTTTCTTCTTTCTGTATATTTTATTCATAATTATTATTCAGAAAACTATGAATAAAGTTTTTTTGGAAGCCTTTGGTACATAGGCTTGAAAGGATTATATGACCCGCCCCCGCGCCCTAAAGTTCGCTTTTGCTAGCCTTTCAGTATGAATATTAAATTGTTAAACTGTTGTCGTGCATAGTATATCCTGGGGTGCGGTACCGGTATATCCATGGCCTCTTCTAAATTATGTAAGGGACGATACCAGTACCGAGACAGGCGAGGAAACTGATCCATGGTTAATAAGTTAATGTCATTCGGTTTATAACCTAGTTTATAGCCTTGAGAGTATTTTATAGCTTGCCCGCAGCGACCATTAAAGAAATAAAGAAGCATAAGAAATAATACTTTGATTATGTTGGTATTGCCTTTAATTTAAATTTAGAATGAAGCTGCACAATAAAAATAAAAAGCAAATTTTTAGGCGTAGTGAAACGGCAACTCTATGCTGCGATAAAACCTGAAAACTTGTGCTTAGTATTTAAATATTGGGTACTTATTTTAATAGCCTTTTTGTATTTTGTGCACCATGTAGGTAATTTGTTTATTTTAATCGTAAGTTGGTGAAAAGTGTTAACTTAATCATTTCAATTTAAGTGCTGTTTTTCTACATCCACCTTCTACCATGCGAAATGGATGGAGGAAATGACCAGCATTTTCTTTTATACACGCTGCCAAAATCTATAACACGATACAACATTCACAAACGTCATTGAATGAAACCGTGTCGAGTTTCCTATAGAAATTACGACTAATGTTCGTAAAAAATACACATATTTCCTTTTATTTCTGCTGGAGCGTGAACGTACAGCCTTCACCCGAAAATGGCGATTGTGTAATATCTGGGCCGATGCCAACCCGTGTCCACCTTGCTAAATTTATCGTAGACGGTCACCACTTTCAACAAATAGAAAGGTAAATCAATGGCCCTAGAATATTTAAACGACTAAACTACTTAACGGGAATCCAGGCTTTAAATAGACTTTTCCATATAAAGAACCCAATGTTGATCCTCATGAGGATTTAAAAAGTGGGGTTTAAATCACTGGGAGCGGGACCGGAATCAGGAATATATGGTGTAAGAACCTACCCATGATTTTGTTTTCCAAGGTCTAGCTTACATGTGTTTATTTAGTCAAATAGTTTTTCTTTAATTTGACATAATTTTTTATTTCGAAATTCAAATAGGAAATATAAAAGCAGCATAAATAATAGAGGTCTAATGTTCTGGTCATCTGTTATTCGGTCAAAATCCTCAATAGGTATTTTGTTTGTTGGTTTTAATAACATAACAATAATCTTTTTCTATTTTTATAAGCATTTTCCATGCTAAGATTACCAGTTATTGATTTCATGCTTCATTAAAATAACAACAATAAGTTTTAACTTCATAACATAATTATTTTTCTATTGGATATAAGTAAAACCTTTTTGACGTAACTTTATAGACCATCTCAAATGTCTGGCCATTATTTCATAAAATATTTTTACGAGCCATAAAATAACAAAAAAATAATAAAAAAAATCTTTATAATCTTAGTATATGACTTTGTATACCATCTTTCAATGCTGGCCAGTACTAGATTTATTACTTGTCATAAAAATCTCCTTAAATCTAAGTACAATTAATTGGATCAAGTGTCTGCTACGGCTATTGTGTAAATTACGGTAACATATAAATCTTGGTTTACCTACAGTTCTCACCAAACTTATTGTCCGGGTTGAAGTTGGCACGAGCTAACTATAACTCGGGCGTAAAAATCGGAAAAAGTAAAGTAATGGATTGTAATAAATAAAAAGCTCAAGTCCTAGGCTGTCGTTTAAAATCACTTTAATCAAATATTTTTATCTCCGATTTTTACGGCCGGGTTAAAGTTAGCTCGTTCGACTTCAAGCCGGACAATAAGTTTGGCGAGAACCGTACCTACTTGCAACTCATATCTATGATAATTAGAGTAATTTGTAAATCACACTACGTAAGAAGAACCAATGTTTTATACTAGTCTGTATACAATTACATGTCATATCACTGTCCGAAGTATTTGCTCGGTTGTTACTTTTCTGAATGAACGGAAAATATTTCATTATTTTCCAGTGTAATTTTCGGCTTCGTTCGCTACGTATGATGTATATTGAATAGGTTCTTTGGCGTCTCAGTCATCTCATTTACTTACATTTAGGTTAGACTATGTGCTCATATATGTACTTATTATTGTGAGTATTGACGTAATGTAACCTCTGTGACATTGAGTTCATGTTTTGTCAATGGAATGTCAGCAATGTATTGCTGAAATTCGTAATAATGTGTTATTATGCCGACTGCCGGAAGGAGGCCAATGTTTTTTTTAAATCTTGGGTCCCTCGATTGTTACTGATTTTGATTTGTGGACTAAGGCCTGATATCCACCATTTTCTAAGCGGTGGTTTCCTGTCCAGCATTCGGAGAAGGAGCTAATCGATTACAAAAGAAGGTTTTAAGGAAGGGGAAATTAAGGGCCCAATATACCCAAAAATATTTCACAAACCGATAAATAAAAATTGAAACAAAATTTGTATGACGGGAACTTACTAGGAGTTGGTGAAACAGACACTTAGTGTTAAATTATCTTTTGATAACATTTGTATAATACATTTTATACGACAAATACTATTACTTATAAAATTACTTACAAACATTTTTTTTAAGAAAACTAAGTTGTGCCAGAGTCCAATAACCAGTCCATAATATTCATCCATTACGTACAGTCATACACGCAGTCCTCATGATTGGTGCCATATTAATGAGATATTTGAATTTATGTCCCGACCATGCTAATTAGTTTCAACTAATTTAGTTTATGTCCGCGCGGTTTTGTCGTGTAATGCAATTCCAATTACGATTTACCGAATTCACTAGTCATGTTTCAGTGATGAATTTGTATGTGGAATTTTGGTAATAAAGCTTTGTTATGATATGCAAGTTGTAGGTTTCATATTAGTTGAAAATGCCTTTTAATATTTTTTGCGTGTAGGTACGCTGCACATGCGTAGGATCTAAGGCAAGCCTTTGCCGTTTGAAGACGATTTTCCGCCCCCAAAAAAGGTCCGTGATGGAAGGAACAAACTGGGATTTTTTGCACTAAGTATTTCTTAACAGTGTTAGTCAGATGCTTGTGAATAATTAACTGCATTTGCTCAACAATTTTGCTCAAAATTTGGTTCGATGTTTCTAGCCTGTTGAGACAATAGGGAAGTTGAGTGAACGCACTATTATATGAATTATCTTCGAACGATTTTACCTCATGAAGCGTCTCTATGAGTACTTATTTTATAGGGGTGGGCTAGGTAATGCTAAACATGAAACAAAGGAAACCTAATATTAATTTGTTTACGACGCGTTCAATACTCTAATACGAATTATTTCTGCTCATAGGTACGAATGTCAAATTGTAATTATCAGTCAAAATCGATGCAAGCATAGTAGGTACCTATGGATATATTTGCATTGATTTAACATAATATCCACACTGGCATATTAATTCACTAAAACACATTGGAGTCCCGGGTCTTGAGAACAACGAATTTTATTAATCTGTCTGTAATTTGATACCACGTTATTTACATACATACATACATAAGCTTCACGCCTGTTTCCCATAGGGGTAGGCGTCACTTAACCCGCTATAAAATAAATTATCTTAAGAAAATAAAATTATAGGGCAAAATGTATGGGAATTTATAAAAATTCTTTGTTACTTCACACTGACATCATTTCAGGAACATTTGCTTGCTTATAGACCCGTGTTTTACGTTTCCCAATCCCGTGAGAATTTCCCAAAATTCTTTTATAGTGCACACTTACGTCATATAAGGAACACTCGTGCAAAATTCGAAAGACGGGGCTGAGGCGAACACACATCATTTGTGAATAATAAGCCGTTTTTAACCGTAAGCCGTGATAACTTGATGTGTATGTGTATGTGTGCGTGCCTGCACCGGATTGGTACTTACTAACCTCAGTAATAAACTAGCTTCTAAATGCAACGGTGGTATTATTTGTTAGTGTACATCTCACTGGCGACGAGGTACCCGTTTTTTTAAGAAAATAAAAGTTGTGTAAAATATGTCGAGTATTATCGGAAATCTGACTAGTTTTGATCACGACGCTCAGGAGTGGCCTATATTTAAAGGTCGGCTACTTCAGTATATCAAACTTAACAGTGTTAAAGCCGAAAATAAGAGTGCTTTGTTGCTTACACATCTTTCGGACGACAGCTACCGCCTTGCACGGAACTTACTTCATCCTAAAGTACTTGAAGAAGTAAAGTTCGAAGAGCTAGTTGAACAATTAGACAAGCATTTCACGCCAAAACGTTGCACTTTTGCTGATAGAGAGAAGTTTTATGAGGCGAAGAGGTCTGCTGGCGAAAGTGTCGAAGAATGGGCGGCGCGCGTAAGAGGTTTAGCCGTTCACTGCGAATTCGGCGAGGCATTGGACATGCTACTGCGAGACCGTTTCATACTCGGACTCGCAGCGTGTCGAGAACGCGACCGGTTATTCGAAGAAGACGCCACCAAGCTAACTTTTGCGAAAGCGTTGGAGGTAGCTCAGCAGGCTGCGTACGCGCGGTTGGCGCGAGCCGGGACCGCGGTGGCGGCCGATACAACAGCTACACCGACCGTCTCGGCTACGCAGGTCAAAGAAGAAGCAATGTACAGAATAAGCGGGCATCGTGGGACGGCCACGGCCGCTCGCGGCTCTGGTGATAGTTCGGGGGAGATACGTCGGTGCACAGTCTGCGGTCTCAGAAATCATGATGCTGAAAAGTGTCGTTTCAAAAACTATCGGTGTCAAGTGTGTGGTGTAAAAGGGCATTTGAAAAAAGTGTGTAGTGTAAAAAAGGTTGAATCTCGGTTGAACTGTTTAAATACTGAAGAAAACATTTCGGAGCAAAGTGATTGCGAGGAGTGCGAGTTATTTAATTTAAGGTACGTCAGTAACTCGCCAATAATTATAAATGTGTTAATCGATAGTATTGAGTTAGCTATGGAGTTGGATTCTGGATCGGGAACTAGTGTTATTTCTGAAAAATTGTACAAAAAAATGTTTCCTAACCGTGACCTAATAAAATGTAACCTCAAAATGTGTCTTTACAATGGGCATAAAATCTCACCTTTAGGATATTTTTTACCTAAAATAACCTACTCAAGTGTTTCACAAATTATAAAAATATATGTGTTACCAAACGGAGGGCCTCCGCTATTAGGACGAGATTTTATGACAATGTTTAAGATATATTTTACTTCAAATTGCAATAATATTCAATCTTTGTCGGTCTCCAAGCCTTACATGAAAGAAGTGCAGCAATTCCTATCTAAATACTCCGACTTGTTTAGTAGTGAGCTAGGCAGATTCAATAAATTTGAAATTAAACTAACATTAAAAGAAGGCACTCGTCCCAAATTTTTTAAAGCCCGTGCTGTTCCTTTTGCCTTAAAAGAGAAGGTAGCGGAAGAAATAGATAGACTGGTAGGTTTGGGGATTTTGCAACCGGTGAAATTTTCTAAATATGGGACCCCTATAGTACCAGTATTAAAAGAAAACGGAAAAGTTAAAATAGCCGGTGATTTCTCCATTACATTAAACCAAGATTTAGAAATAGATAAATATCCAATGCCTAGAATAGAGGAGGTTTTTGCAAAGCTAGGTGGAGGCGAGTGTTATAGCAAAATCGATCTTAGTAATGCTTACAATCAATTTGTTTTGGATAAATCGTCGCAGGAGCTCACTACGATTAGCACTTGTAAGGGACTTTTTAAATATACGCGCCTTGTTTATGGCTTGGCAAACGCCCCTGCCATTTTTCAACGCGCGATGGAGTCACTATTATTGGGTATAGACGGCGTAAGCATATGGCTGGATGACATTTGCGTAACTGCGCCATCGAATAAATTACATTTTTATAGGCTAAATCAAGTATTAAGCAGATTGAAAGACGCCGGGTTAAAATTGCAAAAAGATAAGTGTTGTTTCTTTCAAGATAGTGTCACTTATCTGGGCTATATCATAGATAAGCACGGATTGCGTACTTGTCAAAAGAAAACGGAAGCTATCTTAAATGCACCACGGCCAACAAATGTGTCAGAAGTTAAGCGTTTTTTGGGATTAATAAATTACTATCGTAATTTCATTCCGAATGCGTCCGCTAAATTACATCCGCTGCACGAGTTATTACGTAAGGGAGTACAGTGGGAGTGGACCGATCGGCACGAATGTGCATTAAATAGCGTAAAAAATGAACTATCCTCGGAGAGAGTGCTGGCTCATTTCGATCCCGCGGCGCAATTAGTGTTAACAGTGGACGCGGGGCCGGCAGGGCTGGGAGCGGTGCTTGCGCAGCGAGACAGTGGCGGCGCGGGCGCACAGCCGCACCTCGAGCGACCGCTAGCATTCGCCTCAAGGTCGTTATCTGTTAGTGAACGAAACTACAGTCAGATTCAAAAGGAGGCGACGGCTATAATTTTTGGAGTTAAATATTTCCATCAATTCTTATACGGACGTCAGGAGCCATTTGTTCTTAAGACTGATCACCGTCCTTTACTTTCAATATTCGGTAAAAAATCAGGCATATCAGTAATGACGGCTTCGCGGCTACAGCGATATGCGATTATTTTGTCCGCATACAATTACTCTGTTCAATACATAAAAAGCGAAAAGAATGTCGCGGCGGATTATCTATCACGCTCCCCTTTACCTGAGTCTGACTGTAGTACGCAAGAAGGGGATGAAGATAGATCGTGTCTGAATTTTTTAGATGCTAACGTCGCTCCGTTAACTCTCAGCGATATCAAAAAAGAAACCTCCAAAGACGTAACCTTACAAGCAGTAGCTAAGTATGTACAGGACGGTTGGCCGCGTAAAATTAATTGCAAGTTGGTTATGCCCTATTTTAATTGTAAAACTGATTTGGAGGTCGAAAATGGTTGTGTTTTTCGTGGCCACAGAGTAGTAATACCAATAGTGTACCGAAATAGATTATTAGAGGAATTACATTCCGGTCATTTCGGAGTGGTTAAAACAAAAAGTGTAGCGCGTAGTAGATTTTGGTGGCCGTCTATTGATAAGGATATAGAGGACTGGGTAGGATCGTGCCAAGTATGTGCGAGTACGCGGGCCGCCCCACCACGAGCACTTCCTGCGCCGTGGCCGCGCGATCTAGCTCCATGGCAGCGCCTGCATATTGACTACATGACCATACATCAACGAGTATATCTAGTTGTTCTAGATTCCTATAGCAAGTGGTTGGAGTGTCTATATATGAGTTGCGGCACTTCTGGCCGGGCACTTATTGCGAAACTGAAGGAATTGTTTTCTAGGTTCGGTATACCAGATGTTATAGTCTCGGATAATGATGTTAAAATTAAATCAAATGAATTTATTGCTTTTTGTGAAATGAACGGTATTCGGTATATAAATTCCCCGATATATCATCCTTCCAGTAACGGACAGGCAGAAAATTCTGTTAAAACCTGCAAGAAAATGATAAAATGTATAATTAATGATAATTGTCAACCAAATGTGATTAATGAAAAGCTGTTAGGATTTTTGTTCGATTATCGAAATACTACACATTGTGCGACCGGCGAATGCCCCGCCAAACTGATGTTCGGCCGCAATATAAAATCGAGATTGGATTTGTTACTAAATAATAATAATGAGAGCAATATTGCTCACAGCACCAAGGATAATAATAGTTGTAAACCTAGTAGAATTTTTGTCATAGGCGATATTGTATGGTTGAAATGGTACGTAGCAAGAAAAGAAATTTGGACATTAGGCAATATAACAAAAATAATAGGCAACCGTATGTTCGAAATATTTGTAAAAACGCATAATGTTACTTGTAAGAGGCATGTAGATCAGATAAGAAAGTATACAGGTATGACCGTTACTGGAAGTGAGGCAGGCGGCAGCGGCGCACGCGCTGATAACACGTGTGGCTCCGTACCGTGTACGCCTGTACCTCGCCCGGTTTCCCCGGAACTGCAGCCCCACCAAGCTATAGATGATGACTTGCAAGTCATCGATGGTGAGGAAAATATTGCTGGGGATGAAGATGAGTGGGCTGAGGCTCAAAGTGAAGTGGATCCTAAAGATCATAATACAGGGGGGACTCAACAAGAAGTTGCAGAGGATCATGACCCTTCTATTGATCCTCAGCCTGCTAGACCAATTCGCAGTTGTAAACGTAAGATAGTTAATTATAAGTTTTAAAACACCATGTCAGTTGTAACCCACGATGTACTTTTATTATATAATTAGAAGATAAGTTAGATTAACAATACATATTGTTTCTTATGTTTTTTAATAATGTCGGAGGAGTGATGTGTATGTGTATGTGTGCGTGCCTGCACCGGATTGGTACTTACTAACCTCAGTAATAAACTAGCTTCTAAATGCAACGGTGGTATTATTTGTTAGTGTACATCTCATAACTACAATTGAATAATTATTGTTCGTACGTCTTTCTGGATTTGAAGGTATTAATTATACATTAATATATTAAACACTGTATAGTAAGGAAGTAATAGAACAGACAAGTAAACCGACATGCCCATTGCACGTGCAGTGTTTCACTACTTCTCCGCCCACATCCTTATTTCCCCCAAGAGACACTTTTGTTTTAACTTTCACGTCCTTCTGTTATTGAGGAAGTCGTTAAACTAGTACAGTGACAATATTAAGAGGTAAAGAATAAAGCAAACCATATGTGAGCTGAGTTGTGATCAGATTGCTCGCTTTTTATATACGGTCCCCGTCTAGGGATGTACCGTTCAGACTATGTGCCAGCGTAGCTAAAAAAGTAGTTTTTTGAAGAATAATATGATCCATAATATATTTGATCATTTCTCCTGGAGGCTGTTGCTGCTAAAACCTATAGATTCTTGAAGAACTTATAGGTTACACAGGTAGAACTTGCTTCAACGACAACATGAAATAAAACTTATGAAAGTGGTGAAGTTTCGGGAATACCAAATACCTATTTTTTTTAAATGTACCATCGACATGAAGATGAAGAACACCGAAATCATGGTGACCATTCATCAGTGAATCATTGGGTTAAACTTTAAAGGTTTGTAAATTCTGCCGTATATAATTTGTTTAGTAAATGTGTCACAAGTTATAGAGAGTAAGGGCCTGTTTGATAACCTTCCGATAAGTTCCCGTTAAATTGTTCGGCAGTTAATTTCAAACAAATTGTGTTCCTTTTTTTAATATATTCGGCGGTTAACGGCAATATGAGATATGGTAAAACAGGCCCTTTTATACCCTTAGCCTAATTCTATTAATCAGGCACTTTTCTTCATGGCAAATTAAGGCGATAGGCAGTAGGTAAATAGGTAGATAATATTACCATCATCATTCTTCACCATCGGATTTACCCATCAAGTAATTTGTAGAATCAGCAAGTCTAATAGTGCATAACATTTGCAGGGCACTCCCGCAAACGCTAGTGATCAATTTGGCTCAGTCAGATCGACTCACATTATTAGCAAACCGCGTGGCAACCACAGCTCAATCAAACTGCGGGAATTGATACATACCTATGTGATATATCTTAATTAACATCACGCCTGTATTTCCCGAAGGGTTAGGCAGCGGTGTCGATACATGCTCACAGTTCGTCGGAACGTTTACTTTCGGTCAAATGTAATACAGGGCAAAGTCTGTTGCCATCAAACGAGCACCAATCCAGTCTCCGAGTTGCTACTGGCAATTTCACAGAAACCCAACAACAATTTTCCCAAAGCCAGGACCTCTAGCGTAGCAGTCACCTAGACTCGACAACTAGCGAGGCAGTTAACTCATTAGCTATAAGCTTAAATAGTATAGTAACTTAAAAAATCTAAAATGGGTATTTGTGTTTCCTATGGACGCATGTGACGCGTTGTTTTTACAGAAACACTATTTTTCGAGCCACATTTCCATAGGACCTTGGTTGTTTTTGTTCATTTGTCTATAAATTCACATACAGCATAAAAATGTAATTAAATATCTGTCTATCTATCTAGCCTGTCTGCAAGACCTCCGTTTCAGACAGCCGCCTCGGTTTTCTGATCATGATACGGCGTTCTTATTGGTGTTTTAATTTTTATCTCTCTTCTATTATATTATTATACTCGGAAAGGTATTTAAATAATTTTCCGGTACCTATGTACTTAATTGAGGTCAGGTAAATGAACCCAGAAGAACACCTGTTATAAAGTAACTCTTTTATAAATTAAACGCATCGTTATGGCGTATAGTGAAAAGAGTTGAAACAGAAAAAATGCATAAAATGTCAAAAGATTTTTAAAAGGGTAAAGTTCTCATTCATTAACAAGCGCGCTGTCATTTTGTTTACGTAAATGCTATCTTTTGAATTCTTGATTTTACACAATAAACAAAAAAGTCTATTGCGTAACGAACAGTACCTATACAGTATTATAGAGTGGCTCTACTCTTGAGTGTTTCAAAAGTCACCATTAAGATATAATTAAAATAATTATAATTTTGGCCTCATCCCCTATTACATGGGACCTAAACATACCGGCGAACGGATATGACCGTATGGGTTATATTAGTAGGTAGACTACTGCCTAACCCTTCGGGGAATAAAGGCGTGATGATATCTAATTTTGATCCAATACATTATGTGATTTGGTCCAGTGGCCCAATGGTGGATATCATACAAATGTAAAGTGACATTTAGGTAAATATTCGATCAAACACGATCAAGTTTTTCAACCAATACAAAAAAAGGAGGAGGTCCTCAATTCGACTGTATTTTTTATATTATAATAAAATAAATACTATTAACATCGGAATTATATTTTGAACGTTTACCTCTACCGCAGTCTAGCCAGATGCGGCTTAAAAAATAGAATAAGATCTTTCAACTAATATATAAAAAAATCTGTACGACCGGCGACTTCTTCTTTAGTAGCCTATACATAAGAGTAGGTAAGTTGTTTCAAACCAATTTAAAGCATATACTTCTGTAAGGAGCTTCCCTTGTTATTGACAATATGATTGAACATGATTGGCCGATACAAAGACGTAAGTAATCAGTGGATATAATTTACAAAATTGCTTCGCTGTTCCAATGTTTGTTGTCTTTAACTCCAATGACTGAACTTTCTTGTTTAATGCATCGTTTCGTAATCTATCATTTTCATTTGTTTATAAAATGATGGACTCGTGGTAAGTATAACCTATATGGCCTTCGTGAGTCATCAGTTCCCGAAAAGACTATTTTGATTGAAATGTTTTTTTATAAGTATTCTTAGGATATCAGTATTGCTCAGGATGCCCGCGGTTTCACTGGCGTCCTTTTTTCTTTCTGCTCGGCTCCTAAGAGTTATAGCGTGATGTTAAATAGAACCATCATCAAGAAATGGTTGCAATGCAAAAATGCAAAAAGATTTTTCATTCAAATCCCATTGGTGGTTAGAGCTTTAAACGAATAATCTCTTAACTTAATTATATTAGTAAGGTAGTTATAGATATGAGCTTTTGTAGAGACCTCTAACAATAACACAACCTGCGTCATTTAGGTACACGGCACAGCCTGAAACTACTTGTATGCATGATTATAATTATAATTTCAATTGTTAAATAACACATAATTTGCGTTAACCTACTGAAGTTGTTGCTAATTATTTATTAATCAATATTATATTAGTGAGCTGGAGAATGTAGGTACATTCTACTGCATTTTTTTAATAGTCACGATTCGCATTTAAGAGCTTTATCAGCATAAAAAAATATAATCAAACCTGTTAAAATATAGACTCTGCCTACCCCTAATAGAAACAGGCGTAAAGCTACGTCCATGCTTGATGGACGTCAGACATAGTAATGAAATATCAAATTTATATTTTATGGAACGTTTTTAATAAATCGTAAAAACGGACATGAATTGTGTAGCCTTAGACGCGAAGCATATAAAATCAACCCTTTATGCCAACAATGACGTAAAAATATAACGGGGTTCGTGCCAATCCGTAAGGTGATTCCATGAGGTACGTCGATACAAAAGATGGGGTTATTGATAACGTTGCATTACCCCTTACGGACTCACAATACCCGGCTTTGTGGGGTTATGCTATAGTTGAACCCCATTTGAGCGATTACGGCGGGCGAATATAAGATCAATCTGTAACTAGACTAAATTAAAATAATATTGGATGTTGCAATAGTGAGTTCCACTAGTTATGTGGATACTCACTTTGGACGGATATTAACGCCAGGTCAAGCATTTATTCACTATAGTAGTCACAGATAAAAATTTGAAATTAAAAAGTTCCTGAAAGTTTAAACATATTATGGTCTAAAAGGTTAAATGAGTAATACAAATTTAAATAAAAAAAACCTTGACAACGAACTTATTGATTTCTATTCAATAATAATTTTTTTCCTCACGATGTGTGTCTTGCCGTAATTGTTCCTGCATAACCTTTTGGGGAATACAGGCGAGATTGCTCGTTGTATTTTAACCGAGTGTTATTTTTTATTGTTATTTCGTTGATATTTTCCACATCGTTTAGCATAAAAAGATGATATTGATCCGGTAGTTAACTCAAATTAATTAATAAACATTCTTATCTATACATAACATAACATAACATAGCTTCCGTTACATCAATAAGGAAATACACAACATAATTATAAATAGGTACACATACCTAATTATTCAACTACAGATTTACGTTAAATATACAAACGTCAGTATACACGCTGGTGGAAATATAAATAAATAAAGATCACTAGAATACAATACTTAAACGTGAATTCTTTGTTAAACTTTCAGGAATTTCCTAATAGCACATAAATGTGCTACGAATACCCGTAGCTGGCTACGACTACGAGCGTCGTAGCCTATGCTACGTATGCGGAGATGGGAATGCTTGCAATTTATTGCAATCAGGCGTCATGCCTGTTTCTAATTTATTTTTCTACTTTAAAATTCTTGTTTAGCTAGTTTTATTTAAACTGTCATCATTCCGGCCACCCTTCGCTGTGTCTCGTGTCTCATCTTAATAATTCATAATAGTATTTTTTTATTCGAGTATTTGAAGGCAACATAATTAATAATTATGCAACGTTGTGTCAACGTTAACTTAGGCATATAGTTACTTTAGACTGTCATTACTATATTATCAACATCGCTCACTATAGGGATTCGACGTTGAGACTACATTAAATTACATTAAATACTCAATAATAATTTGGTTATTTTAAAGCAATAATTTAAAGAACACAATATAATGGGGAAATGCAATGTAAATTCCAGCCGTGCTTTGTCTTTATGTAACCGGCCTCGTATGAGGAACAAGAGCGTGTTCGTCCCGCTTATATTACAGAATATTCGTCGTAATAACGCGCACTTATTTAATAAATTCAAATGGGTACGTTACCATGAGTGAGTATGTTGATGGTCTCGTTGTGGAAGTAGAAGAGGCTGCCGAAGCAACCAGTCCAGCTCTGCAGCGGGCGGTAGCCGGTCAGTACGTACGGGTTGAACTGCAGGTGCTGCGGCATGTCCCGCCAGTGCAGCAGCTGCACTCCGCGCGCCTCCTCGCCTGCGCCGCCGCGCTTCTCCTCTGCCACACTCTCAGCCACCACATCACCGGAACGCTCCTCATTATCACAGATATGCTCTAACGACTTTTTCCTTTTCTTGGGTCCTTTCCCGTTCACTTCTTGAATTGACATATCAAACATTTTTGTACATGTATCAGGTACGCTCTGAACTTCTCTCATAACAGCGTGCTAGTATAGCGTGCAACGGGAGGCTGCGATACGGACCCGTCTGTAGAGTTGTGTATCCGCATGGCCAGCGTTGGCGGAATGGAGAATCGCGGAGTTTTGTACAAATATCACAGTTACAGCATTATTGTGGAGCGTAGGGTGTTCGCGAACGCTGACGGTGGTAGTTTTCTGTTATTTCCCGGTGGCAGAGAGGTTCGCGGCGCCGCGGCGGTGCGCGGCGGGTCGTGGGCTCGGAGGGCGGGCGCAGCGCGCGCGACTGGCCGGGCGCGCCGCACACCCCGGCCACTCGCCTCGCCCCGCACCCCGCCGCCCTCACTTTTGCGCACTGCGCAAACCCGATCAGCTGATTCCCGCCAGAAGGTCGGCCGTTCGGCCCGCTACCTTTCCTCACACTTTCACTCATCGTGGAACAGAGAATTCTCTTTTGAGGAAATTAAATTGCATGCTTGTTTTATAAGGCAGCTATTAGCTGTAACATACCATATTCCTGGTTACATTACATTGTAGGTACATGTACACCACCAGTTCGCCGGTATGACAATTGTCTAGGTCCCATGTTTTAGCGAGCGGGCTTAGTTCCGTTAACCGTACAGTAGGTAAGGTCCGTCTTCAGAGCTGCTATTGAGAATTCAATACAATAACCCAATAACACTGCATGGCCTGAGAATCGAACCCAAGATATCTAGCGTAATAGTCGCCCTTAGGTACCACTAGACTAATGAGGCAGTTATTTATTTTATTTATTTTTATATGCTTTATTGTATACCAAAAAGAAATACACAGGTAAAAATAATATACAATATGTGGCCGTAGATCGCGATCTGCGATCTCTTCCAGGCAACCTTAGGATGGAATGGACATAACTGAACTGAACTAAGAAAATGGGAATGAAAAACTAATAATAACTAATAAAAATTATCATTTTGTTGTAAATGATAATTTTTATATCATATATTATCATCACACTATACTACAACATAAACATAAATAAATACAAATAAGTATATATTTAAATAAATTTATACTCAGCGAAGACATCGATGGAGCTACAAAGATAAGTAATGTTCCTTCACAACTTTTTTAAACAGAGGGAGGCACCCCTGATGGGGATTGGCAATGCATTCCACAAACGAGCAGCCAGAACTGGAAAGGTTTTGACAAACAACATTGGCGTCTTGAATTCTTGAGTTTCAAGTTATCCGATGACCTTAGGAAAAGAGTGTGTATCGCCTAAGAACTCGAAACGATTCTTCAGGTAAGAGGGAAGAAAAGCACGTTATACAGTAGAGTAAGAATATGAGCATTCCAGCCAAAGACTATTTATACTCTATGATTCCAGCGAAGGCGGATAGGTACCTAACCACTTGAGCTTAACACGAAATTCAGAGACATGGTCATATTTGTGTAAACCAAATCCTATCAAAAACATAAATATGAAATGGGAGCCAAGTCAATTATTATATCTTATTATATTCTTATATGCCTTGGTTGTTGACTTCAAATGAAGTGAGATCTAAAAATGGGTGCCAAGTTTAATGGTCAGTCCTAAAATTTAACAACATAAACTATTTTATAACAACTTACGTAATATCACTTCTTCATAAGATAATAATATTGAAGCCTAAGGTCTGAAGTGGCTAGTTCTCATACACGAATTATTATAAATTAATGGAAGACCCCTATGTTCGATGGCTAGTTGCTACCAGCAAGCCAAATTTCAAGCCGAACTTACTAACAGCTTTAGACTTAATAAATTACCCCAAGTTCTTCACTTTATCACTAAAAGGTACTTACAATGTTATCAAGAAACTTGGGGAAGAGCAGACCAGTCGACCCTAGAGATAGTTCTAGGGCTGCCAACTACAATAACCTGTCTTTGTGGGGTTGACCGTAAGTCCATACCTCTTACTCCCGTCGCAAATATAATCCAGATCGGTCTGCATGTTCAAAGGGTACCTCTACAGTAAATCTGTAGGTCATCTACATAAAGATGGTAAGAAGAAAGTAGTCTTTCGGAAATGGAGTTTATAAATTCTGCGAAGAGTAGACGGAGTGAGTAATAGACAGAAATATGTATACAGGTACTAATCTAAACAAATACAGAACCAAGTACCTACCTACAGCTAACATTACCCTGCCAAGCAAAGGGTTACCTTCAAAATTATAAAGCAACTTTATTAATAGGAGTAACAGTACTTTTGTATATTAATATTTTAAAGAAATAAACAATATTTGGTGATCTGCACCATATTTTGAAGAAGATTGATGCGGACAGACAGATCCTTTCGCTATTTTCCTTCTTCCATAGGACAGTTAATTTCTGATCTACATATTTATTCTATTTCTTTTAAAGTCAGAGGTATGTATTTGTAATAAAGTAGGTACCTACAAGTTTTTTTTTAATTTAGGTTGCAGTATTAAAAGTCTCCAAAACCTAAATTACCGATGTGACTCAAAAGGTCACAAACCACAGCAGACCACGGGGGAGATATTTTTAAATATCATGTACAATTAATATTTTCGAGGAATTTGTAAAAGGAGCAATATTATTAATTATGACCGCAGCTTTAACACAGAAATCTTATCATGTAATAATACTGTACGAACGCATCCATAAATTTGTTATGTTGGTGGTCTATCCTGGGTTAGTTTAAAAATACACACTAGATGGCGTTAGTATTGTGACAACTTCCTTTCTAATTAAAACTTTTTTGTTCTTTTAATTTGTATCTTTTCTTAGAAGTCGTATTCAAAATAACTATTAGAATAAATATGATTTATTTTTTATTATGTTATGTTTTTACTTTTAAGTAATCATTACAGTTTTGGAATATTTTTCTTGATACGGAAGAGAAATTGAGTTACGATTTTACGCCATCGCGCTGCGTTCAACCAACCAACCAACAAGCTTCTGTCTTGGATTCGGATCGATGTTCGGGCCTTTATTGCGAAGAAGCATACTTCAAGGTTCTGCATCGCGAACTTGGAATTGTCTAACTAATTTCACTCAGCTACTTTGGTGTAAATTGAAATATTTACGTGAATTGAGGGTAAGTTAAAATGGATGTGATTTATTATCAACGCGTACTTAGGGCTCCAGTGGAGTCGTAGAGAAATCAACATGGCGTCAGCATGTAAAATGTAAATAACTTATGACATTTATACTTTCGTCCACATGAGCAAATTGGATATATTTGAATTAGTTGTTTTGTACGACACGTAGGTATCGTAGTGATAGCTGCATAATTATGGAGTATACGATTTTAGGCACGAATATTTTCGCACAAGACATCAAAATACGTGTTAGATTAGTTGCAGCCTTGCAGACGACGTAGCTGCGTTAAAATTGGCGAACTAGTATTCTGGAGTCAGGCATATTACTTTAGCTAGTCTAAAAATAAATAATTGTTGATGATCTTGCAGGTAATGGTGACAATTTCAAGGCTTTAGTGCTAAACAAAACATGATGTTCATGTAACATGCAAAGTGAATGTGTATAAATGTTGTTCTAATATTACTGATAGAAATAGTGGCATTTCGGACATGATACATTCCCATTAATCATATACCTACCCATTTTGGGTAAGAATTATGCTATAGTCACCATGCATAGATTCTTAAAACAGTGCCTAGGTAATTGTTATCATTCCATGCTATATATAATTATTGGCTTGCCCTCTGATTGGGCATGTAATCTTTGTAATTGCAATGCCTGACACTGTAAGACTTGTAGGCAGCTATTTTATATGTCAGGGCTTTCATTTCAGAACTCTGTCATAATCTCTTTTATTACCTTGCTTATTTGGAGTGCATGGCAGTGTGAAGTTAAAAATTTCCACTACGCACCTTTGACTAATTGTCAATGGTTTAAAAAGTTTATGTTTTTCAGCTTAAACCTCTCGGATACGAGTATTGGTATCTGTATTATGGTAAGTGGAAGTACAGATGTACTTTCCTTTAAATATTGTGTTAGTCAAAAATAATACTGTATCAAACTGTATTAATTGTTACATGTATGAGGTTGAGGCATGTTATAATTTTTGACTGACAAAATGTTTTGCATGTTTGATTTATCGATGGAATGGCTTTATGCTATGTTAAACCAAGTAAAAATCTACTATGAAAGAATATTCTTGATTTCTTATACCTAATTGGATAAACAAGCAGAAACTTACTGATGCTTTAAACATTGTATAATGGCAATGCATACATATTTACAGTTATATTCTCTTTTATTTTTATGTAGTTTAATAAATCATGATCAAATGAGACATTACTATGTGAAAATGTAATTTATATTTCAATTTCATGGTAGATTCCCAGTTAATAAAAAATCTAATGTTGCCCCATCTAATAGCCACTGATCTTTAAAGTTGTGTGTTTTCAATGCCATCCTTTACATTATTGAAATTTAAAAATTACTTCAGTACTTACCTATGTAATATCACAGACATCATAATTTTACTTATTCCATCAGATAGGTATTTAATTCAAATATGGTGCTGTCTATCTATTATGATAATACATATTATATCATTAACACTCATAATTTAAAATTCATGGTTTCATAGTCATGACTATGTATTAGTTACTTCTGTGGTCATGATATTTGTATCTGAATAATATATTTGTTACACAAAGAATAATATGCTGGTCCTTGGAAGTGTTCTGATATAGTTGAAGACTGAAATATAATTATGTATCAGTCTCAAAAATCATTAGACTTATTTGAATGGAAAAGACCATGTTTAAAAAAAGTCCAAAAATATTTTATACTATTCGGAAAAAAAAAATCTTTTTAGGTTGTTAAACCTTTTGCACCCTTTGTTGAGTTTTATATGCTCAGAGATTGAAATTCATAATTATATTAACTTGACTGCCTATAACTACCATGTAACCTTAGAGAATGTATTTAATTGTTAAAATATATTCTAATATAAAGACTAAATACTCAATAACATAGATTATTGTATATTAACATTGGTGCTAATTAGTAATTGATTAGCAGCAAATATGATATCTGCTTACCCAGCAAACAGCAACAGCCATGCTTATGGTACACACGCCAAACAGTATCTTGGCAGCTAGTTATACAAGCTTAGCACTACAGTTTGCTTAGATTCCCATTGCTGATCGATCAGATTTTATAAGAAATAATTGTATAAACCTATAATTATTATGTGTAGGGATTATATTACTACTTGTTTGTAATCATAATATATCTATACAAAGGCGATACTTGTTCGCCAGATGGCGCTAGTATCAGTAATCCATGTAACATTAAATAAGTCTCATACCTAGAACTACAGAAGCATTAAAAACTAACAACATTGCATCTGTCATTTACTGGTGATGTTTTACATTGGTTGTATTGGTGTGGTAATACACATAATCTTGATTTATCCTGTTTACAGATGCCGCGCACCCGTAGGAAGCACTACTCATCCCACTCGAGGTCACGGTCCAGGTCGTATGAGGCGAAGCGACGCCGCCTCGACGACGGATCAACGGAGGGATCCTACAGAAAGCGGAGCCGCAGCAGGGAAAGAGACAGGTCAGTCAAATTTAGCTTTACTCTTTATAAATTCCGCCATCAATTCGTTTAACACAGCAATAACAACTCAATTGTGTAAGATAGTAGTGTATTTAAATAGGTACCAAGGATAAAACACTTCTCTAAGATTATAAACAATCATGTAAAAGAATACTTCGACAACAGGATATAAACTATTATTAATTTATGTAGGCATTGAGTTGATTGGTGACAAAATGACCTTGTTAATAATTTATTAGTTTAGACTATTTAGAGTTAAATTTTTTTAAGTATTAGGAAGTTATATAATTATATAATACTCTACCCAATTTGGCGATATTAAGAATTACAATCGTACCTATCTCTGCCTAGGTATTGAAAGTTGCTCAGTTCTCGCATAATGAGATAGTAGCGACATCTCTTGGTTTACGTCAGTGTTAACATGTCTGAGGAGGGTTCGTTGCTCGTCGTGTTGCTACACTCGCTATTCGACGCTAGATGGCGCTCATGGTTTCTTCATCGTAAAATAATTGAGTATTTTTAGATTTAAAATGTTTATTATTTCAATTCGGAAAGGTGGCTAAAGCCCAAAAAATTTGTATACAAAGATTACATAATATATCTTTAAAAATTTACAATATATGGTTGACTGAACGCTAAAATGTATAGATAAGATAAATTATCCATAAAATCATATTGATAAGCAAGCCATTTTCATTATAATAAAAAGCGGTACAATTCCATTTGAACCAATAACGCTTCTAAATTAAAAAAACATTGTTCGATATAGTACCTAGTAGGATATTTTTTGTTGTTGTTTGTTTGTAATAAACTAATAAGAGCTATAATGCTGTAAGAAGAACCTATTATTAAAACAGTCAAGGGATTCGTACTTCAGAGGTACTGTTTTTCTTATAGACTGCTCATACACTGTTTGTGTAAAATTTAAAAGACGAAGTAAGTACAAACTACTTCCTTGAGTGTTACAATTATATTTTCTGGCTAATGATGTAAGCTTTTAAAAAAACATGCATTGCCGCCTTAACAACCATTAAACCCACGACCTGTTTTATGTTGCCTTTTTAACTCATAGTAGTCATTGCTATTATTTTTGGAGCTGAAATTTAGAGGACTAACGGTAATGCTGAATGGAATTCTTCTATTGTTTTGACTGACGTCAATTTAAAGTCCTCATTGTACCAGTAGGTCGTGTTGTTAGTAGGTCACTAGTATTAATCTTGGCTAAGTCAAGTCATTGTTAGCTCACCACTAGGAAGTGCTAAGGGTTTTTCTTGTCTACTAGTAATTTCTAAGTAGTCGGAACTGTATACCGTCGATTTTTGCGTACTAACTAGTCAAATTCTAAATGTAGTTTTCAAGTCAAATCAAGTCAGGAGTCGGCACATACTTAATTAAATTATTAGATACATTTTTGTGCTGTGGTATGTTTAACAGGAAGGAACTAAAAGCCAGTTTAATTAATTGCGCAAGCGTCAATAAATTATAATTCAATAGTATGCCTTTCTACACCCGGGCGATCCAAGGATTCTAAGTTTTGATGCCTGAAGCATTAGGTATGGCATATTCTTGATCCTTGAAGGATTGCAATGTGAGCAAACATGCACTACTTACATATTTTTAAATTGTCATAATATCGTGATGATAAATTGGAAGGTGTCCAATTGTCCATGTACCATATTAAATCCGCAGTACTAATACTTATAATAATTGTCCATAGGATTTGCGTACGAGTGTTGGTTTCTAGTTGTTGAATAACGAGCGTGAGGATACATTCGTTTATACGATGGTATTGAGCGAGACTAACGGTGTCTTGGGGTATGGGTTAGTGTACGGTATCTGCAGATTAGGGCCCGCTGGCGGGGCATAAGTCATATTATGGGGAGTCGTGCCAGGTGAACGAATCGACCCCGCTCCCAACCACTACTGATCTATACGGGACTGTGTGCTTGTGTAATTCTATAAGCTTTCGTCAATCGCGAACAAATTTTCTCCGGTTTTAGTGTTTTTAACCATAGATACTTTAAAATGATTTTTTAAAGCATTTTCGATGCTAATATTACTAGTTATTTATGCAAATTTTGCTATTACTACTATTATTTAAGCTAAGATGGCTATTACTAGTCTGGTGTATTTAACCAGAAGACGCAAGTTTGAAGTACTCAGATTTTTTCTTTCATTAAAATAAAATGTACTTTAAAATGATCAACTTGCAATGCGACAGGATGAACCTTGTAATTTTATTATTTAATTTATAATATTTAGGTCGTTTCACCGTGCCTGGATAGCCGTACTATTATTGATCGAAGATAGCCACTATCCCCCGGATAAATTAAAAAGTGGAACAAACTTTGAATGTAACAATCTCCCAAGTAATTGAATGGTATCTTACCAGGGAAGGGTAGGTGGTGGAACAGGCCCTAAAACTTATTAAAGGAAGACAGATCGAATGCCTCAATGTTCAGTTAAAATAATTATTTGCGAACATCCATGTCTTTGTTCTTGTTGTCAGCATAAATAAGAAAATATCTTGCCTTTGCAATCTTATTTCTTTCTGTGTACGGAGATCATCCGAAGCGTCTGACGCAAGACCACTCCAAAATTTATGTAGACGTGGTTTTACAACGATAAATAAGTAATCTTACAGAGTTACCTTAAAAATTGTATGTGAATGCGCAACATGGTGTATTGCGGGCTCTTTTTGTTGGCGCTCGTCAAGACGTGCCAATCAATTATTGCATGATTAAGTATGTGTTTGTTGTTATACAAATTGGCGACGCAGACTATACCTACTGCTGTCTCGCAGATTAACGCGACGGCCTTCGATGTGTGTCGTTTCGTGGGAACGCACTTGACTTTTATTTTTCTTTTTCTTTATTCGGTCACGCTAACATTGACATTCGTTTACTCTATTAACCAAGATTTATTTTACGACAGTCATGCTTATTAAGTTTATCGAAGGGATTTTCCTTTATATTTTTCTTATTTAATAAAACACGTTTTTGTGTGTTGTAAGTGTTGTTTGTTAATATTACAATCACTTCAACTAAGTTACAGTTTGAATTAACACATCGGTAAAGTTTTTTTTATAGTTTTCTTATACATTTCATCTATTTAAGACATCATCTTTTTGCTTCCTTTCACCAATTTTTTTTTAGAAAATCACTTATTTCACCTAAAATAATAATAATATTACAATCGCCTGACTGTGCCAGCACTGCACCGGAATCCAGCTCTGTTTATACATTCTGGTAGAGTGAAGTTTTTTTTCCATTTGAATACGTCCTTATTTTGTGCAGGCACTAAGTTTATTTTAAACATAGCAAAACAACTTCGAACTGTCGCCCTAGGTCGGTTTTAGGGCAACAGTTTGAAGTCGCCCTCCCCAAGGCGGGGCACTTCCATGAGGATTTCCAACCTCAAAAAAAAAGGTCGGTATTAAACTTTGATATCAATGCAAATAGTATTTTACTTACTAGGTACGTCTAATGTGGTTAGTTATAAGACTAGCCACTACTAGCCAGGGCCCTATGGCATACTTGAGTCCCTACAAAATAATGTAGGCAGTAGCTACCTAATACAGTAGATTACTGAAATAAGACCCCAATCTTCGCATTATGAAATGATGATACACTCCAATACTACATTGTTAAATGTTTACTAAACTTGTGTGTCACGATTGCAGTTTACAAAACAGAATATTGAACTGCTCATTGTTAATGAATTCCTGTAGTTACTAGGTTCAAACTGAATTAACGTTATAGACATTGTATTTACAAGGGTAACATTTTTGTCAAGAGACCAGTGAACCCGGCCAGTGTTCGAACTTAAGAGCTTATAACTACATAATAATATAACGAATTGAAAGCGAAGGACTATAAATTGATATTTTGCACAAAGAGCGACAGTAATTGCCGGTTTGTCGACAAATTGCGCATGTACGTGTTGTGAAAATTATTTCTTTAATCGTATGCTCGACGCTGACTCAAGGATACTGCACCTAATACCGAACTGTAATTTATAACAATCAGCACCTCTATACCTACGTGGAGTAATCACAACCTGTTGAGTAAACCTCGTACGATATTTTTTATTCACTTAGCTCCTTACACAAGGGTAGGTACATTATGTACGTGTCAATATGTTTTCATTTTCTGTCTTTCGCAACGATTGTATGCCAAGGACCTCTGAAAGGTCGTTTACTAAAACGGTAATCTTTATTTTATCTGTAAGTAAACAAAGTATGATTTTGGTTTTCACTAAATGGAACCACGTCATCTCTAGGACTATTTGGTAATTCCTAACTTTATTGCCGCAACCGCAATAGAAACACGATATTTGTCTCATTGTAACGTAAAACAATTCTGAAGTGCTGCTATTGTTTTTGAAACAGACGATTGCCAAATGAGGAAGCTTCAAACGGCATTGTTATTTAGTGAAAAGTGCAACATCTTGTAAGCAATGACAAGAGATTGCGTACATGGCGACCAAATTGTCGTAAGAGCTGGTGTTTCGTGTATTATTCAGGTGACAAATGTTGGCGAGCGCGCGGGGTGGGGGCGAGAGGCGTTGTTCTTGACACAGTAAAACTAGAAGTGCAGTAGGTAGGTGCAGCTGCGGCCCACGCTGAGCTTTTTGCAAGCTGCTAATACGACTATCAACAACCGGTCTCTTGGGCTTTAAATGTGCTGCATTCTTGCCGTTTAGTGTATATATATTTTTGCTACTCATTTGAGTACTTTTGAAGTTTGGATCCTTATCTTATTTGATGGAATGCGCAAACTGAGTAAATACCCTCTTAGAGTTCTGTCTGGTTCTTATATACAAAATAGGAATTTTTTTCGCGGCAGTCTTACAATTATTACATAAGAACTAGTTCGGGATCACTAGATCCTATCACCACCAAGCTTAGGTCTGTGTGTTGTTGACTTTTATGACACTTGTTTCTCTCCAGCGTGCGGAGAAGAAGTTTTGTACTTTGAGTCTTCCCACGGGCAAACATCAAAGTAAAACGACCGACAACAGTAGAGCGGTAGAGCAGAGCCATAGTTAGAAATAATACTAATAATAAAGCAATAATATGGTCATTTATAATAATTTTGATTTCACCGCGATCCCAGCTCGGTACGGCACGCGGTGCGCGAGATTTATCTGGCGTGATCTGCTTAGATCTCGGCCAAGAAACGCTTTCCATGTCGCGAGGCGGAACGCCACCGCCGCCGCTGCCCGACAACGCCGATGTTGCGATTTATGCCTTGGTCCGCCAAGACCGATAATCCAATCAGGGACTTCCACTAGCTATTTATTTGTTTGCTCCTGCTGACTCTTGACTTTCCAGCTACTGATTTGATTATTACTTACGCTTTCATGGCTGATCAATTTTTTACATTTTCTTAATGCAGAAACTGCAAGCTGTCTGCAAGCTCTTTATATTATAAGTATATATATAGACTACGAAAATAACTTTCTTCTACTTAATACGTATTGGATTATGATAGTAAGGTCACATATGTGTAGGTAATTTTAACAATAGCTCAACGACTCGCGCATCGGCCTTGTGTCGTCTCTACTTTGCGAGGGCTTTATCAGGGTCTTCTCCGACACGCCGCGGCGGCGGTGGCGGTCATTATGCACAAGTGACGGAAGTCGCAATATATAAATTATATGTTATCTCGGCAAATCGTTTTCGGCAATGTGCCAAATATTTAATGAAAAATATTGGACTGGAAAACATCCAGTTTAACATAAGCAGTGGATTGGATAATCACGAGTAGTGAGAATTTATCTCGAGCCAACCGTACGATACTAAGCTTTATAATAATAGGATAGGTAAGATCATAGCGCTGCTGCAATATACAACCGCGCGTTCATCGGTATAGCTATTCGTCTTTGTGTGGGTATCTTCTTAAAGACTATCAGTTATTGTATTTTGTCGTTGGTGCTATTGTACAAGGAACAAGCACATATGACGGAATCAACGACCGTTCAGTGAGAGCCGACGATTTATCACGCTAGTAAAACAGACCATTGACGGATCAAAATTATAAATCAATTATTCTGAAAATATTTCTATTTCTAATATCACACGCTAGCAAATTCGAAGTTGATTGTGAGTTCGGTGGACCGTCATTTGTCAGAGAAACTGAACACCTTGTTCTATAGCCGTTATAAGAAAAAAAAACAATGTAGGTAATTTATAATAGCAATGAAAAAGACCATGGTCATAAATAGATATCATTATAAAACAATATTTGAGCTAGCCAAGTAACCGCGTCGTTTATTAGTCATAGAATCCTATAAATCACTCATGTTGGGGCCCTATTTGGATAGTTTGTAAATCATTCCTACGATAGCTTACGATTTTGTATTAATCTAAGACCATGTTCTATATTATACTATAAATATCTGTACTTGATCGATGTGGATGCCAAGCCCCGTTACATTAGCGGGAAAAGATGCCCTTCGTAAATATAACAAACGACAAAAACTTAAGTGATGCGTCGTAGTAGTCGCAACGGGCAATACTTACGAACAATGATGCTATTGTCACGTCCGCGGAAATCGGTCCGGATTGACTTAAGTTTAATGCTCTTTTCAATCGGTTTAGAGAATATTGCGCACACGCTCCTGTCGACCGTATTGCCGGCTAAACGTTCATTATGGTGACATAATGAGTTAATAGGCTCTCTGGTGAATAGACATTACCCAACACTTGACACAGGAAAATCTGTACGTGACTGGCTACTTATTTTGTTACGTGTGCGAATTTATGTAATAACTAAACGCAGTACCTTTAACTAACAATTACTGTAAATAAATTAAATTAGACCAATTGCAGCCCAAATCGAGCGCATATCTCAGTAATGCGCAGGAGTATATTGAAGAAATGCACAAACTGCACCGTACACGATATCTCGTCGTAGCTGGTTGCGAAGGAGCCGTTAGTCGCGTTTAGGTGCGGACAGGAGCGCGGGCCAGCCGGTGCTGGATCGATTAGTGAACCGGTCCTCCGCAGTACGTTGACTCCCGAGGGCCACTGTCTGCGTCTGCGGACGCGAATTTTGCACCTCGCGCCGTTGCAGTACGCCCGCCATTCCCAAATATTTAGGCCTAACTACGCCGGACTAGCAGTCGTTGGCAAAGAATGATTCGTGCCAAACTGTCCCTGCATTTTTGTTGAAGTTGACACGTTTGTTGAAGTTAGTGTAAACTTTTAATATGGACTTTGAGTTTGACGGTACAATAAACCATGAGTAAACCATCACTGGCCCCACCAGGTTTAGCTAGCATCTTGATGTTTTTAACTACTCATGTCCGTTTATATTAAATGCTTAGCAGGTGCGCAAGCGCCGCGTTGGAGACGATTATACAAAACTACGTAGCTTTTTTGTCCATGCACTTTGCTTTATGCACCCAAGCAGTAAGCCTAAGAAACAATCATGGATAATGTAGAAAACATAAGTTTGCTTCTTGGTTAATTTCTTGTGAAATTATCTCCATATTTCTTACCAGGTGTACGTGAAATACATGTATGTATATACTTCTCTACCTGCAGATTTGTGTTTCGTCATTAAAGTACTTTATGAAAATAGTAATAGTGTACTTATAAACAACAGAATACAATAGTAATATCTGTAAAAGTAAATTTCGGTATGTTTTCGTTAGTAATTAGTAAGTCAAAGAGAAGTAAACAAACAATATTTGTTGATAACAAGTGACAATGCTATCCGACATCATCCTGGAACTATAAGGGCATAGGGACCGGCGGGACACAGGCGCGCGGGGAGCCTCTGCGGGCGTCGAACTCGCGTGGGTCGGGGGTCAGCGGCGCGACATGCGTTCATTAGTGCATTCGTGCGCCCGTGCAGCCCTCCTTGTACATGTTACAATACATGCATTTACGTAGTCGTATGCATTTCTTAGAACACTGACACGCGACTTTATCATTTATCTTTGTTTATCCACTCAGAACTTGTGTTACGTATTATTAGGGTAATGGCAATAAGCTTGCCCCTTATTACATGGCAAAAATACCGGCGAATATGTTTTACTAGGATTTGTCTATTTAAGTACACGTTGGACATGGCCGAGGTCCTGCAAACCTGCAGGTGTTGAGGAAAATTCTATTACGGAAACTGAACATTTTTAAATTCTGAAATAAAAATCTGCAGTCGAATATTTATGTTGTAGTGCCCTTTGATATGTTTATCTTTTGTTTGCTTGTACAATTTACGAACCCGGCCTGCTTAATTCGTCATTTCTTTGTCGAGTACGCAGTATGCACCTTTTGTTAAATTACCTAAATGTTTTGAGAGGACATTGTGCTTTTCAGGGCCAACACGAAGTTTATTGTGGTTTATGTTTTCCGCAGAATTCCTACTTTTAGGCATTGTCACTTATAAATTGTTTCACCCAGTAGTTTACCTACTTACTTGTATCTCTTCCGCTTGCCTAATTATTAAGAATAATACTCATTTTTACTTTCCATTTCAGTCTGCAATATGTTTTGAAGGCATATTTTGACTGGCAACCATAAAAATGAAAGTTCGAATGTTTGTCAGTTGTCACTACTCACAATGGATTTGTGCTTTTGTAAATTGATACTGAGGCCATTTATCTAGTTCGTATTACTAGACATATGCAATGAATTGTATGAGTCAATCGAGAAAGTAAACCAGTAAGCATTGTTCCGAGTGGATGCGCGTTGTACTGAGTGCGTGGGCACAGGCAGCGGCGCGAATTAAAGCAGCTCTCTATTCATTACTCATCGTTATTGCTATCGCCATTTTGGAAGACGAAAACCTACGTAGCTGTTAACTCGTGTCTTATGAAAATATTATTTTTAAAATAAAAGGGTTGCTTTTTATTCCCAGCACGGTCACTACTCACTTCACATGAGTAACTTTTTATAAATTGATTCACGCTCGATGAACACTTATTTGAGCGTACTGAAGCCCCCTACTCTAATAGACTCATATTTATAAACATGTGCGGTGCATTTAAAAAGGATACAAGGTTCACTTTGTAGAACACAGTTAAGTTCTCAGTGTGTTTCCAAACTGAATTATGCGAAAACTACTTGTGTTTATCCACAAGTAGTTTTCGCTTAATTCAATTAATTTTCGCATATGAGGAGGGAATGGAAAGTCGCTGGAAAGTCGCCTACTAAAATTCTAATATTGAGGCATTATCGAAACTGGATTACAAGACCCATCTGACCCTAATCATAGACACCTGGAGTCCTGGATATGGATCGTCATTATAAGAACTACAATTTGTGAAGCTCTCGCGATCCCTTTTATAACGTGATGATAATATGGAGTCTGCTGAGAGGTTTTAGTTGGAAATGCCATCTATTGACACCTGACGATGCGATGATCGTTCTCAGCTTATTTAAAATGTTCTGGAACACCTGGTTTAACCTTTTGAATATTATTATTCTGCACGTCCCCATAATCAACACGCCAATTACATGCTGCCTCTCTCCCAAGGGTTGATTTACGGAAATCTTAAAACACGCCATCCTTTTTTGAGAAGTGCGGGTGACGAAAATAATTATGACGACTTTTGTTTGCTGCAATATTGTAATATCAGCGATAATACATACACATTCGGTTATTACAACGTATGACATTGTATTGTTATAATAATTTTTTAATCAGCCTATTATTATGTATCGGAAAGTGATTTTATGTCTACGAATGTGACAGTGTAAGATACAAAGGTGTTTACTTTTACTAATATACACAAAAAGTATAATAATGTGATTGTTCATTGTGGCAGACGAGTCTCGTAGAAAGTATCCGGCGCGTGCAAGAACGGTAATTGCGGCTGTATTGTTATATCTCCACTGTTAATACTGATTAGCACTGCTGGCACTAGAGCGGAATTAGCGATCCATTGTGTGTACGTATTTTGATCTAGTTTTCACGTAGAGATCGCAACTTTTATAATCTTTCACAAATATTTTTGTGATATAACAATTTTGTATATCTTTCAGTTAAAGTCTCTTATTATATTTAGGTCAGGTTTCCGAAACTATGCACGTAAAAACAAGTCTGTGTAGGTTCTAATGTACATATACAGTTTGTCGGTATCTTTAGGTCCCATGTACTTACGTACGTAGGAGGCAAGCCCATTCCCGGGCACATATCTCCGAAAATCCTCAAGTGTATCAGTCGCTCTTCTTACCACTAAGCTAATGAGGCAACTAAAGTAGGGCCCATTTACTAGATCACATTTAACATCTGTCACAGGTTTAGAAAACATCGATTAAGTACTGTGATTTTTTTTTAATGCAGTCGTGTCCTTGTCCCATTAGACATTGCATTCAGGTGCAACTTAGTGTTACATATTGGGAAATTTTCTCCCAATGGGTAACAGTGTAACCCAACAAGGTGTGACTCAACGGGAAACGTTATTTTTTTATCGTAAATTAAAGGAATAAACAAGTCAAGTGTATAATTTAACGAAAAAAACATTTCAGTTGAACGAACTGTTGAGTATCAGAACTGTAACTAGTATAATTTTTAATAATTTTGTCTATATTCACGTCTCGTTCAAAATCTTGTAAAATTATTTTCTTAAACGTACACTCATTACATTCGAATCTACTTACCAACTTTCGATATTTTTGGCTCCTAACATCCCTAGTGTTTAAAAAGAAAAAGGGTTCACTGACGCCAGTTCCCTTTAGAACGGAAAATTGTTTATTATGTTTAAATGGTTCATTAGTGAAAGTAAATCGTAATATTGCCTTCTTTTGTCATCATTATTACAATAAATATGTAATCGTAATTAAATAAAAATTAAAGCAATTGTGCAATAAGCAATAACTTCGGAAAAATAAATAATATTTTATGCCCGCCGTTACAAGGTTACGTTGTTGAATTTTGATGAAGTGTCAAATGTAAAATGTGATCTATTTAATTGGCCCTACTGTAGGAATAATATACTTAAAATACGATTTACTAGTAAGTAGTAGTAAGTATTTATAAGTATTTGTTGGTATGAATAATTTGGAACGCCCACGACGATCTCTCGGGGAAAAGACGAGAGTCGTCCGCCTTCGATTCCAATCATAAAATTACAGGTTGAAGTTAATTTCCTTATGTTTGATGATTAATGAAAGTTGAAGAGCTGCTGACTTACATCACTTTTCATGATTACTTATAAAACATATTAACGTCTATAAAAATTAAAATAAAGATCCAAGTACCTGGGTAACATTTTGACACTTAAACTTTGACAAAATAAAATTTGACACATAATAAGTAGTACGACAAGAAATGATACAAATCTACATTCAAGAACTCTTACGAACAGTGCTTACCATCATTATTTTAGCATAGGTATCCAAAAGAGCCTTTCTCTCTCAAAACAACCAAGCGTGACACTTTTCACTTTCGCCATTACTGTGTCAATCTAATTCAGAAACAATTTCCAGTTATCAAAGTAATTAGATTAATATTTCAAAGCAAATTAGGCGTTGTACTGCCAAGTCGCATTAAACGTTTCTTTCTAATATCTATACAAAAACCTGTATGTTGCGGAATCGAATCCTGCCGGCTGGCAGTAGGCAGTGGGTGTTCAGTGAAAGCTAGTCATTGTGGGCTTGTTTACTTATTATTAATTAAAAGCATTCGTTTCATAAACTCATTTCGTAGAATACTAATACATTTTAATAGTCTGAAATACTCTACTAGTAATATAACATAAAACGCGGAGAAATTATATGCCTACATATATTTAATATTTTTTGTTATATAAAAACACATTATATTTCTAATATTGGTAATCAATTTACAAATGGAGACTTATAGGTTAACTGTTTGGCTGATTCAATTTTGAGATCTGTTACATCGAAGAGTCCGATAACCAATCTCCATTGTATTCATATGAGCTCCAATCGATTTGAATAAAATAAAATATGCGTATTTGTTAAATGGTACCTTAATCCGTTATGTACGGGCTGCATGGAACTCGTGGTACATAATGTTTTATTGTTTCATTGAGATGCGTGGGTGACAACTCGTTTCACTGTAGTTATGTATATGGGTCAAATACAGTCAATTAGTAACATCTATACTTCTATACTAATATTATAAAGAGGAAAGATTTGTTTGTTTGTTTGTTTGTAATGAATAGGCTCCGAAACTACTGGACCGATTTCAAAAATTCTTTCACCTTTGGAAAGCTACATTATCCCCGAATAACATAGGCTATATATCATCACGCTACGACTAATAGGAGCGGAGTAGTAATGAAAAATGATGCAAAAACGGGGGAAAATATTATAAGACCACGCGGGCGAAGCCGCTGGCGGGAAGCTAGTAGATAATAATTAGATTAATTTGTCGTCATGTAAATGTTTCAATTTTACTAGAAGCCTATGTACACATTGTACACACACGTGACCCAAAACACACATGTTTTTGTACAATGGTTAAGAGAAGACTGGCATAATGAGTTCAAGACGTATTTGAATGTAATGCGATATGAAAAGATGTGGGGTATTAGAGCAAGTGCGAACCTAGACTGACTACAGTTAGGTAGCTTCGATTCTGACTCTGAGTCAGCATCGGTAAACGATCACATTAACCCGAATTGTCATGAACACTTATTGTCTTCAATAGCTTTATTTACTCTGATTGAAATTTATCTTTTCTTACTCAGTATGTGTTGATCGTGCTGTTGCCGATTGTTGGTAATTTTCGAAAGTAGCAAAGTGGTTTTTAGTAGAGTTGCCGCGAATAGTGTTTATAGCGAATAGTCGAATACCGATTAATCGCCATTCACTTTGGCGAATAGTCGAATAACTCGACATTACTATTCGACAAAAAAAAACATTAAACACATTAAAAATATTTCTAATTTCTTCTAAGGTTGTGAGAAAAGAAAACAATAAAGTTAAAGAAATCTGTTTCATGTTATACATACCTACATATATGTAGTAAATTTAATTTTCCATTTTTAAAAGGATGATTATTTTTAACTCATTAGTTCTTTTGTTCGTTAATAGTTTATTTTCGATGACTATTCGCCGAATGCCGAATAATACTAGCTATTATTCGGTATTCGACGAATATTAAAAAAATGACGAGTAATGCCGAATACCGAATAATAGCGAGTATTCGCGGCAACTCTAGTTTTTAGCTTATACTTTTGAACGTGACTTATCGACGATTACATGACTGCAGTAGCACGTGCAACGCTTTATACACGAATCATACCTACTAAGATATGACTAAAACCAAGACAAGGACGACTTACTACAACATGTCTCTTTGGATCATCACATCACATGCAAACAAAGCAATCGCACATAGAAAAATATAGGTTTGCCTCTACACATTATATTGAATCTACAATGCTGATATTTTGCATCGTAATGTGCAGCTTTATTGATAATTTATTCCATACAATGTGGTTGTGCTTTTGTGCGGTAAGTTAGCAAGCATACTATATAAAGATCAACCGTGACGGTTCGTCGACCATTATGCAAATGAAAAATATATTTCCTTTTTCGTAGGAAATAAAAATACGTATTATAAGCAACGCTGTCGATAAACTCATCACGATATTTACACGGATTACAATCAGGTGCGGGTCACGATTACGGAAGTTCAGTACTTATTTGAATCATTTTCGTCAAGGACAGGCTGGATGCGTACGTGTGTACGTACTTATTAAGTGGCAGATAAGATTCCTTGCCGTACAACAGTAAATATAATGACAGGGACCTTGTCGCTCATCGATATCAGCTATCCTAAAGGGAAGACAAGTAGGTAAACAAGGTTTCCGCTTAAGGATTGGCAATGCATCGGCCGCCCACGTATTGTTCAGATATCGACGGAGGCGTCGCACTAAAACATTGCAAACGATCATTCGGTAATTCGTTTCTTCACGGAAGTATTTAACAGCCAGTCGTTCCATGTAAATCGGTTTACTTTTAAGTCATAACTTATGTGGGAATATAATATAGCATTATAGCAGCCAGCATAGGTACCATACTAAAATTATTAAACTGTTTGCCATTTAACTACAAAAAAGGCCGACTTTTTATGAAGACTTAGCGTTTTACTTTATGGACATGTACAAGTTTTTTTATTCTATGTTTCTCGATTTATGTTCTTCGATACATGCAAAACAAATTGACATGCTAAACATATTGATCTATTCTTAATTACACCATGGTCACACCGGGATAACGTAGCTTGTTTTATACCACTTACGCTGCCACACACACAACCTCATAATTTTATTACTAACTAGCTTTCCGCCAGCAGCTTCGCCCGCGTGGTCTTGATAAGTTTCTTTGCCCCACACTATTGTCCACGCATTTTTTTATAGTATTAAAACCTTCCCTGGACCTTAAGGAACATACAAAAAATTAATTAGCCGAATTGGTCGAGCTATTCTTTAGTTATGCGCTTACCAACATTCATTTTTATTTATAGATGACTCCTGTGCACAAGTGATATTGTGCTGGCGTTGACGTTTACGATATTAAAATGTAAGCCCAGTTAGCTCCCATGTGATTATTGTTTCAAAAATCACTTGTTGCAGGCTCCGGGAGAAATAACGAAGTGCCGAGCCGAAGTTGTCGGTATCCTAGCAAATCTTTTTTGGAGAAAGTTTTAACCTAGTAACTTTCCTGTCATTGAATTGAATGACGAAAACTTTTCACTTTCATCAATTAGCGATCAACAGAAGTTTCAAATGTCCTGAGATGAACTCTATTAATTATTGCCATTTCTTCATTAAGCTTGTCTCGATTTGGTAGTCAGTAATACATCAGAATGCGGGCGTGGGTGATATGGTTTCCTCAGTCGGGCTCGCAAAGCTTAATGCTTTGTTTACGCAATCAGACATTCGCATCTCGCGTAAACTGTGATCACTTTTGTTTTCAAATGTCTTCCGAGCTTTGCCATGGCCCGTTCCACTCTGGGCGACCTTGATTGTTATCAACCCGCGCCGATGCACATCAGTTTGCAGTCGTTTGTCATATAACGTGACATGGTTTCCCTTTATAAAAAGAAATGTGTATTAATAAGTGAAAGTTTTCTTTTAATTCAGCAGCGGCTATGAAGATTTATAAAAGTATTTTAAAGCAATTGACGTGTCAGAAAGTACCGTCGGACGTTTAACCTTCTTCTCGACAAAATACACGCTTCCGCGTTTCGAATCCCTTCGACAAACTTGTGTTTTTGCTTGTGAGTCACGCAGTTCAGGTGCTAATGATGACGAGGTTAATTAATGCCAAGTTGTGTTCAACACCTAGTGCAATGCAATGCTATACCGCTGTAGAGCATTTAAAGAAAATAAATTCCATTGTATTTACTGAGTAAACAGTATAGTAAAGTAATTGATGATTTCAATATTATTACAGTAAAGCCATGGTGATATAGATAAGCTTATTGATCACATCCTACTAATGTCATTTGACATCAGGGAAGAGCACTGAGTTTCAGTGTCCTTTTATGTGAAGAACATGACATTATGTGTAATGACAAATCTTATAGAATTCGGCAAAACATAATAATAATATGTGTCATATCGTAGAATATTTTTTCCCTGCTGTTTGATTGATAGATCACGCGTATCTCATTGGAAAGTTTTTCCCCTAATCACAATCAGGTATAACCACCCACATGTGGATAATTTCTACGACGCAATACAATTGCAGACTCCTTTCTAATCGCAAATCAGAAGTGTGACGACGGCCCCGAATACATATTATGGGAACAAGCAATTTCTTGTATGAAGGATGGTGAGCGACGGTAATGTGGCTGGCGACTCCTACGCGCCTCCACTTCGAAGAATCCAACTGTACGACGAACCGACTTTCTGCCCCAATTACACGTGTCGCAGAGCTGGTACTTATTAGCACGTGGGTATCACACATTCACGTCCGTTCGATTTCGACCTTAGCAAATTACTTTAGCGCCTCTCTATAGATACTTTTATATGGACCTAGCTAGATCAATTTCAGCCACCGTCAAACCCCTTATCACAAATTTCATTAAAATGGTTAGAGCCGTTTTCGAGAACTTAATTTCAAATACTTACATAAATATATGTAAGTATACCCAAATATTCCTCATTTAATAGTACAGGATATAAGATGACGTTGGTATCTTATTATCCGATACTATTAAATGAGCAAAAAAACCTAAATAGCTTTTCCAAAAGTTTTGGTACTAAAACGGGTATTAACAACCTTATTATTAGAGACAGATATGGGGGATAAACTAAATGATCTATTGTTGATTTATGAAACGATTTTGTAGTTTTTATTTGTTTTGTCAGGACTGAAGGTTGTTCCAAATGCGTGAGTCATAAACGTGTACAGGATCTTTGTTGTGCTTCCGAGAAGCTCAACGGGTACGTCTTTGTGGGAAAGGTGTTTTAATGCAGGTCGACGGACTGATTTCTCCTGTCCTGCTTACCGGACGATATAAAGCTAAAAAATTAATTAATGTCTCATCCGATTGGTAGCTCGCTGAGTTAGATTTTGTTTTATTCATGATGCTTAATTTGAGACGTTGAAAATTCCCACGTTCTCATGTTTTTGTATTTCCAAGCGACTTGTAGCCATGTTTTGCTCCGCCGAAGAACCTGCCTAGTATCTATTTACTAGTTGTCATAATATTAATAATTTCTAATTCGCTACATTATATTAAAATGTTATCATCTGTGGCTTCGCTTTCCTAGTATACCGTTCGTTTGGAATTTCCTGAAACTAAATATAAATAATACAATTGAAATTCCCAAACAGGACATAATTGACATATATAGAGACTTTGTTGTTTGACTTGACTTGTTTTCCTTATGCGCAGTGGGTATTTGACATGACAAAGAAACACTTAACAGTACTGGATAATACTGTTAACGGCGAAAATGGCACAAAAACCTGCGATGACCGATATTCTTAATTGAAAGATGACGAATCAATATCGAGTAATGTTCTGTTGTACCTGGTTAGTTGTTTGACCCCAATGATTAATGAGGACCGTTACTTTTGACTCAGTTATTATTGCGTTGTGTTTTGAAATACCAAACTTCTTAAATTTATTTCTAATTCAATTAGGTACCTATTACTGAAAATTCAAATGAAGACAGATGAACCAACAGACCAAATCACATCAGATATTTTCCAGATCTTCCTTATTATTCATATTTGGTATGAATCGTTTGAATCAACAGTAATTAAATACATTACAAGGATGTTTTTTCGTCTTCGACACGCTACGTTTATCAAGCAGTGGCGATGAATCCCATGGCTCCAGGAAGTCTATTTATGGTCAGTATTTTGATATGTAATTTAGATTGGTATTTGTTGAGCTCAAACTCGTGCCTGCCAGATCAGGTTTCCGCCGGAGCACCATTTATGGTGTCGGATTAATTCGCCGTGGTCATTGCTAGTACCACAGCACTTAAAACGCTCAACTATTATATTTACATGTATACGCATTGTTTTATGTGAACATCGACCGTAGGGATGGTTAGACTTATTGACGTTCCTTAGTGATTTTGAATGTAGACACTCGATTCGTGACATTTGTCATACGTTGCACGTTGACCTTAGCATTAGAACAGCGGAAGGATAGACGACGATTCAATGTCCTGAAATCAAGTTAAACCAATTGACACTAATTGGCAATCAACTGGGAGCTTCAAGTACGCTGATGTATACTGAGAAAAGGCGACGTCTCGCCGTGTGCTTGACGGTGACCGATTTTTCTTTCGTTTGTCTAGCCGGCCTAGTAATGAGCCATTTGGGTCATTGGACTTCGCCGTTTGTTGGCTACTCACCGCCGCCTCCGAAGCTATATTTTTTACCGCCATTACGTGCCACTAATTGTATAGACTAGCGAGTGAGTGACGCGGTCGCCTACTATCACGACCAGTGTTTTTACCAGCGCATCTTTGCACATGCCATAAATTTTACATGATTCTGTTCTCACGTATAACGGTATATATAAAAATAATTTTATATAGGGTATAAGGTACGTAAAGGTAATTTAAAGGAATCCTGCGGATAATAACAATTTAAAACATGGTACCTAATAGCAACTTTTTTATGTATCGAAGAACAAGTTTTATCTAAGTTTAAAATGAAATAATATGACTAAACTATTTGAAACAATATCCCTCGTTTTGTATTAAACGAAATGGCATTCATAGGAATTTTGAACTCGCATTTGATAAGAAATGATTCACGTAACATGAATTCTAGTTATTGTCTTATTCCGGAAACCTGTCATCCTGCGAACCCTAAAATATATAATTATTATTCCCGTTTTAATTTAGTTTTCGTTTAATATAAAAACATACCTAAATTAAACTAACGGCCTGTCCCATCTTCGCACGGGTGGTCATTTAATACACAGACAGCAATAAATATAGCCTATGCTACTCAGGGATAATGCATTTTGCATGCTTTTAGCGTTCTAATAATAAAAGAATTTTTTAAATCGTTCCAGTAGTTTTTTAGTTTATTCGTTACAAACAAACAAAAATACAAATCTGTCCTCTTTATAATATCAGTGTAGACACAGTTATGTAGTTCATAAGGTTTATTCTTGATTGACTCTGTATAGGCTATAATGACATTATTTCAGTGTAACACTATATTATGCAGTAAAGGTCAATCAAATGTTGCGAAGCTTTAAGCCCTAAGGGGAATGAAATCATATGAGCGCATAATCGTTGGCAGTGACACACATCACCACTGAATAAGCAATAATGTTCCAGTCTAGGCCATGTTTGTTTCACACATAAATAAATATTAAACGAACCATGTCGCAATATCATAAACGCATATTGTATTCGAAATATCCACCTTGTATTTAACTTGTTTTAGGGTTAGCAATTTCTAAGATTGGTTTAAGTATGTATATCCAAAAAGGTTCTATTAAGATAACTGACCGTTTATTTTAGTACGCGCTGAAGCTGAAATCAAATAGTACTAGAGGGTTCCGCCCTCGCTTCATTTCCGGGTAGTATTATTATATTAAAATATACTAGCGATCCGCCCTCGCTTCGCTTTGGGTACTATATTATAATCTATGTAAAAAGTCTATAAGCACTCAGGGAAAATGTACCTTTCTAACACTTAAATAATTTTCAAAATACAATGGCCTGTTTCTTTTATATGTATAGAACTAATACCCTCATATAGGTATATTTTCCTCGAATTTGTTTCTTAGTAACAAAACGTAGGCAGTAATGATTTATGTGCAACTTTCGACAGGCTATTAATTCAATTTGTTTTCAATATTAACTCTTTAACTTTCACCCATATTCGACTTCTTAGAAATTTACTTATTATTGTTGAGAGTCTATAAATTAAAAATATATATTATTCTTCCGCCCGCCATTATTAGCGCAATAATTAATATTTATTAATTAATAATTCGAATATTATTATTTTAATGTGAAAAAGAGGATTTTATATTACTAGCTTATGCCCGCGGCTTCGATAGACTCTCACTATAAATTAAAAATATATATTATTCTTCCGCCCGCCATTATTAGCGCAATAATTAATATTTATTAATTAATAATTCGAATATTATTATTTTAATGTGAAAAAGAGGATTTTATATTACTAGCTTATGCCCGCGGCTTCGATAGACTCTCACTATAAATTAAAAATATATATTATTCTTCCGCCCGCCATTATTAGCGCAATAATTAATATTTATTAATTAATAATTCGAATATTATTATTTTAATGTGAAAAAGAGGATTTTATATTACTAGCTTATGCCCGCGGCTTCGCTCGCGTCAAGTTTGAACAGCCATTCACCCCTTTAGGGGTTGAATTTAAAAACTGGTCTTCGTAGACGCCGACGATATAATAACTATACCTATAATGCCAAATTACAACCTAATCCGATCAGTGGTTTAAGCTATGATTGTGTTTGTAAATTAATCTTTGAGTCAGTCAGTTTTCTTTTATTATAATATTCTACTAATATTGTAGGTACTTACTTATTAATATTATAGTTATCATCGTCCATATACAAAGAAATAACCTCGTGCATTCTTCCAGACAAGTGCCCAGCAGCAATTGTCTGCATAGCAATTTCATTTTATTCTGTGTTATTATAATTATTTTTGTTATGATGTATCACATATCAAACGTTAAACAATTGAATATAATAATAAATATAAATTTTATTTATTGTTATATTCAATTCCGCTATAAAAAAACTAAGTTCGCCACTTAAAATTGCTTGCTGGATGCGTGACGAGGGACGGTATATACTATACGTTATATTTCGCATCTGTTGTGGGCACCAGTTTATTATTTATGTTCATGATACAATTTTACCAGCGAGCAAATGGCTCTCAGCAAAGGTCTCATCAGTGAAAGTTTATTCAGAACGTAATAGTTGTTACTATAATATTAACTACATACATGCCTAGTTTTGCTTAAAATATAATTTTGACACAAATTATAATTACTTAAATATCAATGACTTCAATACTGGTAGTATCCAGTACCTATGAATTACTTTTCACAGTGGCCCAAATACATAATAATGTTCTGTTAAAGTAGAGTTGTTTCGAAACCAACTTGACCTTCTGTACCCCGGTACGCTTCATGTGATCATTTTTTTATACTGAATGTGGTTTTTGATTATTTTCGTGAGGATTTATGGCCAAGGTTAATGCCGCAGTGTTATTAACAAAATCATTTTTGTTTCAGGTAATTATCAATTAATATCGGCTAGCAACGAAACGTTTAAGGTGAGGTATGCTTCGTGTTCCACATTTCAAGCGTAGAAATTCAATCAACCAAGTAACAAAAGAATGCAACTAAGATTAATTTAGCTTGCGTTTGTTAATTTAGTTTCCAATAAATACAAGTCAGTTGTTCGTGACACAAAGAGCACATCGCGGATGCTAGATTAAAAGTTAGACTACAAAAAAAAAATGTCGCGTACCTATAAACGAGGTAAAATTTTCTACATAGAAGGGATATAGCATCGTTGGCAACAACATTAATTTTTTTTTTATTGATTTAAGTATTATGGTATGTATTGTATAATGTAGGCGTAACTCATTTTATATAAAGTTAAAAAACCATGTTGCATAATTTATGCAGACAAGTTTACATATTAGTCAATTGGAAACTGATAATCTTATGGTACAGGTATAATGTAGCATGGAATGCTTTTTTCATCAATAACAATTTTTACATCATGTCCCGTTTGTCTGAATGTAGTCTAATGAAATATGTATCTTTGTTTGGTTGGCAACTGTTACAAACTCGTACTGGAATAGTGCAGTCGGTTGGATGCAAGCGTGCGCTCGGTCTCGCCGGTCGCTATATGTCGGCATCGCGTTGTAGCGAAGGTCAGTGCTCCTGCGATTCAGCCCGTAATGCTCTCGCGATAGAGTCACTAGTGGTGGACCGCAGGAGAGAGGCGGTGGCAGCGGTGGGGTCCTCGCATCGGGCCGCCGCGCGTTGCCTCTGTTCAGTCAGTTTAGTCGCAGCGGTGCACGCACACCGCACGCAGTTCTCGCGCTCGCAACGAGAAGGTATGCACGGACCGGCCCCGTCGTCGCCGCCGTCGCTAACGAAACGCACTCGCTTCCGGTGGCTGCTCTCCTTCCAATAACAGAAACCACAACTGTACTCTGCCTCATGTGTTGTTGTTACTCCAGCGGGTTTTAAGCTATAGAGAATATCCTTAGCTGTATATGCCACTTAGTTGGGTGCAGCCACCGAAAGCATCTTGTGTTGTACGGTACACATGTATCTACCCAGTGAAGTCGGTTCAAATCAGTGCTAAAGATGCGAAAATGTGTTGAACTACATTTATTATTATTAAGTGTTCTCTATTGTTTTTCCTCAATATCAAAACATTCAACCGCTTAAAGACATTTATAAACACCGTCTGTGTTGTTATCTCGTGCGATGTATTCAATAATAAAGCCTTAGTTCAATCAGACATATATGTAATGCAACCTGGTATCACTCTTCTCTTAGATGTCATTATTTCGTGGTTTGAGTAATGTGAAAAGTAGTTGATACTTAAAATTACTTGTAATTGGGACATAAAACAAACAAATGTGTGAAATATTCATCTGGGCACCTATCTCAGTAAACTATACAATGTAAGACAGTCTATCTCACAATGAATAACAGTCGCAATCGCAACATGCTGTGTCCCAGAAAACTTGTTTGCACAGAGAATGTTTGTATCGGTGCAGCTGGAGTGGAGACAGCTTAGGATATTGTGTCGGTCGCGGGCCATATGGCAGCAACACCACCTACCATATTAGGGACGCCGACCAAGGCGACACTTGTTGCACTTATACGGCATAAATGCTCCACAAATCCAACTTAATGCACCATCGGTGACGTCTACTTATACTACTTTTTAACAGAATCCTCTATCACTGACTAATGTTCATACTTATCGCGGCGAACTTATCTAAAGTTTTTGTGGCATTTAATTAAGAGCGTGCAGTTGACGTGATCGATGTATAACTGCATAAGAGATAAGGTAGGGCAGCGGTTTGCGAGTGCGTTATGCAAGTTTGTATATCTAAGCGGTCGGTGGCGCACAGGGCGGTTCGTTGACCAGTGCGTTGTCCCGCCGCTCCGCCGCGCGCCGCCCACCGCGAAGGTCGCGGCCCACAGCCCACCGACACGTCCACGAACTGCAACAATACTTAAACACGTGAAAATAACACATGCATAATTATGTCAGGTGCACGGTGCACCCTAACATCCTTTGAGATTAGTTCAACACATTTTCATTCGCTATGTTCCAGGTAGAGTCGATATGTGTTCAGTGTGCTCTGTGCTAAAATATTTTTTATTGTGAAGAATAATAAGTTTTATTATATTTGTCTGGAAATTTTGATCTCAAAATGGTGACTTCGAGAATACCGGCTTATTCTCTGAGTTCGGAGTTCAACAGGGAGTTCAGAAGTTTCCGCATAACGCGAGCCACACCACGGTCGACTCTGTACGCTCCCGCTATTGTTCCTATACACGAGTACCCGAGGGTCAGCGTGCATGAGCGACGCGAGGCCCTCAAGGCCGCGTTGGCAAAGGCCTGGTCCTCCAAGAGTAGCGAGAAGAAGAAACACGACACGTGGACCGTTCCCTCTGAACAAAGTAGAGCTGGCATCACAGCCGCCGACTTCAACGTCAAGTCGCAGTATAAGAATGGCGTTAACGGTGACGTCTCGCGTGTTGCTCTTGTGAAACATGAATTTGAAAATAAGGATGCTGAACGAACAGAGGCTATTGATGACAGAGCTGATAGTAGCCAGCCTGCAAGCTTTACTACCTACAGCCGTATTACTGGGAACGGTATCGATATACAAGAAACACTTAAAAAAGGCTGTGATAAAGGTTTACACAATAAAGATTTAAGTTATAGCGACTATCTTAATAATGTTCCTAAATGTAAAACTAGTTTCGAAAATAATTTCCTCAAACAGAGCCATGAGGAACGCTACAGCAAACGAAATGGGTATGATGCCACGACCAAACGAGTTGAGAGAGACATAAACCTAAATAATATCGAATATAGCAGCCTGAACGGCGACACGTACGATTCTTTGAAATATTCGCGAACAGCGAACGGATCTGAATCAGTACAATACAAAAATTACGGTAAGGTAGACACCGTTAAAAGTAAATTGCTCAGCACAGATAGCCCCAAAAGCGTGACGTCTTGCAACGGAGAGAAATTAAATGGATACGCTGGCTTGGAGCGACGCAGTGCAAAGGAGTTACAACGGCCTTTGACGAGCGGTCCCAAGGCGCTAGTGGAACAGAGACTTGCTGAGCGTCTAGAGGTGAAGGTAGCCGAACTGCCCGCGCTCTACCGCGGTGTTGACTCCTGGACACCGAAATCAGCTGCATTCCAGAAGAATATGCGCGACCACGAGTGGAGCGTTTCGTATGTACCACACCACCAAACACAATGATCCCTGACTAACAAACTCCTTCCATTTCACCCTAAAATATGTATACTCATAATATCCATTAAACCAATTCCATGGTTTTGTGTGTATTGACAATTGAGCATCGAACGCTCCGAAGTATACTCAATACTTACATTGGAAACTGAGTTCCTCTCGAGCGCTTATAAATAGGAAAAAAAGCTAGCGCGCGGTCGGCAGCCCGGGTGCATCGACTTGCCACTGGTCCGGTCCGAGTGCAGCGTGTGCAGGCTTTTACATTTTGTATTTGTCAACAGTAAGGTTAGATTAAAGCTAACTTACCAGTCGAGTTTCTTTGTACGCAATAAGTAACAGTGCCAACGTGTGTTTTTATATCAAAAAACTCATATAGGTAGTAGTAGTGAATTGTTATGAATTTTCTCTCTGTATTATGTCATAAAATTCTTATAATTGTTGACTTTACAAATATTTATAGATGCATTTATCTATAACACGATGCCGGACATAGTCATTATACATTTTTGTAGACTTGTACCGTTACCACAAATGTTTGCCTTTTCTAAAACTTTTCTGTTTTGTAAAGTTTTTCTGACCTTCAACCTCCATTAATATGATGCATTTAAGTTTGATCGGTAGCATGCCGGTTCTAAATATTCTTTATCATGAAGTATGACAGTACCGGTGAGGGCCCGAGGACTGGTTGTGCAAATTCATTGCACAACTCACCGTGACTCACCATAGTTGCGCCTTATTCCATCCTGCTAGCGGTTGCTTAATCTCTTGGCTCATTAACGTCATTTGAATTTTACTAAGTACTTATCATAAAGAAAACACGGCTGGTCGATCGTCGTATACGTTCTGCAATTTTGATACCGGAACTCCTATCTTTTTGACTTACAACCTCTATTCGTGAACCTATTGACATAGGAGAAGCATAATTATTACGTTCAGGTCGAGTAACAGCTCTTGCACTTGCGCTATTCTGTTAGTCTTACAAATATTTTTGAAAAGAAGTTTATTTTCTCAACGTGCTTCGATGCATAAAACGTTTGTGTCATAATAATATGTATATATAAAATAACAAGTAAACATATTACAAATTCGTGGGCGCTAAGCATAACCATAGCTTAAAAGATTCGTCTCGATAGCGTTCACAGTGAATGTTTCAAGGTCCTGTCCTGGTTTGAGCGCTCGCAAAGGATTTGTCAACTTGGTAGGCGTTATGACGTAATTAGAAGTTATTGTTTTTGGTTCCTTCCTGCCTATATTATCAGAATGATAACACGGCTTCAAATATGCAGTAAATACAATACCTTGCGGTGGTAATTTTCAAAGTGAGTTCCCGTTTATTTAATTGACAGAAGAGTTCATACTAATATTGTACCATTTTTTCTATTTATCCGGTAGTTAGTGGCTATCCATAGGTGGTGAAACAAGCCCTAAATGTCCAGTTACATAGCCGTTGTGTAAAACTGTAAAATACTTATTTCGCCTCCGATCATTGGTTGTTCTATTTATTGAAGGCAATATAAAAATAATTTTGTGATCCAGTCTCGTATTAAATTGATTTCTATTCCTGGTAAGTACCATAAAAAATGGTCAACCTAATTTAAACAATAATAGTTACGCTACAGCGAGGGAGTCGTCTCTTAATATTTACTTACTTAAAATTTACTTCGTCTTACGTGAAAACAGTATCTATCAAAAGTAAATCCTGCAAAGGCGCACCAAGTTTTTTATAAAATTAAAGGAAAAAACTTAAGTCCTTCCCTGAATCTAAGCGTCCTGGACGTAACAGAGTTTTTGATTACTCATTTGACAAAGAAGTAAAAGCAAATTTATGAGAGAGCAACCAATGAATTGGCTATGGCCAGGTCTTAGAAACTTATTCATCGTCATTTCCTATTCCTGAAAAAATAATATTTCAAGGTTCTTTAAGAAGTGACCTTAGAGGCTTTGATGTCGACTGAGGTAATCGCTAAATAACTTATTAAATTTCTTGACCAATAAAGATTTATGTATGTATTTTTTAAATAGAAACTTTCCTATGATAGAAATCGTATAATATGTAGTCTCGGAAAAACCGCGAAGCGACTAAAGATACACTATTCTTATTGTGCCTAGAAACTTTGCGTAGCACTGCCATGCCCCCAGATTATAGCAATCAAAAACACATCAGACCTGGCGAAAATACTAAACTTTTTAGATTATAGGTAATTTTTTACAACACGAGTCGCATAAGTTTAATAAAGTATTTTTTCTTGTAATCTGTATTTAAGATACTAACGACAACGACTACAGTGACGTTCTAGTCCTGCTCCCGTGTACACCATCAAATGACAAATGCTTGAGTGTGTATGAACAACTTTCACTCCTGACGGCTTTTACTTACAGCAATATTGTTACGGTAGTCTTGTTACATATTACCTACTTAGTTACAGCTTAATTTTTCAATGCATATTCTAACATCAAGCCCTCCATATCGTGTTATTCGCGGACATAGTACCAAATTTCACTTCGGTTACGGTTTGAGTAAAAAAATCTGCTGCAAGTTTTCCATTAAGTCTCCGATTGATATTCATTCACATTTATGATTCCCAGTCGAGCTTTCGATTTGGGGAAGCATTTATTCTGTATGAAACATGAACTACTAAGTTATAACTGGGAAGTATCTCTTGACTCTGCTTCATCAACGCAAGGACCAAAAGTAATAAATAGTTTACTGCTGAAGCTAGAAGTAAGAAATTTTGATCTAGCATGTTATTTACAAAACTGTTGTATACCCGTTAGTTTTATTCAGTGACCTAACAACGACCGACGATCTAACGACTAGAAATTATTTACATATTCACATGACGAGGGAACTTTTTTTTATCGTCTGTTGGGCATTCTAATTAAGGTTAATGGTTTATTACGCGATCAGGCCACTCCAGTGTACTTCAGTCTTCTTTTCATAGTTTAATTACTTTCCTAAAACGATTTAGGTAGTCTTCTATATAGTACACGATATTATTAGTGAGAAACCATTATATTATCCAGTAAGAAACCATTTCATAAATAAATTAGCCCTACGGAATCACAGTATAGTTTTTATGTTTCTCTCGCTGATAGAAAGCGACGCGTATAGTTGTGCTTGTCATTGACCCGACGAAAAGTGGTGCGGGCGGGTGATTAGTCGTGGCTGCAGCGTTGACACGGTTCACAGTAATCGCTCATCCGGCGCGGCCTTGTCAACGCGCCGACCGCCTGCTTTAGCTAAACTCGGTTAATTGTAACACCATCATGAAAAAACAATTCTTTAGAAAGTTATAACTTGTACAATGATGAAAAGTACACCTTGTGTATTTGTCAAGGTGCTGCGATTCTAGGTTAGCTGTCTCGTGTAAATAACAAATGAACCCTAAAAATGAACAGTACTGATACGCCATGTTGATGTCTGCAGTGGATCCTTGACCGGGCAGTGTTCGTGTCACGTTTCAGATTGTGGCTTTCGATTTCGTAATCGAGCTCGCAGTGTGCACTGGCCGACCGATCGATTATGGTCATTGTGCCAGAGGCGTTCCACTCTCGCTGCGATTTTGCGTGCCTCGTTGCCTTTTTGACCTTTATACCCTCGGTCGCTTGTGCCAATTTCCTTACTTGTAAAGCGACACGCCGTAAAACAATTAAGTCGAACCGAACCGTTCGCGATAACGTATCCTTACAAATAGGTTAAAGGAAAGTAAAATTACGAAACCTAGTATAAGGAAATACCAGTGAAACAGTAAACAGAGAGAGATGATTCAATACGATACACGTGTTAGGTATTTCTAAATATAAAGAACCGTTGTGTGAATACCGTTGTTGCTTGAACGTTGACCGCATTGCAAATTAATGAGAATTACACTTTTTCATGAAGTGTATTTGTACAATTTCCGTAATTTTGTTACGAATTGCAACTACGAAATGTAGAGGGCAGTACTTGCAACGCACGTGCAAGGTAGGAAAGTGCAATTATAAATATTTGACGGGAATACGGGATCAACAGACTCCTTTAACACGTTTTCTATTAATGTTGACAAGTATAGTTACCACGAGACTCCTCAGCTGTCTGCGTGGAATCGAAAGTACCCATTGCCGAAATATACACAAAACGCGAGTCGTGAATTAACACCCAAGTTTGCTTTCACCTTCAACAGTCACCTTAGGTTATATTAAAATTATAACCATAAATTAACTGAGTCCTCAACTACGGGTCAAAACTAAGAGAAAAAGAGAACCTAAAAAAGAATTTCCTTTTAAATAAAGGTTGCAGTATAAGTTTAACGAGAGGGACTAATATGATTTTAATTAATGAAATAAGAGTGGTGTTGACTTTGTGACGTGTGGTACTGGTTACTCCGGTTTTAGAGTTTTATTAAATAGCCGGTTCCGAAGTAGCTTACGTTCACACATGCACAAGAAACTTCGAATCTATAATGTTATGTCGTTGTTCGTCGAAAGTGAATGTTCCGGTGTTTGTTATTCGCGACGGAGTCCGCGTCGTGTGACGTGAATCGCTTTGTTGAACATTGATACCAGCATTGAGTGTCTTCTTTAAATAAAACTGACATACGTTGTGCAATGGCTTGACAATCGCGTCTTACAAATCAGGGTAGTGGTAAATGGAGATAAGTAACATAATCTTAAGTTTTTACTTGAGAATCTGTTACCTATGACGTCTTTATAATAGGTTGGGGAAAAAGTTGTTCGCATTAAAGTTTATTTAATTTAAATTTAATTACAGTGTGCTGTACCATTTAATTTGATGACACCGCCATGTTGTAGGTAGTGACATTATCTCGTTGCTGTAGAAATTTTAAGACTTCTGATCAAAAAAAACGCGACAAGCAGTTTTGTCAGTCCTCTCTTGATGTTAACCTGACACTGCCTAAACAATTCTGAAGAGACCGAAACAGGTGGAAATCTCAAGGTGCATGTACAGGGCTCTATGGCGGATGCATTACCACCTCCCAGCCAAACTCTTATTTTTTGTTGAGTGGCTAAAAATGTGTGGTAGTGGTTATCGTGATAAAAGACCACTATATTGATAATTTCCGGCCGCTTTCTCTCAATGTCATCAAAACCAGCCACAAATAGTACAACCAATTTTATTACAAGCACATACTATACGTGAAAAAACGTTGGCCAGACCTAATATATAACGTCTCCGCAATATTATCGAGTAACTCGATAGGGACAAAGAGCAGTACGTCAACCATGAGTTCTATCGAATGGCTTTCGATAGGTTTTTTACGCATCGAAACGCTGTAATCTCATATAAAATTTTAGTTCCTTACGTAACCGCTAGAGGCGCTGCGAGGGTTTTCCATACAAATATTTTACGGCGTCGCTAGCGAGTCTAGTGAGAAAAACTCATGGTCGAGGCACTGGTCTAGTTTTATAGGTACTTCAGAACTAAAATTGAAAGGTGGAAGACCTACAAAGTCAACGCATGCGGTTATCATATGCCGCGCCTAAGAGCCTTATGGCAAATCGGCAAACCGCATGTTCATGTAGCAAATAAGAAATATTCAATATTTATACTAATAAAGAAAAAAATTTAAAGACAGGTATCATATAATGTTGTCAACTGTCAAAATTAAATTTAATGATGCTAAGCAACTGAATATGAACGGAATATGAACGATAAAAATCTAAATTATTTGGATATTGAGGATTCTACACTCAAACTGCAAAAGCGATTAAACTCTACTAGTTTTAACTATAAGATCCACGTTTGCAAATCAATTTTGATTAGACCTTGCGAAAAAGCTGCCTACGAACTTTTCGTAATCTTTTAAATATGGTAGTTGTTAATGTAATGCGTTATTCCCTTCAATAAAAGTGGTCTGTAAATGATTAATAGGCCGATCAAAATGCACAATCTTACGTTGAAAGGGAGGAAAAGGTACTCACATGAGTGGCGGTTATGGCGGTCACCTGGGTTGATGAATTTATCCACTCGCGGCGAGGTGCACCTCTTCTACCCCTTTTCTGGGACGTCCCGGGGTTGTGGCGATTTAACACATATGCGGTGAAAGGTTTATGCTATGATTGTTGGTTTTTTGTACACCGGTAACAAAAACGTGTCCGCTCGTTTTGCTTTGTGAATGAATGACTGTGATTGGTTTACCGGAAACGGGAAACTTGACTTGTGATTGGTCGGGATTGGGGAAGTGGTTTAGAAAGCGGAAATGAAAGGATTTGACTATGCATTTGTGATTATGATACTTTAACATTCTTCCCCACCGATGGCGAAAATGATTGAGCCAGAAAAACTCAAAAATTAAAAAAAAAAATGATTACGACTGAGTCCATATTAATCCGTGTATGTGTAAGATTGTGATTGATATATGTTAATGAATTAAATGTATGATTAAGTAAGTTATTAAAGTTGTTAAAACAGTTAGTCCTGTCCATTGGGAAGGGGACATAACTTTACTAAAGGTCTATTGATTGTACCTTGAGCAGTTTTGACTGTCGCGGAGCGAGGAATACCGTCGCGACCGGGAAACAGTTGAATGATTCTACCGAGGCGCCAACGTAACGGATGGCTGCACTCGTCTTTAATGATTACTATTTGATCAATATGAACGTCGTGGGACGACTTAGTCCATTTTAAACGTTGTGATAACGTGGTTAAATATTCCGAATGCCATCGAGACCAAAAGTCTTGATGCATTCGTTGCAAAAGTTGCCAACGAGTTAATCGGTTTAAATTTAAACTACCATAATCTGGTGTTGGTAATGTTGTTAACGGTGCTAATGTTAAAAAATGACCAGGCGTGAGTACCGACATGTCATTGGGATCTGTACTCAGTGAACATAACGGCCTCGAATTTAGAACAGATTCAATCTGAACTAATAGTGTGTTTAACTCCTCGTATGTTAGGATTTGTGTGCCAATAACACGATATAGATGTGATTTTACCGATTTAACTCCGGCTTCCCAGAGTCCACCAAAGTGTGGAGCTCCAGGAGGGTTGAAATGAAATGATATACGCTCAGCTTCACAAGCTGATCGCATGATATTTGATAACTCTGACTGAGCACCTTTGAAATTTGTTCCGCAGTCGGAATGAATAATGTTACACCTGCCACGCCGCGCAATAAATCTACGCAACGCTGCCAGGAAAGATTCAGTGGATAAATCTGACGCTAACTCTAAGTGTAGCGCCTTTGTAGTAAAGCATACAAAAAGACACAAATATGCTTTTGTGACAACAGTCCCGCGGATTCTATTAGACTTTACATGAAACGGACCTGCGTAGTCACAACCAACCGATTGAAAAGCTTTCAACTGTGTGATACGTGATTTTGGTAAATCTGCCATTTGAGGCTCTAATGCTACTGGTTTGACTCGCAGACAGCGGTAACAATTGGATAAGACCTGTCGAATTGCTCGCCTAGGTGACAAAATCCAAAAGTTTTGAAGAAGTAGAAATTGTAGTGTTTGTAAACCTGGATGAAGGTGTTCATTGTGAACTGATTGAATGATAAGATGAGTTAAACGATGTTTGCGAGGTAGTAACGCTGGATGTTTTGCTTCGAACTCAAGATCGGAACGAGAGAGCCTTCCCCCCACCCGCAAAACACCGGACTGATCTAAAAATGGGTTGAGCTTCCGAAATGCTTTAGGTAAGACCTTTGCAGATGAATTTTTCAACAGATTGATTTCATCCTTGAATTCAGTACGTTGAACATGTCTAACTAGCACCATAAGGGCACTATGAAGTTCAGATTCTGACAAATGACTAGTCAGATGATCCTTGTGTGATAAAATGTTGATCAATCTGTTCCAATACGCTATGATACGTTGAATTTTACGCAATGATGAATATCTTTCTAATAGAATATCGATGGGATTTTGAAAGGTTATGTTTAAAGCTAAAACTGTTTTACGATTTTCACAAGCGACGTCAACGTTGCATGGTGATCCAGTTTGAATTGGTTCTTTTGGCCAATGATCCTGATTAAATGACAACCACTCTGGTCCTGTCCACCAGAGGGCGTGACTGATGAGCTCCTCGGGTAGTAAGCCACGACTTGCGCAATCAGCTGGATTTTGCTTGCCTGGCACATGGTTCCAGGAAGCGTTTGTTAGCTTTCTTTGAATATTAGCTATACGGTTACCCACGTATGCCTTGAAATTTGTGGAATTTGACTTGATCCATGCAAGCACGATCATGGAATCGGACCACGCAAATATGCCGTCAATATTGATAATGTTTGAAAATACGTCAATGATGTAACTAATAAGGTCGGCTAGCAATGAAGCACCACATAGCTCGAGCCTTGGTAAAGTTTGGCGCTTGGTAGGAGCAACGCGTGATCTTGCGCTTACCAAGCAGACTTGATGTTGTTGATTTTGATGACAGTTGGAACGAATATAGACTACTGCTGCATAACCAGCCTCGCTAGCGTCGCAGAAGCCATGAAGTTGATAACTTGAGGCGTGATCATGGGTGATGCGCCTCGGAACACGTAATTGTGATAATTTTGATAATTGATCTGTGTACTTCGACCAAAGCTGCTGAATATCGTCAGGTACTGGTTCATCCCACGATGTTCCCAGTAACCAGAGACGTTGAATAAGAAATTTCGCTAAAAATGTTAATGGTGTAAGAAGACCAATAGGGTCATAAATGCGGGCAAGCTCTGATAGCATTGTCCGTTTGGTACAATCACGTGGTGTGTGGTTAACTTGATAATTAAACACGTCTTGATGTGCGTTCCAGGCAAGCCCGAGAACTTTGATGAAATTAGTATCACTGTCGAACGTCAAATCCGGTACCATCTTGTGTTCTTCAGGTACGTTTTTCAGTACAGCTGAGTGATTGCTAGACCATTTTCTGAGCTCAAAACCACCGGAAGCCATGATGTTAACCAACTCCTGTTGCAGGTCAGTGGCTTCCTCTACGCTTCTACAGCCGGTGACGACGTCATCGACGTATAGATCCTTAAGCAGCACTGCAGCGGCAGTGGGAAAAGATTTTTGTTCATCTTGAGCTAGCTGATGCATGGTACGAATGGCCAGAAAAGGCGCCGACGACACGCCGAAGGTGACGCGGTTGATTCTGTATTCTACTATGGGCTCCTCTGGTGAGCACCTAAAAAGTATGCGTTGATAATCTTGATGATCTTTAGTGATACAAATCTGACGGTACATTTGACGTACGTCAGCTGATAATACGATTGCGTGAAGCCGAAATCGTAAAATGATATTGGTGATGTCTGCTTGCAGCTTGACTCCTGTTAACAAAGTGTCATTGAGTGATCTCCCTTGCTTATCCTTGGCTGAGGCATCGTACACGACTCTCAGTCGAGTGGAGACACTGCTGGGTTTCACTACTGCATGATGTGGAATATAATAAGCAGTAGGAGACTGGCACTCTTCAGAAGGAACGCGTTCCATCTGACCGCTGTTTAAATATTCTAGGATATGGGATTTATACTCTTCTCCGAATGACGGGTTTTGAAGAAGACGTTTTTCAAGCTGCTTGAAGCGACGTAAAGCGATAGAATACGAATCATTGAATGATGGCAATGATGAATCACGAAACGGAAGGTGAACGATATAACGACCGTCCCTGTCACGTCTATGAGTTGATGAATAAATGTCCTCGCAGCGAATATCATCTGCGGAGTCTAAACTTGATGATTTTGATGGTATGCTATCGGTGTCCCAAAACTGTTGGACAGCGATGTCTAAATTAGAATCGATTGATACATGATTGATTGATACTGGAATATGTTCTGCACTAGGCTTAACTGTTTGTGTCCTACCCATGAGAACATATCCAAACACTGTGTTGATTGCAGTCGCTGTATGATTGCCACTATCAATTTTGCCTGGTAACAAAATTTGTGGGAAGATCTCCCCCCCGATCAAGATATCGATAGGACGAGATTTATGAAAATCTGGATCTGCGAGCTTTAAATTTGCAATATGATGAAAATCTTTAATGTTGACAGTATGTGTAGGCATGTCGCTACAGATCTTATCCAAAGTCACCGCTTCCGCGGTCACCGATGTTTCTGAATTACCAACTGGACGCATTTCTAGGAAAACCTTGCTACCAGAAAGAGTTGGAGCGTCACCGATACCTGACATGGGAGTACGGTGCTTGACACGGGTCAGACCAAGTCGACGCGCGCAAGCATCGGTTATGATGTTACTTTGGCTCCCTGGGTCCAACAAAGCGCGAACACTTTGGTACATGTCTCGCCCATCCTTAATTTCCACTTGCACTGTGGCAAGTAGGACAAAGGAGGAAGGTGATGTCCGTTTTGATATATTTGATAATGTGGTAACTGCTGTAACACTTGATTCTTCAGCACTAGGGGCACTAGCCTGATTGGAAGGTTTAACACTAGGAAAATGCAACAAACTGTTGTGACGCTGATGACAAGTTTTGCATGTATTAGTAGATTGACATTGAGAAATGTTATGATTTGATCGCAAGCAATTAATACAAAGTTTATGCTGCTTTGCTAATTGACAACGCTCTTGAGGTGTCTTAGACATGAAATTATTGCAAGAAATAATAGAATGGTTTTCTTTGCAAAATACACATTTTGATACATAAGGCGTCTGAGCCAAAAGCATGGTAGAAGTTTTATTTATGATATTAGACTTGGGATTGTTAATATTCAATGAATTATTATTTTTCTTATTGGTATTGTTGGAATTTGTGTTACTATTACTACTTGGCAAAGTCTGATTACTAATAGGTGCAGAGCGCTCTAAAGCGTTGCATCTATCAACTAAAAATGATTTTAATTGTTCAAATTGTGGAAAATCACAACCATTGCATGAAAGTTCAAAAGCTTCACGTGACTTCTTGTCTAATTTTACTAAAAGAGAATGAAATAAAATGAAATCCCAATTGGATGTGGGCAAACCTAAAGAATTTAACATTGAAAGATTTTCTGAAAAAGTATCTAAAATGCTGCGCAAACTTTGTACAGATCCCATGTTCATAGGTTTTAAATTACAGATTTGTTCCCAACATAAAAATGCAAGATATCTTTTGTTAGAATATCTGTCAACTAACGCTTCATATGCACTGATATAATTAATGTCTGAAATAGGAAAAGCTTTAATAAGATTGACTGGTTCCCCCGAGAGAGAAGTTACAAGATATTGGAATTTCTCAACGTTTGATATATCTGTCTTACTGTGGACTAAAGTGTTAAAAAGATCAATAAAACCAGGAAAGTCCTTTAGTTGACCCGAGAAACTGGGCAACTTAATTGGTGGTAGTTTAGTATGTTTTTTAGTAACAGTAGTTTCTGTGGAACGTTTCACATCGGTTTTACTATCACATAAGAGTTTACGTTTGATCTCTAATACTTCAAAATACATGTCATCGGCTTGTTCTTGATATAATGTTTGTTTTGAAATACAATCTTCACTAGTATCAAGATTGTTATACTCGCATAAAAGCTTAACATGAGCATCGTTAAATGCTTCCATAACTGATTCTAGACGCGAACACCATGTTTCGAAACGTGGTAGCAGACCCGCATCATTGATACATTTGCGAGCACAAGTAACGGCATCGGTTAGTCGTTTGAAAGCTATGTTGCGTTTCGATTCATGATGAGCTGCCATGGCTTCACTCATGATGATGGATCAAAGTAAATAACTAGATCAAACAAAAATGTTAAAATAAACAAAAGAAACTTAATTCAAATAGTTTCTGCAACTACTATTATTATAAGCAGTTATAACAACAATTGGTATTGTTTAAAATATGTATTGAAACTTCTGAATAATTGTCCTAATGATAAACAATTAAATGGTATAAATGGTAGAAAATATTCTCCAATTACGATAAATAAATCTACCAATTAGTAGATTTTATCTAAAATGTGGTATTATTTTAGCGCTAGTAACCCTAAAATAGAATTGACATTGACGTTTTCTATCAAACGATGACAGTTGACAGACAAGAACTGAATGACATTTGTTGGTTGACAAATGACACGAACGAATGTCAGTGATGCGATTTGAATGAAGTTAAACGCAAACGCTTAGAATGAATTGAATGAATTTAGGAGCGAAAAAAGACGCAACAAACAAAATTGAATATGATTGAATGAATGATTTAGGAGCGAATGAAGACGCAACTAAAATTGAATTATTTGAATATGATTGAATGAATAATTTAGGAGCGAATTCTGCAAAATTATGATAAATGTAATTCGAAGGACCGTAGGTATTTATGATATGATAAAAACGCTTATATGATTTTGAACAATATTATTATAACTTGTTACAAATATGTTTATGTGTATGTAATTTAGCGTTATGTTGTTACGACTAAATGTACATTAACTCTAATGTGTAGGTATAACTCTTGTAACGCTATATGTTACGTATACAAGGCTATGAAAATGATATGTTTAAACCCTATATGTTAAGTTTAAACTACTAATGATACACCTATCTATTTAGGTAAATCACTCTTGTAACGTTATATGTTACGTATACAATAAAGTGATCTTTGATAAAAAGTATAAACCCTATATGTTAAGTTTACACTATGTATTGGTGAGTATGTGATATTTAAGAAATGTAATTGTGCCACATGTTACACTTTATTACAACGCTTAAAATAACAATGTTTGTAGAATTACACTCCGTTGTTCGCGCGGAACACGATTTTATGAATTACCGGCGACCGAACTAGTCAAAACTGGTTCAAGTTTTCAAACTTCGAATTTTCGATGTTGAAATACTTATGAAACCACTTGTTAACAACAATAACACTTGCTGTTTATGATAAATAGATATGATACACTGCATATGTTATGAAAGTATTGTGTTTTTGCAAAATGTAAAATATGTAGGTAAAAGCAAATATGGACGCCAGACGTAAAATTTGCAAATGAATTTTAGGTAAAAGTATAGAAATCCGGCTCGAAGGACCAAAATGTTAATGTAATGCGTTATTCCCTTCAATAAAAGTGGTCTGTAAATGATTAATAGGCCGATCAAAATGCACAATCTTACGTTGAAAGGGAGGAAAAGGTACTCACATGAGCGGCGGTTATGGCGGTCACCTGGGTTGATGAATTTATCCACTCGCGGCGAGGTGCACCTCTTCTACCCCTTTTCTGGGACGTCCCGGGGTTGTGGCGATTTAACACATATGCGGTGAAAGGTTTATGCTATGATTGTTGGTTTTTTGTACACCGGTAACAAAAACATGTCCGCTCGTTTTGCTTTGTGAATGAATGACTGTGATTGGTTTACCGGAAACGGGAAACTTGACTTGTGATTGGTCGGGATTGGGGAAGTGGTTTAGAAAGCGGAAATGAAAGGATTTGACTATGCATTTGTGATTATGATACTTTAACAGTAGTGTATCTTGAACTTTGAAGTTAAATCCAATATAACTGGTTTTGATATTGATCATGAGGATCTAAATTGGAGCCAATTAATTAGACCTAGTAATCGGTAGGTACCTAAGCTACTCTCTAGTTTTCCATTGTAATTACATAATCAGGCGTAGGATTATAATTTAAGTACAAAGAAAATATATAACTAATGTGTGCACTGCAAATTGCAATATTAACATATGGTCCTAACATGAGTCTGCGAAGGCCCACAGCCTAGAAACAATCAAGTGTTCAAGTTCAACCTCTCGTATGGCGCTAAACAATGTGACATTAAGCTCGACATATGAGTGACGCCCGCGCACTCTAACACGCCTGCGCCACCGTAACGACGCGATCCGTTTTCGGAATTAAACTATAAAATCATTTATTTTAGATGACTTAATGTAATGTTGTTAATTGATTCATTGTTACTATGCACCATTGAATAACATCATATTATAGTACCTACGTATTAACACAATATACGTGGAGAGGTGAAGTACTCGTAATGTAGACCGTACATCAGCCAACAGCAGTAGTTGGAACCGTGACTACGATCAATGGCTTAGGCTTATTTACTAAATAATGCCCAGCTTGCGTTGCAATGCCTTTTACTTAAATGTTTCTTATTTTCTCTGGCGCGCATAGGGACTTACAAAATTTCATCTCAATTTTTTCACACATTTTCACGTTTTACGATAAATCTTGCAAAAACGCGAAAATGTAGGAACGAACGCATGATTTTTTTTTTACTGAAGGGACGTTTCCTCACTTTATGCGGCATCGCGTAGATGTGCAGTTTATTCAAAAATGTTTTAATACCGCCAGCGCCATCTTTTGGATTCAGTAAAAAGTAATTTCGAATACATACATTTCTTAGTTCTATAATTTTCAATAAAGGACTTATTTACTACTTGGGCAAGTTTAAACATTAAGGAAGACTTTGTTTGGAACTTACTTCCAGTTAGTTGTAGTTAACAGTTTTATCCAGCCTGATCATTATAACACTTATTTGGTGGTTGGTTAAAAATAATATATATATAAAGTATTTTAACATGAAACAACTCTGAAAATCAACTCTAAAAATTCTAAAGGTGGATACACCCACTACACACGAATTGAGTAATTAACTGTTATTAACTAATTATGTTGATATATTCTGCCGTCGAACCGTCAACATTCCTAAGATTTTACCACTTTCTGTATTACGAGTTCGTAGCATGTGAGAGTAGTAATTGTTACAATTATAATTGGTCAGAAATTCATCTGGTGCACAAGCATAGAAAAAATCGTATGTGCTTACTTTCCCAACGTTATTGTTTCGCTACTCACCCCTAGGTGTCGCTACACTATACTACATTGATAAAATGAATTATGTGAAAATGTTCATATAACGTACAATAATAATAGTAAGTACATTACGTTTTATGTAGATATTCATTTCTGCAGTATCTTGTGCGCACACATATTTATTTTCACTGCGACTAGGTAAACCAATTACGTACATTTAATTCCATTAGGTGTGCCTATATCCCTCGTTCAGAGTTGTTAGTTATTTTCAGTTTGTTCTCTCTAGTGGAATGGTCAATTTCTGCGCATTATATTTTTAATTATTTGTAAATACTAGTTTAAGCATCGATCCACTATGGTACATTTTGTTATGGGAGAAAAGAGCGCAAGTCTAACATTAATTTACAACTGCTCAGTATCTAGTCCCCTGAGTTTGCGCGTGTGTTGGTAAGTTGTACAAAGGTAGAAGTGAGTATGTAATTCCTAATAGTATTAATAAAATAGTTATGTACCGCATAAATCATAGCAGTAAATTTTATAATTCGCCGCGATTTGTATTAAAGTATATAAATGTAAACGTTAGTCGACGGGTGATTTCGTATCTACAGACGATGACATTGCGCCAATGACGTTGAGGTTTTGATTGTTCACTTGCTAGGCTGTGACGGCAGCGGAGTTTTGAAATGAGCACTTGATTGTACGTAGCTTTACTTGAGCCAGTATCTTGTTCGCGGCCGAGCTGTCGGAGCTGGCAGTATGTCGGCGAACGCAGCTCGCGTCGGGTCCTCGCCGACTCACCCAGTCATTGTCAACAAACACCTGCTCATACTCATACCTGTCTCGAATATTGTTTTATACGTATTGTCAACTGCTCGACATCATCTGTGTTATCGCCACTCGTAACGCTCGCATTAAAAGTGATTACTTAATGTTTTAGTGACCTTGACTGTGAAGGCTCGACTGATATTAAGACGTGTGTAAACGTAATCGTAGGCTGCGGTAACAGTTCGTATTAGATAAACTTTGTTTCGACCCTCACTAAGATGCTCAATTATGAAGTACACTATCAACAAATCAATCAAATGTGAAACTGCGATTCAATCAAATAGCTATTGTAGGCACCATAAAAAAACTAAGAACGGGACAAAGGCGGTGGGCTGCTGTACGGGCGCTGTTTAGCGCCTGTTGCTTACCGCCGCATGACCACCTTGCCCAGCTTATAGATCCGCATTCTGCTCATGGGAGACGCTCGCCAACGTTAGTAATACTTCGGCTAAACTAGCTCTTGTCAACGATACACGCAAAACTCACCTAAACGTTCGCTGCAATCGTTGCACTATCTTGTCCTAATCACTAACCCTACAGCCCACCGATCGATGATTTCACAGCTCGGAGCACTCGTGGAGGCGAAGAAATGAACGTTCCAAACGGTCACATCACCGGCGTTCGCCTACATCGCACAGGCGGAGGAGGCACCATCGCGACGAGTCCTCGCCACGTTCACCCCCTGAACAGGTGAGTCCTACAGTTTCTTTTCTAAATTTATGAGGAAGTGTGAAAGGATGGTATGATTCGTATAATCCACAACTTGCCTTTGCAATGAATAAGTGTCCACCCGTAAACCTGTCTTTCCTCAGTCCTATGATACCCACAACATGTACTGTATATCGTAAGCAAAGTGCGGAACCAGAATAAAGCGTAAAACGTCAGCGCGCCTGTTTGGGATTACACGCGGGACGGGTTTGGCTTGCGACTGCGCGTGCGCCTTCGCCCGTGAAGATGTGCGCGAGAGACGGCGACCTCCTCGCGCTTGCGCCCGTTCTATTTGTGTTCGCCTTCGTCACTCGGAACGCCTTCAGTCAGTCGCAAAGTTGAGCCGGCCGCCCGGCGCGTCTCTGCCGCACCGAAAAACTAGTCCGCGCCGGGCAACGGGCGGCCAGTGCTGAAGCCATGGCTGCCCAACCACCGCGTCCACCCCCCAACAACCTTCTGTTCTGTGGACCCCCTCCCGCCCTTCCACACGTGCTACTATTACCCAGTGATGTTGCATGCGAAGATGGTGACCTCCAAGTTGATGCACCCAGTAGTACCAGCCAAACAAACTATGCGGATGCTTTACATGAAATAAACAACGTGGGCGTGCCCAGTTATGAAGGAATGTACGATGATCAAATTGAATTAATCGATAGAGATCAACACATAGAATACCAGTTGCCACCGGAAAGCTATTTACGAAGAACTCACAGTTTTGACGTGTCAGACATTTACGCTGCAAATATCGCACATGAAATCGACTCCCGCGCATTCCGACATAGACGATCTGAACCTGATTTATCAAAGTATGGATTATTTGCTGAAGTGACTTTGGAATGCGCACCTATTCAGCCCCCTCCGCTTGTGCTTAACAACCCGTTCTACGACGGTTCGTATGCACTAGATCCAAGTCAGTTGAATCCAGCTATGGTGGTGTTACCTGAAAATTATTTAGCCTTTGAAGATTCATTTGTACCTTCGTGGGACTACAAACCAGAATATCTTATCGATAGAGAAATAAATCCTGACCTGTACTATGATGGAGTGCCGTTAATTCCTTCAAATGATCCGTGGTCTGTTTACTGTAATGAAAATGCTGCTTTTGAGTACTATTCTCCTAACTTTGAAACACCTTTAGGTGGAGATAGTGTGCATTATACTCCTTTAACAGATTTAGACTATGCCATACCACAATATATGAGTTTACCCGTGGTAGAACAAGCTAAAATGGAAAATAACATGGATAACAATTACAATTCTGGAGATGTAGTTCTGAACCGTGATAATGAACCAGGTGATAAAAATAACAATGACGAAGTAAATATACAAAAAACTGTTGTTCCAATGTCAACTGTCACAGTGAGCAATGTAGTTAGTGAAGATGAAAAAGTTAGTGCCATTGACTCGTCTACTAATAGAGAATCGTCTACGCAAAGTGAGGAATCATTTAACGCTGACATTTCCAACGACGTTACATCTAGTTTAGCCTTTGTTCCAAGTAGTAAAAGTTCACAAAGACCTGATGATGCAGACGATACTAGTGATGATACTTCTCCGTGCTCTACGGATTATCATGAGGCGTCTGCACTTGATTTAGTTCAAAGTCTCGAGGAACTTTCTTGTTGTGATAGTACTGATTTTTCTCAAAGTAGAGATGATGTCTCGCCAATTGTTTCAGAGATACCCAAAGCTAGTAATGCTGTAGCTACTATAGAAAATCAAAAAGTACAAAATGCTGCAGTTATAGCTACTACTACCGCTTCAAATTTACCTTTAAGCCAATTACCATCCATTCCATTTCACGAAAAACAACCAACGCAATTACCTCCTGTACCAAATAATTTGCCAGAAAAAGAATCTATAAAAGCCATCGTAAATGTAGAACAGATCTCGCAAAGCTTAGAACCCAATACGAAAGTAGTACATGACCCTGAACCCGAGGCGACGAATTTAAATGACACGTCACACTGTAATAAAACCGATCAACTAATAACAGAACCATATACCCATGACAATAATACTAATGTTAATGATCATGGTTTGAAAATAGTACAACCATCGCTGGTTGTTCCACCTGCGGTTCCCACGTCTTGGCTGGCTCCAAGACCACCTGCTGGTAATCAAACAAATGTAGTGCATCCGCCACAGATACGCGTCCAGAACGCCGAAGGCATAGTGACAGATTTACAGAAGAGCCCGAAGGTCGCGTCCCAGCCTCCTGTGAAATCACAGCAGCCTGCAGCGGAGCCCCAGCCTTCGTGTTCCTTCGCGCCACCACGACCCGAACAAAGCTCACAGCTCAAACCTGAGAAACAATCCAAAGAAGTAGAGGTCAGCCAACAAATCATTACTATACTTTAACAAGTATTAAAACACTTGGTGTTAAATGAGGTTATATGTTATGTGAAAAGTAACTGCGCCACGCGCTGCCAGCGCGCGTGTATTGAGAGCAATGTGCATCTATTTTAGCATATATTATTAGGTCAAGGATGATTTATCAGTATCCTCAAAACGTTAGAAATCCAAGTTAAAAAACCAAGGCAAAGGACCTTCCCGTTACTGATTGTGTTATCTTTGTAATGTTGTATCTCCATGCTTATTCTCTCTATAATGTTAAAGCATTATTAACAGTACTGAACTTCCCAATGTAATCGACAGTGTTGCATGAGTTTATTGCATAGTCAAAATAATAACACGAATGTTATAATTTGATATGACTTACTAATTTCGCTTAGGTAAACATTTTGTTATCTTCCATTAAATGCAACAATGATTTTTACATATCAATCTGTAATAAACAACGCTATAATGTGTGTATGATGTACTAAAATAGTATCAGCAGCTGGCACGAACTATGAGATTTCAATAGCGATCGATAGATGGCGCCGCGTGTCGTTGTTGTCGCACTAAAAACATTGTCGACGCATGCGCACAGAAATAGTAACGCAATGATCACCTTCACCTAGGGGAGATCGCTGTCTTGTATTCTGTTGTGATAACATTCCATGGATATGTGAACTAGCGACGCCCACGCCACACAAACAAATTCATGGAATAGACTTATGATTAAGCAGAAATCCTATTTATGTGTTTGTGTTTATTAAGCAATGGGCATATCCTGAAATCAAATCAAACAGCACCACTGTTTCTGTGTCTCTATAGAAAATGACTGAATAGATACTAGTAACTATCCTACAAAGATACTGCAATGAAGAGTACAGGAATGGAAATTACACATCGACATTTCACAGTAACAGAGTTGAATCGTTGCGAGTCATACTGATACATTAGAGTAATGAACACTCATAAAGAGGCGTGCTCTTCAATTGTTTTGAATTACGAAACCAAAACAATAAATTATAACTTATTGAAGCTAGATTGAAGCAGATGAGGTACACACGTGCGTTCACGGAAGACTTACTCATTATTTTGTTTTGTTTCAATTATGTAGGTACTTCAATTCAATTCACAGATTACAAACATAGGCGGAAATTGTGAGAGAAAGGCGGCCTTATTTTTACATGTTAGAGGACATTAAATAAAATATATTTAATTGTTTGTACAAACAATTTCAATACATTCCTTAAGTTATTCATATTTAGACATTCATACATTAATGTTAAATTTTTCCCATAGGGGTACGCAAAAACTACAGAACCCCACTTGCTACGATTTATGCGTAGTTCTTTTGTTTCCACATACAAAAATTGTTCATCCAACTATTTAAAGAAAAAAATGATATTTTTACAAATTGAACAAACGAATGTAATACAAAGATGTATACATTAAAATGTCCTTATTTGTCATATCTAATCACACGATGAGTTAGAAAACCACTATACTAAGCAGGGAGGGGCACATGAGTTTTTGAAATTGTGTTTCTTGGAATTAAATGTTTATTATAGGTCTAATGCAAATACATACTTGTTTTGCCAAGTTGCTCACGCTTATAGTGATAAGCAAACAGCAATATCCTATCATAACAAATTACATAACAGTATCTCTTTCGGCACTACCACATAATTATGAATGCATATTCTTTATAATAATTAAGTTATTTCCTAGTTCAATATTAGGTTCCATTATAATCAGTACATGTTTGAAAAGATAATATCGTGTAAACTGTATGTATATTGAACAACATGTAAAATGCTACTGAGGCTTATAACATACGTAACTAATAATAAGTTTACATTGTATCCGTAACATTTAATACAAACGTTTTAGAGAAAGTTTGTTAATTCATCGTGTGGAAATTATTAATTAGTAATTAATGATCTTTACGCATATTGGTCACGTCAATGTTACCAAACTTACATAAACACTTATGTAAGTGTGGTAACATTAATAGTTTAACGCAAGTAGTAGTCAGGGGTCAAGTTCATAGGTAGAGAATAGTTTGCTATCGCGTATCATTAAATACAATAGACCGCGAGTGGCGTGTTGGCCGCTAGCAGGCGAGATATGGTCTGATAAATGCGGTGGCCCGGTGTTTTGCCCACCTATCTATTTGGTAATTTCAATTACTTCCGGAGTCCGAGAAACTAAAAAATAGGCAGGCAGGACTCTGAAACATACATGCCTGCACTACGGTTTCGTATTTAAGCGCCATATAACTTTCACTCATCATTATGTCATGCAAAGGACGGCCACTGCTGAATAACGATTTACCCTATGTATGTCCTGTTATATTATATGCCGCTTAAATAAAAATAAAATCAATATCCAACGATTCTCTTTGAACCCTAAGGCTAGCTTTACCAATTGTATGGGCACCACCTCGTTGGAGGACGCTGCATTTTCCGGTGCCACTAAAGTACCCTTTTGCCTCCGCGGGCGCCCAAAGTCCTGAATATTTACCTCCTTTTTTTGTAATATGATTGCTGCCGTAGTTAAAGAATAATTATTTTCAGGAACCTTGAATCCATTGATATGACAGAGCGTGAATATTATGTTTAAGTACACATCTAGCTCTATATATTTACAACACGTTTAATATTGTAAGTGATTCACTATCTAAGATGACGGCCCCACGTGTACCCTTGCCAATGTAAAACAAATACCTGTGACAAAGATAATTTCAATTTATTTCGTTATCAACACAAACAATAAATTATAGTAAATTAAAGAATCGTATTAACCAAATAACAGTATTAAAAGGCGTTGACCCCATAGACATCTATAATAATGAATCATCAGATAAACAGTACGATATTGGATTTTATAAAGTTTTATTCAGTTTGAAGTACCAAACCATGCCAGTATATTTCCAAGTACAATCTAAAATTCCCTTAACGTTTTGTTGTTGGAACGACAACAATGTTAACGAGAGGAACGCAGATTAATCCTGTTCAAACCGATACCAAAAGCTTCAAATTGTTTGCTCCATTTGTGCATGCCATCTTTTAATTAAATGCCATGAAACGGTTGACCGCCGCAGTATAGTCTCGGTCGCTGAACGAAGTACACATTTTTATTAATTCCATCGGGTACACTTTAGTAGTTTTACTATAAATTTGGTAATTTTTTATCGTGTCATCCGAATCGTCCGCACAGTTAGTGGAGACATACAGTGGTATCGCGTGGCGCTTTACAGTTGTGTAACAACCGGCCGACTGGGCACCCGCCCCACGAGGCTGGCGGCTCCGTCGCTCGTGTTCTAAACAATAAGTGCATAATAGACTCACAGTGCAGTGCAGTGCCGTGTAGTGCAGTACAGTACATAATGGCCGAGTTGTCAATAAAACAAGAACGCCCGCGGCTTCCCTTGCGGTTTGCCTCTTTTTATGAACTCTATAAGAAGTTTCTCAAAGAGCATGGTTGCAAGTGGCACGATGTTTCAAAGTTTCTCTCCGTGGTCGCGGAGATCCTTTTCGATGTAGACGGTGCATGTAGTCGACTGGTGGGCAAGGTCAGTCATAACAAGCTATTTAAAAAATAGATTATCTGGTTGAACATGCATCAGGCTTTACCCTAACGTACTTTACTCAAACAATACCAACTGATATGAACGACGTTGCCTATGCTAAATATAATAAAATATCTACAAATAAAATGATAAACTTGACCCCTCTTTAAAACTGCATAGTTACAAAAAGTCTTATGACATTTATTTGGTCTTCAATAACCCATGACGTCATAATACAAATAACAAAATTGTTAATCAGTCTTAAAATTCTACATAGAATGTTAACAGTAATAATTTGGTCGACTTTCATAATTTTTCAAGCAGGTGTTATCTTATTTGCCAAGACGGTTATAGTTTGGGGTAATCAACCGATCGTACAATCAACTTGTATTTTAAATTTTTGTACAAAATATTTTAATAACAACTTATTTTTCTCTAAACTCGGCTCATTAAACCAATCCGAAATCCATTGTGCAGCCTGCCCTTCTGGTATTGTGAGACGGCGACCAATCCCGTTAGGGCTGTTTTTACCTGCACCCCATTACAAACTGCCTCAAACAGCTGGTCGCCGGTTTCATTCGGTTACGTGCTGCCCATGTGCAATGTTAACGAATCATACGCATGTGATGGTCACCATGTTCAAGTGCTACGAAACCTTAGCTAGTGACGAACGTTTTGCATCAGTGTTTTTCATAGCGATTACTACCTATCTAACCGTTCACAAAATGAAAACATTCAGCTTTCTAAGTGTGTTAGAAAAAATCGTTAATTTTAACTACCCTACGTTGTTAGATGAAAAAGGGCGCCCACGGGTATGTCTATTTGTTGCTTAGAGTAAAACAAGTCAATATATAAGATCAAAATGTGAATGTACTAAGTAATTGTTGAGAAATACATGCATCAATATTGTTCCTCATTTGAAACGTTAATTATTACGCTCGCAATATTTAGTCGCCTAGAATGCTTTAAGCACTGGAACATATATCATTAATTACAAGTAATACGGTAGTTTGTTAAGAACGCTGCTAATACTGTTGAACAATGTTTGCCTGACTAGCGAAAGTAGACAATTATCGAGCACGGTACATGAATATGCTGTGGCAGCAACGAAATGCGCGATAGAATGTAAAACATTGGTGTTGCCTCCGCTGCACTCCAAACTTTTTAGTAAACAGCATTGTGACGACCGCTTCGGCGTATTACACAATCAACACACCTAACGGAACTTTGTCAATCTGAACGGATCTGTAATAATAATAAAAAATGCATTACAAAACAAGGAATCAATCAAGATTTTGTTGCTATTTGTACGGAGACAAACAAATGTTATTATTATGATAAGCGTGAGACAGCACGTAGGTCGACCGTGGCGTGTCACTTTATCACTTCATCTCGACACCGCCTCCGGTAGCGCCCGCATCCGCCCTAATGTTCGTTCTTTAACCGATAACGCATGTTTTAACTGTATTCTGTTTATTTGTCGGTAAAGATAAGACTAGCTATGGGATAACTATTACGATGATGCGTGTAGAAGATGGTAAGGTTGCGTGCCGGCCGCGTGCGCACGCGCTGATTCTCGTCCGTGTCGGTCGCGGGCACCGTCTGCATTGTTCAGTGCTCGGCTCACACGCGCTCCACTGACCTAATTGCCTACCGCTTATTGACAGAACTGTCTTGGCTCCGCTGCTCACCGTTCAGAGAAAGGTGTGCGTCTCCAACGACGCCATTACAAAGATCAATTACCAACATGACCGTGTGAAATTTAATAAGTTACTGTTTGTTTACACTGATTCACATTTAGCATACGATGACGTCCGCGAGCAGACTATCGTCGGTGATATTATTCATAGCACATATACTTAAATGATTACACTTAGATACCTAGCCAGAGAGATTATAGAAATTCTAGTTCCCATTGTATGTATTCATATAATTTAATTTTGGATATCATCATTTCGATAGGTAGGTAGCTGTATTAACTTGAAAACCCATTTTTAAACGTGGCATAAAAACATTACGCATTTGTAATACTCACGCATGAAAAAGGTCAGTTGTTAGTTTGCCAAAATGACGTGGCTAGGAACTACCTAAATAGAAAAATTTTGTTTTTTTATAGAACCTTTTCCTAGGGTCATCGACCCTAGCAAAATACTATCCACGTACTAAAAACCCCAGAACTAGGGATTCGTGGAATATGCCGTGTAATCTACATAATTCAATAATACGAAAAAGCGTAGTGAAGAGTAATGCGAAGAAATGTGTTCGCGGCGGGCACCTCGAAGTGCGCGGGAGGGCGCTCCCACGGGTTGCCGATATTTTTAGTGCACGACGATTACTTGGCACCGGCGGCCGCACTCGGTTGCGCTAGTGATCTTTCTGAAATTCGTTCGCGCTTAGGTACGCTCTCGATCTCTAGATAGAACCAGTCTTATGTCCGGTGGCGAAGCAGACGCCGTGTAAACTAGAAACGTCGCGGGTGTAAAGTAGAAACCCCTAATGTTTTGTTAAACCCATTTGAATGTGTAAATATGACGTGTCTGGACTGTTATGTGATGAATCCTGGCTAAATTGATTTCTAAAAAAAGATAGAACTGTCATAACAAACAATATGGCCAGTTTAAGCACCAGTACTAGTGCCACAACGAGCCCGCGACGTCAACGTTATAATAGATCTTCTACAACGAGCGTCACGCAACTGTTATCAGATGGCTACTCCAGCTTTATAAATCGGTTAACTCGCCGAGGACCCTCCGAGAAGACTGAATTTGTTTCCGATACTAAGCTTAACGCAACCCGTCCACGATTCGACGACAAACTAATTTCAAGCAAAAATTCTGCATTAACGAATGTGCGACGGTACGAGAACAATGGCCACATCTCACCATACACATCTTTAACGTCCGGTGCGCCCGCGCGGAAGTTGAACGATGACCGTACGTACTCAAGTTACCTGGGCGCGTCGAAGTCGCGCATCGATACATCACCTTTACATTCTACCTCAGGGATGAGCGCACTCGGACGCACTGACTCATTCCGCAGAGCTCACTTAAAAGATAATAAATCGTCGCCGTACACTAAACGATGCCCTCTGAAAGAGCCCAATAATAATATTGACAGCATTTTGTTAGGTAGTACTCGTAGCCGCTTAGAAGATAAGTATTCCTCGGTATTAGACAGAATAGCGACTCAGAAAAAAGAAAGGGCGAGAAAGGAAAAGGAGGATCGTGACAAGACATTAGAGCCTGAACCGTCTATGTCGCGAGGACTCATGAGAAGTTTAACAACTGCTGTTTTTGGTGAAAATTCGTTTAAACGAAATCATTACTCCCATGAAAAACTCCGCGACAAAACCCCTTTCAGGAATACTGCGGACCGGCGATTGTCTTCGAGTCATAAACAAAAGGAAGATTATAAAAATGGATTTGACATACCATTAAAAGATAGACCATACTTTGGCAAGGACAGAGATAGTATTTATCGAAGACATCAAAGAAGATCACTTCGGGCTGAAAAAAGCGAAAACGGTGACAGAAAGATAGGAAAACTATCGTTACGTCCGGTAGATATTAACATACATCCTGCTGTTCGTGATTTAATATCACCACCGCAACTGAGTATCACCAACACTAACAGTACTAAGTCAAAGATAACCAAAACTCCGGCGTCCTCACCGGTTAAAGAAATAAGTCGTCAGAAACAAATATATTTTCCATCAAGCGATGAAGATGAGGATAAGACTCCGGTCGGAGACCGGGTGCTTAGTGAGCGGGAAACGAGACGAAAGGAGATCCAAGGTCTGATAATGAAGTATGCACATTTGGACGAGGTGTACGGACGCATCGGCGACAAGGAAATTAACGATACGGCAAGCGAAGCGATTGCACCGAAGAAGGTTGAACCGCTAGGTGTGGGCGACGTAGTGGTGCTGCCGCCGGAGCTGCGTAGCCGGCAGCGCCCGCAAAGACCCCGACACCTGATGCGGCGCGCGGCCACGCCGCCTGTAAGCACAAGCTAACCAACCGCCTGCGCACTGTGTGCCGCTAACATACACCTGGTCCGTGGTTTTCCAGTATTGAGTATTCACTATTTACATATTCTACCATCTGTGCATTGTTATAAATAGTGCAAGTATGATAATAACAAATATTTCAGTATACAATTTAGAAAGATGAGGTGATACCTGCTACCTAACGTTATTTTTTCCGATGACTTATTTTATACTTCATATTTATGGGTAGATGCATGTACTTCTCAGCAATACAAAACCAAATGCGGGTATTGTTAGAAAAATTCAAACCAAATCGAAAGTGGGTACCAACTTAACAAAATCAACTGCATTATTTTTTGCAACTAACGATGTGTTGACCGTTGATAGAAATGAAAAGAAAGAAAGCTAATAAAATAAAAACAATGATAGTGCATGTATTAAGCTTCTTTGTGCGTGGTTTAAAAGCTAACATGTCTCTTTTGTGTGTAAAAATATTTTCAAGTTCAAAACCAAGTTCAAGATATAAACGAAGTTCCGATAGTTCTGTCTCCCGTAAAGTTAGTAATGTAATGATGTTAATAATTTTGTGATCTTTTATAATTTTGAGAGGTTCGGGTGTACACTTATCCTAAATTACCTGTGTGGAAGCAAATGTGAAAGCGATCGGTATGTGAGTGGTGTGTCACCTCCGTGTCCCCTCCCCGGCGCGTGCCGCTCCCGGTCCCGCTCCCAGGCCGCGGGCGGCCGAGCGCGGACAGTCTCGGCCGCCCGCCCAGCTCGCCACCGCAGCGCCCACCCGTCCGCCCTCTAACAGCATGTACCTCCGACACACCATACCAATTGTCGCTTGTCTGACGGGCAACCGTTCCATTGTCTGATTGTTGGGTACAACACTACTCGGGTCGTGCGGATCGCGTGGCGCGCTCTCCGTGGCTTGTGGTGCGTGTGGCGTGATGTCTGCGCGGCGCGTGCGGCTCGTGCGGCTCGTGCGGCTCGTGCGGCTCGTGCGGCGGCGGCTCGGCGGCGCGGCGCTGGCGCATGCAGAGCTCCCGGGCACGCTCCTCCGTCAAGGACGACAAGGACGGACATCTGGTCTACTGGCCCGGATATGTCATGGGAGCGAGATGTTCGTGTCCACACCCATAACTTAACCAACTGTATTTACACATAACACACTATTATAAAGACACACACACACACATACACCAACAAACAGCATATAACACTGAAGACACATTACACTTTCAGAATAACATAAACAAACACTTGTTACATTATAATTTATATCATATCAACGACATAACACTACACCACAAATGGCAGAAAATTCAACAAGAATTTTCCCACACAATAACCACCGTCTAGTCCTCGCAGTCAGTGAATCGTGTTTTGAAGATTTCAGACTTAAATTTCTGCTTTTGAGTTGTATTTTTATAATTTTTGATAAAAATAGTAACAGCATTATCCACCTGGGCGACTAAAGGAAGTCATGTTGGAGCCTCGTTCATTGATCGTCTATAACTATTTATTTTGGTACTGAATAGTCGATATTCTTAGAAAATAATATCTATTCTCAGAGTCCGCTAACGTGTATCAGTAAAATAAATAGTGAACGGAACACCAATGCCGACTCCATCATGACTTTGTGCGGAGAACATTTGATTAATTGTGTTACCTTGGTTTCATTGCAGACAAAATCATCGACACGCTCGGTGAGGGCACCTTCGGCAAGGTGGTCGAGGTGAAGGACTTAGAATTGTGAGTATCTTTTTTTTAATAACTGCTAATATTTTGTAACCACTGCGATAAACATTGATATTTTTTGTTGTGAAGTGGCATATCATTGAATTCTTATCTTAGTTCATTATTATTTTTATATACCTACAGAGTCAGTTGTAGTTTTGTTGTACAAAACGCACCAGATAATTAGAGAACAATAGTATAATGGTATAAGTTCCTATATAGTAAGGAAGGTGTCGTGGTGTCGTTCACATCGGCGCCGGATGATGACACGCATTGTTTGGCAGGACACGCTTCACTAATTATTCATTTCTATTTTCATTTGTTTATAGTAACACCGACAATTTTAATACATATTGCCAAAATTCCGAGTTTTATGTATAGAAATACTATATCATAATAATATCTAATTATAAATTCCAGGGAGCACAGAATGGCTCTGAAGATAATCAAGAATGTTGAAAAATATAGAGAGGCCGCAAAACTCGAAATAAACGTATTAGAAAAGTTAGCTGAAGTCGACCCTGATTGTAAAAAGTAAGTGTTTGATTATAATTATTGTTTTATTATTGTGTGCGGCGTCACACGTTGATAGTCAGTGTGGTGCGGGCGACGCGGGACGCCGGCGAATGTAGCAATATTTGACCTTGCACGTTTATATGCGACGTTACTGCTCCTGCTGGCGGTGGGCCAACCAACATCTGATGTCAACTCCATCACTGAAATACCGTCTGCCGCGCGCTACCCCACTTCACACATCATTTTATCCAATACAATTCATTATATTAGGTACATACTTCATTACTCAACAAAATTCGTATGCTTTACTAGAAAAATATCGATTGATGTGTTAAACTATTTGTTTATTTCTATTTCAGCTTATGTGTTAAGATGTTAGACTGGTTTGAATACCACGGACACATGTGCATCGCATTTGAAATGCTTGGACAAAGTGTATTTGACTTCCTGGTGAGTGTTATTATTATCGTAACTATATTTTGCATGTTAATATTTAGTCAATACTGTCTGCGTCATGATAATGACTAATAAAATGTAATGGTTTTCCGTAATGCGGGTTTTTCACATTCCCCCAAATTCATTGTACCCTGCGTTGAAATTGAGTTATTTTATTGGTTACGGAAATTTACCATTGACATTGAAACAAAGATATAATCAATATGTCTGCCAAATTTATACTATTACTTAGCTGCAATACGGTGGAACCCTGATGAATAATGACTTTGTACTTTAATAGTAGGAGATTGACGTTGTAAGTTATAATGGTAAAATTAACTGTCGGAAGTCCATTGTTTCGATGTTAAGTATCAAAGTACCTACTGCGTCATTAAACTTGATTTTACTACTAAAACTTGGTACAAATAAATTAGGTCAACTAAGCCTAGCATTAGGTACTTTACATTATCCTGTCCAATATTAGTATCCTATTAATTGTGTTAGTTTAAACGTTTTCTTGTATTGACCACCCACTGCTTTATTTATGCATTCCCCGTATTACGTCATCATGCTTGGTCCTGAGCCAGCCTCATTCACGCACTGTCTGTACGTCCTGTTATCGTCACATTGTCATTGATACAGTTTGTTGAAACGATATTGGCAGAGTAGACTAGCAGATAGAATCAACTGTCCCAATTGTTTTGCACAAAACGAATACGAGAATAATTAATGGAGCAACTGCTATATGTTATACCCAAGCCCAATCCAGGCATCTAGAATTATTGTTATATGAAAAGTAGAATAATTGTTATATGCTTGTAATTGCAGAAAGACAACAACTATCAGCCGTACCCGCTAGAGCAGGTGCGGCACATCGCGTATCAACTTATATACAGCGTGCTATTTTTGCACGACAACAAGCTCACCCACACAGATCTCAAGCCAGAAAACATACTGTTCGTCGACAGCGACTACGAAGTCGTCAGCGTTTACAATGCATCCAAAAAGGTAAGTAGTCATAAGTGCTGTTATCTTTTGTGGTGGATGCTTTGTGATAAATATATTCAAATGTCAACTAACCTAAATTCAATATACACGTGGTCTTTGACAGCCACGTGTATTTTCAAGATTTAACTTCAAAGTACATCAATTTCTACAATTTATGCAAACATCCTTACAAAGTAGTGATCATTAGGTGATCACACGCAAACAGTAAATAATAATTTTGTGGCTACAAAAAGTAAGGACCGAGCCGGTTTGCTACATAGTTCGTTTGTTTATCATCATTATATATAATTATATAAAAAATTTCACACATTTAGTAAACTATCTTTCTGTATTTTTAAAGCATTTTCCATGCTAAGATTACATTTAGATATTACATTTCCTTCATAAAAAATTACATTTAGTAAAATTAATTAGCCAACAGCAAAGAGTCCGTACATAAGAAAGAGTGTGGTGACTCTGTCCCCGCTGAAAATCTCCCACAGCTGTATCATGGCATGTGTATTGTGTATGTAGTACCAAAGTAGTGACTAATCGTTCGGCGCACCAATATAGCTCACTTGCTATTTTCGTGATGGTCGTAAGAATCAGTTCACACTCACAGATTTTACATAATAAGGATAACGCCGTATATTTGTGCCATGAATTTTGTGTACCGCATTGCTACAACAATAAATAATTGCTGTATCTTGTCGAGGTTCTTGGTTAATAACGTACTGGCTGTATTGTATTACATCTCAACAGTCCTCTTTTGGGAAATCATTCTTAAGTACGATATGTTATGTGTACAGAAACACGACCTGATGCGTGTTAAACGGAGTGACGTCAGACTCATAGACTTCGGCAGTGCGACGTTTGACCACGAGCACCACAGCACCATCGTCTCCACCAGGCATTACAGAGCGCCAGAAGTCATATTAGGTTAGTAAACACTGATTATCGTAAGCCATAAAAACATGTCTATTTAGATTATTATTGACGTCCGCGCGTCGTCGTATTATTACGTATGATTGTACACTTCGCACAGTTCACAGTTATCGTCATTATCATTATGACAAATCATCAATAACAAACTCATAACCACGCACAAGTTATTATTTTTGCTATCTACAGTTAAAAATTATTATGTTCTTCAGAATTGGGTTGGTCCCAGCCGTGCGACGTATGGTCTATCGGCTGCATCATGTTCGAGTTGTACCTTGGCATCACACTCTTCCAAACACATGACAACAGGGAGCATCTGGCAATGATGGAGAGGATCCTTGGACCCATACCCTACAGGTATGATGCATCACAAATATATTTTTTGTAGTATTATACTGTTATTATCATGGTCACTGATTTTTCAATTATTTTTCCACAACGATGTCGTCCAATTAAACAAAGATGTTGTTGCTGTTACAGAATGGCGCGCAAAACAAAAACAAAATACTTTTACCATGGCAAACTAGACTGGGATGAGAAATCGTCAGCTGGCAGATACGTCAGAGAAAACTGCAAACCGTTGATGGTTAGTTCTGTATACTGGAGTTGTTCAAAATAAGTTTCACATTCAGCGAGCTTATTGGCCATGTTTATTGAGCCCGATTTTTAAATTTTTCCACAGAGGTATCTTCAGAGCAACAGTGAGGAATCACGACAGTTGTTTGACCTAATCGCGCGGATGCTGGAGTACGAGCCCTCGCAAAGGATCACGCTCCGTGAGGCGCTCAAGCATCCTTTCTTCAATAAACTTCCACAGCATCAGAGGCTCGGTAAGCACATAGTAGATTCCATAAACAACTTACATTGCTGCCATTTGTGTATTCCTTGATATCTATTCATTTATACCGTAATAATTATAAATTCCTATAGAAAACGTTTCTAGACGTAAATTAAATATGTTTTTCGATGTTTAGCTACTTAGACTAAAAATTTATGACGAGTAATCTTTTGTTATAGGACACCAGTTTACAAGGCCATCATTCCTTAGGTCAGGCCTTTTTATCGTTAGACGCTTATCTTGAAGCTTTATTTTTCCATAATTTATTATACATATTATTGAAACACATGTTGCGACATGATATAATTATCATTAATTGGTTTTATATTTGTTGTTAGTGTGCCGTCGATTTCTTTCGCTTACTATAATAATCTCGTCTGTAACATCAGCTGTTGATTTTATTTTACAATTATGTTTTGTTGTCGGTCGAATTTCTGAAGTTATTGAACCGCTCATGGTTTGCATATTAAAACTAAACAAATTGTGATTCAGCTTACATGTAAATTCTTTTTTTAGCTCAATACGCTCGCGCAGATAAGAGGCATCGCAACGTATTGCATTTCAATATTCCTCACTTACTTTTTTCGTAAATTTTGTTTAAATTTTATTTATTAAACGTCGTACTCTACAAGCGACCCATTCATAGCCGCAGTTTACTAAATAATTTTGCAATACGACGCGCTGCAGCTGATATTAGGGCGACTATTTACGAGTTTATTTTGTGCACATTCCAGGCAATGACCGCGCGCGGTGCAACGGTGAAAGCTCTGGGTCCCGCGAGCGATCGCACTCGCTCAGTAGGTGAGCGGCAGTCGGCCGCCGTGAGGCCCGAGCCGCCGGCGCGTGATGTGCCGGCTGCCACCGGACAGCGGGCCGGCCGGCCGGACCGGACAGCGGGCGGTCGGCCGGACCGGACGGCGACTGGTCGGCCGGACCGGACAGCGACTGGCCGGCCAGGGCTGGGCCGGCCCGCAGGACAGCGATAGTCAATGGCGCGGGCGCGTCGTGGCCCGCCGATCGTGTAAACTTGTACAGTTGTAATGAAGTGATAAGTGATAATTATATTGTCGAACATTGTAATCTAGGTAATATTTTGTTGTGAATCGGTACTTCTCAATTTGTATTTATAAAGTAACTATTATTCGAAATAAAGACTGTCAGTCTGAATTTAATTGTTTTATTAAAAACATATTTGTTACAACCTCACAGCGGCTTCTTTTTATCGCTTCTCTTCTCTTCATACGTATGCTTATTGCATAATATGGTTACCTATTGTATAACACATTGCGTCAGACCTACCATAATTTTACATAAGACGCCTAAGTCCCATAGGGTTAGGCAGAGGTGTACTACTAAGTAATAGGAATGCTGTGTGCTCAACCCGGGAAACGAAACTAGGAAAACACGTTATATCGAAAATAGGTGTATGTAGTAAATTTCATTGTTTTTGCGTTAGGACACACCGTTTTCGATATAAGCAAAATTAGGAAATTTTAATATCGAAGCCGCTGTGTAGGAGCCTGAAATTGTAAGCCGAAAGTTGAAAATTAAAATACGTTTTTAAACCACCCAGAATTTAGAAAAAAAAGAAAAGGGTTGGTACCTAGTGTCAAGGCACCGAAATTCAGACACTCTCAAGGTCACTGGAATATGACCTCAACGGTCACTTACCATATCCTCAGGGGTACTTACTAAGGGGGCAAATTTTTCATTGTTTTTGCGCTAGGACACGGTTTTCGAGATAACCCGATTCTAATTACCCGACGACACGGCAAAAAGCCGAAGGAAGAATTTTATCTCTATGTGTAGTTGGGAAAACAATCTACAGATACGTCCGTAAGTCGGAATCATCCTGAATAAATGTTGTAGTAAGTAGGTAACACTAACATCAAACCATCACATATTAATAATCAATTTATTTCAAAATTTACATATAAATACCGTACAATCATGGTTCAAGTTTAACTTATACTATAATTTGAAAGGAACGTCATGCAATATATTCTAATTCTAATGTACACATAGCTTTACAGTTTAACCGCAAACCTCCCTGAACTATACATTGCAATATTACATGAACAAATACAAAACCTGCTTGAAAATATGTGTTAACTTCCAAGCATTAATTTTATTAATAAATAACACTTAAGTACATAATATAACTAATTTCAAAGTTTGCTTTTGGAATGGTAAAAAGTTGGGGTCATCGAACGATGTACACGAGTTTTGTTTTCTAGATGATAAAATGTAACGCAAATTGTGATGATGAATCATCGCTTGCAACCCCTGTATTACAATATGACCCATAATTATTTATTCGGATAAATACCATCAGGCGGCACAATAAATGCCTCTCATATTTCGTTAAAATATAATTTCAGTCACTTTAAATCACAAAATACACTATGGCTGATTAGCTTGAGTCAGGTACTACAGGCGTCAATGTCGAGACAAGTCGGTGCGTTATCCGCACTGCCATCGTGTAAATTATTTTGTAGTCAGTTCAGGGCTGACTAGTCGGCACTGACGCAAAAAGAGACTACATCTATTTTCCAAGTGAGTATACTCTTCCTAAATGTCAGTTTCCCCTGCATCAGCGACCAGTGACCTCGTGATACGTTTAAGTCGGTCGTGAGTCAGTTGCTATCGCAGCTGTGTAGGATGACATCGTGTTCTATTTTTCAACATTAATTGCACTTGCCTGGTTTTTAACTCATTGACTGACTTGTTAAACGTGTATACACCGTCAAGTTAAAAGCACGACTAAATGACCATTATGTAAACACAAGCGGTTAGTAACTGTTGTCAGCACTAACGTCAGTTGCTGACTCAAACTAAATCAGCTATCAAAATCACTACAATTCCGTTAGAACAGCCGGTTCATCATCAGTACGATCAAGATAAATAATTAATGTTCAAAGCAAGATTCTAGAATACACTGCAAGCACTTGAAAACATGTCCAGCTAATTAATTCATTCAGTTGAAATATATTTATCGGACGCAAAATATTACAGCTTACACTGACCTACAACAATGCGAGCAAGTATATAATACGAAAAATTTTACAATCACTTTTGGAATGTTGACACACATGACGTAACACGAGTAGATGAGTTTAATCACTGAAATTTTCACATTTTTATTCTTAATTATAAAAAAATACACCTCTTAGATTAAGGATAGTGCCTATTAACCGCCGCGTAGGGTGGTCATCGACCATATTCCAGTTCTTGTAATGAGACAGAGTAGACAAGAGTTGACGCGCTATGGGTCCCGTAATGCTACGGTCAATGCGACAACACAAAAATAAAATTGTCATAGTAAGTAGTATTATTTTATGCTATTGTATGATCGCATTAATCGCGGTATCATGGCAACCCACGGAAGTCTACATAATGTACGAAGTGGCAGGAGTGTGATCAAGCGCTGGTAGTGTGTGTGTGTGTGCGTGTGTGTGTGTGTGCACTAGACCATGTCGACGCGCAGCTCGTTGCGCGGCCACGAGTACACGGGCGGCACCGCGTCGCTGTACCGCACGTCGTACATCTGTGCGCGGATGAACTCCTCCGTGTTCAGTGGCTGCGGCTGCACTGACGCCTTGCCTGTACACACAACAATCAAGTGAAATACCGTTCAAAATTTTATTCGTGACAAAAGAGTGAATGTATCCTCCTTCCACTATTTCTTGGACATTTATACATATTTTTTTATATACCTACCTACTACTAAGGTGGCAAACCATCATACGGCCCGCCTGATGGTAAGCGGTTACCTCCCTACCTTCCTACAAGCGGTAGCCTAAAGACGCTTGTAACACCAGGGGTATCACTCGCGCGTTGCCGACCCTAAAACCCTCTTAGAGGTTTATGGAGGATTCACTGCGCCGACAGTTTTAAGGGAATATTCCTCTTACTGCCAGCGCAGCGTATCTTTAGAAAGAGCTCTGGCAACCTTACAATAAAGTGTGTTATTTGGCTGCAGTTTTCTGTAAGGCGGACTTCCCCAGATGGGCTGCTCCAGATTTGAGCCATAAATAGTTGTGTCCGACCTCTCTTAAAAGTACTGATGGTATTGCTTGTTCATAATAATAAACGTATTAAAAAAAAATATAGCCATTTTACATAAACCTTCACAATCCTCACAGTCGTTTACTTTTCAAAAACTCAAGTATTCCGAGTACCCCGTTTTGGTCGTGATGAATGCAAATGATCCCATGGCCATAACATATAGGGCAAGGGAAGGCAAAGCGGTTTTTAGTTAATCCATGCATTAGAATTTTCCGCATCAAAAAAATTAGTTATTCAGAGTAGGTAGGTACAATTTATATAATAGCGACATATTTTATTCATTTAATTGAGACACGTTCTTGAAAATATACAAACTGTCTAAAGCGGTATGACGCAAATTGAAATTTATCGCCTCCCACGCCGACATTTTTCTCGTAATCTAATTGAAGAGATGGCTAAACATTGTACATTCTAGGTGAAACTCACGACGCAAACGAAATAACATTGACTAGACGGCGGATTTATCATGGGTCTAATATAAGTACTTATTTATAAGTCACAACGTTGTAAGAAATAAGAATCACAGGGGAACACTGGTAGTTCTTCATAAATGCAAATCCATGCGAACCCAGCCTTGACAAGAGTATCGATGACTTCTGTGCAATGATTATTTCGACATCTCCATATTGCATGCAATAAAATCGTTACTTATTTTTTTTTATAAATTGCGCAGGGGGGCTAGACAAGTTGCTATTTGACATTCGAATCGACAAACAAAATGTATGGAAATGACACGAACTTTCGACAAATCGGGCTGTCACTAATGTCATTTCTATACATTTTGTCGATTCGAATGTAAAATAGCAACTTGTCTAGGCCCCCTGGTCGTTAAATTACTATGTAAAAAAAACTGCACAATCACTAAAATTTTGCTCCCATTTTTTTTTAATATACAAAATAGATGTCAAAGTATTGTGACATACTAAAAAAAGTCTCTATTTATACACCAACAAAATAATTTTATTTCATTACTTACATTATTGCATGGAGGATTGGAGGTGTCGTACGAATATCTCAAGACTAGACCTAGACCTAGTTCTAGTACTCACCACATTTGTAAGCGTGTTCGAACACCTTCTTAGCAATCTTGACGGAGCAGTTCTGAATATCCTTGAGTGGCGGGTACAGGCTACCCTGGTCCAGATCTGATTGAGAAACGATATCCGCCAACGCCTAGGAAATGGATAATAAATACGTTTCAGTTAATAAGTACAAGAATACAAAACTACCTCAATTGATTAGCAGATAGTGTCGCTGCTGAGTGTAAAGTGGTTCGATTCCCAGGTGTACTGGTGTAGTGGCAAAACGTACCGAATATCTAGCTCTTTATTCATAAATACTCTTTCCGTACTCGTGGGTGCGTTTACACAATGTTATCAGCCTATTACTTAGCTACGAGTTGACAAACTCATGTTTGTATACCTCGGCGGCGAGCAGCAGGAAGTCCTCGGAGATGTCGATGATGCCGGCGCAGAGGATGCCGAGCGCGAGGCCGGGGAAGATGTAGGAGTTGTTCCCCTGCCCCGGCCGCAGCACGCGCCCCTCCTTCGTGCGGTAGTCCGGGAACGGCGAGCCCGACGCGAAGATGGCGCGCTCCTGTTACGTATTATTATAATTTTAGCCCAAACTGTCCCAAAATTGAGCAAAGGTGGCAAACAAGCATACGGCCCGCCTGATAGTAAGCGGTCACTGTAGCCTATGGACGCTTGTAACACCAGGGGTATCCCTCGCGCGTTGCCGACCCTAAAACCCTTTTAGAAGTTTATGGAGGCATTCACTGCGTCGACAGTTTGAGGGAATATTCCTCTTGCTGCCAGCGCAAGGAATCCTTAGGAGGAGCTCTGGCTACCTTACTCACTGCAGGAAAACAACACACAATAAAGTGTGTTATTTGTCTGCAGTTTTCTGTAAGGTGGAGGTACTTCCCCAGATGGGCTGCTCCAGATTTGAGCGTCTTTTTCCATGCCAGTCAGTTGCACGCGACTGTGGACCAGTCTGGTTGAAAATCAGTCCATCCTCGTCCATTATTATTACAAGGTATTATTTATAATATCGATTATTGTAGGTTCAAGGAGGGTGTTATTTATATCCAAAGAAGACCAGATTTTTTCTTTATATGTAAGTGTCTCTGTCAAACGAAATCTGTTTTGTAGCTTACATCTGTGTTGGAGTATGCGTCGACGGCGGTGCACTCTGCCTTGCTGGTGGGGTTGGACAGCGCGAAGATGACGGGCCGGTCGTTCATGGTGCCCATCTTGCGCAGGATCGACGGCGTGAACGCGCCACCGATTGCAGCAGCGCCTAAACAAATAATCGGTAACATCCAAATTTTGACTCCCAATTCCAAACAAGAAGAAGAAGAATTTAGCCTTTGCTTTACTATTATGCTCTCGTAACAGTGTAGGTACATTTCTCGCTAATCTTAATGTCCGAAATCTTGAAATTGGCCCGAGCTAACTTCAACCCGGCCGTAAAAATCGGAGAAAGAAAAATATTGGATAAAATATTGGTAAAATCGAAAGCTCTAGCTAGTTAGCACGTGCCAATTTCAAGCCGGTCTATAAGCTTGCTGTGAACTATAACAGGTGAACCGGCTTCAATGTTGGTTTATTGAAAGCCACAAACCAGTCTTATCAAGTGGTTTTTAATTTTGAAACACTACTCAAATGACTATTTATTTTCTTAGTAATGATAATAACAACTCACCGATGAGTACGGAGGGCTTGGCGATGTCGACGACCTCCTCCAGCGTGGCGACGGGCGCGTGGTCCTTGGCGAACTTGGCCTTGTGCTCGGTGATGCCGCCGTCGGGGCGGTTGCGCGCGATGAGCCCCTTGGAGTCCACCATCCAGATGCGCGCGCGCGCCGCCTGCTCGGACGTGCCCTCCGCCATCATCGCCATCACGCATAGCCCGGCGATGCCCAATGATGCCTAAAATGATTAAAATAAGGATAACGATGGATGCTGCTAAAAGAAAAGCCAGTGATTGAAAACGAATGTATCTGATGTATCTACCTCGCCAGCTCCTTGGAACACGATGGTATTTTCGCTGAGCTTCTTGCCGGTGATGCGCAGACTGGCGAGCAGCCCCGCCACCGCTACGGCCGCCGTGCCCTGGATGTCGTCATTGAAGGTGCAGTACCTACAAACCATTTAATGTACAGGTAATTATTTTGCAGAATAAGGTTGTTCGGGATGCGCACCGGTCCTTTACTTAGTCGAGCACAGCCAAATAAAAGCAGAAGCCAGGTTCATATTAATAGTTTGTTCTAGAAGTCCAGGAAGAAACTTTGCGAAAAGTCTTTAATACATCAGGTCTAGTCCTGAAACCAGGACACCGTCCGAGATTACGATGATCAATATACTCACTTTCCTCGGTATTTCTCCAAGAGGCGGAAAGCGTTGGCGTTGCCGAAATCCTCGAACTGTATGAGGCAGTTCTGTCCATAGCGGCGCACGACGGCTTGCATGAACTCTTCGATGAACTCGTCATACTCCGCGCCGCGCACGCGTTTCTGCCGCAGACCAATGTAAAGCGGGTCGTCCAACATCGTCTGGTTGTTTGTGCCAACATCTGGAGTACAGTACACGTGTCATTTTGTGCATAACTTTGAACAAAGATCGAAGAAGAATCGTTTACAAGCAGACGTGTCCACCACACAATGGGAACTAAGAGCAAAAATCTAATGAGGTCATGTCTATTAAGCAAGCAATATTTTTGTTAAATCATGAGTTTTCGCCAAAACTAGAGCTTTGGATACAACAATTGAAACTGAAAGTGGTACTATCAGTATGGTTCTGTAGCGTAAGTACTCACCTAAAGTGATGGGCAAACACTGGTGTGGCTTGATGCCTGCCAGCGCGGTGTACAGCGACAGCTTGCCCACGGGGATGCCCATACCACACGCGCCCAGGTCACCCAACCCCAGGATACGCTCTCCGTCCGTCACTACGATAGCCCGCACGTCTAATTCAGGCCTGATCGACAAAAGCGTCAAATGATGACAAATGTGATGGTTAGTCAAGAATACTATTAATAAGTTGTAAATAATTAACAAAACATTGCTGCAATTAGACTTATGAATCTTATTTAATTACTTAAAACTGACTCACCAATTCTTAAGTATATCATAGATGTGTCCTTTGTCGTGAATGGTGATGAAGAGTCCACGTGGGCGGCGGTACACCAGCCCGTACTTCTGGCAGGCCAGCCCCACCGTGGGCGTGTACACGATGGGCATCATGTCGGCCACGTTCTCGCCCATGAAGCGGTAGAACAAGTGCTCGTTACGGTCCTAACAACATTAAATGCAGTATGTTCTTATCGATAGTACCTACGATCATTAGTTAAAGAAATAAGAAGATCGGAAGTAGGTACCTATAGTGCTGGCAACATAGTTTGTCCTTGCTTTTGACGGGATTTATGCTTGACGAAATCCCTTCACTGTTGTGTCTTCAGTGAATAAGGTTTGATTTTTAAACTTAGCTCTTTAATTACGAAGTACCAATAAAAATCAATCAATTAATTATTCATGTTTAAGGTTCCTTTCCTCGTTGGTCAAAGCCACATACGCTAGAAGCCGACCCCAAAACACTTAGGAACTGGCTGGAATGATGGTTGAAACTACTTGGGTCAGTCTACAAGTCTAACCAAAAGCAGTAGAATTTACACGAAGCGACTCCACATTGTATGCATTAATAAATAATGTTGCTCATTATTATTTGCGCGACTAAAGTTTTCATAATTAGTTACGAATTATTTAAAAATATTAATCGGTGTCACCTTCTTCATACCTATTAATTTTTGGTTGAAACCTCATGAATATTCGACTTCAGTTAATTTTTAATGAAGCAAGAGAGACAATTATACAAATTATTAGGTAAACAAAACATCAAGAAAATCCAGAATGGCATTGTAATTATCAGACGTGACGTGACAACGTAAATTAAAGTTACTATGGTAGGTATTATAATAAAGAAGTAAAAATATCTTTTTGTATTTTTTAAGCATTTTCCATGCTAAGATTTTCCTTAATTAAAAATAACAAGTTTTTAAAAGTTCATTAACGAAAGTTGCAGAACTTTTTTATAGCTTGGTCACTAAGGTAACGTTAAAAGTCATGTACCTACCCCTAGTAATAGGGATGCGCTTATGGGAGATTTTGTAAGCTCGCAATAAAATTATTGATTACAGAGCAATCAAAAGAGGTGATTTTGCATAAAAAGTAAGATACAATAAAACAGTGTTCGAAAAACATCTCGTGGATACTGCTGCCTAAGGTGGGGCAAAAATATTTGTGTGTATAACTTCGTAGCAATACAATTCGGTATTTTTAAACTATGTAAAAAGGTAAATAAGTAAATAAAGGCTAACTTACAAGTAGTCCCATAAGGTACATGTATTTGTTGAGGGGGTCCTCATAGCGTTCGATGGACAGCTTGCACATCTGCACCTGCTCCTCCTGGCTCTTGACCCTCGCCGGCAGCAGACCATGGATGCCGAGGGTCTGGCGCTCCTCGATTGTGAAGGCCAAGCCCTGAAGCAAAAACGAAATACACTGTCAGATTATACTAAAATTAAATATCTATTAAACATCGTGAAAATATATCAATGGATCTATAAATAATATGCATATTTGTAATAGCCTGAAAGTCTAACGATTTAATTTTAGGTTAACGGCATTGTGAACTGGTTTAGACATCACATTACAGATTGTATTGAGTCACTCCATGTAAAATACTAAATCCGCTTCATCTGGGAAGGAAACCCCTGAATTGCTGCGAAGACCCTCCTTCGCAGCAATTCAGGGGTTTCATAAGTAAATCATATTTTATTTTCTGTGCTAATAAACCATTAGGAATACTTTGACTCCAGAAGTCATCGTCTCATTTCTTAAATTAATCAGGAACTGTAATTGCAAGGAACTGAATTTATCCGCCGAAATAGCTGGCGAAATAATTGGCTTACGTCCAAGTCCCTTGTAGAGTTACAAACGAAAATTAAAATGCTTGAATTATCCTCCTTCTGTGTATTTTTTTTAATGTAACTTGTATGTGTCGGTGGCGGGACGATTTGGATTTTTTTCAACCAGACTGGTCCACAGTCGCGTGCAACCGACTGGCATGGAAAAAGAGGGGGGAGGCCTTTGCTCAATTTTGGGACAGTTCGGGCTGGAATAATAATAATGTGACCCTATACAAAGCATTACAGCGACTATAGAGTAGGTACGTATAACAACAGGAACAAACATTACTATCGCAAAACACTCATAACAAATGCTGTTGAGAGAAATCGATGCACATTGCAGATAGCACACACAACACAATTTAATGCATACAGTTATGCATCAAATTAATTGTGATGTCGATCAATATTTATTCTGCACAAGTTCAAAAAAATGAAAGTTGTAACTTTATGACGTAGATCCTCAATAACAATAATTGTGATTTTTTAAATCTCACCTCACTATAACTTAATAATTATACAATACACTTCGGTGTTCCTACGTTTTCCTACGTTCCTTAAAGTTTCAGGAATTTAGGCGAGATGTCGATAGATGAAGAAGATTTCAGCGCTTATTATTGATCAAAATACAACTCAAAAAGAAACAGTACGATCAGACGTTAGTTTCTACCGACATTAATGAATACTAGCTAGGTATAAGAGCTGTTAATATTTCGTAGAACATTCAAAATGGAATACTAGTTGGTACGTGATTGACTACTTCCTTCTGCACTATCAAGCCGACGCTCCGTTGCGGTGTAAATTTACCGCAATGGGCAATGCACTACGCCCACAACAAGCAATGAAGTACTTTCAAGTTTCAACACCCAAGATAATTATAGATAAAGACCGGTCGTAAATAAATTGTATAATTAAATGGACAAAGTACGAAATAAACAAAATTCCAAGAGATCATTGCGCGGCCCGGAAATGTGAAAACGGCTGACAATCAGCTGTGATGCGTGACGTAACCAAGGTGACCGCTTCTCATCGACCTTCGATGCTCCATACGCAACCAGTTCCGACTTCCCGACTTTATTTTAATGGATTAAGTGTCAGTTTTGAATGGCTCATAATTATCGGGTTATATTCGCGTGCGTAAAGATGTTTTGACTAAAGTTATGTGAGTTTCCGTTAAAGTAATTAATTATGCGAATCTATAAACTACTAAATATAATCTCATGTTGTTTTTAAGATATAAATTTAAGCGAAAGGAAAAGTATGTATCCCGTCAGGATACGAATCCTGTTCGAGATGCTAAGAATGTGCCATTAAAATCAAGTGTTATTTTTCCGTTTTAATTTTCCGTATTTACGTTTCAGAACTACTGTACTTATTATTGTTTGTGTAAATGTCACGGTTTCTTGTATTAATACTCTATGGTTTCCTCTCACTTAAGCGAGATAAAGAATCCACTGGATGTCCTATACATACTTATTAAACCCCCGATATGACATATTCGGAATAAATGAATTCCCGTTTCTAATCCAAGAAGCACAAATAAATAATTAACAAATTAAAGGCTAATACGTATGTACAGGTATTTAATTACATACTTAGGTATTTCCACTTCGTAACTTTTATAAGTCATCTGGTACCCTACTACATTAACAAAATAAAAAAATACGTTTCAACTACATTAAGACAAGTTGACTTACGGAAAGTTCTAAGAACAATGATGAATGAATAACTTTTGTATGAGACACTCCAATTATGGCACAAGTTAAATCCATTAAAGTTGTTCCTATTGTATAATTGGAATCCGTAATACCGGTACCTTTTCGCAAACGACTATCATACAGACAGAGCTATAGCTATCAATTTCCAGTTACCAATGAAATTTTAAACATGTTCAAAGGGAAATTGTGGCTTAAAAATTAATAAAAAATCTTCTATTATAAGTACTTAGACCTTTCTACAAAACCTACAATTATAACAGTATAATAGTAACAACCAAGCCTTTACCGAGTGATTACTTAGAGGATTAAAATAAGTTCTCTCCACTGTAAATACGAGTACAGTTGTGGTATAACTCTATAATATACAATTATACATTCTAGGTATATGCTTTGTTTGTCGCCAACAGTTGTGCGTTGTAAGCACACCTATTGTTATTTTTTTTACTGACACCTTTATCGAAATAAACGTATTGGACTGACAGACTGATGTACCTATGTCTTAGATAGGCTTGCGCTTGACCACAACTCGCCTGATGTTAAGCAAGATGTGGTCTACGATGGAACGCGCTTGCCTAGAAGAAACCGATTCACTCTGGTCTTGAAGACACCCAAATTATATATAAGTCTCGGATCAAAAATCGGGAACAAAGATTCCTATGTTAGTCTGTAACCAATTTTGTAGCTTTACTCTCTATTTCGTGTTTCCTCGCTCCGAACCCGATATGTTAGTTACTTAAATAAGTATATAAGGAATCAGTGTGGTTATGTACAATGAATCGCTAATTGGTCCCTTGCCTTTTACTGTACCCTAAAGGGTGCGTAATTAAATCTGTGATTGAATCAAAATCAATTATTTAAATCACGCTGGCATATGAAAACATAGTTTGATAAAGTCTCCTTTCAAGCCTCTAGAGTACCTACATATTAGACGTTATTACACACGCGCCGATTGCGAATACTTACCTACTATGGACCTGAAATCGTCAATGTTGTGTTTCAAAAGAAAACAAACCCGTGAGTCGGTGGCAGCGAGGCAGTCGGGCACCGCAAACAGATTTCTCCGAGGCGTCAGGTGCCACCAGTCCCTTTCCATTTTATTCACACTGACCATGCGTCACTCCAGCTCAGCCATCACATAAAACCAAGGCCGCACTTAATGTCACTCGCGCGGAAACCACTTGACAGGTCGCATCGGAAAACAGTCTAATGATTCATTTTTATCGATTCGTTATGTCGCTTGAATATAAAAATATGTTGCATTCAGCATTATTATAACATGAAGCCGTAGGTATCAGTTTTTGTAAAAACCTAACATAATTTAAGTAGTTTTATAGACAATTGTATACGCTAGAAGAATTGCGACATTTTTCACTTTATCTAAATGGAAATCGCTTTTCAATTTTCAGCGTCGCTGGCGGCGACTACATTTGAACTGGAAGGAGCGAAGTAACAGGAATTCAGTGGAATAGCCATTATTATATATTTATTGGAAATGCGGCACTTGTACCGATCAATAACAGCACTGCCACATGACTTTAATTTTCTATGAGGTTAGCATGGAAAAATATGTGGAGAAAGCTGTTTTTACTTTTCCTTATTTAGTTTCCCGAAACGATCAAAATATGATTCACCGCCGTTTCACCCTTGTTAATTTTTGATGACGGCAGCTTCCCCTATTTTAACGGACGATCTTCTCCACCGGTTTCCAGATTAATTCGATCCTAAGAGTCGAGGCAATAAGAACCTTTTAAACTGATACATCGTCATTCTACCTTTACTTCATAAAATTATAGTATCGGATAAATGTTACGACATAACACTGAACTTATAGATATGATAAATTGTTCGCCTCTTAGTTCTGCTGAAATATTTTGAACATTAATCAATATTAAATCATTGATTGAACATTACTCTTTAATTACTTGAATTGAATCTCAGATTTCAGTTCCCAAGTTCTGTGTTCGAGTCTATTCTCTAGGTACTATCTACTCGTAAATATCACCTTGCTTTTCAAGCACAGTAAGCAAGGTTTGTGTAGGAATATTATCGGAACTGAGATCATTATCCGTCGTCTAGCGAGACGATACGATCGCTACTGGCCCCAATTACACAAGTAATCTTCAAACACCCTTCAACTTGACGCAAAAGTGCCGACGGCGACAAATCTGGTACCATTACATGTTACGAACTTACGAATGTTACGATCTATGCATAATTGTATATATCGATTCTCAACTTTTATTACGATTGACGGACGAGGTTCCGGTTTGGTACATAGGGAGAGGTTTCGTAAGTAATCAAAGTTGTACTAACATTGACACTAATTACTTAAGTTGTCTTGTCATTGAGAGATTTTACAATCGTAGATACGTAAATAGGACTGTATCAGATATTTGTTACAAAAATAGTAGGAATTATTATTTACGTTTGAGTCCCAACCATTCCAAAAATTTCGTTTACTGTCCAAATAGCATAAAGTCTGAAAATACGAATTCTGTCGCAAAATCCGGCGAGTAGGTAATCAAGAGAAGCAAACATAAATGGCGGCCATGTCAACATACACTTTCGACGGGAATAAATCATGTTTTCCTCGCTTACATTTGCGCATAAACTGTGAATTAGGTGCCTACATTGTTTTGTTTACAGATACTCTACGTTAGATTTATAAAGGTGAGATAAGTACCTATTTAATTATAATGTTTAATTACCGTAAAATGTATTTAAGTACATATTTATAACTAATGCATTTGTATGACACCCTTTTTAGCTAAATCTGCCCAATTATATTTTTATACAAACCTATTTATGAGTGTTTACTTATAAAAATTATTACCTTTTGTAAAATTTATTATTATTTCATATTAATAAACTTTTGAGGGGCTCATGGCCAAGTTGTAACAACGCTGATCAACCGATCTGCAAGGTTAAGCTTCACTTGCCACGGTCAGTCTGTGGATGGGTTACCGACCATTCTTAACATATCGAGACCCCTCCGTGCCTCGGAGAGCACGCAAAGCCGTCGGTCCCGGTTGTCATACGAACACCTAATGACAATCGTTAGTGGTACTTTCTGAGTACCCAAAAAGCCTGACAACCAGTCTTTCCTTCGAATATCGGTATTGCCCAGAAATTTGGTTCGGAGGTCTGATGGCAGTCGCTCCGTGTAAAATACTGATATCCAGCCGCATCCTAGCTAGACTGGAAGCCGATCCCAACATGGTTAGGAAAAGGCTAGGAGGAAGAAGAGGAAGATTTCATATTAATAAATTATGTTCGTTCGTGAAATGATTCGTCCGTCAACGATCAAACTTTTTCCGACATTTCTTTCAATCATGACGCTTGGCGCCAACCGATGCTTTACATTGTTGAATTGTTTGCATTTGATATACTTTGTTCAGGTAATACAGAACATGAGTTTAAAGTATCTTTATGTGTTTTGAAATGACATGCACGTAACACGCTACTTTTATAGGTCTTAAAATTTAAAAGACAATGTAAGGGATCGTTTATTGTTTTATTTTTCAATACACTTAAGTATCTTTCTTTCCTAAAGCGACAGTAACAAATGACCGTGCTATTACGTAAATAAATGGCTAATTTTCTAACTCAATTATTCGGCCAAATAGGCCATTAGGAAAACATTTCTTTGGTAAGTAAAGTGTACATTTTCGCTTTATTTTTCTAGCGTCGCTGCAATAAAGAATAGGGGTGGAATTACCACACTCCAAGCCACGAGAATGGGTTATAAAAATCTGACCATTTAAATTAGTTAATGGACTAGAATGAATTACTGTATAGTATTTTTTCCGTCTATAATTATTCGCCTCGTAACCTAAAAATAAAAAATAAACTTAACTATAATTAATATTGTTAGGATAGTGTATGCATTATTTAGTATATTATATTATATTACCTTAAAGTCTTGACACCAAATAATTTAAAAAATCTACGATAACATCTTTCATCAAATGTTATATGTACAGTCATTTGCAAAAAATACTTGTTTAAAAAATAAGAGGTAACTTCTTGGATCAGTTTTAACAATTGCTTATTTATAAATTAAACCTGTCTAGCATGAAACCTAGTTAATCTCACATTGACCCAAATTATAACTTTTTGCTCCACTAGATACCTAACCTACTAATAAGTCATGGCCACTTTTTGCAGCTTCAAGAATTTACTAATTGTTTAACATAACATTTCAAGTGCCATGTATTTTTAATATTAATTATAAATCAAGGTTTTTAGATTGTTATAAAAAGCTAACATTATTTTTTTTGTAATGAGTACCTACCTAATAAGCTGTTTTCGTTGGATCTATGAAATGTATCACTACATTTCAAAAATCAGTGGAGAATGTTGTCTACATTCTCTACTGTTTTTTGATATTTTACGCAATCGTATTAATAAAACATTATTTCCGCTTTGAATTTCCAATGAGCTCTCGAGGGCAAGAAATCAACGCTAGTTAATTAAATTTCCCTTGGAGACTTCACGCCACACATTTTTAATTCACAGTGTTATGTTTAATAAAATTGTGCAGTAGAATAGAATATACTTTATTGTACACCAAGAAACAACACAAAGGAAATAAATACTTAAATATAACAATAGTACAATTGGCGGTCTTATCGCTAAAAGCAATTTCTTCCAGACAACCATTGGATGGTAACCATTGCAGTATTGTTATTTGTCATGACTGTGTGTTGAAATCACTTGGGAGCACCAAAACCAGTACAATTTTAAGGACTACATAGTCTCAACAAAATTTATTGTCAATTTAGGCCTGTACCACTGTGCCTGTACTATGTTGGTACTTATCTACAGAATCAGATGGATGAAGTAAGGTATAAATCTAACCCAGTTAATGCAGAAAATAATAGAATTGTTAAATAATAAATTTAATTCATGCTTCGGAGCATATTTTGTAATTGCCATTTTTTTATCGGTGTTGGAAAACATTTTGAGGAAGCCTGAAGTTTACTAGCCTTCAGCAGGCCAACGTGGTGGACTATTGACAGTTAAACCCTTTCAAAGACAAGATGTACAGTGTGTAACTGTGGAACAGTACCTAAACAATGATGACGATGCCAGCTTTACACTGAGCAATAATGTAATGAACAGAAAGGTAGACAGTGTAACTCTTTTCTATATTATTTATTCGAGAGATGAGCTAAAATGACGTAACCTGCCCATAGTAACTGTTATAACCACGTTCAAGAGCGAGGGCAGCATGGCCGATTGGCGAGGGTGTGCATTTTGGCTCCGCGCCAAACATTCACTACGTGAAACAACACGCCTCACAAAACGCTATAATAATTTATATTCGACTCCTAACCAACCGACTTTATTGGCAAGTCTAATACTTACTTTCGGCACAGAATAGGTAATACAGAATACTCCTCTTTCGGCTTAATAGTTTTAACCCTAATTACTTAAACAGGCCACGTAAAATTACAGAGGCGTTAGAACATTTGTATTTTACAGGCGTTGTTTGGAACAGTTTGGATGTAGGGACGATAAGAACCTAGCAATCACCAAAATAAACTCTTACACTACGAAAGGAGTGAGGAATTCTACGGGTTCATATGTATGGGTTTAAAAGTTATGGAGTTCAGCTCTAGGGGCATAGCCGCCAACTCCAATCTAGAAATACTGCAGAGGTTTCAGTCCAAAATGCTGAGGATAATTACTAATGCTCCTTGGTTCATAACAAACCAACAATTACACCACGACCTTGAAATGAGGACCGTTCATGAAGAAATGAAACACTCAATAAAATCGTACAGGAACAGACTAGAAAATCATCCAAACATACTAGCTACGCACTTAATGAATTAAAAGAAAGATTAAAGTCCCCTAGAGATTTATAGGGAATCTTATTATATTGGGCGCACGTCGCTGGACTGACTGCCCTTCAAGACAATCGATAAACTCTTGAACAGATTGCAAGAATAAAAGGATAAAAAAAAAATGTATGGGTTTAAAATAAGGCAGCACTAAACATTTGTAATACTGTGATAACAGTTTCTAGACGATATCGTGTGTATCGTGTGTGTATGTTAGTACAAACACTACGAAAACAATAGAGGAGAGTTCAACCTGAATATTAGATAGACTAGTTAGTCATGTCATGTCATGTCATGGGAATTTATTTACAGAATTTTTTTGAGGAAGGAAAAATTATTATGACGTAAAATTATTACACATTCGAAAATTGATTTGTCCTTCCTTAGCAAATGTACGCGTGACTTACTTATTAACTGTATTCGAATGAACGTTTAAATAAATCATTATTTTAGAATAACACCCATTCGGGAGGTACATTTGTCACTGTCAGATTAAGTACCTACTACCTACGTAGGCAATTTACTAGAAGGTAGAGCAGTATTTGCAATTGAGGGTGGAGGGTGTTTCGCAAATTTATTTCTAAAAGTACAAACCTAATTTTCCTACGCATATATGCACAGTCTAATGCCAACTTTGAACGAACATGATAGAGGTACCTCTGAATAAGGGAAAAGTCAATTTTGAGTAAAATGGAGACCTAGCTAGCTACATATTTGATATCATTGAATCAAACAATATTATTACCTAGGTGTATTAAATATATATTTGTTACCTAGGTGCCATTTCAATATTATTCATTATTCCTTACACTTAAAAGAGACAAACTAATTTGAAAGTTACATGTTTGAAAGCTTTTAGAACTAACTACCTTTGAACTTTTACAAGACTTTACCTCGGTTCTAATAAAAGTTTTACAAGACAAGGCAAAACGTGAAAATTAATTTGCCCGTCGTAAATTTTGCAATGGCGGACTTATCCACGATCGTTTATAACTTTTATTGAAAATAATTTTAGCTTAACTTATATAAAGTACCTATCCTGTCGTTAAAATTTTGGAGACGATATTGAGGGGATTTAATGAGACATTTTTGAGTGAAAAATATCCATTAAACGTATTCATACGCATTTTCACAACGACGATAAATATAAATAACGCATAAACCAATCTCTTATGATAATTTAACTTGAACTTACTGATTGATGCAAGATTTTCTTCTCTTTAATTTTATTCAACGCAAGCTTTTGCTAAATTTTACTTTATCGGCCTTATTAATAAACAAGGTTTAGGGCATGTTTCACCATATTGGATAGCGACCGGATAAATAAAAAAATGCAACATAATTTTATCTGTCAGGTAATTTAACGAGAACTTACAAGGAGATGGTGAATCTGTTTTTTTACTGTTAGTAGGTAGCTGTCAAATGATTTTAAAGTGACCGAAATAGGAAAGAGTTATTTAGAATTTATTAATAAGGCGGTATAAATTCATATCGAATGGTATCCTAATTGTCTTAAATCAATATGATTATGTCTCTTAGATTATTAAGTAGTACTATAAAACTCAATGCAACTTTCATACGAGCACAATATTATAAGCGTCAATACAAGGGTATGTCCTGGGCGTGCCGCGGTGTCGCTAACCTAGCTCTTAGGACGCCTAGATCTTGCACAAGGTAACTGACAATAGCCTGAGTGATACAATAACCTACATTCACACAATAATGCGCCAGCAAACCTTCTAACTCCAAACGTACATAAATATCTACATCTACGACATACAAAAAAATACATAAACATCTATTGTAATCTTCCGCACTGTATGTTGTTAAAATATAAAACAATGTTTTTTTAACCATAATTCACTCCACTTTGACTGAAGTTGACTACCTGAGCTCAGGATAAATGTGAAACGAACGGATAAAACTAGCTAGATCTATATTGTACCTATACCTAATTTGCTCTTCTAGTTTGTTGATTTAAGTTTGCGTAAAAATACGGAGAAAATATTTTTTCACAGATCGATTCATCAGGTAAATATTGTACTATCTTATAAAAAAAATAATTGTAAATTTAATTTAAACCTAGAGCTCCTCAGAGTTACCGCCTTTTTGAAGAACGTGACATCAATAAAAGATTGCTCGTTACGTTGTAAGGTATACGAATAAAAGTTAGTTCGATTACCGCTATATTTTTTACGGATACGAGTACGGAACAAAAAATTTACACGCGACCGTACTTTTAAACTTATTCCTCGGTTGGTATTATAAGGCCCACGTTCCTGGCCAATTTACATTAATTCCGACAAAAAACCGCGACAATTTCACGACCCGCGCGCTAATACCGACCACACTTAAAAATGTCTAAAACGTTTCACCATAACAACCACACAAAGGCCGCGTCACACTGTGGAAAGGATTCCCGTTTTACATAGCTTTTATAACACCGTTGAAGCCAGTTATCACGTTGCCGTGGCGACAGTAAGCCGCCCTACAAATAAGCGGGGATTAGGGCGGTAAAGCGTGTTTCAGGATTACCGGCGATGATTCAATTAACTGTGTCATGCAATCGCCCTACAATTCTACGCACAGTAAAAATTATTTCGTATGTTGGTTCGTAGAATAGTATCACTAGAACAAGGGATGCGATTCTGAAAATTCTTTCACTGATAAAAAGCTATAGTATGGTTTAGCAAGGAGGAGGAAGTAAGGAGTAATTAATATTCGAAAAAAATGGCGACAAAAGAATGACTGGAGTGACTGTTTTTACCTTTTGAAGGAGAAAGTAATGAGGTTGTAACATGTAACAACAGGCACTTTTCTTGGGCCAATTTTTACCCGACTACCGAAGAAGAGTTATTAGCGGGCGTTATCTCATTTGCTCGATTTGCATTTATTATTCATTTACAGAAAAATTCGTTTGTATTTTTTAAGTTAAGAAAAATGTAGGTACTGGATACCATAGATATGTTACTCATTGTAATTTATTGTTTAAACAAAGTGATAAAACTGGAACCCCTCCACCATAGTAGTGGTGCCGTAGTGATTAACTCTATCAACAATTCAACATACTCGAATAAATCCGTTATCTCAATTGAAATATTAATATTGCGATATCGTAGGTAATCCACGTTCGGATACTACAAATAAAGTGCATTTTATATCTAGGTATCCCTAGTGTTGTGACCTAAATTTATAGGGTACCGCTGTTACTCTAAGTATCCGTAGACAATAGCTAATTCAATCAATAATAGTAGACACCTAGGTATTGTAATTATTATTCACCATTTATTTTTTCATTTTACAATATTTTCAAACATTTTCCCTATTTTAACATTTCTTACGAGGCTTTTACATGAGAATGCACTTATGAATTATGATAATTAAAAGAAGGAAAAAATATTTTAACTTAACTCGAAAATGTTTGAGTGACATTGTAGATATTGTACTGTCACGGTCGTGGTGAATGTCACGACTTCCACGGTCATGACTATAAGGCAAAGGAAAGAAGTAGTTTAGAGTCGGTACGACTACGATATACTCTGCCGCCTCCCCAAGTGGAATTCATGAGGATTTTCCACCACACAAAACAAATTACTTATAATCTCACAAAATAGGATATTAACCTACTCCTTTATTGTAGTTATAAAACAGTTTTTATTTATATTCAACCACACTATCATGAAAACATATAAGTATTCCCGAGAGGGCCTCATAAATAATCGCGTGAGATTCTCTCACGATAACACGAATGGCTTCCTAAGAGTTTTATTTTATTTTCCCGTGGCTTTATTCGGAGATAAATGGAGCTCAGTGCCTGACTTAATTCCAAATACCAACCCACATTGAAAGGGTTCCGTTTCGGGCACGGGACAGTTGGAGAACTAATCCTGAGAGCACTGGTAGTTTGAGAGGTTAACACGGTTTGCCACTGGGCTTGTGAGAGTTGGTCTTTTTTTTATAGTGTAGGGGTCTCGTCACACCTATCAGGAATCGGGTGCGTATGACCACACTACTCGGAAAAGTCAAGCCGCCGTATAGTCGAGCCGAGAGACTTCGTTTACAGTGTATGCCAACATTATAATACTTGGTTGATCCTAACCATAACATTATGATGAAATTATTAACCAACCCGCAAGTTTAAGTTATTCTGCCTGCTCAGGGTGTCAAGGACTTGATTTATTAAATAGTTGATCATGAGAAAGAAAGTGCGGGTTGGTAGATGTAAAACCTTTGTAATATCGTCAGACAGTGCTAATTTTCCTGCACCGTGAAAAGCTTTTCAGCTCGACCGAAATTTAAAATAAATCTTCAAAGACCAGTAAAAGTAATTCATCTCTTGAAGTAATAAAAATTTGGTATCCGAATTTGCGTGCCATCAAAATACCCTCGAGAGCTTCCCGAGCCGAGAATTTCGATCGTTTGAATCGTGACCCAAAATACTTGGGAATGCTATAAAACAAAACATTGCTCAGAAATTCCGCACAATCAAGTGGAATAAAACGTAAATTACATGGAATCTCAAAGTGTTTCATTTCTGAACGTTTAATATGCCATGCCAGCGAATAGTAAAAAGAAGTAGGTACCTAATACTGCTATTGTGACGAGGGAATAATTCTAATCCGTGTGGCGCCATAAAGCTATATGTTGATGGAGATGACGTCACATTCCCGAGCCTGAAGGCTTTATAAGGCTCATCTTGAAATCATTCTATATCTATCTCAAGCTTTGCTGAATATAGTCAGTGATGAGGTATCTGCTTACTATGCTGTGTCATAAAATGACGTATCACGGCAAAAAGCAAGGAGGAAGGTTAATGAAAAGATTTTTTTACTACTTACAATTGAAATGAATTGAAAAAGATGATTGCACATATTTTTTGTATATTCATTGCGAAGGTAGGCTTGGTAGACTGGTAGGCTGGCTCAGTGGGAAAATCAGCGAATAGTTAAATTAAGTTTATCTAGGATTAAACTCTACCAGTTTCATGTTTTCCAAAATTTTGTTTCCAAGAAAAGAGAGGTTCGAAAAAAAAATGACTAAAAAACAGGACTTCCTTCCTTACTTCCGTTCCATTAAAACAGACATAGTTAACTAATTCACAAGCTAGATTTATGTAAAACAAGAATAATAATACTGCTCTCTTGCTAACTACAAGTCTACAACAAAAGGCTTTCCGAATTCAGCACCTCAAAACATGTTTAGTTTAGAAACTATTTTGCTGAAATTAGTGGTTTGCTGAATTGGATAGACGAAACAAGTTCCACGTTAGTAACTTGCGTTTACCATAAACTATTTTAATCATGAGAGGGTTTGTCTATGTCAATAGCAAACATATTCCAAAAAGGACAGCCTTTTCTTTTCTGTATTTCAGATATTTCAGTATAATTTTCTTTACTCATATTAGTAAATCCGAAGATTTATAAATGGGTATAGGTCTAGGGTTAACCAAAAGGTATAGAGGACTTTTACAGTAACGTAATAACGTTGCAGCTCTGACAATATCAGCTAGCACATTATGTTTTATGATCAATCGATAAAATTTCCTGTAATCACAGCTCATAAAAGACAGTGATAAGGCACAATCATAACATTATGATCAAAACCAGAAATGATAATAACATAAATATTGTTGGTAAGTATGTAGTTACATATTTATACAACTGTTTATCTATATATTTATATTGTAAGGGATCCTAAAAAAATAGACACGAGTACCTACGTTACGGTACGGTTTTCCATGGAAATGGGAAACTTACACTTAAGTAGGTACATATTTTTGGTAGCTACTAAAAATGAGATATCCATTATGTCATTGTGTTAATTGTAAATTAAATTAATATCGTTAGAATAGTTTGTAGGAACACAATTCCATACCAATATCTAAATATTATTTGTATAATAAATACCTAATAGTATAGGTATAGGATAATCTATGAACAATCTTAGTTTTTTTTTGGGAAAATTAGTGCGTTTTGTCTGTCTGGTCTAGTGAAGTTGAACATGTTTTAATATTTCTCATAAATTCGTATTAGGGTCGTATGCAACGATTCTGATAGACGTTAAATATAAGTGTCTCATACCATTAATTTTCTACTCGATAGTGTCAGACATAAGGCCAGGGCTAAATGCAGACAACCGACATCATAATGACCACTTGTTTTAACTTATAGAATGATCAAATGTATTTTAACATACAGATGATATTATATTTACTGCACTCATTGGAATACTGCCAAATAAACAAATATCTTGTATAAACACACAGTCACCTAAAAATATTTATATTTATACACATGGATGGAGAAAATGGTATTCACATCCGTATGAGATTGTATTGCAATCTATAATACGTTTCCCCTGGGTCTTGCTAAATGAATAATACCAACTTTCCACAAGAATAAACAAATAGGGCATTTAATAAATCAAAGCGGCACGGTCTATCGGGTTTAAAAGGGTTATTTTCCCCTTTCCCGAGGGCGTCCTAAAGACTAACAAATATTACTTGCGTAAACGTAATTGGACCTTGCGAACTCCCATTACCATGTTGAATGTTGATGACATAATCTGACATCGTAAATGCGAAGTTCAATTCTACTGTAATTATGTCTATTTCGCCAAAATCACTTTTGCCTGCAAAGGTTTAGGAATGGTGAAAATAATTGTGACCTTGGTTGAATTAAAATAATGGTCACACTTTTTGACCTTCCGTGCTAAAGTCACAATTGTTTTTACTTTAGTCATGAATTTAAAAAATCTAAAACTATAAACGACATGGACCTATAGAAGTTTGTTTAGTTACATATATTTAATAAATATATATATATTAAAAAGGAAGAGTAAGGGCCTGGTACACTACGTCTCGATACCTGTTAAGCGCCGGACAAATTGAAAAATGGAACGGAAGAAATTGTATTATAATATCTGCCAAATAATTTAACGGGATCTTATCAGGTGTTGAAACAGGCCCTAAATCGTATAGTAGGAGCCCGTAATGAAAGAGCTAGGGAACTGACAAGTTGCGTAACAAAGAACCCTCTTCAAGAACTTCGCAATGGCTAGAATCGATAGCCGTACCTACCACAATTACAGGATTCAGTAAATGGAACATTCAATTTGAGTAGAATAGTAGCAATCTCTATCAAAATCCCAAGCTCAGATATCATACTGCCATTTCATGTAAGTAACTATTTACCTATTACCTATTTACTACATTCTAAGTAAGATTTAAGATTACCTACCGCACCATATTATTTTGAAATGGAAGCGGTGTCATATTTCAAATTATCGTAAGTAAGGACGATGTACTGATAAATCAAAACTGAGTAACAGTTTGATTAACGACAGGTACAAGGCTCTGATCATGACCAAGCAAATACTGGCGACCTTGTATGTCGCGCGGTGTGACGTAACGACACACCCACCGGTCGTATGTGTGTGTGTGACCGTACGTGCCGTCTGAGTATAGCGTACGTGAGCGTATTTGTGATAGTAGTGGTGATATCAGCAGAATTAGAAAGGTGTTAGATGTTTGGCTTAAGAAACAATTATTCTTATCTAATTAAAATTCTTAAGTTGCTAAGCCAGAAACGGTAGATTCCAAGATTATTTTTACAATGATTCTTATCAGATTTGCAGTGAAATGGTAGGTGAGTTGATCTGCAATTGATCAGGTTTTTTTTTTAATATTTCAATCCTACAATAATATGCCCTTTGCATTTGCCCTAAAGAACCAATATCTTTTAATATTTGAACAAACCATATAATTATTTTAATAAAAAAGAATCAATGATCATGTTATTGTAAAAGAACCCTACTCGGTAGCTTGGGATTTTTTATTTTTTAGATAGACTAAACAATAATACTCATATTAATTATCTATACTAATATTATAAAGAGGAAAGATTTGTTTGTTTGTTTGTTTGTAATGAATAGGCTCCGAAACTACTGGACCGATTTCAAAAATTCTTTCACCTTTGGAAAGCTACATTATCCCCGAGTAACATAGGCTATATATCATCACGCTACGACTAATAGGAGCGGAGTAGTAATGAAAAATGTAGCAAAAACGGGGAAAAAATTATAAGACCACGCGGGCGAAGCCGCTGGCGGGAAGCTAGTATTTATAATAATTATGTATTTAGTAAATGTATTCTACTTTATATTTAAGGATATACATCTACGAATACCGCAACAGTCTACATAAAATCAATACGGCTACCCTTCAGACCTGTCTGCACTAGCTTTATTTGGATTGGCACAGGTTACTTAGGAACCGAATAGTCTGGCTTACAAAAATAGACGAATGTATTGATCTGCCGGTACGTTGTAAATAAATAACTAGCTTGAAAGTTGGAACTATGAATAGGGGTATTGTTTACTAGTCAACAACCAAATGAGTAGGTATACCATAGTGAATATACTAAAATCGATATAAATTATAAGAATTAATTGACATCGCACATTATTTAGGTACTCAGAATATTCAAAATGATTACTTCTGCCTGTATTTTTTGAAAGCCAAATTGTTACCGTGCTATGTGGTGCTCAGAAATTTCAGTAAACGTAGTTAAACTAGATTAAATAACGGTGAAAATATGGTATTACGCATTCCTAAGTAGTCATAATTACAAATTAGCCTGCATTAAAAAGATAGTTTTTTCCTTAAACTGTAAATTATTTCAGTGTAATTAAATAGAGTGTTTTAAACACTACTTGAGTGTTTTCCTTCGTTAAGTGAAGTAATTGTTGGTACATAATGAGGCTACCATTCATCAGGTTAATTTAGAAAAGCATCTTCATAGTGACACAGTAGATTTTGTGTATCGTATTAAAACTTTTAATGGTGAATTATAACTTCCACGCGTGTAGATTATTAAAAAGATTATTATAATTAAGAAGTGATTGCCCTATTTTACTATGAAACATGATATAACGGAAAAATCCTCCGTTCCATAATTATATTTCTGTCAAATTAAGTAAACTAATAATCTTTGTAACACCTGTTTTTTCGTGATCTCAGGGTTGGTCCCATACTAAAAGTTGTTCATAATAATGATTACAATGACCCCTTATTTTTTTATGGTATGCATATAAACTCACTATGGTACTACACTATGGTATGGTATGCATATAGACTCATTGTAGTATCAAACATATAGAAAGTAGTATTTAATGAAGTGCGTAGAACCTCCATGGACTAATTGTTATCATTGCCAAGAATTTTTTTTTATATCAAGATTGATTAGATATTAACAAAATTTTTGAACACGCACCTAATTTAACTCATACGGCTCGTGTTCAAAAATTGTTACGTACTTTATCGCTAATATATTGTCATGGTAGGTGTCTACTTAAACAACTTACCTACCTATTAAAAACATGTTAATACAAAGTACGTATATGTATTTAAATGAGCCGCACGTTCTAATTTCTTTTGATATCGAACCGAAATTCATAGAATAATATAATTAAAGCAGGTTTTTTCGGTTTAGTTAAAGTTAAACAATCAATGAAATCTATTTTAAGAACTGATTGAAGTTTTAGTTATGTCATTGTCAAAAGACGGAAAAAATAATGTATAAACTGGACGCCTCCGCAATATTAGATGAAAAATCTTTAAAACTATTACAGGCCATTTCAGTCAAAGTTCTCAGCTAAACAACCGCGATAGTTCCTAAACTGCCAACTCCAATCAATACGCAAAGGTAACCATAACAACCCACGGGTAAATTAACAACTGTCGATCAAGTCAAATGATTTATTAAAAAGAGATATTTTATCGAGTAATGAGGTTTCTTATAAGTCTAGACTGTATAAGAAATTGCGCATAACATAATAATACTGGTCAGATAAATTCATTCAAAACAAGTCTGACTCAAGTTTAAAGTGCAGCCACTCACCCTCACAGACGCAAGGTGACCCCTTTAAAGTATTCAGTCTGTATAGGGGTGTCTGGGCAGCCGAGCCATTGTCTACAATAGATGGGGGCTATATTATTCAGAAGAAGGGACCCTGCCTCCCCATTTCAGTGCTTAAGAAACCATACTAATACTATAAATACGAAAATATTGTTTGTATGTTATGTTTTCTTGCCTAAACAGCTTAACTGATTTCGATAAAATTAATTAAGTGTCGAGACAATTGCATTTTAAGGAACGACAACGGCATTTTTTTTATATATAAATAAACAAAACTTAAGTGTCAATTATACCAAAGACAATAAACCCTTTACGTTAAGAACTTTGTTTACATTCATTTTATTGTTTAACCCTCTTTAAGGTCAGTTGAATTGAATGCAAAAATATTGTCGAGAATGAGAGAGAAAAATCTTGTCTTAATAATTATGTGCGCAGAACGTAATGAATGGTAATAAGGAACTGATTTGTTAAGCTGAATTGATTTATTGTTTTTATTTCGGTCGTCGACCCTTCAATATAATTTGTTTTAAAATACAGTGAAAATAGACGTACAACAATGTTTTCAATAAATTATCATCACGTATCGTCATGTATCACTTACTATATAGGGCGGGCATGTACATGCCCGCCGTACGCCGATGTTTTTAAACCCACGTAATATAATAGGGGTAGTCTATTGCTATTATCCGACCATAAATCTTGGAATTCTTATGTTTTTATTTTTCAAAAACTAATCGGCCTTTAGGGTACCTACCTACTGCGGCTATGTATTTTTTATTTACCTTCTTATTTAGGAAGTGCTATATGTATTTCAGATTACCTTATTATGACACTGCGGTAAGTGGTCTAAAATATAAACAAACTTGCATGTTTCTTATTTGAATTTAATTTAAAAGTTGACACTCTAATACTAATAATATTGTGATTGATAAACGCATTAGTGATATTAGTTCCTATTGGTAAAGCGAAAAACCGGAAGTGCACCAATGTCGGGCACAAAACATTTCCTCATTGATTTTGTGGTCACAACTCTATCGATCGTCACTATACGTCATCAAGGAATTTTTTTAACTAAGTAGTCTATACTAATATTATAAAGAGGAAAGATTTGTTTGTTTGTTTGTTTGTAATGAATAGGCTCCGAAACTACTGGACCGATTTCAAAAATTCTTTCACCTTTGGAAAGCTACATTATCCCCGAGTAACATAGGCTATATATCATCACGCTACGACTAATAGGAGCGGAGTAGTAATGAAAAATGTAGCAAAAACGGGGAAAAATTATAAGACCACGCGGGCGAAGCCGCTGGCGGGAAGCTAGTTTATTATAAACTTCCGTATGTCAATGCTTAATGTACACAAACTAATTGGTTATCTTGAACGAGTGCTAAAAAAACCTGTGATTTTTCCAATGTTTGTATTAACTATATATTATGTTTATGTAATATGTTAATGCCAGTCATGGTTTGTCAACACATTGCAATGCTTACGCATCTGTTTCATCATACTCAAATTTCTTTTCCAAAACTAAAAAAAATTAAACCAAAATATTACGACGAAATTGTATCTTGTTTAGTTGTCGCGAGTTTGTTGACATTACTCAACCACGTGAACTTTGACGCCGGGAGTAAAGTTCAAAACAAACATTTGCATGTCAATTGCACGGCGGATGTGAAGTGACACCGACACCTGAGAACGTCAACGCACAAATAGACCGATGCACATAGGTGCAAATTACGGTATGCCGTAAGAACTGCAATGAACACTTCCGCCAAGTCGCAACCATGACCTAACCGAAAATACGCGGTCAACGATCCCTAAAATTAATTGGATTAATGTGTAGTTACCTTATTAAGTCCCGGGTGTCGTAGGCGGTCGAGGCCAGAGAGCTGGCTGGCCGCCGAGGTGTCGCCGGAGCCCCATAGTCCGATACGATCGCGTTCCATTTCGTACGTACACTTAGCTGCGCTGGCCGCTAGCGACTGTTTGTTGGTGCCGTGCGTAGCGCTTGTTTTGTCTCGCTGGGCGGGGGGCGCTGGGCTCATCGCCGTATCGCTCCTGGGAAAGCAGGAAAATTTTTCAGCGATAACGTAGATACGAACCGCAATGCGGTCGCTTCCGCTCGATAACAGATGGCGCTACGCAGTGAACCGTAACGTGGGAATTATATTTCAGCTATTTTTCATAAAATTGTTCTAGTCGGTCGTTTGGTTGGAGATTGGCGGTATTTGTTTTTACATAAAGAACCTATATGAACTGTTATTTTTTATCTAATTTAGTAATTCCTACATTATGTTTTTGCGATAGGCCCTTACCACCTACACAACATTATTGATATGCCACACCACAATGGAAAATAGAATATGCATTGGGGTCAGTGACATTTCCAGTGGCTATCTGAGGAAGCTGCGGTTTCATTCCTACATAAATGCATCTTTATAAAGTGGTGCAGATAGGCACCATATCGTAATTTTAACGTGTACAATAGAGAGAGATAGACGGGAGCGCAGGCTGCAGGACAATTTGCAAGTAAATTGAAGCTGTCCATTTTTAGGTGCTGTAGCTATTTTATGTAAAAAGTTTTGGTTTTCAATATAAATCCTGAATAATTGAATGGGTGAATAATTATTTAATTTTAAAGGTATGAAAAGCTCAATATATTTCTAGAACTATAGTACTCCCTTTTTGTTTGTAACACTGATGCGTTAACTTTAAACATAAATCCTACATAGGTAAACTGCATTTTTGTTAATGTCATTATTATTGAGTAAATAAAATATAAACAAAGCTGCTACAAACAATGCTAGGATATATCTGAAAACAATCTAAGTAGGTTATTAAAAACATGTCTATCGACATAACTCTAAATACAGGTACCTACCTAACATATTATCTAATTTCCTTTATCATCAACAATAGGAACTGAGTCACGTAACACTGCAGTAATATCAATTATCTTTTATATCACCAGTTATTTTTTTCTGCAAGTCATTTTAATTAATTGACATCCTTATTCTTCATGTAGTATTGAGTGAAAATTTCGTTAATCTGTGCCTAGTGGGTGCCTATTCTACACCTTATTAGAACCTAGTTTTGCATAATTATAATAAAGTTTGGTTAAGGTTGAATAACTTCAAGTTCAGTAATAGAAGAACTTTCATTTAAGTACACTGATATCGTTTCTTAGTTTCCTTATTAAACGACGACGACGATCGCAGACTTGTCTCTTTCCGCCGTTGGTTTGTTTATCAACAATTTTTTACTGTATATTATTAAGTGTATTGTTGCATTGCAATGAGTCCCAAATCAGTCAGACGGACGGAGTGACGGACAAAACAAAATACTACAATAATACATTGACTCGGCTACAGGTCCACAGGCTACGCAACTTGCTACGAGACTACGTGACTACGGGACTACGGGCACTACTACGGCCTACCTCGCGAGACATTTTTGACCGCCCGACTGACAAGGGCAGCTCATAACTAAACACTCTGAAAACAAATGTCTTTGTTTTAATATGAATAGCATTGAAACTATTATTTTAAATTTGGAACCGTATCAGAATATTTGTGCTCTTTATTTATTTAATATTTTTAAAGAAATACTTTTCAGACAGTGTTGATTATGAATTAAATAAATTATTTTGAAGGTATAATATTTTTATACTATAAAATCCTTTTAAGCCGTAGCGTAAACAAAATATGTCAAACTCAAACTCTTTTATGTAAGGATGTGACATTGTCAACATTTAGTATTCATCACCCATTAATCGTTCCACGGTTGGGCGCGGGTCTCCGCTCAGAATAAGAGGGGTTAGGCTATAGTCCACCACGCTGCATTGGTAGGGCAGGGTCTAATTTGTTGTGTTTGGACGAACTGATAATAAAATTATATTCACACACCCTCTGTGCATATAGCTTGCTCACATCCTTTGAAGAATTTCGATTAAACTTAGAGCTGTCGTAGGGCCACTTAGGAGCCTGATTCTGCTGCTCTTAGTAAAGCTCTATTAGAGATAATAATAATACACCTACCTACCTACCACCTACACTACCTATTCCTACTAAGCTGCGTCTTAGTTATGGAACGTTCCGAAATAAGAAGGTAAACAGTCAGTTTAAATTAATATTGATTGGTAAGGCAAATATTTCAGAGTTACATATTGTATGCTTGTAATTCAGTAAAAAATATATAAAAAAGTAAAGAAAACCAAAGTAAACATTTTATTAATATACTTACATTATAATCTGTAAAAATGCATCAGTAAGTACCTAATATCTAACGTTATTTATAATTGATCATAAAGTTCTTAAGCATAGAAGTAATATACAATGTCCTAATTATAAAAAAGCAACATATCTGGCTCTAGTCTACAAGTATGTAATAAAAATAACATCCTTCATTCTATACAACTTTTGACACACTACTGTCTTAACTGGGTACCCAATACTTTACGAATCATTAACCTTTCTGTCAATCTGTCCAAAACTTTTAAGCTCTGCACGCTCAGGAAATTGTCAACGTGCCGCACGATTTGGTTAAATACTACAAGCATGAAAAACAAAACAAAATAAAATATAACATAAAGGTATAAATGAAGACTACTTTAAAAATAGTAATTTCAAAAACCAGAACCAACGCCCTCCCTTTTCCCCCTTTTAGTTTTCCAGCCTAGGTGAAGTGGCAACATGTATTAATATAAATCCATTAGCACGCAAGAATAATAATTATTATCTATAATAATATAGATAAATATATCCAACATATTATGTTAGGAGACGATTTAAAAAATCTATAAGTACCTACCTAATATAATTTTCTGGTTTTTGCACAATATTGTTCCAACTACTCTATGGATTAATTTATTCAAGATTAAAAAAAACATACATGTCATTAATTCTTTGCCGGACTTCATACTGGATGGTCTTTTGGATGTTACGATGAATTTTGTTGCAGTTTATTTTAAACTGGGGCTTAAAGCCGATTATGTATACTTTATAAACATAAATGCTTACCGTTTATTTATGCTTGTGTCAATGCCGCCATTCACTTGACGTGCGTCAATTTGACCGTGTGACTTTACTTTGCGCGATAAAAATTCCATTTTTGAAATTTTATAGAAAAATTATAAGACTAATAATTCGAAAAAGGTTTAATTTGTTATACGGACCTTTTAAAAAAAATTAGTTTTTAATACGAAAATTATCACATAATTTGTTAAATAAATTTTAAATTATCTGATTATCAAGGAGCTCAAACGAACTCTAAATGACAACTAAAGGTTATGATGTGGATTCACTGATCATATAGAGTTATCAATATTAATTAGATGATACTGAACAAACTGTGAACCTGCAGCCATCACGCGGCGCAAAAATAAATAAACTGAAAGCGCGTGATCACTGATTACTTACGTATTTGTAAAATTGAACTTTAAACAGGTTATGACTGATTCGATTTTTGCGTGGCCGATTAAAATAATTATATTCCTCAGACTCACCTTTTTACACTTGGTGTACTGCACCGTAATTACCAAATGTCTGTCAGTCGTTGGTACTGACCGAAGTCACATTAGCAATAAAGAGGTGTCATTAAGATCACTGTTTATATTATGCCTCATGTGCATACAGGTCTCCCTATCTTCGATGTAACATAAAATTATACATACATCGTTCTGGTTGCGTAAACTAGCGTTGAGTGATAAACACACATTTTTTTATCATACTACATAAAAGAGAAATAGATATTATAATAGCTGAAGAATTCACCGGTAACCCATAAGGTGATTCTTGACCTACCTCCTCTTAATTAAGGGTCTTTTTCAACATGTCTGGATAGCCACCACCCGTCGGATAAATTAAAAAAGGGTTGCCCATATCATTTGGGAAAATACCATTGAAGTCTTTAAAGCCCAACGTATTTATGCAACTGTTCGAAATTATTTCATCACCTAGTTTTTATCAAAATCACTGCCAAAAGTACGTGATAAAGTATGTGAGTTCAATACAGTATAATTAAATAGATCTTATGTTAACCACTTATATAAATAGGCCCCTATGTAATTAAAAACGGGCTTATCCTGAACTCTGGGGGTAATACCTACATAGAGGGAATCTCTATGTAGTTTTAGTTATTTAGGGGTCTGCTGACCTTTCCTGGCCTTTCCTGAATCATGAGGTAAATGGTGACAAAATACTTAGTGCAAAGGCAACAACTTGTGATGATCTGTCGGGAAATTGGATTGCATCATACATACATGAAACTTACTAGCAGGTGAGGTTCTGCCAAAGTCACTCAAATTTATAATAAAAAGAAAAACTAGAGACCGCCACTGGCTACGATACTTGCATACTATGGCTTGCTACATTGATTGCATAATACAAGACTTAAAAGACGTATGTTTTAGTAACAACCTGTAGTTCCGGTAATGTCGGTGAAATTTATATTTACAATTTATCTTTGTTATTATTTCATAATTATGATTCGTTTTATTTGCGGATGTTATTTAGTGTTGTTTCTGAAACAACGACCAATATTGACTAGCCGGGATATGTATTTCTGCTATCTACTATCCCTTAAATATCACATCACTACATAGTATAAAACAAAGTCGCTTTCTCTGTCCCTATATCCCTATGTATGCTTAAATCTTTAAAACTACGCAACGGATTTTGATGCGGTTTTTTAATAGATAGAGTGATTGAAGAGGAAGGTTTATATGTATAATATATACATATTATAGTACAGAAAATACAAGAAATTCAAACCCATGCGAAGCCGGGGCGGGTCGCTAGTTTTATAGACACTATGGGCTTACATTTGACAACTATCGTATCGTATCGTAGTTCGAGAGAACCATCAACCAAGTTACTATAGAATAGTGGATTATAGTACCTATCTTAGGAACTTGCAGCCAAAGCTCCAATGAAACTTTAAACGATAAAAAAGCTAGAAATTTTCCACTGTGACAAATCTATAAATAAGGAATCATATTGGAGTTTATTTGACCCTAACCTGCTTACATGAACAAAGCTGCAGGTACACATGTAAAGAACAATGTAGATACATTACTTCATACTATCTGTTACGATACCATACAAATAGTAATAAACTGTACCTACAATTATCAATTACCTATGTAGGTGTAGTGTTATACGTAACGTTTTCATACTAAAATTTATATTTTTACTGAATTGTATAGAGTTGATACCAAATGAAATGTTGATAACGTGTCTTTTGATGACATACGACTGACATGTTTAATTGTTTTTTTACAATGGCTACACACAAAACTAACCGACCTACTTAATCATACTGGGAAAAATCTTACGCCCAAACGACCTACTACGAAAAGGTCGTGATTAGTTACAATGTCAATTTAACAAGGAACGGATGTCGTGTAAAGTTAATGTGCGCGATATGTCATGGCGGGCATGACTGACGCCTGCAAGTGCGTACGCGCAGGTCGATCAAGATCAGGCCAAGGGCAGAATAGCGCATGTTATGGAGCGTGATACGGTAACACCTTAGCTTATATAATTGATTATTTGATTAATAAAGATTTATATTTCATGTTGATATACTATTTGAAAACATACGTGTAACAACTAATAAGTAGGTACTTATTATTACTAGAAATGCAACAGCTGTCGACAGCCATCAGCCGTCAGTTTGCTTTATTACGCCGACTAACATAATATATTGTACAATTACATATAGATAATTAAAAGTCGTAAAAATATTAAAATAATAATATTCGTCTGCCTGGTTTATGAAATAGCCGTGACTTTATTCAATACAAACGTCGTACTGTCTAAGATTTATTTCTGCAATTGATGCGAAAAGATTAAAAAGTTTAAGCGTTCTTATGAATTCCAATTCTTATATACATGTTGCGACACAATTTAAAAAAAATATTAAATCTAATATATAAAACAAAGTCGGGTTTGTTACAACACTTAGGCTGAGATTCAGAGAAGAGACTCAGCATGAACTTACGCTTAAAAAATCGTATGTGAATGTGTATGGAAGCCTTACTTTACGCTGAGCATCGTCTCTGAATGTTTGCCTTATAACTCGAGACTGATGGCCCGATTTTCGTGGTTTTTGATTTGTTGGATTTGTCTCAGCCGAATAACAGAATAACAATTAAAACGGGGTTCAGACTTGGCGCGAGCGAAGCTGTGGGTAGAAGCTAATGTAATATAAATGGTAAGTATATAAATATTTTTCGAATAATAAAAATAATAAATAAGTAAACTCATCCCACGGCATAAGTCCGAGCGGGATAAGTTAACTAAAGAGTCATAGACTGGACCTCGAAGCCAACCTTGCTGTAAACGAATATTTTTTGCAAAATGTCAAGCTCAACATATACGGAAATATGGAAATTGTAGATAATGAGTTCCATATTGCAGCTGATTATCATTATCATAGTCTAGGGCATAGACGTTTGACCTCTACGGAGCTTATCAAGTCAAGTTAGGTCAACGGTCAATATACCTACTGTATGTTATATAAACTCATTTGTTAATAAAAAAATATCCACACATTGGCGTATTATTAGCGTGGAGCGATCTTGAGGTAGGTTATTATTCTTCAGCCCCTCAACCATGAGTTCTATCGAATGGCTTTCGATAGGTTTTTTACGCATCGAAATGCTGTAATCTCATAGCAGATTTTAGTTCCTTACGTAACCGCTAGAGGTGCTGCGAGGGTTTTCCATAGAAATATTTTACGGCGTCGCTAGCGAGTCTAGTGAGAAAAACTCATGGTTGAGGCACTGAAAAGGGGTCCAATAATTACCGCTAGGAGGAGGTGCGATCCATAATCTTGATAAACTTTTATAATCGATCGATTGTTTTAGCAAGGAAAGCAACCCATCACATATCCTAACTAAGACTTCCATAGTGAAAAAAGTAATAACGTTAACTATACCCGACCTGAGAACTGAACCCAACACATCATGCTCATATTAAACTACTACTTATACTAAGAATAATCTACTAATGTAATCGACAATCAATGTCAATATTATTATCAAAAACATCATTTCATGGAAATTTGTTTTGTCGTCGTTCTATACACATGATGACTGCTCGACTGTGAGCAATGTGGTGTGCAACTCTTGCGCACTAATGATGACACTGCAAATCTGAGCAGCTTTTCGTTGAACTATCCTGACAGACGGCAAGCATGACTAATATATATACAGACTTAGGTACCTCAATGATAAGAGCGATTGAAAAAAGTACGTAATGAAACAGTAGTGTAGTGACTCTGTATGATTCCTATAATTTGTACGGTTGTACCTAAATATATAGATCTGCCTAACACTTCGGGGAATACAGACGTGATGGTATGTTATAAAATCGTAGAGTTCTAGACAAATAAAAAAAATTAAGACTATGATGACATTTTCAAAAGCGTAACCATGGAGTTTCGTAATATCGTTACATAAAAAAACAAAGTAATTCAAAAATCTAGTTACAACACTACTTGTACATTCGATCTCACTGCAGGTTCAAGCCTCTCAAATTAACCTTACAATAAAAACACATACAATAAACATTTTATAAATCTGAATTATTAATGTAATTTAAGAAACCAGTTACCTACCCCTAACAGCATCGTAAATGACAATGTTAACGTATAATGTGTCCAGTAAGTTGTAACTGCAGCACATTATGGCAACACTACGCAAATTCTCACTATAATCATAATCATATAGGCAAAGGAGAGAGTGCTGTATGCCTGCTGTGGTAGAAAGTAAAACATTATATACATTATATGCGTGTCCATACTTATTTTGCAGACCGCAGATTTATGGCTTTATTTTCTAAAGTATACTATGTACAAATGGTTATATGTAAACTAGATGAAGAGTAATGACTTGGTAGTTGGGCCACAAGTCGCATAATGTGATATCAAGGTTGGGTGTCAGTCAACAAGTACATTCATCACTATTGTTGTTTATGGACCGAGTGTTTTTATACGTAACTTTACTTGATATTTGTTTTTCGTTTAATAAAAATAAATACAATAAAAATAAATATCTTGGGACATTTTTACACAGCACCATCTAGTCCCAAACTAAGCAAAGCTATGGGTACTAGACAATGGATATAGTACTTATATACTTTTTTTTGTAAATACATACTTATAATACATAGGAAACACCCAGACAAACACAAACACCTAAGTTCATCACATAAATGTTTGTGTCTTGTAGGATCCGAACCCACGACCTCATGATCAGCAATCCGGTACTCGGACCACTAGACCGCAGACGTCATCAAATTATAATTAGGTATTTATAAATGAAAGTTTGAATTCTAATTATTAGGTCTAATACGTACGTAAAGAAACTTCGTTTTTAGTTGATATACTGAGTTACGATACATCGTAGACACCGTGTCGATATATAAATTATTCAAAATTTTATCAAAGACTTGGAAGTAGTACAGCATAATAAGGAAATATACATATTTCAAAACCCAGTCTGGGTTGCCAAACCAATGACAACGAACGAATAAGACGTTTTTAAATGTTTTGCACAATTTATTTGCTTACATTATAATGTGCATTTGGTACATAAATCTCAATAATATGTCCGATATCTCTCGAAACGGCCGTCAGTGTGTCTACCTCACGGAGATAATTCGAGGTCAAATTAAGACATTGCATTGTACTTAGATTGTTTCTTATAAATAAGTCTCTTATTAAGTCGAGAGTATATAAATATAATATAGTACTTATTTAATACCTAACGACGTAGTATACTTTACGTATGGTACGAGTATGGCATGTACAATTTTAAACTTACGTTGATTGAAAGTACTAAGTATAGATCTCTGCGCTGTAATAAAAGCGGAAGTGTTTAACTCTATGACACATTATATATGTAGGTCAGATCACTTCTCAGCTATAGGTATAACTATCTACCTACCTTTTTATAATGTCTATATCAGTTTGTGTATCGCTCGCAAGCATAGCTGCCGAGCTGTTCTAGGTTTGATACAAGGAAAGTGTTATTGGATTTTTCCATATTTTTTTACAAAATCTTCGAGTACTTATCGATGGCGCTTGGTAAGGCTTCCCCTAACACATTGGACGTAGGTACAGTCAGCAATGAAAGTCACAATGTCACACATTCAATTTCAAAACATTATCATATCTTCATTAACAATAGATTGCCATCTGAGCAGAAATCTATACCTACAATTTTATTTGCTACTAACATACATTTTAAATTTCTTCACTAATATAATGAGTCATGGTCACTTGAATGAATAAATAAAAATTTTATTCTATTACCAGGAAGTATACCCGAGAAAATACAAGTTCCCTTCAGATAAAGTGGTAAAGTGGTTACATAATTATTTGCTCTCCCATATCGGAATCTATTATAAGGATTAGGTTCTGTGATGTTAGCTGTTGTAAAATGTGTCTGTTCAGCTTGTTTCTTTGCTGAGTGTACATCGATGCACTAGTACCAAAATTATACATGCTAGTGTTCGCCGATGGTTGAATATCACCATAATATAATAATTATATATTTTAAAAGTGTCCGTTTTTTTTAATTATTATATCTTTGTGCACTCCTTCTCCATATTAAAAACTTTAAAGTAATTAGGCAGGTATACGATCTCAAACTCCTTCGTGCGCGCAATATGCTGAAAAAGGTGCACGGCATTCATTCTTCACGTGCGTGATATGATGCTGAACTCACCTCATGCTGTGATAGGTATAGGTAATAAAATCTGCAATCACAGTGAGCCACGGATAACCTTGAGATAACCGCGACTAAAACACATAAAACTGATGACTAAACTACATGACTAAACGTAACAAAGCCACAAAGGCTTAAAGTTACGAACATTAGTCAGCGTCAGTGTGTTCCAATCATCACAAAGCATAGACAAATGGAGAGGTACAAAAAATTTATGAGAAATATAAACATTAAAAGACTGTTATCAGATTATAAAGGCATAAAAAATGGTGACTCCCTCGTCTAGTAGTCTCCAGCACGTCTAAGCCGTCAGCTTGAGTCTCTTGGTTCCAGAGTCGAAGAAAGCGTCCATCAGTATATTTGGGTTTTGGATTTGTGCTTGTTAATGGCAATCTCAATCTCAATATGGCTGAATATGGGACACCTCACCTCTGCCTTACCAAATTATAGCCAGAAACTTAATAGTTACATCAAGTAACTTGGTATAGGTACTTATATGTATATACCGTCGAGTCGTAATGTTAGAAACAGACTATACTTAGATAAACTCGATACAAGATTTTAGTATCTAAGCTGCTTCTGCTATTCCTGTTTATATCGTTGACAAAGTATTCACTGAACAAACATCCCTTTGAAAATCAGTTTCTATAAAATTTTATTAACTTGCGTAAACTATACAAACTGATGGCCTTTATATCTATAGTATTTACGAGGCCAAGGAATTGTCTCGGTCTAATAAATTGCTTGCCAAACGTTCATGAATGAAGATTCCCAGTTTGTGGGTGAGTATTTCGCTTTGTCTTTATGTCGACAAAAGCATGGTAAGAGAAATATACCCTGTTGGCGTCATCACTTCATTTGATTACGATGTAAACGATCTGCGGTGAAACTCTTGTACAGCTACTACTTAACATAACTTTCTGCAATCATTAATTTTATAATCCAAAAATGACTAGTAGGTATTATGTTATTAGTCAAAATATATCTACTTATAGGACAGGTAAGTTTTGTGGTCGCTACTGCTTAGGTTTAATCTGATCAATATGTTTTAGAAAGTCTCCAGCCATGAAACTACCTTTACATATAATTCCCACTTATTACAAAAATATGTACAATAATTGTACACATTAAAATGGACGCTAAAATTGCCCTTACGTGGATAATTAGAATCTGAAAAGGCCAGAAACTCTTACATGTCATCTTGGATGATGGAACTGATGGATTATAAATTCGCTGAGCGTATGAATTCTTTTGAACAAAGAAAACAAGATAGTTTTTCTAAAATACCGTAACGTGATAAGAAATAAATCAATAGGTTTTAGTCATATTCCTATTAAGTATCTGCCCGTGGACCAACCCCATCACGCTTATATTCCCAGAAAGGATAGGCAGGGTTAGTTAGCTAGTGTACATTTACAGTTCGTTGCAGGTATGTTTTGACCAGGCGGAAAACTCTGACACTGCTACTATTTAGTCTTTTTCGTATCGTATTATCTCATAATAAAGCCATTTAACGTCATTAAGGTCAATTTTGATAACCAAAAACTCACTTTACAGACGAATGCGGCAGCCTCGGTCAAGTCTGATTCAATCAAAATTTGTCTAACAATGAGCAAGAGCACTAATCAAAAAGAATGGATTGTGTTAAGGTCGATATGATGGAAAGGGGATTGAATGAGCAGGTGACGGCTAGCAGGGATGAATGGAAGAAAAGGATAGGCTGTGCCAAACCCAAATAAATTAAGACAAGGGCAGGATGATGATGATAATGATGACTAATCAAAAATCGCATAAATATAATAATATGTTCTTACGAACCAATCAAGCTAAAAATATGGTAGGTATCTTCTACTGCGTAATGTATATTACTTTTATCTACGCTTTTCAGTTCTAAGTCTATGGAGCTATCGCCTAAGCTGCAAACAGTACCCAATCGAGGAGTTTAAGAATGATAAAGCTATTTTCCCAGGAAATCGTAGTTTGAAAAGAATTCCAAGTTATGTCCTTGCACCTATTTTTCTATATTTTCGTCTGTTTCCTTTCCAAGCAATCTATTACGACAGATCTGTAGTTACTCCATCAAAAGTACTTTTACTTTCAACGTCATTGCACGCATATTACGCACACACATTGCATTTTACGATTTTATTTTCCATTTTAATATCACGCATGTTTAGCCTTTATCTAATTATGAGTATTAGCTTTTAAATGTCCAGACTTGATTGGTTTTTATGAAAAATGTTAATATTATGACGATGTTAAAGGTTTTTAGTAGAAAGTTACAATGGGTTGCGTTTCGTTTATTATTTAAAACATTTATGATAAGCTCCGTGATGCCGTCTAATAAGATTATAAGACTGGAATTTGCAATTAAAATTAACAGTTAACATAATACCAAGGTGTATAGAGTTCACTGTTTATATTATTTGTATTTTAAATCTTTAGTATTCCTCTAAATTGTATTTAGAGATTTACTAGCAAAAGACACAACCTCCTTCATCCATTCTTCTTTTTATTCCACATAATCAACAATGGAGCCCACAGCATTTTAAATAGGTATATCCTCAAAACTGAGAGATGGGACCCTAATAAGACCATAAAAAGGACTCGAGCGGGCATCAACATTCTAACTGTTGATAATCGATACCTATTATAACAACGATTAATCTATATAGCTACCTAGTGCAAAGAGCCAACTTGGATATAACACCTATATGTCTATATATTTATGTAAGGTTGATGTGTGCAGAACATAATGTTATCAATGTTAACAAGATAAATCTATCACTAACAAACACTGAACAATACATAACAGTATACAGAATTATTATATCTACGTTCAGTAAAACAAATACTACAATGGAAATAAACCTATATAATATTTAAACCCAGCTAAGTATTATTTCATGATTTCATGGTTAATATAACTATGATAAGCAAAAGTCCTGTGTAGTAATATTATTTTTTATTCTGAGAATAAATGTTTCACACGTAGAAGTCAGGTAGTTCCTGCAATCACTACACTATAGAAGTTATTCCCGCCAAAAGGCTTTCTCTGACTACAAATTATAATAAGCAGGGTAGGTACTTCCTTAAATTGCATCATCTTATTTTTTTTATATTGGGTATATTTTTAAAGTCGAGCATATACATACATTCTTCAAGCTGGGTCTCCCATTACAAATTAAAATACTGCTGTAACTATTGTAGTCGAAACGGAACGTAAGTAGGTACCTACCTACTACATAGATTCATGAATAATAATTTGTTATTATTAGTTATGTATGTATGGCTTGTAAGTTTATAAATATAAAACCGATCAGAACTATTACTAAGACACAGTATCTATACTACTTAAAAATAGTCATCTCATTGTTAATTTACATAGCTTACTTTCAGTAAAAGCTATCTGGGGCCGTGAGCCAAGGTCCAAGCCATCATTTTCATCATATTAATGAAGGGGCCGAAGATATAAGACAACTACCTACCTACTTAATTGTTAATTTTTCGATGTTTTTTTAATGAAGTCATTCAAACAAAATTCAACTTACTGCCACCGCCGCTTGTCGTTTAACTTGACAGATGCCGAGTTTCCCATGTCCAAGATGTTAATATAACAAAAGTCCCAACACTGAACGCCGGTGTTTTAGTAAACAAAATGAAACGGTCATGAAACACGTCTAATCCTCGCAACTACCAGAAACACTGTACCTAACCAACGTCAACTTAGAGAGCGGTGGCCGTGACTTTCCCTCACTAACGAACAGCTAAGAATATACCGTAATTTTCTTTAATTGTTTAAGAAAAACTTGAACACTGATAGTTGGAAAAATCGGGACGTTATCCCGCTGTCGTAGTGTAGTTCCATCTACTCCATAATAGATGGCGGGAGTTACTGCGAAAATTACAGGATTTACAGGATACTTATTAATTATTATTATACCTGTGGAAATCTCCATGGTTATTAAATCAAAATAAATACATACATATACTACGACCTCGCCTACGAAGATATTTCCGTCAGCACCTAGACGGGGTTCGGTGTTCGTTCGTGGTTTCAGCAGGTACATATTATGATTATTAAAGAAGAATTGAAAGAAACATTGTATATGTACCGGCCATTATTTTATTTTTAGATCAAAATCTGAGAAATTTTTAAAATCCACTATTTGTAAGTAAGTATAGTCAGCAAAAACATTTGTATAAAAATGTAAGTAATTATTTACATATTTTGTAAAAAATCATAGACAAGTGATCCAAAGGTGTCTCCGAAGTCCGAAGGTACTTTTTGTAATAGGCACTTACTTTTTGTTACATTTGAGTTCCTTCATCACCTCCTCGCGGGAGTGCCTCGAGGTATAGAGCGCTTTTCTATCTAATTAATTTTAAATGATAGGCACTTTTTTAGAAAAATGATAAAATGATTTTTTTTTTCCTATTTAATAAACAAAATTTTATGAAATAGAAAATATGTGAAATTGCCAAAGTTATTGAACGAAACACAAGCACGGCCCGTGTGACAGTGGAACAGTCGAAAGCGCGAATTGACACTGTAAAGATTTGACACTTGACAGTGACAATTATATTTTAGGTTATGGATATGTTGACTGTGTGATACGTAAACAAAACAGGATTTCTTTAATTAATTCATTTATATTAATTACTTTTACACAGTAAAATGAAGAAAGAAGGTATACAATGACATTCATAATTGATAAAAAATACAATTCACTATAACTCCAAAGAATTATTGTATAAAATAACTTGTCGTGCCATGTTCACAGAAGTTCAAGAAATTTTTCTAAAGATTATGAAAGAAGAAGAAGATGTATCAGCAGGAGTAGCTGCTATTAGGACACTTTTAACTGTAATAGAGAATTATAAAGGTATTTGATTCAGATATCAGATTTATAAATAAAACTATTGAATTGCATCATCCTCTATGGGCATGTCCAAAAATGATACTGACTGACGCTGGTAAATAAATCATTTCTTATTCTTCAGCTTCCCTGAATACGGTATAATCAAGGGTTTATCCTAACCTAACCATATATTAAGTTATTTTATTTTTAGTGATAAATATTTACAATTTTATTCTGAGATTTTAAAACCAACATCACTAACTTAAATCTCCATTAAACACGTTTTTTTTTCTGGTTGTTAATAGTGATTTACATTGATGTACTATTTTCTGAGCTCTTCAAGGGACATAAGCATACTATGTTTGGATGTCCTGTGATTTAAGTATGTGTTAATATTTATCTTACCAGTGGCAACAGTGAGAGAGCTGGATCTGAACCTGCAGCTGGCCGTGGATGCCATGAAGCACTGTAACCAGCCCGTCACTGCCATTTCCTCAGGATGTGAACTGTTCATGAGGTTCATCACATTTACCAAGCTTGATGTTAAGGTAAAAAGACCCAACTTTAATGCAAATAGTTGTCTAAAGTATTAAAGATCAGATCAAGATTTTGAATAATCTTTAAATATTTCAGTTCATTTTGCAGGACTACCCATGCAGTCACACTGTGTTCTATAATTAATAATATTATGTGATCAGACATTTTTTAAGCAATGGTTATTAATGTCTTCTAGATTTAACTTGTGCATAGTAGAACTAAACGACAATTCACATACCCATTCATTTCAGTCATTTGAAGAATGTGAACAAATAATGCTGCAGAGAGGTCACATATTTCTAAATACACTTCTTGAAGCAAGAGGGAAGGTTGCCAAACAAACAATGCCATTTATCACAGATGGATGTGTTAGTATACTTTTATTATTGTTGATATTTTACTTCTTTTTATTAAAATTTTGCTGTGATTGGCAGCTGGTTGAATCAATATTATTATTTTTTGTAGAAAATATTAACACACTCAAGGTCGAGGGTTGTTCTTCAAGCCATGTTAGAAGCAGCTAAAGCCAACAAAAGATTTAAAGTGTATGTCACAATGTCTTGTCCAGACAATAGTGGGTGAGTTCTTCATAATTGTCAAATGCTATGTCATTCATGTTTATATCCCTAGCCTTGGAATGTTATATAAAGGTAACTACTGAGGTTTTTACTAAGAAGTTAAAATTAGCTATATATATATATGTACATATAAAACACTAACCATGTTGTTACCTGCATTGATTGCATTCTTTCCAATCCTGTGAAATTTCTCATAGTTCCTACCTGCCAACTTCAAGTCTCCAGTTCTGACTATAGTTTTTGTGAGTTTTCGCTTTATAAGTACTTTATTATATTTATTCTATTTTAGAGAATTGATGCACAAGCAGCTAGTTGCGGGCGGAATCGACGCGACGCTCATCCTGGACTCATCTGTGGGCTACATCATGGAACAAGTTGACATTGTTATGATCGGCGCTGAAGGAGTCACAGAGAGTGGTGGCATTATTAACAAAGTAAGTTCGAATCAAAACAAGATCATAGGAAAACATGGTACTGCTCTTATGTACCTTTAAGACCATAATATCATACATAAATACTTCCTAATATGTACGTCCTGTTCCTGATGATGTCACCATTACGTGGCAACTTTTGTTTCACCAAGTTCACTATCAAAAAAAATCTTATAATTTTATTACAGATTGGCACATACGGTCTAGGAATAGCAGCTCTAGAACTTAAAAAACCGGTCTACGTTTTGACAGAAAGCTTCAAATTCTCTAGAATATACCCTCTTAATCAACAAGACCTTCCAAACGAATTCAAGTATTTGTCCAGCGTGCTCAAATCTGGCAGTGACCTGTCGAAACAACACCCGCTAGTGGACTACACGCCCCCCGCATATATTACTTTGCTGTTTACAGATCTAGGAATATTGTCTCCCTCGGCAGTAAGTGATGAATTAATAAAGCTGTATCTGTAAATATGTCTTTGTAAGTAATAAAAAATATTTAGGAGAAGTTATCCAAGTTTTTCTTCGATTATTTTCGGAAGCAAAGATTAAAAACATGTAGGTAGTTGAATGATATATTATAAACCACGCCTATATTAAAATTTAGAATAAAAACAATTCCCTTTTAGTACTAAATCAAATACCATTCAGGCGTAGGAACGGGTGGAATAAGTTCAATTTAAAAAACGTAATCCAAAAAGTTCTGGCACTTTATTATGTACGAGTACGAAATATATTTACATAGTTTTAATAAAATGTTCATTAACATACTAGACTGCCTATCTATACATTTATGTCTCACTTTGTGTTAAAATATCAATTAAACATAATCATGCACTTACACTAGGCAAGAAATAAACATTGATAAAATAAAAGATATAATTCATAATATCTAATAAACTGTTACATTATTCTGTGGAAGCATTAAACATATCACAAACATGTTATTTTATTGCCACAAGTAATTATTTAACACCTAATAGGCTACGTACAAGTTACAAAGTCTTATTGGAAGCACAGTAAAAATCGAAAGAAACATAGTTACGTCTGTTTATACCTGTTCCGTTGTTTCAATAACGATAAACCTATTATAAATTTTTGTTTGGTACCTACATTACATTTGCATAGGTAGATAATACAAATTTTATATCGTGAGATTCTAAATCCTTTTAATAGGAAAAAAAAGTTTATACTCATGTGGAGCTTATTTACGTTATAATATTTTGCGGTACAAAGTCCTAAAACCACATCCACAATGTTCTCAATATCATTACAAAATCTACGGTCAGATAAACCTTACATTTGTTAAAAAGGTTTAAAACTCATTAATTAAACTTGTACTTGAAATAATAAGGGATATTCAGTCACAACTGATAATATATTGTACTTAAACACTAATAACTTTCCATCTATTGCTAAAGTACCATTCGTAAGAGATCATCGCTTCAACACTACTTATTAGGACGTAATATACTAGCGCCCTTATAAGTATACCTATACCAGAAGAGGCCACAGAAGATCAAAAGGCGGAATAGTACGTCAAGTAATATTTAATTGCCGATTTGATTCAAACCTTACTATAGCCTGCCCCTCAACCATGAGTTCTATCGAATGAGTTTCGATAGGTTTTTTACGCATCGAATCGCTGTAATCTCATAGCATATTTTAGTTCCTTACGGAACCGCTAGAGGCGCTGCGAGGGTTTTCCATACAAATATTTTACGGTGTCGCTAGCGAGTCTAGTGAGAAAAACTCATGGTCGAGGCACTGGTAACTTCGCAATGTTGCTACCGACGACGTGTTGTGTTCTATGCTTGACGTTATGCCATGGAATCAGAATCCTGCGTAGTTCTTTGCTTACTTTAGGGGGTGAAGTTTTGACCTCCTTGGCCTCCTCTGGATATCTCTGCATTTCAATATTCATTACACACGACGACAATATTAACACAGATATACTTAATAAACTACAAATACTTAAGTAATACAGTAATCAGTTGCCTATAGCATAATGGAAAATGAGTGGATACGCACTTACATTACGTTTTATTATGAATGTTACAAATTATTATGATAAATAACATTTATTATTTGAATAACAAAATGTATATCTAGTTTGTCTTGCGAACTTAACAATTTTACGTTATTTTTAATAGTTATCAATATTTACGATTTGGTCACAGTTTTAAACTTCATTATGGCTCTTTGTTTTAAGTTCTGTTATTACTCGTAGAAAAAACTTAGCAGGCTTCAATAAATTTGCTCTCAAAAGCCTAATGCAAGCTACCTGGGTTGTATTAACGAAGTTTATACTAATTTAGTTTCCGTTTACAGTGCAGATCAGAATAATTAACCCTTACACAATTTATTTTATAAATCAATGAATAAAACCTTTTACATCCATTAAAATGAGGTTCTAAATTACCTAGGTGAGAATACACTTCACAATATAAGGCCTAAGTAATAAAACAATCTGATGTCGTTTTCGAATAAATTCGGTCCACGTTCCGTTCGTACAACGTGGTATTTGTTACCTATTGTAAATATTGTCGATAATGGTGTATATTTGGTGGAAATGCGGTCGCTTCTCCGGCTCGTACTCCCAACAGCGCAGCATCAATGCGTACACATCTTCGGAGCAGCCCTCGGGCGCTGGCATTCTGTAACCTGTACGTCGACAGATAATGAAAATATCACAATTTAATTAGTATCCATGAGGACAATACTTCAGACAATATATTTGAAAAATGTGTAAAAGAAACGTACCGGTATCAATTTTCTCACGTGCGCGTGAGTTACTCATGCCCGCGTACGGGGTGTCGCCCTTTGAGAATATCTCCCACATCAGAACGCCATAGCTCCACACGTCACATAGCGATGTGTATTTACCTAGAAAATTATACAAAAAACATAAGTTCCTGTACCTTCTGTAGCATTATGTTTCTTACTAGTCTATTCTTCTCCATGAATATAATGTTGGTAGGCACAAGTAGACACTACCCCCATGGCAGCAGGCGATAGTATGAGAGATAGTAGCTGATGGACTTTGCTCTCATTTTTTTCTTATAGGTAAACTTCCTCAAACTAACCTAACCAAAATCAATAAATACTTACCAAAGTTGAGTGCCTCAGGAGCAGTCCATTTGATAGGAATCTGTTTCATACCACCGGACACGATATACTCCTCCTCCTCCCTCGACATGCCGAAGTCTGATATCTTGACAATATTGTCGTCTCCCACGAGACAGTTCCTCGCGGCCAGGTCGCGATGGATGCAGTTCTTGGACTCCAGATAGCGCATGCCGCCGGCGGCGTCGCGGCACATCGCGAGGAGAGAACGCGCACTGAGGGAGGATGCTCGCGTTCGGAGGAATGTTAGAAGAGAGCCACCTGGAGAGAAGCAAAGTATACTTGTATGAGCTGCTGGTGTTGTAACGCTTTAGTGTCCTAATTACGGATGCTTATGTAGCTTATAAAAGACGTAAGCCAACTTTGTCAGCTAATGGATTGATTGTAAGGTAAGTACTTAGTACTTAAAAAAATGATTGTATACATAGGTATTGTTAGGGGAACTTGTTTCTTATTAACTACCGAAGTCAATTGGATCATTCAATCCATTTAGGCTGATTACAGTCGGCACTTTTAAATAGATGAAATAAATCTGCAGCGTAAAGCAATCATGGGTTAAATTTAAACGGATGTTTCAGTTCACCCACCCAGCGTGCATAACTGTCTAGACACCCACACGTAAAGTTTTATAAACAGGGCAATGACACATCCTCTACTTCAAAACGAATACGAATTATAAATGCAGTTCCATTGCTCTAATTAGGAAATTCGAAATTTAGTAAGTCGAATTCTCCAAGTCAATGACTTAATCATTCATTTTCTATTGGTGTCGACCTGCAAAAACGTAGTTTAAAAGAATCATTACTATGAGGCTCGGAATTTGGATTTATGCATCGAGAAAGACAGTCGTGGTTAGGATGGTTACTTTATAAAAGAGGAACGTCTGTAATATTATAACTAAGTAAGTATAGCTAATCCAAGTATTGTAATTACCCTTTTAAGGTAAGGCAAAAGGTTTAGGTAGGTACCCAGAAAGAAAAAGTTAGGCAATTCCGAAGCATGAACTGAATGCTGTAATTGAATATTTTTTTTGTAGTATGTACCTAGTAGTTAAATATGTCGCTGTCTGTCCCTGTCTGTCCTCCTTTTAATAATAATCAATCAGATATGAATATGGTCGTTTAAAATACCTAAATGTAAAGGAATTTCATCAAGAAGAAATAAATAATAAGTGTGTCAAAACTTTTTTACATAATATTTCTTCATCACACTGACGCAAGACAACGTAAAAATAAATGCATATTTTTATAACTAAGAAGAAACTATTAATATTTTTTTTGTGTTGAGTTTCAATAACACCTTGGAAAAGTCCAGTGCTATGTTTAGAAGATATAGGGGATCGCCTACGCTTATACCCCAGAAATTTTTGCTAGGAAAAAATCGCAGACGCTTAAAAAAAATAGTGAATAAAATAGATCATTCACCGTATGGACGGAGTCAGTTTCAAATCCATACTACTTAGCGAGATTCTAACATAACATATATACCTACCATCACGCCTTTATTCCCCGAATGGTTAGGCAGAGGTGCACACCCACCACACAGTTGCGTATGTTAGGGTCCCATGTAAAAGGGGGGGAGCCTATTGTCGTTAACCAAGCACAACAGCTCTGAGCTGCTACTGATAATTTCATAGAAAACCCCAATAAATGCTCGACCAGGGAATCTTACTCAGGACCTCGAGCGTAGCAGTCTCTATCTAGGACCACTATCAGGCAATTAGCAACAGTCTCTAAAAATTATTACCTAATGAATTATTTAATTTTATTTATTTATTTGCTTCAACCTTAATTAAAACGGCCTGAGGCCACTTACACTAATTAAGAGGTAATTAGAGACAACTATAGGACACAGACTTCTCCGATTCCAGACATACAGTATGATTGTCTTCCATCCATTCACATTATAGTCCTTATGATAACGTGCGAAGCCGAGCTTCTACGCACGGGACAAGATAAAATCTTACCAGGCACCAGTTCCATGACGATCATGATGGGCTGCTTCTGCACGGCGATCCCGATGAGGCGCACGATGTTGGGGTGCTGGTACTGCTTGAGGATGCGGCCCTCCTGCAGGAACGTGCGCTTCTGCTCGTCCGGCAGCGCCACGCGGCACGTCTTCACCGCTACCTCCTGACTGGTGCTCTTGAGACGCGCCTTGTATACGTCGCCGAAATTACCCTGGGCAATTAATGAGGGAAATATTAAATGGAGGAAAGATTTAATAATAACAATGAAGTGATATCCTGATTACTTCATCGAACCATGGGACCCAGAATTCCATCGCAATCTGAGATAAATTGTAACATTTAATCATGTTACAATTTATCAAAAGAAATCATTTTAGTTTTAGTTTATTTTTGGGTGAATTCTTATTTTCGTTCCAGAGGAATTGCTAAATGCTGCCTGTGCTAAATTAGGCCCCTAGATATTATTAACAAACCTATTATAGCCCAGAGGTTTGATTTAGCTTGGCAAATTGCAATAGACTCGCCTTCTATAAGGTACATTATGGATCCCCGCCTACCTGGTATTATTCAATAAAGTCCCGACCACTTTGGATGACGCATTATTACTCCTAAGTAAAATAAAAGCTTCGCATTCAAACACGGCTATTGTCCGGAGAGTTGTCACAATGACAAATTAATAAACAAAACACTCGCTTCCTAGAATTCTGTACGACCTTCGGTCCTACCTAGAAACACTTAACAATAATAAATTTATAGGAAAGTTAACCACTTCCCTATAATTATTGTTGATATAACTTGGGGGTGACCTACTTAATATGGATTCCAGTGATTGTAAGTAAATTAAATCATTTATTAACCGACGGATGTTTATTTCTATTCTAACATAGCTAAGCTCTTTCAAGCAGCTACCAACAATCCACTAAACAGAATCCACTTCTACAGAAGACCCGACCAAAGCCCGATAAAGAGCCGAGACTCTTTGAAATAAACCTGTCTCAACCTGTCTCCTGAGCAATGTGCAAAATACTTAGATACACCTCATCTAGACCTGTCTTATAATCGCAATTAAAGATTTTTCTTATCTTTATATTTCCTGAACAAGACGCCAAATGCTTTGATAAGCTTTGTCTAAAAATGTCTCATAGTCGCAATAGCTGCTACTTACACAAAAAGCTGTCACAAAATTTCGGCGTTTTAAAATGTTCCTACAGAGTATATGCTTAATCCATAATGCCATGGCTTTGAAGGGACACTGCAGAACGCTATAAGGTTATGGCGGCAACTTATTAGGTTAGGTTTTCTGTCGCTTACCCGCCCAATCTTGTCCAACAGCTGCACATCATCGTTGTTCAGTTCCCAGTTCTCCCTGGGCACGGCGCGGCGCAACAGTGCACCAGAACGCGCCGTCACAGGAACACCACTTGTACGTTGCCATGCTATCAGTTCTGCTACTGAAGGGAACGCCGCTCCTTCGAAACGGTAGTGACCCTAGAAGAACAAGAAATTCGGCAATCTTTAATTTGTTTCATGGTAAAGCTTTAAAACGAACCTATTTTGAAGCTTTTAAAATAGGAGATTTTACAACCTTTAAGGGTATAAAGCAGATGGAAATTTATATTTACTTATATAGAGACCTGCAATTGTAAACTAGAATTAACCTTTTACAAAAGCCACCCTGTGACCTGGTGCTGCGTAGGTACACGAGGATGCATTTCCAGTTAAAACTGTACGAATACCTACCTATATACAATGTGCGGCAATTAAGGTACAGCAAGGTATGCATCCGTGTACGCAATTTATACTATGATTCATCAAAAGTGGCCATTTTAGCCCCCAACGCAATAAGAGATGCACATGATGCGATGTACGATTTTATCCCTTTCTGTTTGGCTCTGCCCATCATGACGACTAATTCATATCATATCGTGAAAAGTGTGTTTCACTATATGGTCTATTGGTCGTCACTATGGGGATATTGATATTGGGCATAGGTATTGAGCGATGTCATAACAGAGGCCATTCTGTTAATGTTCTTCCCTGATCAATTGTAACCCTAGGCAAAATACGTTCATTGTAAAACTTCTACTTCGGTGACTTTTTTACATTCATACATTGCTTGTACTCGTAGAAGTTCAACGGCCTGCAACTAATAATGTTAGCCTGCTTGCTCTCGGTGTTTTGACGAAACAAAACAATAATCAACGAACCAAATTAATTGATATAGTTAGGCACTTCCAGTTAAACAAAACCTATACAAAGCAATACCTATTGAATTAGTTAACGAAATGATTTTAAATTCATAAAATGCAATTGCAAATTGTAATTTAAGATTCTATTCAAACTTCAAAGAAATCGAAACATTTATTGACTCCATGCAAACACATTTAAATACCTAATTCCCTATAAGAATCATGTACAACTACACTTAAATTTATATTCCTTATAATTATGCATCTTAGTATTTCTAAAGTTCAACATCCATAAATTGCCAAATATTACCTAGTGATTCGCATTGAAACCGGTTTCGAGCTATTCTTGATCTATAAGTATAGGGTATAAAAAAACATTAATCGTATAACAGGTAGTAAACTTTGATATCACTTTTTTACCTGTGTTATAATTTATATTACTTAGTATTTGGGACTACGGCGCAATATAAACAATATAACCAAGAAGGACACGAAGGAAACAACCAAACGACACGTTTGTAAAGATCGGGGTGGAAACTTCTTCATAAGAATAGGATAACCTGGCGATACTTACTTAGACATAGGGAATGACAGGTCGTTAAGATGTAAGACGGTGTTTGCTCCTAATTATTAGGTATTATACTAACCTCAGGAGTAGTCTGCACAATAAAGTGTTTGTGCTGACCCCAGCAGACGGACAGCACCAACTGTCTCGCATGATTCCTCGTAGTTTCGCGTACAAGGTAGTCGCCATCGGCCCTCAGGAGCCTCACCACCTCTTCCCGAGGCAGGACTCCGTGGAACCACTCTTGCTCGACCAGAGACCGCTCTGTCTCGCTCACACTCACCTGAGAATACGGATAAAAATAAGACCGGCAATTGTGTCACCACGTGTGACTGTTATAATTATGTCAAGGTGGTGGTTTCGAGTAGCGCTTTGAATTTTGGAAAAGTAAACTATAAAAAAATATCAAAACGACGATTTTATCACAGGTATCCCGATATAAAGTAAGGGTTTCTTTAAGTTTAAAGTAACATGGGAAATTATTGTGTAAATTGTCTGATATCTTAACAGCTAAGTATTATGTGAAACACGGCAAACATATCAAAAAATACACATTACATGCACACACCGAATTAATGACATAATACGACTGTAACACAACATAACAACCAAAGCGATAACATACGTTCTCTCTCTCAAGTTCAAGTTGTAGCTGCTTCAGGCGCTTCTTCCTGCGAGGCACCACAACCGGCGGGGGCAGCTCGCCGTGCGTTATGTACATCGAAAACGGATCCATTACTCAACCTCATCAGCCCCACAACTCCGTAAAACACACCGACATTATTTTATTATCTCTTTAATTTCTCCGCACGAAACCAACGTAACCAGAAACAGGATGAACTTGACGTAAACCTCTCGACTGAAACGTACACAGTCTATGCGTAAACAACGATACATTTCTGGAACGTCGCAAGCGGCTTCACCTTGATTTTGAAACTGAGTTTTAAGGAGAGACTATGCTATTTTCATTTTATTTGATAATCCGACAGAAGTTCGTGCGGTGCGCGGTGACGTGAAGTGTTTGCGCTAATATTAGCATAGACTCGTTCTAACTCTCGTTACAGAGCGAATAAATTGTGCCGATTCCAGTGGCGTCGTGGAAGATATGAAAGCTTCATGCATCGTTCAAATTCCATGCCATGCGTGGGTGACAGATGTCTCGGTTAGTGGCACTCACCACACTGTTAGAACAACTATCGAGTACAACGCGACTCTGTCTTCTCTTTTTGAAGAGCGTTTTGTTGTGAACTCGGCAATGCACATAAATATCCACACGTTTGCGTAAGCGTCGCCTTAGGACTCTGATCCGTCTGCGATTTGGTACGATTACCGAGTCCGCGGGGCCTTCACTGCTACTCCTGTAAGTTTTGGGCGGTAGCGCGGGGCTGGAAGGCGCAGATTTGCGTCGGAACGGCCAGGTAAATAGTTTGAAGAAGGGCCGCGGCGGTATTATTGAGTGGAGATGCAATCGCAACACGTCCGTTGATGCTTTAGATCCAATGGAGGAGCGATCCTGACAATCGAATTTAATTTTAGGCATACAGCTAATTTCTTCTTCCTAATTACCATCGTATTTAACACCAACCCAGGAATGACTTCTCAATTAATCAATGTAACTTAGGTACTACATTTTAATCTCAATTTATACTAAGTCAAATTAATACATGCAAACCTACCTGATGATCAGGGGAGCTGCCATCCAGACTGTCAACGCCGACAGTTTCGGCAGACAAGTCAGGACAACCACTGGGCGCCTCTTCGCAGCCGAGTTCAGCCAGAGCAGACCTGATCATCTCAGCTTGTTTGGCACACTTGCGTTCTGATACACGAAGCTCTAAGAGTTTGATAGGCTCTGACGTCGTTACTGGTAATGGCGGCGGTGAATGCCTAGGATAATGGAAAAAAATCAAGAATTTTGACATAAACCCACTTATTCTACTATATGCTCAGACCGATACTAAAATATTTTATTGGGCACGTGGCTAAGTTATACCAAAGCTGATCAACCGATCTGCAGGGTTAAGTTACGCTTGCCGAGGTCAGTCTGTGGATGGATGAACATTGAACATTCCTAACATATCGGGACCCCCCGTGCCTGGAAGAGCATGTAAAGCCGTTGAGCCGTAAGTCCCGGTTGTCATACGAACACCTATGACAAGCAGCCAAATAAGCCTGACAACCAGTCTATCCTTCGAATATCAGTATAGCCCAGAAATTGGGTGGTGGAGGTCTGATGGCAGTCGCTTCGTCTAAAATACTGATTGATTCAGCTGCATCTAGTTAGACTAGAAACCGACCCCAACATGGTTCGGAAAAAGGCTAGGAGGATGACAATAGATCTGAGACAATATGTATCTACATAGAGGGAGTGCATGAAATTATAAGTAAAGAGTACGTCATAACCAGGCACCAGGGATAGATACTCGTATATAAGTGTCATTATAGCATATTGGGATAAATAATATCAAGATATATAAATTTTACTCCTTCGCAGCTCTGGACAACAACTTACCTATCAATCCCATTGACTCCATTTGTAAGTCCGGTATTATTGTTCTTACAGACTCCGTTCCCTATGATCTCAGGGCCCTGCAGCGCTGCCTGCTTCTCGCGGTTGTCCTGTAGGGTGGCTTCCAGTTCAGTGAGCTTCTCTTTCAGCCATTCCACGGTGAGGTTATCGACGGTTAACTGGTTCGGTTGCAGCTTACCGCTTGTATCTTCAACTAGGCTCTCGTCGAAATTAAACGTCACGGGTGTTGAGGGCGGCGATCTAAGGTAAAACATAGTTTTTTTAAATTAATTTACATCAGTCATGAAAAGTAAGTAAGCCTTTTTAGATTTAATTTCAATGCAAGCAATCCCAAGATCATTTTCGCCACCTCTACAATAGATACTCGCACAAATTAGATACCTACCTACATTGGGTACCGAAACTATCCACAACAGTTATTCACTATTGTTCGTGTTTACGCTGATTATTATGTTGTAGTTTCTATGTAAATCACCAATAATAAATTAATTAATAATATTTGACAAAATATTCACAGTATATGAGATTATGACGACAGGAAAACTACGATAGGTATTTCCAATAATTTTATACAATTAAGTATCGTGTTACAAAGCACGTACCTACAGACAAAGACCTGGTTGGTACCATAATTTTTCTTTTGTCAAATCTCAATGTAGCATCTCCTCTAACACTATCGTTAATGATAATTAACTTCAGCAGAACACTACAACAAATGGAATGACCGCCAGTGGCCTCAAATATTGCCTTTGAAAGTAACCGCTAGTTCCTGAATACCACTGATTCATATCTCCCCTTCGACTGCACAAATACTCATCGCTCATCGTCGCAACGATTACTTTTAAAAACGTTCCCAACTTAGTTTATTAGTCATCGTTTATTAGTTATCGTTATTTGAGGTCGATTTCTTTGATTTACAATTAAATATTGTTAACACTTATAAAATTAAATGTTTAAGTCAGTTGCCTTTTACCGCTAAACCGATTTCAAATTCAAAATTGCCAACGAGATAGATTGGATCCTGAGGAAAGACATAATCTACATTTGTCTCAAAAAGTCCTTTGGAATGGGACTGAGACAACGACACACCAATAAAAACCACCACTTGCCTTCCCATGTCTTCTGTTCGGATCAATAGGACTAAGGGACTGCTCCTCAGACCTAATAAAACACCTGCACTTCTATCTACATACTTGTAGGATCATGATCATTGTATGGCGTTCATCCAAAGTGGATCAAACCTCCGTGTCTATGAGTGTATGATTATTGTTTATTACTAGTAAGTATTGCGTTTTACTTTTTATTGCATTCCTAGCAATAAACTGTTCCGATTACAATATTTTTCATTGTTTCGTAATTTGTAATTATGATTATAGTAAATAAAAAAATGCAAAATATTAACAACTCGTAGGTGCTCTATAAATTCTTGTTAATCATAATGTAATGTTTTGAAATGCACGAGATTCCAACAATTATCTTTACTATATTTATTGCGACTTGATGAACTCCTATAGAAATACAAATTAGCTAAAACTGAAGGAGTTATTTGATATTTTATATATACTTGAACCTAACAAAATAGTTTGCCCTTTCTCTAACCTTTCTCAGCTAAGACTTCAATACTTAGCCTTATCAAACAGTACATTTATTTAGAAATATCAAAACACGAAGCAACTGACCATGGTATTTCTTTATTTATTTGAGAATTCTACGCTCACAAGAGCTAAACTGACTGTCTCAAGTCCCTCATAAGTATTTTGGTGTAACATGTTAAGCAGAATGCAACTCACTTGTACTTTTCAATGAACTCCTTGTATTCGTCCTGCGGCCTTAGATTCTGTATAGTGGTCTCAATTTTGGTCTGGATCTCCCTGAACTTGTCGGTGCTGAAATCAGACCTCTGAACCACCTCCAGAAGTACACCTTTCCTGTTCAACAGAAGCACAATTTTAATTCACTACGCCATGCTTCATAATTCGCATAATTGATGATGCATTTGATGATGATTATCCAAAATATACTCTACCCGGTAGAAGATAGATACAAGTATCTCTTCTGCTCTGAGGGAAGGACTATGATCAGGAAGCAACGTCATCAGAAAAGACCCGTGCATGTGAGAATTCATCTTGTTCATTAGAAAAAGTAAATAAGGTCGAAGTTGTAAAAGTTAACATCCTGGCTATTCGGCACATATTAATCTAATTTTGATTTGTTATATAACAAACTGAAGTTCAAATTGTATGAATCAATATTCCAATGATTGATACCAAAATAATTTAAATTGACATAAAAGAAACATTACCGCTCGTTTATCGCATACCTACAATAATAAAAAAAGCTTACGCACTTTTAATCCGATTAATATTAATTTGTAAAATTTTTATCTGATGAGAATTATACAAATTAGAAAAAAAAGAAATGTGACCAAAATAAACGTGGACTTGTTGACCTCATTTCTTATTACCACACTGATTACATTCTTTGACATTAAATTCGTGATGTAATTGGATTACGCATTTAGTAGTAATTAATTTCTGTCCCTACAGCGTATCCTTCGTGAATTTTTGTTGTGGTTCTGTCTCTAAACTGCCTCATTAGCCTAGGAGTTTCAGGCGCGTCTGCTACGTACTAAATCCTGGGTTCGATTTCGAGGTCGAACAAAGTTTTATTTAGTTTTTTTATGAAATTCTCAGTAGCATTTCGGTGTTTGGAGTTGTGCGCAGTTAAAGGCAATAGCCTGGCCCTCTATTACATCTGATCTTTTTTCCTTTTTTCTTGATGTAGAAATCTTTATGGAAGGATCTTCCGCACCGTCACCTAAAGCAGGATATGTTGAGGGCTCATGATCGACTAAAAACCGCATTTACCGCACAACTGTGGGTACACCTCTGCCTAATCCATATCGGGGATACAGGCATGATGGTGTTTTCCGATCTCTCAAAGCCTATGCCAAATCGGACTACAATAATGTTAGTAAATTACCACATTGCGGCAGAATATAATATTTAAAACTTACCAAGACGTGGCAGTAGCCTCGCCCTGTCGGCGCTGCTGGTCCAGCAGGGTCGGTAGGGCCGCGGTCCGCAGCGCCCGCTCGCACTCGGTGGCCTCAGCCAGCAGCAGGACATACTCGTTGTGCGCCCTGTGCAGCCGCCTGCATGCCTTGCCGTACTTGTCCCGGGTCTCGTCTAGCTTGCGCCCGCCCCGGCTTGTAGGGCCTGGAAAATAAGGAATAAGATACACTGTAATGTGATATGAGAAAAGAGCAGAATTAGCCTGAATGTGAAGGCTTGCAGTCTCCAGTTTTCCATTCATATTAGCAGCTTTATGTACCATCATTTTGCAATCACAGGTGATCTTCTAGGTATTATAGGTTAACGATATACTTATTGCCTTGATAAAAAACTCACATGAATTTTATCATTCATCATTAGCCCCTACTCATCCTCTGCTGGACGTAGGCCTCTCTTAGTGAACGCCACATCTTCAGCTCTTTTCATCCAGTTGTTGCGACATAAATAAACGTTCCTATTTTGCATTAAGAAAAAAAATTAGTCTTACATTTTAGGTAGTTCTCCTCGAATTTGGCCCTCATCTGCTTGTAGGACTCGAGGCATTTTTGGTATTCACTCTGTTTCCTCTGCACCTCCTCTGATAGCTGGGGACAATAACACAGACACGTCATTTAAAAATCTTCTCAAATTAATCAAAAACAACCCTTAAACATTGTTATAGTAATAGGTATTGACTAAATAGTAAAAGTACAAAAGTATTAATTGATTAAATACTTTTTATTGGATCGAAACTAGAATAAATGTATTCCGGGATTTCACAATCAAGGCCCAGGTGTTTAAACTGAGCGTTGATAAACCAGTCAGTCTGGATATCTTTAAAAGGACATGCGTATACGCAGACAAAAGAGTAACCTGTCGAGCAGGAAAATTACGCAGGAAACGTTTTGTGTTTTCCAAAAGTTAACCAGTTTTTAGGTAATTCAAGTTCTTAGGATTGATAAAACACATCAATAAATTCCCACGTGGAATTATTTATCGGTAGGTACATCTATATCGTACTATTAAATAAAGCCATAAATTCCCAATAAAAACAGATGTGCTTGAATAATAAATGAACGAAGCGGGAGCGCGAGCGGCGCGCGCGCAAGTGTGGGATGAACAAATCATGCTAACAACGAGATTCATTCGCTCATGATCGCGCCCTCACGTTAACACCTTGGTGTTTAGTTAGTAACGGGACTCGTCACCAGAATAGTTGTTAAAATTTTATTATAGAAGCATAATAAAAACTCGGCTTGCTGTAGAGGCTAAATGGTGATGACGTACTTCCTTATTTCTATTTCTACAACTCTCGTTAATTCAAAGATTACACAATCTGTGGTTACAGCTATTTCTGATACACTTCAAATGCTAAGCATTTGTCTTCTCAACGATCGCTTTTCTTAGTTCGGTCGATTTTTTTGCTGCCGAAAATGATTTCTTTATAGGTGTAATAATCCTATACACGATCTGATATAGCTGTACTGTATACTACATAATTAAAAATTAGGTCGTTAGATAAGAAATAAATAGGCCATATATTAACGTCCATTGTTCAATAAAACACATTCGCGTGAACAAACATGGCCTTAATAAGAATTGTTATCGAAGTCTCCATACATTTTCTAGATTGAGACGAAAGCTCTCTTAATGGTTGTAATACAAAAGTTTTCTCACGACCGTACCGCTGTATATACATATATATGCGTACTAATTAAATAAGAGTTAACGACACCTATATAATGTTCTCCTCGCCTATTAGAGCGTGTTTAATATCGGCACGTTTTTTACAACTGCAATTAACAATTAAATGCTAATCTCAAATTGCCTCTTGTGCGTAAAAAATATCTTCCTACTATTAAGATTTGTATACATGTACATATTCATTTATGTAAATAAATTGTACATTATGACGAAGTTATGATGCCATGTATTATGCAATGCGTGTTTACTGTGGCTGAAATGAATGAAACAGATTATTTACTATGGCTACCGGAGTTGTAAGTGTTGTAACATGAATTTGGCAGTACGTACCTACTGACCAGAAAAATAGTGTAATTAAATATTTATGAATACTCAGTTTCCTGTGAGCTCACTAATTGTTAGTCTAAAGGGTTATATAACAAAAAAGCGATGACTTGAAGCTAAAAAAATCTGTGGCAAAAATATATGACGGACAAATAAGTAGGTCTCCCTAACAAAACATTCAAAATTAAATGAAACAAAAAACCCGACTGCGTAAAAATTACTAACTAAAAACCTAATAATAAAAACAAGCTCTGTGATGTTGAAAAATGTATTGCAGGCGGGACAAGCAAAGAAACAATTTTGTTTATGAACTAACAGCTTGTCCCGCCTGCCATACATTTTTCAACATCACTAAAAAACAATTTCACTAAAAACCTAAAAACAAGTTTTAGGTTTTTAGTTAGTAAATTTTACGCAGTCGGGTTTTTTGTTTCATTTAATAATTGATTTTATTTCCTACTTTTTAGTTTATGAATCATCATAGAATCACTATATATATCCTAAATGATAATTTAAAATGAAAATTGATACAACTAAAGATCATTTTCAAAATCAGTTCGCACATTAATGCATATAAAATCCACAATTTTGATTTTATTTTAATTTCATGTACCCAGTGACACTCGTGCCATCAAGACGAATCTAATGAGGTGTCATTTATCTAAATCGGTTGAGCCGTTAAGTAGTTACGACCGGACACAGGAACGGACATACATACATACATACATACATACGCGTCAAACACATAACCCTCCTCCTTCGGCAGTTGGGTAATAAGGCAAATTTGACACAACCACGCCCAACACCGCTTTCGAGCATGGAATGTATTAAAAAACGCATGTTTTCCGTAACAACTGTTGCAAGAAAATAAAATTAATTCAATAGGTAGCGCTAATTTTAACCACGGTACGTACGTGTGTAACCAAAAGAAAGAAGTATGTAACCTTAAGTTAACCAGAAAACTAGAATCATTGTCATGTATAACCCATAACATATACGTGACGGTATATGTGGTTATCGATCTTGGCAAAATGCGGTAATCCGCTATATTCATATCGCATTAAGCGCCTACGTTTTAACTAATATAGTTTGATGACTAACTGTAAACGCGAATGTTTCGTCTTCATCTAAACAATATACGCCCAAAACAAACCGGATCACGTGCAAACAATGTTGTTTTCACATACTTTTATTTCTATTCACTTGGTGTTAGTTTGTTCGAAAACTCTAAATGAATGTTTCAACATATTTTCAGCACAAAACAAACAAAGAATAGTTTTATTCAGAGATAGTGATGCCAGTGTAATGAGGAAAGCTAAGAAAATACATAGACTAAAGCCGGAATTAATAATAGAATCTGAAATAGTTAATGTTTGACATCAGTCTGTAGAGCTTAGACAGAGAGTAAAGATTACGAGTCATTTATTACATTTTATTTTTATTACCTAACAGGTATTTTACCCTGGTAAGTCCTGTAGGGTTAAATAATGTTATAAAAGAAACAACATTTCTATTAAACGTTAAAAACTACCAAATTCCTTGACAGCAAACTAACAACAGACGTTATAAGAACTACTAGTGTTTCCCAATACTTAAAATAAATAAACTATAAATAATATAACAAAAAAGGACTAGTCTGACAAGCAGTAATAGACAATTCAAAGATTCCTTCAACTTCTTATTGCTAAATAACTTGACAAACAAAACATACTCGCTAAAATTTCGATCACAAACATCACTTCGACAATGTTTGGATATCGGCTCACGTCAGCGGCGTCATCCGGAAATATTTGGCATACCTATGTTTACGCCGATTGTTTTGCCGATAAAAAATGTTGTGTAAATAAAATACATGTGTAGATTATGCCATAATTGTAGATAGTTAGTCATAATGTTACGTAAGACATGATTACAAAATTGCGAGTACTCTATTGTAGATATAGTAAATATTTAGATAACCATAAGCGCCTATTCGACGTTTCTAAGGAATACCTTCAAAAACTGCTTATCAATACAATACAAACTACTTAGTAACAAATCGAACCAATATAATAATACAGGAACTTCTGCTAAAACAGAATTTTTATTACCTACAATGCAGACATAGCTTTAGATGTACATAGATATTTTCATCCTGTTAAAGGAAATATAGAATTACATATCACAAAGGTATAAACTACTTAATTAACTTATTGCCCAGGCAAAAGCAGTCATAAGAAATCGTAACACATCAAATCATCATTAGATGAATCATATGAATCATTATCCCCTAAGGTATAACATTAACATTAATTTAGATTTAAATTAAAAACATATTACTTGAATGAAACATGAACAGGAATTCTGACTTCATCGAACAAAATCTTTAAATATTTTTTCTATCAATCTTATTAAGGCTGAATACTAAGAATCGAGAATTGCATACATGTTTATCTGATAATCTTAAAAATTATGTGTTATGGCATATTAATAAAGCACAACTACTTAGAATGCAACGTTGACATGACAACAGTACATGCTAGTAAAAGTCCAGTTTAGCGTAAAAACAAATTAAACTAACTAAAGCTGTATCATGTTACCATAGCAAACGATTTCTCACAAAAGTTTTCTACTGCTCAGCAGAAGTAATGATTTCGCATGATGAGTTAAATTCCGAATATAACAAAACAATTAGTTACAAGTGAAAAGAAAGTGAAATCGATCGAATACATCGGAAGATATAAAAAACCGAAAATAATATATGAACTCAAAGTAGGTATGTGTCTTAACATTACCGTTAAATACGGACAATGAATACGGTAATTTGCTCAAAATGAATGTCATGCTATTAAGTCAAATAAATCGTTGAGGAGGCTGTCATAATTACAAAAGTACTATATTATACAACATACTTTAATATGCAAATCACATTTTGTATTATACTTGGAGCTTCTAATGTTTGCAGTTGTACGGACAACGGCTTTAATTTCATACTACATTTAACAGTGAAATATCCATCGGAACCAAATCAGAGTTTATGAATATAATTATGTAGATAGATAGTAAATTATAACAATAAAAGTTCCTAGGTACTCTTAGTGAGACTCATATCAGGCTGCGCCATCTCTAGAGTATGAAATATTCGGTTTCAGGATTCAATTTGACTGCCTTGTGTGAGTGTAATAAAAATGTTGGAATGTTAACACAAAGAACATAAACAAAGCTTGGTACGTCGGAGGTCCCAGTACAGGGCCCTGCGGTAAACCACTAACAACGCACTAAGTTCGTTGACTTGAACACTCTCGCTTTTGCTAAATAACCGAAGATTTACTATCTTCGATATCGAAAATGAGCACTCTTTAGTGGTAGTTTAAATAAATAAGTATGGTATTTAAATATTAGAGGCTTTAAAAAAACATTTACGTCACAAATACCATCAATAGTTGTTTTATTGTGTTCTAAATATTTGGGAATTGTATTACAGTGTTTTTTAAATTATGCCGCCATAAAATTAGGTGCTTATTAGCTTTTAAAACAATGTAAATCTGTTCAAATGTGATTTGAACAGTTTCAGAGATGTTAGAATCTATAATATCATCTTGAACACGTGAAAATCTAAAATCGTATTACAGATTTTTTTGCACTATCCAATACAATTACCAATATTTTTCTCAGAGAAAGCTGTATATGTAATAAATTGCAATAGTATTGTGCAAGCAAAAACCTGTGAAGGAGTTTGAGAACTTTATGAAACTATAAATAAGTGTCGTGAACAAAAGCAGAAAGTAACAATGTCGCATGCACGGAAGGAGACAACCTAACGGTTTCCAAGAACGGTGTTTAGCATTACGTACATAACGTAAAAACCCCATTTTATGTGGGACGGAGTTACACCAAACTACAAGTTTTACTTTTACGATAACAGTAAATCTACAGGTGCAACTACCTTTGTAAATGCACCAATAACTGCTTGTTACTATTTGTTATAATTGTACGTACCTACAAAAGTATTCTATTTATATTAAAAGTAAGTGCCACATCAACTCACTCTCTTAATACGTTAGCTAAAAGCCCGGAAACAAACTTCTTGAAAATGTTATTTACGAGTGCTTGATTCAAGTTTACAATCTTTGCATTTCCTGCAATAAGAACTTTTATATTAACAACAAATTTAATATGGAATTACGCAATTGGAACGGAAGCATCAAATTAGGTCGGGATGGAATTAGTTTCCAGCGAATCTCGAATGGCGTCTTCAACTGCTGTTACTACGAGACATTAGCAAGAATGTGCGCTAGATATTTATAAATACGCAACTCTATTGTCTGTGTGTGACCCACATAGATCAGATGGGGAAACTTACACGCATGCCATTACCTTTGCCTTCTCTTGAGGATATCTTGATTTGTATTGTTGCCCATCGACACACGTCATCAACACTAAATGGCAAATTGACGTCATACAAGTCATACATACAACGAATGGAATTCGAGACTAACAAAAAGATGTGTGACTGGTAATATAAATAAATAACACCATACCATTTATTACATATCTATCGGATATTGTTTACTTTTCGGTAAAGATTTTACACAATATTTTAGAACCTTCCTTTTTATTCTGAGTAAAATTGTCTTTGCCAAGAAAATGTATCATTAATCAGGAGTAAATATTAACAAATTGTTTTATTAACGAGTAAGGTAACGGGCGGCGCATTAGTCTAAAGAATGCCTTTATGTACTCGACTTCCGAGAAGCGTCGGCAAAACCAGGGTCCCGTGAGAAAATAAATATTATACTGATACGTACCGAATAAGTTGCTAGTGTCAATATTATAGTTTAATATTATGGTCGAATAATTACAACATGGCTGACTTCCATAATCGTATTCTTGGTAAAATAATAATGATATTGTTGATACAAAATTTTACGTAACTAAGTGTATTGCATTGCAGATTAAGTACATCTGAAAACAAATTCATAAGGTGTATGTATATCTTAATAAGGCAGATCGTAATAAACCAATTCACCTTCATCCTACCGTATATTTTATTTTTCTCATGAGCCCAAACAACCATTACCTACACAAAATGGAAAGTAGAATGTAGAATTAGTACGTTGAGGTGTTGATAATCTCTAATAACCCCTAATCGATATCGACTAATAAAAGGAAGGCAGTTAGTTTATTGCATCTATCATTATTAATAAAAAACTAATTTATTTGCACAGACAAAAAAAATAAAACACTGTAACCAAATCCACTGTACCAATATTGAGCTGTAATGACATTAACCAAGATTCTTTGAGCAATACCGCTGATGGCAGAGAAAGCGTTTTTCGTAGAAACCATAAAACTTGTTGGACTTGTACGACAATTCTTAAGGCAACGTAGTTAAAACATTTCAAATGGTTTGGTAGCACTGTAAAATTATTAATTTGTTTAACACCAAAATAAACAAGGTTGAAGATGGAATAATGAGTAAATCGTCGATTTGCTTAATTGCAGTAACCAATATATTGACTACAACCAGAAAACAGAAGAAACTAAAAAAATAAAAAGTGTATGTGTTATATCTATTGTCTGTATCCATAGGACAAGCTCTGCGTAGTTTGAGACTAGCTGGTGCTATGTAAAAATGTCCCACAATATTTATTTTCTTAGTTTGTATCCTTCTCTAAGATTCCTTTGAATATAATACTCTAGGAAAGTACTGATATGCTATGCGTGAGTACTGGCCTAAGTCCAAATTCCTGTTTGTTAAAAATTTTGCCCGAACTTGAATGCGACAGGAATTCCTTTGTCAATGACATCGTTGAGTTGGCAATGTTCCTCAGTTAGACAGATACTTATTATAATAATATTTTATAGTCCAACCCCCAAGGATGCTGAAGTTGTCTTCTACAAAAGCCAATTGAAAAAGAGGTTTGTCTGTTTTATAATTTAATGGCTTTTCCTTTGTCGGTACATAATATAACCGAATGATTTAAGGAAATACGTAGTAGTTTAATAATTGCTTTTATAAAGTCTGTATTACTAATATCACTTGATTTAAAACAAAGTAGGTAATGTGGTAAAAGACGTTGATATAACATTTTAGAATAATTCCTTAAATCATCAGAGACTTATAGAAGCCCACATTAAATATTGTTATTCCGTTAGATGGAAATGTATAATTAATTTTGTAAATTTTACATTCACCAGATAATACCATAAGTGTGTAGATATCATTATAACCTCTAGGCATTTTAGCAATTGGTATAGGTAACAATAATAATTTATTTTCAGTGATGACGTTCGCGGATGTCTGCATTGAATTAATCTCAAGAACTCAATTCAATAATAAAACACTACCTACATATTACCAGTATTATGAGCAGCCTTGAAATAAAAGCGAAAAAGTCGAGCGCACTAAAAAGGAAAAAAAGATACATTGACAATAAAAACTGGCTACAACCACTGAACGATAAATGTTTGCGGTCAACGTATGAGAAGAAAACAATTCATTTCACATTATATTATCAACTGCAGAGCGTGTGATGGGTATTCTGTGGACATGGCTACCACCGCACCATGTCTAACCATTGTTCATTTCAATCGTTACCGACAAAGGTTTTTATATAATTGTGATACATGCAAAGGTACTGCATTCTATTTTATTACGCATCAAAGTTTAATTTCGTATTTGATATCTAATATGTTGAGTGGTTGACTCATATTATGTGATCCCCCATATCTATTGATTAAGTTCTTTGAAGATTCATTGAGTCACCCGATACTAGAATTTGACGATTCCATTTTTTTGTCGCACCAAACTTGCAAAAACATTTATAACATCTGATCGATCACGAGATGCTATCCATCCTACGAGTATGTTATATGCAATTAAGAAAATATAGACATGAATACTCTGAATGCCATACGATAAGGACTTAGGAAATTAAGGAAGGTTTTTTGGGCCTAATGATTTTTTAATCTTATCTTGACCGCAGATAGACACGGGAAAGGGAATGACTTCGCAAACAAGAATGCCGATCATATGTTCCGAAACACGTCTTACTAGTGTTTTTTAATTGGACTTTAACTATGACTCATCGTCAGCTCTGTGGATAATTTCGAATGCAGTCGCTGGGCATGTTGCTCTTGCACATAGTAAGTGAAGGGATACGCCCGGGAATGACCTCAGGGCTGGTGACGACACCGCGTTTAAAATTCCGCTCTCGTCTCATATGCGAACAGGACCCGGGAGGCTTTGGTGTTTACTAGTCTATGAAAAGAAATCAGCAGGTAAAGGTAAATTATCTATTACTGAATAATAATGCAGTGTTCATATTCAAAGGCGTTCTTTATCTATAATAGTATTATTATTGTAAGATTTAACTAAAAATAAAAGATTGTTAAAGGTTGTCTGAAGATTGAAAAAAATCATTCTCAATCAACCACTTCTCGTTCGTTTTAATGCACCTACTCAAAGAATGATTTCGAGTCGACGCTAAAGACCAAAAAACATAACAACCGTTCCACAGTGCACAAAAACTTTGTATCTATAAAACAGGCGGAAAACTTGCAGCTAGGTGTGGCAACCGAGGCGGCTTTCTCTTAGTCAGCTGGTCGCTCGCGCCTTGCACGTGCGGTGCGCACGCGCAACTACGCTGACAAGTGTGTGATATGCTCCACATTAGCCCAAACCTTGTCAATACCAAGGTTACGACATGTTGATTTATGGTGACTGAATATTTCAAATAGGTCAGTATGAACATAGGTAGTTGCGGCACCAAAACATTTATTTATGTTTACACTTTTGTCGAGAAAGAGAGTTTACTATTGGTAACTACAAAAAACCAAAAAACATACGTAAACACTATTATTATCTACTGCTATAACAGGGATGTTATAGAAAGCCTATTGCATAAATCGCTATTCTTAATTTTATAGTAAAGTCTACTTAATACCAAAAACACTTTGCTCGACCTAGAATTCGATACCCATGTCGAAAAAGGTATTGTTGACTTTGAACCCAGGACCTTAATTATGGTCCTGAGTTCTTATTATAACTACAACCAGGGTCGGACTGAGCTGCAAGGGGCCCGGCTAGCAATCGCCACCCTGGCTATATGGCCAGTCCGACCCTGGGTACAACTACGTTGGCGTCTCCTGCGTCAGTAATTTTATGTCCTCTGTGGTACCTAAAACTTTATTATTGATGCAATTTTATTGTATCGAACAGGCCCAAAATGACTCCATGCAAGAAACCGTTGCCGTCCAAATGAATGAATTCCGAAGTCTTCTTAATTAAATACTCTAAAATAAGTCAATAATCAGGTAAATTGTTCGGCAACAATAGCCTTATTCACGGTGTTGGTCAGGTTCATTGAGGCACCCCGGCTGCGGGGCGGGGGTGCCGCGGGCATGTTCCCACGGCCTCACTCCTCGCCGCCAATTAGATACACCAGGCCTAAGCTCAGCTATACTTAGTTGCCAATTTATTGATACATAAAAACCTTTTGGATAATTCTTTGCAAGAAATATTTAGATTTATTTTCGGGATAAATTGCATCTTAAGCTTATTGCAGTTTAGGGTGGATACTTTATTGTAATAAACTGTTCAAATATGAATGTATCAACCGTGGTAAAATACAATGCGGAAAGTAATGAAAGGCCTACCAATAGTACCTACTACATTATACTATGTAAGTAGGAAAATACATATATTTTCTACTTCCTCTAAAAATAGATTAATTGTAAAGGGGAAAATTGTATTAAGTGATCTAGACAACAAAACATATCTAAATACCAGTACCTCGGTTTCCTTACACATAATATAAAACGCGGATTACACCTGTGTAATATGTACACAATTTACAATTGAAATGTATAAAAATATGTGCGATCAACATAGTATACATATAATAATTACAAGTAGGAATCAATCATCAACGAGCAGTAAAGCAATCATGAATATTTTTAATTTGACCTACAACAAAATCAAATATGCAATCTATGACAGTACCAGGTCACCATGTGCTGTGTCATGACATAGCATCGTAACAATTATGATTTACCTACGTCAGTCATGTAATTAAAAGAGTAAATACCACAAACGACATATAAATAAAACGCAGAAATCATAATAAACTAAGTAGTTAATAAATATTTCATCGTCATCTTCCTGCCTTGTCCCAATTTATTTGGAGTCGGCGCAGCTTATCGTTTACCTCCATTCATCCGTCACCTGCTCATTCGATCCCTTTTCCATCATATCGACCTTAACACAATCCATGCATCTTTTCTTTGACCTTCCTTTATTCCTCTGTCCTTCTACATTAAATGTCACCACTCTTTCAGTCACATGCGTTTCATCCCTCTTCATTACGCGCCTATACCAAGACAAACGATTCCCCTTCAACTTATATACTTTAAAATTTCCTCTAATATACTCGTTCCTTATTTTGTGCATTCTAGTCACTTATGCAGCGGCCAGCGGCTATCCAGACATGGTCAAACAAGCCTTAAAGCTTGACGTATCCTAGGGAGACGAAATTTAACTTGGTTCGGAATTAATTAAAAAAATATCTGCCCCCTCATCATTTTATTTCTAGAGTGCAAAACAAAGAACTTTAACAAAAGGAAATTAAAGGAAGAAGCCTTATAAAACGAAACGAAAATCTTTGGTACAGGTGCAAAAATATAGTGTATAGTAAACATCTGAAGGGTACCTGACTAGAATAATATTTTCCTGTTTAGTAGCGATTTATCTTTGGCGATAACAAACTGTAAACAATATAGTGAGGACGTTGACTGTACATACGTGCCGGCACGTCCGTGATGATAACTAATGTACTGCTAAGCCACTGAACCCTACTTTTGACATGGGCGGGCTGACAGCACTACGCAGTATTTTAGCATGTTATTTTCCAAATACATCTCACTCAGTTTACATTTGAATATTTTCGAGCAGAGTTATGACTATAGACTACTTTAAGCTTTGAATGAGCCTGAAAATAATGATTGTTAAAATGTACTTGGTAACTTCAATGAAGATATATTTCGTAAAGATATTATTACCCTTAGTCGGTTATTTCTATCTATCATATTTCACAATTAATGTAAACGTGTGTTAACTTAAGGAGTATTACTTCAACGAAAACGTCTAAAGCCAACAACATTATCAGAGTTCACATCCGTAGGTGACTTAATAGAAATAACAAAGATAAATATAATTTAAGTACAACGGTAAGTAAACGAGAAAGTTCTTGGTATCGCGCGTGTTGCTACCAAACCGACTCTATTTGCACAGCTATACAAACTGCGTGTTGTTATCGGTATCCAATGTAAGCAGACCTTCCATTCCTCCTTCGAAAGAGCAATAGTGAAGCAATAAATGGTAATTTGGAATTTGACGAGGGTTCTTTGTAAGTTGGTATTGATGTATTAAAGTACGATGACGATGTTGCGCCAGCAAAACTATCTAGTTCTTGTGGAAAACGATGTCGCGTCGAATTGGGTTTTGTTTATTGTGACCGCTAACAATACACTTGTATTGACGCATCTGTTTAATCGAACTCTAACCGAAAACGTTTTATCAGTAATATTTACTACAATGAACTACTTCTTTTCGATTTCTACTGCATTCGTTTGATCGTATTGTTGTTGAATTAAATCGGCTACTTTGATACAGAATTGGCACATTTTAGGTAACTGCCATCATGAGTGCCATCAAATTACGAGTACAAAAGAGAAAAACCAATAACGATACATCAACGATAGTCCAACAATTTTCCACCACTTAGATGTACGTTAGTGCAATACATGGTTAATATTGTGCGTGCCACTCCTTGGAAGGGCCCGAGGTGTCGGAAATTCCACAGACTACAGTAATACTTGACATTTTTGAGAACGTCACTTGACACATTTAAATTACAAAATTATAAGTAGGTACTTACAGTTAACGGAACGAAACAAAACGTAATGAAACAAAAAAAATGCTGCATATTGTTTTTAATCAATAAAAAACAAAACTTTTTCCACCTTTTTAAATAAGGCATTGTTTAATTTAGTGTCATATCATAATCAGCAATAGTAACAACTAATTGTAATTTTGAAGCTTTATTTCTATTTTCCGTAACATGTTTAATTATTTTTCCTTTCCTCTTAGTTTTAATAAAAAAATATTTAGTATTCGTATTTTAATATACGGTGGTCACAATTATTCGCAGAATTTTCCTTAACGCAACTTTCAATTCTGTGCAGGTGCATTGTCCGTGTTGCTCTTGCCCGCTACACACTCTGATCGTCTATAGAATTTATTGGGCAATAGGGCATGGTTTAGTAGATCTATTTTATATTCTTTTCACCTTCGGAAATGGTGTAATTATATTTATATCGATTCACTTCACACCTTGTAACGTTCTCATTCTCATATGTAATTCACATAACATTACGCAAATTTAACGAATCAAATACGACATAGGTAGAAGGCACTTTTACTTTTAATCGATCAGTATTCAGAAAGTTTAACTTTCCCTCAATAGTGCTGCCTGTGTCAAAGTCAACACAACACGGAAATCTATGTTTATTAAACAAGCTTTCGTTAAGATTTATACAATCATTGATAATGAAGCCGTAAACTCCGCTTGATTGATAGCAAAAGCAATAGTAGAAATCGGACTAACTAACATTTGGATTTATTGAACGTAGACATGGTAATTAAAATAAATCATAAACATCATTGAAACATCAGTGATAATACAATAGACCAACTCATAATTCTCAAAGAAGCGAAAAACAACAATAAATATACAATAACAACTGTTAAAGCTAACGAATCACGTTGGAGAGCGGCGCGGGCGCCGCCGCGCGCCGGCCGCCCGGCGAGCTTCTAAACTTATGAGTGCTCACTACAAATAAGTGGCTAGCATAGACGCACACACGAACACTGGCGAGTCGTGCGCGCTCGCGGCTGTGAGCCTGCGCAGCATGGGACACAGGTTTACTCAATGAACTGTACGCCCCAGAGATGGGGGAACTCGTTCCATATTTATCGATTAGACTACATGAACTCAGGAACCTTAATCTAAAATCATCCTGTCTATCGATTATTACACGAATAAATTATTGTCATCATCTTGATTTATCAACCTACAGTGGTATCTCTGTTATTTAATGTAACGTTCACTGCCAATACAAGTATTTCGGTAGATGCGTCATCTATTTATAATGTGGCCGCGACAAGGCAACAGACAAGTTCGTTTACGATCATTCTAATGTCACTCACTTTTTCTTAATTTATCGGTCCAATGCGTCACCAGCAGAAATGTGTTGAAAGTTGTTGAAGTTCTTCAGTAGCGACAGGATTTCTAATCAGAATAAAGTAATTAGGTATGTCCGTTTCAAAAGAATAAAGATCATACATTCTTCCAGCGGTACTGATATAAATGCTGTACGTCCACTCATCATCGATGATTTTGAGAGAAACACTAACGGCAACACTATCGCTGGGTATAGACGTTAAGTAGGCGAGATCGTTGCACTGACTAGCGGTGCAGCCATCTATCTCACTCGCACCCTGGATCTAAATCTAGCGGTGCAGTATTCCCTCTCATTCACGCATTAAAGCAGGGCTTAGGGTTACTTTTGAAAGCGATTCAAAAAATTTGTAAATCGAGGTGTTAACAGGATGCTAATGAAAGAGACGAGTGTCCTTCAATCATGGACCTATTATATTATGATTTCAGTTCAGTGTCTGTTACCAAGCACAAGTGAACTTGCAAAGAGAGGGCAGAAACCGCAAGGCGATTTATTTATCTGGCAACAGAAACTACTACGGGTGGTCTTGAGTTGCGATTTCTTCGCCTGGGGACTGTATCTGTAATGGTGTTTCTAGTCATAAATACAGGCGCGATAAGTATCGCCCAGGACGGAGCGGGGCGATGGGTGGTCGACGCGAAATTCGGCAGAGCGCTGCCCTCGGGACCGGTTCCGAGAAGGCTCGGCGCGTCGGCGGCGGCGCGGCGCGCGGCGGCGGCTATTGTGTCTGCCCTCTGCCACACGCGCCGCTTCATTACCGGCCCTCTCAACACCCCTCCCGCCCTCCGCTCATGTGTTAGTGGTCAACTAACTCAGGCGCCAACGGATCATGTTATTTATGCGCTAATTTGGATCACTTGCTACTATACAATTAGTGTCTTTTATTTCATCCTTAGGTACTTACTTGATGTTATTGGTGTATATTTTTTTGTAAATTGGTATAAAGACAGATAAAATAAAAACAGTTTATACCGGTAAATCAAAATTCATTAAATATTTGATATGTTAATGTCATATTACATATTATGAAAGATATTCTAAGAAAAAACCTGACCTTCGTCATATGATTAAAAAATAACACGGTAAAATGAATTTAGAACAGCAAACAATGCCGCGTTGCACCGATAGTCCACAATAGACGAGGAATAATATCGTCCACCTTAATCTCTTTTACGTTACAGGCGCGCCATATTTCATTCTGGCAGCCATTGTCAATAAGAGCCGAGGTCAAAGGCAAATAGGAGAAAAGAACGTCCACACTTTTGTTTTCTTTTTCGAACACTCAAACAAAATAAACTCCAGCACAGTTGCTTGAACGCGCCGCCTTTTAAAATTCGAATTCTAATATCTTTTTTCTATCCCATCTTTTCATTAATATATTACGTCGGACGCTGGCTGTCAATTTTGTTTTTTAGTTGATTTCGAGTTAGGTACCTGAACGGAGTGATGTCTACCATTTTACGGTGGGAGCTTATTGTGGTGTCATCGGTGGCTCTCGTGTGAAACGCCATAAAATCTAAATAACTTGTTAAACGACGCACAGGGAGGACTAACAAATACTTAGGTAACTTTTATTAAAAACGACAAAATTATAAGTAGTGTCAGGCCTCTAACAAAATAAAGGTTAATATAATTCTTAAACAATACATACAAAAGCAAAACGCCGAACCTATGCGTAACTGAAATATGTTAGAAAAGTTTTTAATAAAGCGTTGCTATTGGTATTGGTATAAAACATAAATCCTACCGATAACATTGCAAAAAAATATAGAAAGTAAAAGCAGAAACCGGAAAGATCTCAAAATGTAATAATATTATGTATAATCGATCTTATTCATCATGTTACTCAACCATCACTGTTAAGTTGAATCTAATGTTTTCTATATTTGTTAATTAGCTTTGATGAATAGGTGCTGGAGAAGCTTATGAAGATACACAAAGTCAAAGGCTGTAAATAATTATGAAGTGAGGTATAAATTTTCAAAAAGTCAAAAAAAAAACAGAAATCCTTAGAATCAAAATACTTAAATTCTGCTAAATCTGAAAATCAAACCGTGCGGACGAACATTTGTAGGGATTTCTGAAGATATGAAGAGCACATATGATGTATAAAATTATAACAATATTACCTAGTACAATTGTACTAGGTTCATCAATTTCCCATAGATAGAATTAGTTACATATATTGAAATACCTACATGTTATATTATATTATTCCAGTTCTGTAACCGAGCATAGATCTCCTCAATAAGCAATTAGCCACTGGCAATCTCAAAGGAAATTGGCAATTGACCTTTTACTTGAACTTTAAATTGACGCCAGACTGGTATTTATTAAATGCAGTAATCACTGGAATAAAGCACCGTTTATTTTCATAAAAGTGCGATTAGATACTGCTATAATATTAGTGCGATTTGATACTGGTATATAGTACAAATTAATAAATTGATTTGATTTTCTAAGTTCCTAAAATAACGTTTCCCGTCAGAAAATATAAAGTACCTTTCAGAATATTAAAATTGAAAAAACTTTATAAACTTTATAAACTATTTCCTTCAAACGAATAAAAAACTGGGTGACACTCATAATATTAAATTGTATAACGTGTAGATACAAAGATATTTCTTAAAAAGCGTACACTAATTGAAATTCGTATTCTCACGGCACTTTAGCTCAACCCACTTTTGTACTTTTATTATATCACACAAACTCTAAACGAAAGCAACAACTCACAACAGCATTGTTTATTACGTCATTCGTTACAGTTGAAACCACTTATCTAATTATGCGGTTATCACACTAGGTAACGTTGATTTAAAAGTTTCAGATAAAGTTCATGCACTTTGTAAAAAGAATTTAGGTAGTCTATCATGAAATTCATTATCTTGGACAATTACCACAGATGACCCTGTATTTAAAATTGTGGTTGTAGAAGGATTTTGTGGCAGGCTTAGTCAAAACCATTTCTAAGTGATCAGAAAAATCTGATAGCGGATCTGGTGGCGAAAAAGGCGAAACAGTGTCAAAGAGAAAACTTACTTATTTTACAGAATTCTAAAAACATTGGAGAAAAACTCTTACATTTAGAAACAAGTTTTCTGATGCCATAACGTAATATTTGCACCTACTAGTAGTACTAGTATTCAACTTACTCTGTTCAAATTAAATCTATGCTTACAAAATTTACAGGTTAAAACAGGCCACCTCTGATTATCATTTCATAAACCTGCTGTATAACTTACTTAGGCTGTGTAGTACCTACCACAAATTCAATAACATGTTTAATACACTTCAGTCCTCGATTTGCTTGTGACACTAATCATCAGACATTGAGTCCGAACTAGCTCGAGGCGTCACCGTTGTGATCACGAATATTCTGAATGACTGTGTCAGCAGCGCCACCGACATGCACACAGGTCAGCTTGCGCAATATGTATCTATTAAGTAATTACTTACCTACTAACAAAGGTGAACGTGGTATTTATCTTTAAAACAACAATTTACAGTAAAGCTCAACCGTGCGGAATACACATTGCTGCAAGGTCGATGAGTGAGGCGCTGTTTACGTTAAATACAATAATAATTAAATAATCCGCTTCATTGCAAATCAGTCAAATTAGTTTTATTTTCATAAACACCACATGTCTTACAGTTGAAATATATCTGTTCTACAGGTGTACGACGTGAACATGTCCAAATCGTAATATTCTTGCTTAAGGTACTAGTATTGTATCACCATAATTACTATGTAGCTTCCAAGAGGCATTAAAAAGTTTCCATCTCATTGGTTATGTTAGTTTTTCTCAGAAAATAGATCAAGTAGGAATAATTACTTTTTACTGTTCAGAAATTTGCAAGTTAGATGCAAAAGTCTAAGACTTGAGACACGTCATTTACTACAGTCCCGATGCATTATTGTTCAACAAAAAATAATTTTGAACTAACTACTTAACTCCCAATTACAAGTATGTATAGAAATCTAATACAACGTTCAATTAAATTTTCATTGAAGCGACAAGAAATCTATTATTTGCTTCAGTAACTGCACGCTAGGTAGCGTGAATATCAGTATTTCACGCTACCTAGCGACCTCCGCAACCCAATTTCTGGGCAATATAGGTATATTGCCCAGAAATTGGGTTGCGGAGGTCTGATGGCAGTCGCTCCGTGTAAAATACTGATATTCAGCCGCATCTGGTTAGACTGGAAGCCGACCCCAACATGGTTGGGAAAAAGGCTAGGAGGATGATGATGAACTGCACTCTACCTATAATAATATGATAGACTGTTTACAAAATGCAATCACAAAAAAACAGTACCTGGGTAGGTAATTTTGATCTGAAGTGCTACAAATAAAGCAATGAACTGCAATTACTTGTAGTGGATATATATTATAAATTCAATGCTAGCAATAGGTCAATGCAGAATATTGCAGAAGTCTATCGAACACGGAAGTGAGAGGCGAAGTAGAACGCAGCTATAAATTATTATTCTAGTTTAATACATAATCACGATAAAATAAATTGAGACACATTTTTCGAGTGAAGTGAGTATCGCTGGATGCGAGGACAGTGCAACGAACTATTTGGAGCGGTGCGACATTTAATTCCAAGAAGCGCGACTCGGCGACTCGGCGACTCGGCCGAGAGCCAGCCGAATGCCTATTGAAAGCACGGACTTTGTTACCCACACGCTAAACCACCATTTTATTGCATTTGCACAGTTATTAGCGTAACTGTTGTTTCAAACAATTAATTTGATATGAGTTGCACGAATAGATTCTAGTAACAGCAGCCCAAACAGATTTATAATATTGACTGTTGCTTGCAACAGGCAATTGGCATTGGCAGGCAGGCTTTTGGCAGGCATTGCTGCAAAAAGCAATCAATAGGCATAGAGAAGAAAACAGAACACGCAATACTTCAAACAAACAATAACCCATGGAATTAATGTGTCAAACTTCGTTACACTTACTACTTCTATGCAATTAACAGAGGTACCTACCGAATCAATCTAAATCATTTAAAAAAAGAAAGAATCTACCTACTTTCCATTTGTCCAAAGAGGACGAAACACTATAGTGGTAAATATAGAAACACCAAAAAGCCGTATCTAAAACGACAAATTACAATGAAACGTAAGTCTGAAAAAAAAACATAAATCTAAATAATATGTCACTACTTACATGTAAATAAATCTAGGTTTTTTTTATATTTCGTCACGCACATGATCCAAACCGTCGTTTATGTTTTAGCAAATGCTGATGCAATACCAAACCAACGATAGCGTAAAGTCTAGCTTTTATTATACTTGATATAAGTACGTTGTACTATGTAGATTAATGAAAAACGTAATAGGTAGATCTTGACCATCGCCAAAATGTTCCCAAGTATCACAACACTATAAGTCTGTAACGATATTATATTGTCATTATTTTTCTCTCGGCATTGTTATCATTCTTATTAAAAATTACTGATAAAATGTTACGGTCCAGCTTCCGATACTGTAATATTTACAAAGAGACATCAGTGTAGCCTTTTGGAAATTTCTTTTTAAAAAAAACGATCAAATTAACTTTGAAGATCGACAACGTCGAAACAATACTTGCAGAAATTAATTGTATTGAATTTGTAATCATTTGACAAGTGTGTCAGAACTATCTACAAACATGGCCAAAACAGGACACGAAGTGATTATACGAGTATGCATCAGATGCGCACGAGTTTGATCTATTTCAGGTCTGCGTCTTGAATTAATATCGGTAATTGATGCGCTCTGCAGCCAGATAATAAATGGCGAGGCAAACGCACAGCCAACAATAACTCCCTTATTATTGACGCATCTAATGAGCTAGAATATAATCAATAACATAGCAAGGACTGCCTACCACGTATACTATTAGACATAGAAGTCATGCCGACTCATGCCCCAAAGGTATTTCTGAATATTTAATAGACTGCCTTCAACCTTTGTTGACTACTGTTGTCTAGTATTCTATTTAGGTACCTGCTATTGTTATTCCAATTTATATTAACAATTCTAAACTCATTTCTGGAGATCAAATCTGCATTGCTTTTCTATCTAAACCTATCAACTTTTTGTCCAAATAAATATTCATCCGGACACAAAACAAGTTAAAAGCAACGATCAAAAGTCAATTTCACGCAAGATGAAAGAGGCGTTCTAGAGTTACCAATAGTCAGATGCGATTGTCGGCGGGGCAAATAACAGGTCCGGTGATCGTCTAACGAGCAGCCGCCTCCTCGCGAAACTAAAATCGAGCCGAGACGGTTGTTCTCGACCAAATTAAAATGGCGGCGTCGTCAACAAAGGCGAATATAGCAAGTAATTTGCGCCATATCGCTGCACCAGATGAAATGGTATACATAAACACGATAACGATTGAAAATTGCTACCTCCTAGCTGTTGTTATGATTTCAAACAAAACTTCCTGTTTTTAATCATACGTAATTTTAAACGTGATGACAGCTTACTTGCGGACGTTGATCTTATCTACTATTAACATACTTTGTTTGAAAAACAAGAGAAAAACCGGGTTAACGGTTTAACACAGTTTTATTAGAGTCCACAACCACATCACGCTGTCTGCCCCATGTTATCAATATATCGGGATAAAAGTTCATTCAACATTTCAATCAAGACAGGGTAAATCTAGCGCAATATCCGAAGCTAATCTCGGATGCCCAACTGTCGACAATCCACTGAAACTATTAATAACAAACCAAACCGTAGTTATCGGCAGTGACAAGATTTGAAAAACCGCCTACATATTTTAATGGTTTAATATAAACACCATGCAAATTGCCTATTGTGAAATATGAACTCCAAGGGTGTGCTATACACAAGCAACAATGGGATCGTGGGAAACAATACAAATTGGCAGAGGTCAGACTTGCAATTTATTTGTTTCGATTATGATTGAGTAAATAATATATAGGTACTCGATAGGATGATTTCATTCCGGTAGCGTCAGGGGATTCACTATTGATACCACACAGTCACATTTAAGAGAAACCCAATTCATTTGTAAAGTTATTCGTTAGCTAATGTGGCCACGAACACTTGTGTGTTGTTAAATTAGAATTATGAAGAAATATTCTCTAATCGGAAGTAATTTAAGGATGGAAATGGTGGAAAACGATAACTGTTTGAAAATAATAGGCAACAACAACTACATAAAGATATGGAGAAACTTAGGAAGCGTTACAGTTATTGGCGACGAGTGCAGTATAGACGTTTTGGAGAACTGTGGAAGTGTGGAGATGGTCGGTGACAGGGAAACAGTGAGAATAAATGTATGTGATAGTGATAAAGTTGTTGAAGAGCATAGATACATCCCTGATAGAACTATTGTTTTGGAAAAGAACTGCAAGCCGAAGAAATCTTTAAAAGTTAAGTTCGTAATTTTTTTAAGTTTATGTATAAAGAAAACACTTGGACCGAAGATCTAGATGCTGTTGCATTGCCTTAAAAGGATTGAATTTAGTGTAATATATTAACAACGGACAGTGAACACAATATTTTGGAAACGACCAAGAACTTAGTGTTCAATCAAATGTCAACCGGGAAAATGTAAAAGATATGATCTCTATGTGTGTGGGGAACTACTTATTCCGTGTAACTATGACGTAGTCTATGTCCTTTTCCTCTACATAAAATTTAATCGTTATTTATAAATTTAGTATTATTATTAATTTAGTCATCGAAATTACATAAATTATGAGGACACTAATTTAATCAATTATTTACTTTTAATAAGTGTATTGTTGTCACTATCAAGCGAATCACCACCAAATTGTGAAGTGAGATAATAAAATACATATATTATTTATTATGATACCGGTTTTTATTAAACGCAGATTCTTATCACATTGTACCAAATGATTGTAGCAGTAAATAAAGTAGCAGGTGATACATTTTACAATGTTAATGATGCATTACACAATAAGTACGCAAATACTAAATGCAACTTACCAACATATTGGTTACATTCTCATCGGACTCACAATATTTGTCTCTACAAAGTTTGGACTTGAACTTCACCCAATGCTGAAGGTCACATAGAATTGAATGGCATATTTTCGACTCTGCCCTCGGTCAATAAGTTGACTATGTCCGGACTTGAGGCATAAAATTCAATATACCAACTTTTGTATTTTTTCTGGATAGCAGAGGTGTAACTGAGAACCTTAACTATAGTAGAGACTGTATCAATATCGACACAGTATAATGGCTTAACTGCAGGTTCTTAATCAATTATAAAATAATATAGCGCAGTCCCCAACTTGGTAATAAGTAAATGGATTTTAAGGTGGCCCAGGTGCGATAGGTAAGAAAGCACCAGAGAACTAGCATAGTTGATAGTTATGACTGAAATAAATTTCGCAAACACACGTACCTTCTGATGGTAGAAGAACAAACAATTTCAAAGAAAACTTCAAGCTGTAGTGTGGTGTTGTTAGATGTGTTTGGCAGTCGGCCATGCAGCTTTAATTTATTACCTGTGACTGCATTACATTGACTAAATACTAACAACCAGTTATGCTGCTAAAATTAGTGGTTTCGACTTTCGTTAATGTGTTAAACGAACATAAAATGCTCATGCATTAATACAAGTTTAGGAATATTAGACAAATCAGATCTATCTAATCATTACTTACATTAAATTTTCTTAAATGCATTTAGTTGATATTGATATGGTAGTGTTCATTGTAAAATATTTCAATGTTGGAAATCTTGACTGCTGGTTGTTACTATGAGTGAGGATATTTACGACATTTTCCTCCAAACCCCATTTAAATTTATACTGGCCCAATTTAATTTTATAGTCATAATCTTGTAACATCTGATGACTGTGTTTGTAGTATGTAAAACTCCTTTTTTCTCCTCATTATTCCTCTTCTGTGACCATTGAGTATTTTTTTGTGTCATGTCCTATCACGGGTAGCAATTCCTCGCTCTCCCAATTGATATTAGATATTATAATATGTCTTTATCATTTCACGAAGACTGACCGCTATACATAGCTTACTACTGATACATCCGGTACTATTAGTAGAAACATACATGTGAAGGTAATTAACACACATAATAAGTATATAGTTTATTGACACACTTGTTCAAACACCAACAAAGTTTCTTCTCTATAGGTTAACTAGCAATTACAACCAGCATATCTGCCATCACAATGACGTCATACTACGAGTATTGGAAATATGCCACGTTGTTGTCACGACATTTAGCGTTAACTGGCGTCGCAACATGAGCTCATACTAATATTCGACTAAACTCTCATCGTGTAACGCTGCACCTAGCCTCTAGCCACCTAGCACTGCCAAGTTAAGTAATGTCTTTCATGTCATCTGTGTTTAGCGATACATACAAAGCGTTTTCAGAACACTGTCCGTGCACAATACCACATCCACGTCCATATACGGGTATCCTGGAAGCATTAGGTAGAGTTTCTGCTTCTGTAGGTACACCCACAGTTACTTTTAGCCCTACATATTTTTAGGTGTCTTGTAACAGAGGGCGAGCCTATTCTCGATCAGGAAATCGAAGACCTCCTCTTGCTTACACATTCAAAATAATAGCCCAGAATGTAAGATAAACTATACTGTAGATGAAATAGAATAGAGTAAAGAATATAACATTTTGGAAAAAATAAATATTAATAATACTTAGTTATACGACGATAATCATAAATCAAATTAACTATGTTTATCTAAATATCACGTACCTACATTTCCCGTGGCTTGAAAAAGAAACAAATAACCTGACATTTTGTCCAAATACTTAGGTACCTATGTAGGCACTATTCATACTATATTAACATTTTGGTATAGACATTACATCTCTGAGCTAGTTTAATTATGTTATAATATGTAAATATACTAAAGCATTAGGTATTATCATCAGCAGTGACCTTGATATTTGCATAGTAATATCAAAAGATAATGTTATCGGTGGTAAAAGGAAATTCCACTCAATAACTATACTGCTGTTCAGTATCTGTTGGAACTCGTTAAGGATAACAAAGACTGCCCATTGACTCAGCGTTGGAATGCAATTTCTTAGATAAAACCTCATTGTCGAGTGTTAATGTCGTAGCGTTCATCACTCTATTCATGTCATGTTTCTGGCATTGGAAGTTCGAAAACAAATTGTTTTTTTTTAGAAATTCCAAATCTCTTCTATACAACTAAATTGGTAACTCAAATAAATTAAACACGTGCTTAATAAAACCAGGTCTGCAATGAAATAGTTGTGTTTTGTTACCTCATCGAGAAATATAATTTATGAAATAGCTGGTTAATTTTATTTTAGTCTTATAAAAGGTTTACAATAATCTGACTGAAACAAATAAAACTGAGAAGCGACATGTTAAATACATATTGTATTGATTCAGTGCGAAACTACCTTCATCTAATATATCTAATATAATTAAAATAATCAATGCCGTAGAAGATAACAAAGACAATGAGTAAATTGGAAATAGAATACAACCAGCGTAAATGATAAAACCAGTCTCTATAATTATTGATGTTCCCTTAACTAGTCCAAGATCACCCACGGCTGACCGCGTCATAATCAGCGACCTGCTATCAAAATTAGATAACTGTCATTGAGACTTTCACTGTTCGTCGGTGGATTTCACTTTCCCCGCGCTCTCGGCCCACTAATGAGACGATTCGATTCTTGCGCAACAATGGGGCGTCGCAGGCTCCCATCAGTTTAAAATCGAACCGGTCATGTCAATGCAACTGTCTGAGAATTTGATAAGGGTACCTGCTAGAACAATATTAGGTACCTAGTAAATAGTGGTTTTCTTTAGACCTAGCTAGTCGTTTATGCCAGTTCGTTAAAACAGAATTATGCATATTATGAATCGCGTACATTGACGGCAGCTCAATAATAGTAGCTACCTTAATCACAACCTTTGCATATTAATGATCAAAGGTATAAGTTATAGTATGGGATCCCGACAGATTTCTAAGAAAAACTGGCGGTTATCTATAAAAAGAAACATTCGTTATCAAAATCAAATAAAACCAGAAATTAGGACTGTATTTTACCAGAAACGACGCGACTTCTATCATTTACACACGATACATATTTTACATTGATTATAGACTTCCAAGTTTCAACAATGTCTTCATCTGCAGTTCGTAATGCTCATACGGTTAGCAATTGCCCGTTCAATTTATTTTATCAATTTACTCAAATGGTTTCAAGGCCGTTTATATACACTGTTATAAACTATCGGCTAATTTAGGCTGAGAAAAAAAAAATCTTGTTATTTTTTTTTTTTCATTTTAATCAGTCACGAACTACGGCATCTATATAAATATAAGTATGATGACATAATTTATTTTGGTGTTATTACAGAATCTAAGATTTTGCTAAAGGAAATGGTCAAACCATCTGTTTTACATTAAAATGTTTGTAACAACGTAAGTAATATATTGGCAAGAATTCAAATATTTACGACAAAAATTATAACGGCTAAGATAAATATTACAAAATGAGTTATTTCCGTAGGCTTACCGGTCAAACGGATCTATTTTGCAATACCTAGCTGTTTACGGAATTACGGATATAATATAAATAGTTAAACTTGTAAATCTATAAAATGTCATTGGTGTTATACTTATGTTCACACGACTTATTGTAGGTTACATAATTATTGTATTATTATTTTTTACTTTATTATTCCGCAATCAGTACATGAGTACTGATTGCGGAATAATAAAGTATTTCTAGACATGACCTACAACAGAAAATATGCATGCTATTTTACGTACCTATAATGTCATATAAAAAAATATGAGTAATTAAAAATCAGGGGCCTACTTAATCAACCAGCAATCTACCGTTAGAATTGACAGACATTCGAATCAAAATGTACGGAACTGAGATTTACATACCTACACCCGATTTGTCGAAAACTTGGTCATTTCCAGACGTTTTGTTTCTATTTGTTCGTCGATTGGAATGAAAGATTGCAACTTGTCTTCAGACCCTGGATCTCCTCAGCCAGTTAGATTAACTAACAAATCAAGGGTCTACATATTTTATTACCCACCTTCTTTATTGGGACACACGTTTAGAAATCTTTTTGTACGCAGTACTTTTTACTGCTACACTTAGTTCATGCCATGGTAACCTAAATTAATTCTGACCGTTAGTTAAAACACATCTCACGAAGTTGATGTGACATAGATATAATTATTAACAATTAATAAAATGATAATTACTGGAGTTTGCTGAGAACATTTTAATTATAGCATATCTATGAAATGACCGGCGTTGCAGGGCAACTAAATTGCAATGATGAGTTAATCGGCGGTATCATACATTATGACATTTACCTCCCAGGACGTTCTGATTGCTTCGATGTGAGAGATATTTTCTGAGTAGGTGTTAATAACACAAAATGCTTGATAAACAACTCTACTAAATAATCCTGGTATTTTATGCGACCGATTTTTATTGCTATACCTACTATAAAATAATTTAAACAATTTCTTTCTAATTTTGGTTTTCATTCATTACCATTATTTGATTCATTTTTTAGTTTTCATATTTATAAAGAGCACGCAATAACGATTCTTTACCAAGAATGCTCTGCTGTGACAAAAAATTACATATCATATCCAAGAAGGTGGACAGTGACACCACTGTCCACCTTATAATTTATTTTCAATGATATTTTCTTGCATTGACAGTGTTTACAAAAGCGATTTGATGTCTATAGTCGGACAAACATCTTGTGTGGTTTTTAATCAGTAAGGGTCACAGGTAAGGAAAGGATTATGAGAATTTTATATAGGTACTCATAGATACTCCCAGGCAGGGAAGGAAGGGGTATCAATACCATTTCCGTCCCTTATGGGACCCTTACGGATTTAAATCTACACAGTTCTTGCGCAGCGTTTTCTATTAGGTTTCTGGTGAGGTCTATGCCTATTCTAGTAGAAGTGGTCTTCCTACAGACAATATGAAGATGATCCATAATACCTATATTAAATGCAGCCTGGGTTACTAGACAACGTATGCATAGGAACTTTGTCAATCGATGTTGACTCTTCAGATAATAAACAGTTTTTGAAGTAAGAAAAAATATTTTTGTCATCATTTAAAATATTTTTTGAATTAATTAAGCAGACAGAAATACATTATCTAGTTACACCAGTTCTGCAGCTAGTAGATTTTTTTAGACATACTCGTCCCACCTCAATTTCGCGGTAGACGTCTCTACTACCACGGAATTGAGTCCTACTTCGCAAAAATACCACGCGGTGGAAACGTGACCTTACAATCACTATCAGACGCGGTAAAACTCTTAAATTTCTATTATGTAGAACTTAAAAGACCTAGTAACAACATCCGGTATATCGCAACGAGGATTCAGTCATTCAGATGTATACTATGTGATTACGGTGTCGGGTGTCATGTTCTAGCTTCTAGTTATATAAACGTTACCGGATTTGGTTTCATATTAGGAAAATGCAAAGGAAATTACAAAATGCATGACTAACGGTAACGTTTGACTCAAAACGCAAAGAAATAACGTTTATAAACTAAACTACCTGCTGCGGTACCTACACCCATATTCACGGTTATGTTTAGGTCCCATGTATTAAAAGAAGGTTTAGTCCATTGCCATCAACTGGGTACAAATCCTAACTGCTACCACAGTACAAAGCTGCTACTGGGAATTTTACATAAATCACTGTTATCGGCTTGAGAACTGAACCCAAGACTAGCCAAACAGTCGCGCTTACGAACACTAGACCAATGAAGCAGACAGGTATTATTTATCAGAACTTATAAAATATATTTTTGTAAGAACTTAAAAATACTGCACTACAGATATGAACTGATATACTTAAAGCGTGTCTGTGGCTGAGACAGAATCCAATTTTATCTTAAACTAATGCAGAAATAATGGTCAAAAAAGGTGAAACTAAAAAGAAATCAGTCGTGCACGCGCGCGGCGCAAGCGCAGGGCCAATGAACGTTGACAGGTGGCGCGCAACCAATCCTGATACAGAATTTCACTTTACGCGACTCTGTTCAAACCACGAAATTATGTCTACATCCTTCTCCGCTGCATTTAAATAATACCGAGTGAAAGCGAGACGCGGAGTGCCAAGGACCTCTCATCTAACCCAGGTTGCTTTTGCACTGGCTTTGTTTACCGATCAACCTTTAAATCTAAAATGTAAATTTAATCTAACTTTAACAAAGTTCAATCTATCATTACTTTGTAAAAATTACATCTTACAAAATACAAATGCAATATTATTAGTTCTTTCAAAGGCATAGTCATCGTTGAAGGCTTTGATCCAAAATCTTACGTAAGTAATCCTTTGTTAGCTGAAAAAATCAAAGTAGACAGTAATCTGTGAACGGTATTGTAATGCTCCGGGTATCGTCCCACGCATTCCAGGAGGTCGTTACTGTGCGGCTAATGTCAGTCATTCATTAAAGCGAGTGCATTCCCTAGCATACAAATGTCCTTCCTGCCGCTTGTAGCTTCAAGCCATGTCACTAGTCGGGTAACTAACATTTAGTCAACTTTCTAACATTTAGTCACATCGCGCCGCTCGAGTTCAAGTAGTCTGACTACCTAGCAAGAAAGAAACCTGCCATTTCTTCGTAAACATCAATCATTTATTACCAGTACCTAACCATTGGTAAATAGAGCGCAACCTAATTGTAAGTTCCAGATAAAATGTTAACATATGCGTGTCTAATGTTGGTAGTACGACGCACGGCACAACGGCGCCAATATTGCTTGTTTTATTTACATCTCAGGCAAAAAATTGGCATTAGTCCAAATCCTAAACGAAATGGCGTCCGTAATGATATCTGAACATTTCGAAATCCTAATCTCGAAAAACAGGTTTATGGTTAGCAAGAACTTTAGGTTGCAAAAATATACTTCACGAAACTGGTCCCTCCTCGAGATTCGATCCGGTTAGTGTTAACGTTAGTTTGTATCGAATAAAAAATCGATTTATGTTATTGGATCGGGAAAGAAATCGATACTCATATGTTTCTCGGTTCAATTTGTTATAGATGATGATGATGGCTTCTCAGTTCATTCATCAGCACCAGTGGTACCAGTCATTGTTTTTATCCGATAAGATCGATTAGTCCAGATCAAAGTGTAGAGGTACCTATTGGAGTGCTTAACATCTGGTTGTAAACTGGCCTCGACACGGTTCTTTCGTCCGCACCGTTCTAAGACCCAATTACGTGGATCAGGTACTGGGAGTAGATGCCGCGATAGGAAGCGGACGAGGAACTAAGAGGCTAGCCGAACCGGTCAGTAACGGAACGCGTGTATCTGTTCGGCTCATAGGCCATTTAGAAAATAAATAAACATAAATACATACGATACGTACAAACGGTAACTGTATTGTGTTGTAAGTACGGTACAGTTCCACTGTCATAGTGTCATATGAATGCAACATTACGAAATGCACTACTGCAATAGTGCAGTTTTGTTTATACAAACGGAATCATTTATAATAAAAACTTCTAGAATTGTCCTTTACAACCGGTGGCCTTAAATAAAGTAGAAATTATTTTTAAAGGAGAGCATGGCACGAAATGTAAGATAACTTCAAAAATGTAAATATGTACGTGATTGAGTTTAAAACAAAGGTAAAGAACGTGAAAAGGTGAATGAGTCAGAAAGTTATCTACGTTAGACGTGATCCGATACGGTGATACCATTTATGATAAGAAAGCTATGACTTATGCTAAAGCAAAGAACCATTTGAAAGCAGTTAAAGTTGTCGAACACTTTATTGCAGAAAAACCATTACAGGGACAAACTAGATTTTTCATCTTACCTACATAAAAATATGTCAACATTTTTTTTCAATACTAAACGGACGTAATTAAGAATAAACCGGCAAAGTAAAAAAATAACAATGTTAACAAATACTTATACTGACTGATATAGACACAGTCCTCTCAAATGTTACTGATTATAATTTCAACGTTTTCCAAAGCCAAACATACCTGAGTAAATTGCGAAGAGATCTTCGTGTGGTCCTCTTGATACGCCTTCCGGGATTTCCGTCTCTCTGTCATGAGAGTAGTGAGTCTGTCCAGGGCTCTAGATTCCAAAGCCTCGGCATTGGCCCTAATGAGCCGGCTTATGTTTTCCCACTCTTCCGTCATAGCACGCCAGGCGGATGCTATTACGGAGCCTGGTAGAAAAGATATTACTAAATTAGCTTTTCATTTTAGAACTAATTTTTAGCCTAGTTTAATCAATACACGTCTGAAGTTTGAAAAATTGATATCAATATTTAACGACTCCTATATTGAAGGATACTTAAAAGTAGTTTTAAATGGGCACAGCCCGCACAACAGGAAGTTAACACTAGTGGACGAAAATTTGATTTAGGTAAATATGCTATTACGAGATATTTTCCTCAGTTACCAATAGTTATCAATTGTAGATAGTTTGTGCTTGCAAGATCACCATTCCTACCTATTGATTCGAATCGATCGATCGATCGATCGATAAGTATACATGGAAGGACCTGGGGGAGGCCTTTCCCCAGCAGTGGGACAGCAACAATTAGAAAAAATTAAAATTGTAATTATAGAATTACAACTTTCATGTTTTTGGAAGTAATCATTATAGTCTGCTGAGGAAAGCAAAAATTGAGGAAAGGAAAAAAAGCAAAAGGACTATTATTTCTGATTGAACTGATAGACTGTTTCACTATTATAGGATCACATCTATCCGTCCGAAAATAGAGGTTTGACTAGGAAAACTGCATTGCTGGATCTACATTCATCCGAAAGATCCCAGACGACCAGTGGACCAAACTAAGACGAAGATGGTGAGGCTGATGAACTTGACTCCTTCATATTTGAAAGTGTATGGAATACTTTGGCATGCATTTAAACAATACAGGGATTTATTAAGAATGTTATTATGTATAACACTTCTATTTTGAATAAACATTAAACATTTTCCTTATCTGTTACGTTTTTTCAAGAATCGTTTTATCAACAACAACTATTTATCTTTGAAAGATGCACGCTTTATCGATATGTGTAGCGCATATTATAATTAACACTACCCCGATTTTTGTATCCAGCAACAACTATCATTATGATGTGTACCAACAGGGCAATGTGCATAGGAACTTTCATCTAAATGTTTGTAGCTTCCCGAATCAAAGTTGTCTTGCGAATCAGTGTAAGTATTGATTGAAGGGCAATAATCAATTTAAACAAAGATCATCATTGCATCATGATGGTCAAAACCCCGATCAGGCTACAAGCCATGAATATGCTTCATAAATTTTTGATAAGTCTCTCCATGCATGTTCGTCGGTTTAGGGTGCTCTTAACCTTGCCTTTTTTGAGAACGTCCGCAATTTGGTCAACAATCAACATTGATTGAATTAAATAGCAAATAAAATAATTATTACGAAAGCTTGCCCTGATCCTTTTATTCAAAGAAACAGTTATGGTGACAGAACAATAACATCACCTACAGTTACACCTACAATTTTGAATATTGATGAACATTGACATCATTATTATGAATGTAGGAGGAGAGGTTGGTTTCTTTTATTTCTGTAGTTTATAGGATGATACAAATACAAGCCATCCATCCTCCCATCCATCCCAAGTTAGTTGCTGGTTTCTTAACCGAAGCCAAACTTATGTGGACCGTGCAACTAGAATCTAACTAGTATTTAAGTTTTAGCAATTCTTGTAAAATCGTATTTGAAAATCGCTGAACTTCTTTCATCTATATCAATTGCTCCCTCTCTTAGTTTGCATCACAATTTTCCTACATTAAAAAAGGTAACATTCATAGAATCGGACGTCGCAGAATTTTGTATAAATAAATAAATATCCTGGGACATTTACACAGCACCATCTAGTCCCAAACTAAGCAGAGCTTGTACTATGGGTACTAGACAATGGATATAATACTTATATACTTTTTTTTCTAAATACATACTTATAATATATAAGAAGCACCCAGACAAACACAAACACTTAAGTTCATCACATAAATATTTGTAATCATTAATTATCTAAAATGCTGGTATTCATTTATTCAAAATTAACATTCATTTACATTTTTTTAAATGTAAGCGTTCAGCAGTACTCTAAAATGTGTTTCTTGTCACACGACAACATTTAAATCTAACGGTTTCATATCATGTGCAGCTTAATTCACAACTACCTCTAATATAACACGTTTAAAGCTTTGCCAAAACCTATCTAAGTGGAATGAAGTTCAAATGCAAGGAGACCGTTCTACGTTGTTAATAGGGTTAATTCTTGTATTTCTTGTTAAGTGGCATAATTTTTACCGTTAAGTTCTTCACATTTGTCCATCTTTTGGCCTTGCGCGGCGGCAGCCGACAGCGCTAGAGCGTACTCTCTGTCACTCTTCATCTTAGCCTGGAGACTTCGCTTCATTGTCTCCATGAGCCGAAGCTCAGCATCCTGGCGGGCCAAAAGCGCCTCGTGCGCCGCGCGCCCTGCGCCACTCGATGCATACCCCATTGTAAACAACCCACGTCTACACTAAACCGCACATCACAAACATAAACACAACACTATTCACATCATTTTCCGTTATCACCGGCACAGTGTTTATACGTCACCTCGTAACAAAATTCAATTTATTGGCAAGCACAACAGAGAAAGGGGAACAAGTTAGCTCTTAAAACGGACGTTCAAATTTTTTTTAGTTCTAGCACTCACATTGCGTCCTAACCGTACAGACTAAATAAAAAATTCTTTAACAATAAACTTTCGATAGAAATGTTTAACGAACGAGGTGAGCGCTTGAAATATCAAAACGCGCGTCCGCACGGTAACGTCGCCCGACCTGAATGCCATCTAACGCGAGCACATTACGTCTGGTGTGGTCGCTGGTGGCTGGCCCAGTCACCCGCGCCTGAGCTGTTGTCCGTCCGCGAGGAATTGCTTGAGAACAAGATGATATAAGATCCAGACAATATATTACGAATGTTCATGATACATCGCCGTCGGCGACGAGTCGTTGTTGCCTCAAAGCGCAACTCGTTTGGCTATACTAGGCGCAAATTGTCCTTATTTCAATTAGGTATTACGTAGTTGTTTTTCTGTTCGTAACTGTAGCTTCTTCAAAGTTTTCACGCTCGCAAAGCTTAAATGAATTTAAGAAACCTAGATAGTAAAGGGTAAACATTCGTGATAGGAAATCAGCGTTCAATAAAGTAACCAACGCTGATTATAAACAGCTTTATGTAGGCACTATTGTTCATAGAAACGAACACCGCATTGTGACCATTGTCACAAGCTTTGTTCTTGAAACTTGACTTAGAATGCAGTTTCAAGAACAAAGCTTGCCCATTTCCGATAAAGATTAGATCCTGTAGATACTGTAACTTATGAGAATTATTTATATCAATATCAATACCTAAATATGATGCCATAAGAAATAAAAGTCGCCTTGGCATGACTGCGTAAAAATCATCACATCTAGGTATCAAATAAGGTCTTTCAACCTTGCTTTGTCTACAAACAAAGGGCCAGAAAGTATCTTACCTCCTCATATTCCTGAAACGGTTTATAATTTTATTAAGACTTGCCAAGCTTTCCAAGCATAATTTAAATACAATAAAACGACTTATAACCAGGATTTTACTGCCTAAATTTCAGGTATGTAAGGACTATTACCTATTTTGTGCTTATGTACTAAAAAACAAAGTCACAGTAACATAGTCTTTGTTCGGTCCACCTTTTTTTATCAAGTAATATCTACCAGTCACCCATTAAGAACTTTGAAACACGATGGCCGCGTGAAGATCGATGTGTTATTTGGTTACCTACGTAGTAGTTAGCCTGAAGCAGTATTCAAAACAACGCACCGCGGCGAAAAATCGCGATTACATACATTTTAAATGCTTATGAATAATGGTAACGGATGTTTTGGATTTAGCCTACTGAGGTAAAGCTTTCAAAACTAACTTTCAAAATGTTGGCCATAATCATTCTCATAATATAAAAACCAAGCTCATTGAATAACATACTACGGGGTCCCGCTGGGTAGTATTCTCGGCCCTACGTTATTTACAGTATGTAAATGCGGCGACATTATTATTTCGGAAATTTCTATATAAAACGCGTCATTCTCATTATTATTTTGTTATGAAAGTTGCAAAATCAAGATCAAGTTAGTGTTGTATTTAGTTATTTGTTTTTATAATGTGAATTAAGTTTTACTCCATAAGCATTGTACATTCTACGGAGCATTCCAACTTAATTATCATATTTTTAGAATTAATGAAGCGTTAGTTTGTTATTTATTTATTAATTATTATTTTACGTCTTGGTTATCAGGTCAGTTTTCACAGTTTTCAGGTCTTTTTTTTACATACATACATACATACATACATACGACGAAGACGCAGGTTCGAATCCTGGTCGCCAGCCGATTTTTTCCTTCATTAAAAATAACTTGTAATCTAAGCATGGAAAATCCTTAAAAAAATACAAAAATATAGTATACTGGCTTTCCGCCAGCGGCTTCACCCGCTATCCCACGGGAACCATACATTTTACCGGGATAAAAAGCCTAGCCTATGTGCTATTCCAGACTATAATCTATCTCTGTGCCAAATTTCATCCAGATCCATTCAGTAGTTTTTGCGTGAAAGAGTAACAAACATCCATCCATCCATCCATCCATCCTCACAAACTTTCACATTTATAATATTAGTAGGAAGTAGGATAAGGTAGGTACAACTTGTCATTAATAATGTACAAAATACCTAATCAAAATATTCTAAGACACGATTAAAATAAGCTGACATTTAACACAGCACCATCTGGTCCCAAACTAGAGAAAGAGCTTTAAGACAAAGATAAAGACAGTTATTGATAAATAAAATACCACCCCACAAGACCACAAAAGAACATCAAAAAGATGTTAAAAAGTGGTACCATGGGCGCTCTTTATAGCGATCTCTTACAGCAACCTTTGGGACACATATTGTTCAATATAAAATGTGCTTTGGATGAACTCAGGTGTAAAGGAAAAGCGATGATAGTAGTAATTAGTAGATAGGTAGTTTGGCGAATAAAAAGAAGGTAGGTTAGTTGTATATAGATTCAGTAGCTTAATTAATACTCTTTTTCATATTATTTGGTTTAGTTAGGCTGCTCGTATACAGCAGCAGCCGTTTTTTGGAAACGCACCTAACGCAATTTGACTGTGGTATCGCCAAGAGCCGATCTCGAGGAACCTACCACAGAATTGTCTTTTAAAAATTCTCGCCTCTAGAGGCTCTACATGTCACATTCATCAACTTTTATGTGAGTGATAATTACGCAGATTCAGAGGAGCATGCCTTGGATTCGAACTCGAGACCTTTGATTTGGCAGTCCAGTGGTCATTCCTCTAGGCTATCACTGCTTTTATCCAGAACATACTAATCAATATTTTTTGCAAGAAGAATGCTGTCGTCATATTTTTCACACATTCTTTAGCGCCCGTTCTAATTCCTCTGTGTTGTGTTCTAATCTCTGTCCTAAAAGTGTCCGTCGAAATGCGTTAAATAAGATAGCGCCACAATAGCATCAGGATAAATTTTTAGGTTATAATAATAATAATAATAATAATACCGTACACTAAAACATTCAACCACTAATATTACAACACCAAACAATACAAATATCACAACACCCGCTGCAGGTGATCTGCAGCGTTTTTGGGGTGGAATATGGGAAAACCCTGTCTGCCATAACCCTGAAGCAGAATGGATAAAAACAGAGAGGACTCGTAATGTGAACACTGAAGCTATGAGTTTTGAATACATTACTATAGAAACTTTTCACGATGTTCTTATTAAGTTACACAACTGGAAGGCTCCAGGCTCTGACCACATACATAACTTTTGGTACAAAAAATTCACACATACACATCCATACCTCTTTAACCACATTAACAATTTTATAGAAAACCCAAACACAATGCCCACTTATATAACTGAAGGAATAACGTACATGCTATCAAAAGACCAAAACGACAAAACTGACCCTGCAAAGTATAGACCAATCACCTGTTTACAAACGATATATAAGATAATTACATCATGCATTACTCATGTTATATACGACCATCTTGAAAAAAACAAAATATTGGCTGAGGAACAGAAAGGATGCAGAAAGTTTAGTCAAGGGTGTAAGGAGCAGTTAACAATAGACTCAGTCATACTAAAACAGGTGCAACGCGACAAAAAAGATTTATGTACGATGTATATAGACTACAGAAAGGCTTATGATTCAGTACCCCATTCTTGGTTACTGGACGTACTAGACATTTATAAAATACACCCTCAGCTTACTAATTTCTTAAAAAATACAATAGATAAATGGAACACACGTTTACACATAAACACACCCACAGGTTCTGTCGAGACAGAGCCAATAATGATCAAACGCGGAATATTCCAAGGTGACTCTCTCAGCCCGCTATGGTTCTGTCTAGCTTTAAACCCTCTTTCAAATCAACTAAATTTACTACAATCCGGTTATTTGCTCCACTTTAATGAAACGACTTCTGACGAACTGACCGACAAACAAGATTGTAAAATTAATCATCTGCTTTACATGGACGACATAAAATTGTATGCGTCTACCCCCGAAGACTTATATCAACTCGCGAACATTACAGAATTTTTTTCTAATGACATAGCTATGGAGTTTGGAATCGATAAATGTAAAATTAATTCAATGAAATTAGGAAAACACTACAAACACTCATACGACATGACAACAGGCGACACTATAGATTCACTAGATGAAAGCGGGACATATAGGTATTTAGGGCATATTCAATCGAAACAAATTCTACACAAGGAAATTAAAGCTACACTCATTAAACAATTCAAACATAGATTAAACACAATTTTCAATACCCAAATAAATGCTAAAAACACTGTAAAAGCCATTAACACTTATGCTATCCCCATTCTTACTTATTCCTTTGGCATAATAAACTGGAACAAATCTGAACTTAAAAAATTACAACGTATCATAAATACCACCCTTACTAAACACAGACGGCACCACCCTAGATCTTGTGTGCAAAGGCTAACTTTGTCAAGGAAGGATGGAGGAAGGGGCATCATAGATATTAGTAACTTACACAACACACAAATTACGACACTAAGAAATTATTTCAATTCTAAAAGTAATACATCAACTCTCCATAAAGCAATAGCATATAATGATAGAAAACTTACTCCTTTGAACATGGCCGACAAAAACAAACAAAAAAATGAAGCCCTGACCGATAGACAAACCAAAATTCAAGAATGGACGCAGAAAGCGCTTCACGGGAGACATCGCCACGACCTTGACCAACCTAACGTCGATAAGGCAGCATCGAACGAATGGTTAAGACGTGGTGAACTTTTTCCCGAGACTGAAGGCTTCATGGTAGCGATACAGGACCAAGTTATTGAAACCCGTAATTATCAGAAACATATAATGCGCGTCCCCATCCCGACAGACACCTGCAGACGATGTAATAGTTCTTCTGAAACAATCCAACACATCACGGGGGCGTGCAAAGCAATAGTTCAAACCGATTACAAACATCGACATGATCAAATAGCCAACATAATCCATCAAAAATTAGCAATAAAATATAAATTGATAACCACACCACCAACACCTTACTATAAATATCACCCTGAAACCGTCCTTGAAAACACTACACACAAGCTATACTATGACCGCGCTATCCTTACTGACCGTACAACACATTATAACAGACCAGACATCACTCTAATAGACAAAACTAACAAAACAGCGCAGATAATTGACATAGCCGTACCAAACACTCACAACTTACAAAACACAATTGCTGAAAAACTTACAAAATATACAGACCTTAAAATAGAAATCTCCCGAATGTGGCGTCTCAGCAATGTCACTATAATCCCTATTGTTTTGTCAACAACAGGAGTGATACCAGCCCAGCTCCATCAGTCTTTAAACACACTTGGCTTACCACCCTACACATACTGTAATATGCAGAAAGCAGCTATCCTAAACACGTGCCGAATAGTTAGAAAATTCTTACAAACTGACACAAAAATGACCACACCACACACACTAACATCAGGCACTACACCAGCACAGTACAATCAAACACAGTCATCACAAGTTCACAACACACTATCATCTCATCATCAGTTACCCATTAATACACTACTCTAGGGTAGCACTTGGCCTCGGCCCGTGATATCCTACAAAACCGGCATTAAATAGCCGAGATACAAAAATGTATAAAAATAAATAATAATAATACGGAAACCTTTAGTGACTCCATTAGAATGGAATTCGGTGTGGAGAAATGTGCAGTTATACATGTGAAACGAGGGGGGGTTATGGAATCTGAGAGAATTCAACTCTCGGATTCCATACAACTTAGATCGCTTGCCTCAACGGAGACTTACAAATACTTGGGTATGTCAGAGGCACTTGGCATCAACGAGGCTGACATGAAGCAATTGTTGAGGGAGCGTTTCTTTGGCCGACTGACAAAAGTCTTAAAAAGTCTTTTGTCAGGAGGAAACAAGGTGCGTGCCTTCAATGGTTGGGTCATGCCAGTCTTAATGTACTCATTTGGCATACTCAAGTGGACTCAGACCGAATTAGATGCCCTGGATAGGAAGGTCCGTACACTGTTGACCGCATATCGAATGCATCACCCACGTTCGTCGGTAATGAGACTGTACATCCCGCGAAAATGTGGAGGCCGAGGCTTTTTAAATGCCAAAAACCTCCACAATCGCGAGGTGTGCAGTCTGCATGGTCTGGTGGGGATGCATCGAGATGTGGTTAAAGTGGACAAAGGACTTACCCCGCTCGCCTTAGGCAAAGAGAACTGGCGCAAACCCGCAGTACTGAGTACAAACGATCGCAAGGAGGTATGGCAAAGCAAAGAGCTACACGGACGCTTTTATCGGGCTCTCTATGATTCAGGAGTAGACCTGTTAGCGTTCGTGTCCTGGCTACGCTTCGGAGATCTTTTCGGAGAAACCGAAGGTTTTGTCTGTGCAATTATGGATGAAGTCATGATGACTAACAACTACCGGAAATATATAGTGAAGGATGGTACGGTTGACATATGTCGGGCATGCCACCGTCCGGGAGAGTCTATCCGACATATTATATCTGGTTGTTCGCGTCTGGCTAACGGTGAGTACTTGCACAGACATAACCTGGTGGCCCGGATTATCCACCAGCAACTTGCTTTGAAATACAAACTTGTGGAATCGGAGGTACCGTACTATAGGTATGTGCCCGACCCAGTTCTCGAAAATGGTCATGCCACATTGTACTGGGATCGCTCTATTATCACAGACAGGACTATTGTTGCCAATAAGCCTGATATTGTGGTGATAGACCGATTAGAGCGTAGTGCAATGATTGTCGATATCACCGTCCCGCATGATGATAACCTCATGAAAGCCGAGAAAGATAAAGAAATAAAGTATCTTGATTTGGCACGTGAGGTTGTCGACATGTGGGAGGTGAATTCTGCGATCATTGTACCGATCGTTGTGTCTGCCAATGGCTTAATAGCCAAGAGCCTCGACCAACATCTAAGGAGGCTCTCGTTGAGTGGCTGGATCAAGGGCTTGATACAGAAAGCGGTACTCCTAGATACGGCACGTATTGTTAGGAGGTTCCTTTCCCTGGAGCCCTGACCACCGGTAGCTTGGACTCTGTTCCCGATACCGGTGAGCTACTATTTTTTATATTTTTAAATGTTTTTATTTTTTTTGTTTTTTATAAAAATATTTAAAAATACAAATAATATGTAAAAAAATGAATAAAGGAAATAATAATAAAATTTAATTCAGGCAAAGTAAACCCATATACACAAATTATTAACAGATACATAAAAAAGACAGAAAATTATACAGAAAATTTTTAAAATAAGGTCTGAAGAACATAAACAGCTAAAAATGTTTTTTTTTTTACTACTACTACTTTGGCGTTTAATTTTAAATTAAAACTTTCGCTGCGACAGTTGCACCATAGTATGTTTGTCGCAGCAATGCCTTATGATGTAGCAGTCAAGCCTGCTCGCAATCATCTTATACTTATAAAATTATTTTGGACTTCATAACTAGTTGAAATTTTCTTTATGTACTGTACTGACATCAGTAGCTTGGAAAAATTATACTTCAAATTATTCAGAGCCTTCAGTGCCTTTGTTACAGTTTACAATAGTATTTCGACAGTTATCAATCTCGCATGATAGATTATAATCTAATAATCTAACGATTTTACAATTTTACGGTAAAATTGTTTATACACTCCAGAGTACATTTAAAACAGCATTAGCGATTCCCTTTGTCACCACAGATTAAATAATAGTTACAGTTACAGTACATATCTATTATTTAAGCTGTGATGTAACCCAATTGTCAGACCAAAAAATAGCAAATATTTGCTAATTTAATGTATTTAAGAATTTTTGTGTCAAGGTTCAAAAATTGTATTTCCTTTTGGGATGATGAATAGAATTATTTATACATCGTAAATGAGCTTTTAAATTAAATAAACTCAATGTTTTACCAGGAAATAAAAAAAAATTACAAGTTTTCATATTTTTGGTGCAACATCATCATTATATTTTTCTTTGGTAATACTGATGTGTGAACTTCTTTTCGTTATTGGCAACACTGACCCCAGCCTTGTAATATGGCCGCTACAGGTTAGTTCTACTAATTTTGTCACGTGAAAAAAACCTTAGATATCGCTTTATTTTAATATTTATTGTAATATTTTCATACTTTATTTAGTTTGCATGTGTAACAGTTTCCCAATGCATCCGAATTGGAGGCTCTGCGATGTTATCTAATAATGCTAACGTGTCATCATTTCACCTCTGCGGACGTTTGGATTTACCGCGTGGCCACATTTCTCAATGCTCTCAATCAATGTATTACATGTTTTACCCGACATAATGTTTCAATTACTGATTTTATTTATTTCTGAGAAGGTGAGAAATCAAGCTTGAACAGATGTGTTACCAATGTCCTTTCATTGTGTCCGCGAATAACCGCTTTCCAAAATCGGAGTAGGTCGTTCACTTACTATGCGTCATCATTATTCATTGTCTTGTCCTCTTTTCTAACATTTTACCCAGATGTAAATGTTTCGAGCCTCACCCGATATGCTTGTCAATTTTTTGCAGGCAAGAAATCAAAGAAGGCAAAATGGATTCCAGCCAGCATCACAGACATTATTGCAGAGCCAACGACAATTCCAGCAACACACAACTGGGCGGACTCGGTAGATGAGGAACGTAAGTAAAAATATACATATAATTCATGGCAAACTCCGCCCCCAAGGCGACTTTCTAGTAGATAGTGTAATAATTTGAATAATCGACCCAATGATGATTTAAAGGGTAATGGCAGGCCAATGTTAATCTCGTACTTGGGGCACACACACTGAGTGCCTGTCACTCTATCTGCCCCGGGAAGGTCTGAGTAAAGGTCTTTGTGTTTTATACATTCTAGCCGGATGCTTCTCTCAAAGGGAAGGTAGGGGAACCAGAAATTATGGTGTAATGTTAAATCTTTGAAGCCTGGCCTGTGGGGCTAGGTGGAGGTGTGGACATTGTCACTGTTGGAAACCCCTATGACCAGCAATTTTAGCACAATCTACGAGATGATTTCGGTCACAACTCAATTCAGACTAGTCTTTCATTGGCTTGCTCCCTGTTTGTTCTGAGGGTCTCAGCTACACAATTTCTTATGAAAGATAAAATGCAGTACTATTCCTTGCATTTGCATAATTATGTTTTAATCTCAATCAAAATCATAAAAAACAATAGTGGTGATAAAAAAATATATTATTATAATCAATCAGCAAGTTAAATTATGTTGGAATCATACAATAGTGTTATTAGGTGCCCATTGTACAGCTTATTGCATGACATTGATGCATCTAGAATTATTCTTTTATTAGGAGAAAAATAAAAGTGTGTTAATTAGGATTAGTATTTTGCAATGGTTTGTTTAAATAACATCCTATTGCAGGCATAATTGACATGATGATTACTTATTTTTGTTTTAAACATTTTTTATGAATCATGGTTAACTTTATTAGAATAATAGGTATTCTAATAAAGTTAACCATGATTCATAAAAAATGATCTTAATAATATTGTAACAATATTTATGAATAACATTTAGTATCTGTCTTGACTATCTGTAGCTAGGTTAAAACAAAATATGCAATCCACATGATGTGGTATACCTACTCAATATATTTTTGACTATTCATAAATCTATGATGAAAGTTTTTATGAACCTACAGTAAAAGATCTTCATCCAAAAATTTAAATGTATAGATATATAAATGTATATAATAATGTAATTTATAAATGTATAAATAAGTATGGAAAATATTTTTATCATAAAATGAAAAATATTACTTAATTCCTTGAAATTGAATTTGTAATTCATGTTAAGAAAAGGTGTTGAAAAAACATATTGTTGGATGATGGGACAGGGACAAATACATTGGTTTTTGTTGTTCTATGTGTCTATGGTCTATGTGAATATTAAAAAATCTACACATCCTTAGCTGAAAATGCATATGGGGGGTATTCGACGCGGCAGCGCGCGCCGGTGGTGCTGCCCTCAGCATCACGGGCGGCACGCGGTGGCCTGGCCGTGGATGACGAGTCCATCCCCCGTCGCCCGCCCTTCACTGCACACATATCCAACCTACCGTATGACGTTGATGAAAGTGCTATCACTGAACTGTTCACAGGACTTAAGGTAACAACATTATCGGCTTCTGTAACTTCAATTGCCTGTCTGACTGTCTGAGGATGTTCAGCTTATTCTTTCTCTAAACAAACACAAAGTGTCTGAATTACACTTAGCATTCCTATCCATTGTAAAATATGAACTAGAATTTAGTTTGGTACTATTATTAGTCAAGCTTTACAAATATTATATAATCAGATTTTATGCTTACAACAATTTATTTAAAATGTAAGTCGAGTTTAGTTATCATTTATTTATTAATGGAAAGTAAATTCTCTGTAAATATATCAATAGCCTTGAACACTGAATAAAACCAGTTACCTTCTTTACAATACTAGTTTATCATGTACCTACCATTTAAATGTAGATCTTGATTAAAAAATTATTATACATAATGTTAGCATGCCAAAACATTGATACTACTACAATTTCAATAACGACTAGGAGTTAGTTTGTTTAAAAATTAATACAGTCTCAAGTTGACTGACTTTTACCTTGGCAAATTCAGATGTTATACATGAGTTACTACTATGTATGTGATTTGTACTTGAACATTAAACATAATGCTACTGCTAGAGATTAATGACACTTACTTAATTTAAAATTATTTTGTGTTAAATGTAATGTGATTGTACTACAGATCACCAACTTGAGACTCCCCCGCGAAGGAGACCGCCTCAAAGGCTATGGATGTGTGGACTTTGAAGACAGGGAGAGTCTAATCAATGCTATGAACATTCCTGACCTGGTAAGTTACATCTAAATATTACTTACTCCATGTAGTATTTTATGTTTTGGGCCCAAAAACCATCTTACCAAAAGACCAAAATATAATACTATTCAAAAATAAAAAAATTATATGACTAAAAATCCTATCCTACAATATATGCTTATTGTATATTTGAAAGAGTGACGCCCAGCTGCTTTACAAAACAGGGGATACAACTGTATTCCTTTGTCATTGATAACATTTCAGCAAGTTTTTATAAAACAATCTCAAAAGCATCTTTGGGAGTTGTTCAAAAGGGGTCCTATTGTGTCAACTTACGATTGTGAACTAGTTTTGTTGTTTTGTAGACAATAGGCGGCAGACGGATAAGAATTGAAGTTTCTACCCAGGACAACGACCGCCGAATGGGAAGGGGAGGCAGGTCTGACCGGGACAGGTAATACACCCATTGTACTTGCTAAACATAAATATTACAAATTATTGTTATTGAATACAGTCTGACACAACCAGTTAAAACTGTTGTATAACTACATCTTACATTGAGAGGATATTACAGAATTTTCTAAGGATGTTAACCTTAGGAATTTTCCTAAAAAACTGTATTTATTTTGCAAGAAAAAATAATTTAGTATTTCATTGCTAGTAGTGATATTATGTTGGATAGTAGATAAAATATGCATTTTTTAGATCTAGACATCACATTATTGATGATTCAATATAATGCTCTCATGTTTTATATGGAAGATATTAATAGGAATCGAATTAACAAGGAATGTACACATGTTCCTAGGGAGTATGACCCAGAACGCACAATGGGTGATTGGCGATCGGGGCCGCGGGCGATGCCCGACTCTAGCAGCGGCCGTCCTCGCACCATGGAACGCAACATGGACCGCGATCGCGACCGCGGCGCAGATCGGGAACGTGACTGTAAGTATTGTCTTGTCGACCATTTAATATCATATTGAGTTTGATAACATTGCAACATGACTGTAATCATAGAGTGGTAATCTTGTGTGAAAATAAAAGCAAAAAATACTCAGTCTTGTCAGTCATACATGCAACATTTATGCATTCTCTTTTAATAATAAATAATTCACTATGATGATTAGTAGTCTGATGGTTGGAGCTAACTATAATGTCACACTTGGGGCTCACATACAGAGTACATGATCACCGATTTATTAGTCTGTCGACTCGTTTTCTTATATCGACTACAATTTTCAATAAGGATCTCCCTAGTCTCGGCGCCGGATGAAAATGAAAATTGTTTGACAGCTTAAGTTGTGTTATCATCTGCTTTTCAATACAAAGTATTTTTTTATATAAAATCGGTTATTTTTGTTACTCTACTTGCCTCGGGAAGGTCTGAGTAAAGGTCCGCGTGCGCAGTTCGCACTGAACTCTAGCAGGGGGTACCGCATACAGCGGTAGCGTGGAAACCAGAAACCAGGGTAGATAAGGTGCTGTTGAGGACTCTACATGGACGAGACTACACCCTTCTTAACCCTTGGAAGTCCCCGTGACCGGCAGTTTTAGTCTAATCTGTGACGTAGCATAGCTATAACTCAATTCAGACTAGTCTTTGGTTTGCTCCTATCAGATACTTAAATCTGAGTGGCATATTTGAATCTTTGTGCAACCCAAATCAGGTTAATGTAGAGATCAATAGTTTATTGTGTTGTTTGTGTGCAGCGAGTGCCGACAATCGCCCGGGCGGCTGGCGCGACGGCGACCGGCCCGCGCCCGCCGAACCCGCGCGCACCCCTTACGGCGGGCGGGACTCCTTCGGACGTGATCGCTATGAGTAAGTGACTATTACCTACATAAATAATGTTTATCCCTCTATATCATCGTTGCTATGATGCTAGCCATGACTATTAAGTGTTGTTGATTATTGATCCAATTTGTTTATTGCAATTTTTCATTCGAATGCACATTTTATAAATAGCGAGGTATTTCTGTCTCGATACTTATGAAGTTATATTATTATATACAACATGTGCTATATTAACATTGGTTAACTAGACACCGGCTCATGCTCTGTGCTAGACTCGGTCGCTCTATACCTACATCTATACAGCACATCTTATATTCTTACATTCTTAATACCCACTTACATAATTTTATTTGTAGATTTATGTGAAATTGTACAATGGGATTTAGTTAACTATAATCCTTTACAGGGGTAGAGAACGTGGTGGTGGCGGCTTTGGTGCTCGTGAGGAACGGCCCGAGCGCAGCGGATACGGCGGCCGCGATGGATTCCGCACTGCTGAACGTGACGGCGGTGGATTTGGGTGAGTGAAATGTTTGAGAAATGCGTCAGTTTTAAACGAAATGACTAAATAATATATATTGGTAATTTATGTTGTTTATAAATTACATGTTACATAATTTCATGTTTTTCAAGAGATAATAAGTATTATTTGTATAGAAATCGAGAGGGCAGAGGATTCGGTGGACGAAACTTTGGTGACCGTGACCGTGAACGTGATCCACCTCCAAGAGAAGGTAAACATATTGTTCTCGGCAAACTTATTGTCCGGGTTGAAGTTGGCACGAGCTAATTTTATAACCCACCCGCAAAAATCTTTATTTGTATAAAACATAGTAATAGGTGTTTTCTGTCTGTTCAAAATGTATATAATGTATGACCTCTTTATAACATAGATGCGAAACCTCGTGAGCGTCCGAAGCTGAACCTGCTGCCGCGCACGGTGCCGCGCGAGGCCGAGGCGCCGAGCAAGCCGGCCGACGCACAGTGGGCTGAAACGGGCCGGTAAAGGACTTAGCATTTAAAAAAAAAAAGTTTCTTTTTCTGAAATTTTAAATATTGTGTTGGATTTTTCTATCGATTATAAGTAATTATTTCTATGAGGGTCGTTCAGATAACTTAGTATTTCCAGAGTTATAAATATCCAAAGTAATTTTTGTATGAAGCAAAAGAAAAAAATGTGAAAATCTCGAAATTCTCAAATTTTCTCAAAGAATTGACTCTACGTATGCATAGTACGTATATTTGTCCTATTTTAGCGCCTATTCTCGGGTTGCGATTTTCTGCGATTTGGTCGCAATTTCAAATTTTGTTCTCTATTCCACACCACCATAGAGGTTAAGAACTAGGCGCGTTTTTTTTATGTAGTGGTCTCCCCTTTAGGCCTAATCCACTAAGGACTAATAATTGTTCGGTGGAGACACCGACAGAAACTTTTGATGGTGATACATACTGAGTTGATGTACTCGGTACTGGTTGATCTTGATTACTGCCTATTAAACACTTAATAATGTCTGGCCATATTATGTTTTCTTGTAACCATTCACTATTTTTAGTTCTGAATATATTTTCTTTACGATAAGCGTTTTCCCATCTTCTATTTAAATTATAACAAAATTTTGCACAAAACAACTTTAAGGTCTTTTCGTGATCATCACTTAATTCGACTAAAAATTTAGATCTTATCTCACTACACAAACTGTCATTATTTTTAATACTGCCACTGTTTTTTAAAATAACGAAAAGATCAAGGTTTGTCACTAAATTTTCAAACATTTTCACAAATACAAAATAACAAATAAGTAAGTAATGAATGTGTGGGGGTAGTGCGTCTATTATGGTGGGTAATAGAACACTGAAGTACTTTTGAATGCAACCGAACATTCCGTAGGTACCCTATCATTGTACCAATCACGTTACGACACGTCATAATTTGTTGTTGCGCTCGCGCACTCTTATCCCTTGATTCCCGGAAATAAGTCTCAAAACAAATTACGTCATACCTGCCTATGGTGGTGGAAAATGTCGAACATTGTTTTTTTTTTAAGAACTAAGTAGGTATTGAGGTTTTCAGGCCGTTTAGTATACATTATTTTAAATTTCAATTTAATTGGAATAAATTGCTTAACTAAAATAACATGACTCTTCATACAAATTTGATATGGCTATATCTCCGAAAGTACTCGTTAAATTAAAAAAAGTCAAAGAATAAAAACGTTTTAAATTTATGCCTAGATACCAAAAAAATACATCTGATCTCTTAAGACCCAACCTTGTAATCCCAGCCCACTGTGCGACGGCGCCGCGCTCGACGACAAGCCGCCGGAGAAAGCCGCGCCTAAACCTGTCTCCGCCGAGAAAGTATTCGGCGCCGCCAAACCTGTGGACACCGCTGCTAAGTAAGACTTACTTCATAGTTCATACCAAACTGAGAGCCTTGGCTTTTCTATAATCGACCATACGTAGATTCCTGTACATGACATTTAATATCTCGTTGTATAGGCGTGATTCAATACCAATCGTACCCCCAGATGTGCCAAACATTTTTGGCATGCATGAGGTCCCATGTTTTTTGGAGGTTGGTTGGCAGAGATAGTTTCTGCAGAGAATTTATAAAATTTTGCAAAGCACATACTATAAATATTAGGGTATTCATGCTTTAATATTTATGTGTTCATGTAACAACATGTGCTATATTAAAGTTGGTTAACTAGACACCGGCTCATGGTCTGTACTAGATCCGGTCGCTTTATACCTACATTGTTTTTACAGAAAAGGAAATAATTAAAGTTATTAGTACCCAACAAGATAGCAAATTGTGTTTATTATTTTATAGGGAACGTGAAATAGAAGAGCGTCTTCGTAAACAACAAGAAGAAGAAACCAGACGTACTGGTGACGATAAGGAACGTTGGGGGAGAAGGGTCAGTCAAAACAATAATAGTGAATTATAATAATAAGTATATTAAATAATTAATTATCTAACGAAAAGTTAAATTGATTTACTGATTCTCATAAATATTTACAGAATGATCATTCCGGCGATCGTCGTGCAGCTCCAAAACGTGGTAAGTAATATACAATAATTTATAACTTCCTGCTTTAATTATATGGTATAAATTTTATTGTCGAAATAGTTTAATTAATGTCTAATTTAATAAAAACTTATGTGCAGATGAGCGCCCCAGAGATTCACGCAGCTATAACAGAGATCGACGCGACTATTCCAAGGACGACAAGGATAGACGTGACTACAAAGATGATCGGGACAGGCGCGACTACAGGGACGACAGGGATCGTCGCGATCGGGACGATCGGGACCGACGCGACTACAAGGACGACCGAGAGCGTCGTGATTACAAAGACGACCGCGGCGAGAGGCGCGACTACTCCGGCGACCGCCGCGAACGACGCGAATACTCCGGCGACAGGCGCCCTCGCCGCGAATATTCGCCCGACAGGCGGGAGCGCCGCGAGCCCTCCGGCGACCGGCCGCGCCGCGACCTCACGCCCGAGCGCCGCCACTCGCGCGACGACCGGGAGCAGCGGGACGCCTCGCGAGAGCGGGACAAGGACAGGGACTCGCACGACGACCGCGACTCGAAGCCGCGGGACGAGCGCGAACTCGACTCGAAGCCGCGGGACGAGCGTGAACGCGACTCGAAGCCGCGGGACGAGCGCGAACGCGACTCTAAGCCGCGAGATGATCGCGATTCCAAACCACGCGAAGATCGCGACCGCGACGCAAAATCGCGCGACGAACGCAACGGACGCGCGCGCCCCAGCCGCTCGCGTGACAGAACCGACGACGCCGACGAAAAACCCATGCCCAAGATAAAAGAACAGGAAAAACCGGTAAGTAAAATCACCGGTTCAGTATAATAAGCTCTCTGTCTGACATGCATGACGCACTCCAGCGAGATGTTTGGCATCATTTATTCACTAACCCGTGACGCAAAAACAACGAGGTGTATAAGTTTGACGTGTCTGTGGCATCGTATCTTCCGAACGGATGAACCGGTTTTGATTTTGTTGTTTTTGTCGAGTTTGATGAAAAGCGGTCCAAGATGGCCGTCGCCACAGAATACTCCCTCAATATGAGTTTCTAATGAAAGGGCTTCACTTGCAGAATACCATACACTAAGATAAATTTCAAATCCAAGATGGCCGCCACCACAAAATGGCGGAGTACATTTTTTCATTTTGTGTAGGGGGTTTTTAAATTTTTAATGAACTTGTCCAATAAAATGTATCTACTGACTGGTTTATAATATTTTTTCATTTTGTTACAGAATTTTGTTGCATCAAATAAATTCAGCTTCTTAGAGGACGCCGACGACGGCGCTTCCGATTAACACGAACGTAAAGTTGGTGTGCGCTCTACATATTAGTGTCCATTTTACAGTTGACTCGAGTGTAAAGTGTAAATTTACGAGTATCAAAGTGTCTAACGTGTAGAAGGGACTCGATAAAGCACTAAGACAATCTAAAATTGTGCTATTATGTAATAGAACTCGATTGATAGTCACTAGTGCGGTGTGGATATACGTGTATATTAATAGGGTTGCTATATGCTCACAGTGCTTCGACGCCGCCCCAGTCTTTATTGTAGCTTCTAGTTTATAATGTAGAGCATTACCTTAACTTTTAATTCACTGTGGGTAACCACTCAAATGCTTGTGATGAGTTCCGAAGGATGCTGCAATGAAGACTGGGGCTCGTATTTGTGACCATATTGTACTGATTTGTGTAAATTTTTCTATGGGTTTGTTACAATTATAATGTTAATGTGAATGGTTGCTAACATAGCCAGGTTTTGATAACTGCAAATATTCCATTAAATTCTGATGTGAACTGCTATTAGGTCAGGTGCTGCACTTTCGTGTCAATGTTTTTGTGAATAATTAATATTTCATAATTTTATATTATTGCAATATTTCAAGTCCTTTTTAAGGATTTATACTGCAGTTGATTGCAATGCCACCATAGGGAATCTAATTTCTATATTTTAGAATATGTCTTTATGTTAAATATTTAGTCGATTTAGGTTATTAGAATGTTAATTGTATTATTTATCTTTACACTCAAAATTTGTTAAAATAATCAAGTGGTAAGATGTTAAGCTGCAGATTCTTATGTATTTTGCAAGTATGCATACAAATGTGCCTGCCTTGATCGTGATGAGAACATAGTTATTAACCACAAAGGTACCTAATTCATCTGATTAGGGCTTGGTCACAATATAATTTAATGGTCAAAACGTTACAGACGTTTCATTTATAATATCGAAGAATTTTTGTTTGGTACACTATGTAATTGTGAATTATAAATAAATAATTACCCTTTTTACAGTACTGTGCTTTTTATTATCTGTAACTAGGTGACCTTTTTGGTTGTAAAATCCTTACAGATCCCCCGATCCCCGCCCCCTGGGAAGACTACCGTTCTGCGTGTGGCTGACCCTGGCTTGGCCACAATCACGGATTTTAATTTTGATGACGTCAAAATTTAGTCGCTATTTAGTCGAAATTAGTCGCCAAATAACAGATTTAGTCGGTCACCGGTTCAAAAGTTATAAGGATTTATAGGTGGCCGTGCCAGTCAGCCTCCCTAGCTTGGCCACATTTATATCTCGGAAACTAGGGCACCTAGCGAAGACCTGTTTTCTTCCAGATTTAGTCGCTATTTGGTCGAAATTAGTCGCCAAATATCAGATTTAGTCGGTCACCGGTTCAAAAGTTATAAGGGTTCATGGGTGGCCGTGCCAGAGTCAGCCTCCCCAGCATGGCCACATTTATATCTCAAAAACTAAGGCACCTAGCGAAGATCTGTTTTCTCCTAGATTTAGTCGCTATTTGGTCGAAATTAGTCGTCAAATCTCAGATTTGGTCGGGTCTTAGTTTAGAAGATATTTTGAATTTCATTTTGAAGGTATAGTCCAAGAGCTAGATCGAATTAATATGTGAAATATATTTATGTAGGTACTTCTACTAGAAAAGCCAGAGAGAGATAAATTCTCATTAAAATATTTGTTTTTATGTTATTACAAGTTATATGTGTATGTATATTACAAGTTTACGAGTGGCTTAAATTCTTTGAAAATAATAAACATGATGTGTAGATTAGGGCATCGATAACCGGACCTTTTTTTGGAACCAGTTCTTTGGTTCCGTTCCTAATTCAGAACCGGGTATACCCGGTTTTTTTTCGGTTCTCGTATACATTTATAATAAACCTTCTGCTGTCTTATTCAATTAACAGTTTCTGTGTTTGGCTACATGTTTTTTCGTATAGTGGTGTTCTGTACTTCACTTGACACTGTTGTACCCTTCGATCAATAATAGTATTAGATTCCTGATGTGCGCTGTCAAAACGGCCCGAAAAATAAGGCCACAAATACTTTGGTCTTATTTCAAATTAGTATCGTCCAATCATAGCCAACGTTAGGACCTCAAAATGCTGCATAATAAAGAAATAGTTTATTTCCTCGCATTTTCATATCCTTTTTGGTATAAAATACCTGTTATCGGTTATAAAATTAATAAACTTGATTTTATGATTGTGGTATCAACGTTTAGGTGATGTTTTGTAGGTAGGTGTCACGAAAACAACGGTCGCGGATTCACGGCAACTCGCGGCGGTGACTTGTGTGTGTAATAGGTAGGTAGTTGCGGATCGCGCGCGTGATAACATTCACCGCGAAGCGTAATCGCGTTGTTAGCAATACACTGCACGCTCAAAAATGACAATATCTGTAACTGGTCATTTTCTACATGAATGACCTAGGCCATTTTATTTTTGACCTTGAGTGAAACCTTGTCACGACGTTTGTGCGTCGTTGTCCCTTCCACCTTGTATAGTATATCAATGTTTTTTATGCAGTACGCACCAACTATTCTAACCAACATCGACTGCTCTTTAACAGGGAATGCATGGAATAGTTTTATCGATCGATTCCTCAGATAAACCTTTTTCAGCGTGGGTCTGTAATTTTTGTACAAATTATGCGAAAAATAAAGAAATAATAAACTATACATATAATAGATAAATAAAACTACTGTTGGCGAAATAAGAACATAATTATGATTTATGTACCTACATAATACGTTAAAATTATCGTACCTTTAGTAAACTGTTTAAAATACTTAACGTTATATAAAATACATACCTAATAATCTTATCTTCAAAGATGTATGTATATTTCCTATTATAATTTATGTTGGTGTACAATAAAGAATATTCTATCTATCTATATACATATTTGATTAAATATTATAAGGTATGTATTTTTTTGTAACGTAGGTATTCTAGTAGTTTTTAAAGTTTAATTGTGTTAAGTTCACTAATGGTACGACAATTATAACGTAAAAAGTACATAAATCATATATTCTTATTTCGGCATCAGAAGTTTTATTATTTGGTAAAACAGTTGCATGCGAGTGTAGATCTTGACACCATTTTTAATATTTTTAAAGAAGTTTAAGCTACTCGAACCTTTTATTATAAAACATAAAAACCAGTATTTAATTGAGAAGTTATCTCTCTCTGAAGTACCTACTTATATTACACATTAAAATAGGTTGTCCTTTAGATATTTTTCGTAAACTTCGATCTAGCTCTTGGACTATATTCCTTCAAAATGAAATTCAAAATATCTTCTAAACTAAGACCCGACCAAATCTGAGATTTGACGACTAATTTCGACCAAATAGCGACTAAATCTGGAAGAAAACAGATCTTCGCTAGGTGCCTTAGTTTCCGAGATATAAATGTGGCCAAGCTGGGGAGGCTGACTCTGGCACGGCCACCCATGAACCCTTATAACTTTTGAACCGGTGACCGACTAAATCTGATATTTGGCGACTAATTTCGACCAAATAGCGACTAAATCTGGAAGAAAACAGATCTTCGCTAGGTGCCTTAGTTTCCGCGATATAAATGTGGCCAAGCTGGGGAGGCTGACTCTGGCACGGCCACCCATGAACCCTTATAACTTTTGAACCGGTGACCGACTAAATCTGATATTTGGCGACTAATTTCGACCAAATAGCGACTAAATCTGGAAGAAAACAGATCTTCGCTAGGTGCCCTAGTTTCCGAGATATAAATGTGGCCAAGCTGGGGAGGCTGACTCTGGCACGGCCACCTATAAACCCCTATAACTTTTGAACCGGTGACCGACTAAATCTGTTATTTGGCGACTAATTTCGACTAAATAGCGACTAAATTTTGACGTCATCAAAATTAAAATCCGTGATTGTGGCCAAGCCAGGGTCAGCCACACCCGTTCTGCACCGCCAATCAAGAAAACCGAACAAAAGTAAATCCAAGAAGGCGGCTGCAATAAATTATTATTTCGTCGTGATGGGTATCATTTGATTTGGCGACTAATTTCGACTAAATCTTTACATCAAAATTAAAATCCCTAATCGTGGCCAAGCCAGGGTCTCCGCTAAGAGTAATGTTGTTCTGTGGCCAGGGTCAGCCACACATTGATCACTACAGATAAAAAAAGATTCAAACCCTACTGCTTCAATGTAGTGTAGGTATTTATTTCTTCAACTAAGATTAGTTTCGCTACTGTTCCCTCCATGTTTACTGTGTCTACGAGTATTTCAAAGTGAGTAGGTACCTATGCTACGTCAATCAATAAAAAGTATATTTATATTAAAATACAACAATTTATTTCAATTCCAATTTATAACATACAAGACAAATTTTAATGATAAAATAAACTTTAAACCATGCATTTAACTAATTGTAAATAATTTACAATTATGTATATTAAGTTTTTTTTTTGTTTTTTTAACATTCATATGTTTTATAGACCATATATTACAACTAATTCAACTGAAGAATTTAAAACTACACGCTCTTAAATGTAAAATAGCATCCAGCATGCATAGCAAGATCTTTATCCATAATCATAGAAAAAAACTAATAACACTGTGCCTATACAACTTGTTCTCAAGCACATCTATGACAATAGATAAAACGAACAATGAGACTTGAAACTCAAGTCGCTCTAAGACTTAGAACACAGAAAACATCATGATGTTTGCTCTTCATTTGCTCTTCAGAATAGCAGACATCAATTCATTTTTGAGCCTCTTTGTCATTTCTTCCAGAATATCAGCTCTGACTCGTAACTTCTTATTTTTTTCTTCTAGTTCTTTAGCTAATTCTTCCATCTGTAACTCCTTGAGTTTCCTGTTCATTCGAGACCTTTTAGATGCTTCATTATTCTTATCTCTTAATTCTCTATATTTAAATTCTTGTGTAGATAAAGATGAAGAGTTTTCATCTACACTACACACCGAGGACACTGTGCTCTCCCTTCGTTTAGGGGGCCGTCCTCTTCGCGCCTTGGGTTGACCTTCTAGTGCAAGAATCATATCCTTGATGGGAACACTTGGTTTTCTTCTTCTATATTTCCTTGTTGGTTGTTCGGAGTATGGAGTGTAGGACTCATCAGATTCTTCACTGTCCTTACGCTTCCTCTTGCATGTTGATTTAACGTCATCATTGTCAGACTCAACGTGTGACTCGCTTTTAGGGGTAATAGGCTCGTAATCGACCGGCGGCGGTGTATTCACATCCGTGAATGTCTGTTTTGATGTGGACAGGGACATCAGCTGCGGCCACTGTTCTGGTGGTTTCTGTAACAATAACAAACAAAATAATAAGTATTTGACAGTTATTTATGTAAGACCAAAAATTCCTTGAAACAGTTATTTGCAAAAAATTCAACGAATGAAGCCGATCCACGACTACAACTGATTGAGAATTTGAGCCCCAGAACACAACCGAGTTTTGATAGCGAACCCGCCCGAATCTGGTAAATATTGTAATTACAATTTTATTTTACCTACAGATTGACAGAGACAGAATAGTACGTAAATGTGCGTCAACGGAAATACATGAAATACTAACAATACTTACCAAGGGCTGCAAGCATTTTTCTTTTTCCAACTGCTCCACCACGTAGCTGAGGACTTCTGGTGTATTAATGATGTCATGAGGCAAGGCCGACGGCCGGGCCGACACGTCGACCGACAGAGCCGCGGTCCTCCTCTGCATCGCCGGCTCTTGCAGTAACTCCGTTAGTTGTTGCTCTTCATTGATGACAAACTCCGAAACAACCACGTTATTGCTTTCCACCTCCCGTGGAATGACGGAAACATATTTTAGGTCAAGGGAGTCTTCTGTTTCCATGAACGGGGCTGTGTTATGTGTTGTGTTAGTGTACATATGATAGTATTGGGGGTCATATTGTGTATTGGTCAACTCTACTGGACCCTGGACGTGCCACGGGTCAGTATCTGTGACCTCCGACGCTAAATCCTCAATAACCACTGGCAGACTACTAATATCTAAACAGGTTTCCCTTAATTGGACGTTATTGTCCCATTCAGGGAAAGCGGGCATAGTGATGTCGTTGTACGCAAACTTGTCGTTCGGCGACAGTGGTTCGTTTGACGAGGTGTTATTATACAAGCCTGCCTGTGGAAACTGAGAGTTAACGTCTAATGTTTCCCAACCTTGCGGTGAGAATGGTGTGTATGGTGTGTCGATCTTAAGTGTCCTTTCTTCAGTTTTCTTAGATGAATCTGATGAAGAAATAATTTAACCTTATTTCAAATGTACTATTAAAATACTCTTATAGGCAGCATTCATAGCGGCGGCCTCTGCTGTATACGGGGCGAGCGGGCGGAGCCTATTGCCATCAAATGTGCAGAAGTCCAATCTCCGAGCTCCAACTATGAATAATATAAAAAGCCCAATAACATGCTCGATCTGGGAATTGAACCCGGGCCTTATGCTTGAGAGCACCTCATGTTGATAATTTAATTTTTTATTCATTTTTCGGTGGATTCCTTTAGCTTAAATTAGTAAATTCAAATTAAGTAGGTAGTTAGGTAGATATTGGGTCATGGTTAATTTCATAAATTCTAATAATACAAGTGTTCTACTTACCAATGGTCTGTACTACTTCTTCCTTTGCGGGATCGGAGGACCACTGGTCCAGATCTTGGAAGAACTCGAAGTCCGTATCGTGATACATTGCGGGATCGAACAGGGGCTCCGATTTCAAGTAAACCTGAAATTAGAGTTATCGTATGTTAACAGCTGTCGCATAATTGTGAGGAGATACTAACAATAAACTTATTATTAAATAGTAATGCATTAAATCTATGAATACTCACGGGTACGCCTTCCGTTCTTACCTCTGAAAAGCTGCTGGTTGTGGCCACAGGCGAAGACGGTGCTGCGTTGCTTGAATATCCGTCGGTAATCACTCCGTTTAGACCGTTCACCTGACGATTCCTCCCGGTCTTTAAACGATCGAGTTCTACCACTTTCAAAACAGTTTGAGTATTGAGACTCGTTTGCGAAAAAACCATGTCTTTTGGTGTTTGTATCGTACTGATTTCCGATATCGTCGCTCCGACTCGGACAGGTGATCTTTTGAGCAACCATTTTGAATAGAACTACAAACAGAAATGATACGACGTAACATAATGTGTGCAAACTTTTATGAAGCAGGATGTGGGGAGGTGGGAGAACGATTATAAGTGGTGTTAGAGGTATTGCAAATGATAAATACAAATGATTTCGATATGCAATTCCCTTTGCCGATACTTGAAGCATCACAGGAATGTTATGCTCCATCATCAAGTAGTTAAGCAAATAACAGTGCCTCGACCATGAGTTTTTCTTACTAGACTCGCTAGCGACGCCGTAAAATATATGTATGGAAATCCCTCGCCGCGCCTCTAGCGGTTACGTAAGGAACTAAAATCTGCTATGAGATTACAGCGTTTCGATGCGTAAAAAACCTATCGAAAGCCATTCGATAGAACTCATGGTTGACGTACTGATCTTGATTAATATGCACAATGAAACAAGACACGAAGAATTTAGAGTGATCAAAGACACACCGTGCCTACATATATTTTAATTGGACTATCGTGAATATGTAGATAGAAGGTCAAAACCTTGAAACCGAAATACCAATGATAATGGATTTAGAGAACATGTACATAAGAATGTTACATAATTTAGTGTTATAACAGCATTGTAGGAAACTAGGAATGATGATTGCATAAATATTAAAATATAATAAATAATGATAAATATGAAATTTAAGTAAATACAAAAATATTTTATCAGTTGCCACTGTTATGCAATCAACATAAATGTCACCTGCCCTTAATTTTTTTCCCGTTTAAATTTTTGTACGATCGGAGAGATTTCATTATGAGTCGTTTCGGTTGCTATCTTTAGCGTCAAACCGAGGACTACCTATCAAAATTCCTGTAGAGTTTTATTAATATTAACTATAGTTATGTACAACTTACACTAAAAGTTAGTGTCGAAGCGTTATCTTAATTATAATGACTGGAAACTGCGGTTAAACGCTTCACTGTACCTAATTACAAAACTACAACTTATCTATGGACCTATTGTGTAGGTATACTAGTAAATTAAGAACTAAAGCTATTAACTGTAATTACTATGACTTAAATCTAATTACTTAAGTACTTAAAATGAATCAAGGAAAAATTAAGTGAACTATTTCTAAAATCAACAAATTTATAAAATGGCAATTCTCTCTCTCTCTCAATACCAAGATTCGAAGCGATACCTACAATAATACAGGTAAATCGCTGCAGAAATTAATTGCGCGCTAATAGGATGTTTCAATAAGCTAAAGTGCGTCATAGAACAAGTTGTACAAGTCTATAAATCGTATCTATAAGTTTTTAAGACTGCATTGAAATTTAAAAAATAATTTTATCTCGCCTGTCGATACCAGCTCCTATCTGCTACTTATCACCGGTAATAATTCTTTTTATAATTTCAAACAGATATTCGAATAGAGAAGCAGTTTTTTTTGTTTGATGATGCATGTTCGTTATTTATCTATTTTAGAACCAATTTAATATTAAGAGCAGGCACATGTAAGAGTTATTAAAAAAGGCCAAAAACACATGAGATGGTCGAATGTAGGGTGGATAGGTAATTCATGCTGAAACTCTTGGACTCGATATAAAAACTATACAAAAAAATTCAAGATCAGTACATTTGAAATCAGTATTTATATTATGTAAACTAATTTCAAGTCAGATTTTTCTGAATTTATGTAGGCTACTTTTTTTGGGTGTCTACGATTATATCAACTTTTAAATAGTTAAATTTGAGGTTCAGATCAAGAAATTTTGAAATTTGAAATGTTGTCATTTTCCGATGAGTAGGTAGGTACACACTTGGGCTTCACCTGCGGACAAAAATGTATAATTCGGAAAATAGGGTGAACGACATTACTTACTTTTTTGAACTCTTCTTGAGCTCCTACTGAAATTTTAACTCTTTAGGCTCCCAACCAACTACTGGTGCCGACTGTATGCCTGAAACAAAAATAAATCAATGTATCAATAATAATATTTCGAATATTTCCTTTTATGTACTTACCTACATACATTATAAAGCTACCCAAGTAAAAATTATCTCTCCCTAAAAAGAAAACGCTATTTATCATATTTTTACCGATACCAAGTTTTCTTTATCGTATCCTACAACCAATACCTACCTACTTCAAACAAGTTTGATTATGAAATTGTAAAAAAATAAGCTAGGTAGGTACTTAAGTAATACTTTTATCGCTTTGCTTTGAATATACAAGTAGATTGACGTTTCTTTCATGACCTCGATGACTGTGTTATAATGTTATCGTAGGTGGACGCCTACAGAAAATATTAATCGTAATTTAGACAGCTTTGTACTTTTTCTATAGACTAAATAAATATAATAGGTTGAAAAAAAACTTGATTGTCTCCACTAAATGCGCTCCAATTCGATGTTGGCATCAATCCAATTATAGTTAAGCAACGAAACTATAATAATTGGTCCAGAATTAACTAGAAAACAAAATATTAGTTTCTGTACCTACTAGATGTATGATAATGACGTTTACCTATTTATTGCCTTATTAGGAACTAGCTTCCCGCGAGCGGCTTCGCCCGCGTGGTCCGGATATTTCTTATAACTTTCATCCACTATTTCAACCTTTACAGACCTTTTTTCAAATTAAAATGTAGCCTATGTCCTTTCTCGGGGTCTAGACTAATTTCATCTAAATTGGTTCAGTAGTTTCGCAGAGTTTTGCGAGAGACAGACAGACAGTTTCTTTCGCGTTTATAATATTAGTAAGGATTAGAGGAAAGTGTTCTGTTGTAAGACAGAAGAGAAGTATCTAAAAATCCAAATACTCAATGAACATACAAAAGAGGGTACCAAAGATGGGTACCTTGATGCTTTTATGCAAGTACAATATTCAATAAGGAAAATTTTACCTATAAAGTCAATTTTCCGAAAGTATTACCTATAATAGGCATTACTTAGAGGCAAGTGCACAAGTAGGTAACGTCTAATTCAGAAATGTTAAAGCTACTAAAACTAACGAAGACCTTCCTTACATCCGGTGAAACATTTCCTTATAGAATGGAATTAATTATAAAATTACTAGGGACCTAATTAGAGGCTATATGAAGATACACATGGAATGGAGCTAGTTTAAAACCGGATATACAAAACTGTCCAGAAGACAACACCTAGAGAAGGTAAACATGTTTAAAAAATCTAATCACAAAGATAACTTTACATTTAACGAAATTTGAGGGTTACAAAACCAGTCCGAAAGTTATTCAAAATGTGCCAAGGCTATGGATGGAATTTTCTAAGGCCATTAAATCATTAATAATACATTAGAAGAGTCGAAGACAACCGGAACGCGTTTGAATAAAATTGACGCGCATTTTCTAGAATTGTGTGGTGTGATGCGAATTGAGCGAGCAACGTGACCGCACGTTATATCTGCTCGACAAGTTGAAACTTGTTCACTAGGAAACTTCATCCAATCCATGTCGCACAATATCATGCCTAAAATGTAGTACCTAGTACATGAAAATTTTTACAGACGATGGATCTGATACTTCCTAAGCCTTTATTAAACACTGCCAAAAGCACAAAGCAAAAAATATCTGCGCTTTAAATTATTGCACAAGATTTAATTATGTGACACTAGACTGGTTTCTGTAAAAATTTAGCTTGAATTCTGCTTTGAGAATAATCTAATAACATTTTTCTTTGCTTTAAAAACTATAAGCTAGTATCATAATGTTAATTTTAATCAATTTACGCGTAGTAATGAAATTAGTAAGTACTAAAACTCACCTCGTTACGAACAAATATTGTAACGTTTCCAGTAGAGCACAGATAGTTTTCGCTATCCTCACAACAAATGAAGAGGATAATAAACGAACGTTTTTACTTAACGCGACAACTTCCAAAGCTTTATTGGTGAACTTTAGTGGATTTTATAAACCGTGGAATCGCAACAAGCGACACGTGCACTGCGTGCGAACACAGAAAATATTGTGCAATGTTCACGGCAGTCGCGGCCCATACGGTTTTCCTAAATCCCCACTACGCAACATTTGCGTTCTAAAAATATCTTCGCTTCTATGCTATTGGTCGGTTTAAATGACGTCAACTCATCGAGCCAATGGGACCATTCAATTACCACGGTCACGAGACCACTGCTTCACGTACTGAAGAAATAAAATTATATAGAGAGGAGACCTATATGTAGTATGTATGTAGAATTGTAGATTGTTGGGGAATCACGTCGCACAAAACGAGAGGATATTTTTTTATGACTCAGACGCGAACCAAGTAGAATTTGTAGGTAGGTACAATTGGCGATATTGACATGAGATAGTAGATAGTAAATACTATGTTATTCGAAAGGGTTACTTTTTAAGGTAGAGTTTCTAGGTAGACTCTACCTGCTTTTATGCACACTTCTAATCTCTTTTCTACGGTTAAGAGCAAAAATAATATTTTTTTCCATACTAAATAATATTGTAGACTTGTAGCGAGAGAGATGGTATAGTCAAACATTTCGGATTGATGCAAATTGCAGTGCTAACCTAGGCCCTGATCTAACTCGCAGTAAAATTTTACTTTAATGGCAATGAGAAAATATTAGGTACTACAGCTACACCCATTCTCTTAAAAAAACAAGCAAAATGAGCCAGATTCTGGTGTAAGTAAGAAAGTTTTATTTTGGTTAGTGTCAGAAATATTAGTTTGGATCATCCAGTCTAATCCATTGTACAAAGTTAAAGTACAAGTACAAGGCCCTATTTAATCAACCTATCTATTTACCTAGTAGGTTACTACGTACAGAAGCATCAACTAACTATAGATGCCTACCACATTAAAATTAGGTTAAAATCCACAATCAATGTTGTTTCGCGGGCTGGTAATCATGACTAATTCTAACTGTGGACTAGGTTGAGTAACCTCTTTATTGCTAATACTGGGCGATTGTTATGTATCGACACTGGTAAAATTCAGTTAGACCACAAGTAGATATGAACTTAACCTGAAGACCGTTGAAGTTCTTTTTTTGGCCTAGACGTTTGGACTTTAATGTTTGTTGTAATAACACTTCAATTAAAAACATTAATTTCATGTAACTACTTATTTCATTGCTGAGAGTACCTGGCTTACTATTACTTAGAAGGAGAAGAGACCCGTGCCCAGCAGTGGATATGATGACTACCTAGGGGTAAGTTTTGAGTATATTTAATTCGCAAATTCATTGAAATGAGTAGAAATCGACACATTCGTAAATTCACCGCAAGAATACACAAACAGCGCAGACGACTCACCCGTTTGGGCCTCTAGAGGCGCGCTCTACGTCAGCATGACTGTGTTAGATAAATTCGATAAGAAATGTCTGTTTTATGCAGAATTAATTGACTTATTTTATAAGTATGATTTAAATTGCTGACGTAGCTCAAACTGGGCGGGTCAAGTGGCGATGTCTGTCGCATGTCATATAGAAGGTGAGCCAAAATTACTTCAATGGAGCCCTTATAAGCGGCGCCATAGCACACCAAAAAAAAGATAGCGTGACCTTACGTTACCTTTATGCTTTTAATGCAAACTGGTTACTTAATCGAAATAGATACGATTGCATAAATGAAATCTGAATTACAACACCAAATGTTTTGGAATTTTGGATTACAAGATGACATTTTGTATTGCATCACTAACAACGTATAGGATCCAAATTCCATTCCAAACAATAATCTTTGAAAGCCCTAGAATAATCACGTAGAAGTAAACATTGTAACATAATATTATAAAATATGCTAATTGCTATTTTAGTAATTTACACTTAGATTAAATCTAAGAATCTAAAAAAAAAGTAGTACCTACGCAATTTCCCTGTTTTGTACGTTACACAACTGTATTTTCTTGCTCAGACCAATAAATTTTATTAGACTGAGTTTTCCCGTTTCAGAAACTTGTATCTTTGATTCTTGGTATTTCCAATATTATAATCTCCCTCCATCGCCATGTGATTTCAAAAGAAAGCTTTTACTTTCGCTAAATTTAATAAACGCGGATACATAAATTAAATGTGTACTACGTACAGTTCTCGCCAAACTTATTGTCTGGGTTGAAGTTGGCACCAGCTAACTTTAACCCGGCCGTAAAAATCGGAGAAGCAAGAATATAGGATTATAATAAATATAAAAACGAAAGCTCAAGTTGTAGGCTGTCGCTTGATATAATTTTTATGCAATATTTTTCTTTCTCCGATTTTTACGGCCGGGTTAAAGTTAGGTCGTGCCAACTTCAACCCGGACAATAAGTTTGGCGTGAACTGTAATATTATGTTACGTTTTGGTAGGTAAGTAATAAACCCGAAAACCGAACCAAAAATAATAATTGTCTGTTTTACAGTCAATAGGTAATAATCAAAGTTTCATAAAGACTAATATTGACTGCGATTTGTCTATACTTATGATGAATATACTCCTAGTTCCTTATTCCTAAAAGCACCATCCATCACTGTTACCCTCAGAGGAATAAGTCGTAGTTACCTACTCAGAGCTGCTACCATCTTCTTGATCTTCTCTAAATTGGGGGGAATTAGAGAAGATGACAATAGCTTAGAGTAGACTATGATTGATGATTAATTGATCAAGTTTTATCCTTGATCATCATGCTTACTGACATCCTTCATTGGAAACAACTCATTTTATTCTAAATACTTAATAGGCATTTCATTCATCTTTCAAAATAGCCAGGATAGCACTACACATTATACATCCGTATTGATCCTGATATTCACTGTAAATAAGTACCTAGGTACCGTTTATCCTGACAGTAATGACTACGGTTACCCAATTCAGTAGCATTTTTTTTTTTAAGTCAACTGATACACGCCGTCTGATCAACTGCACACGGTGCGGCGCCAAGTCATTTCGCGACTTATGAATATACTCCTTTGTAAACAGTGATCTATTCATGGTAAATTGTCCTATAACTCTTTAATTACTAACGGAACATCATTGATACTTGGCAACATGTTGCAGACACTTACAAGGTGTGTATAAACGTGAAAATCTAGACCCCAAAGTGCATACTTTAAGAACTAAGACCTAATCAGCGTATTTTACGTTTATATTTTTATCTTTTAAGCCCTACGTTTTTTTCTAAATCTGTTTTTTAAACAAATATACAAAAATTCAAAACAATGTATGTAAAAACCTACAGCTCTCTATGTAAGCGCTTTATATGAAAACTAGCTAATGGCCAAACGTTCGCGTAGCGGAAACTTGAATTTCTCCGAAGTTTATGCATGCACTAATTTTATTCATACATACACAATTACACACAAATACACACAAATTTTTGGACACACCTTTTTTCTTCTGAAGTCTATGGATTAAACAGAGTTCCGCCAGGACAACGTTCGCCCAGCGGAATCAGTTTTTGATGAATTTCTCAACAATGGCTGCGTGCACAAATTTTTTTTTACCATACACAATTATACGACTTCATACACTAAATATCTGCATAATTAAAATCTTTTAATTCAACAACATTCCGCTGCGCGAACGCACACTAATTTTGGCTATATGCAAAAGAATTTAAAAGATGAATGGAATTTATAAACTGCTAAGTCTTCTTTCCGCGACCTCAATTTTAAAATAGGTCCTAATATAAAACAACATTGAATACTAAGTACAATAGTTCCTAAATTAATAATATTGTAAAAAATATAAGTCTGTTGCTTGTATTTCCACCCTACGGTTTGGCCTGACTGGAAGCCATTCGATGTCAACTGGGTTTGGCATAACTCGGAACTTACTAGTAAACTACAACTAAAACTAGCAAGTCTAATATAGGTAACATTAGACTGGCAATCTCCTGACAAGTTTTAGTAGTAGGTAGGTACCTAGTACCTACCTAGACACTAACCTACTTCAGTCTCGCTAGCTAGTTATCAGCGAAGGGTCAATTTTGGTAAGGGCTCCGGGACCGCCACGCCCAGCTAAGCTAGAGCTTATTGAAATGTTTGACAAACCAATCTATTGTCATACATAAGTAGGTAAAGCATTCCGTAATAAGCAGTAGGTACAGAACTTAGTAGACTTCTTTCTCCGATTTTTAGGGCCAGGTTAAAGTTAGGTCGTGCCAACTTCAAGCCGGACTATAAATTTGGCGAGAACTGAAATAACAAATTTCGAACTCGAATTCACTCTCACTTCGACTTACGAAAGTAAAAACTAAACTGGGCAAGTGGTACAGCTTTGCAAAGGATGTTTATTTATTAAGAAACATCCTAATAGTGACTGTTTAAAGGCAAGCCGATAAAGTCTAGTTTCGAGCGTATGTTTGCATGGGGTTTTCGTCACTGCTATGACCAGGTATAACCATAGTGGTATAACTAGCGCCAGTTTTGAATAAAAAAAGGAACATTATGCACTTTCATAACATTTCATGTCATTTTTCCTTTAGTAACTTACACCCCATTACCAAGTGGGTGAACATCTATAATAATAATCTATACTAATATTATAAAGAGAGGAGAGATTTGATTGTTTGTTTGTATTGAATAGCCTCCGAAACTACTAGACCGATTTGAAAAATTCTTTCAGTGTTAGATAGCCTATTTATCGGGGAAGTCTATAGGCTATATACCATCACGACTACTAGGAGCGGAGTAGCAATGAAAAATGTTGCAAAATCGGGGGAAAATTTTATCAAGACCACGCGGGCGAATTTTTGAAATCGGTCCCGTAGTTTCGGAGCCTATTCATTACAAACAAACAAACAAACAAATCTTTCCTCTTTATAATATTAGTATAGAAGTATAGATATAGATATAGATAACTATACCTACTGATGACTCAATAGTAAATAAATTAATAGTGTTAAGTAAAATAGTAGTTACTTACATCATGAGATGTCTTCTAAAATTCACTGTCTTAAACTTCTTAACCTTGTCTTTTCTTTGACAACAATAATTATTGCGGCGCAAAGTGACCTGATTATTATTATGGTTATTTACTGGTCCGCAATAAACTGTTTCCAAAAGACCGTTGAATAGTGGGCAGTACGCGTAGATCATGTTAATTAAAATTAAACTTTTTTTCTTCACCCCTATTACAGATTTTGTGTATGACCTTAATATAAAATTCAACAAAATATTACTGACGGCGGTCTTAAACTTAACCTAAGACCAACTAATAAAACAAACAAAGAAAATTACACTTCTAGTTTAAAATTTCCACTATATACCTAGCTACCACAACAAATTCACTTGATGTTGATTAACTTAAATAATAGATAGGTAGGTACCTAACAAAGGACTTGGAATACGTGTAATTCTCTGAAGTTTTAAAGTAGCAATGAAATGAAAGTTACTAGCGCGGACTGCGCAGAGCGTTTCAAATTGTCTGATGCAATATCTACGTTCCGTTTCAAAGACGGGTTGACGGCGCATCACATCTCTACACTGCAGCGCGGGCGATCGATGGTGCCTATATTGTGTCGACAGAAAATTTAAAAAGTACATAAGGTTTATAAAAAATATTACCCACCAAAATACTAATACTAATATCCCATGTTTTTTTTGCAATTACTTCAATAATGTCAAATAACGGAACGAACAAATTTTAAATTACACCGCGTAGTCGTAGCAAATCACTTCACTATCACTACATCACTAGTCTTCAATTATAAGGTATCAAATGAAAGGGCTTGACTAGTAGAGTAATAAACAATTATGGTACATTTCAAATCCAAGATGGTCACCACCACAAAACGACATTAGCAACGATTACAATTTTTTACCCATTTTGTGTGGGTGGTTATTTATTATTATTAATTAATAAAACTTCCCTTTAAATACATTCATATCTACCGTTTTCTTCTTGATAAATTCGCATTTTAACTAACTTTAATTAAATATCTTTATTGAGACCCATCCAATATGTTTATTTATTACATTGATTCACAGTTAATTCACAGTAGGTACTAATAGGATGATGCAATTCATAAGGAGATAAGAGAAGAATGCAGTGGGATTGTGGGATAAACAAAGTAACTAGGTATCTATCACCCTACATACAAACAGTTACCATTTATTAATAATTTTGACATCTGTGGTCTAGTGGTTCGAGTACCGGACTGCTGATCACGAGGTCATGGGTTTGATTCCCACATGACAAAAATATTTATGTGATAATGAATATAAGTATTTGTGTTGGTCTGGGTGTTTCCTATGTATAATATGTATGTATTTACAAAAAAAAAGTATAAAAGTATTATATCCATTGTGTAGTAACCATAGTACAAGCTCTGCTTAGTTTGGGACTAGATTGTGCTGTGTAAAAATGTCCCCAAAATATTTATTTATTATTATTATTATTTCCAAACGAATGGTTTGTACCTAACCCAGCCCAAGAAAAACTTTATCTTGGTCTGTGGTTTGTAATGTAAACCATTATATAGTTTTCTTGGATAATGTCATTTTTTAACTATGTAAGCAGATATTTTAATCGGTTGCTTATCTGTCTGTCAGTTTTGATGTTTGGTACTGAGATAGTTACTTTGGAGTAGGACAAAAATAGGCTACTTTTTGTTGCTTGAAACAGGTTTGAAGGGTTGAAATAGGGTATGAAAGTTTGTATGGGAGTCTGTCATTACTAAATACAAAAGAATTTCTGAATCTTTGAAAACAATAAAATTAAATAAGGAATAAAAGTTTGTATGGGAGTCTGTCATTACTAAATACAAAGAATTTCTGAATCTTTGAAAATAATAAAATTAAATATGGCATAAAGTTTGTATGGGAGCCTGTAATTACTAAATACAAAAGAATTTCTGAATCTTTGAAAACAATAAAATTAAATAAGGGATAAAAGTTTGTATGGGAGTCTGTCATTACTAAATACTAGCTTCCCGCCAGCGGCTTCGCCCGCGTGGTCTTATAATTTTTTCCCCGTTTTTGCTAATTTTTCATTACTACTCCGCTCCTATTAGTCGTAGCGTGATGATATATAGCCTATGTTACTCGGGGATAATGTAGCTTTCCAAATGTGAAAGAATTTTTGAAATCGGTCCAGTAGTTTCGGAGCCTATTCATTACAAACAAACAAACAAATCTTTCCTCTTTATAATATTAGTATAGACAAAGAATTTCTGAATCTTTGAAAATAATAAAATTAAATATGGCATAAAGTTTGTATGGAAGTCTGTCATAACTAAATACAAAGAATTTCTGAATCTTTGAAAACAAAAACAAAAAAGGGATAAATGTTTGTATGGGAGTCTGTCATTACTAAATACAAAAGAATTTCTGAATCTTTGAAAACAATAAAATTAAATAAGGGATGAAGTTTTATGGGAGTCTGTATTTACTAAATAGGGGTACAAAAGAATATCTGAATTTTTGAAACCATTAAAATTAAATAGAGGAAGAAAGTTTGTATGGGAGTCTGTTATTACTAGATACAATATAATTTCTGAATCTTTGAAAACAATGAACTTTAGAAAAATTAGGCTGCTCCCAATAGGTATTAGTATCTAGGTACGTATGCATTAAATATTCTGAATTGAACCAGTCAGTATGTCAATCAATCCACGTATTTGTATTTATTTTATTGTATTTAGTTGAGGCTGTGCTATTAAAAACTCTACAAAGGTGCCAAGTAAGTCATAAAATCTTTTTAAATATATCTGAGACACATTGACTTATTATATTAATGCTGAGACATCAAAAAAAACTGAAAATCTGTTACAGTACCGAAAAACAGGACCTACATTTAAACATTGAAAACTACACTTACCTACCAATAAATAACCGGTAGCAAGGGGGATTATAAACCAAAATATTTCTTTCAACAAATCGTTTATTTCAACTTCTGGCTCATTTGCTTTGGCTTGGAACTATGGACGGATCCCCAATTCGCATTCGATTTCGACTTGTTAGTAGATTCGACATTTTTATAGAAGGCGCGAAAATGGTTTCTTATTTTTTTTTTTTATTATTTATTTTACGGCCCTGGATACAATGGAAAATGGTTTCACAGATTCAGTGTTGCAAAGCCAAAAATCTATTTTTCGGGAAGTTTGCCAGTAAAAATTCGGTAGAATTCGGGAGATTTTATTAATAACCTTTACCTATGAATAAAACATGAATAAAACAAAGATTTACTTACGTATTTATATTTATTATTGAATATCTCCGGATATGAATTTTTTTAATCATATTCTTACAATCTATTTACGTATTCTTATAAAAAATCTACTGATACCACCATGGAACTAATATGTCAAACTTCGTTACACTTCGTTTATATCCGGAATGCGTACTCGGCTCAACAACTCAACGTAAAACCGACCTTATTACAATCGATTAAACTTTATTTTTAAACCGAAATACGTTACGGTCAGATAGAGAGGTTAGGGTAGGGGATTGTGTCTCGTTTTAATAAATTGCCATACAAGAATTTTCAAATTGTCTAGTAGATTTGCCACGAGGCTAGGGTATCTGATCCAAAAAATATTATAGAGTTATACATTGCTAGATAAACTACTGCGTAAAATATCTTTTTATGAAATAAAGATAAGAAAAGTCAAAAGTATTTTGTTTGAGTAAATTCTTAAAATATAATAGAACTTTATAGGTTTATGGTTAGTTTTGAAATTTTGATATGACAACTTCAAAACAATGGCAATGACATCGCGTCATTTTCGTTCCGTGATTTTTTGTTGTTATTTTATTTGTGAAGAATGTATAAAATAGTGAAATGGTGTTGCGTAAAAGGATGTGGAAATTAATCATATACCGGCTCTAACAAATCCACAGGCTACAAACTTAACCCACCAATGGTAACGTAAATGTCTACGAGACCGGACGTATCGAAAAATTCCAACTATTTCACTGTTTAACTGTTGTTTTTTATTATTTTGTTTTTTATTATTTAAGTGAAATCGTATAAACACTAATAAATGAGCTTTGTTATTAATAAGATGCCTTTGTTTTATTATCAATGTATTTTAATAACCAAACTATCAACCTACTTATACTTTAAATAATCATGATTATTCATTTTGCTGAAAATGTTGGTAATATTTATGTTTAAAGGTAATTATTGCAAAATCTAAGACTGAAAATCCCGGTACGCGGGACCGAGTTTACCAATAATATAATTTAAATTTACGTCACAAATGGTGGGTTGAGGGGCCTTCCGGGTGACAATGTTTTCAAATTATGTCAGACTTTAAAAGGACATGTATGTTTTGACGACAGTCAAAAATATTAGTTATGTCGACTATAATTATTTATTGATGATTACGAACGACCAGTTGACTTTTTGAGACGACAGTGGACGTCTGGGCGCCATCGCGCACTACACTTCGGTGGTGCCCTCTTTAGCGCATTAGACATGTTATAATGCATATTTTTTGGTACATACATAAGAAACTCCCAAACTTGGGCACTTACTAAAGCGCAATCAAGAAACTAGAAACATGCCAGACAGCAATGGAGAGAAGCATGTTGAATATAAAGAAATTGGACAAAATCAACAATAAAACCATTAGGAAACGGACAAAAATAGAACACGTCACAACTAGAATAAGAAAACGCAGAAAAGACAGGTAACATATTAAGAGGCACTGAAAAATGGAACAAAAATATTGTATTTTGGTATGCTAGAAATAGAAAGAGGAAACGAGGTAGATAGTTTCGAAGGTGGGAAGACGAAATAAAGGCAGTAGCCGGGAAAACATGGACTAGAAAAGTGGTAAACCGGAGAGAGTAGAAAGAATTGGAGGAGGCCTTTGCCAAAGCTGGGCAAACAGACCAAGTTGTCGGTGTCATCGACTCACCAGAGTCGTCAATGTTAAATTAATGCAATAGTTGTCTGGATAAAGGCTTATATTATTATTATAAGATACTCCCAGAACAACACAAACACTTGTGTTTATCACATAAATATATTTATCTCATGATCAACAGTTCAACGCTTTTACCAATTTTTATGCGACAGACGGCAAGATGCAATTACAACAACAGTGCCTATGTTTACTGCAAATATTTTTCTTTAGTAGAAAGAAAAATAAACTAATTTCACAAATCCTGTCTTATAACATAAAACTGACATGGTCTCTCTTGACGACAAAAATCATGGTCACTCTAATAGAGCGAGATGAATGGCTCCACCCTAACTATCTCGCTTAGACCGTTTTTCTTCATAGGTGCACATTCCTATTGTATACTAAGTATACTTACTACTTCCATGGATACCACCTCTCTGATGACATTTTGGCAATTATATTTTTGTAAATCATAGCAGTTAACCTCTTTATAATAAGTAATAATACCTTCTGTGGAAAGGCGGTTGGGTTGTTTAGTTTAAATTAAAATCGAAGAAAATAATATGCGTTCGACATTGGCGGATGAATGTGGTAAGATAAGTACTTATCTTAAAAACAAAGCAAATAACAGTTTTAACCATTGGCGGTAGTGGTAAACGGACCTGGATACAATGACCTATAAGCCTAAATCAAGCTTTTCAATACTAGTGTTGCTATTGAGTGTAAAGATGCTAGTGTATAAACTATTTTTTATTTTACATTATTAAAATTTACAAAAATCGGGAGATTCAGACTATAAATCGGTATATCGGTAAATCATGGTCTAAATCGGTAGATCTCCCGAAAAATCGGTAGGTTTTGCAACACTGCACAGATTACTAATAAATTTTGTATAGTCTGTTTTTTTTGCATGGAAAAAATAATGTCAAACATAGTACATACAATAGGTACCTTAGAACTATAAGAACCTCACTCAACAGTAGCGCCATCTGGTGAGACAAAAACGGTAGCCCTCATGGTGTCTTAGAGTTGCGCAAAACATATCACTGAAAAGAAAAGAGAGATATATTTTTTTTCGATCTGAGATATATATATTATCACTCTTGTATATCAATAGCTCACTAGTGATATAGAGATTTGTTTGACGACTGAGCGAACTAACGATGTGTTTTTTACAACGCTATATATGAGAAGACCTACTAGCAGGTAACCTATTTTAAATGAAGGTGAGGCGTAATAAAATCATAAGCTGAATCAATTAGTCAGTCATAACTTTTATTGCAAATAATTTTCAGTATTTCAAAATCAAAATATCAAAACACAGTAACAAATTGACAACTCGACACAATATTTTTTTCATTGAATTAAGATTTTTTCCGTAGTGACTCGTTTCACTCGAATAAAAGTGAACAGTGCCTCAACCATGAGTTCTATTGAATAGCTTTCGATAGGTTTTTTACGCATCGAAACGCTGTATGCTGCTGAATTTAGGCCTTTTACAGTTAGTAGATGTAATCGATTTAAAGATAAAATTGCATCTAATATTACACCTTCTATACTTAAATATCAGAACCCGAATGAAATCTATGAGGCTCTATTTGATGTTGTACAGAAGGAGTTTCACAATATTTTCAAGGTAAAAACTTTTAACCTCAGCGGTACTTCAGTGAGTTTTAATCAATGGGCGACTGTAGGTATTTACAGAAGTAGAGCGAGGCTATACGAGTTATATGGTATGAAGAAATATAAATTTGATGCACAATTTCTAGATTATGTTAGAAACTATTCCAAAATATTTAAAAAGGTTTGCATTATTGCTAAAAACTATTTCATAAGTAATAGTATTAAAAATGCTAAAAATAAAATAAAAGCCACTTGGAAAATTATAAATAATGAAACAGGCAAGTCTGTAGCACGTGGTAATCAACTTGAAATTATGATTGAACATAAATTGGTAAGTAATGCTGTAGATGTGGCTCAGGCATTTAATGATTTCTTCGCTACCATACCGATAACTACAACTCGTTCCTTAAACGCATCGATTTCTGCCGCTAAGAATCTCTTGCATAGTAGTGTACCACAATGCAATTCAGTATATCAATTTGAGCACATAACTTCACGTGATGTAGTCAACGTTTTTAAATCTTTAAATATCAAAAACACTGAAGATTTATGGGGCATATCGATTAAACTTTTAAGCCTTATAATCGATATCGTTGCTCCTTATCTTTCTAGTACCTTTAATAAATGTGTTGACTTAGGCATTTTTCCCGACCTTCTAAAATTTAGTAAAGTTATTCCTTTGTTTAAAGCTGGTGATAAAAGTGACACTAGCAACTTTAGGCCAATATCTATCTTGCCGGCATTTAGTAAAATTTTTGAAAAGTTAATACTCAAGCAACTATTGTTACATTTTAATATAAATAACCTCCTCCATAATGATCAATACGGCTTCACTAAAGGCCGCTCCACAACTGATGCTGGTGTTGCTCTTCTAAAACATATCTATGATGCCTGGGAGAATTCCCAGAACGCAATTGGAGTGTTCTGTGATCTCTCGAAAGCATTTGATTGCGTTCACCATGAGACGCTACTATGCAAACTTCGGCATTATGGTATACATGACGTCGCTCTTAGTGTATTTCAATCATATTTACATCAAAGATTTCAGTGCGTCGATGTTAACGGTGTAAAATCGTCTAAACTACCCATTCAATTAGGCGTTCCACAAGGTTCAATACTTGGACCTTTCTTATTCTTCATTTATATTAATGATTTGCCGTATTACTTAAAGGGCATCTGTGATGTTGTATTGTTTGCAGATGACACCTCACTCATCTTTAAAGTAGATAGGAACAGACAGTGTTTTGACGAAGTGAACGATACACTCTCTCAAGTGACCCGATGGTTTACGGCAAACAATTTAGTATTGAATGCCAAGAAAACGAAATGCATTAAATTTATTATGCCTAATGTAAAAAATCTTGGACCAAACATTGTGATTAATAATAGCACTATCGATACTGTAAAGTCTACAGTGTTTTTAGGCATTACTGTTGATTGTAAACTGCAGTGGGGCCCTCACATATCATGTCTTGAGGGTAGGCTTAGTTCTGCTGCATACGCAGTCAGAAAGGTGAGACAGCTCACTAATGTAGACACGGCTAGACTAGTATATTTTAGCTACTTCCACAGCGTAATGTCATATGCTATTCTGTTGTGGGGCAAGGCAGCAGACATTCAAAATATCTTTGTTTTGCAGAAAAGAGCTGTTAGAGCAATATACCAGTTAGGTGCCCGAGCATCTTTAAAAGACAAATTTAAAACTATCGGCATTCTCACTGTGGCGTCGCAATACATTTTTGCCAATATCATGTACATACGGCTAAATATACATTCATATTCAAAAAACAGTGACGTTCACAGCTTCAATACCAGAAATAAACACAAGCTAAGCGCTCGCGTCCACCGCCTTCATAAAGTACATGGTTCGTTTGTGGGGCTTGGTATTCGCTTTTATAATAAACTACCAATTTGTATAATTGACTTGCCTCTCACAGCATTTAAAGCAAAAATTAAAGCAATCCTCACTCAAAAGGCATATTATACAGTAAGTGATTACCTGGAGGACAAGAACAGTTGGTCGCTACGTTGAACACAGGACAAGTAGGCACTACTTCTATTATTATCATCATTATTTTTATTTTTACTTAATTATATTTTTATATTATATAATTGACATTTTACTCTGTTACTTATATATTTTTTATTTCATTTTTTTTTTATATACAATTGACATGTACTAATGACTTATATTGGCCACTATGACATTATGAATATTATGATTTTTATTGCTGTGTAATTTAATCAATTGTGATCGTTTGAATACGATCTTGTTTATTCAAATTTTTATGAATTGTTAATTTTTTGTAAAAATGACGTTCAAAAAGTGCTACCTTGTAGCCTATCTTGAATAAATGAATTTGAAAATGAAAAAATGTAATCTCATAGCAGATTTTAGTTCCTTACGTAACCGCTAGAGGCGCTGCGAGGGTTTTCCATACAAATATTTTACGGCGTCGCTAGCGAGTCTACTGAGAAAAACTCATGGTCGAGGCACTGGAGTCGTAACACTCACTAATCTCTTTCACTAGTCTTTCTTAGTTACGTCGTGTGTAATTTCCATCTCATCTGAGCTACAAGAGCTAACTAAAGAGCTAATCTCTCTTTAGCTCATATAATTTCAAATTATATCTCTATATCAGTATATCTTTAAAGATATGGTTTTAATTTGAGTTACTGATTTACTGAACTAAAAGTGATCGACACAGTAGTTACGTATACATATAATTTCAAATTATATCTCTATATCAGTATATCTTTAAAGATATGGTTTCAATTTGAGTTACTGATTTACTGAACTAAAAGTGATCGACACAGTAGTAGACGGATGACGTAGCTCACTAGCTCTTGTAGCTCACTAGTGAGCTAAGTAACATAATCTCATCCCGGGCCCCGGGCTTTTGGGGAGGGGGAGCCGCCCGGGCCCTTCCGGCTAAGTCCGACCCTGGTGACGCTATCAAAGGTGGTAGTGCAAAAGTGGTATTTGTACTGATTTTATTCCTATTTCCAGGATGAACCTAATATTGAAGAACTCTAACCAATCTGTTAAACTTAAACTTCGAAGAGGCGTAAATTTTGCCTACACTGGTGTTAATTTTATTTAATTCATAAATATTCATAATAGTATTGTTTTTTGACAAATACCGAACTGGTGTACCGAACCAGAAGGCGCAGGTTCGAATCCTGCCCGCCCGCCGATTTTTTCCTTCATTAAAAATAACTTGTAATCTTAGCATGGAAAATGCTTAAAAAAATACAAAAAGATAATAAATACTATCCTTTTAATTTTCATAGATATATAATTCCATAGATTGGCAATGTCAGTAAAAAAATGAAACTGAAAACCAATTGTTTATGTGTGTGTGACATGTTAATGTGTGCGTTAAAAGTGCTGCGCCTGAAGTTAATAGGATTATTATCGATATCGATAACGGTGGACGATATCTGTTTTACTGCTGCATACAATATTTAAGTGTGGGGAATAGCACTAATTCAACAATATTTTTCTCATTTGTCCCACTAAATGACTAAAATATGGGGTCAAGTGAGAATACACAAAACTGCCAAGTATCTAGTATGTAATCAGAAATCTTGGAGAAGGCCAGAAAAATCCTTAAATAAAACACAGATTTCAAAAAAAATTACTATTCACAATTATTACTAAAAAATATGTACAGGTAACTTTCGTGTACAGTAAAATATCTATCAATAATTTTATAATCTTGGCTGTACAATGAAAAACTCATTTTTCAATATATTTGTGTAAATATGAAAATGTATATTTCTTATTTTCTTACGAGAAATAGTTAAAACAGGACCACTTTATAGTTTTCGCCTTGTTTTATCTCCGGTTGATAAGCAGTGCTCATGGTGCTTATTGTTGAACTGCTTATTGTTGAATGTTTGTGCGGATTCCAATTTTGTCTATTTAACATGCGCAATCACTTTTTACTGGATTTATGGGAAATCTGCAAATAATAACTTAATCTCATAAATTCAATCCAAAATAGGTATCTATCTACCTAACTATGAGAATTTGTCAGTGCATGAACTTGCGAAATCTGAATTTGCGACTATGGTCTAAATTGCTTACGTAAATTGGTTTACCTTCACTAAATGCACCTCAGACTCTGAGTGGCCTTTATGATAATCGACAAATAATATTATATTATACCGACATGTTGTTCACCGACCACCAAAGTCGATAATCGACACCATCAATATAAACAAATCAAGACCATCACTAAAAGTGAGGTTATAACTGCCCTCATATTTCCGTATTTGTTATTTCTTTAATATTACTGTTTCGTGATCTCTAATGCATTTTAGTGATCTAATAAACAAATTTAGCATTATATTTTCTCCAAATCTAACACATTTACGTAACAATTATTAAGAAATGATGATAGTAAACAAATAGTAAACATACCGATTAAATTAGTAATCCTGTGGATTTTCCATCTTTTGAGAATTACAACCTGGTACTTAGACCAGGGTCGATAATTTTTGAAACCAAAAAAAATTACAGTAGGATGAAACCCATTAGAAAAGGAGGGGAATATGATCAAAATGAAAGGAAAAATAAATTACGGTCGATCCGAGTTCGGGAAGTGGGAGGGGGTGAGTTTTTAAGGGTAAAAAATGGTTTTCCTTGATTTCCGGCAAAACTACAAGTCCTATGGAAAAAAGTTAAATGGCAAAGTTGTAGGTAATAAAAAGATCTACAACTTTTGTATTTGCAATTTTTTCACATAACCTCAAAATTTAGGTGAAAAATTCAAAAAACCAAGTTTTTGGTTTTTTATTTATATCTTTTTCAAAAAAAAAATTTTTTCTACGAAATTTGGTGAACACTTACCTTATTATGTCCCAAATACACTGTATATTATTTGATTTAAAATATTTATTTTTTCGCCTTTTATTGACTTAATATTGAAAAAACACCTTCATTTTCAATCGAAAATTCTCCCGTCAAAATATCAGCTTTTTTAAAAATATCGGTGTGCTTTTTGTTTGTTGAAATCTCTACTTTCAGCCCTGGTCTAACTGCACAAGTTACCATCGTAATCACATGAATATTACACGGATACACACTTAACTACACGTAAATAATCCCAAAATTTCGCAGGTTTACATTTGCCGGAACCCCTATTCACCGCAATTGTATACATCTAATGTCACGTTTACAGCGTCATTCTCTTTTTCTTTCTAACACACCAAAGTGCCATTAACTTCAGTAGCTCTCTTTTACTCTTATCTCCAATGTATGGAGTATATTATATATCTATGTTGATTTTTTGGGGCTCTCCTTTTGAACGTAAGTCAACGTAAAAATCGGAGACAGAAAAATATTGGAATAAATATTATCGTAAGCTCAAGTCATGTCGTTTTAATTTTTTTTTTGTAAATTATTTGGCATGGCTCCTTTGCCTTGTTGTTTTAAATCACTTTATTCCAATATTTTTCTTTCTACAATTTTTACGGACGAGTAGTAGTTAGGTCGTGGCAACTTCAAGCCGGACAATCGAGAACTTGTACACCATAGAGTAAAGTAATACATTGTTGTACACATAAATAAACAACTTAATCCAACCCTGTCCCTGTCTTTAAAACAATAATTTTGTCCATGTCCACCACTTCACTAAGCTTATTATTCAGTCAGTCGTGTTACGTCGGAATAAAAAATAAAACAAATTTTACACGTTAATCCGTAAAACAGTCCACTATCGTCGTATTTGTAAGGTTCTATACTTCTATGTGAAGTTATTGTAAAATATTTTTAGTGCATGAAGTTTAGTGTGGCTTTTGCTAATTTAGAAATGTTTCATTACAACGGAGACATTGAGTCGCAATAATTGTAAATATTTGCCAATTCTGCTATTTACCGTGTGAGAAGTTAAAACCGAAGTAGTGCGAGGTAAGGACTATTGTTTTTAAAGTCGCCTGACCTTGAATACGGTCGTATCTAGAAAGGTGAGGCATAATAATGATGTCTTTAAATGTTGACCGTGTACCATCTGTGATCTGACAGAATCTACCTACAAAACCCTGTATTTAAATCATCATAAATACCATAAAGTAAATCTGTTACATTTACTTGTAATCACAACTTTTACCTGAAACATTACTAATGAAACAAGCTTGTTTTATATGCATGCAGTTTAAAAAGCAAATGGAAAGTTTGTTTATACATGCAACAGAGGCATCTATTTGTATACTTTCGTACTCTAGTTTACTGGACCCCAGCAGTGTCAATAAACATTGTTTTATCAAAATATGGTGTCATAAAATTTGTTATTTGTAGTTAGTTTTTGGCCAATTATATTTAGTGGCACTGCAACCATACCAGTACCACTACATATGTTTACCACTGAATCAGTTAGCTTCTAGTCTATCAAATATTCTAAAATCATCATCTTAATTCTCCAAGGCTCCTTCAAGATATCCTTGCAGAAAATATTTATCATCATAAGATACCCCAGGACTAGTATAAAAAAAAAAAACAAGAAAATGCATATCTATTTTTATGTATTATTTACAATTGCTACTGTTGTGATTTTTTATGACATGTGTGATGAAAAATGTAATGAAACTCTTACTTATTAAACTTTTACTTATTATTATTACTGATTACTGTAGTGTGTGCAACATAGTGTGCCACAATGCAACTCTAATTTCATTTTATGATAACCAACTTTTTATTACTATTTACACTAGTTAGATACATCTACTTTCATTCTATTTCCCTCAAGGTCATCTTATTAAAACATTCATTGATTCTACGTTATGTTAGTAATTATTGCTAAAATCTGTATTTATAGCTAGTTATTTATACTTTCTGTATAGCTGTTGGTTTTCCTATGATAAATAAATAATGCAGTTCAATTTAAAAATACCTTCATTTATATTATTTTGTTTAGGTGGGCAACCCAAGATGACGTTGATTGAAGGGGTTGGTGATGAAGTAGTGCAATTTGTGGCTGTAGTACTTATTATCATGGTGGCAGCCCTAGCCTGGTGGTCCACCAATGCTCGGCCGGATCGATACCGAACTGTGCTAGTGATGCGCTCCAGAACATTTCATCCAGTCACTGTCAGTATTCGGACTAGTAAGTGTATTTTACTAACCTTAAAATGGAAACTGATAGATAAGCCTTTATTCTACTACTTAAATTACATTTAGGTAGAGATGATTGCTTAGCTACTAAATATTATAAACTAAAAAATAATGCATTTAAACTTTTTACTTTAGCAAAACTACTATAAATATAGTTAATTATGTGTTTTTATGTTGTTATAGTTTAAGTCACGCCTCTTTGCGCAGGCCTCCCGCATTACCTTCCACAGATTTCTGACCCTTGCTTTGGTCATCCTTCCTGGTCCACCATTCTCTCTAAATGTCTTCCCACCTTTTATTTGGCCAACCACTACTTCTGTGTTAACTACTTCTAATGTTGTCTCTTGGTATCCATTCAGTCACTTGATTGGTCCATCTTTTTGGGTTTCTAACTTCAAACTGGTTTAGAACACAATTGCTAGGGATGTAGCTATGAATTTTTCCAATTTATTTACGGTATTTAAATAAAAATTAGACATTGGCACACAATTTTGGAGTTAAAAAGTTCCAAGTTCCACTTTACCTGGTTACTGTTTCCTGTGAGACTGACAGTCTTCAACAGGTTCAACAACTTTTTTCCATAAACATATGGTATAAAATATTTTATATGTATACATGTAAAATAAACATAACAGCATAATGTTTCTTACAGTGTACATGGAACTTCGATACGGCCCCCAATAGCTAATACTATGCTTATGATTTTAGTAAAATATCTATAATTTGTTTAGCACAGTTCTCAACATGTTATTATAGCCTTTTGAACCTGTTTTACTTTGACGTCAGTGTAGAGTGCAGAGACAAGCGATCTTAATTTATTATTCTAAAAGCTTGTCCTAAACCACTTGCATGTTGCTTGCAGGATCGAATTTAATGATAACAGCTGCCCCGACAAATACTTCAATACAGGCTTCCACAACAGAAACTGCAAGTATGTAACATTATCTTTATTTATAAATAAAAATCAATTGCTTCATAGTATGAAAGTTACCACCTAGTCACTGATTTTTTAGTTGTGTTCATAATTGCTACAACAGTGTAGAATAAGGAAACCAGAGAGAATCGGGCCACCTTATGTTTGTCATGGATTACCAGGAGGGTGACTATGACCAGCAACCCTAAGGTGGGGTAGGGTATCTCATTAATAAAATAAAATAAAATTGTTGTCCTTGCTGACAAAAATTTTGAGATCTCCAGTGTGTCAACAAGGGTAGCATAATAATATAATTTAAGTGGCAGAAAAGAACCAATTAAAAAAAATTGCCTTAAGGTCATTCAGGTGTAGGCATCTACTCTGATAATAATATAATAGAAGAGACATGGGCTAGTTAATGGTGATAGCATCTACAAAAATGAAAGCTCTAAATTTTTCTTGAACCTTGTTACTCAAGACCTCAATAAAATTCAACAGTATGAATAAATTATGATTGATGAATGATTATTGAGATGATGAATGATTAAGGTTTTAGGCGACAATAGATTTTGCTTCCCATTATCTACTTGACTACCGAGACCGGATTCGTGAAATGCATGTCCGGATCTTGTGCTCTTTTTAGGTTACAGATCATCTCTGACGCAGACCTAGTTCCAATCTTTCGATCTTTAGTCTAGCTGGACCCTATCAATAGTTCAATACAGGCTGTTATTGAATCATATGACCAAAACAGTAGTCTGATCAAAAACAATCGAATGTATAATTGACCATATTATTATGAATAAATATAACGCGGAGTACTCCTTCCAACAGAATGAACGGAATATTTTATGGAAAATTTTTATACGTATGTCTAGGTAGGCAATATAAGTATATCTAAATTACACGGGCTGGCCCACTATTACATGGGATGGGACCTAAACATAGAGGTGAACTGTCGGTGTACATTAGAACACCTCTGCCTAACCCTTCGTGGAACACAGGTGTGAAGGTATGGTGGCTGTGTCGAATGATGTGTACGTAGTTCGTAGAACGAGAGTTACTAAAGACCAAGTACGTCTTTAATTACTCTCCACCTTACTAGAACTTGATCTACAATGAAACACTGATAAAGTCCGTTTGTACTGATACGTCATGTTGTACAATTAAACGCAGTCTGTTAATAACACAATCGATAAGAAATGGGGAAAAGTAATATAGGTACCATTAATTAATTTATTTTCATTTCATAATGTAGATACCGCGTCATATAAAACCATTTATGGAATATCAACTAATATTATTCACTGTGTAAATAATTCCCTTTCGGGTGGGTCAGCGCAGCGCGCACATAGTTATTGACTTATTGTACGTAGATGTAAATTAGTACCTAGTCCTTTTGGGACGCAAGTGAAATCGCGGGCACGAGCTAGTATGACATATTTTTTAAAATAAAGTGCTGAATTTTGTTCGCGACAGACCCAGGACACGATGAGATGACTAGGCAAGCGTGGTGACTAGAAGATTGGCCTATTGGCAAACGCAAGATGATTGCGAAAAGGAAAGAGGGCCCTCTCTTTTTGGTTTTCCCTGAAACGGAACAATGTAGGCTAAAGACAAAATATTAATTTACTTAGGGAAACATGTAGAAAAAAACCATCAAAATAATATACTTAAGTAAATCGACTCTTGTCGAGTCAAGGAAATTATCGCCTATATTGGAATTGCCCTTCAAAAAGGTCAAGTACAGTAGGTACTCAACGATTGCATCCGCGATGCACTTTACAAGGCACTACGAGTATAAAATGTGGAACACCTCGGAAGAAGCGGTAAAGTTATGCATAGACGTTCTTTCTCGCTTTTGTTTTTATTTATTGCCTTTACGATTCACAACTTTCTTTCCTTAAACTTGTCACTAATGACGGGACAAGCGCATCTTATAAACATGATTCAAATATTATTTACACAGGTGCAAGTACTACAGAGACGACTGAAGACAGTCCAAGGAGGATCCCGCTCCAAGAAATGGACAGCATAGTGGATGCAGATATGGCTATGCTGGATAATAATCGCCTGCATTTCTATAGGAGAGTCGATTGTGAGTACTTTACTTCAAAATAATTAGTAACTATTTGTGAATAAACCTTTCGTAGGTTTTTCCAAAAATAGAATATGGTATGGTATGGTATTGTAAAACAGTAAGGTATAATACCTTACTGTTTTACAATAATACAACCTAAAACAACACTCGCATACAATTTCAGACTGGTCATAAAGTTTGTTTTAGTTAAGAAAGCTCAGCTCAGTTTCTCCTAAACTGGGAGGGACGTGTTTTGCAGGGACAGTTCGAAGAAGATTTTGAGGCTATTTTAGTAAAATTTTCGAACTATGCGGGACATCGTCCTAGCTAACTGATGCTAATTATAGCGTTTGCAAAAATATTATAAAATAATATTGCAAACTCATGATCTTAAATTTCACATTGATGTTATTATATTAAACACAAACAAGTTGATATTAATTATTAACAAGTTGCTCTAAATAGAGTCAATATAAACATTCTACCAAGTTTTACCTTATTTCTACGTAAGCAATTGTTTATTGATATTATTGAGACTTTTTAAGCATACATTTTTAACAGAATTTGAATCATTCTTTACTTATTATTAGCGACTTACCCGGCTTAACTCATGTTAAGCCGGGTGGGTCATGGCACATGCACTCATGTGCATCACGAATGTGGGATAGTGAATTTCTCGACTTTTTTTACTCTACTATGCACATGTAAACCTTCCTCTCACTCTATTTATTTCTGAAAACTGCATTAAAATCCGTTACGTAGTTCAAAAGATCTAAAGCATACAAACAGCGGGAGCGACTTTGTTTTATACTAAGTAAAGAATTTCAAATGTAAAAAAAATTTACCTGATTGGATTAATTAACTGTGGGGCTGTACAATATTCAACATTTCTTAAATTGTATTATTAAAGGTTTAAAACTAACGTGTTTGTGTTTTTTAACTGGTCAAGGTGGAGTCTTTTGACCTTAATAAACTTATTAACATTTTATTTGTGTGATTTGGATGTGATGTTCATAAATATGTATAAGTAACTATATGACTAAGTAAACCGCAGTAAACATAGGTATGTGTTAAGTATATATCAATTATGATTATGAAACTTTGTATTGGTGTTCTAGTACTATAATAGTATCTAGTCCTGCCATCTACTACGTTATCATTTTGATAACTTTATAGCTCACTTGATTACACTCAGCAATTGAAGTTTATTTTGAACAGTAGATACTAATTAACTGAATAATTTATCTAAGAAGCTGCGTCGCTATCACTTGAGATATGTAACCATTCTTTATTAGATCTTGAGACTGGACAGTCTATGAACTGCCAAAATTGCTAACGTGCCCAGTTTCGGAGGTATGATTAGGCTTTGACTAGGACGATAATAACTATAATGATCAATTAATATCACTAACTACATACTCGTGCACTTGCACCATAAATGGTTATGTAATTTTCTCTGCTCAGCTTCGAGCAACGCGCAAAGTGCAGCAGAGTCGACTAGCGATGAGAGCGAAGCCCACGAGGAGGTTGAACCAGCCAGCAACGCACAGATCAGGGAGATGGACAGCATCGTCAGCGCTATGGAGGCTGACGTCACTACTGGCTGCGATTTCTTCACACGAGCAAATCGTAAGAAACTGTCAAATATCATGATAAATACTAGCCACCCGTGCGCAGCTTCATCTGCGTTTCCCGATGGACCGACAGCAGCGGCTCCTACCGGGACAATTGTGTTTTCAAACCATCCAGGAACCCGTTAAAATGTACATATAAAATTTCAAACAATTCTTCTGTACGTGTGTTTGTCACTGAACTCCTTTGCGGCTCGATCGATTTGTTTGAAATTGAGGTATTTATATAGAAGTAACCATCACATCTGTATTAACCAAACAAAGGGTTAGGCACAGTGAGAGGTGTAGTAATGTAAAGTCACAGTTCGCCGGTATGTTTTAATCCTATGTAATAGGGGGCGAGCCCATTGTCAATAACCGGGCACAATTACAAGCTCCAAGCTGCTATAGAAAACCTTGAACCCTGAAAATCGAGCGTAGCAGTCGGTCGTAGGACGGACTAACGAAACAGCTCATTATGTTAGGTATAGGCTTATTTTTATTCGTATCCCATTATGCCTTATAAGAAATACAAATACTTTGTTCCTCTTTTGTTTATATTCTCTTAATTCTCGCAGAGTGTTTGGTTTACTTTAAGTTGAAATATATATACAAGTTCCTGAATATATTTTAACTCGCGTTTCTTTTTTAGAGTCTAATTCGTCTGCAGTTATACCGACGGCTGTGAAAAAAGAGAACAAAACGGAAACCACTGCCCCCTCGACAGCTGACGTGGAAAAGCAACCAGAAACAGTGAATAACGACAGTGTACAGTCTGCGGAAGGTGCCGGTGACACCGCGTCCAACGAACAGGCTGAAGACAGGAGAATGATACTGATCAAACTGAAGTATTTGAACGATACCTTGAAGGAGGTTGAAGGCAGTCTTGATGAATTACTAAAGGATTTTAAATGGTCAGTTTTGGTTTCTCTTTCGTATTTTTTTAGACTTGATGTTTGAGTAATAAACCACAGCTTATTGTGTTGTGAACTTATAACCCAAATACTCTTTTTTAATCTGTGAAACATTAGATGGGTATCTACATAACATAAATACTCTACCCTAACATAGCTAGGGTAGAGTATTTATGAAGAATAAGAAACCAGTCCACAGTGTTTCTTGTCAGATTTTTCTCCATAGGATAATTTTTTTGAAACTGTGCAACTAAAGTCAGAAAGTCTTATCTGAAAGAAAAATATATAAACTTGAACATTTTAGCAACATTTCTTATTACTATAGGCGTCACTTCTACTCGGAGCTGACAGCTGAATGTCGCGTGCGGTTGATCTTCAACGGGCGAGTGCTTCTGGACGACGCGGCCACGCTCCGAGCGTGCGGCCTACACGATCGCGCCGTAGTACACTGCCTCGTGCATCCCAAACGTACCGTCAATCAGGTTCGTGTATATTTAAGTATTTAAGGGTTGAATCAGGACAGATTGATCGCTAATACTCATTCTGTGAGGAACTCGTGCTTAGTTGTGGACAGGACAGTAACTAGATTCATGGTGATTGACAAGCAAAATGACAATGGGATTTTCAAAATAAATATATGTATAGCGTTATTCTGTACTAAATTGCTGAATATAATACAGAAGCAATTTGAAGAAATGGTAGTACGTCATAATATCGAAAAACTTCTAACAATGTATCATTATGTTAAAATATTTGCCAAAAACCTACCTAATTACATTTTCCAAACCAGTGACAAAATAATATTAATATTAGAAATTAAATATGGTTCCACACACATTGTTGTGCATACTTTTGAGTTTTCCCATTATATTAATATCCGGAAATTCATTACAACTCACTTTAATTGCACATCTAAGCGGACTACATAAAATTTTTACTTCATGTAGACGTCAGTTTGACGGAGCGTATATACCTTTTCATCCTGGGAAAAAACGATTACTCAGGTAAATTAATGGAATGAATGATTGTGATACCAGCAACATGGCATACCGGAGGAGGACACAGCGGGCGCGGCTCGCGAGCGCGTGACGGAGCGCGCGCAGCCCGAGCGCGCCTGGGACCTCGAGAACATCCTCATGACCTTCGTGTCCGTCGCACTCACCGTCGTCTGGTTCTTCAGGTGAGTACGGAGCATTAACCTCACCGGAGAAAGGTTCTAAAGTTAATTTAGCTGCAAGCATGGCCCGTGGTTGACGTACAAACGCCATATCATATGTATGGCTAGAAATTCTTATAATTTCCTTAACTTAGTTTATAACTGACAAAAAGCTCTCATACTGCCTTTGCAAGTAGTTAGTTACTTTTGATATATTTATGAGGTTCACCTATGACAGTTGTAAGAACTTTCATGTTATTAAACCGGTAATAAATGGTATTTTCATAATATATTTGGCAGGACCGCAGGAATCATACAAAGAAACTCCACTTACGCGCACCGTTACAGCTGTCGTTTTAAAAAACCGTAAATGTTGTTTCCAGATGCGAATATTCAAACATGTTCACAGCGAGTGCAAGTGTTGCACTAGTCGGCCTGACAGTGTTCTACAGCATTGCGATATTCGGCCTGTACCTCACTGACACATTCCAGTTAGGCAGAAGGCCGCCACAACCCGTGCCCGACAACTAGGCCAGTCCAAACGTTTAATTAACTCGCCCTAAGGTTTGTAAATTATTATAGATATATGCCGCCTTTTGTATTGTGTTAAAAAGGTAGCGTTTGTATTTTTGCAGACTTAGCTAAGAGTAGTGTGGGGGTGTGACTGACAAAGATAAATCAAAATTGTTTCTATATTATGTTTTATTTATAAGTTTAACGTCAGTGTAAGCCAGGACAAAGAAATAATTTAAATGTGTATTCGGTCTACGCATTTATCGTAGAATTAAAATAGAATTGATCCTTATGTTTATAAATAATATCAGTCTGTAATGTACTTTACAAGTTTATAAGTAGGAGAATCGACTACTAACTACAAATGTTTTCATTAGGTAAATGCCTCCATGCTACTCAGTACAGCTAGGTTAGGAGAGCTATGCAGGTCATATTGCTTTATTATCCTTTGAAATTAATACCAAGCGCTTATAGTTTTAGATAAAAAATGTAAATCGTTATTATAATTGGTTTAGCAAAGCAATCCTGTATATATATGTTTGCAAAAATATAGAATACAAATGCAATATTACTTTGTAAATGTACACAAAATCATCTGCAAAAATAGTAAAATGTTATAATAAAACTTTAATGTGAATATGTTAGAAGCTGGACGTAATAATATATGCTAACACTAATAATGACACGATTTTTTTAAAACGTATCTTAACGCGTTATTCAATCATAAATTGAAAATAACTGGTATTTACATAATATAATAGCATATTGAATAAAAATAAAGTATCTACACGGTAGGTACATACTGGTGTATACTAGTACATTATTACAGACCTAACTAATAAAATAATCATAATCATCTTCATACGTCATGGTCAGAAAGACGGAGATGACAGTAGACCTGGGGGCTAAGCTAAAATAACCGCTTCATGAATCACACGAAGCTGCATACATTTTCAGTTGATGCTGGCCTCTTATTGTACGAAAACTATACACAGTGAGGTTAGCCCATACCGGCAATGAACATCACGATATGCACCCTCAAGCACGCAATATTTATAAATATTATAATTCATCAAGTGTCAATTTTAGCTCCCCAAATCTTATCTATTTATTAAAATGTATAAAAAAAAAACTACCCGGGTTAGAAATTAAGTTACCTACCAAAAGAGAGTTAGATTTCGTTTCAAATGAATCTGATTGGATTAAACTGCTAACTTACACATTATATTATTAAACAAAAAGATATCTCGGATTTAAGTTTTTTACAATTGTATCTGATTGTGACATAAATTAACGTATTAAATTGTAAACGTGTGCACTGGCACCTAAAATTAGATTTACCTATTACTGGTCTCAAAAAATGTAAATAATGGTAATAGGTAGAAACTCTGTGTTTTATATTTATTTAGAGGTAAGTTCGGTTTTTTTTTCTCTTTTCCATCCCTAGTGTCTTTATGTCAAAAATGTTAAGTTAATATTTTTAAGTATGCCTTCTTGATTATTATTATAACTATTCAGTAATCAATGAAGCTTAAAATTCTAGCATTATATTCGGGTACCTAATCGTTTTCTACGCTAATAAATGTTTTATTGTTATTTACTTTTAAGAACGTAGATACATATATTAAAAGTAAATTTTAATTGAAAGTTTTGTTTTTATTAATTTCAGTTTGAAATAAATGTGTATCGGGTACAGTTCTCGCCATACTTATTGTCCGGGTTGAAGTTAGCACGAGCTAACTTTAACCCGGCCGTAAAAATCGGAAAAATTTTGGCGCGAACTGTACCTATCAAGAGCTGTTATAAAATCAGCTGGCGGGCAGGATTCGAACCTGCGTCTTTTAGTTCGGTCAAAGAGCTAGATATTTTTAGTTTGAATCTATGGGTTCGGTACTCCAGTTACGTCTTATGGTGTTTTTTCCTTCATTAAAATAACTTGTAATCTTAGCATGGAAAATGCTTAAAAAAATACAAAAAGATTATATTAGAGTTGACTAAAAGCGACGCGACGTCGCATGCGCACCGTCGAAGTTGCTCTTCATCCGCAACATACAAATCACAACACCGCACCCCATTCCATATACGTCTAGCTCTTGGACTACCTGTATCCCTTCAAAATTAAAATCACAATATCTTCTAAACTAAGACCCGACTAAATCTGATATTTGGCGACTAATTTCAACTAAATCTGGAAGAAAACATCTTCGCTAGGTGACTTAGGCCCGGCGCCCATTATCGGCATCGGCAAGGAAAAGGATCCTTCGGCATCCTACATGCAAGCGCACACTGTCGGAAACTATGCTTTGGCATGCTGCAACGTTCTTAGGGATGACGAGGCGTCCTTAAGCATGCCGCACCGTCCTGTAGCTTGCCGAAGCGTCTCAATATCGTATTTCTCGTCATAACAGTCTCAGAGTTGCTACAAGCTAGTTGTCCGAGTTGTATGTAATATGGTGGACTGGGATCTAGTGCTCATAGCAGCTCTTGCTGAAGAAGAGAAATCTAATCAATCGAGAAGATTTTGGGTGAACAACCTTTGGAAGCAACGATATACGTCCGGTGGATTTAACAATTTATTCAATGATTTGCGTTATGACGTTCGAAAATTTTATGACTACTATAGAATGAGTTATGATGCCTCCCCTCGCCCCGCAGGGCAAGCTATCCCCCCCGAGTGTTGCCTCGGCGCCGGCGGCGTACCGAAGGATGTCAAAGCATCCCGAAGCATTCTCAAGGCTCATATATACAGCAGCCTCAAGCATACCGAAGCGGTATTTTTTTGTTTTTACGCCCATATACACAACAATTTCTACTTTATTGCCATTATGTTAATGTATATTGCTATTTTCCAACTAAAATCCACAGTCGTGCCGATGCCGATAATGGGCGCCGGGCCTTAGTTTTTGAGATATAAATGTGACCAATTTCATTAATTGGTACTTTGGCCTAAGACTTTTAAATGTAATGTGTAAACAATGGTAAAAAAAATATATTTTTAAACAAAAAACAAACCGCCTCCTAAAACACAGGAACTAAAAAGCAATAAATAACATTTACATTATGATTTCTAACTAATTTTGAGTCGGTGCCAAACAGACAATGAACGAGTCATATTTAAATTAAATTAGTAGTTTGGCGCCGCCTCCAAATTAGATTTTATTCTTTACTGGTCAAAGAAAAAAAAAAGACCCGACTAAATCTGATATTTGGGGAATAATTTAGACTAAATAGCGACTAAATCTGGAAGAAAACAGATTTTCGCTAGGTGCCCTAGTTGTGTGCGTTCGCGCAGCGGAATGTTGTTGAATTTAAAGATTTTAATTATGCAGATATTTAGTGTATGACGTCGTATAATTGTGTACGGTAAAAAAAAATTTGTGCACGCAGCCATTGTTGAGAAATTCACCAAAAACTGATTCCGCTGGGCGAACGTTGTCCTGGCGGAACTCTTTTTAATCCATAGACTTTAGAACAAAAAAGATGTGTCAAAAAATTTGTGTGTATTTGTGTGTAATTGTGTATGTATGAATAAAATTAGTGCATGCATAAACTTCGGAGAAATTCAAGTTTCCGCTACGCGAACGTTTGGCCATTAGCTAGTTTTCATATAAAGCGATTACATAGAGAGCTGTAGATTTTTACATACATTGTTTTGAATTTGTGTGTATTTGTTTAAAAAACAGATTTAGAAAAAAACGTAGGGCTTAAAAGATAAAAATATAAACGTAAAATACGCTGATTAGGTCTTAGTTCTTAAAGTATGCACTTTGGGGTCTAGATTTTCACGTTTATACAAACCTTGTAAGTGTCTGCAACATGTTGCCAAGTATCAATGATGTTCCGTTAGTAATTAAAGAGTTATAGGACAATTTACCATGAATAGATCACTGTTTACAAAGCAGTCAAATATCACGACGTTCTAAGGGAATTGCATGGTAAAATGTATGCCAATAATTAGTGTATTCATTAAACTATTCACATGCAAAATTTCATGTCATTAAATTCAGTAATTAAAGAAAAACAATTATAATACTGACGAAGCATCGAAAACGTACATAACCCGACCAAGTTCAGATGGCTACAAAAAAGCGGCCGTGCCATATATCTAAGAAACGTTCTTAAACTTCCAGTATAGTATTTATTAATATGGTACAGTTGTGTACACAATCGTTAGGAAAAAAGAAAACAATTCCATTTCTTGAATTAAAAATATTTTTTTAATAATAACGCCACTATCTACGATAAAAATGCTGTAATAAGCTACAATATGATAAATATTTACCGAAACAGTAGTACTTACATGTGGTAATTTCCCTATGGGGTCTATAGTTAGAATCCTGATCCGTGAAATCTTTAATAGAAATTAGTTGTATTATTTTTGTCTTAAATAATATATCTAGATTATATCTCAAGTCTCAAGCGCATACCTACTTAAATAAAGTACCTACGTAAATAGTACCTACTTTCTGTCATAGTCAAATACATTTAAAAAAGTAGGTGTACAAAAATAAATTACCTATAAATTATATCGAAACAACAATTGTGTTATCACCTGTACCAATTCAATACCGGTATTATACTGTAAAATTTGGGATGTTACCTAAATATATTGCACGGCCGCTTTTTTGTAGCCATCTGAACTTGGTCGGGTTATGTACGTTTTCGATGCTTCGTCAGTATTATAATTGTTTTTCTTTAATTACTGAATTTAATGACATGAAATTTTGCATGTGAATAGTTTAATGAATACACTAATTATTGGCATACATTTTACCATGCAAGTCCCTTAGAACGTCGTGATATTTGACTGCTTTGTAAACAGTGATCTATTCATGGTAAATTGTCCTATAACTCTTTAATTACTAACGGAACATCATTGATACTTGGCAACATGTTGCAGACACTTACAAGGTTTGTATAAACGTGAAAATCTAGACCCCAAAGTGCATACTTTAAGAACTAAGACCTAATCAGCGTATTTTACGTTTATATTTTTATCTTTTAAGCCCTACGTTTTTTTCTAAATCTGTTTTTTAAACAAATACACACAAATTCAAAACAATGTATGTAAAAATCTACAGCTCTCTATGTAAGCGCTTTATATGAAAACTAGCTAATGGCCAAACGTTCGCGTAGCGGAAACTTGAATTTCTCCGAAGTTTATGCATGCACTAATTTTATTCATACATACACAATTACACACAAATACACACAAATTTTTTGACACATCTTTTTTGTTCTAAAGTCTATGGATTAAAAAGAGTTCCGCCAGGACAACGTTCGCCCAGCGGAATCAGTTTTTGGTGAATTACTCAACAATGGCTGCGTGCACAAATTTTTTTTTACCATACACAATTATACGACGTGATACACTAAATATCTGCATAATTAAAATCTTTAAATTCAACAACATTCCGCTGCGCGAACGCACACGCCCTAGTTTCCGAGATATAAATGTGGCCAAGCTGGGGAGGCTGACTTGGTACGGCCACCTATAACCCTTATAACTTTTGAACCGGTGACCGACTAAATCTGATATTTGGCGACTAATTTCGACTAAATTTTTTCGCCGTCAAAATTAAAAATCCCTGATTGTGGCCCAGCCAGGGTCAGCCACACGTTCGCTGAAACATCTCGGTTCCATGTAATAGGGGTGATAAATTGAAACAAATACATACTAAAAAAAAATTATTTATTTATCATATCCAATTAAGCACAAAAAAGCACGTTCTAATAGTCCGACTAAGATGAAATCACAAATTTACTAAAATATTATCAACCCTTTAAGAGTTTGAAATACATTTGTATGTGTTTCTCTGTGTTCTGTTTGTGTGTCGTTATTCCTTTTTCCAAGTGTATTTAGTGAACTTTGCTTTCACAAGGCTCACAATAGAGATAGATAAAAATGATCCTGCAAAACGAGAAAGAAAGTTACAGTACCTATTTGTAATGTCAACATTAATATTTATGTTCAGATTGATCAAAAACACTTGTGTCTCGCCGGATTGAGGTTTACCGGAAATATAATAACAGTTACCTCACCTAGACAAGACTTTAATCTTTCCAAATTCGTTTTCTCGTTAACACTAATAATTTTAACAAGCTAACTTATACAACTTTGGATAATCGACTATACAATGTTAAACAAATAAAAAATCACCTTTAGAATTTCGGGCAAGCAACATGGACGTGTTCCATGACTTATCTGTGAAAAAAAATCCTTGGTTAGATATTTCATTTCAATATAATTTGGCATCAAAGAAATTTTTTTGATATGTTCAGCCATCCAAGGAAGTTTAAAATGCGTGGTAATCAGGGTTGCGCATTCATAAAGCATTGTATCATCATTCAATTATATTTTTTACCGATCATTAACTACAAAAATATAATACAATTAGAATAACACTCATTAATATTATGTATTTTCATGTTTTTAGTGTTAAATAAACTTCGGAGAAAATATACATAAATGTTTAGGAATTTAATACTAGGTCTCCAAAAACATGCTCAATTTAGGATAAAAATACGATATTTTCATCAGTGAAATAGTAAAACACCAGGGCTTTCAAGTCGGCTAGAAATTTTTTTTTTGTTATAATTACCTTTTATGTAAACAGCTCAATCTGTAGTCTGGTAGGCACATCAGCAACAGCTTAACTGTAATTAAAAAACATGATTTAGCGAGCAGAAGAAATTTAAATCATCTGTTCCTAAAAACAAATGCAATCAATACTTACACATTGATAATATGTATGGTATGGTATTTCTATTTTTCGTATTGCAAATTAAAAAAATCATTGTTAAGTAAAATTTTATTAGACACTGACTTTCCATCCAAGAATAAAAATAATCAAATAGAAAGTCAATGACATGTCCAACACAACATTTATCGCTTGCGGTGGAGCTGCAGCGTGTTGCGGCGGATCCAGGAGGCGCGGCGGGAACCACCCTTAGTCTGTGAGAAGCGGTGACCCTTGCCAAGACCACGGGAGCTACGACCAGCTGAGGTGAGGCCACGCATCTCACGGTGCTTGTGGACAGCATTTACTATCCAGTTGATCTTGGGGTCCCTGCGGATTGCCTGTAAACCAAACCGTTTTGACTTAGTATTTTATTTAATCTTTATAATTTCTCAAAATTAGAGCTTTAATCTTTATCAGATAAAAATGGTAGGTGAAGTTTCAGCAAAACCTTTCAGATTGGTGCATGACATAAAGTTCATCATTTAAAAGAAACCAACATGGAAACAAAATAATAAAATGTTTTCACAAAGTATATTAACCTTATGTGAGGGATCGATGAGGATGACTTCAAAGTATTTGTATGAAGAATCCTGAGCCACCCAGTATGAGTTCAGCACACGGAGACCACCACAACGACGACCAACACGTTCCTGTTAAAAAGGAAGGATTTAGTTGTGTTTAGAAATTTGCCAAGAAGTCTCAATGAACTTGTAAGTATATTATACCCCTAGCCACCTACAACATAATAATGTATCAAGAGGCCACATTATAAATTTATATGTTTATAATAGATAGAGATTTACATAGAGTAGATAAATAAACTGCTACAAACACAACATATACAGTTCTCGCCAAACTTATTGTCCGGGTTGAAGTTGGCACGAGCTAACTTTAACCTGGCCATAAAAATTGGAGAAACAAAAATATTGGATTAAAATTATTTAAAATGACAGCCTACGACTTGAGCTTTCGTTTTTATTAATTACAAGCCAATTTTTTTTTTCACAGATTTTTATAGCCAGGTTAAAGTTTGCTCATGCCGACTTCAACCTGGACAATAAGTTTGGCGAGAACTGTACACACAGCTAGGTACATATTACTATCAAGCTATACATTTCCAGTATGCAGACCATAGACTTTTTAATAAAATTAAGCAGTCTGCATAAATGGTAAATTTATAGCTTGGCGTGTAGCAATGCGTACGTAACCTTAAATCAACACATGTATTACAATGAATGAACTAACCTCAGCAATGGATTGTAGGTTCCGTGTAGGCTTTAGCTGGTTTACACCCTGGCTCTTGGGCTTACCATAGGTAGCACCCTTGGGCACTGGGCGTTTGCGGCCACCGCGACGGACGCGGATTCTGAAGATAACGTAACCTACAAAAAGAAACCATGTTTTAGCTCAAGTTACAACCTCAACAAGTTTTATAAAATTACCACGTGTGATATTGTCGTGAATTCGATTACCTTGTTTGGCGCGGTAACCCAGCCTCCTTGCCTTGTCAGGCCTTGTAGGCCTAGGGGCGCGATGCATACGAGTCAACTGACGGTACTGCCATACTCTGACACGCAAGAGGAATCGCATAACATCGCTCAACTTTTTTCTGTACAACTCTTGAATATATCTGTACGCGCCCATCTTGGACAGGTGCCTGTGGCAGACCTAGCAACAAAATCAATACATATTGATCAGAAGTCACATCATCGGTCTGGCCACAAATAGAGCGATTCTGCACGCATTGTGTATGCCATCACGAAACACTGAAATAAACGAATCGGGTAGTAAATCTAATGAAAAACATTGACTCAACAGTGCTATTTCACATTTAAAGAAGGTTAAAAACGAAAAGAATAAATGATCCAATAAATAACGAAAGATATAACATTCACGTACGTCTCGCGTACTCCACAGGTAAATCGGAAAAGAAAACTGACAAACTGATACTATCAGTTGACAGTTCAGTCTACAGTTGCCAGTATACTTTATTACCTATAATAGTCTTTGGTGACTTGAGCTGCGCGTCCACACGTTCGGAATGGTCGGAATCGGTCCGTAAGTCCGTACGGAGCGTACGAGTCATCGGTATTTACAAAATGCGGAAGGGGTGCGTACACTGCATCAGGGTTTTGCATCGGCAATATGCATTTTCAAAGCGATCGAGTTCGCATTTTCGGAGAATTTTATACATTACAATTTTGATTTGTTATAATTAGAACTTAATTAAAAGTTCTTGTTCATTGTGAATGTAGGTAGGTGTGCACAGTTTAGCGTCGCAATCACGTCAGAACTAGAAGCGATCGGGATCCGAATGGCGCGGATTGGCGCGTTCACTGCGGATGATGTCATTGGCAGAAATACCAATGTCTGGCGCAGAAATGCCGATCCAGTGGACGCAGTACCATACAAATCAATACAAGCAATAAAATCAGCCCGCTCCGTACGCTTCGATTCCGACCCAGTGGACGCGCAGCTTATATCTATGGTCTACAGTGTCTACATCTACAACACACCAGACACAAGCCACAGGGGGCTAGATACAGTGTTGCCAGACGTTTTGAACGAGCGATCGTACGATGGGTAAATAAAAAGCAAAGAGTTTATCCAGCTTAAAGTTGGCACAGAGCTAACTATAATTTTTCTAAAACTAATATTTTTCGTTTTCCGATTTTTACCTGGTTAAAGTTAGCTCGTGCCAACTTCAACCCGGACAATAAGTTCGGCGAGAACTGTATAATAAGCGTCCTATGTAACATGTTCTTTCTTGCTGTCGGCCCGTCAGCCCACCAATGTCACGCACGATACACGATGAAAAACGACCGTGAATAGTCTCGACGTACGTCAATAATTATTATTAATTACTTGCTGGACTTGGGTGATGACATTTGTATCCAGCAAGCGCCTCCACCTCCGCCAACGTCGTGCAGATGGGCGGTGAATATTGCGGACGTATGTCAGATTCATTTTTATAGCTGGGGTCGCAAGAACTGCATGTCTAAAATAATCAAAATAAACCGCGAAACACTTTCAAGATTTATTGAAAGATATAAGTTTTTTTAAGATATTATTCATTTGAGTATAATTTGCATGTTTATAATAATATTATAAAGAGAACAAACATGATTGTTTGTTTTTATTGTATTGAATAAGCTCCGAAATTACTAGACCAATTCGAAAAATTCAGTGTTAAATAGCCCATTTATCGGGGAAGGTTATAGGCTATATTGATGAATATAGCGTAATGATTCATCATTTATCATCATGATATCAGCCTACAGAACAAACCGCCAGAACAAAAGCCTCCCCCATAGACTTTCTCAAGGACCAGTTATATGCCACCTGCATCCAACGACTTCCAGACTTCCTTTATCAGGTCATAATGGTCGTGATGATTCACGCTACAAGTAATAGGAGCGGAGTATCAATGAAAAATGTGGCAAAAACGGGGAAAAAAATTATAAGACCACGTGGGCGAGACGCTGGCGGAAAGCACACGAGTGAATCGCCCACTCGAGTCATAATTGAATTAAATTTTATAATGACTCAAGTCACTTGAATGACAAAATCTAACTCGAGTCGCATCTCTGAACCTAGCACGCTGGATCCCTTGCTAGATGATTTGATGATGAGCTGTCCAGCAGCGTGGCCTTGGCGGGCTGTACAGCACGATAGAGCATGTATAAGGCACTTAATATTAATGTCTATGGTATTATCATTCACAACTTTCCCAAGAATAACATAAGAGAATAACATGAGAATAATCTTGTCAAGTCGTTTTAATTCTAAGTGCTGAAAACTTGAATCTACAATTTTTCTAATCCGAATAAGTGGAATCCCCAAATAAACAATTATCATTTTTGGGACAATTTTACACATCACCATGCCATAAAGCTTGTACTTTGGGTACTATAATAAAATGCATTTTTATAATTTTATATTTAGGAAACACCACCAAACACAATCTTTGAGTGTCCATTAAAAATCACTAAGTTTTTTTTAATAATAAGGTAAAAAACACAAAAGTTTTTTTTAATAATAAGGTAAGGACTAGGGGTACCCTCTAATAAGTTATTCTGCACTAAACAATCTGCCGTGCCCACTGGATGCCGCGCCTCCTTATTAACAAAAGAATACTGAAATAACACTAAGAGAACAGTGTTTTAATACAAAATAATCAAGTCAAAATAATTACCATTCATTCTGTTTTTAATGTTTGAGTACCCTTTTTATGTGAACTTGTGAAGTGGAGGTGCAACTGTCATAAAAAATATAGCCTACTAGCTTCCCGCCAGCGGCTTCACCCGCGTAGTCTTATAATTTTTTCCCCCCGTTTTTGCAACATTTTTCATTACTACTCCGCTCCTATTAGTCGTAGCGTGATGATATATAGCCTATATAGCCTTCCCTGATAAATGGGCTATCTAACATGGAAAGAATTTTTCAAATCGGTCCAGTACTTTTTGAGTTTATTCGTTACATACAAAAATACAAAACTTTCCTCTTTATAATATTAGTATAGATATAGATATAGTTTAGTATAGATACCTTTTATATAAGTTAGCCTATCGGTTAACCAGCAGTTAATCCGGTTTTACAAAATACTAAATAGTCGTATAATCACGTACGATTTTTAACTTTCAGTCGTACATCTGGCAACGCTGATGCCGATAATGCCGATGCAAAATCTGGATGCAGTGGACGCACCCTATCGGCATTTTGTAAAAATACTGACGACTCGTACAGTCCGTCCGATATAACTTGGCGAGTCCGAAGTTCGCGCAGAAGGCTGCGCAATAATCTTTTTTAGGAACCAATGAATGGTGACATGAGGCGGCATGCGCGGGGTGGTGGTCTAGCTAGAGACGTACCTTACGTAAACCCATGGAACTAATATGTCAAACTTCGTTACACTTCGTACTAACTAAACTTACTACTTCCATGCGTAAACCATAGACATAAACACAATCTATCCTTGAAACGAATAAATATGGTATCGATTTGTTTCACTTATAATCGATTCATTTTAGTGTATAATTATAACATATTTAACGTAATATTTTAGACTAATATTTCGTTAAATAGACTAATATAGTGAACTTTATCGTTAATAATTTTGCTTTTGTCTATATTAACAAAATATAATTCATAAAATAATGTTTTTGCGGTTCAATAACATGATTTAGTTAAATTACAGTGATCTATTAACGACTACTTGAATGACAGCCGTTTGAGAAAATTTAACCTTTGTTTTCCAATGGAACAGAAACATACTTTTACTACTTAATTTCAATTGATTTGAATCATAATCGATTAAACAACACCTGCAAAAATGCACATTGCACATCCCTCTTTGTTAACTTCGTAAGCTTCGTGCTTTTTCGGCAATACTCGGGTACGAGGTGTTATATCTCAGTCACACTTTTGGTGTTCGAGTCGCCATCCCTGTCTCGACCACAGTCGGTAACAAAAGGTTTCGTCGTTTTATTTCGTTGTGTTTTTTGTTTGTTGTTATCTTTGTTCGTTGTTAAGTGTAATTGTTGTCTTATTTGTAGTTGTGTGTGTTTTTGTTAAGTGTTTTTGAGTTTGTTTTGTTATTTGCGTCAGTCTTTATTAGGTATTAGATATTTTCTCTTCGAATGTTTGTTTATCTGGTAATAACCGTGCTCTTCACGAGTGTACTTGCGCGGAAGTTCGGAGAGCCTGTGTTCAGACTCGCCAAGTTATAACGGACGTACTGTACGCTCTGTACGGTCCCATTCCGACCCAGTGGACGCACAGCTTTAGTATACTTTATAATTATTTGTTACCATAGAGTAAAAAGTATTACTGTTTCTGAACGAAAACAACGGTTCCTTCGTATGTTACCGCCGCCATCTTGAAAGCGTAATTGTTGTCATGTTTACGTTGTGTGTGCAAGGTGAAATTTATGATTTTTGATTATAGTAAATCTGGTAAAAATCAATGAATTTAATAATAAATCTTTGCTAATGCAGTGTATATTATGTGAAAATTGTTATTGTGCTCAGAAATATCACAGGAAACTTCGTAGAAAGGGCTGAAAGATTAGGCGCCAAATTACTCATAGTCGTTAACAATTATCGTAATAAACATCTCATGGGCTGCTCCACTATAGTCGAGATAATTTGACTTGCAGTGGTTGCTATTGGGTATACTCGATACATAGTTTATATTTCAGAACAAGGTTGATGTGAATTCAAGCCGGAAGCAGTAAGCCATCACAATGTTTTACGCACATTTCGTGCTGGCCAAGAAAGGCCCTTTGGCCAAAATTTGGCTGGCGGCTCATTGGGACAAAAAGCTGACGAAAGCCCACGTATTTGAGACTAATATTGAGAAGTCAGTCGATGGTATCCTCAAGCCTAAAGTGAAGATGGCCTTACGTACATCAGGGCATCTCTTACTGGGTGTCGTTAGAATTTACTCTAGGAAGGCCAAGTATTTGCTCCAGGATTGTAATGAGGCCTTTGTTAAGATTAAGGTTTGTTTATGTTCCATTATTTAAAACCACCAAGTATCATGTTTCGCAACTTATATTATAGCATAAGCATAATAAGCATATTATTGTAAAACCTTAGTTTTAAACTAATCTTTGTATGACACATGAGATGTTACAAACATAACATTCAAATACATAATTACGATTTTTTGACTAAAACAGTAATCACAACCTATTATAATAAATATATGAATATTTTAATGTTCATAGTATTGTACATAGCAAAACAACATACAGTATGGGTGGCATAGTTTGGCCTGAGGTTGGCCATTTGAATGTATAATATATTTTTTGTTGTTAATTGTGTGCTGTTCAATCAAATGGCTAACTTCAGTCCAGTCAGGGTATACACTATGTACTGGACACTGTTTAAAATACTAGCTTTCTTCCAGCAGCTTTACCCGCATAGTCTGGGTATTTCTTATAACTTTCATTCCCTATTTCAACTCCTTACAGTCCTTTTTTCACAATAAATGTCCTGTCTTTGCCTGTCCTTTCTCAGGATCTAGACTATCTCTGTACCAAATTTCATCTATATTGGTTCAGTAGTTTTGGTGTGAAAGTGCAACAGATAGACAGAAAGAGTTACTTTTGCATTTATAATATTAGTAAGAATTAAAGTGAATCATTTTTTTTTTTAGATGGCCTTTAGGCCTGGCATGGTGGACTTGCCAGAAGAACATAGAGAAGCTGCAATGAATGCTATCACTCTGCCAGAGGTTTTTCATGACTTTGACACAGCAATGCCGGAATTAAAGTAAGTAATTTACTGTTTTGTTTATCTGTTAGACCATACCTTCTTTACCTTTTAACTTCATAAAATAAAAAGAAAAAATAAAGGTCCAAAGCCTTGAGTTTACAAACTGCTGTCTTATACCATACTTGTACTAAATATTATTATTATAAAATAAAACTTACATTTTGCAAACATGCATGTGTACAGTCAGTGGCGGCGTAAGGCGTGGGCGACGTGGGCCATCGCGACCCAGGGGGCCTCGCGCCCCGAAAAATTATGCATTACTTAAGAGAGGGCAGAGGGCCCCGCAAAATGAATTTTGCCCACATAAAATTTAGGTCTTACGCCGCCACTGTGTACAGTCACAAGCAAAAACATGTGTACAATAACAAAAGTGCTACAGCAACTTTTTCTTGAATGAACGATTACAACTTTGAGATAACCACTATAGTATTGGTTCTTAAATACTGTGTTTGTAATATCACAAAAGTTCTATTAGTACTTTAGGAGAAAATTGCTTTAGCACTTTTGTTAGTGTATATGATGATTGATGACATATGATTTTTTTGTGACTGTACAGTAACCATAGGAGACAACAAAGAAATTTTATGTTACAGTGAAGTAGATATAGAGGCCCAGTTTTCTCTGAACCAGTCAAGAGCTGAGGAGATCACTATGCGAGAGGATTATGGCTCATTGAACCTGGTAACACATGATGATGGCTTTGGGGATATGGGGTTTGATACAGACAACCCTGACATTATGCGTGAAGCCATCGGCAATGAAGGAGGATTAGAACAGGTTTGAATCCTTTTAAAAATATAGAAATGTAAGCTAATGTTAATCTAGTAAAACATTAACTTTCTATGGTGTTATGAAGCAAAAATATATATTCAATGCATCAAACTGGTATGAGCATGCGCGTGACCTTGCGTTTCACTGCATTATACTATAATTTACAAGTAATAGACCAAATTCCAATTTTCCAGAGTAATTTACTTTTCGCCGATGGTTCGTCACTTGAACTGGCAGGTAAAGAAGGTGGTGTTGGCAGTTTGACAGGCGGTGTCCCTGCATTAGAACCGGAGCACCCACGGAGGATGGAAGCTGCTCCTCACGCGCCTATGGATGATGGCTTTGGAGGAACTATTGGAGATGTAGCTGATTTTGGCCGTGAGTAAATAACATTACACATAACACACCCTAAAATTTGAGTAATTTAGTCATATTCTACAGATTTGATATGAATACAATTATTATTATCAATACACTTTAAGTAAATTAGTATTTGCAAATATTTGTAATTTATTAATTAAGATCTGTCACTTCATTTCCACATTTTGAAATCGTATATCAAAGTGGTGATAATAGTATGTAGATCTATAATTGATCATACCTGTATATTGTGTTTAGATGCGGGTGGTCTATTTGAGGGCGACTTGTTCGGCGAGGTGACAGGCGGAAGCAGCTCAGCGGCTGCTGCGTCCGGCATGCCTGGCACTTCGGCACAACCACAGTCGCTGCAGGTAAGCAGCTTGTTTTGCATAATCTTTCGAAACTTACTTCCTAGACAATTGTTTAGCCAGTCTTCATTTTGATTAATCAATAGCTGACTGATATGAATTTTTTATACGATTTTTACTATGTTGTCAGTTATAAAATGTAATGTTGTATAGGCTGAGATCGACGCAGCAGGCGTGAGTGGCGGGGACACTGGCGGTGACGTGGCGGCAGCCGACGCGCCCGACTCCGACGATGATATGGGAGACCACTATGATGCCGGCAACTCTCCGCAACACAGGTGAGTTATATAACAACTTTAACCTAATTTGTTACAGTAGTTAGTTTAATCAGGTTATCATCGCGGGGATTATCGATGGAGATCTTAAACTTCTGTTTTTTTAGTTGGGGCGGCTCTCCAGTACCTGACAGTGTGGCCCCGCCCCCTGCGCCTGCGCCGCCATCCCCAAGCCCGCATATACCTATGGTGAGATATAATATTGTGATTAAAAATATTAAATATTTTATAAGTTTTTTTGCATCATTAAGTAGATTGATAAGTCGGGTCACAACATAAATTGTATAGAAATCCGTACAAATACAGTTATAAATAAATAAAATATCTTGGGACATTTTTACACAGCACCATCTAGTCCCAAACTAAGCGGAGCTTGTACTATGGGTACTAGACAATGGATATAATACTTATATACTTTTTTTTTGTAAATACATACTTATAATACATAGGAAACACCCAGACAAACACAAACACTTAAATTCATCGCAATGTTTGTGTCCTGTGGGTATCGAACCCACGGCCTCGTGATCAGCAGTCCGGTACTCAAACCACTAGACCACAGACGTCGTCAGTTGATAAAAGAGTTGGTATATAGACTCTTAAAACGTCTGCTTCTTTTTGGCACATATGTTACACGTTCCTTATCTTAGAGAGCTATGAATAAATAAAATATTGTGATGTGGCAGGACGTGGACATGCCGCCGCCGGCGCCCACCCCGGCGCCCGCGTCCCCGGCGCCGGCGCCCGACAACACCACGCTGCTGCACAACGACGAGGAGTCCTTCGCGCTCGCGCCCGTCGACGCTACCGTGCTCAAAGGTACACAAAAGTTTAATTTCTCTAGTAGTTTAGATATTCATGAACAGTCTGGTCGTCACGATGTATTATGAATACTGATAAACAACGCCATGCTATTTATTTACACTTAGACACATCTCATGCAGCATTTTTTACCAATACCTTTTTAAGTACTTTTATAAACACTATAATTCATTGTAGGCATAACAAAAACAAAACGTAAGCGTAAGCTGATTGTCGACGAAGTCAAGAATATATCTGGAGAGGAAATGAAGAATCAGCTTAGCAATACATCGGACATCGTTACCACGTTGGACCTGGCGCCGCCTACTAGACGACTGATGCACTGGAAGGAGACTGGCGGAGTAGAAAAACTGTTCACGTTACCGGCTAGGCCGATACCATCAAGAGTTTTGTTCAAGGTATGTTTTGTGAGATAACTCAGCACATTTAGCGATAGCGTACAGTAATACTACGATAAAGTATAGTAATACTTTTATTAATTTTCTTTTGCTTTGACCATAAACCTGTTTCAACTAACACAAACTTTTAAACTACTAAAAAGGCGCCACATATAAGTATGAAAAATGTTGGAGGGTAAATGTGCTTGATAGGTGTTAGAACTGCAAAACCTTCTTTTCTCCGTTTTCAGATTGTGGTAGTGTATTCACTGTTTCCAATTGGAACTGTTACAGTTATACCAGCGCAACATGACGCTACGCAGCGAAGCGGAGGAGGGCGAGGCGGCGCGCTCGCCCGAGCCCGCCGAGCTGCCGCGCCGCGGCGGCCGCAAGCGCCGGCACGACGAGGTACTACACGTACTACTTGACACTGTCACTGCACTCTCACATTGGAGTGATTATACTTTGAGAAAGGCAAGAATAGGAGCAATGTTGTAGTTATCAGTAGTTATTTAAACGCGATTTTTTTGGCAGACGATGCTACCACCAGAAACTCCAGCACCAGTTGCAACAGCAGATTTGGAGCCTCCTACCCCAGTCCCTCAGGAATACGAACCTTCAGTCGGTAAGTGTACACTCACTTTCGCTCGCTGCTTCATCTTACCGGGATATGGTTCGCAAAGCCTTCAACATCTCATAAACGCTGCGCATGACTGTCATATATGTTGGTTTGGTTGCCCATAAAAAAAAACGTTTTTTTTTTTGTGGGTTAGCACCTTCGCATTTGTAACATCTGAACATTCAGTCCATTTACGCTTTGTATATCATAACTATTGCCAAAAATTTACCAAACATAAGACTAATAAAGATTTTATATGCTATGTTTACACACTGTTTTGTGTCGTTTTAGTCAAATACCAAATCATAGTTGAACACAAGAACCAATACAGTTTGTGACTATACACAGCTTATACAATGTTTTAGTAAGGCCCATTAATATAATTGTTCTAAAAAGCTGACACTACAGTCAATGCTTTTTATTGTATTACCATCAAAGAGTATTAAACAGTTACATCAACTCATTCAACTCTCATCAGAATAACCCTAAGCGAAACGTTTGCCACGAATTATAATATGATGATTTACTCTAGTAACATCACATATTCATGTCTTCAGTTGCCTGTTTATAATTCTTGTCAACTAATTCGTGGTAAGCATTTCCAATAACTATGTACATAAATGCTCTCTAACCGCACTCAATTAACAATGGATCGTATGGTGCACGGTTAGAATCGGAACCAGTGCCGGAGCCCGCCGCGTTCCCACAGACGCCGCGCTCCGAAGTCGACGTGGAACCTCCTCAAACGCCAGGTAACAATTGTTGCAGCATAAAGGTCATGGCACACTATGCTAGCACGGTAACGGCACTGCTTCAATCCAGCAATTTACTTGTCATCATATCGTACTAAATCGTGTCTTATAATGTGTTCTTAACGGTGTCAAGAGGATTCCACCTCGCGGCTTCAACGCGTGGCTAGCGTTGTGCTAGCGCTTAGGGGTAGCTGACATTTGGGACAGCACCGTGCTGCAGCTGTGCCGTTACAGTGTGCTATGACTATTACACCGCATCTAAAATCTAGAAAGTCTACAAACTTGAATTTTTATCATGGGAGTAAATCACATTATTGGAAAACATGAGATCAACGCGTTATGTACAACGTGAAACACAGCTTATGTCTATGCTTCAGATCAAAGATCACCATCATCATCCTAACCTTTTCCCAACTACATTGTGGTCGACGTCATTCTATCTAGATGCGGTTGAATATTTTACACGAAGGCACAGTTGAATCCCCAATTTCTATTATGTCATTCAACAAAATCATACCGGTTTGGTGATTTCTTTTATTACTAGTTTCAAGCTATGTTATATTATATTATATTCGGTACTAGTAAACTAAATTGTAGCAAAGTTTAGTGCAACAGTTAATGTAATGAGTATGATTGTCGCGAGCAGGCGGCATGCTGGGCGCGCTGGGCCCGCTGGCGCCGGCCGCGCTGCTGGCGCCGCACGCCGCCATGACGCCGGGTGCGTTACTTATTCATACTTTGTCTCTTATCGGAATAAGCACGTTTTGATACTTACTTAAAGTTCTACCTTATCCTAGTTATAGGAGAATGCTCGTTTAGTCCGGCCGTATACTATCAGTTTAGTAGGAAGTAAAAAGAAGACAGCGAGGCTTGGCTTATACCTAACCTATCGGAGCCCAATGTGATTCTATAAAGGAGGTCTACAAATGCCCGACGATGCCGGCCTGGCCGCGGGCACGCGCGGCTTTTGGATGCCGGCGGTAGTTCTCTTACGGCTTCCACATGGAGTGGTAACATTGGAATCTGGCTTGCAAAGTCAGCATATCCTTCATAATAAACCACTTCAGATTCTAATATAATCGAAGTAATATGAATCAATCATTATAATCATTCAACTAATAAATTATCCATATTTGTTCAGGTGGTCTTCAGCATGGCGGCATGACACCAGCAGGTCTGCAGCACGGAGACAGTCACCAAGTCGATTTAGGACTTTCTGCGGGCGGTATGACCCCAGCAGGCTTACACCACGGTGGTGAGTATCCTCAATAAGTGAGACTGAAAACTGGCTTATTTAAGTACCCCTCGAAACTTAGGCTGACATTCAGAAACGAGACTCAGCATGAACTTATGCCTCCGTATGTCAAAATCGAGTGCTTACGTTCAAATTTGTATTCAGAGATGTTCGGAACACTGCTTAAACTTCGCGTAAACTATGCTAAGCCTAAGTAGTCAATATCGGTTACTTTAGCTGTCTAAGCAGTGGATCTAGCGCCACCCGGCGGACAAAGCTGTAGTTATTTTTGGTAGTTTGATATATTTTTATTTACTTAGATTTATTAAATAACTGTTTCATATCATTTTATTTAGTTTTTTTATAGAATAGATAATATGTCGATGTAAGTAAATATTGTTTGTCAATAAAAACTTTTTATCTTACCATATAACTTTACATTAAATGTGTATGTGGTGCTTTTATTGTGAAAGCAAATCTACTTAAAAATATTATCATTATTATAAAAAAGATATTTCTTGGCGAAAATAATAGATGTTAGCGCTGTTTACTGTGACAATGTTGCAACAAAAACAATTTCTATCTCAGATATTGTTGTTTCGCTCACTCTTATGACATTACATATATTGCTATCCTTTATTTATAACAGAGCGTAGGCTAAGTTAAGACGGACGAAGTTTGAGACGTAATATGTTTCTGAATACCACTTTTTAAGATGCGGTAAGCCGATTCTTGTCTTAGACTGATCTAAGCCCGTCTTACATGAATATATCTGAATGTCAGCCTTAAATTCGGCCAGCTACTGTCTGAATTTTCTCCATGACTAATTTAATATCTTCATCAACCATTCAAATAGTGCTAAAATTGGTGTAGACAGATTCTATATTTGTCTATATGTTTTTTAAGTATGCTAGCCGATCTTTTTTGTTTGAAAGAGTTAACTACAAAGTGGTCTCATTTAAATATGAAAAATAAATTCTATACTTAAGGGTAGTCCAATGGGGGATCATTGGTATCTAATAAATTAATAATTGGTTTATGATAAATGTTTTATTTCCAGGCATGACTCCAGGTTTATTAGAGAGTGGAATGACACCGGCGGGCTTAGTTCACGGAGGACTAACTCCAGCAGGCTTACATCACGGTGGTATGACGCCAGGTAGACATTCATCTTAATAATAATACTTCTGTATGTCTGTTTGACACTGCAACCCCTCCTAAACGGCAGAACCTATTTTGTTGGAATACTTGTATACGCATATGTATTTGCAATATATTTATTTCGGTTTAGTTAGAGCCAATTCTGTAAGCTATTTCGGTGCATATCTCACAAAATAATCTAAGTCATTCAGCAAGAATGCATGCAAACTTCACTAGTAGCAATGATCGCGAAACTAACATTCCTATTTGAGTATAGGTGGTCTGGACCACGGTGGTATGACCCCGGCGGGGCTGCAGCACGGCGGCATGACTCCTGCGGGGCTACAACACGGCGGCATGACTCCTGCGGGGCTACAACACGGTGGCATGACTCCTGCGGGGTTGCAACATGGCGGCATGACCCCAGCGGGGCTGCAACATGGCGGTCTGACACCGGGTGGCTTGCAACACGGAGGCATGACACCGGCGGGGCTACAACACGGCGGCATGACGCCCGCGGGGCTGCAACATGGTGGCATGACGCCCGGCGGTATGTATATAGTCAAACTAGGCAAATGTTTTATACATTAATATCTAATTGCCACTCGCTGACCAGTGACGAATTGTATAGCTAAGGATTTTACGAGTCCACATAAACCAAATTGATGGAAATAGGTATTTGGGTTTGCTATTAGAAAGGATCATGCGGCATTTTGGGCCCTTTTTCAACATTGCTCAACAGTGATAATATGCCATGTGGAAGCTCTCGAGGTGTACCTTATTTAATTCTATGGCAGCTAAGTTCAAATACAGCGCGAAAGTGGTGTTTTGGTGGGTTTTTAAAGAACGATTTTACTTGTGTCTACAGCTATATCAAATAGTGATTGGCGCCTTGCAGGTGTACAACACGGCGCGATACTCCAGCACGGCATGGAGCAGCTCCCGATGATGCCGCAGTTAGGCGGCGAGCAAGTATCGTCGCTGCTCCGGACGTCGCTGCCCACCCCGGCTGCCGACCGCGCCTCACACGACCTGCCGCACACCGTACCCATGGAACCACTGCTACACGGCCTTGACGACCACGGAGATTATCAGGTAAACCATGTTTCTGAACAAGTTATTTGGTGATCTTAGAAGCAAAACATATTTTTTTCATTATGGTGTTCCTACTGTAAACTGTAAAGATACTTTTAATGCTCTTAGAATATTAGCCAATTGTCGATTGTTCCAATGTCAGAATAATTTTAACATCCTTATTTTTCAGAACGGCATGCAAATGACAAACCTAGGATACGACGACCAACATGGGCATCACAGTCCGCCGCATGATTACGACTTGCCATTGACACCAGATAACGTCAGTATACAATAGATTGCCTATATTCTATACTCACATTGTTTTTATAAAAATGGCTTTCATTTATATAAAATGCATAATTTATTATTTTATTAGGCGGAAGAAGGTGAGCGTGAAGCGGGAGAAACGGACGAGCAGTTTGAAGAGCGCGTGTTGAATCGTCGGGCGGCGCAACTGTTTGCTGTCATGAAACCTAAACTGTCCGCCGGGCTACAGCTTTGCTTCACGGATCTTGCGCCCAGACACAATAACAGAAAACAGGTACGTTAACAGCAGTATACTTGCATGTCGGTGATAATTCTCGCATAGATCGTTACTATAAAGTCTTGACTTTGTTACAGGTGGCACAAAAATTCTACAGTTTACTTGTTCTCAAAAAACATCAGGTGCTGAAACTAGAACAGCACGAAACATACGGACCTATTACCATATCCAAGGGCAATCAGTTTGAAACTGAAGCGATCTAATACTTTGCTAAAACATTATTTATAATAGATTGTAATATAAAGATATCAAGACTAGTTCATAAAAAAGATTTTTTATGGAGGTGAAGAGATGATGTTTAGTTGTAAAGTTATGGACTTCACGGGGAAACGCGTTGAGCCAAAAATAATAATGTGTAAGTTGAACTTGCAATTCGAATTCATGAAAGCATTTTATTTTTAAATATTGGACCAAATAATATTACGAGTGTTGATCTCACAAAAAATCTAATTGCAATGCGTTTTGATAATGTGAAACAGAAGTTGGCATGAATTCGATTTGCTTGTGATGAGCAGTTTGTAATTTGGATAATTATGTTTGATAGAACTGTGTAGGAAAATGCCTTATTTTGTTTTTGCTGTAGGCTAAGTGAAATTATTGTAAAGATGTTTTACAAACATTGTTTAAATAGTCAATCATAGAAAGAAATAGTATTTGCTGTATTGTTAACCCCTAATCCCCAAATCGTGTATGCATGTTTACTGATGCTGCGGCAACAAAGATTATGTTATATCTTGTATGTTTATTTAAAATTGTATGTCTCAAGGAAGTGTAGACATTGAATTTTGTTTATAATATAGCTTGTTGTCCTTCTATTGGGAATAAGAGATTTTAGTGACTGTGTTTATTGACAGTTGTAAAATATTTAAGTAGCAGACTGGAGTGACTGAGAGAAATTATGTAGAAAATTTAAGAGTGATATCCTCAACACCAAATAGTGTTATTATTATAACTGTTCTCTTATGTGAGTTGGTATGAATTTGGTTTTTACATTTCTTTGAGATATTTTATCAAAATAAGGTGTTCTTGTAATGCAAACTGAATGCATACCAACCAGCTAATAATTTTGGTTTGGATTCATTTTGATACTCATGAATATTTTGTAAAATTTCTCGAAAAGCATTATGAATGCCTCAAACCATTTAGTGACATTGTGTATGATTATTATTATTTGGACATTTCTTCAAAAAATTTAAGAGTTTACCTCCACTACGATCTAAATTCGTCAATTTTAATTTCCTTGCGTTCGGAGGTATCCACTTAGATATTTATTAATAAAAAAAAACATATTTGCAATAAATTTGTTGATAAAATAATGTGTTTTATTGAAACAGTATCTTTAGAAACTTTACTTGAATAGCAAGTTGGGGAGCTTCTTATGCTTGATATTATGTTCTACTGCTATATGATAGACGCGTGTACAAGTAGGTAGGTAAGTGACAAACGGAAGTAGGTATGGGCTATACCCGGGGAGTAAATTAAACATTGCACAGATTAAAATTTCTGGAGTTGGTGAAATTCCCTAAGCAGTAGTGGTGTTAACTGGGTTATGGTAATGATGTTGCTTTACTGTTAGTCAAAGCAAAACCCAAGTGGTTTACAATTGTTTTCGATATTCAAATTACATTCTTTTATTTGTATACTACATTACAAATAAAATACAATTTTTAAAATACGAAGGGTATATTCAGTAACATAAGAAATACAAATAATAATTTCTTTGTATAAAACAGCGGTCCCCCCCCTGCCTTGTTCGGGGGGAAAATAATGTTCAACAGAGTAAAAAAACGTATTATATTACACCGTACTATGTTTGTATAAATGATTCTCTAAGTTTAGTAATTACAGATACAAATTTACGTTAAGTACTAGCTAGCAGTAGGTTTAAAATAGACTGGATAGTAATTAAGGCACTATACTAGCAGTTATTAGTGGGGTGGTGGGGACGATGTTTTGACAAAGAACTTTGGAATTATCCCTTTACGTACAAAATAGTAATCAGGAATAGTTCTAAAAGAGAGGTTATCAGATAACATTACATCCTCGAAACGCCTCAACTAATTGTAATGATTGTTTGCCACAATAAATTTTCCAAGGTCAGGTGAAGGACTTCGGAAGTCCATGATAAACATCAGCTAAGTTGAAGTAACTTTTTTGAACAACCGTCAAAGTAGCCATCCCCACCTAAAAAGCTAGTGCCCGACATAGTGACTCCAGTGATGAGATATTCAAAACATGAAATCTTCAAAAATATTTTAGGTATATTACTAATTCCGTACAGCAGCAGTAGCAGATAGTTAATTCCCCGCGATTCGATCTAATGATTGCAAAACCAATAATAATTGAATGGAATCCTCGTATGAATAAGGAATTTTAGTTTTAACTAGCACTGCACAGTGTACTCGCGCGTGAACCGACGTCAATGGAATTGAATTTTACATGGCTTAAATGTAAAATAAGTAGGTATTTATCAACGTCGATAATAATGGCCAAAACAGTTGTTAATGTGAGGTTTTAAATTGGAAGTGAAAGTAATACCAATCCCCACATAATAGACTAGTCCTTTACCTACTGTTTAAAGAAGTTTTATTTTTTGTTTAGTATCAGCCGAGTCACTATTTCAGGCACTATAATCGAGGTTTACTTTTTATGGAAATACATTCGGTCTGTGAGAATTTAGGTGGGGCGCTAGCTAGCTGTGACGTTAAAATTCCTCACCAAAATACAAAATATATTTTGAGATTTCATAAGTTGAAGTCACTATGTTTCGAGCTGTCGTTTATTACAGTTTACGAATTTTACTAGGCGGCTACTCTAGCTTGTGGCAATGCTAATGCTTCCCTTTAATAACTGCTGAGCATTAAAAATTAAGAGTAGTGTCCGTGACTAAACACTAGCTTGACACTAACTTGCCTACCTACTGCCATCTTAGACTTAAAAAAGCAAGCTAATTATTAGGTTAACGTCAAGCTGGGTCACGATTATCAGGAGGTAGTAGATGTGAGATCATCGAATTAGATTCCAAATTACAAGCAGAGACTGATCGCGTCCCCACTGATACTGATACAATCTAGATTGTTTTGATCCTTAGTTTTTAGATACCGTATAAGAAAACTGGAATCCGTGTAGGGTGCCGCCTGCTTGACGCTATGTTATTGAGCCAATGACAACCTATACGGTTTATCGATTGCTTAGAGAACTTGCGTATTTAGATACATTACATAACATTTCAGCAAATGATTGAAAGGGCAAGATATCCCATATCATTTTTTTACTTTCGCGTTAATTTTGCAATTATCGGATGTGCAATTTACAAAAAGTTCAAAATAGATTTTATAAATATAGCTGTGATCATTATGGCTTTGGTATTGGGACAGTAGGCTAGGCTGAATCATTAAATAATCTTAAAGGCGTTTTTTTTTCCAAAATCGTCAGGGTAAAGACCAGGGTGGTGTTTAGGTCATCGACAACAAACACTTATGATTTTGGTTTTGTATCATTTAATCGCCCTAAAAATGTACAATACAGATGCCGACATACTCGAACAGGATATACTCATACACTACAAAAATCGAGGACAATACTCACGCAAATATACGCAGTCACTGGCTCAACTATAATATTGTCGCCGACTTTTGATATGAGGCTAATTGTTTAACATGATTCAGAACAGTCTACGAAAATCAGGAATAGAAATAACTGTATCATCAATGTAGTGTTTACGTACAACATTTTATTGCAGATTTCTTTTTACTACATAATTAAATAAATTGCATTCCTGATGACGCGCACTGGTAAGTGTAACACTTATACACATCAGTCCATGCATCACTATGAGGGTGAGGTTTCCACACATTCGATTCCATGGCCGTCCACTCCAGATAGTATTCACTGAAACCTCATCATGCGGGATGGCAGTAGTAGTGTTCTTAAAAGTAAATAGCTTAGAAAGCAAACAGCAGCAGGAACGCCATCATAAGACAGAAGAGACCCATAGCCTCAGACAGGGCGAAACCCAAGATGGCGTATGAGAACAGCTGTTGCTTGAGGGAGGGGTTCCTGGCGTAACCGATGATCAAGGAGCCGAACACCGTTCCGATACCCGCTCCTGCAATGTAGAGATAAAGTATTAATTTCGCTAGTCACACATCATCTCATTATTCTGCTGTACCTAACTACTATTAAAATACAACATTCAAAACTAAGATTAAAATTCTGGCTACACAAGTTCAATTGCAAACTACCATAATGTGAAAACCTTCTCACCTTTATTAGGCTTTGTCAGAAAATTGTGATTGATTTCTCCATTAAACATGGATTCATAAAAAACTATATTAGATATAGTAGGATATGCTTCACAATAACTAATATACACTGTACATAAAATTCTTCCATATAAAAATTGTTTAAAAAGCGAACAGCATTAGGAACGCAATCATCAAACAAAATAGTCCCATAGCTTCAGTGAGTGCAAACCCTAAAATAGCGTATGAGAAGATCTGTTGCTTTAGGGAAGGGTTGCGTGCATAGCCGATGATTAAGCATCCAAAGACCACACCAATACCAATACCTGTTGATAACATGATTAGTAAGTAACAAGGGTAGGCAAGCGTTTAGGCAGGGATTAGGATTATTATGCATTTCATAGATTAGTAATTCAGAAATAGTGGAAAATCATTTTCAAATTACAATTATGTAGTAGAAAAATCAAGATCGCCAAGATTTAAGAATCAAATCAATCCTCATAATCACATAAATTAAAATAAGTATGCAATCTCATTGATATATTCTATTTTACACAAGTAATATTGAAAATTCTGTTAAGGAAGTTAAATTTCCAATAAGAAAACTAATAGATTGTTATTCCACGGTTCCTCAATATACTTTGAACCTTTAGCTACAACTTATGTAAGGGCTGGCTCTATTTTGAAGAAAATCAATAGTGCTGCGGTGTTATGCAATCTCACCAACATGCAAAACTTAACAAAAAAAAAAATTATGAGACAAAACTAGTTATAATTTGCTTCAGATAGTAAGAAACAGTTGTAAAGATACTTCACAGTAAGTAACCAATCATCTACTTAACAAATTTGGTAGTTAAAGGTTCAATTAAAATATTATCCATGCTTTTAACAAAAAATTGTGAATAAGGTAATTACAAATTATGGTGGGACATCAAAGACAAGCAGTACAATCACAAGATGCCAGTTAATATTGAAAATGATGCCAAACTTACCAGAGCCAGCTACTCCGACTGTCGCTGCACCAGCACCAATGAATTTGGCAGCAGAGTCAATATCCTTGCTAACTGAGGTGGTCTGGAAGGAGCGCACTGCTGAGAGCTGTGCAGGGGCAGCAGGGACAATTTGTGTCTGCGAGGGGACAGCAGCCAGTGGTCGCATAATAGCTGAGTTGCTGAAGATCTGTAACATATAAAATTACTTACTAGTACACACAACATAACCTTTGAAGTTGCCATGACAAGAGTGGGCTACACCCATAAAATCAATACTGCATTATTCAAAAATATAACTTCATTATTTATTCAGATAATGATGATTTCGAGACACATATCCTATCAGTTTGATATTGTGATAATCTTGTTACCTAATATTGGAATTGAAGTTTGATTATGTAATTATATAACATCCATGGTAAAGGCTATGTTCCAGGGAAAATTATTGATTATTATGAAGTTAATGACTGGAAAATAGATGTAGTTAACCTATAACCCCGGCAAGTACAGCAATAGCTGAAGAAACTTACAAGGTCAAATAATATATAATTTTAAATTATACAATAAATTACAAGTCCTGTGGTGATAAAACAACATTACAATTATGTCATGATAAATGGAGGCGATGTATAGGTATACTTACAGCAGACCTGGCTGCAGGGGCGATCAATCTGGCGGCGGACAGCATTTTGTGTTTTATTTGGGTACGGCGAGCGACAACTGAAAGAAACCGTACGTCAAGTTGAGTTAGCTACTCGAAACTAGTGAGAGTAGTGAGACTAATTGCCTACTGGTGTGATTATATGAAGTTATGCTGAAGAGCTTTGACAGTTTGACCGACGACCGCAGAGCATTACGTAATTTACAGTGCTACGTAGAGGAGACGGGGGTCGTACAACCAACACTATGTTCAATTGATATATATTTTGACATCACCGTGTACATGATTTACACGGGCAAAGCTACTGTATATTACCGTCTAACCGATATATTAAATTGTCGATGAAAATGGCCGATTTGGGGTGCCGACTTCGTCTGAAGTAATATTCAATCTTCTATGACAACTTACGAATTCACAATTAAATATTTCCACTATCACACACTATATGCCTGTATGCGCGATTTGAATCACTTTTAATATAATGATGGCTTGAAATTTTAACACTTATTCACGATTAGTTATTTCACGAATTTCTGCCGCACTTACCAAAGAACACCGAGAGGGAGGAGACCGGCCTTTGGAATGTTCAATATCTGAGTGGTGAAGTGAAACAGAATACAAATACCGCATTGCTATTGGTCGATATAGCAGGCACTTCCGTTCAAAGCTGCCAACAGTCGATCAATATGCGCGAATGACAGAACGGTTCAATACTTATTAGATAAAACAACAAAATTAAAAGAGTACTGCTCCCTATTTATAAGTGAATAAATTATAAATCGTTTTTTGTAAATCATTACTGTTATATAGAATTATCTTTAAAAGGATATTCATATACATGATAATGATTACAGGTTACAGCCTGAATGAGTACGGTCTTGCCGTTGACTAGTGCATTACTATTGTACGACATGGCCGTCTTCATGATAAACATCTGTAAATTTAATGGCTGTGGCATAACATTTCCAAGATTAGCAGACTTAATTGAACACATCGAGGATGTTCATATCGGTAAATATTAAATGTTCATCTGTGTCACGAGTAATAGTTCTTATTTTAAGCATGTAATGTAATCCATGACCCTCCCAATTTACGTCTTATCAATGTGCTCATGTTGTCACTCTTGGAGGGTATTTTTGCGTCAATTATAAATAATGAATTGTCTTGGAAGTTTTACTATTATCGTTTAAACGGTTTATTTAATTTCTTTATAGACTACGCCACACGCGTGTCTATTTTTTATGTTTAATTCCTCTCTTTATTATTGTGTTTTAGTTCGAGGTTTACGGAAATAGACTTCTCTCGAATTGATCAGCTGATCGAAGGCGGCGAATACAAGCGAAGTATTCCCATAATAAAATTTATTTTTTTTTAGATTACGATCCGGCCGTGGTGGAACAAAAAGAAGCATCCCAACCAGCATGTATTCCTCTAAGTTATGTCCTAAAATTTTTCACGGAGGCTTCGAGGCGGGAAACCCAGAATACAGCCCCAGCCCCCGATGTCCGCCGGCGTCTACTGTCTGCGCCCAAAACACCTTCAGTCCGCAGCAGCACACCTACAGGTTATATATTTTAATTATTTCATAATCTTGAGATTCGCTCAGTAACCACTAGTTACTAGGTATAGGCAGAACGCAGCATGTATGTAGGTAAGTTTCTAACAGGTTTTTCCTTTATACAGGGCTATCTAACACTGAAAGAATTATTCAAATTGGATCAGTAGTTCCTGAGATTAGAACGTTTAACTAACCAAAAATCTTAAGATTTATAATATTAGTATAGATATATTATATAGGTATATTATATATGTAAACATTATGCTTACATATACAAAAATAAGTAGCTTCCATTCGACGTTGACGAAGCTCTGGTAGTCACCTAAAATGAATCAGTGAAGACAATATGATTCATGATGGCTCACGAATATGAAATATTTACGACCCCACCTGTCCAGGTGTGTCCTTCTTACACCTGGATTCGGTTACATTTAGGTACTATTGTGTAATAATTATTTGCTTACAACTCACGCAGTTATATTTTGTCGGAACTAAGTTCGGTCCCCCTCAAGTTTTTTCGGAGCTCGGAGCTTTACCTGTAAGTATTTGTGTATGTAGCCTACTATACCATTGATTTTTAGCTCTTTTAAGTATAACGACTCTGTTCCGAGCGTTGTATTGCAACTGTCGAGATAGAGTACGGCTAATAAACTGGATGTAAACAAGTTAGGCACTTATAAATTACCTGGACAGTATAAAATACAGATAACTTTTTCTGTCAAAAAAAGAATCATCAAAATCGGTTCACCCAGTAAAAAGTTCTGAGGTAACAAACATAAAAAAAAATACAGTCGAATTGTGAACCTCCTCCTTCTTTTGAAGTCGGTTGAAAATAGGCTAGGTACATGTTTTTGTGCGTGTAGAGTGAAACATATCCAGTAAAGACGGCCTAATAACTCATCATCGTATAAGCCAACGGTCACCGCTGAACGAAGGCCCACGTATAATAAATTTCTATTTCCACAAGTTCCTCAAGGTGCCATCTGCAACAAACGAATAACAGCGACCTTTTCTTCGTCTGTCCATCTCGTTGGAGTTCGTCTTACATACGCTGTGACTGTGTAGCACTGGCATAGCTACCGGAGGGATAGGCGGGGCAGTGCCCCGGGGCTCCCAAGCCCAGGGGGGCCTCAGACTAAGAATAATTACAAACCATAAGCTGAACTAGAAATTTCTCCCACATTCAGAATATAAAAAAAAACAGTAGCTACGCCACTGCTGTGTAGAGACATACCAAGCATAGGCCATAGCTTGTTGTGTGCCCTAATCCTTTCTTATAAGATATAGGCCATAAACGCCATAGTGAGCGAAAAAAGTCTCTGTTACACGGGTCACACGGGTTAATAACTTCTAGAATTAAACTGTGATTGCCTAAATAGAGTTTCGTTTTTATCTTTTACCTAGGGAGCGAAATGGATGAAGATGAGCTGGTCAGTCCATCTGAAGATAGCAATGACTCCTGGACAACGGCCGAAGAGTACAGCTCAGAGTTCATATTACGATATGGCGTCAAGTAAGTACATTCTCATCACCTTTCCTTCCTCCTAGCCTTTTCCCAAGCATGTTGGGGTCGATATTCGAAGGAAAGACTGGTTGTAAGTCTTTTTAGGCTTCTGACTACCACTAACGATTGTCATAAGTGTTCGTATGACAAAAGGGACCGACGGCTTTATGTGTTCTCCGAGGCACGGAGGGGTCTCGATATGTTAAGAATCCCCCATCCACAGACAGACCGCGGCAAGTGTAGCTTAACGTTGCAGATCGGTTGATCAGCGTAGTTACAACTTGGCCACGAACCACCATGAATTCTCATCACCTCGAAAATCTTGATCATGAATTCCCTGGGAAAAGGAGCTTTGACTACCTATAGAGTACACACTTATACATTACTAGCTTCCCGCCAGCGGCTTCGCCCGCGTGGTCTTATAATTTTTTCCCCGTTTTTGCTACATTTTTCATTACTACTCCGCTCCTATTAGTCGTAGCGTGATGATATATAGCCTATGTTACTCGGGGATAATGTAGCTTTCCAAAGGTGAAAGAATTTTTGAAATCGGTCCAGTAGTTTCGGAGCCTATTCATTACAAACAAACAAACAAACAAACAAATCTTTCCTCTTTATAATATTAGTATAGAAGATCATTCGGCACATCTCCATCGGCTACCTATGGTGCTGTGTATATGCTTCTATAATCTTGAATCACCAACGCAATCATCTGACTGGCTCCTTTTTTACTACATACGACTGTTTTAGGTGTTTGTGGCGCTATTTTAGGTAGGTATCATGAACTTAAATAAGTATTCCGTGCAGAATGAATGCCAGTGCGTCTTCTGGTGCTCTGGGTCCTGCTGCACAAGAGAAGCCGTTTGCGTGTCCAGTGCCCGGCTGCAAGAAGCGGTACAAGAACGTCAACGGCATCAAGTACCATTCCAAGAACGGTCACAAGAAGGATGGCAAGTTAGTATTTATTGCTAACGATAATAATAAGCGAAAGGATTTCTTAACAAGTTAAAATTAGGTATTGATGAAAACATTTAAATAGACATGAAAACACCATACTGATCTATTTAATTATCAACATTTTGTGGTCGTCCAAGTCTACTATTCTTATTTAAAGTCGTAGCTAGGTAGACCTTACAACTGTTTGGTAATATTAATGCAATGTTTACCTGCTTAATTACTTATTATTCTTTAATCATTCATGTAGGTCAATACTAAAGTACTTATGTACAATAATACGCATCGACTAGCATGCAACTCTCAAAACGCTGCAAAAGGACAACTACAAAGAATAAATAAAATAAAATTTTAAATACATATAGTATTATGGTGGTAGTGTTCCCACATTAGGACACCCGAGTCGTGGGATACACGCTCTTTCTCGATATGTGTGTGTTTGTGCGTGAGTGAGTTTGTGCGAATGTGTGGGTGTGTGTTTAAGTGTATATGGGTGTATTTATGTGTGCGTGTATTATATCTATGACAATATTTTACCAATAACAGTAAACTATGAATTTTACCTCAAAACTGCCTTATAAACTAAGTACAGACAAGACAATATTTAACTTACCGAACTACCTATCTAAGGAATTCTAGCATTGAAAACCGTTGGTCGAGGCCACGGTTATAATGAAATAACTAGGGCCTCGGCCAACGGTTTGCTCGCCGGCCGGATACTAATATTAGTATCCGGCCGGCAGCGTCGTGATTGAAGGATATTAAATGCATTTAATTTTATTAGAAAATATCCAGTCTTGTCGGCCCCAGACCAGTACAATAAAAAGTTCATAGCCGGCCCCAAGAAACGTCTTACTGCCCAAGAGTATTTCTGGAAGAAATGGGTATAATTCGTATAAATTTGTATATAGAACAGTATGAAATAATTTAATACTTAGTCATAATGCTGTAACATGGAAATTATTACTTAGTCACGCTTTAAAACATTACCCCTATCGTGAAATAGCTATAGAAGTAAATTGATAATAGTACCAGTTGTGGCGATAAGTAATTGCGATTAATGTGTTACTATTAACACTTCGTAAGTTTAGTCGTTCGTATATTATCGAATATTAATGTAATTAGAACACAGTTTTTATCAATAAATATGATTGGTTTGTTATATGTTGGTGACATTTTTTTCAGGGTAAAAAAGGCTTACAGATGCCAATGCGGCAAAAGCTACAAAACGGCGCAAGGGCTTAAAAGCCACTCGATCTCGCAGCACATCGCGTCCAGCCAGCCGTCTGCGCCGGAGAGCCACAAGGCGCCCGCGCCGCGGATGCCCGGCCTCGTGGTGACCAGCTCGCCCGCGCACTCGCGCACGCTCAACCTCATCGACGCCGTCGATGGTAACAAGCTAGTCCGCATCTACGACACCATTAAAACCAAGGACCTGCCGGCGTTCACCATTCCCAAACATAACCTCACTAGTCTGAACATCGTGAGCGCCAGCCAGAGCCAGGTGCGCCACTCCGGCCTGCTCACTCCGAGCTCCACTCCAGGCTCCAGCCCCGTTGATAAGATGAAGTTCGAGCGCTCGCCCAAGGTGACCGTGCAGAGTGCACAGCTGCCACAGCTCGCTTCCATATACAGCACAGACGCAACCAATTAAACCGGCGCGGGCGAGCTCACGAGTTTAATCAAACGAATTTAAGTCACTAGTATAGTTTATACACGCAGTTCCTAATATTAAAAATGAGAAAAAACTTTATTTTCATCGATTGATTTATTAACTTATTAACTCTCATTATATGAAGGTGTTAATGTATGTTGTTGATTGAGCTTGTGCATGCTTTTAATTTTTCATTTGTTGCACAAATAACTATCGCACCTTCATTTAAAGAGGTAAATTGATATTGTTTCTCAAAGAGATAGGAGAATTATTTATTGTTTTTGTTTGAGATTTTATGTTAATTAGTGCGTATATATAAGTTATTGGAACGCAATTTTTTTGTATATTTTTATAATAGTGACAAGGAGACGCGGTGGAGCCAAGTTTTGTTCAATTGACGAATAAATATTTTGTTCTATCTTTGTCAATCGAACCCTTTATAACATAAATTGTCTTATATGTTGTTGAAGAAATACACACTTGTATACTGAATATGTATGTATAATATTAATTATTGATGTTATGGTTATTGATTACCACTTATATACATTGGTCTCCGTTGCGTCTCATGGGTCGCGAAGGCTGTGTGATCTGTCGACGTTCGTCTCAGTATACGTATCATACGAATGACAGGTTGTACAAATATCTGTATAATTTGTTCAAGTATATAGGGATCGATTTTAATTTAATAAGTGTCTTCCCCGCTCGACTATTATATAAAAATTGCTGTGATCTCTGAGTCGGGGGATTTCGATGAATGTCTTACTCTTAATACTTCTATGCGTACCTACGTCATATGTATGCCCTTCGTATCTCTGTGCCATTATTTCCTACACGTGTACTTAATCGATGTTTCACGCGAAACGCTTTACGTTCATATGGTTTCTTATAAGATTTCTACTACATATGTTAGATTTTGTAAATTAAGAAAAAAAAATAAAAGAAAAAAATAGCGTTCACCCTAAGTATCTTTTCCAAGCTAGAATAAAGGACATACTCGTAAATGTGATATGGTATTTAGAAAAAAAGTAAAAAAAAAAGCTTATAAGCGTACACGTATTTAAAATACCTAGGTGTTAAGGCTGGCTATGTTTATTTGTTATATGTATGAGAAAATGTGTGTTTTATGTGTCTAGGGTTTGGTGCCTTTTGATTTTTTACGATTGTTTTGTTTTGCTCGGAACACAAGATAATTTCCACGATGGAACGCTTTTGTATCTGGTAAATATGTATGTACTCCGCGGGTACAGAGTGTTGGTATTTATAACTTCTACTGTTGAACATTCGGTTCACACGAAAGGAGCTTATTGTAGAGAAACTTTGTTACGATTACGTAGGTATATAACATTCATTTGATTTTCCTTTCATTTGTCATGTTGTAGGTAATACTCACAAATAACTGCTAACATGTTCCTAATGTGCTTAGTTAAGTAAAACGACTACTAAAATAATAGTTCTTCATGGCAATCGAATATAAATATCTTAAGTAATCGTAGCAAACGTTTATTAACATTTTGATAGGAGTCAAAGACATTCAATATTATAAACATTACTATAGTAAATAGAACTTTGTACCGATTACTTGTGTTATTTTAGAATAAAATTACCTCAAGAACGTTAAAATGAAGATGATGTCAATGTTAGTCAGTCCGATTCAATTCCTACAGTAATTTGAATGTCTTTGATAGGAGCTCTAATGTCTTCTCAAAGTATTTCTATGATTGAACATTTTTTTCTTTCGAATTAAAGAAAGATAGTAAACATGGTTGAGGTGCTATTGCAGTGATTTGGCGCGTAACTGCAAATGATTTGAAATAAGTATAATATGTATGATGTATACAGTATAATGTCTGTTCCAAAGCGAAATTATATCTAAACATAGTTGTATGGTCACGGTGCTTAACGGGTAAAACGTGTGATATTTGGATTAAAGAAGTATGTTATAGTGTGACTACCAAAGAACGACATTTCAAACTACGATAAGTATTTTTTTATCTGTTTCACTCAAAAAACTCTTGTGAAGGATGAATTGAAAACAATATTACTTGTATATCAAAGTTAAATAGCCCGCGTTATAAAAATATCAGTGCCTCGACTATGAGTCACTAGACTTGCTAGCGAGGCCGTAAAATATTTGTATGGAAACCCTCGCAGCGCCTCTATCGGTTACGTAAGGAACTAAAATCTGCTATGATATTACAGCGTTTCGAATCCTAAAAAACCTATCGAAGCCATTCGATAGAACTCATGGTTGAGGTACTTATGTATTTTTAGCCTTACTTCTTGAAATACCTATTAAGTTCGAAATATTTACTCATACTCTTTTTTACAATTTTTACGGAAGTATGTTGTCGTACTTTGATCATGGGTAAACAAGAGGAAGGTAACAACAGGCCTTGGAAAGATAGATCTAGTAGATCAAAATAACCTATAGTGACGAACTTGAAGCTAACCGGCCCTTTCCATAATCAAATCCTAACTGCGCCCATGAAAGTGATTATAATAATATGACTGGGGTTTAGAAGGCTGTAAAGGAGAACCTTTTCACGTAATGATTAGATTTTTACGGATCCGCCATGTTGCGGTCGAAACGTGTCGGTTACATTCAAAATGTATTGCTATCCGCTAAGTTAGATATAGTAAATGTTGTGCCACACGCCATTGTATTAGGTGTGTTAATATTAATGACGTATGCGGAGGGAGAAAGTATCTCATTTGTAGTACCAATATTTATCTAAACGAATGTAATACTTATCCTGGATTTTAAATGTGTTTAATCCTACCCGAATTACCTATTACCCTTTTGAATTATTATTATTTGTTGAGTGAATGATTTTGTTAACATATTTACGATCCGTCCTCACTAAGACACTAAAAGTACCCTTTCCGTTAATTCAGGCAGTTTGCTTGTGTTACAAAGTGACCTTTAAGAGATTTGTTCGATTAAATATTCGTAGTTAAAATTTATTTGATTTCGAAAATACATAGGTTATATTTAATCGTATTAGTGTTCGAACGACTGTTCATTTTGATTAGAAGCTAAATATGCGCTGGCTTCGCGACAATTAACTTTATGTAGAACATTTAATGTAACATAGTATTGGGTTTATGTAACTAATTAGTTGCTACAGTGTTAGGTCTAGCGGATGAACGCATCTAAGCTATATGTATGTTGTCGATTTTTTAACCGTCGTCGTTATGATACTGCTCATTTTATTGTAATATCGTCTCGGTATAGTTTCATTGAACATTGTTAGTCATGTTTAATTTAAGACTGATAGTTGGATTATAGATATTGTCTCCTTAATTTATTTTGATGTGCATACGTAGAAAGACATTTTGTGAGAGGAAGGAGGTGTCGTCGGTGTAATTGACAAATGTTACAGAAACTAAATTTAAATGTTTATACAGAACTGTGCCGTCTGTTTACCTAATTTGCCGGCATAGTATTTAATATATATTGTCAAATATGTTTTTCATTTGTTATGGATGAGAATTGAAAATTTATTTAAGTTAAATCTAACTGAATAATTTCAAAGTTTGGTAAATAATTGGCACTTTTCGACAGATACAACTAAGAGACATTAAATGTCTCAGGTTTTTAAAATTATTTATAAATTAAGGCTTAGTAGCGCCAAATAGCTATAGTTAAATTGATACCTTGTTATAAAAACTCAACAATTTGTTGTTGAACACAAACAGAACACACTTTTATGAATAATGCAGTAGTCACAAAATATATGCATTTTATAGCTGATCAACATTAATTTCAACAGCAACTCTGTGATACTATTTTGACATTAATGTTACAAACTGTCCACTACCCATCTCTTCCGTTTGATAACAAGAATAGTAAGGTTACAATAATAGTTGGTGCAACTAAGCTTATTTTTATTGTTGTCTAGTCCTCAAGTGTAATGAAAACTGATCTCCAATGATCAAAAATATTGAGATCTGTGAGTCAATTAAAGTTGAAATGACCAATTTTAAAGTTGTTGTTTACGGTGGATTAAAAATTTCGAGGAATTTTGTAAAACTGGTACTTGTAGAGTAAAACGCATGTTGAAGATTTCCTCTCTATTAATATTTTTTCAGCTCAAGAATATTTCCATTCAATTAATTATTGTCGATACATTTGTTTTTTGTCATATTGTATTTATATCCGTTAACGGTTGTGAGTAATGTATAATAATATTGCGTCGTGTGGTCGGTGAGATGGCCTTTACTGTGTTACTTGTACGTTGTTGCGACACCGTTCCCCTTGTTATCATTGCATCCCATAGTGATTGATGAACTTGATTTTATTAACAGTGTATAATATTTCAATGGTCAAGGAAAACATCTTAGGAGACCTGTGCGCCTGAGATTTTCTCAGCGGCATGTCTAGTCTGCCAACCCTCACTAGACACATGTGGTGGCTATTAGCCTAACCCCTCTCTTTCTCAAAGGAGATCCGTGCCCAATAGTGGGACACTGATGATTTCTAAATTATTGCTGCTTGTGATAAAAGCTTAAAGAGTTGCCGAGATTTCAGAAAATCTGACAGTATGTTACTGTACTGTACTGTAAAGAGCTTTATATAAAAACAAAGAACGGTGTCACTATGCATTGTATTTCATAGCTCAATATTGCTGAATCAGTGTTGCTCTTGCTTGTAATACAATATATTTGTGATTAGCGATTGTATAGGTCATCGACTGTCACAGAATGAATATAAAACAATGTAAACCTTGTAGGTATTTATCAATTCAATTTTAACTAGAGCCTTTTACCAGTTTATTACTCTTGTGAAAGATAAAGACAAATGATTTTTAAACACACTACAAAATAATGATGTTGATTTTAATATAATTTTAACGGTCTTGGAATTGATAATCAACTATTTTGTTTTTGTTCAGTCTGTATTATATCCTAGGGTGTTATTTTGTATCGAACTGGAAATCGTAAGTCTGTTATTATCAATGCTATCTTCCTACAATTTCCACTATTATTATTATTAACAACAACTGTAACAATGTATGCGCAATTTAATGTAATGCCTACATACATGATAATTGTTTCCACCTCATCTTGATAATAAAAGCCAACAGCAACCATTGATACATTTGTTTTATTTGAATATAAAATATCTATAATATGTTTACAAGCTTATTAAAAATATTTGGTATAAATAAATTATATTGTTTCGAATAAAAGACGACGTTCATTATGAAAGCAAAACAATACTGCCTACTTGTACACTTATTATAAAGTAGGGTAATCTTTCAATAATATTTTTTTGGGACAAAAGACCGCGTTTATGCCTTTTGTGATGTAACTCAGAATCGATGGTCATACACCGACCAAGTTTATATAGAACTAATAAGAAAGAATATATAGTACCTACATATATCTGATGGAATCTTCAAATAAGAAACATCGCAAATCCGACGATATAAATGTATCGTTCGGAAATACTCGAGTCCCCCGCCTAAATCAATTAACTTCAATCCAAAATTTACCTAATGCTTATCACTTTTTGGTTGCTAATCGTTCGAGCAGCGAAGTGATCTTTGCGTGTTTGGTGGACTCGTTCAACGGACATTTGTTCTGTACGAACAGGAGAGCACTTTCGTCTTTTTGTTCGAACGCTACTTCAGCTGCTTCCTCGTACAATCTGCAATAATAATTAGCACTTATTAGTATTACGGTATTAATAAAATATTTTCATATGAAAATGAACAGAAAAAGAGAACATTCTCTTTTACATAAATCTCCTAATATTGTTTAGTATTACTGATATACTGGCACTATTAGGTATTAAAAATTCTACCATGAAAAATATCATAAGCCCCAAAAAAAAACAAATTGTGGTAAAATGGACATTAGTCTAATATTCGAAAATCTTACCCAGCTTTGACATAGTACTTGACTTTGATGTCGTCAGTGCACCTCGGCAAGTACTTCAGCGCCTCGTCCTGTTTGCAGTACTTCAAGCACGCGTCAACGAATGGCTCGTAACCGACGGGCGATTTCTTAGATTTGGAGAACCTCTCAAGTTCCGTCCAGTCGTCCTTTTCAGCTAATGTTAGTATCCGCAGCCACCAGTACCTAATGATAAATACAAAATTCTGACATTAACTAGTATGTACATTTTAGAAATAAGTAAATTTGTTAAGAACCACGCAACACTTTTCCCTCTAGTAAAAGACCAACGTCCACAACAGCGAAGATTAAGAAACGAAAACAACCTAGACCTACCAAGCTCTACGCTTTCCATTTTTCACTCAGGGCCTCTCGTAATGTGTATCAAAATATATAATAAATTGCCAAAATATATTAAGGACATAGAATACGAAAATAAATTTAAAAACGAACTTAAAAAATACCTGATTCTTAAAAGCTACTATAGTATTAAAGAATACTTAACTGAAAAATGAGCAATTCTAAAATACATAATGAATACTCACTTAATAATAAACAAATATTAAATAAAACATAATACATACCTAAATAAACATAGTGATAATAAATATTAAAATAGAAATAAATAATAATAAAAATAAAATAATAATAATAAATAAAAATTAACATAATTTAATTTATTGTTGGTGCAAAATAAATAAAAATAAACTACTAAATAGTTAATCAAAATGTTATTTACATAGACCCATACATACAAAAATACATGCTTACTAGATACACTACACTATAAACACTACTTCTACTAACTACTGTATTATATAGACTTACATATTATAAAATTTATAAAATTAGCTATAATTAGATGTAAGCAAATACTTATACTCGTATTGCTGTGCCCTAACAGGGTTCATGTTTTGAAACTAAGCCTAATGTATACCAACATTGTAAACAAACATGAGTGCAATAAATTTATGATTTATGATTTAAGTAAATAATGAAAGATAATTGTAATTTCACCTTCTATCAGGCATCCTGTATTCAGAGCGCAGTTTATCAGCCAGCTTGATCTCTCCCTGGTCTAACAACTTGCTCACGGTGTCCTGTAGCGATAGCCCTACAAATCTGCTTCCGTAGGTCTCTTGTAGGCTCGACTGTTGCTTGCAAAGCTTGCGGGCGTCTTCACATATTGATACACCTGCAGGATATTTTTACATTTTGTACGTAGATTCAAAATAAAGGCGTTCGGAGGATTTTTTGACAGTATTTGCATTCCAGAAAATAAAAAAAATGATGGGTGACCGGCTAACTAAAGCCATGGATTATACAGCGAAAATATTTTTAGAGATTAAGGGCCTGTTTCCACGACCTCTGGATAGCCGGTATAACTGCAGGATAAATTAAAAAATGGAACAATGTTTTTATTAATTTATCTTCCAAGTAATTTAACGGGAACTTATTAGGAGGTGGTAAAACAGGTGCTTAGTGAATTGTGTTAAGAAAATCAATCATGTTGTGGTTGAAAGTTAAAATTGGTCTGTATTAGAACAATTCAGTTTGATGGTAGTAGTTTGATTGTGAAAATTTTTCTAATGCAGTATGTACTTGATAGTGGCATTATTCTATTGTAAAGCGATGTTCACTTATATATTACAAAGACACTTACCTAAATCGTTTTTCCCCTTTTTATAACATTCCCTAGCAGATATTAGCGAAGCTTCTATACTACCAGGGTTGGTCTGGTCGATCGCATCCAGAATGTGAGTGGCAGCTTGTCCCTGGAAATCGTCTTCTTGCACGTATACCTGTCGTAATGCTTCGCGGTTGGTGCTCGCACAGTATTTAATGTACAGAGCATGCGCTAGGGAGAAGCTGCGGATTGTTAGCTGGGGAAGCGAGAAAAAACATAACGTGAACATTTTTTTAGGAAAACATAACGTATTTCTAGCATTTTGTACTTTTTGTAGTCTGAAACTAAACCTTTGCTCAATAATATCTACATTTTGTTAACTGGTTTTCATCTGAATTAAATGTCTTTCACCATTTTTAATTTATAACAAAACATCATTAACCGGAAAGTACATACTCAATAAAAAGTCGTTTTCGCCATAAAATTATCTATTACTGTATTTATCGATGAATAATTATAATGTCTTTGTAATAGTCTATTTATTCATAAAACAATATTGTACTTACTTCGAACTCTCGCTTGCCCATTTTTTCCTTGAGATGTAGCAGTACTATATACACCAAATCTGTGTCACCACTGGCCGTCGCTTTTAATAATGCTGTTGGTCCTTCACCCAAAGATAAAAGCAGAGGAACTTGAAGTTTACTGTGCGTTTCATATTCTAATATCTGGAAAAATTAAAACAAAAACATAGAATATGCAAAAAGTCAACGTCACGCGGTGTTCCCAAGCGGTCACCCATCCAAGTACTGACCGCGCCCGATGTTGCTTAGCTTCGGTGATCGGACGAGAACCGGTGTTTTCAACATGGTATGGACGTTGACAATTATAGTCATCTCAAAATTAACATTTGGTATCTTGTGTACAATGACGTCAGTACAGAGTTATTCTAATTCATTGCCGCAGAGGTTAACACTCAAACATAAGATAAGCTAATATGGTACTTGTTAAGCTGAGTTCTGAATATATTGAAGGCTCGATTAGCACAGTTGTCTAGCAATCGTTTGCTGGGCAGCTGCCCTAGGCGCCGCGGATTCGATCCCCGTAAGAAACAACTATTTGTATGATCTACAAATAGATGTTCAGGTTTTGAGTAGTATCGCATCCATGGTACAGAAAAACAACACTAATGTATATATTTATTAAAAAATCTTATTTGATTGGAACCTAAACAAGGAACATACAGGGAACAGTAAGAAGGTAGTAACTTACTTTAATGGCAAGCGCTTTCCTTCCTTTCTCAGCGGCTTTCATGGCGATGGCAGTGTAAGATATACCGGGCACGTTGCGTAGTTTGTCACCTATCTCTCGAGCAGCGCTCTCGTTGTCCAAGTGCGGTTGTGTCACCTGATTTGAAGAGGATAATACAGTTCGATTCAAATTTAATGGTGGCTCGGAACATGAGGCGAGTCGCTGCGCAGTAACGAATTTATGTGAGAGGTGGGGTACTGCGCAGCGAGTAGCTAACTTCCGAGCCGCTTTAAGTTTGAATCGAACTGGACATTTAAATAAAAGTATTACGGATTGAATAACGTTATATTTATAGTAATTCATTGAACTATCAATGAATTTGTCATGGTCAGAAATGACAAAAAGATATCCTTGATATAAAAAATAAAAAAAGATAATTACATGTTTTGTGATACACATTTTTGTTACCATAACAACAATACAATTAAAGCTATACTACATATTCACTAATAGTTCCTGTGATATGCTTATAGTGGGGGTACATCATGATGGTTTATGCAGTAAACATTCAATAATTCGTAGGAAAGTAGTTTTTATTTCATACATACCTTATAACAAGCCCAATGTGAGAGGACCCTGGTCTTCCCATCCTTCAACTGGAGGTATGAAGCGATGTGTCCGGCAAGACAGTGCAATCGACGCCAAATTAGACGGTCCAAAAGCACTCGCTCTCCTAGGTTGGTCATTCTGATATATCTGAGTTAAGGTATTATAAAGAAAAAACAACTATGTCCTATATGAACAGTATTGGATAAGTAATAAGTACAGTTCTCGCCCATATCTATATAACTTTTCTCGTTTATATAGCTATTCTCGTCTATATAACTTTATTATTTTTTGCATGCTATGTAGCAGTACGAAATTCATAAACTGTAACAACCCGTGTACCCATATTTCCCAGAATAAACGATTTGATTCGATTTGATATTATTGTCCGATCGTAAAAATTTTAGGCTTACGTTTGGTATATTGTAAGTATATGGATTACTAGCTGTTCATCAATTTTTCCCAATCCAGTGGGAACTGGGAATTTCCCAAAAACTCGTTAAAAATTATAGCCTATATGTTATTCTGATGTATAAACAATAATACTGTAAAGTATCATCGAAATCCGTTGAGTAGGTTTTGCGTGAGAGTAACAAACATCCATCCTCATAAACTTTCACATTTATAATATTAGTATTTTAGGAAAAACAAACAGCTTATCCTGCAAGCTGATTGTTTTTCCTAAAATAAATTAATAAATCAAATAGATTCCAGATTTGATTGTCATTAAAAAAGGATACTGTACAGAAGTAAGCGGTATCGCCACTTTGGGGTCTCGAACGGCATTAAGAACTCTAAGCCACCGGCAAGTTTTGACGTAATGGTCTGTGAGCTCGGGGTCCATGATGAAACACTTGCCGAACTGCGCCGCCCTGATCAACATCTTCTGGACATTGGCGTTGAACTCGAAAGCGGCTGCGTCGATACAGTCTTGTACAGCCGTTGCAAGGTCAGGCTTCACTAGTCGTATGTATTCGTCAGCTTTGTGACTGTGGTTCTGTAGGCGAATTTAAAATACTACATTTTATTTGTCTGCCATTTAAATTTTAACAAATTCAACACCAGTCAATACCTCGTTAGACTTCTACGCTGGAGGTCCTAGATACAATTCCAATGTCAAGCAGTGTTATTAGGATTTTATATGAAACTATCGTTCATCTATTTTTCCCAATCCCGTGAGAATTTCCCAAAATGCTTTCTTAGTGGATGTCTACGTCATAATATCTATCTGTGTGCCAAATTTTCGTCCAATCCGTTCAGTGGTCTGAGCTGTGCATTGATACATCAGTCAATCAGCTTTTCCTTTTATATAAACACAAGATTATCAGTAGCAGCTCGGAGTGGATTTGTGGCAATAGTCTCCTATAATATGGGACCTAAAGGGAACCGTGGGTGTACATTAGTACACCTCCTAAGCCTTCGGGGATGGTATATAGCACCATACATTTACCCAATTTTGTAAATCTTACCTGAAACTGTTTCGAAGCTTCAAGCAAGTACGAACCAGGCGCCGTACTGTTTATCCTGAATATTTTCTCGACGACGAATGGCACTTTTTGTATGAGTTCGTGAGACATTTCTGAGACAACTCGGACGCAGTCGACTTCTTGTATGAGATGGAAGGGCCCGTCGTAGGGGTATTGTACTGTGTTGCCCTTCGACCCGTACATGCACAGTGTATCATCCCAATGGGCCATTACGGCTTGCGAGCCGCACCTTAAATAGTATAGTTGGACAGATTAGTCTAAGATATATAAATAACAGTTTTCTATATGTGTGTATGTCACTGAACTTCTACTAACAGCTGGACTGATTTCGATGACATAGGTATTTTGTGCGTGTCTGTGCGCCGTTTAATGTTATCCGTCATTGCGCGTGCAAAAGGCAATAATTAAAAATAATTAGGCATACACAAAAAATTAAAAATAATATTATGAAGGCAAAAAGTTAACGTCACGCGGTGTTCCCAGGCGGTCACCCATCCAAGTACTAACCGCGCCCGATGTTGCTTAACTTCGGTGATCGGACGAGAACCGGTGTTTTCAACATGGTATGGACGTTGACGATACAATTTTCAAAATTAACATTCGGTATCTTTTGTACAATGACGTCGTTACAGTAATAACAAAATCGAAATTGACAATCTACTGCTGTATCGATCACGATGAAATTTTGTATGTGCGACTTTGAGTGCTATTTAAGCTTCTCTCATTCAGCTATCACTCTGTGTGGAGTAGAGTGATAGCTGAGTGATATTCTCGTGTTAAATTTTAACTTTTTCATGTCATTGACATAATGCCCAAATTTCAATAATTTTACGGACTTTGTGAGATAGCCGCAACATATATAATTATAAATTACTAACCACAACAATTCCTTAGGCTGCTTGATGTAACCAGTATCGATTTCAGAGTAAGCTGTCTTGAAGTCAGAGGAGCCAATCCACAAAATCCCAGAGTCAGTAAACAATGCGACGTGTTTGGCGTTTTGTGACGCAACTATCGACAGAATTTGAGTATACGGGTTCTTTATATCGGGCCGCTAGAAAACGACCAAAGAAAATTACAATATAAAAAAAGACAATTATTATGTAACTGTGCAATGAGTGCAAACACCTATATTCCGCAATTAACTTTCTGGATAACAAATAAACATAAATATGCTCCTAATTTAATTAAAAATATAAAACATTTTCAGGACCAAAAAGTCAACGTCACGCGGTGTTCCCAGGCGGTCACCCATCCAAGTACTGACCGCGCCCGATGTTATATTAACTTCGGTGATCGGACGAGAACAGGTGTTTTCAACGTGGTATGGACATTGACGAAATAATCGAAATGTGCAACTAATATCCACGAATAATAACAGTGTTGTAATGTCAGAGCTTGATGTACAAAAAAAGTAACTTACAGAAAAACTTTTATTAGGAAAAGCCAAAAAACATAATATGAAAATATTTGAAATAAGTTTTTTGTAAGTTCTAAATATCTTTTTATTTGTAACAAAATTAGTTATATTAATAAAATTGATATAAATTCAGATGGTTAATTTTGACACACTATTCGTCAACGTCCATACCATGTTGAAAACACCGGTTCTCGTCTGATCACCGAAGGGGCGCGGCCAGTACTTGGATGGGTGACCGCCTGGGAACACCGCGTGACGTTGACTTTTTGGCCCGAACTTACTAGACAAATGCTAAACAAGCAAATATTGTTTTGAAAAAAGTAAGAGTGTTAAAATAATCACCGAGTATTTACCATGGGTACAGCTCGTGACTCGCCCAGCTGACACTTGTAGATTTCCTTGTCTCGGCACACAAGGAATCCAGAACTTATGACGCACCAACAAGATATTGCTTCATTTGCTCCTGAAATTAAAACAAAATTCTGTAAGGTTTAATTTTTAGGTTGGTAGGTAATATTTTTTATTATGTATTTATTTATTATATCTACCATATTTATTATATTATTCCGGTATTTGCTAACCAATTTTGTATAGTGTATTGGCAAGAAAAGGTGAAGGTAAAGGTCGCTGAGATTCGTTGGATGCAAGTGGCATACAACCGGTCCCGGTGGAAGTCTATGGGGGAGGCCTATCTTCAGCAGTATACCGCTTTTGGCTGATATGATAATGATGACGATTGGCAAGAAGATTAATGACAGACAACTGACAAATCTGCTGGAATTAATTAACTTAACTATATTCAAATTCTGTGAGGGTCTTGAATGCTTACTTGGTAAATCAGGAACAGATCTGACTTTAGGTTCCAAAACATTGCTGAGCAAGAACATGCGGTTGGTGGTGGTGATGACTGCTAGACCCACACCATGAGGGTTTGGAAACAGTTGGGCTTTGCACACCTGAAAATAAACATGACATGGAAACATGTGTTTTGATAGAAGTGATACTGGGAACCTTGTAAAGTAATTTTTTATGTCCAGCCGAAAGTGATTTCAGAAAGTAATAATAATCATCTTCCTGCCCTTGTCTCAATTTATTGGCCTTTATTCAGAACGTAATAATATAAAGTGATAACAATAATAAGTATGATTATTTCATATCTAAACTGAAAATAGACCCGTCACACTGTTTAATCTCAATATTTGAAATCTGCAAACCATTTTTACTAACTATTGATACCAGAGCCAAGCAAACTTAGTTTGTGGCTCAATGCTTTTTTATAATTGCTAATGTAATTTTGATTCATAAAATCATGACTTAACATTACAAAACAACCTACTTTAGTATCTCTAACTTCCTGGCCCATATTGAAGGTCCTCTGGTATGCTCCAAACATGTCATACACAAGGACATCTCCACTCTCTTGTACACACAGTAGCTGCTCGTTGTCTGACCAGCCCATATGGACCAACACTCCACTGTTCCACTGAAATTATAATATGCCAAATATAGTGTTGTTGTTGTTAAAGTGACATGAGTTCCGTGGTAATAGGCATACTAAGCGTGGCTTCAAATCTAGCTACACATTTTGACTGATGGAAACCTGGAGGAGGTTCTCAATGCGACTGTATGTTTTCTTTTAGTACAAGCAGACTTCTTGATGCAGAGTCTATATCTATGCAATAAAGAATTGAATTGAATTGAATTGAGAATGCAAGCTCCGATGATACTGGAAATGTACAGCTTCATATATCACTAGCTTTCCACCAACAGCTTCGCCTGCGTAGTCTGTGATTTTCCTATAAATTATTAAAACAAATCTACATCACAGGCACCATACATTGTACTGGGATAAAAAGCTGTTCCAGATTATAATCTATCTCTGTGCCAAATTTCATCTAGATCGGTTCAGCCATTCTGGTGTGATTGAGTAACAAACATCCATCCATCCAAACCTTCACATAATATAATATTAGTAGGATGTAACCAAAAATAAATTATTTGGAACAAAACTTACTAGGATCTTAGAGATGACAGTCCCCACACCATTATACAGAGTGATCACAGGTTTGGCACTGCCCATCACTCGTACCAACTGTTTCCTGTCTCTTACAGCTGCTATAGGACCTCCATATGGAGCCCCACTGATAATCATGGTATCCAGTCCTTCATCCATTGCCCAGTTCATAGTATACAAGTCAAATTTTCTAAGATAATGAAAAATATAAATAATTATATTAATTAAAACCAGATAGCATAAGTAGATTGGAAGTACAGCCTTGTATAAATTGGGAAACAACTGTTTATAAACATTGTTTCGGAAACAAAATCTACATGTTTCCGAAACAAATAAATGTGTTTTAGTCATTAGTCTTGGTGAACATCTATGTGATGTTACAAAAACTGCATATCTGTGAAATATTGTTTTTCAATGAATACATGGCTTAAAGCACTTTGAGCGGGCGAGCATGCATAGTATGCATGGGCTTTACAATTCATAGTTAGATTATTTATCAAAGGGTACACAAAACAGGATTCAGACCACCTTGAGGAAGCCTGCTTATACCGTCTTCATCAGATTTAATTGTGTGTAGAAAAACCTTTATTTCACAATTTCATCTATGCTTGTAGTTAATATTTTAAGATAAAAATGCAAACCAAATAGGTACCTGTAATAGGAGTCCAATTGGAACCAGTCTGCAGTTAGTAACGCCGACATTTTGTGTAGTTATTTAGTACACCAATTCAATATTTTATAAATTAATTAAGTAACTATATTGATAGTGAACTAATTTTCCTTGTTTTTAACAGCTTTCATACTTCATTCCTGTAAATGTAATTTTTATCTTTATAAAATCACTGTTTACACTTTAGTTTACACCTTGAAAACAATATTATTTTGTGCCAATTAAGTATTTATATTACTGGTTCTAGAAAATAATAGCTAACATCAGAAATCCCTGATTACTGCATCAGAAAATTTATTACGAGTACCAATAAAACAAATAGAATCAAATAATGAAATGAAAATGAAACAAACAAACAGTTCACTTCACTTCATAGTTGTCATCATTATCAATGTCAAATACCAAGTCAATATTGCTACTGTCAAAGTTAGGTAATGTCAAATTTCTTTTTGACATTGACAGCAAATGTTCATTATTTCTCCTTTTGAACTTTTCCACTGCTGAACGGAGACTTTCCTCCCCCACAAAGAGCGCCAACCATCCATCCCGGGCCTGGTTCCATAACGTACCTTTAAATTTAGAAACTTATCATGCGTTTTTAGGAAGAAAACTGTAAGGGAATGAAGAAAAACCATGAAACTACGTTGTTACTAGTAAGTATAAGGTATGTACCGGTATGTACATAATTATAGTATACTAACTAACGGACAATACGTTTACCGAGAACTGCAGTTTCGTGATACTTTTATGGAAATTATTGAAAGTGAAATGACAGTAGAAAATACGTTCAGAATTACGAAAAGAAAGTTAAAAAAGTACAATTAACTCTGGAATAACGAATTGAAATATTTATTTAAGATAATTCGAGTAGTTTTGCTAATGAAAATTCTACACACCAAACGAAAAATGGACATACTTAGTCATGAGGACATTGTCATCATTTTATTTAGGAAAATGATGGTCACCTGCACCGGGTCAGCTAAGCTAGTCACACTATACTCGATGTGCGCGTACGTCAAATCATGTGCGTAGTAAGAATTAAGTTATTTCAACACAGGAGCTAATGAGTTGGACTATAGACGAACCCCTTTCTTTCTGTCGCATCGTCGAGTAGTCATCATCAGTCATCATCATCAATCAATCGTCATCATCGATCGTCATCATCATCAATCAATCGTCATCATCGATCGTCATCATCAGTCATCAATCATTACCGATCGTCATGAGTCGTCCTCATCAGTCATCGTCATCCATCGGCATCGTCATTAATCATCATCATCAGACGATATCGATCGTCATCATCAGTCACAAATCGTCATTATTTGTCATGACTCATCTTCATCAGTCATCGTCATCGTCATCACAGTCATCATCTATCGTCATCAGTTGTCATCAATCCTCATGAGTCTTCATCAGTTGTCAATAATCGTCATCGATCGTCATCCATCGTCGGCACTCGGCAGTCATCATCAAAAATCTGTTATTACAACGTTAATTGAAGTTCTGACTGCGGCCCTTAATGTTAATAATTATTTGACCCGAAAAGATGATACGATGCTTCTTACAAAGTAATCTTAAGAAATCCTCAGCTATCTACCAAAAGCTATATCCATTAACATTATACTGTTACAGAATCATTCAGAAAAATAACATGCATTTTGCATTAGGTATTCATAGGACATTTTCTTCGTATGTGCACGCTGTTGGCAGTGACATGTTAGTACTCAGCATAGCCGCCAGCCCGCCACATTTTCGCATCGCTGACTTCGAACCACCATTTTCTCACGCCGCGTCTCGTCCATCCGTGGACTATTAAGCAGTGGAAGGAATTTGCATCCATAATGAACGACACTGGCTATCTCTTTCGCACTATAAGGAGCTTCTTACATGGAACATAATTTAGTCGGTAGCTTTATTATTTTGTATGTAGAGTGGGAGTAGATTTACTTTAATCTCGTGAAGTATGTAGAGACTGGAGAGAGTTGGACCCAACACAAACCAAATATTTCTATTAAATTACCTAGGATTTCTATTCCGGGCTCTCTAGGTACTTTCATTTGGAAGTGGAAAACCCATACAGGAAAATAATATACTACTGATGGCCAATCCTTAATATTTTTTCAGAAAAAAGGACCTTAAAACTAGTCACTAGATAAATTAAAGTGCGAAAAGTAGGTACTTTTACTAAGGTACAAAGTTACGTTAAATCCTAACATACGTATTAGTTTAGTATTCGTTTCTCGTAAGGGAGAATGAGAGATATCTGTATAATTATTTTAATTAGGACTATTTGTACACCTACCTTATACAATAAATGATTTTGATTTGATATTGGATGGGAACAGCTTGTAACTAAGTTTTACAAGTGTACAAGGCATAAAACATTTTTAGAGGGCACTGAAAGCAAATAGCTGATGAACATCCGTCATGTCGGTGTGAAATCGCTTCTTTGCCATGTCGTGTTCGTGTCGTATAGAGCTCTATGTGCCGCCATGCCGGCTTCCTTACCCACGCGTGAAAGAAATATTAAAAATCGCGAAAGCGTAGCCTCGTCGACCATTACCGGATTATACGCGCAAGTTATTTTTATAATACTAGTTTACGGACTTAACTGTCTATTTATATAGTTAACTCGTTATTTCGCAGTCTGATTATTTCGGTGTTTATGTCTATAAAGTTGTCAGTAAACTAATAAAAGTATTAGGGGATAGGTAGTTAACACGCTAGAAACGTTTGCTTAATAGTGGAATTATTTTAAAATTTGTAGAATAATTTTTATACGTACGTACGAGCATGTACGGGTTTTTATCAATTTTGTGACGAACTGACGATGCATGGAGTTATTAGCAACATTTTAATTTAAATTTCACTTAAAACGTTCCGTTCTATAAGAATAATTAACCCATATATCATCAAAAAGTTGTTTTCTTTATTGGAATTCCATCAATCAAACACAAAACGTGTAGACTATCAATCTTGTATTAGATTTGTAAGAAAAAAATAGCATCGACACTATTAAAAAATAAATGCGAAGGTGTCGGAGGCACGTGCCGCATAGATCCATCATGAACGAACCAAGACACAATAGACAAGGATAACTTTGGAACTCGTAAATGGATTTGCAAGAATATACATTTTTTTTACCGAAAAAATTAGATTCGCTGAATGCAAGCGACGAAATAATAGCTTGGTAACAAAATGCGAAGTTATTTGGCTAGATTAAACTCTATAAGGAATAAAATCTACATTCAAAGTTATTATAATGTGAATTAAGCGAAGGCAAATAACATTATTTAGTATGTAGACTAAAAAACTGAAAATACGGGAAATAATTATGTTTACCAAAGCGAATTATTTTTAAAACTACACAAAATATGAGTTCCTCATATAAAAGGCTCTATCTGGTTTACCTTTACAAAGGAAAAGTACCAAGTGGTGATGTGTTCTTCGCAAATCGTCACTAATGCTCCCAATATTTGAATAAACAAACTCAACTTTGGCTAAACGAATTTCCTGCTTTATTTAGCGTGTTTATTTTACGGTTTACGTTTTATCGGGTATCAAGAGTAGCTACAAAGTATTTCTTTTTTACAATAAAACACGGCACAACTAAGCTATGGTTTAGTGGTCCCAAGTGCAGCTTATACTGAGCGTAGGGATGTATGTTTGATTACCAGGTTACGCAAAATACTCATATGTGTATTAATAGGGAATTCTTAGGAGCTAAACCGCAGTTTAATACTTTCAGAGAATACAGGCGTGATGGTCTGATAATTCATTAATCGTCATATCTTTTGGACTTAAACAATAACAAAGAATGCACAGGAATGATGAAAATCTTTGATGATATAATTTCTTACATAAATTTCTGAATTGGTTTCAGCCAGTTGAGTAAGTTTCTTAGTTCCAATATCCATCAAGTACCTATTCAAATAAATCTTGGAGAAATATCTAAAGATTCTGATATCTAGTATATCACATTGTAGGGACATAATTATGTCATAATTATACCCGACACTTGTCAGTTGTCACAACATGGAACGTGTAATTATGAGATTTATGAGATTTATGACATCAAGAGCTCGTAATGTATCGTGAACATTTTACTTGTATCTAGGTACGGCTAAGCATCGTACTTTATCCCGTAGTAAACTGAATAATTTGTCGTGTTGTCGCTGTTGACGGGTCATTGCAAAACTACATCACCCCATAGATCTAGGACATGAGCGTGAGGTGGAAATTTCCAGTAGCAGCTTGATTTGATGGCAATAGGCTCGCCCGCTATTACATGGGACGTATGGATACCCGTAAAATGTAAGCAGTGCACCTCTATCTACCTAACCCTTCGGAGAATACAGGCGTAATAGTATCAAGCCAACGTTCAACTTACAAATACTTTCATTGAAACGTGAGTGCTACCAGTTAAATGAGTTCTTACCAGTAGATAAGGCTCACACTACGCGTAGTCTATTTAAGTTTAAATAAAACGACATCTTGACCTTCAAGTAACTGGTTCTTTGAATAAGTACGACGGGCATGAAATACTTGCATTTTTAATTTCAAATGAATGAAACCTTTCACTCAGTATTCTGTTCGTTAAAGACCTATCAAGGTAATCAACAAAGGCTACAATTCCGGCAAATCAGCACGCGGATTTGTGCCAGGCCAGCAACCACAACAAAAGCGAGTCATGACATCGAAATGAAGTAACAAAATAACTTAGAAATGTCAAAGCCTGCCGCCTTGGCCGACCTCGCTCCCACTCTCGGAGCAACGGTACCGTGTCTCGGCAGTCGGCGCCTGCGTCGCCACACGCTCCGAGGTCTGTGCCCTCCTCCCCGACAACTTGCACGCGTCATTGCGCTCGCGCACTCCCTCGCAGCAAACGCTCGAGTTTTGAACGAGTATTCACAAATAACGAACAATTCGACCGCGGACTACCTAATCCTCGTAATAAGTCAGGCGAAGAAGCCCAAGTTTACACCGAGAACTTTTAATGTGACACATTACGGTACGAAGCGGGGTGTGACAGAACTTTTATCAATACAGCCTTTTACAAGCTCTCAACTCCCCGCGAGTTCAATGTGATTTGTGAAATGTTGCGAATTATGGAAATTTCATGTTTTCATATCGACGTGGTGATTTTTTATCGTGCTTAAGGCGTAAAGTGGAAGTTTGTGAATTAGGAGAGAAAGGAGAAACACTTATTTTGAGTTAAAGTGCGGATTTAGGGGCTGCAAAAGTGCCAAAGGTGAGTTTTAAACATTCTGAATTTCAAAGGAGGTTTCGTTTGAGTGTGAATTACTTAAAATTTTATCAACTTCGTCAAATGTAACGAATTGATATACACTTGAATAAATGAATGCGTTTTGTTGACAATAGTTTATCAACAAACCTTTCATTTACTTGGCCCTCTGCTGTACCCACAGTCCCACATATTGTTGACAAAGATGGGAAATTTCATGATTCATCTAAGATTTATACCAGATTTAACTTAGATAGAGATAACTAAAGTAAGTTGGTTTTGATACTGCTCGACCATGTTTTATTATGCCATTCTCGTACAACGATTTGCAGCCGTTGCAGGAAGCTTATTATTTCTGTACACTGTACACGCTATTATTTTACAAACCACAGTAAACCAATCTCTTACTTTAATAGTACGTAATATGAAATTGAAGTATTTGCCCCGCTTGCATCACCAGCAATTTCTGAGCGTATATTAAGACTTATTGAAAGTGTGATCAGCTGATAATGTATTTTTGACAGCAATTGGAAGTCTTTCAAAGCTTTAAAGGTGTCAGGCGTAGAGAACAAAAACTTAAACTGTAACTATTAAGGTAGACTTGAGACAGAGGATTTCTTTTTCAGAATTTATTACTACAGTCTGTTTTTGCACCAAAAATTGCATATTTCAAAGGTTTCATCAATCCGATTATTAGCTTTTATATAATTTGTTTCAATTATTTCATATATTTAACACTGTATAATTAACCACAATAACTACTTACTTGTTTGTTAAATTGGTCAGTAAACTCATCATCAATCATTACTATGTCGGCTGTTACCTTTCAACTTCTGGTGAATTAATCCAGGTTGTCAACAATATTGAGTCTTGATTATAGGACAAGGGAATGCAACGTTTATGCCCGTTAGAGTCCCTTGCGACAAACTTGAAAATCATCATGTGTCATCAGGATCATGATTGTGTGCACTACTACTACTAAAAATAAGGTATTTAGTCGCTCTATGTTATACTGAAATTTAGCTGCAACTTGGTACCTAGAGCCGACATCAATGCAGTTGGGCAATTGCTGGACAGCTTAATAGTGACGCCAAAAATCTACAGACTGCATTTACCACATCAGCGTTACAAAGTCAACGAACTTTTTGCTCAATATAGCGTAATTTTATAAACTGGTTCCTTCGATAACAGTATTAATTTATCTCCTAATAACTTGTTTATTCGCATGTAACTGTAAGGTTCATGAGTTTTTATCGACATCTATTAAAATACCTGATGAACTTGCTGTTTGATTTAGAATATCTTTATTCGGTCAATATACATTTATTTTGTTAATTGGCGTTTATATTACCTTCAACAATGTAATTTAAATAACATGACGGATATTAAAAAGTCTGTTGATTAGCATCATATCCTGTATCAGTCGTGACATGTTTTTTACCTCCAGTTTATGTATGGGTTGATGATTAGATTCTTATACCACTGGTGAATTCTAAGTTGCTCACTTAAAAGATATAGAAGCGAATAACATACTACTAACTATTATTTATGTTAAGTTAAAAACTTGATAGTAATTTCCACAATCGAAACAATAGTTTACAACCAGGAATTTGTATACCTAATGAAGGCTGAAATGATCTTTGATGAAATGTAGTTGCAGAATGAGAATGGGGTTAGGCTTTAGATGAGGCTATGTTATTAAAATAAAACTTACTAGGTACTTATGTCCGAGATTTTTTAATATTAACTTCACCACTAACTTTATGGAGCAAGGAGATTTCTCTTTGAAAATGATATCAGAAATCTCAGACTCATTGAAAAAATTTACTCAGTGGTTTTCAAGATCAAGAGGTTGTTAGTTCACCGGGACACAGACAGGCTACTTTCATTTTTTGTCGTGATAAAGTAACCACATTCATTTACGATGTACCTACAGCAATATTTTTGTTTTAAATGTTCAACATTTATTTACGTTTACACACGTTAGTAGGTACGTTTAGACAATGTCTCACGAGTTTCACATGAAAGTGAGTAAAAGCGTTTGTATGATAACTTTTCTTGGTCGGAGGCGAGAGTTTGAAATATTACACGCTTGACGAAGGGGACAGGAACGAAAGTACCTGTAATGTCAGAAGTGTGTTTGATCTAGCTTACTTTCCAATTAGGTAAACACTTTCTGTACCTATCGTAGTGTCACGTAAAGACTTTTTACGGGAACGTTGCGTAGTTGGTCGAGTCTATATTAGATTGAAACAGGAACGTGTTGAATGGTAGAATTTCATATTGTTATCAAACCAGCTACTGTGATAAGATTGATGAGAGTTTCGTGTTAGAATTTAAAATGAGAATCTAGAAAAAAATAAAATTAAAACTATACATAATTATACTAGAGAAGTCGTCAAAACTAAAAAAGAACAAGAATATTTGGATTTTAAATATTATAAAAAATTAATACAGTCTATAGGTACCTAAAAATTTTTTTTTTCTTAGAAATATTTCCAACAGCCCAGTATCAAAGACTCAAAATGAGATTCATGTCGAATGGTCTCAGTTACTATAACTATCGTACTCGACAATTTAAAAGTCGTAAAAACATCAGCAGTTTAAAAAAAAAGAATATTTGGCTTTTAGCTATCATTAAAAATTTATAGTTACAGTCTATACCTAAAAATGTTTTTTTGAAGTCAGTCTCAGTTTCTATAATATCAGTGATCGGGAGAGAAATCTTATCTTAATCTGCTCCCAATCACATGTTTTGTACTAAGGTTATAATTACGTTAGAGGAGGGCACGGTTATTAGAGCGATTATAAATGGGCTGTGTGTCTGTCTACCCGCATTCCGCATGACCGGTACTACCGTTAAATATGATTGCACTTGCTACAATTACTATTATGTACTTATGTGAGTTATAATGTGCTTTTATCTAGGTAACAAAAATATTTAACAGTGTCTTGTCATGTTCTTTTTTAACTGTCTCATTAGCTTAGTCGTCGTCAGTGTTTACTGCTTCGCCCCAAGTCCTAGGTATGAAACTATCAGTAACAGATCTGAGACCTAAGGGATCTAAGATGCTGGCGAACTGTGACTATATTTTAGTACGCTTCTGCTGATCTCTTCGGAATACCGAATAGCCGTGATGGTATGTTTATGAACTTTTCAGTAAAAGAAAACTAACTTCAAGACATATGTGGTGTATTTTTAGAACCGATGGTCAGAAGTTAACCACAATTTAGTGGTAGGAAGTATACTTATTTTATCAAATAAAAGAGGAATTTAAAATCAGTTCACGATGTCCGAAGGCGTCATCGAATTGAGAATGTCCTCCTTTTTGTGAAATTGGTTAAAATATACAATACAAGAATGATGCGGTTTTACCATGAGGAAATGATGATGGCTTACATGGGAAAAGGCACCGCACACTAATAAACATAATGTTATGATAGGCAAATTGTGCACAGAGCAAATGTACCACAGAGATAGCAGTGATTATTGGCGTAAAATCTATGCTATAAAAAACAATTACTTTCAGAAACACTTTGTAATAGTTTTTTTATAAGTAATAAAACCATGATTTATGTATTTGTTACTACATACATAAGATTCCAATTCGTGCGAACTTGCTCGTTTCATGTAAAAACAATACCAGCATGCACGCGTCTTTTGCACTGACGAACAAATATTGGTTGCAAACATGCATTTTGTGAAAACTTTTATATAAATTGTAGTTAACGGTTAAAAATACAATTACAAAGTATTTCAGAAACACTTTGTAAGTCAGCCGATTGCTGTAATGGTTCCTTATTGTTTGTTTTATCTAATACTAGCAACCTGAACCGGCTTTGCACGGGTTCATAAGTTATAACTTTCAACCTTCCTCTTCCATAATCTCGCTATACTTACTGATAAAACCGAATAAAAATTCGTACAGTCGTTTCTAAGGTTGGCCCGAACAAACAAGCTCAACGAAACAGATTTTTGCTAGTGGATTTACGCCAACCACTTTAAATCGTTGGTACTACATAACTTAGTTAGGGCCTGCTTCACAGCTTACTGTTATGTTCCCGTTAAATTTATTGGCAGATAATTTCATACAAGTTTTGTTCCATTTTTGAATTGAAACAGGCCCTAAATATTTAAATATTTTTACGTTAGCATAACCCCTAAATTAGTTAAGAAAAATCCACGAGGTATCTTGATCGATTTTTGCAAGCATTTCTTTTGCTATTCGAATTAGACGAAATCGTAAGTTGTCTTCAAACATTATAGGTATAAGTAGGAAGTTTAGTTTATAATCATGTAGAGTTAAATTGGAACACGTGCACATCGGAAATGAATGATTTTTTCTTCCTATTAAAAACCGGCTTCGTCAACCGTAATTGGAATGATTTAATTGTAGGGCAGGGCAGTCGCTAGAAATGTTTGGTAATAAACAAATCTATGATACAAATCTCACTATAATTGCATAGTTTTCGACAAATTTGGAACATATCGCAATGAAAGAGAGAGTTCTGTGAAACAAGGTGATATAACTGTTGGTTTTGTTATAACTTTTAACGCCATCATGGTGTTTCTTATCGTCGTTTAGAAAGTTTTTACGGGTAATTCTCGCTGTTCTGTATGGTTCATGGTTTTTATATTTAAGCAGATGGTATGGGTTCAGTCCGTTATGCTTGATGTATTTACAACAAAGATCCCAAAGACGGTTTTTTACCTTACAAGAAGTTTGTAGGTATAAAGTATGACTTTCATAATTAATTTACCTACTGTCCTATTGATAAAGAAACCCATGCTTCTTCACAAATTAGAGGGGTTGGGTTATTTCGGTGGGTTGGGGTACGATATTTTCCTTAATCTTATTTTTGTCACGACTTGTTGCGAGATAAAATATCATATTATACTGTGTTATTTTCAATGCACTAAATCTATAAAACACTTATAAAGAACGTCAATATTTTTAAACAAATTGAGTCACTTTTAAGCAGTACCCCAGATTCCATTATGATCATTATGCTAAGCCAAATTTCTAGGGACATCATTTTTAAAATAGCGGTAAAAAAAATCTAAAGTTACAAGAAGATTAAGTATTTTGGTAAGCCAAATTAGAGCCTCACTCTTGAATATAAAGTCTACATTGACATTAACATAATTCAAAGCTTTATTAACATAAATGTCTGAGTTAGTACACATTGATCTAGAGCAGACAAGTGACACAGTGAACTAAAAAATGAAAGTCACATCTTAGCTCTGAAAGAGACCTACAATAATAATATGTTCTAGACATAGACTCGAAAGATTCTACAGATAGATTGAAGACGTTGTTTTTAGGTATGTACGAAAAGTTATCTTCCGAAATATTGTTGCGTCCACGATTCATTATGAAAGCCTTGTAATAAAGCCATTCTGATGTAATGCCAAAAATATTCATAATAGGATGAGAATGAGAGTTATGTTTTTAATGGCTGATCTTAGATAATGACCTAACTGTAGAGACGGTTAATAGTTTCCTCTGTTCGTAACTAGACCGAAACAATCTAAGCTAGCGCGGGATTAGCTCCAACTTACCTATTTTAAGTCCATGAATAAGTTTATCAAGTGCTTAAGTACTTAAAGTTAATACAATTTACGAAGATAATTTAATATGATTAAGGAACTCGATTGTTGTTGTGACTTGTGTTATTATCACGACTATATTCCCCGAAGGGTTGGACAGCATAGTTCGCCATATTTAGATCGGGCACAAATCCAAACTGCTCATGCGCAATCAAACTCAAAGCTGCTCCTGCGAACTTCACACAAAAACTCAATAACATTTTGATCGACGTGGCATTCGATCTTATCGTGAATTTTGGAGTACAAGCATTTTTTTTTGTTTTAGCAAGAGAAACAAGGAATATTTTTTTGCTGTACCTACCTACCAAACAGCAAGTATCGAAACCTATTCGATTGATTTTCCCAATTTCCGTTGTGCTATTTTGTTCTTGTTTGATTCTATGATAATGAAATAAAATGTCATTGCATGAAACTGAATGGATCTTTTTAAAATAGTAGGTGATATTATATTATAATATTCTATTGGTGCTAGATTATTTCTTATTCTGATTGGCTACGATGAATGAGAAAGATCATTAGAATTTTTATTTATTACATATAAGTTATTTTTAATGAAGGAAAAAATTGGCTGGCGGGCAGGATTCGAACCTGCGTCTTCTGGTTCGGTACACCAGACCCTTATTACATAATTATAGAAATAAAAAACCGCTGGAATCTCTTTTAAACTATATAATGTCATTGGCTGGAACAGAATGATTGACTTGGCGCTCACTCATGCTAAGAGGATTAGATCATTTCAACGTCACAGAGGTTTTGCAAAGCAGCCGGCCGAAGCTGGCAGCTTGCCACCGCTTAGTGCTCCTTCAAAGAGGCTGCGAAAGCATAAAACTCCTTTTACTATTATTCTCATATTCCCTTGCGCTTTTTACGACTTCATAAATGGTGTTACAGATAGAGCAGGCAGTGTTATGACACAAAGATTTTTGTATTTTCCTTTAGTACTGTAGTTCTTCAGTTACGTGTCTATAAAAAAGATGGCGTCAAAATTTTCCCGCGTTTTCCACATTATCCACGCTTGGGTTGAGATTCGAGAACGACGTGCGTGAACTGATATTGTTCCACTCTTACACTCATACTTTCTTTGTAAAGATCTCTAAGGTATTTTCTTTGAAAATTTAAGAATCTTTTTTAGTCAAGTGTAAAGTACTGCAGCGAGAAAGATTTCTTATAGAATAAAGATCCTTCAAAAATTGATACTTAAAGTGAAAGTGAATTATTAAATTATGGACTCACATTGTACAAATTACATAACTACTTATTTTATATAAAGAAGATTGAAGTACAACTTTTCAATTTAGGATCGCAGATAAAATAAAAGAATCAACATTTCCCATACTGTTTCATTTAATTTGTCAATTTGTTGCAATACTTAGTTACAGCTGTGTGAAGTTCATATTTTCTTCATAATACTGTTGTGAATGCTAGGTACGTCTGAATTACAAAATATCGTGAGAGTCGGCAAGCGGCCATGACTTTTATTAGAACCATGTATGAACAACATGGTCAACGGTTTTAGAGATGACTGCGATAATATGTGAATCGAATTGACGTTTCAATAATAAATAGTCAGTAAATTTTAAGGTTTCTCAATCCGCTCTTTGTCATTGTTGAATCTCTTTTTTATAAAACGCTTAGTGAAACTTTAGTAGCTTAATTAGGACATACATAGTATCTTAGCTAATATCCGTTTATGAATAAGGCCGAAAGTGTTCGCTTATCATTAACCACTTTCTTAATTATGTTGGGTTATACTTCTAGTTTAACCGAACCAGTAGAACCAATTGGTTCCGACGAATAGATACACAGTCTTATTCTGTCAATTGTAATTAAACCTTTGATTAACACTAAGGTACTAAAAGTCAATAAAAACTTTAATGAATGCGTTCCGATATTTAGATTTCCTACGGTAAGAACATTAGACTTAGGACATATCAGGTTCGATTATTTACCTACTAAGTAAGCCTCCACAAGTAGACAGTCAACAAAAAGATAATTAAGTCAAAAGAATCTGTGTTTTGATAAACATTGTGAAATAATGTGTCAAAACGCAGATTGCCTGTATACAGATCTCTTTTGTTGACTGTACGTTAAGGAATCCCATACAGATGCTACCCACTTCCTCATTTCTTGAAGAAGGGTAAAATATCAAGAATTAAGTTTGATAAATTGTCTTCGGATTGACTGACTCTGAAGCGTAACGCAATTAGTGCGTTGAGATATATAATTTGTGAGAGTCGTCTCACTCTCTGACATTTTGTCTAACTTTGTTTTGTTTAGTTCGATCCTTGCCGCGAATTTAGAGCACCTAAAGTTAGGCACAAACAAAGGGATCACAAAGAAACTCGTTTAAGACGGGACGACTTACGAGTTGTGTTTTTTGATGGAACTCGATTCAGGCTAAAGATTCTTGACACAAGTTATAACAAGGTAAAGCAACTACTAGCTAATTGGTACATCAAAAAGGATTGATATTGTTTGAAACACGGGTGAAGTGAAATGCTTCTTTATATCTTTCTTCTCGTTCCACATTGAGGCATTTCTTTCATACTAGATTCTCTGTATTCCATAGACCCAGAGTAATTTCAATGTAGAGATCTTTATAGGCTCGCCAACTATCTCCCCACCGGCTAGATCCTAAAAACAAACGAGTGTTACTGTGGGCTACATAAGTATATACAACTAGGTACCTCACCTATAGTGGAATCGTCTATCATTCTCGTCCTCCTAGCCTTGGTCGCTTCCAGTTTAACGCATCTTAAGTAATATCTAAGTATAAAGTAATATGTTCAGGGCAATATAAGCTATGCAAAAAATATAACTACTTAATCATATGACTTTACCTATTTATGGTAAGGATACTACTAGGGGTTGTAAATATGAATTGATCGACTCAATGTGACCTCTCAAGCCCCCTTCTTTGTAACTTACACTATTAAGCGAAAATAAATCTTGTTATTTTATCAAATCCAAACAGGATTTAATCTTAAGTGGTAAACCAATTTCTTGGCTGACTGTATGTAGAAAATTCAATATTGGTACTTTAAATTAAGGCACGACATTCACTATTTGTAAGGTTACAGTCCTTTTGTTCTTTGCAATCCAATTTTTCGCCCGCGTCATAAAGTAGACGAGACGAGACAAAGGGGCGGAGTATTTAATCACTTTATCTGATAAAGAGAGATCTTGATGGAATTTACCAGTAACAAAATGATGAAAGACTTAGAGCCTGTTTCACCACCTCTGGATAGCCGCTAACCGCCGGATAAATAACAAAAATGAAACACAATTTGAATAAAATTATCTGTCAAGTAATTTAACGGGAACTTACTAGGAGGTGGTGAAACATACCGTTAGGGTTTTTTCGTAATAGATTTCGTGTAAGAACTCTAGGAAAGTACCTACTCTTTGAATGTATCTTTCATTTGTATGTTTGGTTAAAATCATCATTATTAACCCATTTAGCATCCCATTGCTTTAGTCTATAGTCCCCTTTAATCCGGGTTAGGAAACTTCACACGCTGTCAAGAAAGTCTCTCAAGCATGCAGATTTAGTCACGATGTTTTCCTTCACCGTTTAAGCTAGTGATCATTAATAAATTAATACGCACATAATTTAGAAAAGACAGAGGTGTGTGATTTGAAATTGGCTAGAGTTTGTAGTAGACACTTGTCTAACCTCTAACCTGCTACAATATCCAAGTAATTACTGCTTAGGTTGAAAATAAAAGCCTCAAAAATTTCACCTTTAGTAGTACCTATCTACGTTTGAAATAAACAAAAAACTGGCTTAAAACATCATCCATTTTTTGTTATGATAGACAGAATTTGAAATGTGTTTTGGCAACAAAGTTGAACAAAACATTGGCTTGTTTTTCCTACATGATGTTATTGTAAAACAATTTTAAGCTTGGAGCTTTTTGCTTTGTATTCATGTGAGCAAACGAGGCGACCTCGGCATGTTGGCGCGTTGACACTCGAGTGTGACGTCAAGAAGTATATCGTAGATATAGCACAACCTTACTACGTTTTGCGCAACAACTAATGTATTGACGAAATGATGAGTACTTACCAACAACTTTAAATGAAAAGTCAATTATATAATTTATTGATTTTTATCTGCACTTCTTGTATAATGAAAGAGCTCTTGTTGCTGAAGCTATAGCCACTGTTAACCTCTTGATATGAATTAATTTCCCCTTCTTCCTTCACTGGTTCTATAAAACTTCGTCTAGGTCTTCTTCACCTTACTTCAATGTCTATTGCCTTCTAGGATTTTCTTAAAGAAATTGTTGTTTTCGTTTACCTGTATGACATACAAATATTTATTCTGTATGAGAATCGTTCTCGCGGTCCTTAAAAACAGCTTGGTCTTATGCTCTGCTTACTGATATTACTTACATAATATTATAGCTAGATTTACTTCTTCATAATGTAATGTCGTTATGCGACAACGATCGTCAGTCATGGCTTGTTTGATATCTAAAGTACTTTTAGCAGTTACAACCATCATAAACTCCCATTGTTCATTTAAGTCAGCATTCACCTCTCTCTCATATTTAATTACATAAAATGTTTTCTTTGTTTTCATTACCTCATTATAAAATCTTTACAATGGCAGATACAGCAAACCTCTTCGATTTCCCAAAGAAAGTTATATTATAATCTTGAGAAGTCGAAACGAGGTAACTAGATAGATACTGCTTTTGTTGTTTATTCGAACAGAATAATTTAGAAAAATGGCTAGAACGCTATTTTATAAAAAAGTGACCATGGAGTTTCTCTAATGCTTACATCTCAATTCTTTTGGCACCGTGCAATTAGACTTATAAGGCGTAAAAGAAGAATAAAATAAAATCTTTTGAATTCGGAACCCAGAAATTACTGGAATTTCACTCAGAACTTATTTACTGTTACAAAAGTCAAGTACCCATTACCCAAAGCAGTGTTACCTTTATGCAAAGCCCCTGCATGGCGTCCATTATTTTTTCCCGTCACGTTTTAGAGCATATCTACCTTACTAATGCTTTCTTTACAGCCCTAGAGTAATTTAACCGTAGAATCGTACAGTATTTCCGATAATTCACCGTTTTTCATGAAGTATACGGTCATTAAAGGATTTCCTTTAGCCCTTGCTCAGTGGGTAAGAGATGCAAACGCGCGTTGAATGATGTCATTGGAACCATTCGAAACGAATGAAGTGTAACGCTTAAATGTTCCGTAAAAATATAATTTTATGTAGAAATGCCATATTTATGTAAAGGAGGTCATCAAAAGCCCATACAACTTGGCCCCAATTTGTACCTAAGGTACATGACAGCTGTCAAGTTGACAGTTTTTATGAAATAACTATGAAACTGTTAGTAATGTGCCTTATTGGTGTGCGCTTGACATTCCGAAACTGACACTGACAGCAGGTAGCTGTCAGTTTTTAGTGATAGTATGTAATGTTGTTTTACCAACAATCTACACAGAGAGTTCCTATTATGGTCAGGGAAATTATGCAATTAGATGTGCAGCTGCTAACCGTGCAACGGAAATGTTCGTAATGGAATAGCGGTTGGTGAATGATTAATTATTACTTACATGATAGTTCTGACGTAGGAATGCACTGGATATAGTGCGAGATAAGTATTATTACTGACCGTGAAAATCGTAATCATAATAATAATAAAGGTTCCGATTGCTACTGAGAATTTCATAGAAAAAAACCCAATAAACACTTTCGTGGACCTCGGAATCGAACCCAGGACCTCTAGCGTAGCAGTCACACTTAAACCCACTAGATTATGACGCAGTTAGTTGCTGATGATGTTACCGCCAAAAGTGAAAATGAGTTTGTCTGCGAGACACCATGGAACTTCTAACTATGCGGACGTCGTCACTGGAAAAAGTGAGTGCAGAATATAAAAACCGCGATAAGAGCCAGTACTAACAAGGATAGAGGAATAGCGAAGCAAGATTTATTCGAGCGCGGAACTTTGTCGGCGGGACCGTTAACCCGGCTAACTTGGGTTTCCGTTCTCTTATTGTCTGTCAAGGTTACGGACAGGTAGGAGAGACGTTTATCATCTTAGTGTACACTTGATATAATGATGGTGGTTTATGGGCGCATTTGAGTGAGTGCCTGTTATATTTAAATTGGTATCGCTTGCCTTTTCCCTACTATTATGGGGGCTTCTGGTTTGATATGCGGCTGTATCTAGCTTATCTATTGAGGGTATTTGACTAGGGATGAATTATTAAAAACTAGCTTTTCACCAGCAGCTTTACCCGTGTGGTCTGGGTGTTTTTTATAAATGATCATAGTCTATGTCACTCGGGGATAGTGTAGCTTCCCAACGTTGAAAGAATTTTCAAATCGGTCCAGTAGTTCCGGAGCTTATACAATTCAAATAAACAAACAAGAGTAGGCGAAAGCACTGGCTCCTGCAATACAGTACATACTAGCGTAGGGGCCAGGAATTTCATGTTTGTGAACAAACATTATGTCAACCAAAGAATTTATTATTATTATTATTAAACAAACAATCAAACTTCTTTATAATATTAGTACCTCTTAGGAGACAGGAGGAGACTTTGTGCCAAGTAGGGTACTGTTCCACTGCTGGGCGCGAAATCTTCTGCTGTCGGGTTGATGATGATGAGAGGTGTAAGTAGACAATGTGTAAGAGATCCGAGGGATTCGTCATTTTATCTAGATCACACTTAAATTGTGCATCACGATTGAACTATGACAATTGAAAAGAACTGTGATATTTAACAAAACTTTCAAACACGATCGGTAGACGTGATTCAACCGCCTTCATCGCTTTATTTCAAAGTCATGTGAAAGAAGTCGAAGGAACGATTGTGACATAAATATGAGCCGTTGACAAACGTTACTTTTAGTCGTAACAATTTCTAGGGGTCACGATATAGGCCTTTTATGCTGTTAGACATTTTTAGAATAGAAGAAAGAATATTAATTGGAATAAAATTCGTCTCTATATAATAATTTCGCACCTGTGGCACATATTATAATGTATGTTCTGTGGTGACCACCAAATGCGAAACCACTTTAGTCCATACAAAATTAAAAGGTCAATAATTTTAACCGTCAAGCATTCACAATTTACCTATTATTGACATTACATAAAAATTAGCGCCTATTTCACAACCTCCTGATAATTTCTTGTTAAATTAGCTGGCAGATAATTTCACACAAATTTTGTTCTATTTTTGAATTTATCTGGCGGTTAGTGGCTATCAAAAGGTGGTGAAACTGACGTTTAAAGTCACAAATTGTCGTCCATTATGTCTTTTTCACAGATCTGTGGAAAGTAACTTTTTGTCCGGAGATATAAGACAATAACTGAAAGTTTTCGGCTCCGCATCCTCAATAACGTATGACGCAAAACTAGAATAATAATATGAATTACGATTATGTGCGAATGTTCTTCACGAAGTCGGCACATTACGGGCACTATTATTCACGGAACATTATTGTTGATGTAATAATAATGGCCTCACAGACGCGCTTAATATGTAAGAAGTTTGTCTTGATATATTGAGCGAACATAATTGTGTCTAACTGATGCGGAATGTTGGAAATATATTTTGATTAGTAGGTAGGTAGTATATACACAATTAGTTGGTAAGTAGATAATTATGTACTATCATTTAATTACTATATATTATTTAACTGGTATGCTCGAGGTTCGTGGGTTCGATTCGAATAGTGTTATTCGGTTTTACTACGAAATTCTCAGTAGCAGCTCGAAGTTTGAATTTGCCGTAAACCGGGTAGTGCCAATAGGCAGTAGGCTTGCCCTTTATTACATGGGACTCTTGGCAACTCTGCCTAGCTCATGGGGAAATACAAGCGTGGTGATATTTTCTATTATATCTTTATTGTTGTATTGGAAGAAAGACGGAGCCTGTATTTTTTTCAGCGGCGATTTTTTTTTTCAAATATATTAATTTGCATGATTCAGTACATTATGATTACATATTTATGGTTGTAAAATTGGAGATTTTAAGAGTCTAAATTAGGTATTATTTTAATTAGGATCTGATAAAACCGGAAGAAATAAATAATACAATAAGGACGTAGGTTTATTGCAAAAAAGAAAGTACCTATTTAATAGAAATTAAAGTTCAAGTAAAGAAGAATAGGGCTTACGATTCTAATGTTTTACGACTCTGTCATACCATAATCTCATCTGGAGCAATATAAATCGTGGTTGTCGCACCCTCCCCCACCGCCGCGCGCCCCTCAGACGCCCTCCGAATAACCTAATGCCGTTTTTACATTATCCTCATCAAATTAAGAGTCGTCGCTTCAAAGAAATATACGACACAGCAATCTTACTAAGTATCAGTCTTTTTGGCGCGCTTGGTCGGAAAATCTTATATTATTTTCCTAGGAATCATCTCTTTTTTCGCCATCTTGACAATAGCACGTGGCACTGTAAAGCCGAATGGTCGCCTTTGTGTGAGACAATGGCGTGGAATGATGGAATTTGCCGAGATCTCGGTTTCATTTGGTGAGCTTCAATTAATTTAAGTAAGACGTAGCGCCCTGCTGCTGCGAAATTGATATAGGGATATTAAATTCTGTTTTCCCCTTGTTCTCGAATCTAAGGCTTCATTACAAATTTTATTATTATAAACTTATAATTAGTTGGCTCAAGTCATATTCTTGTTGATGTTTGTGATTGTTCTAAGAAAATTATTATTTTTTCATTAAAATGAATCACATAAAAGTATACCTATGTCGATAAACTGATATGCAGTTTGTCAGGACTAACATGTTGATAATACAAATTTTTAATACTTAATTGAAAACAATAAATATTCAAAATATATCACATAATATAAGTCTGATTTTAAATAATTAATATACAATGCGAACCGGCGAACTGGTACATAACACCTCTGTGTGATGCTATGTGATATGTTACATATTTACGTAAAACATTTCAACGTGTACCTAAGTACTAAATTTTAGGAAGTAAGCCTACTAGATTACAGGTGGTATAAGAACTTGTGTGAAACGGAAGAGAGATAATACAAGATCTACTTTCTTAAATGAGTACCTACAGATTCTTGAGTCCACATCACACGTGTACCTAGGAAACTGTCATTGGATGTGTGTATCCTCTTATAATTTCCCTAACCATAATTAGTTGATAAAGATAAGCGTAAGTGTATATATGTCTGTATTTAATAATGTCATCAATGGTTACTACCTGTTGAAGCTAAACAAAATTATTAATCAATGAAAGCTACAATAATTAATTATCTATTGTTCCAATATTGCTGATAACAGACATAAGCTGCTCATTATTAGATAAGGTAGAAAATTAATAAAGGACCTAAGCTAAATGATATTATCGGTAGTTATAATTGAGTAAGTATATTAAGGAAACCGTGACTGTCTGTCTGATCTATCCACATATACCTGAAATCACTGCACAGATTGGGTTCAAATTTGGCACACTGATAGACATTTATGACTTTAGGCATTCGCGAACAATGGATTTTTTACGATTCAACCTCATATGGAGTGTAACAGTGGCAGGGGGATTTAACTTGGTGCGAGCGAAGCCACGGGCAAAAGTTAGCGTTATATATTATAATATTGATAAAACAACTCTACCTTGATAGAGATTTTCTGCACAGAACATTTGATTTTGAATGATTTACACCAAAAGCGAAGTTTGGTTCTATATTTATCGAAAGAGGTTCTAATAACAAAAATAATCATAATATGATCCCTTTCCTAATAGCGGACACTCGCTGTGGCTATGTCCATTTATGTGTTGTGTGATATGGTCGCGACTCGAGGTGGGTGCGCCCGCGCCGCTGCTGGCCGGTCGGCCTCCGCGCAAAAACACGACACCTATATACATTGACGATACAATGCGGATATGTTGACTTGTACGCTATTAAAAATGTATTTTTAAATCTAGGTAAATTCGTATGACTTTAATTTACTTGATATTTACTTACCTACATGCACATTAAAGTCAGTAAATCATTGTAGCAGTTATGTTATAAGATATATTTTAAAGAAAATTCAAATTCAGGAAGCGTATTAAAAAAAAGTCAACCCATTTTTTACAGTCCCACTGCTGGGCACGAGACTCCTCTCAGAATTTCAGGCTTAGGCTATAGTCGTATAATCCATAATTAACCTAGTCAGTCAAAATCATTATTAGTTAACTAATTCAGGATTAAATATTATATTATTTGGTGGGAGTCTACTATCTACAATTTATTCTACATCATAGATTACTTTTTGTAGATTTACGTTATTTTCAAAGAAACTCTTTTAACGTCCAGTCTTCTTACTTTTACAACCAAATTACATTATCCAGCGTCTCTGGATTTTGCAGTTTCCAAGAGTGAAAAGAAAACCAAGCGACTGTGTCAGTGTAATGCGCCATTTTATTTTAAGATCGTGCTACAATGGTCTTAAAAAAATATTCACCCAAAATATAGTCAGAAGCAAAGTGTGTGTATATGTGTGTGTGAAGTGCATTCAAGTAATTAAGTTTCTAAATGAAATGGAGGTAACAGTCCTCCAAATTTTCTTCATTAAAGAAAATTGATCAGTCTTTTGAGTATATTTTAGATCATAATATTTGTAACATACATATATAATGTTTTGACTAGTTTTCTGGTGCAATTACCAGACAGTAGGCAAAACTGGATGGGCACATTAATATACGGTAAATGTGGTACACGTACATACCTAGGGTTACGGTTATAGAGATTTGATACTACAATTTGAGGCTTTTACAAGCAATCCTAAGCTAGAAGGCTTTACTTTCATTCGTCTTTGTTCTATTTAGGTAATCTGGAAATGTTATACCTAAAGCTTTTAATGAATGCGTACCGAAATAATAGAAAATTCCAAAAGGCTTCGAAGTCTTTTCAAGCCTAATTGAATATCTAAATCGTTTAAATAAAGCTTTATTGTCAAAAACAACAGAGCAGCTCACATTAAATAAGAAAAAAGACAATTGTATCTAGGCCACTGAAAAATATCCACAATTTAAGATAACACAATCTCATTGGGAGCCCACAATTACGATGAAGTATTAAAAGCATACCACTTATTTTGAGACTTATGATTTTCATTTGAATTAAATATCTTTTTATCAAACGTTTGATGTAGCTTTTTAACATTACGAGGTCGTAAAGTGGAAAATTATTCATTAAATAAATGGATTTTTAAGTTCTTTCTTCACGTAGGCAATTATTTGAAGTACTTGCTGTTCGTGTGAAAATACTATCTGCAAGTACATGGAAAATGTATAAGAAAATTTATAATGCTTTCATTTCACTTTGTGAAAGGTAAATGGCTACTCATTTGCTCCTTTAAAGTTGGTGTTGATACATGTCAGGGGCTTAAGAGACTCATGAGTAGGTGAACATAACGAAGAACAGTATGTACTGTTTCTGTTATTTACAGACTAAACAGTCTATGTTTCTTTTACATTTCATTGATCATTGTAAGATTCAGTGATAGAATTCGTGGCTCGTTTTGTAAACCTTTTGTATTTTTAAAGTCGACGAGTTAGAAAAACGTCCTGCTTAGGTTTCTTGTTTTACCTAAGAAGGTATATTGTAAAATATACATATACATTAAAACGAAGAAGCTTTCGATTTCAGCTATGGGCGTTTGGGATTCTTCGCAAATTAGCCACCGTAGGTATTCAAAGTTCATATTTTAACTCCCCCGGGTGTTACCCGAAGCAACCGCAATGATTATAAATCGCTTATCAAAGAATTTCGCCGAGTTTGCGTAGCGATATTGGAAAAGTTTTAGCGTATTCTCGCAATCTGTAAATGTCTGAGATATCAGTCACAAGTGTTTTACTTAACGACCAGCATCCTTTACGAAGTTTTGTGTAGGTACAGTCAGGATCAGATATCTGTGGACGTACAAACTGTTTAGAAAGATCAGAACTGATGAAATTAAGACATCCCAATGATTGTACTGAATGAGTTTAATCCCTTGAGATAAATACAAGATTTCTTTACAGTGATGGCTGGCTACAAGACAATACTGGCATATAACTCTTAGTTATTTATTAGTTGTATATTTATCTATTTATTAGTTTCTTCGTAGTTAAATTAAGTCTGTTAGCAGTTTAATAGCTAGGCTTAGGACTATACGGCTTATGTATTGCCAAGACGTCATTAATAATATCTCTAGTTTCCGCACAATCTAACTAGCTAGAACTACTACAATACCGAGCACCTGAGTCTCTCAACAGGTCTGTTTCACAAACAAAGTACCTACGTAATCACAGAGCGTTGTTAGCGTTCAACGGACACACAAGCCGTTAGGACTCAATGTACTGTTGCAATCTTTAGCGCGCTTACTATCTGAGTTGAGGTATAAAGCGTTTTCATGCGTACCGTGGTGTAATAGTTGAGGTATTAAGAAAATTATGTGGGCCAACTTTTGTATGTATTGTAAATAATAAGTTGCGTTTATCTTTATTCGTATTTTTTTATTTAAATTGACCGTTTCATGTACATTATAGTTAGTAAATTTTTACACATTACGATTTCCATGCGTATAGTGTGTGTGTTTACAAAGTAAATACTACACATTATATTTAGACCCAGAACAATTACCTTTTGGTTTTTATACGAATATTTGTTCTGACCAGAGATTGCTTGGAGAGAGAGAGAGAGAGAGAGAAATTGAGAGACTCGTGGCGCAGAGGCTTTATCTCTCAGACACCACGGTGCCGTCAAAAATCACTGCTAATCTTTTAATGCTATGGCACAGCTGGTTAAAGGCTTCCCCCATCTCCTTCAATCCATAGAGATTTAAGGCTAAACTTAGCTATTTACTTATCTCAAAAGTGTAGATGTGTGTCGGTTTGTAACGTAACGAATATTTCTGTTTAATATTCGTGTCTCGAATGGAGCGTTTATGGAGGAGGTAGTTAGGTAATGTTAGGGATTCCAGTGTATGCAATCATTTCGAGTAGGATATGAGGCAAGGCCTTACCCTAGAAGGGATACTGCGATTGCATGACCGCAGCCTGTTATGGTCGTGAGCCTAGGCCAGGGTAGGCACATGCGCTCGTTTCGTCGGTCGCAGTCATTGGATGGTACGAGACAGACATACCCTGCCGCCTTCACAAGTAGCAGATAATGTGTGCATTAGGACACAATCTGCCCACCAAACCTTCTGGTAATACGGGTGTGATGATATGATAAATTAGGGACATCTAGGGATATATTATTTGAATTATTTCATAGAATTTTGTGTTGGTGACTTTGGTAAACCATGATCTAATAAGCTGTGAAGTTAATACTTGTAAAGTTTTAAAACAACGTTCCTATATGGTCCGTAATGTAATTTAAATCAAAATGCTTAGCAACCGTACAATAGTCAAACTCCACTATTCTTAGCGTATAAAAGCGTCAGTGTAACAAACGAAATGAAAGACGTGACATGTCCTTTGTTGTTGTAAAATGCTTACAATTATACTTACTTAAATGAAAATGTTACATTTCAGAGCTTTAGGGTAAATATGTGCTCACATTACGTGTATGCTCTTGAGGAGCTCGTAAGTGCTAACTATGCTAATCAATTAATTTGCAAGGTTATGCTGTGTTTGCCGTACCCAATTTATGGACTATTCTATTTTCTGGCCGGCATGTGAAGTCTGCCAACCCGCATTAGGCCAGCGTAGTGGACTATGGCCTAATCCATTTCATACTGAGAGGAAACCCGTGCCCAGCAGTGGGACAATTAATGTTTTGATGATGATGATGACTATTTTTAACATATTTAACACGAATGTTAGTTAGAAGGCCAAAAATCCTAACAGTAATTTTATATGTCAGTCATGTCGTTATTGCTAAAAAATAGGTTGCGGAGGTCGAATGGCAGTTGCTTGGTGTAAAATACTGATATTAAGACGCATCTGATTAGGCTGTAAGGCGGCTAGGGCTATGATGACGATTATGTGTAGGCCGTCGTCTATGATTTCCTAAGCAAATTGTATTCCAAGTGCATGATCATAAGAATTAAAATCTCAAAACACGAACCAATTACAAAGTTAAATGAAGAACTTCACATCTCCGATCAAAGACTTTCTAAAGAAACTTCATTAGCGTCCTTGTCCCATAAAACCGAACCTAGGGCGTGCCCCTATTTGAATGTAGATAAACCACTTTATTTGAAAGAGGGAAAGTCATTTGTGCTGCAAAAGTAAACACGCGGGGTAAAAAGAAAAAAGGCGATTATGCGCAATGATGTTTACGATGTAAACACTGTTCGGGCCGCCTCAATCTTTGCTTTGCAAATACAGCCTGAATAGGAATCGACTGGCGGGCTATTTTTGTAACTGCTTTTAAGTCGAGTATGTTGTATTTTATTCTGGATTGTACTTAACTTTATTGGTCTCTTTGTAAGGATATTTTGTTACAAAACACTGTCGACGACAATTAGGGTCTGACAAAATACTCCATTTAGATTTGTCGGCTTTTGAATTTAGCTTTGATTTTATGTGTGGAGATAGCACTGTTTTCTTGTCTCTTTGATATATTATTTTGATGTATTATATTGATATAATTCAGCGGTAATTATCAGCGATATGTATGTATATTAATGATGTACTTAATAATATCTACTTTAAAATAATTACCTACCTTAGTTGATTTATACTTGGTTTAAAAATACTACGCCCGTCTGGTGCTTCTGTAAAATTAAAGTTAGAAGTGTTCTTAACAATATTTATAACGTCTTGTATAAAATATAGCGCTATTATAAGATTTAATCTAAAAACTTTGTACAAATCTAGATCATGTTTCATGCTTGTATTATCTTTTAAACTTTCAACAAAATGACTTATCATAACTTTGATAAAAATTATATATCAATACACTAAAAAAATGTGTTAATCATTTTGTTTGTAATCTTAATATAATGCACTTATTTTATTCCGTCGGTAGGCAAAGGCCTTCTTTCTTTTCTATTTCTTCATTAAAATAATAGTACAGATTTAATCGTGTTTTAAACTATGTCACCGGGAAATAGAAGGTATTGTATCTTAAAATTATAACGCAACATTTTAAAGCAACATACGTTTACCTAATTCTCGGAGTTCTAACACTTCCAAGTTGTCTTTTCAAAACTATTTCTCAAAACAAACATAGTTCACACTACGGCGCTGCATATTCTTTCAATTCTTTGAACGCGTTTGACAGCTTAGATTCTCTGACGTCTACATTCCAAAAGGGATTTTTCAGTTCGTGCCTCGTTGGTCCTCTATCTATCAATGTCCCACGCTCCGCAGATATTCGACAAGTTATTCATCTCAACGTGAACCGATGATGGCTTGGTATGCATTTGAAAAGTTTTGATAAATTTGTACATTGAAGTTGTATTTTCGTTGGAACACACTTTGAAATGGGTACTGCTTTCGTAGAACCTATTCCTGGCAAGGGACTGAAGCATATACTTATTGTAGATTACATACATTTTCTTTCTATTCGTTTGTCGATAGGTATGTAAATGACATTAGTGGCAGCCCGATTTGTCGAAAGCTTGTGTCATTTCCATACATTTTGTTTGTCGATTCGAATATCAAAATGCAATTTGTCTAGGCCCTGATATCGATAATCCCTCTCGCACACAGTACACTGTTCGAGCGAGAAATCAGTATCAAATCCCAATATATTCAAAAACAGAATACCCTTCTGTGTCTTTTTGATTTATTCTTCCCCCGTGTATACAAAGTATACATAAAGACACTATACACAGTTGGCCAACTAAACTGTGCCATATCACTGTCTTCAAGATGAAGTTTGCCTTTATGTGCCACTTCAAAGCTCACTTCAACAAACTGGACTAGACATGGAGACTTCATTATTCGACATGGTGTGTATCACGCGTACACACACTAATACAGAAACTTTATAAGTTTGTTGTGGAATGTCTTTGTGTGGGTGTTAGTGGGTTAATCGGCCTTCAATCTGATAATATTGTCATGTAGAATTCTAGAACTAATCGAATAGAATCTACTTACCTACTTATCTAGTACCTACTGGTAATTTGAACAAGTTCCTTGAAACTACTTACTACTGTGATCACTTATGACTACTAGAGTTCAAGTGGTATCTACCTTTCTATGTGTACGCGTTGATACCCGACACCAATTGAAAGGTCTTGTACCTGATCTATGCCTTACCATTATAGACGAAGATTATTAGGAATCTGTCTGTCAAGACGGTGAGTTTGTCAGCTAGGAAGAAGGTAAAATATGTATTCAAGAAAGAAACACATAATGTATCGAAATTATTTTATAGGATCACTGTGAACTCAGTATAAAGTTTGATAAATTTGATTAGCCTTACACGGCGAGAGTTTGAGACTCTCTCCTAACAGCTGTACGGAATAGATATCAAAATAAGTCTAGATTCTTTTTTGAGTGAGCTACCTATTGATATTGCCTTGATTATCTATCTCCATTACAAGTAATAAGGTATATTTTACCATCACGCGGCGATTTAGGCATGGCTTCTAAATACATATTCGTTTCCACTTCAGCAAAGGTCTATTTGAACATACGCGGTGTAATGTAAGCACTTTACGAAATTGGATGGGTGGGCCTCCATCATAACGCAGTATCGTAACATAACGCCTAACTGTTTAAAGGGATTTTACACGATATTATACTGTTATCTTTGTATGGAGGAAAGGCATCGTTGGTTAAAGGAGTTTGCATTGTGTTAATGAGTAAATTATATTTGTGATACAGGACCTTAGTGAGCAAAAGTCGCACAATAATTTGTAGGAACGACCTACTTAGTTCCTCATTTTATTACTGAGCTTGTGGAGACTGTATTAAATGTATTACCTGCGCAAAGGTGTAGTGCAGAGTGCGGGGCTAGGCCCTTGATCAGGCAGGTTAGAGAAAGAAATTGTCTTTCAGCGCCTATAGGCCGACGCTTTTACTTCACGTAAATTGTACTTCAATTTTATGTTAAATAAATAATAATTCAAAATGTTTACCAAACAAACTGTGACAAACAACAGAGAAAATAACAAAATCAATGATAAAAATCTCATTCAAAATGATTCGAAGTATTTTGAATAGTGAGTTGTTCTACTTGGATCCCGAGAGTGTCGATCAGTCAATTTAACGCAAACTAAGATGGTTGCAGATCGATCACCTTCGATGCTTCGATATCCCTCGACGACTGACAAAGTTTTTGTGAATTTGGTTTCTAGTTTCTGCAATCTAAGCGTGATATAATAGTTTGAATTTATCTGTTTACAATTTTTTTGGTAATTTGAAACGAAAGTAGTACTGCATGAATAAATGTTTGAACTATTTGACACAGCAACATCTAGTCCCAAATTAAGTAGAGCTTGTAATATCTATGTGTACTAGTCAATGGATATAACAGTTATTATACTTACATCATCGTCTTTTTACAAAAATATACCAAAGTAATGGTTACTCAGAAAATCACATCACATGTTTATGTTTTTAAACGACTTCAAAAAATGAGGATCTCAATTCGAGTGCGTGCGTGTGTGTGTGTTTGTGTATGCGTTTATTTGTGCATAATTATGTAAGTTACGCGGTCTTACATTACATTTTATTGGTGTTTAACCACCAACGGTTCTTAACTATTCTGAAGATACACCAGAAAATACTAGAATTTTGTCTGATTTCTTTTATCCTCACTAAAAAGTTAATTATGTATTCATAGATAGAGAGTTAATAACTCTCAACTCTCTATGAATATTCAAAACTAGTGTTTAATAAATAAAAATATTTATCTTAGGTATATTACCCAAATGACACTAGAAGATAGCCTTTTCTTCGGTGATAGTCACACAGTTATTTTTGTTTTATGTGAACGACATTATCATTCTTCTTCTCTTATCCCAGTTTATTTGGGGTTGGCGCAGTAGTCTTTTTCTTCCATACATACATCTTTATCATCCATCATTAAGTTTCTTCCAGGATAATTATGTAGGTAGTCATATTCTTACTTCTTCTTCCTTCTACCAAGCATCTTTTCTTTGGTCTCTATCTTCCCTTATATCTATCCATATTCATGTTTACTTCTTTCTACAACATGCACTTCTACATCTACGCCGCACATATCCATACCGCGATATACATATACATATAAAAACATTTAAATCGACAGCTTTGAATGCCAAGCACGGGCTATTCGCGCTAAACGACAGTTACGTAACACTATTATTTAAATAAATGTTGTAATTTACATATTATTGACATGTGTAGTTCAAGCGGTGTCATCGGGTTTTTAAATGTATAATGTTTAGCTCACTGGCTCACCACGAGTTTAAGGTTTTAGTAAGGGTTCCACCCTTACAAAAATCTTTGGAGTGTGTGTGTAAATCACGTCGTCATTCTTACCAAAGTTACTCTGAATTTTGTATGTCCAATGAAACTTTAGTCAAAGAGATTGGTTAAAAATAGACAAAATTAATTTCCCAGATATGAGACCTAGCTTCATCGATTTTTACTGCAAGTTTCGTAGTTTGTCGAAATCGTTAAAGTCGTTTTCGAAAACAAAATTACAAATACAATATGTAGATATATACTAATATTGCTCGTTAAGTATAGAGACCGAATAATATTAATCATTTCTTAATGAATTTCACTGATTGGCTTGTGTGAAGCCCTTTCTTATCAAAGTTGCTTTATAGTATAAAAAAAAAAACAAAAAACGTCTATGCACCTGAAAGGGCATTGACTCTTTATAATAAAGAAGGTTCACATAATTATATTGTGTAAACACGCCGCATACAAATGTAGGTACTCTGTGACTTCCTCTGACCCTTCGTAACCCCTTTAACGTTATTTTTTTGTTTCCTTCTAGGTAGTACTTTAGAAATCATTTGACGTTACATTTGACAGTAGGTATCCATACCCATTTTTTAAAAACCTTTTTGGTAATTTTGAACGTATTTTAATTCATTTTTCATTATAGACAACATTAATTTAGAAACATAAGCATTTTATTTTTACTTTTAACTTATTCATAATGTGATTTAAATGGAATGATACTCGTAGTAACTACTTAACTACATTTTGTAAAGGAACTCTTTATTAGGATCATTCATTCATTCATCATTATCATTATCATTTTTTTCTATTTTCAAACTACTATTTTTATTTTTCTTTTGTTTTAAACGCCTCCGATAGTCTTTTTCAGAAATAGTGCAAAAAAATAAAACAGTAACGGATCTTGTCTTATCTTTATTTGTCATAACTATTTTAAGGCCAGTTCTAAAACCTATGAGTCATTATTAATACGCAAACTTTTTGATACTATTTTTTTCTGTTGCTGGTCTATTATTATATTTAAAACTAGATACTTCTTACTGTATATTTAAACAACAGATCGGATTTCCTTGTGTGTTGTAAAACAATTTATTAATGGTAAATAAATAATTTACGAGTTCATACTGCTTATACTTCCGAGATAAAAACGTAGGAAGTGGTGAAGGGTGGGTGAATAGCTGTTGAATACATTATTGCTGTCTTTGTTAATCTTCGAAATTTAAAAAGAACTAAAATATAGAAAGAACAAGATAGTAAAATAAAATAATTATGTTAAAATAAATTTACTCAAGGGCAAATGTTGTTGCTTTGTTTTTTCTAACGACTTTTAAATCTTACAATATCCACAACATTGTACAAGCTTAAGGGCCTGTTTCACCACCTCTGGATAGCCGCTACCCGCCGAATTAATTAAAAAATGGAACAACACTGGTATGAAATTATCTGCCAAGTAATTTAACAGAAACTTATCAGTAAACTGTGAAACAGGCCCTAAATCTTGTTATCCTGCTAGATCTATGTTAAAATTTACCATTTTGGTCATTGGCACAGTTTTGACATTAATGTAACTTAGCGTGGGTGCGAATGTGGGTCATGCCGTCGCATTTAACTTAAGGTAGTCGTTTTAACTGATAAACCTTACAATTGTGGTATTTACAGTAATTTATTTAGTAAGAATCTTGACCGTAATACGTAAACCACAAGTTTGCATAACATAGTAAATCAAATAAGGTCAAATGACACGCAAAACATTTGGTCACGCACGAACTTATTGAGAATTGTTGAGAAACATGGTATATTTTAACACATTTGTGGGATGAAAGCAAGAAATAAAAAACACAAATATTCAGTGTAAGCTACTGTTACATTTTCCCTTTTTGTATAAAAAATGAACGGTAATGTCAAATTCAATTGACATTAGGGAGATCGCCCCCTAATTTCAATTGAATTTGACATTACCCTTCAATCGCTCTCACTAGCTCACATCTTCACTCTCTTTCTTTCACCTGACGTTCCGTTTTGTTTAAAATAGCTTATAAATAAAATATCCCATAGTATTTCCAGAAGGCCTTAACAAGGTGCGCACTGCGTGGGGGTGATAACGTATCTTCATAGCGAAGAACTAAAATCATTCTCGCATTCTTTCATGGAAGATTGATTACTATTTATAGCCGAATGAGATGCCGACGATCAATCGTCATTCGGTTTAAGTTTACTTTTACTTTTTAGACCCACGTTATAATACCGAAACCGTTGACAGCTGGTTCGATATTTGTAAATGATAGGTACCTAGAGGTCCTAGATATATGATTTATTTTGGGTTGGAATAGCACTTTACTATTAAAGGATTCGTATTGATATGTATATAAATATGAAGATAGATAGAGTAGGCATTTCCATGTCTACTCTATCTACTCCTACACCCGTGAAAAAGGCCAAATTAAACAATTTCCCTGGAATCAATACATATTTAGAAATAGTAGCAACTGGTTTAAAAATTATCTAATGAATATTATGCTTTTAATGAATCATAATACGATTCAAATTTGAAAATTGCTAAGGATTTGTTATGGTTTTTAGATATGAATTGATAGAAGCTCAGTGTGGGCTTATAGCCTCCTTGGAAGACTTCTTCACAGATATCGTGAAGCTGCGTGCATTTCGCCAACCGTTACTCTATCGGTGTTTAATTTTGAGTGTAGGAAACTGCTCAGTTTATCTTCTTATGTAGTTTTTATTTTATCTGGTTTCTCATGTAAGTAATTTACTATATTAAAGAACTTGTATCTGTGTAGACATCAAAAGTTACGTAGATATCCATTACATAATAAAGTTAACGAGATATAATCAGCAACACTTTAAACCGTAACAATTCGATTGGATTCGATTTAGTTGTATCATAATATCGAGGTTGATTCGATCTTATACAATCTGGCAACACAGATAATCATTTTCTTTTCCATTATCTTTTATATTAAAGATGGAGGTGCCAAAAGCTTTTAGAGTTGGATAAATAAGGTTGCCTGAAGGGGAATTAACCTAAATGTGTTTTTTACGAACATGGCGTGCGATATTAACTTCCGGCGTTTGTCACATTAAAATTTCATTATGAATAAATCAAAGACGTCAAGAGTTCAATTTGAGGTTGAATCACGAATCCCAAAAAGATACACAAGGTAACAAATTGCCAATAAAAAGCTAACAAAATGTTGTGGGTAAGCATTTTGGTCAAAGCTGTAAATCCCCGGGTTGGGGCAATAAATCCCGGAAAAAATATCGAAAGCTGTGTAATACAGTTAGACTCGGATTGTGCTTGGATAAGGGCCGTAGGGATACACCGACCATATTTGGGGGGAGTTTATCCGTCTATTCTGAATATTGAACGCGAGTTTGAAGATCGGGGCCTTCATTTAGTATTGCCGATATGTTTTTGATTCCTCAGCTATTGTTAACTTTATCTGGCTAATGCGAGATTTCGTACGCTTTCGTTTTTACGTAACATATTAGAAGTATTGTAATAGATATGTTTTTAATTTATTTCTTCCCAATCGAGTGGTTCACTACCATATTATGTTAGTTTGTTTTTAACGGAATGAGAAAAAATAACGTATTTATCGATTGTTTTACCTATCAGAGAGTCAGAGATTGAAGAAGTAATGTCACATTTTCATTACTGGCATTTTAAACAATTGAAAAATTTGAAACATTATGTTATTAATTTCAGGCGTAAAATATTTAGCAGACAATATTAAAACTCGCATAGGTTCAACCTCTATGGAAACTAAACATAATAGCGAACGATGGGTGTATATTAGTACGCCTGTGCCTAACCCTTTGGGAAATACAGGCGTGATGGTGTGTTATGTTATGCGAACTATTAAAATTCATAACGGCTCTTGAACCCTCCTTAATAAAGGATAATATATTTGCGTCTTTCTTTAGGTATATGGAAAAGTAGTGACAAGTTTCAACAACATGGCGTCTGGGAATAGCAAACGCATGAAAGTATTACTCGATGTATTCTCGGTGTCATCGGAGCCAAGGCAAGGTCCGCCGAACCGGTCTGGTCACCTTTATCATATGTGGTCAGTTGCAATGCCACGGGCGACACCTACCCGCCGTAACAGTTTCACTTCATTTTATTAATTCATAAATTTAGCAAAATTTTGTGCCGAGCTGTCAATGGATTTTATGTTGTATAATCGATATTCTGAAGTACTATAGAATGTACTATAGAATAGAAATTAAAGGGCCTCACTCAGAGACGTCACATCTTAGTAGGTATACTGACAATAAACTCAAGTAGGTATGGCAAAATAGTCCAAGATATATAGGTAGCCACTGTTTGTTAACGATTCATTAAGGATGTAACGTCTCTGAGTTGGGGCCAAAGACTTGCTTCGATTCTTGCATATTTCTTTTGTTTCGACCGCATTCATAGTTCTTGTACTACACACGCACCGGTTGCGAGTAGGTACTCACTGCGCAAGTCACCTTTTTGAAGGGCCTTAGCAATAATATCGGTGTATATCCTTCTATTTAAGTGTAGGTATATAATTCGCTTCATTAATCATATTTTTATAATTTGAATTACATCATTAAAATATACAAGGTATCCAGTAATTAGTTTCATAATAAATAAGTTGAAAGAAATAAACAAAATTGTATACTTGAAATCAAGTTCACACAATACTCAAAACAATGCTTTTTTATGTATTTGACCGTCTGATTATCTTTTTAATGTCACACGAAATACATAACTGCTTCTCACAAGCGTAGGTTACACTAGTAATAATGTTTTGTGTTGTTATGTCACACAAAAGACATTCCCAGAACTCTATTCATATTAAATTTATCTTTAATACAGTCTCGACTAAGTGAATAAATAGACACTATTTACTAGTCGCTGTTCGCAGAATCTCGTGTATATCAAAGGAACTATTTACAATTATGTTTGTTAGACAAATGGTAGTCTGTGTCCTTCCTCAGGATGCAATCCATCTCCTTGTGAAATTTTATCGTATTCTGATCAGGGGTTTAGGTGTGAAAAGGTAACAGACAAACAGTTACTTTCAACAGTTACTCGCAATTATAATATTAGTCTGCATTCTAGACTTAAGGGAAGAAGATCAAGCTTATGTTGCGAGTTTGGCCTATTCATTAATTCAAAATCCAACGCAAGTCTAAATTAATACAGAGCATAGAAAGTAATAATGTAGAAAATGGCTTACTCGTATGTGTTTAAAACAAGATGAATGTACGTACTCTATATTTTTTACTGTTATTATAAACGTACCTAGTTATTATTCACAAATTAAGATTAATAATCATAAATTAATTTGATAGACCGTTTACTTTTTCTGAGAATTTCCATCACATTTAATAACTGTCTAGATGAGAAATAGTCTGAAAAGATATTGTGTACATATTTTCAGTATCCAATTTACTAAAACTACTGAAAATTATGGCTCACAATTATTTCAAAAACGAATTCAAAGTCATTCACTGATGTGCAATTAACGACAATTTATTTTTAATATTATGTTTATATTGAACTAGCTTCCCGCCAGCGGCTTCGCCCGCGTGGTCTTATAATTTTTTTCCCGTTTTTGCTACATTTTTCATTACTACTCCGCTCCTATTAGTCGTAGCGTGATGATATATAGCCTATGTTACTCGGGGATAATGTAGCTTTCCAAAGGTGAAAGAATTTTTGAAATCGGTCCAGTAGTTTCGGAGCCTATTCATTACAAACAAACAAACAAACAAACAAACAAATCTTTCCTCTTTATAATATTAGTATAGATTAGTATTAGTATAGAATTATAGATATGCATGAGCAGATTATGAATTTATGAAATCCTTTATAATTGAATAATTGCCATTAACCGGGCACAAATCCAAGGTGCTACTGTGAAATAAATACCGATCTAAAACTCTTTGTTTTTCTACAAACAAAAAAATAAAAGCAAGACTTAAAAAAACACTAGCGGACCTAAATATTTACAAAGCGACGGAAAATAAAATGTCCTACTAAGTGTTGTGAGTAAAAGCCAGCATAGCGTTCAACTAGGACATTTGTAGGGTTGTCAGGCAAAATTTAATGTAAATAAAATATATCTAACGTTATTAAGCTTTTAAATCTTTGCTTTTGATAGGATTCTGGATAAATAATTTTAGATACCTATATACCTGATTATACCTTTTATGCATTAAACTATGTATCAACATAGTATACAAGTGGCTTAGCACTTATACAGGCTCTATATTATTAGCAAACACGGTATTAAACCGAAACTCCAACTAATCTGACGTTTCTGTGTACTAAACAAACCCGTCTTTGGACATGGTACATTTATCATCACTATCATAAAAACGCCAGTAACAATTGTCCTGTGTACGTACAATCAAAGCTAAAAGCCTAATCACACGGCCGGTCTCCGGCTTGCACATCGTGTACAATAGCGTGCATAATTCGCTTGTGCGCGGCGTCCCTATTGGCAAGTGTGGCACTCGTCTCGGGTTTGAGCAATTACCGCTATTGGGCCTAGCCGGAAAGCGGACCGAGACCCTTGTTTGTCTAACTGTACATAGCGCACCGAGTTTATTGCCTAATGTGTTGACTGTACTTGGTGCCACGCGACTGGAGATGTACCTGTTTGTGCATTTAGATTCATTGTTCAGGTGAGAAAAGATGAGGTTGTAAGAGATTTGCATTTTTAGCGGTATTGTCTGTTGGCGTGCTTAGTCAGTGCAGTGACAAGTCGTTACTTTTATAATAACAATCGTATTATTATGTAGTTAGCGTTCATAATAGCTTTTTGAGTATTTATGTCGTTACTGTGATATAGAGGTGTGACTTGGCATAATGCTGCGTTACAATATGAGCTTAGAACATGTAATATTAATGCTGGTTTTGAATACATGACATACATACACTATGGGCTTTTTCCCATAGGGGTACGCAGAAACAACAGGGCGCCACTTGCTACAATCCTTATTCATACTTAATATTATAAATGCGAAAGTAACTTTGTCTGTCTGTCTGTTTGTCGCGCTTTAACGCCAAAACTACCGAACTGATTTAAATGAAATTTGGTACACAGATAGTCTAGAGCCTGAGAAAGGACATAGGCTACTTTTTAATGCGAAAAAGGGGTGTAAGGGGTTGAAATAGGGAATGAAAATTATAAGAAATACGCAGACCACGCGCGGGAAACCTAGTTCTGGCATACTTCTTTCGCTACATCCACATACATACATCATGTCATACATACGTGGCAGGTGCGAGTACGTACTACGCACCTGACTTTTATAAATGATTCTTTTCAACTTTTCTCTACTAAATATATCGATTTTTTTTGCACCCATGTACTTAAAACATACTTGCCTACTTATATCCTGTCATACAATTTTTTCGTTTGGTTTGTCAAACTGGGTTTCAGCTAGGCAATGTTAAAAGGGGGAGAAGATATGAAGGTCGGGCTCTGTGTCATTCACTAGGAGAGGCCTATGTCCAGCAGTGGACGAATACAGGCTGATGATAATGATGATGAATGTTAACAAGGCAAGTAGATTACAACCAAAAAGGGTTGTAATCTACTTGCGTATGTAATTATAAAACGCACACATCACAATTTTAGATGAACGAAAAAGTTCTAGTCCGCAGCAATTAGCACTGGCTACTGCTGACCCGGTTCCACGTAGTTTATTATTTTAGCTCTCTACAACCAACATTTATTTAAATGTAATTTTATTATTGGCTGATCACATTAGTACACTGTTACCAAGTCCCTTAAATAAGAAGTTTATTTATTTATTTAAACTAATTGTACATAAAATGGTAAACAAGGCGGACTTAATGAAGTGCTAATGATTTTCTACATTTAAATATATGTAGATTCGGAGTAATTATAACATTGTCGAATTAAAAAATGAACATATTTCGTAATTGAACATACAAGTTTCCTAACGATTGTGTATTTTGGAATGCAATTTTTTTATAAAAACTTGATTTACAGGTTATGATGTAATGTTCATTATTTTCTCTGTTTATTTATGTATGTTGCCCACACATAAATGTTCAAATATTTATGAAACTACATAGAGCCGGCCATACCTGAAGTTTTTTAAAAATCCAATGCATCTGTTATTACTTATTTTGCTTGCTTTGTTTCAATGACTGTCATAACAATCTAACAATAGTTATCAAAACACAATCAACCTCGATGGAACGAGCCTCTATTTTAAACAAGTATCCTTATTGTAGGCCAAAAGGTCAACTCGTAACCTCTTTACCGCGCAACGATAAGAATTTGTACAGCTAACGTTTCGTTTGCATAATGTTAAATATTTACAAGTTCTGTGTCTACATTTAATACTAATTGTGTGCTTTGTTGGTACCTGTATCTATGCAGTGGTGTCCTTTATGTAAAATATTTAAATTCACTGAATATTTAAGGCTGACGTCGTCGCCGATCTGTGTTGAACACCAAGTAAATTGTTGACTTCGTTTGAAGTATTGTGAAGCGCTTCCCTTAAATAACAAGGGCATCGCAGCTTCTGAATTACTTTTCATATTGTTTTGGAATTTAAATACTAATTGTTTGAACTTCGAAGTTCAGGAATACAGTCCTTCCTATCGTTGCGAAGCAATGCAGAACATTGTCCGTGTTAGTAATACCTATGCAAAATTCTGGATTTACAGTGGTGATTATGAGACAAAACGTAAAGAAATGGAAAATTAATTAAGAACTTACTGCATGGTTTCCTTGTGCTATCTGGGTGGTCTCCTTATTATTTTTCTTTCTGGCCCAATAAGGCGTTAAAAATGGGCGAATTAATTGTTATACATTTAAAATTCGAACATTAGAATTAAAAGTGTGGGTTTACAAATATTATTTACAAAAAAAAATTAGGTATATGTGTCGAACAATTTAGTAGTTTCATAGCATTAGAATAATGTTTTTAAAAATGTATGTCGGACGAGCTGTTACAAATGTTAAATATCTACAGGAGGGACATGTAATTTGTCAGCTGGCTCATCGTCATGAGCACAGCAATAAACTGTAATACGTTTGAAGTTATGTTTTATTTATTTTGTCCATTTGTGAGAATTGCAACAGAATTGTCTTCGGGGCGCGCCGGACTGCTTGGACCCGGAGACAAATTACTTTTTATATGACATTCTCTCATGCAATATCTCGTTTCGTTTTTAGGAATATTTGATTTTTTATAGTGCAAAATAAATAAAAGTTTATCCTAAATTGTAAGAAAATGGCGAAAGAATAAATAAATAATAACGAGTTATTTTGCAAATTACCTACATTATTTAATTTTATTCAAGAAATAATTTTTATGCGCGGTGCGACCAACCAAAAGTAGAATGCCACTAGTCAGTTTGTCCAATGTCATTACGATCAAAGAGATTGGATGGCTTTTGATGACTTCACCAACCAATTAAAATAATCAAAAATATCAAATACTCTTTGACAAAATGTCGTAAATGATATAGTTTTTTAAATATTTCAGTTTGAAGTTGTAAGCGGCTGTAGCTATGCCAAAGAGTTTCTATGTACTTTCTGTTGTACATACAATCGACAACCTGTCTATTCTAATAGGTATCGCCCAGAAATTAGGATCATACAACAAAAAATAATAATATAGGACCGCAAAAAATACAGATATTCAGTCGCATCTATTTAGACTGTAAGTTGACCCCAACCCACATAGTAATAGGCTAGATGATGAATGATGAGATACAAAGAAAGCACTTATGTGTATAAAGCGTGTAATATGTCATTTCTAAACAATTTTATCATGCGCAATTTTAAGCTGCACTTAGCCTTTTTTTTAAATAAAATATAACATTAATGTACCGCCCGTGGGCACTAACGGTTAATTCATAAGTAGAATAATAGTCAAGTTTTGACAAGATGGTAGTATGTAGTGAGTTCGCAACCCAGTTTGTGTTATGAGAATAAGTACTGTAATCAACAGCCCGTACGCCAACCGTTGAGTGTACCGAGGTTCCTTAGCCGTATTCGTGTCAGTTTAAACACATAGAACTTTTTGCAGAGATATCTTGGTATCGGTCATTTGTAACACTATTCGAAGTATGGAAGTATTGAAATGCTCCTCAAAATCTTTGGAACTCGACGAACGCATTGGACTGGTGATCGAACGACGAACAAAAGAACTACACTTGGTCGTAAGCAAGTCGTAAGTGTAAGGCTTATATTCAGAGACGATGTTAAGCGTAAACTTACGCTTCTGAATATTAGCCTAAGGCTAACATTCAGAGACGATGCTCAGCGTAAAGTAAGGCTTCCGTATGTCAAATTGTAATACAAATTTGACATACGGAAGCATTACTTTACGCTTAGCATCGTCTCTGAATATTAGCCTAAGTGTCTTGGTCGTAAGTGAGGTTGAAGTCATTAGTTCGATTCTCGGGTCTAGCAGTGTTATTCAATTTATCTATGAAATTCGCAGCAGCAGTTCGATGTTTTTGCTTTAGTGCCCGATTCATGGCAATAGGCTCGCCTCCTATTACATGAAACCTAAACATACCGTCGAACTATGGGTGTACATTTGTACACCTCCGCCTAACTCTTCAGGGAATGTAGACGTGATGGTATGTGTACATTTCCAGATAATTACAATAGCCCTAAAGCCATAAGAGGTTAATGGTGTAGGTACTCGCATTTCACAGATGTGCGATCAAGGTCGGTGTAACTGTATAATATCCGACTGCTATAGCTGTCGATGACTTTTTAAGCGCAGACGCTGTAAGGACCGGCTCTTGCGCAGAACTCAACGGTAAACACATTTTTCTTGTAATGTTGTTGGTATTGATTCTGTGTACTGGATACGTTTGTAAACAGTTCCAGTGTCCCAAAAATATTTATTATTATTTATAAATAAATAATAATAAATATTTTATTCCAAAATCCCAAAATATTCTTCATTATATATATTAAATAATAATAATATTTTGGGGACATTTTCACACAGCACCATATAGTCCCGAACTAAGCAGAGTTTGTACTATGGGTACTAGACAATAATTATAATTAGTACTTTTTTGCATATATATATAATTATTATACCTAAGAAACACCCAGACAAATACAAATTGCTACTATATATTTACGTCTCTTGAACCAAGTATACTTCATGGGTTGTCTTGTTTGTCACCTGGCGCGGCGGCAGGGAACGTTGGACTCTAAGGTAAGAGTATTAAAAACCGCACTCACCTGCCTTGGCGTTATAGTCGGCCATGGGATTAATAATATTCATCACAACCGTGACAAATAATTTATATGTACATATTAAAAATTTACAACTTTTAAAGTATACCTAGTGTAGTAGGAGTACAGTAAGGGAAATTCATTCATATTATCTGTGGTATTATATATGTATATTTCACCAAAACCGTTAGATTTTGAAAACTGTCGAAGGATTTGAATTGTGAACTGGAACATAATTATTAACAGTTAAACGCATTACTTTTTTTTTGGACACAGTTCTAAAAACTTAATAACATTCTTTCTTCATTCATTCATTCTTCTTGCCTTTAGGAAAACTAACTAAAACGCTAAAAAATAACTTCTTCAGGTCATCCTACTCTATGATAAACACGCTTTATTATTTCTACAACATAAGTAAAGCTGATCTGAAGGTTAATCGGAAAAGGTCTTTGACAGAGATAGAAAAGTCAGTTCACCTTAAACTCAGTCTTAACATCTTTAAAGTAAGTAAATGATTTATTATAAACTAGCAGCAGTTCCGAGAATTGGCTCTACACAGACATGCCAGGGAACTTTGTAATTAGTTGTCATAGCAATCTTGAACAATAAGAGCATTTTGGCTCAAAACTTACAATTCTGTTCGCCTCTTAACAATAGTACTTTAACTCAATTCACACTGACTTGCATTTATTACTGGTATTTATTGTTGAATCACGGTGCGTCGGTGCAGATTCGTAGATAAATATAATTGTTTCCACATTAATTCTCACCAAGTGCTTACTGCAACCATGTTGAAGTTTTTTGTAAAATTTTTGGTGTTTCTTTTCAAAAAATGAAGTGTATGTCATTAATCTTTTGAACTTGGAGGTACTTAAACTAACTTAGTATTGATTTCCAATACATTAGAAACAAATATTTGAAATTGAAGTAAATGATTAGTACTATTGCAATAACATGTTAACTCCGGATCGCAATAGGATCCGTAAAAAGTAGTTCATAAGCTCCTTTTTTTGTTTCGAATAATTCGAGATCTTTTTGAATAACGTTAGATACATTAATACGCAATTAGTATGTGTACGCAAGTGTAGGTATGTTGTTTATTAATTTATTTGCCATTAGTTACCTGTTCCAAAACCTACGTGGCTAGGCTGAAAAAGTTGAAAGACGTTGCCGGGAATCCTACGGCGGATTCATTCGGATTCGGATACTAGCAGCTTACAGAAAGTCTATCTGTGTTTTTTGTCGAATCACAACACACAACGACACGGCAACAGATTACCATACACACTGTGTATGTAAATAGACGTGCCCGTATAATAAAGTATTCAACGCGTTGGGCACGCAGGTCCGAAACGAATTTTCCAGTTTTCCGCCCCAACGCTATAAGCTAAATGAGACTTTACCTCTCTATCGTAATCCCGACCCACATAATCCATGGCCTGTTCTATTAAGACCGCGAATTTGAATGGACTAATCGTGTCAAATATAGGCTTTGTATGCCAAACACGGTATACTGCGAGGATTAGGCCTCGAAATGTAAAGTTTGATAGTAAAATGTGGGATGAAGTTGTGGCCTACCTGACACAACTGTAGTTATATTTAATCACGTTAGGTGGGCTCGAAAGATAATAAAGATATCATATTTTGGTAGGAGGTAACATTGTACGGTGATCTTTTCATAATTACGGTAGGCAGAGTTGATGTTGAATTGAACTACACTAGCTTACCGCCAGCGGCTTCGCTCGCGTCGTCTGGGTATTACTTATAACTTTCATCCCCTATTTCAACCCCTTACAACCTTTTTTCGCATTAAAAGTAGCCTATGTCCTTTCTCAGGCTCTATGCTATCTGTGTACCAAATTTCATTTAAATCGGATCAGTCGTTTTGACGTGAAAGCGCGACAGACAGACAGACAGGCAGAGTTACTTTCGCATATTAGTAAATTCACTTTTAAGATAAGTTATAAAAAGTTTAAGTGGGGCGATCACGATCAATGCTGTGTTGCATAATCACATTCAAAACAGACTTTTAATTATCAAGTTTTTAATGTATAGAATGTACCTAATTATTGGGGCAAAAACCCAAAGCCGAGTCGATACAGGGATTTCATCTTCATCATTTCATTCTAGGACCTCTTCTCCCAAGTAGTCCTGCTTACGACCACTATATTCATTAAAGGGGGTAGTTATTAGCTAGATCAAACGAAATAATGATATTGTAATGGTGAAATTAGTAAATAATAGCAACAAAATGTACGCCGAGTTCAATAAGCGTCTAGGAAAGACGAAAAGTTTCCGATAGAACAAATATTGAATATCCAAATGGTAATAACGCAAATTGTGTAGCCTCATGAAATGACTAAAATATTAGCTTTGTTACATATTCCGTCCTCTCTCGAAATAATATTTACAAAAACAATCGTAGTAAATACAGAATTTTTCGTTGTTGTTGAGACATAGCAGAGTTTGTTCCGTAATTGTATATAAACGTGACCGTTTTTAACTTGTAGATCCGAATTTTCAGGGATAATGATGACGTGTAAATTGCGTAAAAATTCAGGTTCAGAAATGTTATTTAATTAAGGTATTTTATTTAAAGTTACTAGAATAACATTGTTGTATTTTGAATTAAATAAAATTATATCTAACTAGGAATACGTTGCAATACGCGACATAGGTATACATATTAGTAGATTATTATAATGCTAACTTTATATGTGGCAAAAATTATAACACTAGACATTCTGTGGCATTCACCCAAGTTAAATTTAATGAGTTCTGCAATCGATTTTCTATACCATTGCGGTTGCATAGTCAAAAAGCTGATAATTGCACGCGTCAATACAATAGGGGCCATCAGTTTGCGGTATCTTGATGTGCTCTGTGGTGATTAGGGCTGCCAAACAACTACATAGTTTAGATATAATTATGATGATATAAATTAAACCTGATTTCTTGAAATTCGACGTCACTAGCTGCTCGGTAGTTGAATTGGCTGAAGCGTCCGGTGCACTTAAATGGAGGGACGCATAAAAAAAAACAACTATAAAAAAAATACTAGGAACCATAAACAAAAAGTGGGGCACACAATATGGGTAGGTACCTACCTACTAATATTTACGAAAGTTGAATCATGTTTATAATAATGTAACTTGTACATCACTAGCTCGAAACTTCCCCACATCCGTATAATAGGAACTCTACATACATATATATTTACTAATATAATTTACAACTACTAGGTATTCTGATTAACTAGAAAGCCGAAATGTTATATAACAAACAAGGGAATCATGAATTAGGTTGAGTCGGCTACAGTTTGTATTGTTTATCAAAGTCTGTATCACAGAATAGATAATAGCAGTCCTGACGTCTGTAGATAGTTTGTAGGTACTTGATACTATTCAACTGTTACTATTAAAACTTTGCTTCGCTTCGAATACTAATATATTAATTTTTACCCGACGACAAGGCAAAAAGCCGAAGGAAGGGTTTTATATATAAAATATTTAATTATAAAATCAATAAAATTTTTAAAATAAGCGTAGCCCAAGTTACTCCTCATAACATTAGCTATCTGCGAGAGAGTCGCGTGAAAATCGGTCCAGCCGTTCCAGAGATTAGCCGGAATAAACAGTCCGACAGACAGACAGAAAAAAATTAAATTACACACAGACAGATTTCTTTTATTAATTTGTATGTATAGATTCTCCACGGTGTTGGCACTTGAGTTCATAATTTTTTTCCGAATTCAATCAGACTAATCCGTTTAGTGGTCGTGGTGAGCTGACCCTTATGGAAAATGGGCGTACGAAGCTATGTATGTGCATCTCCTTAGTTTTTAGTCTTCGATATATTCGACTCTATGAGGTTGACGACTGTCAACCAGTCAGCTTCACAGGACCACTAACAATTTTCAGTCCCGAAATTTCCGTTCCGAATTGCCTGGATCTAAGAGACTAGTCTGACAGATGAAAATGCCTACCTGTGAAGTGACCGATGACAACTGTATCGATACATAACATATATAGATATCCTCAATTGCTACAAGGAAAAAAAAATACACAATAAACGAACAGCGAACTTGTTCTATGTGTTACTATTGCACAATTTTACTGTTGTTATATTGTTGGAAATAATGACCGAGATTAACTTTAAAAAAAAAAAGAATAATTGGGCTATAGGCCCAAGCAACAATTAACATAGTCAGGATCTAAGTAGGATTAGCACACATAACCAAAATGCACAACAATCGGACAGAGATTCGATATCACTCGCACACGACTAGCAGCAAAGCATCGGACATAGAACGTCTGTACCATCCGAACTCTCGAGTAAAAGTGAGTCGTGTTTTTTTTTTTTTTTTTTTATGACGGATGTAGATTCTAGCTCAGGAGCTTTTGAATCTTAACCGGGCTTGGTTATGAGTCAAGTGACATATTAGCAAGCCTTTTATACATTTTGACACAATGTGATTATGTAAATAGGCGGGTAGTCTTGTAAAATTCATGTGTTTCCTAACAACATTGTATAACACTTTGCTGGATCTGGAAATCATACTTAGGACCTCTATCGTAAAAGTCACACTCAAGATCAGTGTCTACTGATCCTGATACTACAGATATGTTAACAATATTTTATATTACGTAGGATAACTCGTCCTCGACCCTCTGTGTGACGGGTGGAATGTGACAGGCACGTCGTGAGCGTCTTATGTAGATAAGACGAGCATTACGTATCATTTCATTTTGTTTAAAAAAGACGTATTATATAAATGCGCCTTAAATTTCACTCTTCAAACAGAAATGTAACTTATTTTAGAAATGATGTTTTCCAGGAACAACAATTATTTGAATGGCAATTATCCGAATGCTAATTTACTGGAATACGTAAATTAGCATTCGGATAATTGCCATTCGAAGGGCAATGTTCAATATTTTGGTCTATTTTGGTCAATTACCATTCGTGGACCATATTTTTATAATACATTTTATTCCAAATGTCAAATTCGTCATAGTAGCTACTAGTGATGTGGTTTTCGATTTTAAATGTTGTCTTTTGTAACTGTACGAGTATAAAAGTTTCTGTGGAACGGAGTATTCTGAATGATTTGTCCTACAAATACTTCCCAAAACTTACAATGGCTTAACAAACTATTATTAAAGCACACTGGGCAGCCCTATTCGTAGAGTGGTGCACGACACGAGAGAAGAATGTCTTTGACAGTGGTAAACGATCCATTCTACGGCGCTAGTGTCGGCTATCTCATTTGATTTCGATCGTGAATAATGCCCGTGTTATGTTTTATTGATGTTCTACATCGAACTGCATGGGTTTATTTGCAGCAGAATATTTTTCTTTGTGCTCTTACAAGTAGAGGGTAAATGCAGGCTGTATGAATACGAACTATCACTGATCTTAACATGACATGCTAGTTTAATAAATAGGTTTTTAAAAAGACTAAGGTCGTCTATAGCTATAAAAAAAAATTGTTATGAATGTGAAACAGTGTTTGGCGTGAGATAGTGAGAGCTAAAGTCTCATCCATGTATTAAAAAAAATAGATTCATGACTTCGATATAATTTGCAAAGGGGTTATACGAGGGCGAACAACCGATCTAGTTACGGTTTCATATTTAGGAAGAATATTTTTATTCCATTTTCACCCGAAAAGGGAAAAAATTACCTTTATTATAAAGTGTACGTGGAAATGTAAAGTTTGTTTTTGTATTCAAAGCTTTAAAACAAGTAACTTTTTGAATATTATATGTGAAGTTCTTTTTGGGCTACAACAACTGTTTCATACTCACTGGTTTCCATTATAGATGAGATGAAAAGTAGGGCGAACACCCGATATTGATTCTGAAAAAGAACATAGTTGGAATCTTTAATAACTTTTGATAAGTATCTGTACTTGGGAACTCAACGTTATGGCAGGAATTTCAATGTTTATTCACGATGCACTATTTAATTTGAACTTTTATGTTCCTTTTCTGAAAGAACGAAATAAAAGAATTGTTTCATAATTATTATTTTTAATTCAACTTATTTTTTTACAGATTTTATCGCGTTCCAACAGAATAGAAGTGAATTCGTGGAGGTTTTACTACCTTCTACTAATATCAATTTAGTTTAGTTTTTGATTGAGCAGGTTAATTTCATATATTGTATTTACTCACTTGCTCTTTCGCTGCTAATATGAGTTCTGCTGCTATTGATGTGATCCATGTTTCAATTTGATTTCGCTCTATAGAAGTTTCAGAATTCAGTGACAAACGCCCGGCACGGACTAGCCATAAAGCTTGTGTGTAACATGCAAGTTTGTAATAACGTGGTGTTTGCGCGGAAGCAAACTGTTTCCTTCAACTTTCCACTTACGTGCTTACACAAGTTCTGACGCTTGATTGAGTCCGTGTGTAAAGCTTGATAGCCGATAGTGGAACATTCGTACTACAGAGAAATATTATTTAAGCGACATTGGAACAATGATGATGCGTTTTAGTTTTTGACACTTTAATTTGAATTAATTTTCTCGAAAATAACTTCTCTCAAAATATGTATAAGTAAATGAGGATAGAGGTATCTTGTATGAAGTGAATTCCACCTTATGACAAAGTGATATTTTTATAGTTTGACATTTAATTATGAATGAATGAATGAAAATGTTTACCAGTGTTTACCAGTGATGACATATGGCACAGAGACGTGGTCACTCACTATGGGCCTCATAAGAAAGCTCAAGGTCACTCAGCGAGCTATGGAACGAGCTATGCTTGGTGTTTCTCTACGCGATCAAATCAGAAATGAGGAGATCCGTAGAAGAACCAAAGTGACCGACATAGCTGAAAGGATTAGCAAGCTAAAGTGGCAGTGGGCGGGGCACATAGCTCGTAGAACCGATGGCCGCTGGGGCAGAAAGGTTCTCGAATGGAGACCACGCACCGGAAAGCGCAGCGTGGGACGGCCTCCAACGAGATGGACCGATGACCTGGTAAAGGTCGCTGGAAGTCGCTGGATGCAGGTAGCATGCGTCCGGTCCCTGTGGAAGTCAATGGGGGAGGCCTTTGTTCAGCAGTGGACCTCTTTTGGCTGACATGATGATGATGATGATGAATGAAAATGAATTTGCTCTAACTCGCTTACTGACTGTAGAGTAAACACATTTTACAACGCATTGTTAAGAAAATTCGGTTCACACTGTAAACAAAGATGTACTTACAGGAATGTAAGTAAAAGAAAAACACAAACAACATCGAAGGAAGCGGTAATTGAATGAGTAGGTAGATTAGATTTTTTTTAAAAGCAAGTTCTATTCTAATACTGGTATTTTAAGACTAGCCAAATGCAGCAGATTTTCAGTATATTTCAATAGCCTTTATTATTACAGAATCATTTAAAAACCATTTTAACCTCCGAAGAGTAGATATACTTATTCATTTCCCCTTTGCCCGTAAGTAGAATGTGGATGAATTTGATTCATGATTGACTGAACTTCAGATCGGGGAAGTTGTACCGGGGTTCGGCACATATTCGCGCCTCGCAATTAACTGGCAGCCGCATGATTTAAACTTAGCCGGAATACCATCATATGTTTTTAATTTATCCTGTTTCTGAATATTCTTTTATACGTATATTCCACCAGTGCTTTAAAGATTACACTACTTTGTTTTAAAATTACTGCAATTTGGGGTTCTGTAAGTCAAATACATAATGATATCGATATCCGAAAAAATAATAAACCTTGTGACGGTAAGTTCTACGACTGTATCAGGCTAAAATATTATTAAATAATGTAGAAAAAAAGATGAATTGTTAAGTTGGCCATAAGACCGGGTAGAGCAATTTTCTTAGGATATTAGTAGATAAATGTTCTCGATCTAACATCAAAGCTAACTTCAAAGAGCTAAACATTCAACTATCTAACAAGTTCACTTTGATACGTAATTTTCAATTACCGACACGAAAACTAAACGCGGTTCTGAAGCGTGAACAAATCCGTTAAGCTTTTAAAACGTTTGAAACAACAGGTTTACACTTTTAGCATTAACCGTTCACTTTACTTAAATAAATTCCATACGCTGTTCAAAACTATTCCAGCTCGCGTGAAAATGTTTCTCTCGATTTATTACATAAACTTAAATCTACTATGATACATCACAATTGAAATTTATGTGAATCTAAGGCTAATGCTACATATTGCCTACATATAAACCAAAAGTTGCAATTCATCAATTCAAAACCGTTATATTTCAGTTTAATCTATATTTATTACTATATGTTTATTTTACTTTAATCTATATCATGTTAGATATAATATCAACATATTATGCTAGTTTTATCCCTTCATTGTTTTATTTCAAAATATAATATAAAATGGCGTCCACATTGTAAGAAAGCTTTGATATCTTTTGTGCAAAACAGACCAAATAAATAATAATGAACTTATTTTGTTGCAGATACACCAAGGACACAAGTTGAATAGAAGGTCAGTTTGATTTAATATTATGGGAACAAAGAAGTTTTACAAATGCATTTGTCATAATTGGTCATAATTACAGCTTACTATACTTAGATATTAGCTAAGTAGGTAGCTACTCATACCCTTTTATCGGTTTTAAAAAGCAAAAAAGATCGTATGGACGGTCGTCTATGTTGAATAAATTAACGCTCAATTGGAAATTCGGGTCCATAATATTGTCAATAAATAACGACGTTATTTATCGATTCCGTAAAACAAAATAAATCGAGTATTTATCAACTATCGTTCGGATTCCAATTAGTCGAGTCAGCGTTCTAAAATCGAATGGATTAATCGTAAATGAAGATCCGATTTTAACCGCTCGGATTCGCGGGGGGGTTGGTATTATTGCTAAAATAAAAAATAAAACATTTTTAGAATTAGAATACCTACCTATGCATATATTCTAATTTAAAAAATCTCTGAATCCGTTTTTCAATAAGCTTCAATCTTTTTTCATGCCCCAATTACTTATTATTTTTCCGCTTCAATCTTTTTTCCTACATGCTTTCAATTGAGGGTAGTTCTCTTTCCACAAATTTTGTTTTATGAGAACGCCTAATTACTTACAATCATTATGGAGTTGGTTTCAAGGCGATAGATCATTTAGTTACACATGTTACACAACAATTTGAAAAAAAGTATATAAAAAATATTTAGATTTTATTAAATATTTTTTCCGTCGATAAAATTAAGCAAAGATTCCCTCATTTTGGAGAGAGGCCAAGGTTTGTCTGGCTGGCTCACGATTGGTGTTTAATTATTAATTAAACAAATAAATTGTATACCTATTTATTGTTAATACCTAGGGTTAAAATCATCCCCTCAAATCTTAGTGACTAATAAATAAGTATATAATTTATTAAAAACTATTCAAAAGCCAAGGGTTCACTAAGAATAAGTTTGAAAAAAAAAGTATTTTATTAAAAAGTTCCATTACCATTTTCGCTATTAAAATTGCATCGAACGGCGTCGTATTCTATTTTTCATATTAATTTCGTGCTTTAAAATGCTGCATTAAAATTTCTTCAATATCGGACTGAAAGCTGCACGAAATGAGTTTAATAAAACCAGCTCAGTGGGCAGATTGAACGAGTAATCACCCTATATGAATTTAATTGAAGTAGTCAACAATTCAGTTCATCAAATTTACGCTTAGTGCCAACTGTTATTGATATAAAATCGTCGATAAAGATTCATTTTGAAATAGTATTTATTAAGCTTTTAATTGTAAGTTTCTTTATTATATTGTCATAAAATTATGAACAAACCCACGTAAATTTAGGTAATCCTCTTTCGTTTGGAGGTCAATCTCGTTTCATAAACCGAGGTATCAATGTCTGGCTAAGATAAAATGTATCTCACTACCGGACTTATTCATACAGAAAAAAAGAAAATGAATAACAAAATAATAGTTAAAGGTGGTTTTGTTCCTTTCCGTGTTCTCCAGGTTTTATTTTTATCATAAGAGTAGGTATTTACTTCAAAGTCAAATGTGCTACAACAATTTTATTGATAGCAATAACCAAATGAAAGTGCGTTCCCTATGACTCAAGTAGCAATTGGTAACACAATACTTAGCTCTATGGAGCATGAACGCATACAATATGATATGTAGACAAAGCGGCCTCACGGATTGTGAGCCAGTTGAATAGGGTTGCCATACGTATGAGTTTCATAAAGAACTAACTCTTAAAGTTTCGTTGTAATGTCTCTTATTATTGACAGCAACCTTGATTTATTAATTTGAAATTAGGATGGGTATCGTATGCTTGCCACCTTAGTGGTATAAAAAATACCCTATTTGGTCAATAAGACAAGTAAGTATAGGGTAAACATTCAAAAATAATAGTCATACAAAAAGGAATTCGTTCAGTAAGTTTGTAAATATAAACCCCCGCTTTAATAATAGTTAACCTTTTTGAAAATTTGTAACCAATGCCCCACAAAATGAAACATTGATTTAAAAAGAAACTTTATTAATTTTTACGGTTTTAATTAAGTTTAATATAAAAAAATACGTTACATTAATTTAACACTTAAATAATCATTTTATGTTTAAGATTAAATAATTTTGAAATTGCCATTGCCAGTTTATATTGTATTATCTGATATTAATTAATTTAATAGCAATACTGTTTTACTAAAAAAAGGCATTTAAGGCTCACCTTGGCTACCAATGTTAAAGGATGTACATCCTTATTAGTAGGAACTCATTAGGTTGATTATTAAAGAATTACTCCGAGTGCATTTTACATAACTACATAAATTTCGCTCATGCGTTTCCTTTTCTTGGGACTGTATCCTTATTCAGGGGGACCAAAGAGTAATCTACATAAACATTAGTTCATATTTGAATCAGGGGGTCGAGGCAAGCTGCAATTTGACATTCGAATGGAAACAAAATCTATGGAAATGACACCAGCTTTCGACAAATCGGGCTGTCACTAATGTCATTTCCATGTATTTTCTTTCTATTTGTTTGTCGATTCGAATGTCAAGTTGCAACTTGTCTTGTTCCATAGAAAAAAATATGTTAAACTTATGCGTTTGACAGTTGGAAAGGACAAACATAGCCTTAAATTATATTATAAGATAATTGTACATAAAGGCTTTGTAATCATTGCTCCATCGTCGTTTTAGCAATTAGACGAAGTTAGTTTCTTTGTTTTATCAGTTTTTAACCCCCGACTCAAAAATGATGGGGTGTTATAAGTTTGACGTGTGAAAGGTTAATTAGTCGGGAGTGTTCTTAGTTATGTTTGATGCGCATAACATGTTTTTTTATTTTGGGTCGGGAGTTTTTTAAATTTCTAATTTAGTCTTGTTCGGTTTTACAGAGTATAATATGCCGTATTTCCGTATATGTATTCGGCATAGTTCTCTCCTGTTACTCTTGTACAGGGCACTGTAAAATATTTGAATATTCATCAGCTGCAAGTCGTTTACGTTGCAGATCGTCAACCAGAAACCAGGTGTAGCGTAATTGGCACTACTCTACCGTTAAGCCGTTGTGTCTTGTCTCTTACTTGCAAAGTAGGTACGCTATAGTGGGTACCCTAAAGTATAGTAGTATAGTTGAGATGTAGTATAGTATAGTGCCAGAGACTCAGAGACTAGTAAAGTATGCTCCTGACATTACAACTCTTTTATAACCACATGCAGTCGAGGATGTCCTTCGACTGCTGTGATGATGATCGCACGAATATTAAGGTTATTCTTTCGTTATTGTGATGAATCAATGAAAGCCTGCGATCATTCCTTTCTGATCTGCCTCGTTGGTCTAGACGTCCCAAGCGCTACGCTAGAGGTCTGTGGTTTGATTCCCGGGTTGAGCAGTGCTGTTGGGTTTTTCTGTGAAATTCTTAGTAGCAGCTCGGACTCTGGACTTGTGCCCGGTTTATGGTAATAGGCTCGCCCCTATTACAAGGGACCTGGTGGGTGTACATTAGTACACCTCTGTCTAACCCTTCGAGGAATACAGGCGTGACGGGATGTTATCTTTCCTTTTTCATATATTTTAGTTACCTAGCCTTGCCTTGTCCTTGTCTCATTCATACCTAACAACAAACGTCCAATTAACAAAGCTCTCCCAGTTCCTAGTAAAGTCTAGAACCCCGTAAAATGGGTGTAAGTATTGTGTTGCGGCAACCCTATAGGCGTTGCAAGCGGCTAGCCTCCGAATCCACCGCAAATTGATTTACCTCCTTTATCTTAAAGCAAGCGTGGTGACCTGATTTGCACTACAATAATTTGGTTTCTATACAAACCTGTGAATGGGACAATAGTGTGAAATTGTTACAGCTTTCAAGATTAATCAAAGAATGAATTTAGCAAGTTTGTTCATGGACGGTACCTTAAAGAATGTTTATTTCAATCATATTCTCAGAAATAGTAATTTAATAATTATTGATGGTTTGATCGCTCGATGAACTATGTAGTATCCACGTGTTTCTGTCCTCGGCAGTCTTAATTGTTAAACCAGATAAACTTCAGTAATGGAGATAGCGACTAATGTAATTGCTGTTTATGGACAGATGATTGGTTTTGTACTATCTGTCCATGACCTGATTGTTTGCAAAATTAATTAACTGAACTGAACCAAGTTTTATATGATTGTAAATTATTGTAACACCTTATGTCTACCATGTATTACCGTATTACCTACACATTACGAAGAGTTGTAAGTGTCACACTCAAACCCAAGAGGTTTAAGTGGCATTATAGATAAAATAAATTGTACTGAACGCGTTTCTGATAAATAAATAAAAAAAAGAAGAAGAAGAATAATAATTATTGCCATTTATTATACCATCTATATTTTCTGAAAATATCATTTCCAAACCGATACGCCCCGAAGGGTTGGTTACAAATTAATACTGATGTACACCTAAAGGGTTGATTTTAAAGCGATCAAAATTCGGAGCTGCTAAGTATTTTAAATTTTATATAAAAACACAATAATAATCGTAAATGGCGTTTTGTAGTTTCTGCTTACTCCTCTGTGGAAAAGGTGTGAGTGTATTAGTTAAAAGCACGTCCCCGTTAGTTTTTTTAAATCAAGCTAGTAAATGTATAAAAACAGACAAGCTTCTTTTAGTCGTGAAAGTTCTGAAACTAGCAGATTCGCAATCAGGAACCAAGTTATTGTAGTGTAACTTTAGTTGTAAATTGTTGATCCATGAAATTCAATTGAGTTCCGAGTGAAGTGACCGAGTTTTATCCAAGCAGAGTTGCAGTTCAAATAAAATTTGTCAAAAATGTAGGTAGTGTATAATTTTGACTCAAAACTAGTCACTCAAAGAAATTCCCACATGATTGGGAAAAAACTAGAAGGAGAAATCGTTATTGATTGCTCCTTTTTTACGTGAATTGAATACTTTTTTTCGTATGGTACACGTAGGTATACTTATCTACTTAAAGTGTAAAACAGCACAGCTAGGCCAGCAGTTTCTTACATAATACGGATTTAATTAAAATTAACAGGTACTTACTCTAATGAGTATCACCTCCTTTATAATACATATTTTTTTAAATAAAATATTATATTTTATAAAAATAAAATATTTTCTACATTTTTTTCATTAACAGTAATTATAACAGTAAATAAAAAATATTTAAGCTTTTTGGCCTTGACAAAATTTATATGAGACATCCCATTTTCACTGAAAAGAATAAGATAAATACGAATGCGAAAAAATCCTTTTTTAAATAAGTTTATAAGACAAAAGCTTTGAAACTTTCAAAACAATAGGTAAAACCCCTTTAATTGGTCTAAGGATCAAAGAGAAGTCTTAATTAACTTGTATAGACACTGGTCTCTACAGGTTGACTTTTAATTCACAAGCAAAACTTCACACAAAAAATCAGTTGGGAAATATTTAATCATAATAATTTCTTTAATTAATTAAATACATATGATACTTCATATAGGTAATTAGTTACCTACAAATAAAATGTTATAAATTCTAAAGTTGAAATAAAACTACTGTTCTACTGTCTGTTAACTGAAACGGTGAGCTCGTTCTGCTTGAATCGGATTGCCAATAATTAACAGAAATGTAGGGTAGCTGTTAGTAATTGAAACGTCAAGACGCCAACCACCTTAGTCACCCGTGACCATGGACGCTGTAAAGGGTCCGAAACGTCGGGATTAAAAATAATATCAATATAACGCGATAAAATCCGTAAAAAGTAGTTTTATTTCAATGTCTAGTATTCGCGTAAGTGTCAGAAATCAATTCTAAAGTTGATTCCGGGTTCAGCGATCATCGTCAGTCTTGTTTGTAAAACTCTTTTATTAATTATGTTATGATACGGAATACCCATCAAAGGTATAAAGTTACGCCAATTAATTAAACTCAAGCTGTATATGTGAATTTTCCGCAGCCTCGTGTATGGATTCACCCCAGTGTCCGTCGTCTTAGCAACAAGCCAGACAATTAGGAGAACTTAGAACAAGTTTATAATTGAATTGATAACCAAACTGACTGAAAGTGAAGTGTAAACAGGCTTTTTGACAATTTAGATAGCGTCTAATAAAGGAGGATTTAATTAAAGTTCACACTTCAAGTTAGTGACAGTGCCTAGCTGGAATTATATTTTGAGTTGAAACTTTAAAATTGGGTCACTTGTTCTGGTGAAAAATTGGAAGTGATTTGTTTCGCTGTCTAAACTAGTAGTAGTGTGGTCTGTGGTAGTGGGTCTTATCTAGTCATATGCATTTGCATACATACGGCTTGTGCGTGCTCAGTTCTAATAGCGAGAACGATACCCAATTAACATATTTGCTAAACTTTGATTTTATTGCTTACGGACTTACTTATTAAGTACGCAAGCAGCAAAGCAATTTGCAGCAGCACCAGGCGTGTTGACTTATAATGACGATATTGATCATTTTTTTATGTTAACATTAGTTAAAATAATATTAGATTATAAATGCATAGCTTTTTTGAAGTAGACAGTTATACGAATAACATTTGACATTTAATCAATAAATTCAGAAATTGAAATATTCATTTAAACATTGAGTTTCAGTCCTAAAATAATATTGAAACCCAAAACAAGCAAAGTGTTGTAGCAGCCCTAACATCGTTATACATATAAATTTCTTACTTAATATAATATATCAAACATAAATATATTATAACTAGCGACCCGCCCCGGCTTTGCACGGGTTTGAATTTGTCGTCTTCTCTACTATCATATTCAAGTACATAAACTACGTATAAACCTTCCTCTTGGATCACTCTATTTATGAAAACTGCATTAAAATCTGTTGCGTATTTTAAAAGATGTAAGTGTACAAACAGCGGGAGCGACGTTGTTTTATATTATGTAAAGATCCCTTGCATATTTCTGTTAAAATAAAATTTAATTTGTGGCACATTTCAAGCGGAGATTCTATTTATGTTAATTAAACTACGTTTACGTTTATTTTCAAACGTGTTACGTTTATTTTCAAACATGTGAAAAAGTCCCAACATCCCCTTAGCGTACTGCCAAAGTGTAAGGAAAATTTATTATTGTAGGGAACTGTAAAATCGTAAGCGAGACTGTTGCGTATGAGTCTGGGTTCTCTTCACAGCACGAGCAAATTGTTATCGGGTTTTTGTGAAATTCGCAGTAGGAACAGCTCGGAGTTCAGGGTCGCTCCTTTGGGGAATAGAAAGAGAGCGAAATTATTTTTTTCGCCTAATACAACACAGACAGACATTACAGAATAGAGGCGACTTATAAATGTAGGTGATGTAAGGAACTTTTGCTTTTAGAGCTACCGGTTTAAACTGTGCGTTTTCTAACAGTGTCGTTGACTGTCTGTTCTTATTTAAAATCCCGCCTGCTGGAAAATAATGAGGTCTATGGTCGAAAGAGTGCACACAAAAAGCTATTTTAGTATCGAATCTTTCCAATAGCACTATCGACTGAAAACGCATTACATTCAGTAAAGTCCGCACAATACGTTACAGAGACAATCAAACTAAGTGTGCCTGACGACACAAAAGCTTCTGAAAACAGATATAAATCTATTTACGGTAGATTTGAGCTGCAACCCGCTCAGTCGAAGCGAACCAACGAACCGGTAAGTATATAGTGATACCTCATGAACAATATTGAAATGGACTAACAAACTAAGTTAAGTATTTCGACTTTGTAAACCCATTATTGGAGTTTGTACTTTGTTGTGTAAATCAGTTTTGTTCAGTAAAATATGCTTTGATACTGCTTAAAAAGTTTGCTTAAAAGATTACAAGTTCAGTCAATTTCTTTAAGAAGGTGAAGTCTATACTGCTTAACTTGCAGTACGAAAGATTAAAAGGAGACAAGATGCATGAAGGTGGACTAACCAAAAGTAAATGCAAAGATCGTAAGACGTACCGTTCTGAGTAATTACTCGTCTTTGCAAGTATCGCAGAAAAAATTGGGGTTTTCCTTGTAATGATTTTCCTCACAATTTTTGATATTTTTGCACAGATGAGACTTAACCTGCGCGTTTTCACTGTGTCTATCAATCACACTATTACATTGATTCTGTCTGCTTCAACAAAAACAGTTTTCCACATTAAAATACGAGTACGGATCTTCTTTCCAATATCTATTGTAACAAAAATAAAACACTGGACATCAAGAAAATGCCATAAAAGAACAGCAGGAACTAAAATAGTTGTAGTATCGACATTTATTACATGTAGTAGTAGTTTTGTGTGTGTGTAAGTATTACAGGCCTGTCTTGCCCGTCAGCAATACGGGCCCTGCGGGAGACACCGTTCGAAATTGAAAACTGAACGAATCGCACTTGTCGCATATCGGAGAAATTGCACATGCGGCATTTTGTGAACGTGCCTTTGCATATAGGCCGGTGATTGTGATGTTACTTGTCTTTTTGAGTGTAGTGCGACATAGATCATGTTCGTGGCATAAAAAGGAACTAATCTTTGACAGTACAAAAATTCGATAAACGAAAAGTTTCTGTATTTCTAGATAGCTAATTCCAGAAAAGTTATAAATGTATTTAAGTAGATTTTTATAAGCAGTAAATTAATATTTATGATATTATTATTAATTGGATTATTACTGATAACTAACATAATCTGAACAAAAAGGTCATACGGCCTTTTTGGCGGAGCCAACCGTCAATACATAGTTAGCCCAAGACCAAGACAGATGGAGGAATGAGGGGAAGGCCTTTGCCCAGCAGTGGGACATGACGGGCTATTGATAATCGTAATTATTTATTCAACTTCATGCAACTAGATATTACAGGCGGACTTAATGCCTAAGGCATTCTCTACCAGTCAACCATAGGGTGGTGCTATTGTATCACATACAATTTTACATGCACACTGTCACAATAACACACAGACCACACATACACTGTTATATGAATACACACTCCTTCACTCTTCTACTAAACTGCACCTCTGCGAAGCAACGAATAGTTAGGCTATCTATTTCTGTCAATTAAGAAAAAATAATAATATCAGAGGCTCTTACTTTTGTTAATATTACTCATATCATATTACTGGTGGAGATCCTGGTGACCTAGTGGATACAGGCTTCGGCTTAGTCGCCTGTCTCCCACAAATAAAATACCTTTACATGTTACATCTCTAACTTTGTAATCATTCGTGTTTAGTTCTTATCTATGTATAAATTATTGTGTTTCATCTGATATTATTTGTGGAAGAGAAAATATTATTGTATTGTGCCAAAAATTACCTACACAAACTAAAAAAAAAAAAAAACAGAATCAACACTTTTACGACCTTCCTTTGGTGAATTTGCGTGACCGTTTAGACACCGGGGTTTGTTAAAATTGTTCCGGTGGCCTTTTAGCTTTAAGCTTTGCCTTCGCTTTTTAGCTCTAAGAAAACATGTTAAAAGCAAGTTGGATTAGAATCATTGCAACATAAGGTATAACAAGATTACAGAAATGTGCTAATATACACCTACAGTTCGCAGGGAAGTTTAGGTCTCATGTAATAGGGGGCGAGCCTATTGCTGTTAACTGGGCACAAGCCCAAACTCCGTGCTGGTACTGAGACCCTTTGCTCGACTTGGGAATGGAACCCAGGACCTTGAGCGTTACTCGCGACCTACTAGGCTAACGAGGCAGTTGACAAGATTATATTGTAAACTCGCTTTCCGCCAGCTTCGCCCGTGTGGTCGGGGTACTTCTTATAACTTAAATCCCCCATTTCAACCCCTTACAGCCCTTCTTTTGCAGAGAGCAGGAGAGGTTAAAACGTAGTGTATGTCCTTTCTGAGGCTCTAGACTATCTGTGTACCAAATTTCATTTCAATCGATTCAGTAGTTCTGGCGTGAAAGCGTGACAGACAAACAGAGTAACTTTCACATTTATAATATTAAGGAAGGATGAACTTCAACGAAGCCATATTATAAGTAGTATTATTTTCCGTGGCTAGCCGAAGCCGCGGCCGCTACCGGAAAAAGTGTATAAACAAACCCAAATAATTCCTCAATTTTATTCGCAAGCCTACATAGAATTCGACATTCCAATGGTTTATAGGCACTGCTATAGATATTTACGTTCGACACAGAATAGCTAAAAACGAGCCGCTTGAATGGCGGGCCAGGCTAGCAGGCTTAAATGAAAAAGCTTTCACACCGACATGTTGGCACCCTGCCAACCCCCCACTCACTGATCCGTAATTACGTTTTGTTTACACACACAACAAAACCCGGCAATTAGAATAAATAACAGTAAAATAAAAACGTTGTTTTTGAAAAATAAAACAAGGTTCGGACGACGAAGGTAAATCGCGTTACATTGCTGGGAAATTTGCTTTATGGAAAAAAAGTCGAGTCCGTTTGTGTTTGAATAACTAAGTTATTTCGGATTTTCACGTAGATTTTTATACAGATACGATTTTAAATTAATGGAAATGTCTTTACTGGACTGATTTGTTTGAGTGGGGCGCGTTTTCATTGCGCGTGAAACTAATAACGATGAATAATTCATCATCGGTTCTCATTAATAAGGCAGCAGTGGCGAATTCTTAATACTACTCGATTCATACCGACTTCCCTTTGAAACGTTTACTATTGGTGTTTCTATTGCCAAGTAGCAACTTGCAAGCCGAGATTAGGCAATAATTGCTGTAATCAGACGGAGAAGTCTTGTCTTAAGTGCAACTGCTACGCTCGAGGTCCTGGGTTCGATTCCGGGTCGAAAAGTGTTAATGGTTTTTTTAAAACTCTCAGTAGATTTTTTAATACTTGTAAACTGTCAGGGCTACTACAACTGAACTAACTTCAAAGTAAATAGACCAACAAAATCAAACGGTAGAGATCCAAACAAAAACAGTTGGTCTACTAAGAGCTCTGGGTGCTTTTATATAAGCTATCACGTACGCATTTCCATTGGGAGTTCATAATGCACCTTACGTCAAGTAATACACAACTTCGTCACGTTGCTCGCGTAAGTTAGTTTTCATGCTATATGAGAATTTATCTCAGAACTTTAGTCATACTAGTACAGTTTATGAATGCATTGGTCCAGTGGTCGTAAGCACCGTTATTGTGATCCGCGGTTTGATTACTGGATCTAAATGTTATTGGTTCTTTCTTTGAAATTCTCAGTTACGGCTTGGAGTTTATGTTTGTGTTTGGTTGATGGCAATATTCGGTAAGGTTCCCTACCCGAATATTTCTCGTCCCTTAAAAGATGGAACCTAAAAGTTACCGACAAATTGTGGCTTTATGGATAATACAGTGGCATTTGTGGATAATACAGTGGCATTCGTGGATAATACAGTGGCATTTGTGGATAATACAGTGTTTGTGGAATTGTCCATCTTGTACAGTTTTTGGTTTCTTGTCCCAGAAGACCAAAGCACGAATCTGACATATACTCCCAACGAGTGCATAAAATCTTCTTTCTTTCTAATTATTGAATTGGAAAATTAGTTAAAAATATGTTAGCTAAAAGATGAACCTCTCTAAAAAGAGAGTACCTAGTACCTTAATAATACGGTTCAAAATACTGCACCGGCTGATTCACAACGAATTGCAGTTGCAATATACAGAAACATCGTGAGCTTAGATGTAAAAGTAGGCGATATTGAATTCTTATCTAGGTGTCATTACGTCGGAACCAGCGGGCCGGCTTGTTGCGGATATTGCGCTACCGATTGCAATCTGATACATGTTGGTACTGACGACGAAATAAATAAGTGTGCACCCAACCAATCTTGGCATATTTCACTTGAGAAACTGGGTGTGTTCTGAAGGATGAATCTAGTTTCTCAAAACTTTTTCCCTTGCTAGTTTTTAATTGCGTTGTAATGGGCAGGACAGAGTTACTATCAGTGTACACGGACCTTTTTGTCTGTAAGAAAAGTGGAGCAATAAAAGGGCATCTATATAATATAAATGGTATAGTGCGCCTACTCATCGTACACCATATGACATAATTAGCAAATTGTCAGCCTTAACTCTTAGCAGACAATTTGTTGACAGGCTACTCTTCTTAACACGGTTTTCTACTACAGTCGAAATCGAGAGCAGACCTGTGCTCAGCAATGCATGTGATATTAGAAAATACGTCGAATAATTGCATATTTTTGGTATAGATTGGTATAACTATTAAATTGGCCTGAAGCCATGATACACATTAGCACCGATTGAATCCACAACTACTTTTACTAGCACCGGGGCACCATTTCAAGGCTATCATGTCTGTAACATTTAATTAAACATGAGCTCGTATACTTAACTTCATTGCCGTGTGTACCCGTATCGGTTGATGAGAGCGCAATATTTCCTATGTTTGTTTTATTCTTATCCGTACGAAGTTCGGAGAGAGAGCAGTTTCAAGCGATTTTATCGTTTGCGATGTGTTTTTGATTAACTAAGTTTGGGACGGTGGAGTTTAATCACACACACATACGAAACAGGATCGTAATTTTGAATAGATTAGGCGGAGGTACAATGTTTTTAATGGACAGAGTTTCCAGAGCGGCCTACGCTTTCGATTATAAATTATGTCAGTTCTGTAGGAATTTTCTCTGTGAACTGCAATTGTGTTGTTGTTATGTCTGTGTTATGTAACGTATCCCTGACTGACTTCCGCATCCCTTTGTGAAGTCAGAACTGTGAACCATGGTTTGGTTTATCAGCAATCACTTGGGACTAAACATCTTCTTTGTAAAGGTAAATAATGCTACCCCATTCCATACACCCCACCACCCATGGAAAATGGGTGGTGGCCTAATTTTTCCCAGGAACCAAGGCCCATACAAAATCCGCTAAATAATGATTCTATCGCGTCAGAAAGGAAATTAAAACAAACGATAACTCTGTCGACAATGCTCGCGTCCAAATAATTAACTTAGGGGTTTAATTTTCTTAATTAACGGAAAAAGTTTCGAACAAATGTTTCCACGGTGCTGTGAGAAGAAAACAGAAACAATAAGGGAATTACCAGCTATCTTCTGTCAATAATTATTACTTGTGAGGAAAACTGGGCCCCTTAATTACTCGTTCATGGGTAATGGAGGACTTAATAGGATAAATTGACTCGTGTGCTTTGGTAGGCGGATGGATTACGGGTATATAGAAGGCTTCCGACTTACTACTGCAAATAATTGTTACATTATAGGCGGTTTAAGTAATTTAATTCACAAATCAGTGTCTTAAAAAATTCTGTTGCCATAAAAAACAAAATTTTCTTATCTTAACTAATCCCTGCTTAATAAAAACTGAAAAAAAATAGGCAAGATTATGTGAGTTCTATCGCAATTATATTTTTATTTAACCTTTTCCCAACAAGGAAAATAAACAACGATTACCTACTTACAAAAGCTTAAGTGCACACTACGACGCGAAAATTACACAAATTTAGTTATTTATATTGTTTAGGGTCGTTTTTAAGCCCGAAGGTCGAAGTAAATGATTAAATCCTAAAGCCGTAACGAATTGTAGGAGGGTCAAACAGGGTTATTTGTAAAGAAGGGTTTAAACAAAATGCTTCGGTTATTACGGGTTATACTTACCCGCTGAAAATGTATTTAATTTCCTTTCTCGTTTATTTATAGGTAATATAATAAATATTGGACAATAAAAAAATGTTACAGCTTTAAAACGAGGTGGGTATGGAATAAAACGTATGTTTGATTTGGTGGTGGCGAAAACCGATATTAAGTCCATTGGATTCATTCCGATAGATATGATATTATTATGACAGATAATTTTTCAATCGTTATGTAACCTTGAACTTAAGAAATTATATTTATTTTTAAATAGATTTATTATATTTTATCTCGTAATAACTATTACAACCCACACTTCTGATTTTTAGCTGTTTCAATTATGTACCTCCTATGTACCTACTAAAATTCGTACGGATTTACAAAACTATTTTTTTGGCAACTTTCAACCCAGTCAGGGCTAATGACCTAGCTCCTAAAACTTGCAAAATAAATATAAAACATCGAATATTTGAAAGAAAGTTAAGTCTGTATTAACTGCTTCGATAAGGCTATAAAATAGCTCAATGGCTATTTACAGTACTAAGTTTGGTAATTTAGCAGTCTTGATAAAGACTAAAGTTGTAGAAAGTCGATAAAAATACAGTCAAGAATTGATTTACCATACATAAAGTGTATCTGAAATCTAACCTTTGGTAATAAACATTGAAATAGATTGCGTACGTTGACTTCAGAACTTTTAGTTCAAATCTGCTTACATATAATTTTATAGTTCTTTAGTAATAAGTAGGTAAGTATTTGCTTTAAAAAGTTAAATACGTAAAAAGTAGTTTTATTTCAATGTCTAATATTAGCGTAAGCGTTCTTACACTTACCAGTAAAGAAAAGTGAGTTATTTATCAACGGTAAAATCAAACAAGATTGTTCACAAATTCACAATTTGTAGTGTTTCTTCAGAGTTGATAGTCAAATATAAATCCAATCAATAAAAATAGAATGCGCAAAATAAAAATAACAAGATAAGACATTAAGTTAACTGTTAAAAAAATAATCAAGTGTGTCTCGACTCTCGGCCGGTAATTAAAATGTTTTACTCATATGGAAATCCACATAATATTTTATTTGACGTGGCTTTAGGATTATTACATACATACTTCAATGATCTAAGGATGTGTTTTCACGATCGCTCGGTGCGGAAAGCGTCGCGTTTGTTGCTATAGTAGCGAAACTATCCACATATAATTTTATACAACGTTTGAGCACTTTGTACAACCGCTTTACTACGTACTTAATGGTTGTAGCCGTAAACGTAACAGGTTTTATGTAAAATCATAACGCCAACATAACAATGTTAGGAGCAACTCGGAGCAGATGAAATGCGCCTGGGGAAATATGTGAAGTAGACCACTTTACACCCTAACAGCAACAGACGTGGGATGATGTTATTTATTAGTGATCTAGAACATTTTAGTTTGAGGAGGTACTTCCTGTCTGCCTCCCTGTGTGTTCTATTGTGAGTATATATATATACTCTGAGGAATTGTTTCGAGGAATTCTACCATCGCACCTCACGTCACTGTCATATTATATTATCAATACAGTACGTCTAGAACTCTAGAAGGATATCAAGTTTACATTTAGAAACACTATTATGTTTCTACTATATCATCAAGGAATAGTGCTTAAAATGTTGTACCTAAAAATATTTGATTTGAATTGTTTTAGAGCTTGATTAAGAAAATCAGTGACGTAATTGACTCGATTTAAGCAAAGATTTTGCACTTGTGACAGTTTCATAACAAATTAAGTAATCAAAAACTTATTTTAGAGTAGGTAATAGTGGGTAGACCACTGTAGAACTAGGATTTCAAGTCTTTTTTTTATAGTTGTTTCATAATTTGTTCATGATTAATAAGTCCACGAAGAAGAAACAAACTCTCGTCTTGAGTAAAAGTTTCCCCAACAGTTTCTGTTAACGAGGTTTCACTTAAGTTTATAGAGTAGACCGGCTAATGGAAAATGTTGATTTTTGTCCGACCGAGGATAAGCTACCTAAAATAACTGAGAGCGATGGCTTAGCATCCTTCGCGTTATGGAAGACAAGCTAGCTTTAAGTTAAACAAAATATCTTTTAAATAATAAATTATACAACGTAAGTTTTCGTTTGTACTTAATCCCGCAAAGAAGACATTGTAGGTACTTAGTATTAGAGGTACCATCAACTTTGGACTTACTTTGCTATCGCGAAATAAAATCTGTTGTTTTATTTTATTTTTGAAGCCAAAATCAGGTTGTTCGTTTAAGGTAAGAAAAGATTTATTAAATAACACTAGTTCTTTTACTTCTACTTTCCAGTTTCAAATTAACTTTGAATTCAGCTCCTAAACTGCAAATCAAGATGTTAGTGACGTCCAACAAAGTGGTCTCTCTCAAATAGTTTTTAAGAAAAATGTCGCGATTCCATAAGACTGATCGAGAAATCGGAGTAGCACGAAGACCTGCAATCAATTTGGCGAAGCTGCGAGCGAAAGGACGAAGAATGGCGAGATATCGGCCCTGATAGGAGATCGCACTCTTGACTCCGCGACAAATAGATTGAATAAATCTCACTTAAACTTTGAATAGAACAACAAATCCTCTACGGTATGAACCGGTTCATTTGCTGACGTTTGACTTAAATGGTACAGTCAACAAAAAGTATTTAAAGGCAAAGAAGGTTATCTGCGTCTTGATATATACTGGTTTATAAATAAATTATCCCTCCAACAGTTCGCTATTAGAGCTATCAACACCTACGTTTTGCCGGATATTGCTTGATTGCACATACAAAATCTTTGTCAAAACGCAGATCATGTCAACTGCCTGTGGGCCGCTATAATAATATTTTTTTTGATTTATTTTCTCCTCACAAAACAGACTTAGTATAATTACAATTTAACTTATATCTAATAAAGTGGACAGCTATGTTTAACTTCAGTCTACGATATTGTGAGGAGCTGGTGTTTGAGTTAGCCAAGAAAATGCCTGTATTACAAATCACCAGGTCCCCGTGTGTTACCCGCGGGAAAACAAGAACATTACTAATTAAATTCTATTTATGTATGAAGTTTAAGATTATTGATATAAGTAGGTTATTTCCTATTAGGAGGATTATGATAAGTAGAAAAAAGAACAATAAAGCTCTAATTTAAACAACAGTTTAGAATGCCTTTTTTAATGATAATGCGTGTGGTGTCTGCCATATTATAAATCAGAGGGAATTAATTTTGATGTGTGTGTGAGTGCTTGTGTGTGTGTGTGTATGAGTGTCTATGTGAGAGTTTGTATGTGTGAATGTATGTATTAGTACCTAATTATGTTTTTAGTTCGAGTGAAGTAACTTTTCTGTCAAGTTAATGAGCCGCTATGGGTTCGAAATATGAATTTATTTCCGAGAAATTGCTAACTGAAGTCTTTTTGGCCCTTTGTTATTTGTGAAAATCAATTCTATCTAATTATGATCAATCATAAATTCATCCCATTCACATTTGCAAATAAATTTTTCCGACTTTCAATTTTAGTAACAACATTTTAAGGTCCACTTTGGTAACAATACTTCAACAGGCGTCCTTTATTTACATCATACCGACTCCTAAGTACATTACGTACAAATGTTTTTATTTTAATCCCTTTCATGTTACAATGTACATAAACCGCTGTCCCGTCGTACTAAAGGACAAAGCCGTTTACAACACATTTACCTTTACAAGATTTTGTTGGTGGTTTACCGCACTATGAAAGCTTTCCACGCACCGCCCCAACAAAGCAAAAATTTTCAGTAAAAAATACCTAACGCGGAATAGCCTGCAACAATGTGCTTTATTTTCAAAAAGAGTTTTGGAACAGTTTTTAATATTCATCAGATTATGTTCTTCCAAGAGAATTGTCCTTATATGCTTAGTCGTCATAAGTGCATTTGCTGCGGGAGAGGTCCTAAGGTCGATCCCTATCAAAGGCTACCTAAAGATATTTACATTTCATGACATCATCCCCATGCCATCAAAACAGGTCAAATTAAAGTAACTTCAATTAATTAAACCAACATTTACCTAAACCGAGTTTAATTGAGAAGCGGACAAGACGTTTACCACGCCATGACATTTTTCAAAGGGTTACTTTACTTAATTTGATTAATAACGAGGAAACAGTCACGAATGGTAATTAGTAAACATTGTGCGATTAACCCGCCGCGTGGCGTGGCCATTTGTTATTGTCATTCGGTCACATTGACACATCGATTTTGTAAAGTGGCTTTGGAATTACTGACAAACAGAAAATTGTAACACTGTTGTTGAATTATTATGTTATACCGAAATGTTTATAATATAGACTTATTAGAAATCTTTTGTATTATTTGAGAAACATGTTGACATACTATCTAAGTAAAAAATTTTGTTCACTTAGGGTTAGAAAAGTTCTAACAAAGATAGGAGGTATCGAGAATTATCTAGAATATTCTGGTATCACAAAATTTTAGAAGGCATTGTGCATACACAAGTTTACAATAAACATGAATGCCTAAACTGATCTCCTAACCGTATATCAATAGAGATGGTAAGAATCGATGTTGTCTTAATGAAATCTGTTTCAATACAATGTAAATGACACATTTACTTAACTAGCTACATTGACAAATGAGGTAGGAAGCTGGGAAGCAATTGTCGAATGGTTTTTGTTCCTTCCTCTTACGTTGCAGCTTTAATTATCCGTGGAGAATGAAGTTCAATTTCATTAATCGGCGTGGTTTGCTTTCGAGTTGGACAGTTCATTTAATCAGCTGTGACTTAGGAAATGTAGCCACGGGGAATAAAGGCAGGTATTTGGAAATTCTAACTTTACCCTGAGGCCAATGTGCGATAAAATTGTAAAAAACAACTTTGAAAAATCTTCATGTTAAGACATATGCCTATTTCCCATGGGGGTAGGTAGTAACTTTAAAACGCCACACATAAGTTCTCTCGCCACTCTTCTGTTCTTGCATAGGTACTTTTGATATAAGTACCTGTTATGCACCTGATCTTTTCGAAGTCGCTAATTGAAACAGCAAATTGATTTCAATTATTTCAGAGCCGAATTTCTACGAGCCAGTCGACCGAAAATATTAACTAAAGCCTAGTTCAGATAACATAACGATTCATTGGGCCACGGCGGCGGTCCAAGGCGCCCCACCTGTCGCCGGCAGGGTTAATGGCTATCGGTTTCACATAAATTATTTACACATAAAACGCGGTTTTGGGACGTCAGAAATTAATAAAAGAGATTTGTAACGAACGCGCATTTTAGGTTTGTATTCGGTATTGTTTTAAATTTATGCGCAACGTTTTTGGGTCTGGAGGCCTGGAATATTGCTGCATCGCTCTTAATTGGATCATTAAAGTGATATTTTAAATTAATGGCGTTGCAATAATGCGCAGTGAAACAATTATGTACTGAGCTTGCTGACTTCGAATAGGTTTTCAAGTAGTCTAGTGAATATTTTTTTTTGTTTGACGAACAAAACATTAAAATACAGTAATGAAAATAATTATTAAAGACCACAATATAGCGATATGTCAGTTCTGGTTAATTGGAGATATCGGTTAACTTAGCTACGCAATTACGTAAGAAGGACGGTTAAATTTAACTATAGAGCAATAACTCGCCTATGAAAGGGAAACGTCGACTTTATACTTTATTTATTTCATCGTGTATGGAAAATTATTATAGGTACCTAATGCTCATAGGCTGGTTGTAAAATGTTATGAAAAACAATAGGCTATGCGACTAATTATTTTTTATGGCCTCATGAAAAAGTTGACCATAAATAGAGCTGATTATCAAAAACAAAATTTAAATTGGTTAAAAAATAACGAAGTTAAAAGCATTTTAATTTTATGCTAGACAGAGAGCGCACTATACTTACAAATGACGTCAAAAGTAGCGTGCGCCATACTAATTCTATACTAACACTCGTTTTGCGGGAAAGGGACAGAGCATCCCCTCTCAATACCCACCAAAAACTTTTAACGCATTTATCTCAGAAATTTCTTGGTCGATTTAATATTTATTTTTAATATACGAAGTATGCTAATGATATTTTTCAATAAGCGTGTGATTATTAACAAATTCAACACCAGTCCTCTCTCCTATTGTGTTATGTTCAGTCAGAGACGAATCATCACTGTCACATTATTGGACACGGGTTTCTTCTCAGAATGGGGGGTCACCATGTAATATCCACGACGCTAGCCTGGTGCGGGTTGGCAGTGTTCACATGCCGTCGAGAAAATGTCTCAGGCTTGCAGGGTTTCCTCACGATTTGTTCTTTACATTGCGGATTGTTCATAATTGATTTCTCCTAGAATTTAACTTTATGGCTCGCTCTTGTTACAGGACCTAAATACATCGAAAATTATATTATGCCTCTCGTAGAAGCATAAATGAAAATAATTTCTCATGGGGGTTGGATATTACTATGAAACACGTACAAATATATAATTTTATGGTTCATAAAATTTTTCATAACACCGTTTTTACGTTGTGGGATTTCCAAATCTTTAAAACTGTCAACATATTATTTTGAAATGTTATAATTTTTCATCAAATTGTGTAAGTATTTGTATAGTCACAGCCAGTGTGTATTTAGGCCATGTTTGCACTGGTATGTTGAACGGTTAATATCACGTTAAATACGCCTTAATCCTAATTCACTCGACCGCGTTTGGGTCCCTGCCCACACGTGTTTGATTGAAAGTAAACTTACTCCCTAAAATAACTCGATTGTTAACTTGCTTGGACTTTGCGAGAGAACTGCCTCTTAAGAACAATTACGTATGTATGACGTATGAAGAATTTGTTAGAGGATTCGGTATAATTGGAAAGTCCGTAATTTTGAATAATAAATGCCCTGCCAGAAAAATCAGTTGAAGCTTTGATAATACGGCGTGTACCTACAATACCTATAACTACTATGTTTTCAAATTAAAGTAGGTCACCTTTATAAGAATCTTCCAAAAAAAAGCGGGTATCGCGAAGTCCCGTACTTTGCTGTGTCCAACTAGTTGTTTATCACGTAGATTATTGTTTATGTAAAGTATAAAGCATTTTAGTAATTGTAAACAAAAGTCCTGAAGTAATGTTACAAACAAACAACTCATGCCGTGAATCCCAGCTCCAACATCCTGTAGCTTTTAGAGTTTGCTTTAAATAAAAAACTTGCACGCCGCCGCGCAGTGAGTCCACAAGGTCCAAAACCTATTAGGATTTAGCTAACCACAACACCACAAAATCCAGACGCGGAAGCAAAAAATACATTAAAGTTTTGTTTAATCCAACGAGTGCCGCATCGCGGGCTTCGTAATATGAAAATGAGTTTGAAAGTGCCTACGGCCCGGCGCGGGCGTCAACAAACTTTGATGAAGTTCCACTTGATTTAGATTCATAGCTTTTCTGATGGCATCTGAATTGCTTACTTATGCTTTGATGTTAGTTTTCAGACCCCAAAAGAAGAATGATGGTGAATTTCAAACTAATGATCTTGTGTAACTAATCATAGCGGTAGGGTTCACGGCCACGATGTGACCATCTCGACTGTTTACACTAAGTTAACTCGAATTTTGGTCTTCTTAACTTACACGGGTTAGATGTTAGATTTTTTACAAAAGGTTCGAGCAGCGTATTTACGAAATTAATTTCGAGCTGTTAGGAAAATTGATTTGTTTTACACCAAGAATTCCTTTATACCTATGTAGCCTACAAAGTAAATAAAATAGGTATACAAAATTTCATACAGAATTACAGAAATCTTTGAATATTCAAACAAATTATTAATCACCAGCATTACCTTTACTGTTACAGTTTTAAAAGTTATTTCATAATAATTACGTTTCTTTTATTATAACATTCATTGTTGAGGAAAACTGTCGAGCCCTAGAACAACAAGTAAATTGCGTAGGCGCCCAAGTCTATGATTTATTTGTCTCTTTATCAACCTTGGGCCCAGCCTCAAACTCATCAAAATTTGAACAACATTTTTGTGTTTCGGGTTTATGTTTGTAAAATAGGGTTTTCATTTTGTTATTTTTTAACAGAAGCCGCCTCTGTTGCTGCATGTCCTGTTCGGTAGGATCTACAGTAGCGCACCCCACATTGAATGTTTAAACAGGTTTGGGGGGAACCCGTAACGAAATTTGTCACAATTAAATTGGGGGATAAACAAAAGAATTAGATTGCACTTCCTTTTTGATATAGGGCCAGAGAACAACTAAAACCTTATACGACATAAAAATATAAAACACTGTGGAGTCCGCTCACTGCACCGTAACTATGACTATAACATTAGAGTATTAGGTGCGAAATACTTATAATGTTCGGAACATTGCAACTGCAGTGGTAATTATTGGTCGGTGATGTAATAGTAATGAGAATGTTGTGAATGATCAATTATCTATATTATAATTAACAAAATAAATATTTAGAAGCTAAAATTAAAGAAGTGGGGATTGTAGTAAAACCGAAAATCGAAATGGATTTGGATATTTAAATATTTTAAATGCCGAACTAAAGTGTAAATTTTTGCAATTATTGTAGTGATGTAGTGGCCGAACTCCTTTTAAAAACAGGAGAAGGTCAACGAACAAAGGTTTTAATGCTTTTTGTGTAAATTTATGAAAATTTAAGGATTTCTTTTTAAAGCAATTAGCATTGGAGAATCTTATCTAGTTAGTTAAATCAAATTCTTGGCTGTAAAGTTAGCCATCTCGTCGATAACGTTACTTAATGAAAATTGGAATATCGCCCGTCGGTTCTGTGTCGGGCGGAAAACACCAAATATGCAAATAGCTTTAAAATTGACTTTGAAATGGTGTGCCCCGCTAACTCAAACTTGGTTTATTTATTCCGTGGTTTAGAGCATACTGTCGCGGGAAATGTTGTAAATCTTTGGGCATTCTATTCATATTGTCGTTTTAAAGTTTATTTATTATTGGTGGAATGCTTTATTGGTCTAGCAGTGCCGGGGTATGAGGGCCCGAGTTGGGATTCTTGTTTTTCTACAAAATTCTCAGTACCAGCTCGGGGTTCGGATGTCTGCCCGGCTAAATAGCGTCTATTGAACTACCGTAATTGGTCCTAGATCATATTTGAAGTAAAATAAATGAAGTAATGCACCCGATATCAAAATAGGGCATCAAACAACTCCTCCATATTGCTATCTCCCTATATCACCCATGTCATAAATACGTACTAGTCTCTGTAATTCCCACATTTACAGAAACAAAATAAATCCGAAACCCACGTAGGTATATATCCATAAAATATTTGTAGAAGGACCGTCAAACCGGCATTTGCAAATATGCAATAGACCACGACCTCTAAATGAAGTACTGGGCGTACGTCAGGCGCGAGTCGGATCGCCATAGAATAAATTGGTGTACCTATGGCCAGGGGTGGCAGACAGATGGTTAAAATCAGAATGAGTGATTGATTGAATGAATGGTTGATGCGAAGATTCGTGGTAACATACCAACATGCCTGTATTCCTCGGTGGATTAGTGTACCTATAAAGACCCTCGGTTCACAGATATGTTTTTTTTTATAATTTTACCATTAATCGAGCACAAATTCAAACTCGGAGACTGAGAATTACTTATAAAAAAAACAATAACACTGCTTAATTTGGGAAACGAAGGAACCCAGGAACACAGGAACCCAAGACCTTTAGCGTAGAAGTCACTATTACCTACGGCCACTAGACTAATGAGGAAGCTTCATGATATTCCGTAAACAATTCGTATTATCAAATGTTGACGATGTAAGAGACTTGACCAATAACATATAATAGTTACAAAAGTATGCAAATGAACGCAATCATGACGCAAAGGCGCTATGCGAACATAACGGAAGGATAGTTTGTTGTGTGAAAGGATCAACTTTTAGTTCCATTCACTTTTATTACCTCCGAAATTATGTGAATCTAGAACTATTTTGTTTGCTAGATCTTGCCCGCGCGGTTTCGCTCGCGTGTCAAAAGGACTATTGACTATTATATAATAATTTATAACTTGGCTTCTAGCCAGCGTATCATAAATAAAACTTACATCACATTTAAAGTTGCACCTCAAGCAATACAACTGTAAAACCGCATCCAATTTCGACCAATAGTTTCTGTGTGATGCGCGTACAACCAGAGGAGACATTCAAACAGAAAAAAACTTAATTGGTTTGGCTTTTATGTATTTATATTGACCCATAAATATTTTTTAATTATCAACATTGGTTAGTTTCAATTTTATAACATGCAAACACAAAAAAAGATTAATTTAAGACTAGGACACATTACGTCCACGTAATTTTAGAGAGCAATTTATTTTACTCAATCTATTCATAGTCAAGAACAGGCTAGAAGAACACGTAAACAACCTCAAATTGTAAAATACTCCTTAGACAGAACATCTACAATTCTAGAAAATAGTGTCAGCCCTTGCGGCGTATGTCTCCATAAAAGCTTTATGTGCCGTGAAGTGGACGGACATTCCAGCCGCCGAAGCCGTGTGAACGTGGAATTAGAGGGAAAAATGTGTCAGGGTTTGCGTCCTCATAAACTGCGACACGAATAGGTAGTGTATCATTGGGCTATTGTCGCTGGTATAAAGGCTTCGATAGCCTTTGCGTTGGTACAATGATTTGTGTTGTATTGAAGAATTGGATTTTCGGTTTTCATCTATTTTGGAATTTGGTGGACTATAGATGGAATACAGACTTACGTACATTTAACAAGACAATTGTTTTCGTAGGCTTATCTAGTATGCTTCTTTCTATTTCTCAGTCATGGAATCGGACGAATTGTTTAATATGGTCGTATTAAGCCTCAATAAGTCGATAAATTCATCTTTCCGGTTCAATTTTTTTATTGTATTCACATTTGACAATTATAGCATGTAACGAGGTACACATTATTTTTTGTTTTTATCTTAAAGCCAAAGTAGCCTATGTCTACAACATGTTTATGATTATGCCAAATATAATAAAAAACATACCAAAAATGGAAATAAAAATTGATGGCTATAAAATTATAATTTACCAGCTTTCCGCCAGCGGCTTCGCCCGTTATCCCACGGGAACCATAGATTTTACCGAGATAAAAAGTAGCCTATGTGTTATTCCAGACTATAATCTATCTCTGTGCCAAATTTTATCCAGATCCGTTCCGTAGTTTTTGCTTGAAAGAGTAACAAACATCCATCCATCCATCCTCACAAACTTTCACATTTATAATATTAGTAAGATTATATTCAAAATTCAAACGTACGCGTAGTGTCCTCTAGAGTTACTAGCTATAAGTTTACCGTTAGCAGAGAATTCATATCGCATAATATGTTTGTGCAGTATACGTGTTTCGTTAGTTTGCTCCGATCTATGTGTACGTGCTTCTACTGACTTTTGTTACGTACTGGTTCGCAGAAGATATAAAGTATCCCGATTTGTATCGTGCAACATTGGATATAATATGAAAAACCGGGTCCGTAACTACGTGTTATTGCGATCATTTTTAGAGAGATGCCGCTCTACAAGTATCTACAATAGCCCCATCCTTTTCCCTTACATTTTGGCAGATTAGGCAGAAATGTACACTCATAGTTTGCCGTTATGTTTTAGGGTCCCGTGTAAAAGGGAGCCTATATCCAATATTGCCTTTAACCGTTACCAAACAAAAACCTAACAATACTAAAACAAAACTAAGCTCAGCACTCGCAAGGGCAACCCCTTCATAAAATAATAAGTATATGAATACAAAGAATAAGTTCTAAATAATGCTTCATGAAATAATTGGAATTACGAAAAAAAAACAAATGATAATATGAAAAGTATAACATACGAATTTGAATGACCTTATTAACTACATACCTATTAGCGGCTTTTCAAACAGAATTTTCCATAGAAATTCAAGTAGTAACAACTGAATAGATACGAGGATTTGAAGCCAATAACACAGTTTGAAATCCCCGCAGAATTTGTCGATCGTATAAATCGGGCGGCGTGGCCCATGCAGCGATGCAGCGCTGCAATCTACGGCTGCACCCGCTCAATAAGCCTGCCCGAAAGGCGAATGACGTGCCCTATCTCTCGGCTTTGGATTTATAGGCGCAGTGATAATCAAAAGCACCGTTTTTAAAGCGGTCCAAAAACAGTGCGACTGTTTTGTTTTTGGAACCTCTTTAGAATGTAAAACGTTCTTTTGACGACTATGTTTCGGAATAACCTAGTAGGTACTTTAATAATGTTTATTTAGGAAAATATATGTAGAACACAATCTTTTCGCCAGCGGCTTCGCCCGCTATCCCACGGGAACCATAGATAACACCACCGGGATAAAAAGTAGTCTATGTGTTATTCCGGACTTTAATCTATCTCTGTGCTAAATTTCATCCAGATCCGTTCAGTAGTTTTAGCGTGAAAGAATAACAAATATCCATCCATACATCCAAATTATCACATTTATAATATTAAGTAGGATTGATAGATTGTAATTGATGCACCCTTTTTATTTTAACTAACAGAAGAAGTATGTGTTAATAGCAAGTGGCGTTCTAATGCTTCTGATTATGGGAAAATATTCTTTAATTAAACTATGGCCTGCAATTTTGAAAATTCAATTAGTATTATATAAAATTCGTTTAAAAAGTATAAATACATAATGCAAATTAATGATAATTAGGATGTATTTTATTATTTAGTAAACCATTAATACTTTCTTTATGGAAATTTTATAAAGTATTTTTTTTGTTTACAGGTAAACGAACTTTTACCGAGATCTCTAATATTTCTGGTATGTATATGTTACATTGCATGACGTAATTGTGAATTTATGATATAGAAATGCTAATATTATAATATAATATACATATAGATGTGAAAGGTAGACAAGAGTTTTGTCAACTCCTCAGTCGAATTGTGTGCAGCTAAATCTAACTTACCGGTGTATTGTAAACTTTTCTCTCTAACATTGTTGTGTTTGCCCGTAATTGGCATATATATTAGAATATTACCATAAGAATCAATGTATCTATGTCCATATATGTGCTGTGAGCGAACCTTAAATAAATAAATAAACATTGAATGACAAAAGACGTACCTAATGTTTTTATAGTGCATTCAATTGATTTGGAAGAATGATGAAATGGAATAAATAGGACTATTCGATTCTTGAACAGAGAGAGATCAACAGCTGTATTAAAGATGAAAAGATTTTTTTTTTTTCTCAAATATTGCATAGACAAATATAAAATTGAGTCAGCCCCAGTAAGTAAGATGAAGTATAAGATAAGGATGGCATTATTCATTTTGCATTGCTATCTCTTTCTTACCACGTAACAATGATAGCGTTATACGTAATACATCACTAGTTGGTACATTCTGTTCTTAGATGTAACTTACAACTCTTGGATACAAATTCTGTGTAAGTTGGAGACACGAACTCCATTAATTGCGATATTACAATAGTTTGAGAATAATTTGTACAATACGGTTTCCTGGCTACGTTTATTGTTTGCAATTTAGCACTGTTATACTAAACTACTCGTATAACAATGCACTTTATCCCGATGTTATTTTATAAATGTATATTCATTAATGGTTTGGTATGTAGACTAATGTAGAGTTCTCGCTAAACTTATTGCCCGGCTTGAAGTTTGCATGAGCTAACTTCAAACCGGCCGTAAAAATCGGAGTAAGAAAAATATTAGATTATAATGATTAAAAACTGCCTACGACTTGAGCTTTCGTTTTTATTTATTATCTATACTAATTATCTATACTTATACTAATATACTAATAATATTATAAATAGGAAAGATTTGTATTTTTGTATGTAACGAATAAACTCAAAAAGTACAGGACCGATTTGAAAAATTATTTCCATGTTAGATAGCCCATTTATCGGGGAAGGCTATAGGCTATATATCATCACGCTACGACTAATAGGAGCGGAGTAGTAATGAAAAATGTTGCAAAAACGGGGGAAAAAATTATAAGACCACGCGGGCGAAGCCGCTGGCGGGAAGCTAGTAGTCTAATATTTTTCTTACTCCGATTTTTACGGCCGGTTTGAAGTTAGTTCATGCAAACTTCAAGCCGGACAATAAGATTGGCGAGAATAAGCATCTAAAACCAGCTGCGTTTTATACACTGCGTGGTAAATTTCATTTATTAAAAATATATCGTTAGCTATCTTTAATTATACGCGCCTTATGTATTTTTTCCCAATCCCGTGGGAACTTCCCAATAGTGGTTTAAGGTGTGCGTTGATAGACCAGTCAGCCATCTCATCCTTTTGTACAAATATACACATTATTTTGTCAACAAACATGTATAAGCGGTATGACTGGTATAAGCACAAAATTGTATAAAAAAATCCATCAAAATTTTAATCGTCACGGATATAAAAACTATTTTCCCAGTACAAACAAATTTCCCTCGTTAAATATTATCTATGCAACCTGCTGGGAAAATTGGTTCGGTACAAAATTGGGTAGAAATTGTTAAATAAACGTGTTTTATCTCTATCTGGAAACAAAGTTCAAAGTAAAATTAACTTTATCTGTTTGTCCAATGAAAATATTTCTTGCGTTGGAAACAATCTATTTTCGAGATCTTCGCTTCCACTCTAATCTCGAATTAAAGGAGAGCTTAGAATGTATTGGTGAGAGAGCTATCTGAGGTAGATTGGCTTTGTATCTGCGGATCGACAACAGGCGCGGATTTCGTCCGCAATGTTATTTTTATCACACATTTTAACCCCCGACGCAAAAACGACGGATTGTTATAAGTTTTTCGTGTCTGTGTGTGTCTGTCCGATTTTGATTCTGTTTTTTTTGTTTGAAAGGTGAATTAGTCGGGAGAGTTTTTAGCTGTTTGATGAAAATCAATCCAAGATGGCAGTAAAAAAATGGCGAATTACATTTTAAAAGTATATATTTTACGGAAGAGTTGTCTTGAACAAACCGTGTGAATGCGGACAAAATCCGCAGTCGCGCTTGCAACTGTGTTAAATACCTAAAAGCGCTTTAGACATAGAATAGTTGGAGGGTTCCGCTTGGAACGGCTTAACGTATTTCGTTATTATATTAAAACATCTTAAAATATCCTATTTTGTATCTTACATAATAATTCATACTTTAAAATTGAAAACTGTCATTTATTCTCTACGATAAAAATTAAACGTAATAAATTATTCCGTAAATAGCAGCGAAATAAGCTCGAAGTATGGGCTTCAGTAAATCATTTCATAATTACACGTTCCGAGGTTTCGCTATCTTCGAAATGGAAAAGTTATTGAGGGAAATTATTGCGGATTTCGCTGCCTTTTGTATAATATTGAAATGTTTAAAATTATATATAGATTGACGAGTTTTGAGTGGTTGCTATCACCGTATTGCCAAATATTCTGCTAAACATTATTGTGTTTCGGTTTGAATAGCTAGCTGGTCTGGAATAAAATAATATCTATACATATAAAGCGTAATTGTATTTCGTTTGCAAATCCCATAGGCACACCCGTATTGTGTAAGAGACTAAAGCTATGTTGTCGATTGTAAATCAACGCAGTAGTGGCAGTTCAATAAAAGGTCGATCGGAATCCATCAAGCTGGTTCGCTTGTGCCGACCAAATCGATCACGCTGACGTTCACGCAAATAACTCCGATACAAAAGCACGTTTGCGATTTCTAGATTTGTTACAGTAAAGAAACAAAATACTATTTGATTGATGATTATCTTTTAGGGGTAGGCTCTAACTCTATTATAGAAGTAGCTCAGTGATTACGTTGTCTAAGATAAAATTCAGACCTACTATTCAATTTTTTTTAAATTTGTTCGTTGGTCAGTAACTGCATTTACTTATAATAGCATCTTTAGTGATTTATATGCAGATGAAACTTTTTTTAAATGCCGAGTAATAAGGTCCACCCCAGGGAAGGGGATTCCAAAACCTGAGTGTGTTCATTCCATGAGGAAATTCCTTTGGAATCGTACAGTATGGGACCAGGGTGGTCGTTCTAAGGTATGTGGATGAACTCTACGCCGATGGCGAGAGGTGCGGTGACAAAAAAGTAGCCATCGGCGTCTTTACAAAGATTGCCATAAAAGTAGTTAACCAGCAAAGGGTTTGGGAATGTATGCGTCTTTACATAGATTGCGATATAAAACTAACCTAAATTACAAATTTTGAAAACCCCCGACACATAATGTAATTTTTCATTTTGTGATGGCGGCCACCTTGGATTTTGAAAATTATTATAGTATTCTCCTAGTTAAGCCCTTTCATTTGATACTCATATTGAGGGAGTTGTGAAAAAATATGTATCAATCAATCAAACATAGCTAAGAACACTCCCGACTAATTCACCTTTCAAATAAAAAAAACAAAATCAAAATCGTTTCCTCCGTTCGGGTGCTACGATGCCACAGACAGACACACTAACACACACACACAGACACGTCAAACTTATAACACCCTGTCGTTTTTGCGTCGGGGGTTAAAAATAAGTAATTAACCAGCAAAGGGTTTGGTTATGTAGGCAGCTGCCACCAGTTTTGACACGTCATATTGTATGATACATTATTACACAATCTTTGTCAAGACACAGATGTCGTTATCTGTCTACCTAATTCCTTCGTCAACAGTACCTACTTAGAATTTAATTGATCACAGTAAACTGCTCTAGCACTATGTACCTACAGAATAAATTCAATACAAGCTTACAATCTGTGCCGGCGACACGCACTTGAAACAATACATCGGAATCATAACTCGATATCGATGTTCCCTCATGACGAGAGCGATGGGCAACACTTTACACCATCCGATACGATTCCAGATTTAATGATTTCTTTTGTTTAATATATTATATTATTACCTTGGGCATGATTGCAGCCTACCAAACTATCACGTCATCACGTGTGGTTTTAGTTCAAAATTTCATTTTATATTTCCGTGGCGAAATTTTTCCATACTGAAAATAAAGTGACGTGATAAATTTGTATATCTCTAATTTGTACGCATTATCACTAAGTAAGTATCAGACTATATTCGTCCACTGTTGAACGAAGGCATTCCCAAGGAACACTGTAGAAACAATTACCTACTTATTATTATTTTACTAGGCTCTAGGGCTCACCTTACCTTTTAAGTAGGTAAGATAAGTTTCGGATGTCCACGACTTAGTGCACGTAATAAATGTCTGCTCCATATCCCATTCGCAAGAACTAATTACGGTAAGAACACTTTCATTAGAAGAGCTTGTCGATCTTACAATATTATCAATATGTCTCCTTCCGACTGTGATCAAACCATAGATGTATTTCACCTTTCTCTGCCAAATTTTAAGAATTTAGTATCAAAAATTTTAGCCTCTAATTTATGTGGGTAATTTTGTATACTAAAGAGTAGTTAATATTTCAGTTATTCTCTTTTGTAATTACGCCATCTTTTAAATCTTTTTTTTTATGGCTATGTACCTTAGTTTCTTTTTTTATCATTTGTCCGTCGCAAATAACTGAAAATTATCATGTGGAAACTGTTTTTGGATTATGTGTTGTTAGCTATGTATTAACTTTATTCAATATTGTATCAGTTTGTTTCCCAAAGAAAAAAAAAATATGCACACAAATCTGATAGATAAGATTGATTTTTTCAAGCTTCACATGCATGCAAAAAAAATTTGAATTTAGAACAACTTTCAACTAGTATCTGTGACTTGTTCCCTCCATAAAAGTAATTTGCATGTCGGGTCGTGTTGTTAAAGCTGATCGTATCGTTAGTATTAAAACAACTTTGTAGCCTTGCGCTTATTGCACTTTCCACAGAGGCATCGAAACTGTAAACTGTAATTTACACTGACACGCTAACATGTTCTGTGTGTTTGACATAGTGATCGGTTGTGATTTATTTATAGATTATGTCATTATGTACACAATGGCTTAGATTGGTGTAAATTACTAGGTATTATTATAAATTCACTATTAGTAGAAGAGTAGTATAGATTTTACCAGACAGAGTATTGTTTCTGAAAATTTCGTTATTTCAGGTCCTCGTCTTCTATCCTAAATGAATGGACCTTACTAAGGGTCGATTTTACCACGTCTGGATAACCGCCAAAATTTGTATGAAATTATCTGCCAACTACTTTCTCGAAAACGGTGGTGAAACAGGCCCTAAGTATTACTTAGTAATTAATGTTTTATTAAACTACATGGTGATGTTGTAGTGCTGACATATATTTTTTTGTTAGTGAGAGTTTACATTGTCTGTAAGTTTCAGTTAGGTTACGCATTGTAATAAATGGTATTGTGATTTTTTTGAGAAAATATTATCTTTTAGTCTTTGGAGTTTAATAAATAGTAGGTATACGTACATACACAGAATCAGTACCCCGGACTTTAGTATAACTATAACAAAATTGTAAGTAGTATGAATTGACCAGAACAGAACGCAGCTTTAACAGTAAACTATTATTCTAAGAAAAAATACGGCCGTTTATACACTGAAGAACAAACTTTTTAACAAGATTAGTCTTCGGGGCCCACTGGAGTTGAACGAACGCAATTTGTAACGAATTACAAGTTAACAACAGTTTGTCTTTATTTCTATCATTTCCGCTTTTTATTATAATAATAAAGTACAAGAATGAGGGCGGAAAATTATTTTCAGTTCAAATAAAATGAAACAGTAAGTTTGATGGAATTTTAGATTCATTATAATTTGTAACTGAGGCTGTTTGATGAAGCCAACGGGCGTCTCAGTTTCATTTGATACTATGGATTCATTTGAATAAGAAAATATTCGGTTTCTCGATAAGAAAACTGTAAAGTTTCTTTGATAAATATTTATGAGAATAATTTGTGTCTGTTTTGGAACATCTGGACAAACTAGAAGTAATGATATCATTGTTATAATATAGTTCTAGAGACCAGATCCAGATATTAACTTTCTTGTTTTTGAGTGTTGTTTGTGACATTAGCTTAGTTGTGAGTCACAAAGTGTACCTAACGTCATATCATTACACCTATATTCCCCGAAGGTTTCAGCAAAGGTGTACTAATGTACACCCAAAATTAGCCGCTATGTTCAATTCCCATGCAATAGGGCGGGAGCTTATTGCCATTAACCAGACACAAGTCCAAACTCCGTGCTATCACTGGGAATTTCACATAAACCTAAAAACACTGCTCGATCTGAGAACTCAGGACCTTAGCGTAGCAGTTGGGCTGACCACAAATAAGGCAATTACTTAAATATATTCTTCATCTACAGATCAAGCTGCATCATCCTCATTACTATTCACAACAACTGTTACTGTTACCACACATATTTTTAAAAAAGAGTATCTATGGAGTTTCTTGCCGGCTCTTCTCCATAAGACCCACTTTTTTTTGGGACCGTGCAACTAGTTTAATGTTTGAAAAGTACCTATTTATATGGTCTAATTGAAATAAAAATATTTGAATTTGGATCTCAATTTATTTTTTAATACCAAAAGCCATTCAATATAAGTGCCATCATACTAAAAGTTTTATATCCTATACACCACACCCACGCGAGTTTACACTGTCTGGGCGTACTCACAGTGAGCCGTTTAACAGTATATGCATGTACAAAAATGATGTTATGGGTTCACTGTAGTTTTTACTGACATTACTGACTTTTGTTAGTATGTCGTTTAATGATAACGGCATGGTCTTGTGGAAACATTGCATTTAATTTGTGGTTTACGGCAGATATTGAATACCTCAAACTAATTTTAAATTATTTAATTTTTAATAAGCATCTCTTTTCTATTCTCCAAAAGTTGAGAATTGCTGACTCATAATTGTAAATTCCGGACTGCCACTCTACAGAATTTCATAGAAAATACAATTATATTTTGTTCAACCTGGGAACCTGAACCCAAGACCATAGCAGCATAGCATACCAGTCGTGCTAACGACCACTACATCAATAAGGCAGACATAATTATTATATCATAAAATAATCACAGACAGCCTCAAGGCTTCATAAGTAAAATACCTTGTCGGTTAGATTAGACCCCAACAATCTATTTATTTATTTATTATGAAAGACAAACAACAGAGTGCACAGAATACAAGCTGATATTTAATTCAAAAAAGTTTATATTTTGTTTTTGTTTGGATATCCAAACAAAATATTAACTTATGTTGTTCTTTGTGAATGTACACAAACGTTAAAGTAACTAAAATTTGTCATGTGTTTGCAAGGCTAAGATTTGTTTGCAAGCGGCTTATCTAAAACAGTTTTTAGTTTGCGTTACATATTAAAATATTAAGTAAACTATATTTTATCTGCCAGATCATCTCGGTGACAAATGGACATAAGCTTGACCGCGGTGACTGTCTTCTAAAGCTGACAAGAAACCTAAATCCATAAACTGTATGCCTGTGAAATATTTCATACATAATGAATATCTGTATATCATATAATACATAATTATCATCTTTGGACCAAATATTTTTTTCTTTCCTTATTTATTTAGAGAGGTTTGAGCAAAATGACTTAATGAATACTCTATATACGACAGAGGTCTGTAACATACATAACACCCGCCTGTATTAACATTCATGCCATTAACCGGGCACACATTAAAATTCCTAGTGAGGATTTCATTAAAAAACTAATGACACTTCTCGACCTGGCAATCGAACATGATCTTTAGCATAGTAGACCTGCTTAAGAACATTATGCTAGTAGTAGTTCATCGTTCAGTAACGAAATATTAATTGCAGTATTATTATTTGCATTCGTTTCAGAACGATTCAAAATTGACATGCTTTCTATACAAAAATAGTATGTACCAACCCATCAAAGAACATTTCAAAACTAAAACGAGATACAAAACAATAACCTAAAAAACTGTATAAAACAAACTCTTTCACCATACCAGCGGGGGTCAAAGCACTTTATCTCCGTACAATTTCGTGCAATACACTAAAATTCATATAAAGACAGTGTTGCACGCAAATGTACGTGAGAAATATCGACACAATGAAGAAATGTGGTCGACATTGAGTCGTTATACAAGCCATTACGAACCGTCTGTAAATATTGCTTGTGTGCTATATTTGCATGTAATTGTTCAGGAAGTTTGATTTACATGCACTGTACACATTGTTGTAGCAATTTGTTTTGTTTTCACAGGGTTGGGTATAACAAGAACAACATGGATAACGACGCGAGTCACAGCTAGTAGTACTAATAAAATGGTAAAGAATGAGGACTGCTATTAAGGCTATTACCCACATCAATGACTTTGAGCGTTTGACCTCTGTACGAGTATTTGGAACCCAAACGCCCCCTACATACAGAAAAGTTGAACTAGAATATGATTATGCAAAAATACAGATATGTCGTAACATTTCCTATTTTGCCTATTTTATTCATTCTATGAGAGTAATCAATTTAAGTTCGATTTTGTTAAAGATGTGTAATGTGTATGGTACCATAATCCATGTATTAATATTTGTGTTAAACCTGCAATCAATAATTGATAGAAAATAAATACCTATGCATCGCGCTATACAATGTAAGAAAATGGATCAGGAGTTGCACTCTACTGTGGCTAACTCAGTGCATCGCAAAATACAATATTTTTTTAATTTCGTGCGAAAATATAGACAATAAGTGCTCGAATAGTGTTTAGATAATAGTTGAAATAAACCCAGTTCAAGAGTATATTTAAGACAATTAAACATCTGTATGTATTATGAATGAATCTTAGTGGTGCTTGCTAAATAAGAGTATAGTTACCTACGTCCTACTTCATAAGAGCTGCTACTTACTAGCAAGAATACGCAAGATTTTGGGAAAAGAAATCATCAAGTATATCTTAATTATATTGAAATGTACGTTTCATAGTCTGAGTACTTTCAGTATATTTTTGAACATTCAGTACAGTACTTAAAGAACTCCCAATTCGCAAAATCATAAGGGGTTAGGTACAAATTCTTTATCAGTTTTAAATTGTGAAATAATTTTTGAAGCCATCTGTGTAGCTTTGTGCTTGAAATTTCACATTATAATACTGTTAAAGAACCTCCCTTATAAAAGGTATTAAGTATATCTTTACCAGCAAACTATAGAAATTTAGCGTGTTGGGGATAACAAAAAATATTTAAATTTGGGTTCACACTTGTACAGAATAAGTTAATAATTAAAATAGAGTAACATTATTGTTCTTTTACTTGATAATATTTTTTCATTATTGATACAGAGGTATTAAACTAGGGTGATACCTATGCTACTAGTCAAATTTCTTTGTCCAATTCCACTGGGTTTCAAATATATTTTTTATATTAATGATTTCATCATAATTATCATTATTTAGACCTGGTAATACCAGATGTTGGCTCTGTTAATATGCCAAAAGCGTAATTTATCCGTAACCCAAAATTTACTCTTCAATTAATTGCTTTTGCAGTCATCTTAATTTAGTCTCCATTTATTCCAACCTACTCCCTCCCTCTTGTGTAGCTCCTAAATACGGGATCTATAAATCTCACATTATCGATAAGTCACCCAGTCTCATTTCCATGGTATAACGGTTACGCATTGATATTAATTTTGTAAAGAAGTTGTTTAACTGTACCAGCAGAAGTAGTGTTGGGTTTCATTATGGTAATACTTTCTCGTTTCCTGAGTCTCACAATTTTATGGTTTATTATAAAAAAAATCTGCAATAAAGGAATTGTAACATTGGAAAGCTATCTTCAACCCCTTCCCCTTGCTTTCTGAGAACGCCAATTCGTGCGGTCCGTTTCTAAATCTCACCCCATGGTGGTTCTGAGTAGTAACTGATTACTGCTTTCATTCATCATGCAGGTACATGCCACGAAAGTGCAGTTGTATAAAAAAATATTGCGAAAACCGTTAGGAAAATAGACACATCTGTGAAACATCTACGACCCCGACTCTTCTCTGCACCGAGTGGGCAGGTTAATTATGTGTTACTTTACTTTACTTACCTAATTATTGACTACTTTTTGCAGCGACTTCTGTGGATGTATTATAAATAAATTCTGTCGCCCCTTATTACACATGCGTCATAAACATACCAGCAAAACATCGAATGTGGGTATTTGACGCAGTTTGCACAGTTACAGTTTGTGTCTCGCGGTTGCAACAAAGAAGAATAACAATGCAATACCTATGTGTACCCCTTTGGAGCTAACCCTACAGCCTACAGGTATGAATATATGGTACGTAAGATCACGTCGGTATCGGTGGTCCTTTTTAAAATATGTGACTTAGCATGATGGTTGTGCATAGCAGTAACACATGAGTGATTTAAAAGGGCATCTTTTAATACGTAATTAGGTATCCACTTATAATTATGTATAAGAAGATCGGTCAGTCACTAGGTTGACACTTTGACAGATATTTTTATCTATTGTCATGTCTGCGGTTTACTCTATGTTCCACTCAAGAACCTGACATTTACTAAAAATGTTCTTTATACTTATTTACAAAATGTTTTTCTGTTTTTATTTAGCTTAATATTATAACCATACTATTTAATTCAGAAATAGTTAGAATTGTCTTCATTTTGTATTTTTTTCCTAAAAATATTTGACGTGCAGTCCTCCCGTCTCAGGTGCCGTCAAGGCACTGAAGTGACATGATTTGTGTCATGCGACGGGTGCACGAGGGGGTGCTTGTAGTGGGGGGATTGTGATTAAAATGTTTTTCTTATTTATTTAGAAAAATAAGTTCAAAATTAAAAATTAAAACAATACGGATTGTTAAACAGACCAAGGCGGTTTTTTTGGTGTAAAATTCATCTGCAAGTAATGCGTGGTAATGGAGGAAAAATACAATTTAGATTGAAAATTGCGTATTTTCAAACATTTTTTTACAAAATTTGTGACATCTAAAAAATATTCTAAACAATACGGATTAATCACAAGAATCTTAAGTATATTGGGTGTAATTTTCAGTGCAAAGTAATGAGGAGGATTCGTCAATAAAATGCTTTAAACACCATGATGTTTTCGGTATTCTACCTATGTTCCCCCCTTAATTTAAAATGGTAATATAATAATTTCTATATCTTTCTTTCTATTCTTTCTGAAGAGTTTAAGCAATGTGGTGATCCTTTATGCCATAAAACCGTTTATAAATATTTGTGTAAAAAAATGCAAAAAATTACGATGGCACTCACATCAGCTAATAAGGCATAGTAATTAGGCAAACGTGATTGCACAACAGTAGGTGTCTAATCAATAGGTTAATTAATGTTTAATTGGACTATGAAATGCTTCAATAGCACTGAATGCGGCAACGAATCCAATATTTGTTCGCCATTAGTGTTGCAACTAATTAACCTGCCGAACTCGAAATACAGATTCAACATAATTTGCATTAGAACTATTTTGTTGCAACAATAAAATAAGTTCTATTAAAAGCAGTACACATTACGCTTTAGGCGTGTTGGCCGAGTTTAATTTAAAAAAGTTTTTAATTCAAATTCCATTTTGAAAATAGAATTCTGTTCGCGGTTTTTTAGACATTAGTGTGACCGAGTGGAATGTGGTTGTAAATCGCAAATCGATCAATTTGTTTTGTTTTTTGTAATCAAAAAGTGACAGTGATGGCATTGTATCGAATGAAAATGTTTGATAAGTCGTTAATATAAGCTTTCAGCTGTGAGTGGATGTTGAGACTGGTTTGTAATTTGCAGTTGTTATTATGTTGAACTTGACTTTCGCATTGAATTTTATTTTTCTTTACTACGTAGGTAGGTATAGCATAAATAGAAGTTTTTCGAATCATAATTTTAATTATTTCGTCAGTTAAAAGTTGCGCTACTCATAAAGCTACGCATTATTAAATCTTTTGGTGTAGGCTCTCGGCTCACGCTGGTGGCAGGTTACGCTTACAACGGTCATTCTATGGATGGGGGACCTGTCTTCTGAAATCCTCGGACAGTACGTTAAGTCGGCAGTCCTATTGGCTTTACAACCAGTTTTATCTTTAGCTTATCAGTATTGTCCAGAAATTGGGATGCAGAGGGCTAACTGACTACCTACTTTATATTAAATTATGTTACTTTATAAAAAGTAAGAAATTTTATAAAGAGTAAAAGCAGTGATAGCCTAGGGGTATGACCACTGGACTGCCAAGTCAAAGGTTTCGAGTTCGAATCCAAGGCACCGCACCTCTGACTTTTCGAAATCATGTGCGTAATTATCACTCGCTTTAACGGTGAAGGAAAACATCGTGAGGAAACCTGCATTCCTGAGAGATATTCTCGACGGCATGTGAAGTCTGCCAACCCGCATTAGGCCAGCGTGGTGCCTAACCCTTCTCATACTGGGAGGAGACCCGTGCCCAGCAGCGGGACAGTATATGGGTTGATGATGATAAAAAGTAAGTCGAACCCAACACACAGTTGGAAAGAAACTAGAATGCCGATAGTTATCAAGACGGAAACTATAAAAAAACTTTTAATCATCACTGCGATTTATTGGATAGATAAGAAGACTTGCCGTGAAACAATTTTTGTGTAAAACAAGCAATTATTATTACATATTCGCTACAAATTACGATTACAACTATCATTATGTATATAAAACACGTAGAAACATGATTACAATGTGTGAAAGTAATGTATTAATTTGTAACTTGGTACTCAATGTACATTACATAGTTTGGTTATAGTGTTTCCTTGTAGCTGTAATACCGGATCGGCACCGGAGCGTTATATTTTGTTGTTTTGATCGACATTTATATGGATATTATGCGGTTTCCTCTTACAGAGTACATATAGTTGAGTTTGTGAGAATTTGCCACCACCTTAAAACCGCACTGGATGTCTTCCCTAACACAATAAGTAGTCAGTGGGATTTTTTATTACATTTCCCAAAAGTGTGGAAGGCTGTGGTCTGGTACAATTATCAAACACCATCAAGGCGAGGCTTCGCCTTTCTTCTGGTGGGCGGCAAACTGCTCAGGATGTTAGTTTAAGTTCAAGTTCAAATGTTATTATTTCAAATAAGTTTTTAAAAGCACTTATGAAACGTTAAATGATTCTAGATGCACGGTTCCATAAAGTTGACACTCTTTTAAAATAAGAGTTGTTACAATTTTTCGCTGGTACAATAATGCGATGGCAGGATGTGTGGACACTGTTAATGTCCTAGACTCGAAGACGAGCTTATCAAATGAAAACGTTTTCAGTATCCGAAAACTCAATCATCCTAATAGTTAAACGAAACCGAACTATGTGGGTCAATAGACATCTATCAAAATAAGTAAGAACATTAATAGCCACAATGTACTCACATTTACAATTTATACTTAGGTATGCTACCGGTACCGGTGGAGCTATAGTATCTGAAAGTCTGGAAGTTGCAATGACAATATCAGAACCATTTAAATACTAAAGATAGGGCCGTCCGAACATTTGACAGACGCGTTCGCCGTACACAGGAACACTACCGCCATTTTTGTTAGTATCGCATGGCATTTGTTTTTTAACCGATCGTGAACTCGTGGACGTGGTTAGCTTCGCATTAGAGAAGACCATTTTAAGATTTGAATTGAATTTGAATTGTCAGATTTCTTTCTTACGCAATAAGGGACATGAACGTCGTGTGTCGTGCGTGTACCAAGTACCATTATGATTAAAGATACCATTAAGATTAAATATATGAAGAACCATATGTAGATGATATGCAATCGAAGAAAAAAGAAATCACAATTGCTTTAAAAATAAACAAACGAAGAACGAGTACACTCTGTTTTGAAGCCCGATAAAAAATAATGTCAGAAGTAATGAAGAAGTATATTTTTATAGTTACAACAAAATGCAGCCTGTATAAAACCAGCCAGCATTCATGACTGTAGGTATCCAAAATAAAGTTATTCTGGTTATAAAATAGACACTGACAAAGTTAACTTCGTGGTCCGTTTTTAGTACGAAGGTAATTACGACTGCACGTATCCAACTAAGTTTTTAATTAAAGTTTGTATCAAGTTAAACCTTAGTGTACCATATAAATAAATTAGATTTAACGTCAGGTGCATGAATAGCTAAGTTAGCATCCGCACGTGCGATGGAAAACTGCATTAGGAACTTAGGTGTTTTAAGTAGGTGAACTTAGAGAATTTGGTTGTTCGTTGATATTATCTCAACATTAAGACTTAAGCCTGGTTTAAGTTTCGAAGTTAGGTAGGGTAAGTGCGATATCTGGTATTATAAATGATACAGAAGATTAGTATAGGTACGAACAATTACCGTAAGTTTAAAAAAAGAATGCCCAGACGGGTAAATTGCAAAGAACACAAACCTTTTTGCTACGAGATCGACTATGAAAACTCCAGTTTTTCAATAGCCCTGTCTTTATTTTGAAACTATAAATTTATTTACTGTAAAAGTTCCCATTATCGCAATGTTATAATAAATTCCTTACTCTTCAAAGACGTATTCATGAAGGCGGCTAACCCACTAACAGAAAGGAACCCTGTACTCTTCTGGCTTCAGGTATCCGTGCGTTGTTAAACATAGTGACGGATACATTTTTAAACCTTGTCTTAGCGTAGATTGTTAAAATAAGTCGTCATTTTTAATACAAACAATTTATAAAATTAAATATCCTGGGAAATTTTTACACAGCACCATCTAGTCCCAAACTAAGCAGAGCTTGTACCATGGGTACTAGACAATGGATATAATACTTATATACTTTTTTTTGTAAATACATACTTATAATATATAAGAAACCCCAGCTAAGTTCATCACATAAATGTTTGTGTCTTGTGGGAATCGAACCCATGACCTCGTGATCAGCAGTCCGGTACTCGAACCACTAGACCACAGACGTCGTCACTTTACTGTTTGTTTTTTTTATAAAGGCGATTACTCTTTGTTTTTTTATAGTATGTGTTTTAATTAAACGATTGCCACACTATTGCTAGTAACATTATGCAGTATCTCATAATGATATCAAGACAGTGCGGTTTCTCAGGCTACCCTAACTTTACAAGTACATGCTAATGGACATCAAATATTAGCCTAATGTAACCATTTGGCGCCGTCCCAGCAGATTTGGCTCAGCTACGTCGACTTTATTTGTTGCAGGCTATGTTGCATGTGCTGTGTTGCCAACATTAAAATGTTCCTCAAGAGAAAATGGCGATGCCCAGAGAGGAACAAAAGTTTTGTAAAGTTTATTATTTACGGCGGCGTTTTGTGCTCTGTCAAATAATAGTGATTTTTAAGCAATGGTAAACACACTTTATTACTAATAGTTAGAAAATAATATTAATATAATTTATTGTTGTTTCATGTAATTATGTACTCTTAGGTTGTTCTTAATAGATTCATTGGTACTCAAGATCTGCTTGTACTTATACCATCTGGGTTTTAGTAGACTAACCCTTCTTTTATCATTAGCTGCTCAAGCGTAAAAAAATATAAAAAAGAATGCAAATAGTAAAAACTTTTTGGACTTGAAGGTTGTAAGTTTACCGAATACAATATAACTCATTACCAAAGTTCTCCATTTACAAATGCATGCACCATGCATATCCCGGATTTCGGGTTAAAATTCCGAAGCAGGCGACACACTAGCTGCATAGTTTATTTGTTGCATAGCATCGTTGTGTTGTGACCCGCAACGTTGCGCGCAAGATTTGTTGTCTGCCCGTTGCTCTGAGTAATGGTCTTTGTTTTAGAATAGTTTCATAGCTCTCTCGAACTAAAACTCAGTATAGTGACTAAAATGCTGTCGGATGATGGATGCTGCTTTTTTAGATATTATTTTAAATATCTGGCGATATCTGCCTCGTTAGCCTAGTGTCCTAAGTGCGAATGATACGCTTCAGGTCCTGGATTTAATTCCCTGGTCGAGCAAAGTGTTCATGGGTTTTTCTATGAAATTCTCAGATTATCTACAAACTGTGGGTGTACCTACATTAGTAAATCTCTGCCTTAGCCCTTCGGGGAATACAGGCGCGGTAGTATATTTTTTATGAATGTAGCGACATCTTCCGCGCTATTAAGGAAAAATATACACATCAATTGACGTAATCAATCATCTTACAAATACCTAATGATTAAATATTCACGGAGTGAATTCTGCATTCGGTGGCACCATTTCCCATGGAAGTTGTATATAAACAGATCCTATGCCTGACATTAACTACCAGGCAAAGGGACCTCCTGGTTAGAGCTATAACTTACCTCGCCCTCCCACCAATATTTGAAAAGTATGCTTAGAAAGTTTCTAAAGCAAGAAAAAATGACCTAAGTCAAGTTAAATTTGGTTATGTGTTGGATTATATAGTCCTTTTACTTTTCTATAAAAGTAAATTTTATTATTTGTATTGTGTTGATTGATGGAATTCATAACAAATAATATAAAGTAAGTTGTAATGTCATTAATCATAATTATCAATCGTTTATTTTACGAATAACAACTCAGACACATAATTGGTTTGTTTTTGCAAACAAATAGATACCTCTTTTTCGAAAGCCTCATAAATCCCTGTTTTTATTTACTGTAAGATCGAAAGTTTAAGAAGTTCCAAGAAAAGAGGTTGACTTTTATATTCGGATATATCAAAAACTGTGTTTGGGGAGATGAGAACCCGATGATGGCAGTAAAGAAGTTTCAAACAAACTATGCTAGTTTCGGACGCGATCGAACAAACTTTTCACATAAATCGAGCTTCGTTAATAATTTACCCATTCTGAATTCGCACGCTGATCGGTTTCCAACTACGCAACACGGAGTGAATTTCTCATATTGTGTAAAGAGCACTGGTGGTGTCCTCGAGACAAATTATTACAGTGTCACATCGAGTCTGACACAGGGTATAATGGGGAAGAGGTACGCGACAACTCGTTAGCGGTAGAGCGAAGTATTGGAAAATTTTATAAGTTATTAATTTATTGTCTGTTGGAAGTTTGACAATGTATGGAATGAGAAAGTTTGTTAGAATAACAATGAAAATTATAAAGTTATGAACATAACATTTTCGTTGCTTGTTTAAAAAATCTTGTCGTCTAAGATATATATATTATAACAAGAAAATGAAAGTTAGACAACATAAATCAACAATCACGACTTTCAAAGTCGTAATTGTAGATCCACGCCAAAGTCAAAGTAAATTCAAACTTATGACTAGTTTACCTATTCATACAGAACCCTTTTTTCTTGTTAACCATCCAATTATCGCTTGCAGTCTAGACAATTTCCAGAAAACTTTGCAGACAATGTAATAAATATAAATGTTATCACGAAATACTATTCTAGCAACTTTGAATTTTGTACGTTGAACAAAATATGAATGGTTCAACGGTTTCAATCTCAAGTTTATGAAAGTGACAAGACTGAGAGGCTTGATGCAAAAGGGGGAATGTTCATATCACTTTCTTAGTAGCTTTTGTCAATATAAACAAAACAACCGTATTATAATTAAAGCGTAAACTTGATTGATTAAGTTGGAGCCGTGCGCTTAGAAAAGCTTTTACAAATCACGATCGCGATACAAAACGGTGTAACGAACCAAGCCAAACTGCCTTCGATGCAGTTCTTTACAACTCGCAATATTGCGACAAAGCTAGTTCATTTTGACATAGGAAGTCGCTCGAAAAGGAATAAGCCACGTCGATAGAGCCTTCGCATGAGCTAACAAAATGACTACTATTGAGTAATACAATTCAGTTTGCACGTCTACCTAGTTCAAATATAGTTTTAATTACTTATGCGTGTTTTTGTCATTCCAAGGATGCCGCTACAGTTATGAAAATTCTGTAAGACCTATTTCAGTGTTCTGTTTAGGTTTACTGTAGGGTGCTAGGGTGAAGTTTTACCTAGATTTCAGATACCTATTTGTGTATATTATTTTACTAAGCAGTAAAGAAACGTTATATTTTTGATTGCGTGGCGATGATGATTCGCATCAATTTATTTATTATCAGATTAAGCTCGAAGTTTTGATGCGTTGAGAAAGTAGTGCGTATAATTATCTAAGCAGTCTGTCAGAATCTTGCGGGATCAGCCGGGCTAACATGCACGCCGCGAGAACATTTTGTCGACGCTTATGTCGTGCTTTTGTCTCGTTTTCGCACGAGAAAGAGCGAGACAAAAGAGTAGACAAAATTTTGTCGTGGCGCGCATGTTAGCCTGGCAGGCGTCCATACATTTTGACAAAAAAATTAACAAGCCTGCCCGGCTTATTATCACGCAAAACAACTTGCAAAGTCCGTGACCCAAATTCTACGTAACCTTGTCCCTAAGCTGATAAATTGAATAATATTGACACAATCAATGTAACAGAAGCCAAGCTACTGCAAAACAATACAAGCGTGACAATTCTAATTAATTGACAGCTACATTTCTACGGAAGTTCCCCGCCTCACTGTCTTAACAAATGTCCAAGCGACCTTCGTCCATTTCCTTTGTACCGACGTTAATCCTATAAAAATTAATGCGATATCTTTGAACCAAATAAATAAAGGTCCGACCGTAAACTTCCTGTTACGACGCCCTTTGTTTATGAGCATTTCACTTGTTTAGTACATTTTATGTATAATATCAATACCAATATAAAAACATTGGGCATCAGAAAGATAGTAGTATTTTTTTATCTAGGGTATAATTGTCCATCCTACTATTTGATTTGTTTTTACTCCGACTCAAAAACGGTCACGGCCTGTAACCTCATTTCATTTTCCAAATTATCAGTTCATGATAAAGTTCGTATAAATGTATGTGTACAAACCAAAGCATCGTTAGTACGTTCCACATCGAGCTAATTAATTATGTTTTGTTTCAGGAAAAATGAGGCTGCTTCTACTTCTCCTAACGATACCCTACATAGTCGGTCGACAGCAATGGGTGCCGTGCTCAGAACTTAATGATGACCTTCGGTACCCCTGCCGGTGCATGGTCCAAGTGGATTGGAAACGACAGCTGAAGATCTTAATGAACTGTGACAGGGTTGTCTTCCCTGGTGACTTTCCGGCTTTGCCGTATGGGGCTCCGATAAAATCGTTCAGCCAGAGGCTCGCTGGACTGCAGACGTTGCCATCTCAGGTATGTAGTATAATTTTGCAGTATTGCCAGTATTTATTGTCCAGAATATTTTTTTCTACTAAACAACGAATCGAAAATAGTCCAGTAGAATTATACTGACTGTATTGTATATATTTTGTATACTGTATATTTGACACCTGTCAAAGTGTCAAATATGTCACCTTAGGTATTTCTGTCAGCTTATCTAATCTGTCTAACTAATTACTTCGTTGTATCTATGTTAGTACACAAATCTAACATACCTGAATAGAATCAACTAAAAGATTAACCTCAGCCAGTAATAATACAAAAATGGCATAGGCGAGAATCTTTTTTTCTTAAAGAACTGGCATAATGATTTCGTCGCAAAACTGACGCGTGGCACTGTAAATGTCAAAGGGTATCTAGATTTTAAAATCGGAACATGTATCTGTTCTAAATTCAAGCCACCTTTTGCTGTTTTCAAATCGAACTGGTAGAATGGCACTCTCTTGGGAGGTAGAAACACCGTTGAACTTGTGACCTTTGCGATCATATCTAAACACTTAGCTTTTTTAAGTACTATTTTGTTATATTGTGAGTGTGAGGTCCAAAATAGGGCTTTGGATGCAAAATAGGGCAGAGTTAAGCCTCTCCCAGACAGACGTGGCCTGCGGTGGCGATCAGTTGTTAAAAATACTAATCAGTCAGTCAGATGTACTGACCGCCACCGCAGGCTTGGTCTGTCTTGGAGAGGCTTTAGGGTGGTGGAATAATTCTTCGTACTTATTTGTTTGGGTTTACATGATCTACTGTAAAATAAATTATGTTCCTTTCTTAGCCCGGAATTTAAAATAATATGTATTATTTTAAATTCCGTCAAACTGTAGTACTTTTCAGCGCGATAGCATGTCTCTTATGTTATGTCAAACATCACATCAACAGTAGATGAATCGTTACAAATTGGTTCACATTAACCGCGGTATGCGTAGATGGATTTCTATTTACGAGATCATCACGCGATCGTTCATGATCTGATAACCGCAGCCACTGGACGGAACCGGTGCGGTGGACTGATTGCATGATTTGTTGGCTGTTCCACTTCCAAATGTGTTGGTTTTATTGTAAACCGAATCGTGATTGTCGTGTTGTTTTTTTTTGACAAGATTTGGTTGCGAATGTTAAAAAAATGTTTATTGGTTTGCTATGCTTTGAGACAGGGTTTTTAGTTTTTTATGCAGGTCGTATGTATCTAAGAGAAACTGTTCCATCTGTTGAAATTGTTTATAAGTATGTTACCTAGTTAGTCAAACTATCAAACTTATTCATATGAAAATTACAGTGTTTTTGTTACATTGTTTGATTCTCTAATTTAAAATGTCTTATGTAGCTATATTTTGATCTGTATTGCGTTCTTACGATAAACCATAACTCTAAGGGCCTCCGTCACATGCCCTGGACAGTCGCCATAAAAGTAACCACCGCAGAAAAAAAAATATCGGTAACATACCAGGAGGTAGTCAAAAAGGCCTTAAGTATTCATGTATATGTACAAAACGGTAACAAGAACGAATACCATGGAACTCATTAAATAATTTTAATACAAAAAAATAATTTAATTTTAAAATCTGCAATCAATTTGTGGAATCAAGCGGCGTTTCCCATTTCAGCGTGTTGTTCGCATTTATCGCCTCATTTGTTTTATCTGACGCGGCAGCCCTTATGACGTCAAAAAGCATACGCGCCAGAATTTATGACGATTCATATCTGAACAATACAAGTAGGTATGCGCAATATTGGCAAATTTGCATTTAATGGCTGTACGGTTATGAATTCGAAAATTGGTTATACTATTCACGTTTTTATGAAACGTAACAAGATTCTGGAGAGTACCGATCTATAAAAAAAACTGGATACGACATATTGAGTTAATCATAATCACCTTATCTGTCTTTTTGTCATTCAAATAACAAAGATATAAGGATATAAGTATTATGTAGTTTATTGCCAGTTCATCTCCATAATTCGACATAAGGCCCATAGTGCTTATTGTAAAGTTTTAGTCTAAGTCGTACATGCTGTCACGTTTTGACTACGAAGTAACCAGGTTACTACAATTTCATTGTGCCTAACAAGGCCGCAGTCCGTGATAGATCTTTTAAAATAAAAACTGCCTTGAACTTTGTTAACGAAACTCTTTAGAACGTGCCATAAAACAATCAAGTAAAACCTCTTTAATCGATTTTTTCATAACTAGCGATGCCCCGTGTTGCTTCTCGCGTTCGTTGATTATTTCCCAATCCCACGATAATATCCCAAAATCCTTTCTTACGGCCGAAATTAATAATGTAGGTATCTGTAGATTGTTTTCCCTACTCGAGATCGAAATTTGACATAAGCTCCATAGAAGTAATGTCAAATTTCTATCTCTAGTAGGAAAAATAATCTACAGATACGTTATTAATTTCGGCCGTTAGTGGATGCCTATGTCATTATACTGTGTGACAAATTTCAGCTGAATCAATTCAGTGGTTTGAACCTTGCGTTAATAGATAAGGCAGTCAGTCAATTAGTCAGTAGCCTTTTCCTTTAATACCTACACTAGCTTTAGTCATCGACTTCGCCCGCGAGGAGTTAGGAATTTTGAAATTTCCCGTAGGAACTTTGAACTTTCGGGATTAAAATGTAGCCTATGAACTCGTATGTCCTAATCCAAGGTGTAAGCCATCACCATTTCAACTTTCAGCCAAATCGGTTCAGCCGTTTTGCCGTGAAAGACAACAAACATCCAAACTTAACTTTCTTCTTTATAATATTAGTAAGATAAGATATAAATAATATGGCCGCAATACGTTTTATACGAAGTCAATAATGTCTTCGTAGGTATAGTTTTTGTAAAACTTTACACGGACGGGGAGGACAACTTCGGGATACTTTTTGCATGTCTAATGGCCGATTCTATTATATTTAATAAAGTTTCTGAAAGCATTTTGCGAAAGTTCCACGAATACTGAGTGTTTTTAAGAAGTCAGTTTTTCTATTCTGGGTTTCTATAAGGGTTTATTTTGAAATAGACATTGATTTATCAATAGGTGTATAAAATCTTTACTGGTAAATATATTGACAGGATACGCTGATAGCACGGCCAACATTTTCATTTTTATCTATTAATTGGTATATTATCTAAAAAATAATAATTACAAGTTTACTTCTTTAAATTAGGTTTGTATTTAATCTCAAAGGACTCGGGGCATTTTAAGGGTTCTTTTTTCTTTTAATCAATTACATCACTACACAATTATCACGGACAAAAAATAGCGTATTTTTTTTTTAAATACGGCCCGCCTCATGGTAAGCGGTTACTGTAGCCTATGGACGGTTGCAACACCAGGGGAATCATTCGCACGTTGCCGACCCTTTCACACCCTTTTTGAAGAACCCCGTGCTGCAGTCTCTTGGCGCTGATTCCAGAACCTGAGTGTGTGTGGGAGGAAATTCCTCTGGAATGGCACAGTTCTAACTCCACGCCAAAGCGAGAAGTGCGTTAATAGAATGTAGCCGCAGAACACTGCCCGTTATACAAACGATAGAATACACACAGAGAAGGCAGTCTCTCCTAAGACTTAAGGGTTCTAGGCCAATTTCTAAAAGTAATTTCACGAGCGTCAATTTACCACTAAGTAGTAAGTAGTTTAAACTGCAATACTTAGGTTGTCCAGGTTGTTGGTTTATGTAAACAATCTACTACGAGTTATTCATCAAGTGTCAGTAATTCGATTACTAAGACATCAAACATTACTAATTGGGGCTGTCGAATCCACGCTTGTGTGACTAATTGCTCTCGGAGGCTAGTTGAGCTCTTAATAGGAGGTCATGTTGTAATGGAGAAGAAAGCTGACTTCTTTTCTTCCTAGCCTTTTCCCAACCATATCGGGGTCGGCTTCCAGTCTAACCAAGATGGGGCTAAATATCAGTATTTTACACGGAGGGACTGCCATCAGACTTCCGTAATCCAATTTCTGGGCAATACCCATGTTCAAAGGAAAGACTGGTTGTCAGGCTTTTTAGGTTTCTGACTACCACTAACGATTGTCATAGGTGTTCGTATGACAACCGGGACCGACGGCTTTAGGTGCTCTCCGAGGCACGGAGGGGTCTTGATATGTTAAGAATGGTCACCCATCCAAAGACTGACCGCGGCAAGTGTAGCTTAACCTTGCAGATCGGTTGATCAGCGTTGTTACAACTTGGCCACAAGGCCCTCGGAGAAGAAAGGTGACTCCTAAAATAATATACTATCACGCTAATTTTCCTTGAAGGTTTAGCCAGAGCAGTACTGCCGTCCTACACCCACAATTCGCTGGCATATTTACTCGTAGGTCTTTCTTCGTAATAAAGCGCGAGCCTACCGGGCACATAATCTAGATCTTGAGCTGCTGCTAGGAATTTCACAGAAAAACTCGACATCACTTTGCTCGACCCAGGAATCATGTTTAAACACATTTAAGATTCATTAGAGAATTCTGTGGTCTAGCGGTTCGAGTACCAGACTGATGAGGTTGTGCGTTCGATGATTCCTCAGGACACAAATATTTATATGATAGACATAAGTGTTTGTGTCTGGCAGGGTGGTTTTATGCATTTAAAAAAAGTATATAAGTATTTGTTGGAACGTGCAACGCCATCTATTGGCGAGGTGGTGCAATCACGCACCGTCCTGAACACTGCACCGAGCGGTGCAAATGCAAGTGGCGTGACGGCCGGCAAGCAGCCAATGGGAGAGCGGCCACCAACTTCACATCAATGCGTCGTCGTTCGAAAAACCTCATTCACTCACGCTTCACAATTCGTTATAATATTCGTTAAAATACATATTATTATAGTCGTTCCTATTTATAAAAATTATTTGTAATACATCGTTAAATAAATGTTCAAACCGTTAAAATAAAAGCATTCATTGAATATCCACCTAAACAGTATTATATCCATTATGTAGTACCCGTACAAGATATGTTTAGTTTGAGAATAGATGGTGCCGTGTAAATGTCCCCAAAATATTTATTTATAATCTTCAATGCAACAATCGCCCAACTTATTAAGTATGAATAAGTAATCGTGGGTAGGTACCCTAGCGGACACGAGTCTTTTGTTAATATATTCTTGATTATAAGTTTGCCAACAGTTGGACCCGCAAAGTGGCCTTCGAGGTTCGTATTCAAGCAGGAATCAACTTGGGCTTTAACTTGTGAGTACGGGCTTTGTGCGAATAAACGAGAGAGTAGTTTTTAAAATTATAATCTCTCAATGATCAAGTAGGTACCTGGTCACTGAGGTGAGTTGAGGTCTTGAGTTGGATTCTCAGTTTGAGTAAAGTTTTATTTGTTTTTCTATGAAATTCTAGATAGCATCTCGGAGTTTGGATGATATAAGGCTCGCTCCCTATTTCATAGGACCTAAATTTCTGTAGGTATATACGTAGTTCTGTTAGGCTTTGTGAGATACAGGTGTCATAGTATGTTAACATAGTTGAACTCGTATTTTGAATTATTTTTTTATCAGAATATAAACGAATGCTTTTGCCACAAATATTATGTAGAAAGAAAGAATATCATTGAAAAATATACTGACCTTTTCAATTGATTGTTGTAACTTTGGAAAGTATAGCTATTACAAGTTTGTTTTCTAAGTAGCTTAATATGTGTATCGAAAAGTTATGGCATATTTTCAGCAAAAATATAAAAAAGTTACCTTAGTTGCATTACTCATTTTAAATACGTTAGACGTAGGTTTATGGTCAAGATTAAGAGGTAAAATATAAAGGAACTTGAACAAAATGGTGTCAAATCCCTATTTGATACGTAATGTCTTTACTGATTTGGTAATGATCCGCCTGTGGGAATTTTGGGCCGAAATTTACTCGTGACGTAAATTTTAACGTCCCATATATCGGCGGTTAATCCGATTGCTATTTACCGGTTACCGTTTTCTGAGAATTTTCTAACAAACATAATTGACGACATTAATTCTGTGGTCTAGTGGGATCGATTTCCACATGAGACAAATATTTATGTGATGAACATAAGTGTTTGTGTTGGTCTGGGTGTTTCTAATGTATTATATTTATTTTTAAAAAAGTATATAAGTATTATATCCATTGTCTAGTACCCATAGTACAAGCTCTGCTTAGTTTGGGACTAGATGGTACAGTGTAAAATGTTCCAGATTGTTAATTATACTGCTGGGATCTGGGTGTTGAATCCTAATCTGCGCAGCTTGTCAGCTTCTGGACTGGTTACAATGCCAATTCAAAATATTTAATCGTTTTCTTTTGTTTCAGATATTTACATCCTATGGTCTTCCTCTGAATGAGCTAGACTTCTCTCACAATAGCTTACGAAGACTCCCAGACCGGTTTCTGGCTGGAGTCAGAGGAAACATAACCAGCTTAACTCTATCAGACAACTTGCTTGGAGACAACCTGAACCCAATATTCTCTACTGCCGAACTCCACAATTTGCCTGCTCTGCAAGAACTGGACTTGAGTGGCAACAGTATCCGGGGCCTGGAGGAGGGTCTTCTTATTGGTTGTGAAGCGTTGGAGGTAAAATATTAGATTTTCTCTCAGTATAGACCAGCATTTGGATAGATCTTTCACATTGGGATCTATGGCAATTACTGACAGAGACATCGTTATGAGATTGAAAACCTGTTTCACAGCTTACTAATAAGTTCCCGTTAAATTACTTGGCAGATAATTTTATCCCAATGTTGTTCGATTTTTTAATTTATCCGGCGGGTAGCGTCTATCCAGAAGTGGTGAAACAGAATAGAATAGAGTATTAAAAAGTTTTAGTTTAGTTTCTCCCGACAACTTCCAAAGTCCCAATGCCTGATCTTAATCAATATCCAATTTATTATAGTAACTGTAACAGACAATATTTATTATTAATTTTATTATAATAACTGTAATAACAATATTAAAATATGATTAACAATCTATCATTGTTAATCATAATTTATTATATGTATAACAGTCCAGAGAACACACCACGTTTTGACAAAACCTTTACGTCATATTCCTGATAGTAACAAATTCCCTGGACCCACAAACACGAGTCAATAACAAACGTTAACGCAAAAGTTAAAGTTTGTTAAGTAAACATAAATTTCCTCCGCAGGTTTTGCGTCTTGACCGGAATAATATGAACTATGTGCCGTCGTCTTCGCTGAACGGACCGAAAATGTTGAGAGTTCTTTCGCTCAGAGAAAATAGAATAGGTAAGGTTTTATTTAACTCATACATAAATATACCATTACGCCTATATTTCCCGAAGGGTTCAACAGAGGTGTACTATTGTACACCGACATTTTGCCAGTATGTTTAAGGTCCCATATAATAGGGGGCGACCCTATTGCCCCCAACCGGGTACAAATCCAGACTCGGAGCTACTACTGGAAATTTCACAAAAAAACATCAACAACTTTGCTTGATCTCGGATTCGAACCCTGGACTTCTAGCGTAGCAGCCGCGCTTAGGACTACTAGACTAACTAGGCAGTCAGTCAATTTATTTAACACTTAAGTGCCTTATTAGTTTGACTGCTCCACAATGCGACTGTTACCCTTCAGGTCCTAGTTTCGATATCCAGATCAAGCTGTGTCATTGCTGCAGCTTGGACTTTGGTCAATGTCAGGCTTACCTCCTATAACATAGGACCTAAAATACCAGCGAACTATATATACACAGTATACCTCTGCCTTTACTCTCGGGGAATACAGTAACAGGCGTAATGGCATACCTATTATGTTATTCAACTGTGAACAAAATGAGATCTTTAATCTTAAGTATATTTAAGTTTAATTTTGTGTTAAGTCATAAACATAATATACACGTTTTAACACCTTCATAAAATAATTTAGTTCTGAATTTGAGATTAGAGACTATCTTCTAGTTGTTGCTTTATTCAGTTTAATCGTACTTTTAATTAGACCACTTAGTTTACCACGAAACTTACTTTAATCCTTGTTAAATGTTTTGAATTTGAATAATTGGACATGTTCTGACATTGATTTGTTAAGACATAATTCAGTTGAATACGTATATAATATTGTTGTTTTATGGTCAGAATTCTAGACTGGCGCTTTAACGGTGACTTAAGTACCATTTGTGTTATAATTGTAATATGCAACAGCTTAATCTGTGTCCACGTTTATGGTGATAACATCACTTCAAGGATAGTTTTACAAGACTTAACCTAACTTCATAACTGATCTATTTTATAGGGAGATACTTTTTGGATCTATATTTAATTTTGTCATCTACCTACATCTGTTTTTATGCATGACCCCATATCACAGGGGATTATGTGTTTTACTGTAAAATATAGTTAACGGAGTAATTATTTTATTAATATTCCAGCATTAATACGACAAGGATCCTTCGTGTCGCAAAAATCATTAGACAAAATAGATCTCCACGGAAATATGATATCGACGATTGAAGGGGGAGCCTTTAGAGGGGTGGAAGATATGACTTCCCTCGATTTGGGTCGCAACAGACTCTCCAAGTTCAACAGCGATGTTTTTCAAGGGTTAGGGAGTTTGCAAAAGTTGGATCTCTCAGAAAACTTTATAACGGACTTCCCAACAGTCGCGTTGAAATCATTTGACGGTTTGGAGCACTTGAATCTCTCCAGCAATATGATCACTGTGAGTCCCTATCAGTTTCCTAAAGTTTGCTTTTTATCGTTATTTCTTTATCTATTTATAAATCCAAAACGGTTCTTAGGTATTTTTCTATACCGATTTAACTGGCTGACTGATTCCTTAGATTTATTTTCGGTGTGCAATAAAGAATATTCTATTCTATTACAGACTGACAGCGTTGGCATTTATAATCTTAGTGTAGATCGCCAATCCTTAATCCTTAATTGCAGTACCAACAACTTACACATGTATGATTAAATCAAAATGTATATAAAGCTAAATTCTCTATAACTCATCACGTCTGTTAAGCTTTATTAACTTATTCAAATTATCCTCGGGTTACATGAGTAGATACTCAATCTTCCAGAAATTTCCCTTACCCGTAATTTCTCGTTAACAAGTTAATCAACCCTTTGACACAGGAACTAATATCGGCGTTAATAACTGATTGAACATTGATTCTGGAAATTTTGGACCCAATTTGAACAGGAGCTGTGTGCCTACTTTCTTTGTTTTGGATAAAATGATTGTGTTTAATAAAGCGTTGCGTTACTGTAATCTTTATAATCGCCTTGAACTTTTCTGCATTTTGAATAGAGTACCCTATTAATGTTTATAATCTTTTACGTATTTCAGAACATAGACAACAGCCATTTAAACTCGCTAAGTTCGCTTCAGACTCTGGACCTCAGTAGGAACAACCTGGTCAAGCTGACTCCCGGCACCTTTGTAGGATTGTCTCAATTGATTTACCTGGATGTAGGGGTCAATGCACTTCGTACTGTAAGTACCTTGTTATGTCAATAACTTTTTTAAACTATCTCTCCAGCTTTTTATTAGGTTAATATTGGGAAGGTTTAAAGCGACTGACGTCAAAAGGCTAGTGAGTTTAATAAGTTGATGCAAAATATTCATTAATTTTGCTTTTGAACCTAGATAGAAATATTTATAACATTTTTAATTCCGACTCTCAAACATAATAATTATTGTGTAACTGACCCCAGAGCCAATTCCGCCAAAAGTACTATGACACTCTTTGATACTACTCGCACAATAGGTACAATATTTTGAGATTAATAAGTTTTTAGTTTTCTCCTATTATTTGAAAACATTAGTAAATGAGTAATATATATTATTAAAATTGAATGAGTAATATGAATAATATGAGTAATTTAAATGGTAAAAACTATATTTCTAAAATATATTGTTCGAAAATAAAAATAAAAAAATTACATTTATTTCAGGTGGAGGATGACGCCTTTGATGGTCTTACGAATCTCCAAGCATTATTTCTACGGGACAACAATATTTTGCTCATACCAGCTACAGCTCTCTCCCGCTTGCCCAGCCTTGTGTTCCTCCATCTAGAGTACAACAGAGTCACTGCTCTCTCAAGTGACATACTGAAATCAGTATCAGACAAAGTGACATCTCTGGACCTTTCAAGAAACGTCATTAGAGAGCTACCTCCAGCAGCATTTAGTCATTTAAGATTACTAGACCATTTAGATCTATCAGGAAATTTACTAAACTCAATCAGCGCTGAAGTGTTTGAAGGACTAGAAAATAGGCTTCAGTATCTGTCCTTGAGCCAAAATAGGATACTCGAGTTTATCGGAGAACCATTGAAGTTTAGCAATCTTTGGTCCCTAGATATTTCAGATAATCAAATTTCAGAAATCCCAGTAGATGCATTCCAGTTTCTTCCAAGTCTATCTTATTTGAATGTAAGTCATAACTCCCATTTGGCCATACTTCCTCAAAATGTGTTTGAGAACAATCAGGGTCTTTTGACAGTTGATTTAAGTAACATAGGCCTAAAAGCACTCCCAGTTAATTTGTTCTCCAAAAATATTAACTTAGATGAAATTAATTTATCTAACAATCTATTACAAGAAATTTCTGAAAACTCGTTCAAAAACCTAAGAAATCTAACACGTTTAGATTTGTCTTACAACAAAATAGTAAATATAAGGACTCCAGCTTTTGTGAATGTAATGTCTATACAATATCTGTCTCTGAAGGGCAACCAGCTAAACGCATTTAAAGGAGAGTTCTTCAATACCGGAACGAGTCTCGAAGTTATAGATCTTTCTGACAACCAACTCAGTTACTTGTTCCCGTCTTCGTTTAAAATCCACCCACGCTTGAGAGAAATCATACTTACCAACAATAAGTTCAACTTCTTCCCGTCAGAACTTATAAGTACTTTACAATATCTTGAATTAGTGGATTTGTCTGGTAATGCTCTTAAGAACGTAGACGAACTTGATTTTGCTCGACTTCCTAAACTAAGGACCGTCTTGTTAGCTAGAAATGAACTTGAGTCAATAAGCGAAATGGCTTTTCATAACTCAACACAGATCCAGTATTTAGACTTATCAAATAATAAAATCGATCGTTTGGGAGATAGACTTTTTGAAGGCCTTATACGACTAGAAGTGTTGAATTTAGGCGGAAATCTTCTTACTGAACTGCCAGACAATATATTTGAGCGATCAAGATTGCACATGTTAGAAAATATCGATTTGAGTAGAAACTTATTTGAGCACCCTCCACTTAGAGCCTTGCAGAAGCAATATTTCTTCGTATCTTCTGTAGATTTGTCTCACAATCAGATAATAGAGATACCAGCAGAGGACAGCGTCATGGTAAACATCAAAAAGTTGGACTTGTCTTATAATCCTTTATCTGAGAAAACAATCAACAATGTTCTAACGGAGCCGAAAACAGTCCGTGACTTAAATCTTGCAGGAACTGGTATTAAAGCTTTTGGACAACTAGAAACGCCATTTTTACATAGTTTGAACTTATCCTACAATAACATCAGCAAGCTATCGGAGAAAACTTTCACTAGAACAACATTATTAGAATCGTTGGACCTTTCCCAGAATCAAATTACGGATGTGACTACTTCGTTAGCCGTGTCGTGGCCCAAACTTAAAAATCTTTTGCGTCTCAATATTTCTAGTAACCCAATAGTGATGATTATGGACGGTAACTTTGAAAATCTATCGTCCCTCCAAGTTTTAGACATTGGTAACCTAGAAAAGTGTATGAGGATAGAGAAAACTGCATTTAGGTCTCTCCCTAATTTAGTAGAACTTAGAGCGTATGGGTATCCTAGGCTAGGTTATTTTGATGTACACGGCGCTCTGCAGTATTTATTAGCTCTTGAAAAATTGGACGTTGAAGTAAAGGACACTACAATTGGTGCTGATCAGTTGCATACGACATTACACCCAAGATTAGAAGAATTAGGTATTAGAGGTTTGCGGTTAAAAACGGTGTCATCGGGTGTACTAGCTGGTTTGAAGGCACGAGCGATTACTGTCAGGTTCAGGAACACTTCTATTACAAGTTTGCCACCCGCATTGCTCTTTCCCTTGCCGAGATCTTCACAGATAACTATTGATGTAGCTGGAAGTCTGTTGACAACTTTACAGTCGCAGCTATTAGTATCTTTGGATGATCGGCGGGCGGATCTTTCAATGTTTGGCTTAGATACTAATCCGATCCGCTGTGATTGTAATGCTCGAGCGCTCAGAAGATGGTTGCCAACGGTTGGAGTCAATGATGTACGATGCGAATCTCCAGACCACTTAGCAGGATTTTTGTTAGAAGAAATAGGAGACGATGAATTGACATGTGAAACGAGGCGAAGAACCACAGCTACATCAAGTAGCATTTCCACCACTCCCGCTGCACGATTAGTCCGCACATCATCGGAACCTGATATAATTTGGTCAGTTGCACCTTCTTACGATCGACCAAAAGTGACTGGAGAACCTAAAGGAGCTCCAGTAGTAGGAGTAGCAACAACAAATAATGACGATAATCTTATAATTGGAATTGTTGGGGGAGTGGTCGCGTTTATAGCAATCTTGATTGTTGCGATTTGTATTGTAAGATTGAGAATGACGTCGACATCGTATAGAGGCGGTCCGCTGGCCAACAGTCCAAGTGCTGGTGGACCACCAATGTGGGGACCCCCATGGCCTGGCTATGCGGGTACTTTGCCGCCGCCGTCATTATCAAATGCTACTTTGCCGCACAAAGTCCAATCTGGACCAGGATCTGTTAGATACCTGGCACCACCACCTCCAGCTCCCTACTTTATCAGCTTGCCACCTCATGATGACAAAATTTATCGGTAAGACAATACTTTAGAATTGTAGGTTTTAAGCTTGATGCGAAAGGGACGTTGTAAATATTAGATTCTCTGTGTAAGAAATTATCTTATCTTATTTTTAACGAAATAAAATTGCGCCTAGATCTTGTGCAAAGCTCATATCGTTGTAGATATCATTTTACCAAGGGTGTAAGGTAAAATATGCGATGTAACAATTTTATACTTAATAAATGTCGATTATAACATAGCTTGGACTAGGTTTGAATGCATCTAGTCAAAACTGACAGACTTTAACGTAGCTTAATCTGAATAAATATTGTTGAACGGGTTCCATATGCGCTTGAGTGAAATAGGGCAAAATTATATTTCTTTAAAACAATTATTTATATATAAATATAATAGGCGATGCTCAAAATCGACCACGATTCATAATTTTGTATTGGGTGTGGCCAGACTTAATCGATTTTGCGCATTACTAACATAATTTTATTTAGCTACTATTGTCTAACATGTCTGAAATAAAATATGATAAGAAACATTGAGTTGTTTTATTTAGAAAATTACATGATAAATTAATTATACAACAAAATACTTTGATGAACCTATTCATACTAGTGAACAAAATTATTTGTGTAGCTTGCTGACTGCCCCGCGCATCATACCTTTAAGGGTCCGTCCTACAAATCGACCCATTTTGATACATTTTGATCATCGATTGCAAGGAACCGAATAGGGGAAAATAAAAACTGAGCCATGAATTGAAAATAACAGTTCCTTTTATGTTAGAGAGCCAAAGTGGATTTTTTAAATTATTTCCATATTAGTGGTAAATCACGAATATTGACAACTCTTTTTCCGAAAAGTTGCGTTCGAGTGACGTTTGATCGTCGCTAGCCAAGAAACTATAAGTAATTATGAATGTAAAAAATATGTATTAAATACAGTACATACTCTTCTTTTAGAGAGCCAGGTTACTTTTTTCAAGTTTAATACAAAATATACCAGAAAAAAAATGATGAAATTATGTTATTTTTGGAAAACTTCCAGTCAAATATGTATTTTTTTCTATTTTTTAGAGGCACTTTTACGAAATTTAAAAAATAGTGTATTAAACTTAAGTTATCCTTTAAATAGAACGTAAATTTATATTTTCAAAAAAGTAATATTTTCACTGAAAATAATAGATACATTGAGCTATATTATCGAGCGCAAAAACTCGATCGCGCCAGTAACCGTCGGGCCATCATTTATTTGTGATAATTATTATTGAAAAGATCAAAATTGTTTATACGATACTACGCCCGACCTCGAGCCGTGTGTGCGTGAACGGCGCACACAAACATAGAACTCGATTGAATTTACCTAAACTCGAGCGAGTCAAATTTGTGCACGGCCTCTTAAAGCAAACAGAATAAGAAAGAAAGCATGAATTACTCTAGTTATTGCTTAAATTAAATGCTTCTAATTTTCTTTTGATTTTGTTCTTATATTATTATTAGTTAGCATGTGCATTTTATTTTGTAACAAGTGGCCAATAACAAAAATCGCGATTTAAATATCCGCACGGTTATTGTTAGTACCTCCCAGCCCTTTAAAAAGCATTTCACGTAACGCTGGGACTCGTTGTTTATGATCAGAAAATTTGCATGAAATCGAGTAACGTGTCATTTTTTCAGCGACGCGTAAATGGAAATAGGTCTTGCAAACAACGTAGCGAGCACGCTTTGTGAACGTACCTATTTCAAAATTGAATTGTGCCGGTAGCCGCACGGACTGATTTGATGAACATTGAGATATTGAGTAATAGAGTAAGAATCAAACATTTTGTAATACATACAGATGTTAAATACCAGTGCAAAGACACTGCATTCTTTATGTTTTTTTAGAGACCAAGTACAGAATTATATACTTTTTATTGGTAGGTATACCTATATAAAGTTAAATTATCGACGTTTGCAACTCAATCACGGCTAGTTGTCCACTGAGTTGCTACAATTTATTTTAATTTTAATTTTGTTACAAAGTCATCATGAAGCCATGAAGCAGTGATAGCCTAGGGGTGTGACCACTGGACTGCCAAGTCAAAGGTCTAAAGTTCGAATTCAAGGCAAGGGAAGCAGCTCTGACTTTTCGAAATCATGTGCGTAATTATCAATCGTGAGGAAACCTGCAGGCTTGTGAGATTTTCTCGACGGCATGTGAAGTCTGCGAACCCGCATTAAGGTAGCGTTGTGGGCTATAGCCTAATCCCTACTGAGAGGAGACTCGTGCCCAGCAGTGGGACAGTATATGGGTTGACTATTATTATTATTTTGAAGTTATAATACTTCAATGTTAACGAAGTGCATGACATTTATGTGCATGTACGTCGAAGGTCCGTGTTGTCTACGACATGCGTAGGTATGCTATGGTAACGGCATTATGTAAATACATCTAGGCGTGCTAATCCGGGTTTAACTGTCCTCACACAATTGTATGGGGACTGAGTATAGTATAGGGAGAGTTCTATAGATCGCAATTCATGAGTGTAAGAAGTGTGAGACTGTAGGAAGCACATTAGTTAAAGTAATATTACTTCAAGCTGGCGAAAGTGATTCATTGTGAAGAACGCAATATTTTAAAAATTTTCGTTATATACTGATTTCTGACACTTACGCGAATACTAGACATTGAAATAAAACTACTTTTTACGGATTTTATCGCGTTATATTGATATTATTTTAATCCCGATGTTTCGGACCCTTTACAGCGTCCATGGTCACATACAAACTTGATTGTGACTTTGGTCTCTCTTACATAGGCCAAACTAAACGAAGCATAGGGACCCGCGTAAAAGAACACATCGCTGATGTCAAACACCGCCGTTCCGGAAAGTCTGCAATTTGTGAACATACCCTTGACAAGGCCCGCCATTACATCACATTTGATCAACCACAAGTCCTCGCAAAAGAAAACCGATTCCTACCCAGGATGATTCGTGAGGCCATTGAAATTAAAAAACATCCAAATTTCAATAGAGAAGATGGCTGGGTCTTACCACCTGCTTGGAATCCTATTATAGATTCAATTAAATCTAAATCCAAGCCTAAAAATGCAAGACCGAAGGATACGGTGAGCTCGTTCTGCGTGAATCGGATTGCCAACAATTAACAAAAATGTAGGGTAGCTGTTAGTAATTGAAACGTCAAGTCGCCTACCACCTTAGTCACCCGTGACCATGGACGCTGTAAAGGGTCCGAAACGTTGGGATTAAAATAATATCAATATAACGCGATAAAATCCGTAAAAAGTAGATTTATTTCAATTTTCGTTATAATTAGACTTATCATAATTTTATAAAAAATCACAATTCTAATGTAATTGTCATCAAATATTTGGTATTTTCAGAACCATTTGACCATAAACTCTTTTTCAAAAAATACCACACATTGATTAATAAAGGAAAAAACTATAAAGGGAATTGCATGTTGAAAGCTGTATTCGTTGTTCCCATAGCCGCTTACACAGCAGCCATTGTTTACCAATCTTCCGCTCATACGAGTATTCAAAAAATTCAAGAGAAAAATTCGACACGTATTTTTGATGGAATTCAAAATGGCAACGTTGTTCAAACCAGACCGGATTGCAGCACAACATGGAATTTCAATTTAACATCACCTGAATCGGATTATAGTTTAGCTGTATTCACGTGTTCCCGACTGTGTTTACGAACTAGTTTTCAATATTATCAAGCACATTTTGTTTTGAAAATACATATTTTATATAGAATAATTTTGTGTAGAATACTGATATTCAGCCGCATCCTGGTTAGACTAGAAGCCGACCCCAACATGGTTGGGAAAAGGCTAGGAAAAAGAAAAAGAAATACATATTTTATATAGGTGTTATATAAAATCATACACTTATTTACTTAAAAAATATTATATTCTTTGTTATTAAAATAATTAATTATGTATTATAAATAAGATTTGTTAGTATAACTAACCCAAAACCCATCATAATTCGTGGATCTTTGAAGTAAAAGGTTTAGTTGCAGTAGTTGTGTAGTGTAACGTTTTGAAGGAAATAATTTTGTGGAAATATTTATTTTACCTAAACCTGAAAATGTGATAAGCCAGCAGATTATTCAGACAAGCTATAACTGAAAGAGGGTAAAGTATGTGCGGCTGAATAGTACTACTTAGAACACAAATTTTATATTTCTGCGTCTGTATGTAGCTTCAAGTAAAGGCATTCTTACTTCACTCATGAATAAAAGCATGAGCAGATATGAAAAGGGTTACTTTGCATGTAAGGCCGGTACATAAATTAATAATTTAAGAACTCAGATTTATTTCAATCTTTTAGAATATTTAAAATGTTAATTAATTATGTTGCTGTCTCGAAAAAAACATTAAGGTAGACAGCGATTAATTATAAGATTGACGCAATGCGCAAATTGGAATAAAAAATAGACTAAATCGTAAGTAGACTCCATTTAATCCGCAATTTCATTTAACTGAATAAAATTATGTTTTCAACCATATTCTTGGGTACTGACTGTCATACAACATTTAGGGCGTGTTTCACAGCTTACTGATAAGTTCCCGTTAAATTACCTGGCAGATAATTTCAAACAAATTTGGTTCTAGTTTAGAATTTATCCGGCGGTTAGCGCGGTGGATGGAGGTGGTGAAACGGGCCCTTAGGCTCGCAATCTCGAGTCTGTAATAAAAGCGTTGGTAATGTCGCAGTTTATTAGAAAACGAAGTTTTATGGCACCATTTTTCAACAATCATCCGCGCCACTGCACACCATTGCCGATGATAGGTGCTCCTTTGAGAAAGCACCATTTGAAACGCCTACAGGCTCGGCAGTGTTAAAATTTATTACGAAACTGTTTTCACGCGAAAGATAAAACAAAATGTGGGATTAAACTCATGATTGAGTTTAGTTTAGTTTGCCAGATTTTATTTTATTTTAGGTTGATAAAAAACAATCATAAAAATATAATGACAGCAATTATACTACATTCACAATTATTGTAAGCTAAAGCCTATGCTTTAAAATATATACATTAAAACTCAGCACAGAACTTTTTACTTAAATATCTGAAAGCCCTACTAGCGATATTCTAGAATATTCACGGGCTTTTTAAAATGTCGTCGATGTAGACACATACGATAGCGGTTGCTCTGTAAATGACATATGCTGCGGTTTGTTGGTCAAACACACGGATGATATTTTTTTATTAAAAAAATTGAGATTTATCTCTGTTTTCAGTATATTTTTTTTCCTACTAAACCTTAAATTCAGTGGAAATGTAAAATGCTATCAGAAGATCTTTTATATTTAAAATAATTAGATTACTAACTAAAATACATTAGCATGATTCCATTAGTTTTCATATATTACATAATATAGAAATTGTTGTAATCTAAGTTGCTACCTAATTCATACCTATTCTTTAATAATTTGACGCGTTGCGGTTGCTACTACGAAAGTTGATCTACTTAGGCGTAGTCATTGCTACGCTTGCTACGTCGTAGCAAAAAGGATAATAATATTAAGTATTACGGTATAAAATTATGCAATTATGAGTATACTGCCTTATGCCTGAAAATATTTAAATTATTAACATCTGATGATATTTTACATTAGCAATTTATGATATCAAATGAACTCGTTTTCGTAATGAACACAGTTTTCCGCTTGTTATGACCGTGTGTGTCAGATGTTAATGGTGTGCCATTTGTAGCAAATTGCGGGTTATGGACACTGTATACTTCTAAATAATAATGTCAAACAAACAGTCGACTGTCCCAATTTACAGGAACTTAATTAATTCTTATAAGTGGAAGTGCTGCTTTTCCCGCAGCGTAGGACGGCCTCCAACGAGATGGACGGATGACCTGATAAAGGTCGCTTGGATGCAGGTAACATATAACCGGTCCTTGTGGAAGTCTACGGGGAGGCCTTTGTTCAGTAGTGGACCTTATTGATATGATATGGATTTAGAAAAAAAGATATAGCAAAGTATACTGGGTGAGTTGTTAAAAAAAATGATCGTACTAATATGGGAAAATACAAAAAAAAATACACGCTAAGAAGAAGTGCTGTCTTTAACCCGATTGCAGGAGGAGGCTTGCGTACATATATATACTCTGCGGACCTGAAAACCATAGAATTATTTGTTCCGTGCAGGGATCGAACAGGCGACCTCTAGCGCAGCAGACGATTGTTTGAACCACTGCTCCAATCCAGCCGTCAAAAAGAGATACATTAAAATAAATATAACGTACTATTAACAATTTCGAATCCTGTCTTTTGCCAGATCTAACAATATAACAATACGAGTAGGTACAATAGAGAAATCGGCTTAGAAAGATATTCATCTAACATTACCTTTGAGGTTTTTACAAGCTACATAATAGGTATAAAGAAAGCCTTTGATCTTCAAACTTACTAAGTTAAGGATTATATGTAAAACTAGATCGTTCCCGTATTTCTTTTATTTATTAAAATAAAAACTACAAACATCTCTTTCTGAACTATTTGGGAGTCTGCTGCCAGTATTAACTGGATAAATATTCCGCGGCTTGAATTCGTAATAACAGCTTTGTAAATGTACGGTACTTATTGATAATTTTCATATGGTCCAATACAGCTTTTCCGAATGTCAAACCCTGCTTCTTTTGATTTATCATAATATAAATCGCAAGCTCTTTCTTATGAATTTCATCTATCGTTAGCTTAGTGTTGTTAAGCGCGACTGCTACGCTCGAGGTCCTAATTTCGATTACCAGGTCTAGCAAAGTGTTATTGGGTTTTTGCTATGAAATTATACCTACTACTAGCTCGGACTTTGGATTGTGCGTAAGGCTCGCCCCCTATTTTATGGGTGCTTTAGTGAACTTTACTGTAGGTGTACATAAGTACACATCTGCCTAAGCCTTTAGCTAAGAAACAAAAGGAAAGAGAGGCGTGATAGCGAGGCATCTGCAACACAAGTAGCAATATGGGTTCATACAATACTTGTTTGACAACTGGCACATCTGACGGCCACTGATCTATTGTGACAGAAAGTGCAGCACAGCTTTGTAGGCCAACCTTTTTGCATATCCCTCTATTTAACAAATATACACCAACTAAATACGATTCGTTTCAAATTAAACAAGTTAAAATTGGTTCCCCTGAAACAAGCTTAAGTAAAAGCGACTACAAAAGAGCAAGAGGATCTTGTTAAACAAGAACTCTTGAAGGGGAATCAGCGAAAAAGTTAAAATTAAAACTCATTCCTGCAGGAAATAATTGCAGAGTTACGTCTAGTGAACATTGGAATAGAGGAAGAGGTGGGTTTGACTCGTTTGCCTTTCAGTAAATACTGTGAGACATCAAAGAGGTTGCTTTCAGTGATCTATCTTTATTTGGCCAACCTTTTTGGAAAGGGTAGCAATTATAGTGAAGTGAGGTATAATGTATTTACTTAAGAATATTATGGTTATAAGACTGTTTGGTAGTGTAACATTGGATTTTTTATTAATATCGAATAAATCACGATTACCCTTCACGTTCCGGTATCATGTTAGATAGATTTTAAAAGTTATGCTATGTTATGTTATTTTTTTATGTTATTATAAAGTTAAGACATTACATAGTATCAAGTTTGTATTCCCGGTTATAAAAAGGTCGTGAGGTCCTGTGCAGTACGGCGCGATATTGCATCAACTAGGCACAAATTCAAACTATAAATTATGTACTATGTGTACCTAACCTAGAAAGGTAAAGGGTCTGTAAAACTCGTTGATCACTGCAATCTAAAAAAGTTACGTTCTGTATCTATACTAATATTATATAATAAAGAGGAAAGATTAGACTTTTTGTTTGTTTGCATTACCTATATGTAGTTCCGACACTACTGTACCGATTTGAAAAATTCTTTCACCAGCCACCGAAGGCGGTTGCCGAAGCCGCTGACGAAAAGCTAGTGATTGATATTTTTCTTTATTCATTAAATTAATAAGTAAATAAATAATAATGACACAGATTCTGTCGCTTTAAGTTAACTTTTATATTTCAGTCTCTAGGCATCACAAAAGTGATTTGACGATCTCAATTTGCACTAAAGCGGGCCTATTTGCCGTTATGCTATAAGAAAATATACGGAGGGGAAAAATTGATGAGTTTTCAATGTCTATTACATATAAACGAAGATCGATCAATCTTTCCTTCATTACAGCTGTGACATTTTTTACGTAATATCATTTTGATTTTCCGACGAGTTACTAAGCTTTAAACTGAAATATTGCCCATTAACACCTATCATAATCTTAAATGATTCGTACGTTGTATTAAAACTTATCATAATCATAAATGTATTTTATCATCATCATCACAAATTTGTATTTGTTTTTGTACCTGAATTTATATGATTCTCATAGATGGAAACGCGACGTAGGACTGCTTCCATCGAGATGGATGATCTGGTAAAAATTGCTGGAAGTCAGCAAGAAACAGGCGGCATATAACCGGTCCTTGTGGAAGTCTAGAGAGGCCTTTGAGCAGCAGTGACCTATATTATGTAGGACTCATTGTATACCTATGTTTCATTTACTAGCCTTTTCCCGCAACTTCATTCCCGTAGAAGTTAAATTTTCCCAGTTTTTGCAACATTTTTAATTGATACTCCGCTCCTATTGGTCGTAGCGTGATCTCGAAAGTGGGCTATCTATGACTGAAAGTCTAAGATCTAATCTATTTTTTTTTAAATCTGACCCGTAGTTCCTGAGATTAGCACAACCAAACAAACAAACAAACTCTACAGCTCTATAAAATTATCTTTTGGCTGAAATTATGAGGACGACTTAACAGGAAGGGTGCAAGTTGGAATTCGAGTTTTCTTTCGTTATAATTTATATCTTTCAAAAGTTTTTATCTTGCCTAATAAAAAAAATCCTGATCTCTATTATATTATTTACTAATGGCCAAAATCAATAAAGGTATGTCTGAAAGTAGGTAGCAAGTTACCAGTCTATGAATCTCAATAGTAGGTAATTAATTACTTAGGAGGTAGGATTACAATGAATCTGAGAAGTCTTGTTTGTTCCCTTGTTACAAATATTTGATAATCTTTTGAAGTACTTTGAAGGGTTTAATTTAATTAATACTGCCTTGTAGTAATAGGAGCTCTCGGATTGAGAAAAATGTTTTATAACTATTATAGGTAATGCCTTTTGCCAGAGCAACGGCTACTTAGGCATATCCCTAAGGAGACTGTAAAGAGCTATCTCCTAAACCTCAGTATGTATTGTAGCACGGGACCACTGTTTTAGAATGGGACAGTAAATAGAAAAAAGGAAAAAAATATAGTTTTATTTTCGTGCAAGGTAACGTAAAGCATTATTTACTATTTTTATTTATTTATATCAGACATAGTCCTTATTAATTTACATAATTATTTTGTTGAGTTATAAGAGTAGGTATTTGGTACATGAATGTGTAAAAATATTATCCATTATGTAAAACCGGAGTTAGTATTACAGAAACTTGATTAAGTTAAGCCTGTGCTCAGTAGAGTTGTGAAACTTACAGGTGTAGTTACAAATTAGCTTCTTAGCCTGGAGCTGACAAGGACTTAAAAGTACTAGATGATACAATTTTAAAGTTTTCGAAAAAGAAAACTGACTTTAAGTATAGTGGTGTATCTTTCAAACCAGTGGTGGTTAGAAACCAACCAACCATCGCATCATGTTGAAAGTACATTTATTCTATCAACTAAAAAGAAATTAAATCGAAATCCGCATTATGGCGTAACATACTTTTGTTTAATTAAGGTGATACACACATGTAATGTAGAGTTATAAATTTCTTGAATTTAAATTCCAAAATAAACTTTTGCTTAGTAGTTGAGTATGAACCAATTTGACATTTGCAGAACTGAGACTAGATCCCAATATTATTATTATTATTATTCAGCCATTATTGTCCCACTGCAGGGGAAAGGCCTCCCTACCCTCTTTCCATTTCTCACGGTTTAAGGCTATTTGGGACCAATCCATCCAGAAGGAATCAAGCTGAAATATAGCTTAATATGAATTATAATAAGAATAATAATATGTTAAACAATTTTATAAGTACCAGATTTACTCTCAGACTAAAAAGTTCAATTTCCAGTAGACTTAGCGCTCAGTCTGCTACTTGGAGTCTTCCGTAGTAAGATTATTGAACGAACCCAGCGGTAAGCCAATATCGGTTTCTTAGTAAATTTGTTCTTTTCTACTATGCTATTTCTTTTCCGTATTTTCTCGTGGAAATAAGTAACCGATGAAGTTTGGATTTTAAGAAGGATTTTATTCTGAATTTCTGTCCTGAATTGTAAATAAAATGTTTATGATACTGAAACATTTTAATATCTTATTCTAAAGTGGGTACATTCATAAACAATCGTTTTGTGATATAAAATGTATCTATCTGTTGTAAAAAAAAGTATTTAAGAAAAAAAAATGTACTGCAAGATAAATATGATCTTAGGCAGGGTGCGAACCTGCGTAGTATTTAAAATAGTAGTATTGATATAAGGGTAGTACCAGCAGCAATATAACCAAAGTATAACATATATAGCGTTTCAGAGGCCAGGGTATCAGACTCGTACCTACTAAAACCACACGCCCGCCGAATCTTGCTTGACCTTTGGACCCATTACACGACCCCGGCAAGAAGATAATAGTTATAATTAGATCCGTAGGTGGATAGCACATTATTTTGATCCATCAATGCTGATACTCGTCAGTTATTATGGACTTTGTAATCTTAAAAGTGGGTAGTAATTGCGTTGCAATGATACAGAGATACAGAGAGAGAGAGAGAGAGAGAGACGGGAACTTAGAGAGGATAAAGAGAGAAAGAATAGAGAGAGAGGGAACATAGATAAAGAGAGAGGATAGAGAGCATAGATAGAGAGAGAGGATAGAGAGAAAAGATAGAGAGAGAGGACAGAGAGAAAAGATAGAGAGAGAGGATAGAGAGAAAAGATAGAGAGTGAGGATAGACAGCCCCTCTCTCTCTATCTAAGAGAGAGGAAAGAGAGAGAGGATAGAGAGAGAGAGACGATAGAGAGAGGAAGGGGGTTGAGAGAGAGAGAGAGAGAGGAGAGAGCAGCGACGTTTTAGCTGCTGAGGTTTGTAAAATGTAAATATTCCATTATTTTCAAAGTTGATCCCAACCATACTCAAAGAAAAATAAACAACATTGTAACAATAACAAAGTTGGTACAAGTAGGTACACTGAAAATATCAAAGACATGAATACATTTACGGTTCGCCATCCCATAAAAAATCCTTATTAAGCTTGTTAAAAAGTTCCACACAAGACACCATGCACAAAGCGTCGCACAATGTTATGGGGACGCGATTTATAGCGAAACTTGTTCCGTTATACGCAATAAATAAACTTTGCTCCCCATGTCGCTTGTTGGTACAATTTATTTGAAGTTATTAATACAAAAATATATTCGGTTCGGATATAAATCAAGTTTGGTAGATAATTTGAGATGACTTGATATGGGTCCAATGTACTAGAAGCCACATTTTATATCAAAGATTTATTATAGAGACTTCTATATCATAAAGTTCGTAAAATTATCGAAATTTGAACTTAATGCCAATTACTTAAAGTTTATCTCAAAGCTATTCGTGAGCTAGAATCACTACAACTATAGTAGAAGTAACTGAGGACTAAAGGAAGTATATTTTTTGTGTTGTATATAAAATAAATAATAAATGTTAGGAGCATTTTTTGTTTCTTAGAGTCAGAATAAATTAATTTTCTTTTTTCCTTTGAATAAGTCGACGCTCGTGAAAGGCTTTTCCTAAAAAAAAAATTCTTAGAACACTCCAGATTGTTTCTTATTTATTTCTAAGTGATTATATTTGCACTGATAGTTATAACAGAACTGTATGATTTCAAAATAAATGTGCAATCTCCTTATTACACTACATACATTATCATATCAGGTAAAAAACGTCCACTCTTATACACATTCCACAAGTCCGGCCTGCCGCCTGCATCTAACGACTTCAAGCGACCTTTATTAGGTCATCAGTCAATCTCGTTGGAGTTATAGGACGCCTCATTGTGTGTCCGGTTTTAGAAATTTTGTTTCGAATAAGTTCCGAAACAGTTCAATATGTAAAAATAGAAAAATAATTTAAATTAAGTTTTAGTATTTTCGATATCTTAAAGGGTTCAGAAGAAATGAAAAAAAAATCTGTGGGATTGGAAATAATAACTATATAAACGCAGATAACACCAAGGGAAACAGCTAGTTTTTTAATATCTGAAAAACAACAGCACTTAAAACACAATTAACAACAACAATCCCAATTAACATAAAATATCTCGAAAACATTTACCTGTTACAACGCGTACAGATAGAATCGTGTACTGTGCATACATTCAATAAAATAAAACACGGGAAACTTTATTATCGCATAAAGTTGTGTATCAACATGCTAACGCGCGTTTGATTTTGTTGAATATGCATGAATGTACAATTATGCGTTTTATTTTCGCGCATTTTTTTTGAGGGGCTTATGGCTGCCCTGCACCTACATCGATTGCGGGTGCACTTGTCTACTAGCTATATTAGTCTCTGTGATATTAGTCGCTTTGATGCCGTATTCCTAAACTACTTTGATTTTTTTCTTTCTTATGTCCCCAACATCAGCGTCTTTTCATTTCATTCTCAGTTTGTGCAAAACAGTTTGACGCAGAAACCTCTTTTGTTTTCCCTCAATCAACGAGGAAATGGAATGAATACATACTTTGTTGTTTTATTATTGTTCGACTAACATGTCCGTAACAGTTTGCCCCAATTAGTATCTAAAACTGAATGAATGACATACGGACACCTCGTTAAATAAGTTCGGATTTGGGATATTTTTTCCATCAAAAACACAATTTATCATAAAAAGTTTGCACATTTTATGTTAACAAAACCTTGGATCCCAGCGATTAAGTTTGTAATAAAATAAAACAAGTATCAGTCGCCTCTTCAAAATACATAAAAAGGTTGCAAAACCACTTAAAAGAGAAAACATACAATATCACAACATGCAAATGCGAAGCAAAACATTTTCAAGATAAAAAATCCGTTGACTTTTGATTCAAGGCAACACAATTTTACGGTTATTTTATTTTTTAAGTCTTTCAGATAGCTGTAATTAAAAACGAACTTATGCAGTGGAAACCTCATTAAAAAGGAGGTTGTATAAAATATGGTGTAACAGAATAAACCTGCAGTACTGAATAAAGCGGTTCGTTACGAATACCCGAGATATTCTATGACATTTTTGAATTTATACGCCAAACGTCCCACCATTTTATTATGTCAAAGGAACGTTGAATGCTGGAGTCAGTCTGCGGTCATTTCAGTAACTGTGTTTGCATAAACATCATTCATGCTTTTATTTAGGAGAAACTCGACGGTGTTTTGTTTTTCTGATAAAACGTTGCGGTCGACACGCTATTTCACCACTTCAGCTACAGTTGATACTCGTATTATTCGGTTTGGTATCCCACACAAAAATGGGTTAAATAATATATCCTATGTCCGAAATATTTCGTCTAAAATCAACAATCTGTTAATGGTTTTGTTTGATAATTATGTAATTAAAAACGGTGTCCTACAGCTACAGGCGAAAATCGGATTGATATTGTTCCAAACACCCGGAACAAATGATATTTTGATACATTAGAGCATCAGTTCAACTGAACAGTACGTCAACCATGAGTTCTATCGAATGGCTTTCGATTGTTTTTTACGCATCGAAACGCTATAATCTCATAGCAGATTCTAGTTCCTTACGTAACCGCTAGAGGCGCTGCGAGGGTTTTCCATACAAATATTTTACGGCGTCGCTAGCGAGTCTAGTGAGAAAAACTCATGGTCGAGGCACTGTTCTCAGTTTTGCCTACACACGTACGATTAACTGAATAGTTCAACTGTTCAGTTAAAACTGAACGTCTGGAGCCCACTTAAGGGCTTAGCAAATATTTTCTTTATATGGGAATCGAACGCACAACTAATAGCGTTGAAGTTGATCTCTAGCCAACACGTAATTCGTCTCCTATCACCAAATAACAACCGTGTTGATAAATCTGACGGCTTAAACCGCAGTCGCTCAGGCCTAACCTCCTTTTTCCTAACCTTTTTCGTTATGTGACGTGTTGGGTCGGAATTTTAAAAATGGGGTTGGGACTGCATAGTCCTAGAAGTTCAGTATTGTTCAGGAATTGCTTGCTTTGCAACCCAAAGCGAGATGACAGTCGCTTTAAACTATATATTTATATCTACTCTATTTAAAACCGTAGGTATGTTTAAAAGTCAAACACTGAAATAAAACTACTTTTTACGGATTTTATCGCGTTATATTGAATCCGTAAAAAGTAGTTTTATTTCAATGTCTAGTATTCGCGTAAGTGTCAGAAATCAGTAAGTCAAACACTGGTTAGAAAATGCTAGACAAAGATTTAAGTTTAAATAAAGATAAACCTATCTATACTATAATTTATACTAATATTATAAAGAAGAAATATTTGGTTGTTTGTTTGAATTGAATAGGCTCCGAAACTACTGGACCGATTTGAAAAATTCTTTCACCATTAGAAAGCTAAATCTCCACGTAACATAGATTGTAATTTGTAAGAAATACAGCAGGCAGCAGACGAAGCCGCTGGCGGACAGCTAGTCGATAATAAAATACAAACAAGCTTAGTAATCTGTCTAAGAAGTATCTTTCTGTAAAATTAAAAAAATAAGCTTAGGTTGAAGAGTAGGGTCAACAAGATACTTTCCGAAAATCTTCAGGTATTCATTTCTCCGCAAATCCAAAAATAATGACTTGAAATGTTTACATAACCTGAGCACTTACATAATAAGGAGTTCACGAGGAAATGAACATCAGCTAAGTGCCTTTCGGCTGCGATTACGAAATACGGCAGATAATAAAAAATCCGTTTTATTTTTGCACAGCGGTAAAGAATATCTCGCGAATTGCTCGAGGAGGCATTTCGCGATTTCAAATTGTAGGCATTATGCCCGCGAAAACGTCGCTATCTCTGTTATTACATTCCATGGTAAGCTGCTCTCGAATATACTGAAGGAGCCGACATATTGCAATATTTGAGTATCAGCAAAAACATTGTGAGGAAATTGGAGAAGCCCAAATTGGAATCAAATAAACAAGGGTTGGGTAAGTACAAGTAGGGCGTTTGTAATTTATCCTCCAATAAACATTCCGGCCGTTGTTTCGGGGTGTTAATGAGAATCATTTCAATCAAAGTGATTGGAAAATGTCTTGCGTCAATGAGCTCAAATTTAAATTAAAATAAAGAGGGGGAAGGATTAAATTCGGATTTCGGAATCGCTCGTGTTATAATTTGGTGTACTATAGACATAAATGTGTTTGTATTTGTCCTTATAAAGATGATGATTCGTCAATATTTGAGAAAGTAAAAAGCTTAAAAAGTACTACGATTTTTGTAGCTTCGTAGCACGTAGCGCCGTAGCTGCTACGGGGTTAGCGCTACGTGGCTCATACACGATCTGGAAATGCGGATACTGATTTTGTGAGAGAGAATAGAAATGTTAGCTTTGTTTATTTACTGACTGGTTTTGTTTTAATGCAACACTCTCGGTTTTAAACAAGTAAAAGGGTTATTAAATGTAAGAAAATTAAAAGTTTTATATCATCACGCTTGTATCCTTGAAGGGTCAGGCGGAGCCGTACTGATTACACATAAACTTTACCGGTATGTTTTTGGTCAAATGTTATTGGCTAGTCTAATGTTATTCCCAGTAACCGTTTAAAAATCTATACTCCGAGATCGTACTGAGAATTTTATAGAAAGACATAATATAACACGTTGCTCGACTTGAGAATCGCATCCGGAACCCCCACTAAAGCATAAATTCCAACTTCGTGTTGCTGTTGATAATTTCGTAAAAATACATAGTAAAGCGATGCTTTACCAGAGAATTGAAACCAGGACCGCACTCTTAGCAGCGACACTTACAACCAATGTCTAATCAAAACTAGTCCAATGAGTCAAATTAAAAGTGACGCTGTAGTAAAGAAAAGTTTAATTAATGTAGTTTGTTACTTATGATGAACAGCTTATCTTGCTTGTAGGGGCTGGCTTCTATTAGCGAGCAACACTTATTTATTTATTTATTTATTAAAAGGATGTCTAACAAGAAATACATTATGCAAGGATGTACAAAAAACAAAAAAAGGTTAGTAGATCTTATGCTTTCTCAATCAAGAGATCTCAGCATGCAAAATTACACACACACACACACAAAAAAAATAAAATTATAAAACTAAATTAATCACAACACAAACAAATACTTAATACAAATTGGGATTACATAATAATTATTAAAATTAAATTTATAATTAAATGAGTTAAACTAAACTAAATGATGAAAACTAAACTACAAATTACAATTACAACTTTTCACCACTGAGTGTCATCGAACACTTCAACCCAATGGGATCTTTTGTGTTGTCCCCATTGCCGTGTAAGCCTTACTCTTTGAAAACGTGGTTTATGAAGGCGGCTAACCCACTTAGAGGAAGGAACCTAAAGTCTTCTGGCTTAGGGTACCCGTTGCCGAGCAGACTCATCCGTTTCGTCACCAGGACGTCACAATCACCCCTATGATACTATCATCCTTCAAAGAAAAAAACCTCTAACTTAATATAAATAAATATCTTATTTCAGAATTTTTGAACCACTTATCAAAGTTCATAAATAACAAAGTGTGTGTATTATAAAATTATTCGTTGTTTGCATCAAAATGTAAAGAAAAAGTATGCAAAAATATTTGGCTGCCAAGTTTGGTATGGGCCCGGGAGACTGCAACGCAGCTAGGATAGCTGTTCACGGGACGAGTTGCATAACAACAGCCTCTGTACTGAAAGTTTGTTTCAGCTCGACTGTAAAGGAAGTATGGCTTATAAGTCTGTACGGAACTAGTTGGCCGCGCCTTAGGTGTGTGAGCGGTGGGACGGCGGGCGGGGTCGCCTGCGCGCGGTGGGACGGAGGGGCGGGGGCGCTTGCTTTCGTTCCCAGTAACCCGCCACCTCACATACAATACTTTTTTAACTGACTTCAAAAAAAGGAGGTTCTCAGTTTGACCTGTATGTATGTTTGTCCGCGATTATCTCGCGTTTGGCTGAACCGATTTTGATGCGGTTTTCAGTAATATAAAGTATTTGTTACACTTAGGAGGAGATTTTGGTATTTTAACCGACTTAAAGAAAAGGAATAAAATTTAAAAAAAATGTATATTTTTAAATAAAAGACGAACCGCCTTTAAAAAACACTCGGAAACTAAAAAGAAAAAAGATATTCGTATTTACATACGATTTCTAACTATTTATGATACATCTCTCTGTTGTGGAACTGACCACCGGAATTATTGTTCCCCCAGACACAATTTGGGCGATTTTAAGACGAGAGTTAATCGGTTTCTTCTAATCAGGCAAATCATCGCAGACCACATCGTTGCTTAACATCAGGCGAGTTGAGATCAAGCGCAAGCCGCGCTAGTTTTTTTTATCTAAGATAAAAAAAACTCATACATACATACACAGACGACAGAATCTGATATACACAAGCGGCATTGTACTGCAAAAATCGCCATTATTGCGACGGAATACGGTCCAAAAGGGACTGTACATAAAGCTATACAGTTAAGCTTTATGTACAGTCCTATCTATGTAGGTACGCACAGTTACCCTTATAATAAGAAACCTATTAATAATATTAGCTTTTTACCGTGCCTCCGCTCACATATATATCTACATTATGAATAAAAACTAATTGAAATAAAATAAACACAAAATTTTATGCGAAGTTAACCACAGTACAATTAATAAAATTAAAAATTTAGAAAACCCCCGACACGAAATGTAATTTGCCATTTTGTGGTGGCGGCCATCTTGGATTTGAAATTTATCATAGTGTATAGTGTTCTCCTAGTTAAGCCCTTTCATTTGATATCCATATTGAGGGAGTTGTGAAAAAAAAATATAATTCGCTATTTTGTAGCGGCGGCCATCTTGGACCGATTTTCATCAAACATAGCTAAGAACACTCCCGACTAATTCACCTTTCAAATAAAAAAAACAAAATCGAAATCGGTCCATCCGTTCGGGAGCTACGATGCCACAGACAGACACACACACACACACATACACACAGACACTTATAACACCCCGTCGTTTTTTCGTCGGGGGTTAAAAACCGGTTAATCCTTTGTGAGATCAGCGTATACAAATGCACGTTCAAACAGACAACAACTCCAACAATCATTGTTTTGGGTTCTATTGCGTTGATAAAGACCCCCAATAATAAATTTTCTCATATAATTATCTTCCATGTACAGAAAGCGATCAGTTACATTTTTATTATATGTATAGAAGATATTATTTTCTTTCCACAGCATAGGGTTTTCTTTCATTTTCATAAAGTTTTGTGGGTATTAAAGTGGCGCCACTTGAGCCCGGCTTGCAATTTGGATCGCTGCCAGCTGTTATATTACTACGGGCAGGACGAAGCACCCCTTCATTTTAACTTATTACGTTTTAATAAACGCCCCTGCCTTTTGGGTCATATATACCGGAAATAAATTAGCTATTAAGTATATATGATATATTTTCTAAACTGATATATTTAATTTAATTTTAATTTTAAAGTTTTAGTTAATATCTTAAAATTACCTACGTTCTCTTCTTTTGATGGAAGTACGCCAGACTACCTAGGTATCGTTTTTCTTTCACATGAGTCCACCCAAAGGTTGTCTGTAAGAGATAGCTATTAGCGATAAGACCGCCCATTGTACCATTTATTGTTTATAAAATTGTTCTTCACATTGGTTTTGGTGTGCAATAAAGAATATTCTATCTATCTATCTATACAACGTTAGTTTTTGTTTACACGAAAGCTGAAAGTAGTTTGTTCAGAATCGATTGCAATGGTTTTCAACCTATGTTATATTTTTTTGAGCAATGAATATGAAAATGATTTATTTAGTTATTTTTAATGAAGGAAAAAATCGGCGGGCGGGCAGGATTCGAACCTGCGCCTTCTGGTTCGGTACACCAGACGCTCTGACCACTAAGCCACCGCTCGCCCCGCTCGCCAGTCGAAATCTTCCTCCATATTCTAATTTACGTCTTAAGGTACGTCGTAAGGAAGATTTCGACTGGCGAGCGGGGCGAGCGGTGGCTTAGTGGTCAGAGCGTCTGGTGTACCGAACCAGAAGGCGCAGGTTCGAATCCTGCCCGCCCGCCGATTTTTTCCTTCATTAAAAATAACTTGTAATCTTAGCATGGAAAATGCTTAAAAAATACAAAGAGTAATGATTTATTTAGCTCGCGTATTATATAATATACTTATCACACACGTAAGCCTGGCTTAGGCAGGAGTATACCGATGTAGGACACTTCGCTAATATGTTTTAGGTGTATATATTGTCTTCAGCCCTTCTACCTACTGTTTCACTTCTGGGCGCAGGTCATCTCACAGAATAAGAAGGGTAGGGTTAGTCCACCACGCTGGTCTAATGCAGGTTGATAGACTTCACACACCGTCGAAAGAGGTAAAATAAAATGTACTATGATTCGAGTGGCCGTTAGCGCGACTGCTATGCTAGAAGTCCTGGGTTCCATTCTCAGGTCAAGTAAAATGTTATTGTGTTTTTCGTTCTGCACTTTATATTTCTACAAATGAACAAAATATTATCTGTTGAAGATCTCATATCAGTTGTTGACATTTACGCGAATATAAAGGGTCCGAAACGTCGGTATCTAAATTATAATATAACGCGATAATAGTTTTATTTCAAGACTAGCTTCCCGCCAGCGGCTTCGCCCGCTTAGTCTTGATAACTTTGTTTCCCCGTTTTTGCAACATTTTTCATTGCTATTCCGCTCTTATTAGTCGTAGCGTGATGATATATACCCTATAGCCTTCCCCGATAAATGGGCTATCTATTACTGAAACAATTATTCAAATCGGTCCAGTAGTTTCGGAGCCTATTCAATACAAACAAACAATCAAATCTTTCTTCTTTATAATATTAGTAAGTATAAAATATTTTATATCGTTCATATAAAGGTAAATTAAAAATATATCGTTTCATACAAAAAATGGCCATTGACTATAGTGTCCATCTTTCCACCATTCGGTCACAAGTCACGATCGACCGTTCCACTGATTCCCATGGGTGTCGTAAGACGCGACTAAGGGATTCCAGAGAGGAAAAGCTTTCGACCGTGAACTAATTACATCTTGCTGTGATTATGGATTCGCTAGTTAAGCGTGATTGTGGCTGTCTCAAAGGACCTGTGAAGTTGTGAATATTGTGATTAATATGGATCATCTCTGATTGACTTAGGTATCTCTATTTTTTTTACTTCTTCTGATGGATTTAATGATTGTTTCTATGACGATAACGGCTGTCTCGTCTTTCTGAACGTTGACGTAAACGCGACTGCAGCGAGAGAGGTCCTACGTTCGATTTCCGGGTCGAGCATAATGATATCGGGTTTTTCTGTAAAGTCCCAATTACCTAGACATTATTACACGTACAATGTAAAACGCAAAAAGTCGGCGAAAAGAATGTTCAGATTATGAATGCCTGTTTTACTTCTCTTTTTGACCAATAGATGTCACTGCATTATGCTTCCATTTTTGAATTGCTGTGCTGAGACTCCGACGTTTACTGGCATACAACGTACATTTTGATAATTTAGTTCAAAACAGTACAAGCAAGGAGAAAATAGTTTAGAAGTAGTTCTAGGGTTCAGTTCAAAGTTCTTCAAGGAAAAGGGCATTTTATTATATAACGAAAGTAAGGCCTTAAAAAGAACAACTTTACTCATACAAAGAACTGAAAGCTTCGCTCTTTTAATTGAATTTATTTAAAGATAACTCTTTACACAATTAATATTTTATAAATTTCGTAGCCTAACGACAGTAACGACAGAAGTGTGTGCGTTTATTAATTATAATAACCGCCATTAAAAAGTTTACCCTTTATATGCAAAGTTTGAGCGGCGGTAATATAATTTTAACAGCAGTTAATTAAATAAAATTTTGATGTTTCATTTAATTTCTTATATTTTTTGGGAGGCAGTTTTATACTTATGCTATGCTACAACAGATTTAATAAAAAAACAAATATCAATTAAACTATTTGTGACTTATGAACATTAAAGATAGTTTGAAAGAGTAATTCCGGCCTAAAATAAAAAAACGAAATTCACAATAATTATCCTTTTTCGTAGCCATATACCAAGAAATAGCTTGTCAATCAGGTTTCGGTTTATTTGAAAGCTAGCAACGAAATGGTTGAACAAGTATTGTTTGATTATAAATACTTAACTATCATTTATTTTTATTTCTATATTCAATTTATTTATATTTAACCCCCGACGCAAAAACGACGGGGTGTTATAAGTTTGACGTGTCTGTGTGTCTGTGTGTGTGTGTGTGTGTGTGTATGTGTGTGTGTGTGTGTGTCTGTGGCATCGTAGCTCCCGAACGGATGGACCGATTTTGATTTTGTTTTTTTTTTATTTGAAAGGAGAATTAGTCGGGAGTGTTCTTAGCTATGTTTGATGAAAATCGGTCCAAGATAGCCGCCGCTACAAAATACCGGAAAACATATTTTTTCACAACTCCGTCAATATGGGTATCAAATGAAAGGGCTTAACTAGTAGAATACTATACACTATAATAAATTTCAAATCCAAGATGGCCGCCACCACAAAATGGCAAATTAAATTTCGTGTCGGGGGTTTTCTAAATTTTTAATTTAGGTTAGGTTAGTTATATTTATTTAGATAATACTAAAAAAAACAATAATTATGTAATAAATATCATTTTTCATCAAAAAAACAATAATTATGTAAAAAATAAATTAAAACAAGGGGCTGGCAACTATATGAATTAAGGACTGTTCAAATAGGAAAAATGTATCGTCCTACTTTTTCAGGGCCCGTCCAATATTGGTTCGGAAGATAATTTAAGATATGCTAGCATATACTTACTTAGTGGACAAATGTCCTACTACTACTTTTTCTTTCTATCTTTTGTAGTTTAATATTACTTTATCTTTAATTTCTGCGAAACAATACTATTTCAAGCTCACAATCCTCCATCACCGCTTAAAGTTGCAATTTCACCCAATGTTCGACGCCACTATTAAGCGAAACAAGCGCTGAATCCAGCGGTACGGTATCGATCAGAAGAAACAAACGTAGTTCACAAACAATTTGCACTTCATTTGCTGCAGAACTTGAACATTGGTTAGATTCAGCCGAGACTTAGTGAAATCCTTAGTTCCGATAAAGTAAATCCGTTTAATCTTGTCGGTTACTGTAGTTAGCTTTGTCCGTTTGATTTATTGATAACTTGGATAATTTAATGTACTTTAGTTAACATTGCGGTTTCTTTTGTGAAATGTTAGGGCGGACTATATTTGGTTACTATTTACTAGGAAGCCCTACCCCGGAACACAATCTCCAATCAACTCGCGTATCAAAAACACTATCGTCTAAAATATGTGACGTGAAAATACGATCTCTGGCACGGTTTGAACCTGCGTCTCTTTGGTTAACCACGCTTTAGCCAACTAAGCCACTCAGACCTCTGACTGTGATGTCGAATTTTGTCTTCACATTGAAATTATGAAATGAAATTATATAAATGCTGTACCTATGGTGTGGGTGTACATTAGTACACAATCCTTCGGGGCCTAGGGGAATACAGGCGCGATGGAATAATTGTTAAGTTGACGTTGAGCACTATCGTTATAAATCCACAGACAATAATTAGTTCTTTATAAAAGCGTAATTATGAAACCGAATTTAAAAAGCAATTTCGGACAAAAAAGTATAAAATTTTTAATGACTCGGCACACATGCAACTTCATTAACCATTGTCTGTGTAATTAAACCTTCACAGAATCACGATCCATGCTGACCTTATCAAAGCCCATTATCGGGTTTTCGTTGAAATTACACGGATTCTACGAAACGACGTATAGCCATTACATAAATGCAACTTCAGAAGGCTACCTTCTTGCAGACGGTTGTTTCTGTAATTTTTTATTTTATTAAGCTTAAAGTCCAAAGCGACTTTCAAACGGCTACGCTCAAGGTCCTGGGTTCGAGGACCGGGTCGAGCAAAGTGTTATTGGGCTTTTATGTAAATATTTATATATCCATTGATGTAAATACTGATAGGGTTGCCCGAATATTTGACAGATGCGTTCGTCATGCACATAAACACTAACGCCTATCGGGTTGCCCGGCCGAGGCTCGCTGCAAACTGTGGTTGGAGATATCTCCCCTGGCTACTTATTACCTACCACCAAGCGAGCACCTCCCCCCAGGATGTAACCTTCCTTGGCACATTTGGAAGTCACTAAACCGACTCCAAACCCAAGTGGGGAGGTGTAATTATAATCTGGTATAGTGGGGATATCTCGATGAAACGGCTGCAGGTTGTGGTTGTGGAACTGTGCCGCAAACAATGGAGCACCTCCTATCCTATCCTTTGTGCCCCACAACCTGCAATCTAAGCGACCTCTGCGCTGCCACTGACGATGCTGTGGAAGTGGCGAAATTTTCACACATACACACCATATCTAATTTAAAAAATTGGCACACCATATCTAATTTAAAAAATAAAATCGTACCATCAACACGAAGAAGAAGACTAGCGCCATCTTTGCTAGTATCTTCGTCTCATCTTAGTTCACTTGAAGACCATTTTGGGACTAAGTTCGGGGGTGATAATGTGACTTGTGTCCTTACGCAGTAATATATAAGTCAGTGTTGCTATCAATATAGACTATCCACGGGTTAATTTATTAACCTTCTCTACCGATCTATCCTACGGATCAACGTTTTATTAGCATGTAAATTTGCTCATCAATTAAGTCGCTATACGCTCCGTGTTACGCGTACATTTCATACAAATTTGCATAATGAAATTGGCCTGGGTTGCACCGACCCTGCGATAGCCCTGTACTCGTAGGTGATACAGCCTGTAATCATTTTGATCGACATGTAGATGACTTTTTGCCTGTAATGGAATGTTTCCAATTTTTGTCATGGGCTGATTGGAATTTTGTTTATGTAATACAAAAATATCGTAGCAAAAGGTGTGGATTACGTAAAATTAGATTCTACTGGTTGTAGTTAAAGCTGGATATTGCTTAATCTGGCGCTTGAGGCTGGACGCCTAGTCAATCAACAAGGTTCAGATATTTTTTTATCACCGAGGTACTCGCGTATTTAAAAATTTGTATGCGTAAATAGATCTAAAATACAAAACACAATCCTAGTGTCGAGAACAGTTTTTTTAAATAATCACTTAAATAGTTCAAGTTTTTGTGTTTGTTCAAGCTAACCTCAGAAACTACTGTACGAATTAGCATAGGGTTTGCACCAATAGAAAGAGCTTTATCTAGAACGGTAGAGAGAATTATCTAGAACGGTAGAGAGAATTATCTAGAACGGTATAAAGCCCAGTGAAACCAGGGCGAGTCGCTTGTAAGTAATTTTAAGTAACAATTAACCCTTCACGCAGAACCTAAAACTTAGTACCTATAATAAAACGTAAAGTAAAAAACCATTTACAAAAACAAATAGGGTTGAACGACAGAGATTAAAGTTAAATGCTAAGCGTAAAATAAAAGTGTTGTTATAAACATTTAACCCTTTAAATAGCGCGCGAGGGACCGCCTTATAGCCGGTGTATAGCTCGGTATACTGATGGCATCCCTATCATTATCCTTTAAAGATAAATACCCAGCAACGGGAATTAAAAAAGGTAATGCGATGGAGTTAATTAAAGGGATGCCCCTGTTTGTTTAAATGTAAGAGGATATTTAAAGCTCAGGTCTTAACCAATAATTTCCAGTTTCTTTTGGATCTGATGTTGTGAATTTTATTATTTAATTTATGATCTGGAACCATAATGAATTTTGACTCTACTCGATTGTGAAAAAGGTTGATATTCGCAAGTACCTTTGTATTACTAGATATTGTATTTGTTTTGAATAGTAAAAGTTGGTTACCATATCACCGGGAGTACTGCATAGATGCGTTCAGTACTGTACTTCCTAAGTGCTAGGCAGAGAGGTATATACCTAGACCTACATTTTGGCGGCTTTTTTAGTTCCTTTGTAAAAAAGAGTTGCGTCGGAAATGCCTCGTTAGTCTAGTAGTACTAATCGCGACTGCTACGCCAGAGGTCTTGGGTGCGAGGACCGGGTCGAGCAGTGTTATTTAAATCCTCAGTAGCAGCTCTGAGTTTAGATGTGTGCCCGGTTGATACCAATAGGATCGTCTTTTATTACATAGGATTTACATGCTGGCGAATTGTAGGTGTAGGTACATTACTAGCTTTAACCCTTTAATGATCAAAGGCATGAAAACTCCAGCCACGTTGTTTTACACAGATACAGAGTCACTGATAATCGAGCCATTAAATATGTGATAATAAATGTAATAACATTCAATTCTATTCAATATTAATATTCATTTTTGTACCGCAATATCGTTATCGGAACTTCACAGTGGGAATTGTATGCCAACGATTATGGAATGTCAACTATCGCGGCTTTTATTTACACGGTACAATGGTTTTATGTAAATAATGCGCCGCTTTGATCGTTGAGCTGGTGTTCTGTTTACAAATTAATTTGTCATGTACTGGGTGTATTAAAATTTTGGTAAATTTTAATACGCTATGCTTTCGAGGGTTAATTGAAGTCTTATTTTTTGCGCAGCGAGGTTTGTTTATCATCTTATTGATTACAATATCAATCTCAATATTTTTTCTTGATGTAGAGGTCGACTTTACTAAATATTATATATATAACCTAGCAGAAAGCAGTCCTAACCAATGCGGTCCTAATATTTTGACATATTAAAATACTGGCCGTTCCCCGCGATATTCGCGTCCATCCAATTTTTTTTATTTTCTTGTTTAGTGGGAGTTTATTAAAAATCCTTTCCGCCTAATACCTCGGGAAATATCGTAATATTCATTGTAGGTACATTTTTATTGTAGTTAGAGAACTAACAATAGCGAGTGCGTCCGTCCCGGCATTTTACTTATATCCGCTTAGAATTCATTCCGTAATATTAGATATAGGAAACGAGCTTAGAACACAAACAGGTAAACATAAATATCCTGTTTCAAGCTAAACGTTGGATCTCGTATCCTTTTCGCGATGCCGGAGTAAGTTTTCGGAACGATTAAAACTTGTACCTGGCGATAGTCGCACCTTACATCGTACGAACTTGTTCAAAGATGCCTGTAGCTACAGGAGGGTTAAAGTACCATGTTTTTGCATATTCCAGAGTTTGACAGTCTGTTTGGGGTTATAATATACTTAGTTAGAGTAAGAAGATATACTGATACTGAAGATATACTGCGGTGGCGTAGTGGTCAGAGCGTCTGGTGTACAGAACCAGAAGGCGCAGGTTCGAATCCTGCCCGCCCGCCGATTTTTTCCTTCATTAAAAATAACTTGTAATCTTAGCATGGAAAATGCTTAAAAAATACACAAAGATAAGATATACTGGCACAACCGTACTTCATATTTTTGATGAGTTGTTGAGAGAACACACGTTACATAAGGAACTAAAATCGGCTACGAGATTACAGCATTTTGATGCGTAAAAAACCTATCGAAACCAATTCGATAGAACTCATAGTTGAGGTACTGATCAGATTTTGATAAAACTTTACAGTATTTATAGCTCATGCTGCAAGTCTTCTGGACACGTTACCAGATGACAGCGATGAGGAGTACTTTGACGTCTAGGCGCGAAAATTTAGGGTTGTATTGTATATTACGTAAATATTATTTATAAATATATTTTTTACTGCCTCGTTGGTCTATTGGTCCCAAGCACGACTGCTACGCTAGAGGTTCTAGTTTCGAATCCAGAGTCGAAAAAAGTGTCGTTGGATTTTTCTGCGAAATTCCCAGTGGCAGCTCAGAGTCTGGATTTCTGCACACCTCTGCCTACCCCTTCGGGGAATACAGGCGTGATGGTGTGATGGTAATTATTTTTTATACATCAGAATAATTCACAAAGAATATAAACAAGTAAGTATTATGAGACACGAGTGAAGTTATGGGCAGCTAGTAATGTATATAAACTCCTTCCTTCGGCTTTTTGCCGTGTCGTCGGGAAAAATAACAGTAGTAGGTATACTTATGTATGTAGGCATTTATGCCTTTAAGTAAGTTTGAGTTGACGTAGCTACATAACCTCGAGGGTTAGGTTCATGAGACAATCACTGCGGTCTGTTATCATTTCATTACAACTAGCCCTAAGTAAACCGAGCTTAACAAGTTAACTATCGATTTAATAACATCTCCTTAGGGTTACCATGCCTCAGTAAATTGCCCAGTTAAATAAATTAATGTAATATTTTTTTATATTTTATAGGAATGAATGCTACATATCATTGCAAAAAGATATAAGCTTTGTTTGTTTTATATGTTAAACTAGCTTTACCCCGTGGTGTTACACGCGTCCATCCATTTTTAGCCCAAGTTACTTCTTATAACATTTTAGCTATCTGCGAAAGAAAGTCCTATCGTTTTATCGGTCCAGCCGTTTCAGAGATTAGCCGGAACAAACAGACAGGCAGTCAGACAAACCTATACAACTTTCATAATATATGCATTTAGTGAAAAGCTGTTACTTTGAAATTACATACAGACACTACAATTTTATTTATTATAATTTCACTATAATTTGAGTTGAATAAATGAATAAAATTTCTTTTTTTACCTATTTATTTTTATAGATGGGTAATGTTAAAAGAGACGAAGAAGATTATTAAAAGAAACTATTCAAACAATCAGGTTGTTATCTTCAAAAGGTTAGACATATTATTGGTATGTGTATTGCTATATAAATGTCCTGGAATTTCAATAAGACATGGCTTACTAACCGCAATAGTCTAACTTTGTACAACTTGTACCTATACTGAACATAGTTGCTGATATGCTTACCAAGCTGTCTTTATAACCAGGCTGACGGCAAGGTTACGGGGTCACAAACCATTGACCTTTATAAATGGAGCAACTCTTTTAAAGCGAACCAGCCAAGTGAGGGCACTTTATAACAAAAAATGCTGATATTTTTTTATAAACTTACATGCATACAATAACGCTTATATTCCTCGAAGGGGGTACACCCACAGTTAGACGGAATGTTTAGGTTCCATGTTATAGGGGCCGAGCCTATTGCCATTAACCGCGCACAATTTCCTACGCTGCTACTGAGAACCTGAGGTTTACTGTTTAGACGATGATGATATTGAAATAAATAAACACTTGCTCGACCCGGGAATCGAACCCAGGACCCGGCCCGGCCTGTAGAAGTTCCGTTAAAACACTATGTTACATTTAAGAAATATAATAATTATTTTTATTTATTAAAAATTGCTTACAATCTATGCATATACACTTTTTTTATTACAAATTACTTAAATAATTTGTACCTAACAAAACTATTTGTATTTTTTACAAGTAAACACATTAAAATATCATTATAAATACGTTAATCTACCGAGAATTCTTTCACCATACACGCTTGATAATAGCCGGATATCTCTTGTCATTTGCATAGAACTCCCATCAATCGTACACAGGGCGCGGTAAAAGTGGCCTCCCTTACAGCGTTAATAAATCATTTTATCTCACCCATAGAATGACTAATGAAGACGGAAAAACCTCTAAGAGCGAAGAAAAAAAAGATTAAAGTAACAATCTGTTTGAAGAATTTCATTTTCGACAAAATGTTGGGCGCCTCTGTTTTAAGTTCACTTAGTCTACACTGTGTGTCGGCCATTATTTTAATAAGAATCTTTTTAATTAAATTCGTGTTTGCTCGTTAGAGTAAAATGAGAGAAATTATGTTTTTTTTTAATGTATTAAGGTTTAATGGACACTCGTTTAGCCAACGAGTTAAAAGTATACATACCTACGTAGTAATAAAAACTAATTCTTAATTGTGAGTGGAAGGCCACAACTGTACTGTTTCATAATATTATTGAGAACCGTTAACGCGGCTGCTGCACAGCTGAACTAAAGTTTCTGGGTTCAATTCCCATGCTGCGCAATTTTTTTTGAGATAGTCCATCAGGAAATTCTTGTGTCAGTAAAACTTTTTAATAACTACTCGTAACATGTAATATAACATACCATCACGCCTATGTTCTCTGAAGGGTTGAGCAAAGGTGCTCTAAGATACCTACAGTTCGTCGGTATCTTTAGGCCCCGGTATAATAAATAGTACAATAAGTCATTTGCCATTAATTGAGCGCTCATCTAAACAACACCGGGATTTTCCATGGGATATTAGGAAAATCCCAATTCGACCTTGGAATAGAACCCAGCAGAAGAAGCAGTCGTACTTACGGCTCGAAATCCTTACTAATCCTTATATATAATATTATAAATTATACATGCGAAAGTAACTCTGTCTGTCTGTCTCTCTGTCTGTCGCACTTTCACGTCAAAACTACTGAACTGATTTAAATGAAATTTGGTACACAGATAGTCTAGGGCTTGAGAAAGGACATAGGCTACTTTCTTTTCTTAAAAAGGGCTGTAAGGGGTTGAAATAGGGAATGAAAGTTATAAGGAATACCCAGATCACGCAGGCGAAACCGCTGGCGGAAAGCTAGTTACTCATAAAGTAGGAATACTACCTACTACCTACCTACTTGAGGGTGAAACAAATGTTTGCGGTCCAATATTTTAACTAACTTTTTTGGCTTACAAACACACATAATTAATTATTCCGTTCCATTTCTGATTCATCATTAATACATGAATAATAAATTAAATGGTTCGTGTTGCTGTTATTGTGTTCATTGTGTATTCCAGAATACACAAAAAATGTATGATAAGTAGCTTCTGCTTTCCGGGATATAATCTCCATACAATTTATATGTAATGCCGCCATTTTTACAGATTTTAATATCATACAAGTACCTACATGACTGCATGACTGTTACGCTCGAGGTCCTGGGTTAGATTCCTGGGTCGAGCAAAATGTTGTTGGGTTTTCTGTGAAAGTTCGGCGTATGGATTTGTCCCCCGATCGATGGCAAAAGGATCCCCCTTATCACATGGGACTTAAACATACGACAAACTGTGGTTATACATTAGTACACATATGCCTATTCCTTCGGAGAATACAGGCATGGTATGTTTGTGATGTGAATTTTTTTTTTCACAGTATTTTATTCACGTAGTTACCCCAATAACATGTTTAGCATTAAAATATAAATTATGTCAATATGTTTCAAGGTGTAGGTATCCTTTACCAATTTAGATGTCTAGACTTTTGATAAATTACCTATGTTTCTCAAGGAGAACTAACTTTGCAGTACGTATCAATATAGAAGTGGGTGATAGAGAGCAGTTCAGAAATATGATATTTTTTCATAGGGGCGGTCGATAAGGTTGTACTGCGGTATATTTTCTGTTAGATTCATAAAATATGAAGACGTCTTCGTGTCCAAGAACATTTGGCCATCACAGTTGTCATATACTACTACCGATCGTTAGTTGTATACCGACTAGACTTGATTGCTACGTCATTAGGCATTGCTGCGAGTCTGCGACAGACAATATATCACTGTGCAACTGCCGCAGGGAAAGTTTTGATTTTTGATGCCAAAGTAATCAAAGAAAAAAATGTTATTAACTGAAATTTTTTGCTTACTGATTTCTGACAACCGATTTCTGATGTTCGAAACGCCGGGATTAAAACAATATCAAAATAACGCAATAAAATACGTAAAAAGTAGTTTTATTAAAAAAACTGTGTTTAAATAAAAATAATTTCATTCTTTCTTTGGCGATTCACCAATCATTGTTTACTGTGTCTCCAAAATTATCTGTAAATTATCCATTACCGTCTAATACATAATTCCAAACACGTTACATATTTCTAATACGAATTTATTCGATGTCCATTTAGGGATTAGAATTAATCCACTTAGCTAATGGCTAATACATTATTACCTGTGTAATTTGTAGATAAATTATTGAAAGGCCTATTCGAATTGTGAGTCACGTCGCCATTTAATTAGAAATATGGATTATATAAATGGCTTTTATTAAAAAACAAGATCCGCAGCCTACAGGGCTCGCTTTCCAGGTCAAGCAATTTTTTTTAAAATTCTCAAAAAAAATATTTGCATAGACATAATAGACCAGACGCACACAACATTTGTATTAATTGTATCTGTAGCAGCTTAGAGTTTGGATTTCTGTTCACTTAATGGCAATAGGCTTACCCTATTAGGTACAAAGTAATATGGGACCTAAACATTCCGGCGCACTGTGGATGTACATTGTACATAGTACACCTCTTCATAATCCTTCGGAGTATTCCCCGATTCGGCATCATGGTATGTTTTATTATGTTTATTAATTGCTTTAACAGAACAAAATAAATCCTCTTATTTTTTCTTCAATAAAATGCTAAGTTGATTGCGTAAATTTATTTTGCTAGAGATTTAAACCAAAGAGTTTGATAATCATGGTTACTACCGTTCGGCCATCACATTCAATACCCACAACTAGTTTCAAGAGAACAGATGTTGGGTAAGTTTAATACAGTAATTATACTGATCAAACGACCGACAGATGGCGGTTACTACGAATAGGTGCAGTGGTGTGATCAAGGAAAACTTTTTAAAATTAGATTTAGTTCTTATAACTAAGTTAAGATGGTTCAGTTTTGTTTAATGGATATTTGAAAGGAATGAAAAGATATAAGTAACATAACATACTAGAAGACCTGTATTCCGCGAAGGGTTAGGCAGAGGTGTATGTTTGTTATTGTGATGGTCTCATGTAATAGAAAGTAGTGTGTAGAGGAACTGTAAAGAATCTATATTATCCAGAAGAATGCTATGATAAAACAAAATGCACATATTGGTATACCAAACTTATTAAACTTTTTGTTTTAATGTCTTGGGACATCTTAGCACAGTCCCAAACTAAGCAGAGCTTGTACTATGGGTACTAGACAATGGATATAATACGTATATACTTTTTGTTGTTGTAAATACATACTTATAATACATTAGAAACACCCAGACAAACACAGATACTTAAATTCATCACAAAAATATTTGTGTCCTGGGAGAATCGAACCCACGACCTGCGACTAACCACTAGACTACAGACGTCGTAGACATTGATCCGCTGTTTCATTTATTTTATCCAAAAGCCTAACCCTAATCTACTCGATGACATTGTCCATGACCAGACCACTGGCAGCTGCGGTAGACGTTCAAAAATCCATCGCAGGTTATCACGTAGATGCCATTAGTCTAGCGACAGGTGCAGCGGTTGCCCCGAGGTGGCTCCATCTCCATTATTGCCCGACGACAGATTTGCGTGGACGGTGCACCACTTTGTTAGTTGACTAGTTTTCCGTCAGCGGCTTCGCCCGCGTGGTCATGTTTTATACATATAAACCTTCCTCTTGAATCACTTTATCTATTAAAAAAAACCGCATCAAAATTCATTGCGTAGTTTTAAAGATCTAAGCATATATAGGGACAGACAGACGCGGCGGAGGACTTTGTTTTATAATATGTAGTGATACCTACCCTATCCCTCTTATACTGAGAGGAGACCCGTGCCCAGCAGTGGGACAGTATATGGGTTGATTATTATTACGAGTAATATGATATGTCACCAGGGGATAGTGTCACAAGTATGTATTTACAAAAAAAAAAGTATTTAAGTATTAATCCACTCTCTAGTACCCATAGTACAAGCTCTGCTTAGTTTAGGAATAGATGGTGCTGTGTAAAATGTCCCAGGATATTTATTTATTTATTATTTTTTAAGTGTAGCTTCCCAACGAATAAAGAATTTTTCTAATCGTTCAAGTGGTTTCAGAGCAAAAACAAACAATCAAATCTTTCCTCTTTATAATATTAGTGTAGATAGTATAGTAGTCTATACTATCTACACTGTCAATTTTACTTGCATCTCAATTCCCAAAGAAGTTTTTGAGACAACGCCAATATCCGTCTCAATTTGCAATTTATCTCCTTGCTAAATTTTATCAAAATCGGAAGAGGTCACCTCTGCCTTATCGTTTGGGTAATTCAGGCGTGATGGTATGTTTAAGTATGTATTGTTGAGCTGTGTTTATGCTGCATAACTGTGTAGGTAACACCAACTCTGGATAGCCGTTAACCGTTGGATAAATAAAAAATGGAACAAAGATTTTATGGAACTATCTGCCAAGTAATATATCATGAACTTACGAAGTGGTGGTGAAAGTCCTTAGTGATGAAGTGAGTTTATAAAAAAAGCTAGTTAACCCAAGAATGGCAGAGTCATGAAGTGTTAACTAGACGACGTATTAGATTCAGATCTTCACACTCAGGTAGCCTCTTCGTATCCGAGGCATACAAACATTTTGTTAGCGCCCGACTGTACCTCAGTTCAAGTAGCCTTGTGGAGTTAGTAAGGTGTGCTTGCGAGGACACTCGCGCACACAATAGATTAGCGCGCAGATAGCTAATCTAACTTTAGTTTTAAATCAGTGCACTTTGTAAATGGTTTTGTTCGCGAAGCTTCAGCGCTTTAAGCAGTACGTGCTTGAATGTACTCGTATGTTGTACAAAATTTATGTGTTGTTTGTTTGCTGATATTTTGCATGAAAAATGCGTAACGTGCAGCGATAAAAGAATTTATGCAATAAACAAAAGGTTTAAAATAGCTTAAAAATATTTCAGCGCAATGAATTTTCATCTCACATATTTATTTATGTAGATTGGGGTCATAGATAGGTAGAACACCTTTGGGGTCCGATGATTATAACGGACTAGATACAGTAAAAACAAAAACAAAAGTAAAATCAATCGTCCCTTTTCAAAACGATAAAGAGTTAAGGCCCTTAATTGTATAGTTCACGACTTAGTAACTGTGATATCAATGGAATGCGGACGGGATGACGCTAATAAATCATTTTCCACCATAAAAGCGGAATATTAAATCGAAGGAGGGGGGATGTCGACGAAAATGACGGAGGAATGGGGCGATGTGAAAAATTGGGCCGTAAAAAAGCAATCCTCAATGCGAAGCGATGAGGAGTGAGCTATTTTCAATTACCTATCGCTACCCTACCAGCGATAGTGTTTGTATTGTCTGCGGTAAAAAGTAGGCACATATTGCCGTGTTTGGCAATCTTACGTTTTACAGTTTCAGAATTCCTGTGATTGATTCCTGTAGGATAACAGCCACAAAACTGTTGTTATCGCGTTTATTAAAGTAGGTATTTATTACATTTAGCTATACAGTAAGTATTTACCATTTTTATTGAGGCAACAAAAAACAAAAGTCGGTTAGCCAATACTACCTAACTAACACTATGCTTTAACTAACTTTGATAAAATAATATTTAATGTTCGCCTGACTGCTTCGTTGGTCCAGTGGCCCAAGCGCAAAATTTGCTACGCTAGGGGTCCTGAGAATCCCGGGTCGGGCAAAGTGTTGTTGGGGTTTTCTGTGAAATTTCAGTAGCAGCTCGGAGTCTGAATTTGTGCCCGGTTGATGATAATAGGCTGGCCCCCTATGACATGAGACATAAACGTACTAATGTACACCTCTGCCTACCTAAAAACAAACATGTACTAATGTACACCTCTGCCTACCTACAAACAAACATGTACTAATGTACACCTCTGCCTACCTACAAACAAACATGTACTAATGTACACCTCTGCCTACCTACAAACAAACATGTACTAATGTACACCTCTGCCTACCTACAAACAAACATGTACTAATGTACACCTCTGCCTACCTATAAACAAACATGTACTAATGTACACCTCTGCCTACCTACAAACAAACATGTACTAATGTACACCTCTGCCTACCTATAAACAAACATGTACTAATGTACACCTCTGCCTACCTATAAACAAACATGTACTAATGTACACCTCTGCCTACCTACCCCGTTGGGGAATACAGGCGTGATGGTATGTTATGTTAACATTTAATGTTAGGCCTTAAATATGTTATTCAGCAATATTATCTAATAAGACAAAGAATATTGAATTGTCTATAGACAATACCTATTAATTTGTATTGGTAGTACTGGTATTATGAAACATCTTAGTTGATATGATATAAAAATAATACATATAACTTTGTTATAGGTTAATATAATGGAATAAATTAACCTTAATACATATTAATCAAGGGAGCTACGTCTGCAAACTGTCAAACTTAAGAAATACGATGTTATTAAGTACCTTCAGTGAAAAGTGATATAACTGTACTTGTAGCACTTTTGATTTTTTAACACAAAATTATTCAGCAAAAAAAACTCTATTTTTTGGTCTAATTCCTACCTCTCTAAGGCTCAAATTGAGCGAGCAAATTTTGGTGTCAAGTGATATAACTAAGCATTTTTTTAATTTCTCAATGTGTAATAGAATACATTTTAATTCCTATCAAAGTGAACCGAACAAAAATTTTAATTTCGCACGTGTATATTAATACGAATATAAGTAACTCCTATTACGCGATCTAAATATTAAGACGTGAATTAGTACATACTGATATAATTACACTCCTATTATTTTACATTCTAGCATTGTCTCTAGTCATGTTTGTGAAAACCGGTACAAAATATATTTAAATTATAAAACTCTAAATTATTTTCAAGAAAAAGTTGTGTATAATGATACAACTCTTTTTATATCAATTGACTCTACTTTTTCAAACCTATTTTGATGTTCTTACTGATTCTGATTTAGTTGTATCAATATTAACATTATCTTTTAATAAGTTTTTAATAATACAAATTTAGTTAAATCAAATAGAGACAGAGTCATTTAATAATCCTTAATATGGTAAAAAGTGTATTGTGATACATGTTCTTGGTAAAAATTGATGTCAATGGTATATCCACTATAAACATGACACACGATAGGAAAATGCACGGGAAACAGTTGGTCCGCAAATTTACTGCAAATCCAACTCCAAGCCGCCTACAGACCGTTGCTAATCAGGTAGCCCACCTGCTATTGTTAAACAGTAAACGGTTGACAAAAAATAAAGTCCAGGAATAAAAAAAAATACAATGAGACCACCAAACACGCCAGTCGACCCCTAATGTCTGAATAATATCTGTTATTGGGTATTTGAAAACTGGATAAGCTACAGGAGCTGTTGATAGCGTAGTGGTCGAACAGATAAAACACCTCGGACCAGTGACAGTGTTTTGGCTTGGAAGTCTTAACAAATTATTTGAGAAAATTCTCCTTAGTCGGTTCACTCTATTTATAGAACCAAGTTGTATTCCTGAACAAGCAGGTCTTAGACACGTGAGAGCTTGTTGTAGTCTTTCAACCGCTTATGACTCCGTAAACATTGGAAGACTCCTTCTTTTCTGCTGGAGAATATGCATATTCAGTGCTGCATCGCTCTGCTCATGCCAATCTCGTCAATGTGGCACTCAATGCCACCTTTTTTTTGGCTACGGGAATCCTCATGGAACAGCGGCACCTGGGGACGCGGTATGTCGGACTGCTACCGACTAGAAACCATACTTGCCTTATGCGTCATGCCCATGGGATCAGTAACATTCATGACGACCGTGACGGGACTCAATGACACTTTGCCACATTAGAATTCGCTGTCTAACCCACACCACTTAGTATGTCATCCCCTGTAGCCCTATACGGTCACCAGATACCTGTAAGCCTCCTCAAAAGTCGCAGATGCTATCTACGCAGTACACAAGCCACCAAAGACCACCCAGCTGCCGCAAGACGCAAACTCTGGATGGAAACATCACCCTTCTACCTCCTGAGTTTGTTGCTCCAATAGATAAATTACTGCCTGGGCATGACTTACAGAAGTGTTTAGCCAGTGTGGAACTCGTTAAATCGACTTCGCATCCAGATTGGCAGATGCAAAGTCAATTAATATGTACAAATTGGAATCAGATATCCAAATCTTGCTAAATGTGAATGCAGTGATCCCAAGCAATCTATGTTACACTTGCTATTCTGTCCATGGTCATTTGGGACTAAGCAGCTGCACGAAGGACGATCTTTATTGTTAAACCATTGACACGATATGAAGAACTTACTCCTAACATAATAATTAGTTGTTTTTTAAATATTCGGTAATATTGTGTGCATCTCTATATTTGAGTAAACCTAGGCCGTTTAGTGGTGTAGTAGTAGAGTGGGAAGCCTTAACCTATGTAGACGTAAGTACTATCCATAACGTTAACTCCATACATCCATCCTACACCAGCTCTTCTATTAATTTCCATAATAAAGGAGGAAGATTTCGACTTGGCGTGTAAGACTCGCGGTCGCTTAGCAGGCTTCGAGTCCTCCCCGCGAGTCGAATTTTCCCTCATTAAAATAACTAAATAAACTTATTTAGAATAATAACATAACCCTCCATATGTTACTGGTACAGTGCCCTGTAAAGCCGGATTTTTGCAAGCTTAAGTATATTTATGATAAGAGTACATGGAAAGACCTGGGGGAGGCCTTTGCCCAGCAGTGGGACAGCAACCGCTAATAAAAAAAAAGTATATTTAGGTCTAATCTTTTAAGTCAGTTATTGTTGATGGAAAGCACAAACAGAGCCAACGATGGAGGACAATAAGATACTCTTTCGATCTCTGGTACACGACAGAACACAGCAAAATGTTTGACAGCGACGCGAACCAAGCATGCTGGATTTAAATGAACCATTGTGATAATTAGTTGTAGCAATATTTGCGCCTAGTGCAATTTCACAAAGTATTTGTGACATGGTTTAAATCTACGAACTAACCAAGTCGGGTCTGTTCCAGCACTTATATCTCGAGAACTGTTGTTTTACATGGTTTTTGATTTGGTGGTTTTGTGTCCGCCACGAATAATAATAGCTACTGTATCAGTAAACACGTAGTTTTTTTTTAAATGTACCTAAATTTGCAGCAATTTGTACCATTATTCACATTTCTTCTTAAATTCAATACTAGTGTATAATAATTTAAATTAATTTGGACTTAATAATTACTGATTACTATACAAATAAAAAATAAACACATCAAAATTAGCTATAATAATTTTACAACGTTTTGTTTTATTAACTGTATAAGTAAATACTTAAAGTACATACTTAAAAAAAAAGAAGCACAGAAACATTTAACACAAGCAAAAACAATGAGTAAAATGGTTCAAGTTGTTTTAAATCAATTGACACCATAAGTGACGTTAATATTTGCTGTGTTAACTGATATGATTGGATTTCTTTATTTATTATAAAAAAACTGTATAAATTAAACTTCTTTCTCTTATACTAAAACATGTACCAAGATATTATTTATCAATGCCAATAATCGGTTCTCATTTTAGTGCAGTAGAAAGAGTCAGAATTTTTTAAAACTTCAACCTTCATTTTCTCAAAACTATGATTTTCGAGTTATACCTCTTTTCACTGAAGGTACAGAATTTTACTGTATTTTTTGTTAAAATTAAAACTATTTTTCTCATTATCTTTTTAACATTATTTTAAATAAAAACTTTTTTGTTGATTTCTGACATTTAAGCGGGTATAAAACATTGAAATAAAATTACTTACTTTTTACTACCTACTTCAATTATTTTACTTAGTTCAACGTTTATATTTTAACAGAACGAATTCTAAACACCAGCTCGTCTCAAAGATGTATCGGCTTAAAGACAAGAACATAAGTCTATTATAACTGAAGGTATAAGGCGAGGTAAGGCTCTTAGGCAACACATCCCACTACCTAGGCGACCTGAAACGAGTCCCGACGTCAGGCCAAACGACTTACAGGATTATAAAGTAAGCTTAAGTTCTTGAAGCTGCTGCGAAACTGGAGATAAATTTAAAGAGATATGACGTAGTTAATCCGATGTAGTTTTTTCTATTGAAGAAAATGTATTTTATTCTTTTCCTTTACAGGGCTTGGGCCTGTAGACAATTGCAATTTGAAATTCGAATAGAAACAAAATGTTTGGAAGTGACATAAGCTTTCGACAAATCGGTCTGACACTAATGTCATTTTCATACATTTTATTTCTATTCGTTTGTCGATTCAAAAGTCAAACTGCAACTTGTCTAGCCCCCCTGTAGACAAGTTGCAATTTGACATTAGACACGCCAATCGAATAGAAACAAAATGTATGTAAATAATAGGTATACGCTTTCGACAAATCGGTCTGTCACTAATGTCATTTCCATACATTTTCTTTCTATTTGTTTGTCGATTCGAATACCGAATTGCAACTTGTCTAGAACCGGTCACCGGTATGTTTAAGTTCCATTTAATAAGGGTGACGGGCATAAATCAAAACTTCGAGCTATCACTGATAATTTCATAGATAAATTTTGCTTGGACTGGGAATCGTACCAAGGACGTACTAACGTAGCAGTCGCTTGGAATTACTCTGCCCAAACAGGCGTCAATACAATCGTGATGTTTACATATTATATTTATTAATACATACCACTAACTCTTTTAACATAATCACAATCTTTTTTAGTAATCCATACGTTTGAATATCTATTAAGTAATTGTCTGTGACCCTGATAATAAAATTGTACAAGCTTTCATAATACCACAATACCGCATGTACAATGGACTCCAAACTGTCGTTAGGTAACAATAGACACGTCGTTCATTAATTTTGATTTGATAGCACAAACATTTCGCAAGCATAACATGAGGTGCTGTTGCTGTTGCAAGAGGATTTTATTTGATTTGAGAACATTTTAGTCAATTCATCATCTTCTACTATGCTTCTCTAGAGTTTTGCGTCGGCAATAGAACAAACTACCCACCTGATGGTAAGTAGATACCGCCGCCCATGGAAACATTGGATACCTTCAATACCAAAGGCGTTGCTGATCGAGCTAACCGAGAGAAGTACCTACTGACTCAAACGCGCAATAGTCGGATTACACACAAATTTGCTTTACGATAGACTCTGACTGTGACTTTTTTGTTGCTTTCATGTTCTGTGAGTATGTGTTTGGATACTGAGCGCTAATCCTTGTTCGAATGTTCGTGTCCAAAATGTTGTTTATTGTCTATATTTATTTATATATGCTATGTAATCGTGTTGTATTGTACCTATGGACAAACGTCTGAAATATATTATTAATATTCTTACCCACTCACACGGGTATCACCGGGGTATACGACATTCTATTTTCTCAACTCTGGTTTTTTCAATTAGCTTAAAATAAAATTTAATTTCCTCGCGAAATACAGGGCAGTGCACACTTCGATAGCTTTATTCACCGACTTCGCCTTATTACATCTCTTTGAACTCGAGAGTAAAATTCCTGTTTGGGACATTGAGGTACAGCTGCATTGTATAATGTACTAGACTATCTTAAGAAACTAAGAATCTTTCAAACTGCTTTCAAGGGATTATTGATGTATCTTTGGAACCCATGGCTTGATACTAATGTGGTCCTTTTTAGGAGAACGCTTCACCAAACAAAATAAAAACAATCAAACAATTGTCTAAACAACCAAGTTAAATGATAAGTATCTATACGAAAGAATCATTATGAACCTCGAAGTTAGTGTAAAAGTTAAAACAAATATCTACTAGTGAAGTAACGAAGATACGCTATTTTGCAGTTTTGAAATACACAGTTTCCATAATCAAAAATATCATAAACACCTTGTCTCAATCACATTTAATGATTGATCAGTTGTTCAGTAAGATTCGCAACATTGACCGTAGAGAACGATTCTGGTATCTTCTCTAATACACAATAACTCAATGGTACCACCGAGCATTTCTTGGCACCATTCATTACCAGACTGTAAAATAGCTGTACAACTTGAAATAGGAAGAAGTCGTTGAGAAACTTTTTGCCGATTTATACCAGCAACTCTTGAAATGTTGCCTTAATTAGTCAATTTCTCCGACTGCTCTTTGAAAAACTAACTACGGATTATTTTCACGTTTGTTTGAAAGTTTTGCTGTTTTGTTAGTAGAACAGTAATAGTTTTTTAAATAGGTACTAGCCTGGACGACACTTGCGTCTCAAAAGAACTTATTGCTAAAATAATAATACCTATTAATAACTCGGTTTCAGACGGACATTTTTTTTAAAAGAATGACTATGGTGTTTCTTGCCGGCTGTTCTCCATAGGTCCTACTTTTTTTGGAACCGTGCAACTAGTGTGACCTTTCAAAAGTACCTATTTATAATAATTGAAATAAAAATATTTGAATTGAATTTGAATTTAAGTAAGTTTTTGCGATAAGCGCTTAAAAACATAGAGCTAGATAGACAATAAAACACAGAAAATTCTAAACTATATCTTCTATGTATATTTTATATGTGTAAATTACATGATGTTGAAAATACCAAATGTAACAATAAAATCTTGTATTGTTCAAAGATTATATTAAATTAGTGTATGATACATATACCTACTACAATGTAAATCGATGTTCAAGTATAATATTCGCTATATTATTAAGCCCGTAGTACATTTCTTCTACTTATATCTTTTCATATTTGTATTATTCCTTTGCATATAACATCTTATTGGAGAAGTTCTCCAACAGTAAATAATGCATATAAATAAGATTGAACGTTTTATTATTTATGAGATATATCTACGTACACACGTACGGATGCGATTATACTTACTGCATATTATACATATTTATAAATAATGCGAATGTTACTCTCTCTGGACTCCTATATTGATGGGAACAATAGGTAGATTTTTTTACTTGGGATTTGAATTAGATACCTACTTTTGTAGGTGAATATTGGGTACTTTTTTGCATAATTATATGATACTTATAATGTATCATAACTGAAAACCATTTTTTATATTCAAGCATTATTATTATCTGTGCACCTCTGTTTAATTCTTGGGAATCTTCAAAAGTAATTATAATAATATGTTATAATTAAGGAATAGAAATATTGTCAAGACCCGATTCCGTGGACGGTATACTAGAGTTAATTGGTATGTATGTTACCCGTATAAAAGATATCAATGAGAAATTGAAAGACAGTACCTATATTATACACAAAGGCGTACGGCGTAGGCCTACCATTTTATCATTTACAAATCTTGAAAACCTTTTAGTTTCCTAGTTGCTACGGTAAACCTTATCGCAAAAGTGATTCAAAAACAATATTTCTTTTATATATTTAAAAATTAATTTACACGGGTCGAGTTCAAATTACGGTCCTTACAAAACTTTCCTTAATGGCCTTCCTCAGAGGCCAAAAACCCTAGGAAAATATGTACCGAAGACAGAAACCTATATAGATAAATGGAGCGATCGGGAGCCCTTGCGCGATTTACCAATAAATAAGGATATACGCAGTCCCTGCGATAAATTGCCTCATAAGAACTTGTATCGAACGATATCCCGGAATACACATGTTTGTGTATCGAATGCTGGGATTATTCGACCTTTAAACAATCACAAAAAGATTGGAGTTTGTATGAAATTATAACAAGCTGCGACGATGCAGTTTTGATACCAAAAAGGTTTTTAATGCAAATGTAAAGTTTAAGTTAACAAAAAATTACACAGTTATTTCTGTATTTCGGTATCTGTCTGATTTATTAAAAATAAATTGTTTTTTGGTACATTAAGAATTAATGTATATAAAAGCTATACATTACTGTCCCTGTTAAAGAAATTTGCAAGAGGGCAAACTGTGGGTGTACATCGGTACACGACTGCTGAACCTTTAAAGTATCAAAGCGCAATGTAATATTATTTAAAACATTCTCAAAGGACGATGATTCTGGGTTAGAAGAGAAAATAAACACATTCAATTTTCTGCTCTTCCATGCTTTATCTCTCTCTAATGTTTGTTTTAAAGCCGTTTCCTTGCATAATAACTTTGAATGTACTAGTCTTATAATGAACTCATTTTCTTCAGACTGTGCTCAGAGTTTCGCCTTAAGCTATGTCATAGCAGAGAAGTAAAGTAATTACATTTGCTGCACTATTTTAATTTATTTATTTTCATTTCTGTATACACGAGAAGTAAATAAGACTTGAAAGGACCTGAAAGCTAGTTCTGTTAATTCAAATGTTCAAGTTATAGTTCCGATCTAGTTTCAGTGACAAATTGTATTCTCCTAAAGTAGAATTTATTTAAGCACATTATATTATGTAGAAGTTACCTATAATGTGATACAAAATTGATTGAAAAGTTATCATCTGTGTTACTAGACATATCGGAGCTATATTTTAAGTATGTATGTATTATAACTTAACATACTATCGACACCTCTAACCTTATTGGTTTAAGTAGTTCATACACCGGTATGTTTTAGATCTCATGCTATAGAGAGCAAACTTTTCTTAGAAAATTCAATAATATTTTTTTACCTATAATTTTTGATTAAGAGACTATTATTGGTATTCCGATATTTTTTAAGTTTTTTTGAATATCAGGGCTACGGTACTCACACGCAATAGTGAATACCTGTTTTTTTTTTTCAAAGTATGATAATTATGATGTTAACTTGTCGCTGAAACTGAAACACAGCCACATCAAAGGAAAATATCATTTTGTTGACATGTTAGAATTCATCGCAGTAAAAAATGTCCGAACAAGGGTTTCACTTGAGAATTGAGACCCAAAAGCGGCTTAAGCTCTGGAATATTGTATGAGACTGTCACAAATACAATATCTATATTCATAGATTAAATTAACTATGTACATACAATAAAGCCGGATTCACATCAAACACACACATTGAAAAAGTATGTTTACATTGTATTCGTCCTCAGCAGTGAAATTGATTAAGCAAATAGGTTGGATTTTTGCACTATACTCAAGACAAACTCGTTTCCTCCAAGATAACTGAGGATCTACATTTAAACGCCTTTGTCAGAAAAACAATGGTCCTTTTAAAAAGATTCTCTTTCAACTGTAATGAAAAAGTTTAACGGTCAGCGTTCGCGATTTTTCTGTTATTTTGATTAAAGAACTTCTTGTTTGTGGTTTATTTTTCAATTATTTTTACTGTTAATTGGCAATTTTAAAATTTGCAAGCTTTGTAGTTAATATAAAAACAGTGACTGAATCTCTCAAACAGTTCTAGGTACCTACTCCAAGACTGTTTCAATATTCAAATCAAAAGCGGTCCGGGTACCTTTTCTGTGAAAACCCTCGGATATATACTAGTACGTTATATACTTAGGGCATGTTTCACTACCTCTGGATAGTTGCTAACTACCGGATAAATTAAAAAATGGAATACAATTTGTATGAATTTATCAACCAGGTATTTTATACTTACTAGGAGGTAAAGAAAGAAATTTATTCCACACAGCATAGGACCCACATTATCAACAATAAAATCAACAAAAACAATATAAATAAACAAAGAAAAGAAAAAGAAAAAAAAAATATTTAAATTATACCTACTCAAAAAACATAGTGAAAGAAAGAAAGAAAGAAAGAAAGAAAGAAAATATTTATTCACTGCTACAAAGTTAGCTCAGTACAGTATAATAAGGTAAAAAAAAAAAAAAGATTTGCTGCGGCAGTGAAAAGGCTACGACTCAGCATAAATGCCTCGCTTGGACAGCGTGGCGCTGATCGTTTCAGTTCGTTCGATTTCTGTCGCACCCGGTGCGAAATATTAATTTATAGCTAAAGTGACACACGAGAAGATATACACAGTAAATGTTAAATAAGGTTAACAACATTAATAAATATGTATCATACATAATAAATATAATTAATAAAAACAATAGACACATACCAGCCGAGTAGAATAAATATTAATAAATATATAGATAACGCAATTTGCACACTACATATCCATGACGATAAGAGAGGATTCTTGGCCAATCCAGATCACATTGTAGTAGACGCTAGACATCTAGAGCATGTGCTGCTTTCCTAACAAATACTTTTTAAAGAGATTTTTAAAAGTGGCTTTAGAGAAAGAGGCCCTTAATCCTATAGTATTTTCTGGATTATTAGGGACCATGGTTCGTTTCGGTTTTTTATTCTCGGAGATCGTAATAACTTTCTCATTAGTCTAGTGGCCCTAAGCAAATGCTACACGCAAGAGGTCTTAGGTTCAATTTCCAGGTAGGGCAAACGTTAAATGGGTTTTTTCTTCACACCTTATTCTCAGTAGCAGCTCGGAGTATGGATTTGTGCCCGACCTTAAATACGGGCGAACTGTGGGTGTACATTAGTACACCTTTGCCTAACCTTTCGGGGAATACACGCGTGATGGTATGTCAACTATAAGATATCGGATTTGTACTTGTATATATGAAAGGAAAAGGTGATTGATTGATGTAGCAACGCAAAGTTCAAACCTTTAAACTGATTAGGTTGAAATTTGGCACACAGATAAATAAATATGAACACAGATAAAGTGTTCTTAGAGACACTTGTTATTTTGGAACTGTTTTTGTGTTTTGTATCTGGAGGTGGGCGCTGATGGCTGCGCCACAGTTTTAAACTATTGCTGTCATCATCGTTACATAAAATTGTTAAATGCAATTTTAGTTCCAAATAAAGATTTATTTATTAAAAAAAAAAATATCTTGAGACATTTTTACACAGCACCATCTAGTCCCAAACTAAGCAGAGTTTGTACTATGGGTACTAGACAATGAATATAATACTTATATACTTCTTTTTTTTTTGTAAATACATACTTATAATATAAGAAACACCCAGACAAACACAAACACCTAAGTTCATCACATAAATGTTTGTGTCTTGTGGGAATCGAACCAACGACCTCAAGATCAGCAGTTCGGTACTCGAACCACTAGACCACAGACGTCGTCAATACCTAGATATTGACGTAGGCGTCCATTATGAAAGGATTTTGGGAAACTCCCACGGTATTGGAAAAAAAATATGAACGCGAAGAGCACCGCGAGGAACAGCTAGTGAGAGGATAACAAAATAGTACCGGAGCGTGACAATAGACGTTTCATCATTAATATTCTCCGCAAACATCCATAGCAGAACATAAGTCTCCCCTACAAGTCCCTTTGTCGCTTCTTACGACACCCATGGGATGGTCTGTTGTGATATTAATCGCGGATAGGAGGTCATACGACAGAGGTCTGTCTCAGTATATTATTTATATGTACATACTAGCTCAACCCAACCGCTTGCCGGTGGCTCAGTTTCTTTTATGTAAACATAGGTATTTTTTGCAGCTTCGCTCGCGTTAAGTTTGAACTCCGTTATATATATATATATATATATTTTTACTATAACAAAACATCTTACAGTTACAATTGTTAATATTACAATCTAAAAACAACGAAGGTTTGTCCAGATTGCAGTAAATAATAATCTGCAAGATCTCGCCAATGATACACAACAATGATGCAAATATATTGAATAGTTATTCTGTTAATCGGGGTGCAGATAAATCCAACAAATCAAAGGAACAAACCTGACTTTGTTTTACATGTAAGAACAAAGAAGATTATTAGGAATATTGAAATGCAACATCGTGTAAAATTGTGTAAAAATAACTGCCGTAAACTGCTACATTCGAGCACACCAAATCTCAGTAGCAGCAGGAGTTTGGATTTGGGCCCAGTTAATGACAATAGGCTCACCCCCAACATGGGCCTAAACCATATCAGCGAACTTTGGGTTCACATTAGTACTTATCTGCCCAATCCTTAAGGAAATACAGCGTGATGGTAATTTCAATTCAAATTAAAAAGGTTTTTCTTAAACAGAAAAAAGGAAAATCAAAATTATGTAACCTTTTCTTTTGGACGTACAGCCGACAGAAACAAAGAATTCGTGTTATAAAAACGCGTCTGGCTATAAATGAGAGGCGTATAAAGGTCATTAGGACATTGAGGACCATTTAACCATTGTTTAAAAGCGAAAACACTGGCAGAAAATGCCTTAAAAACATAATAATGCTATAAAATATTACGAAAAATAAAATTTTGAATTCAGAAATCCATCGTCACGCCCATCAAGGTGCGAACACTGATTTATTCGTGGCAGAATTAAAAAAATCACTCCATTCGATTCCATATCGATGACGTTTAACTGACGTTCGTTCGTTCATTCAGTGTAATCCGGAATTATTTATGGTGTTATTATCGCTTACATACCCGCTGTCGATATCTTTTGGTCTCGCAAATTGGGAGGTGGAAATATAATTCTGATGGATGTAGCGGCAGGGGTTTTCTTTCCATAGTTATTTTACTTGAGATTGTTATGAGAAAATGTTAGAAATGAAATATCTGTTTCTGTAAGAAAAACGTTTTTTTTTGTGTGTTTTAGAGCATTCGATTATTTGCTTTTACGGGCATTAGCAGGGGACAGAGCCTTTAAATATATAATGTCATTGAAATGAGGCTAAAGCTCCACCGTTTCTTAAAAAAAGAACACCACTAATGTCAATCGCTGCCTTGAAAAATACAACCTAATTTAGCTTAAATTGTATAAATCTGCGTCGTTAATGCTATTACATTTCAAGATAATATTAAAAGCATTCTAGACAGAAAACTCATAAGATCTCTTATTACACCGATCAAACACAGGCCTTCAGTTCAGAAATGCGAGTAAACCAAAGAAGATATTCCACCGCAGCTGTCGAAACCACAAAGAGAATCACACAATTCACCGAGATAATAGCTGCTCACAAAGTCACAACCATCAATGGAACTTCAATAGTGTCGTTCAGCCATCTAACATTCGGTAATTGGAACATGTCGACAAAGTTTCCAACTCAATGGTACCTACTGTAAGTACCTTGAGGCCCGGGGCTAATAATTTCAAATCGGGAACAGTTAAAGTTCGACAGACTAGGTAATGGCGGTCCCTTAGGGATGAGCGATTGAATCGACGAGGCACGTCTCCGATCCGAAGGCTGAACGTCGTCTCGTGGGAGTATGTCCGGGTGTAAATAATGCTGATACGATATCTTCTGGGCTGTCGTGAAGTTTCATGTTATGTTGGTATCAGGTAGTTAAGTTTTACGGGATAGGCGCAGGCCTATCGGTTATTACACACATTATATTGTACATGACGGACCTTTTTTACGTGTTACGGTAGCGGTTTATGATCCTAACTTTTATCGAACTATAAGTGGCAGCTCAAATCGTCGACGTCACGTGCAAAGCCAGACAGCTCAAATGGGATTGGGCGGGGCACGTATGTCGCATGCCAGACGAACTGTGGGCAAAAGTTGCCACAAATTGGATCCCACACGGAATGAAGCGACAGCGTGGTCGGCCCAGACGGAGATGGCGTGACGAACTTGACTCCCACGAGAGAGATTGGATTCTCAATTCAACAGACAGAGCAGCTTGGAAGGAGGGAAGGGATCCAGCTTGGAAGGAGGGAGGGTCTGGGCCTTTGCCCAGCCGTGGGACAAAGTGAGCTAGTAAAAAAATGGTCTGGGTATTTCTTGTAACTTTCATCCCCTATTTCGACCCCTTACAGCCCATTTTTCGCATTAAAAAGTCTAGCCTATATCCTTTCTCAGGCTCTTTACTATCTGTGTACCAAATTTCATTTAAATCGATGCTGTAGTTTTTGCGTGAAAGCACAACAGACAGACAGAGAGTTACTTTCGAAGTTATAATATGAGCAAGGAATACGTTAGGTAGGTAAATAAAAAAATGCAGAAGTTATAATATGATATAACATGGAGGTATGGTATTTTATTATGGTCATCGTGGTAATAGGTATGCATGCCAATATAATTTTCTTTACTATCTATATACAACACTGAGTTTCCCGAATCTTCAACTACTTCTATTTTTGTAGATACGTTTTTTATCTTTGATCCGCGACTCTTCGCCAAGGGCTCTTCAGACTAGGGCAGCGGAGCGGTCGAGCAATATCATACAGCCAATATACCGATCTGGGTCACTTCGAGTTCGGGTCACCCACACGTATTTACTGAACACTCGACTTTTGATAATCAAAAATACTATATCGACGATATGAGTATTTTGTTGCGTGTCTGTCTGTGTGCCTTATTTCGTTTCTAATTCTATTTTTCAACGTAATATTAACGACATTCACGACGGAATGGGCAAATGATTGTTACTTTGTTGGTTGTTGTTTCCATCTCCAAAACGGTTTGATCGATTTAGATACGGTTTAGGATTGTGATGTTTCTTTATAAAGAAAATTACTCACCATCCCGCCGCCCACCGCCTGTTTCGGGTAAGGCAAAGTTTTTTTTACGGAAGTACAGCATAGTACATTGGTATGCTTTAGGAACAAATTAGCTTCTTTCTTGATGGTGTGAAGTCGGCCTATTCGTACTAGGCATGGTGAACTATAAGCCTAACCCATCTCATTCTTAGAGGATACCCGTGCTCAACAGTGGGACTGTAAAATAAGTTGATGATAAGTTTTCATTTGAGAACCTCCTCCGTTATAAATTCGGTTAAAAAATAAATTCGTCTCTTGAAAAAAGTTATTTAATTTTCATCTAGGGGAACAGTAGAACATCCAACGATTTACTTTAAACGTAGAGATTATAAGTTTAATTTTAACTCCCTTAACCAATAACTTGGAGTATTCGGGGAAAATATAACTGCAACTAAAACTGTCGTCCCGTATCCGAGTTATGTGAATATACTTTAAAATTTTATATTTGGGGTAATGCTTCGAAGTGGATTCCTATGTTAATGGGAGAAACTGAAAATATGAAGCGTTTATCTTCGGATGCAGGTTCGTTCCGTACTTTTTCATAAAACGTAGGTACAGGTAGGTTATTGTGGGATGTAATTTACGATAAAATTAAATATTAGGCAAGCAAAAATGGTTTTATTTTTATTTTCATAAGTTTATTTCCATCACCGCTGCATCTCCAAAACTTGTTCCATTTTTGAGGCCTTACGTATTAAGGACAAATAAGCGTATTAACATAATGTTCAGCCGGCATTAATCCTTCATTACAAGATTCACGAGGAAGTATGTACATCGTACTTTAGTACAAAACAGTGATGATCAATTAGTAAAATAGCGCATTTCTACCTGACATTTTATTCCGCTGTTCTGATTAAGCATTACAAACACCATAGTAAAATATTGTATTAAAACTTGTATTTACAAAATTATGTAGACTTTAACGATTTGTTCCTGTTTTGCCCCAGGTTTTCGTCTCACATTCCTAAAAATTCCTGTTTTGCCTCACGTTATTTTTTATTCCTGTTTCGGGTCACTTTTTAAAATGCTATTTTAGTAGAGTCAGAAAAAAAAAGTAAATTCCAGCAATCTTATAAATACATAACGATAGCTCAGCCGAGGTTAAAAAATGGAATGAAAGGAGTTCATAAACCTTGAAATTGCGGTACAGCTATCTCAGGCTGTCTCAAAAATAGAACGATAAAACTGTCCTTGGGAAACATACCATAAACGGACTACTTAGTAAAATTATCTTGAATATATGTTCATACATCAAGCTAAAGGTGGAGGAAGCGGCAGGTAAATATTGGAATTGAATGTAAAAATAAAATTGTATAACCATTAGATAATAAAGTCTTTATTGCTAAATCTTAATCAGAATCACAGATCAGTTACATTAATTATAATGGTTAAAATATAAAACCAGGCCCACTTTCTGTAAAGTACAGATCTTTTATTAATATTTTTTTTTGTGTATTCATATCCATCGTATAAGAGGATAGGTTCGTTACTTTTGGACCGTATAAAATTTAAATTAATTTGAGAAGTGGATGGTAAGCAAATGTTATCTGATTCTTCCATAGAACGCGCTACCCTGAAAGTAATAAATAATGCTCTATTAGGAGAGACATTTTAAAAGTAATGTTTGTAACTAACAAAATGGGAATAACATTTTACTTTAGTTAAAATCTCTCCAAAAATCGTATAATATATATATATATATATATATATATATATATATATATATATATATATATATATAACAATCTAAATTATAATAAAACTTACCCTTTAACTCTTGATTTATCCACTCACAATCACAAAACACTTTGCGATCTCTTACTTAAGACGTCATACTTCCACAAACACTTATTTTATGTGGTAATTGCTCGTCACCATATTATTACTGTAAATGATAATGCAATGACATGATTGGTCAGAAAATCCTATTCTTTTATTTCAGGTTTATGACTTTACCTGCTTGTCTAGCAGGCATACACTGATGTTTTTTAAGATAATATTGAGTTGAGTTTTAAAACCAATAATATTACAAGTTGTGTAGTCATATTTAGTTTTTATAAATGTATGTGATTCTTAATTAAACTAAATAAATATGACCAAAGCTATAGATAGTTGGTGTTGGTATACTGGGTATAACTAGTAAATCTAACAACAATAGTATGTAAAAATAATATAAACGTTATGCTAAAGTAGTACGGTAAAAATAGGTTCTCGTTGCCTTTAAGTTTGTAGTATTACGAAACATGTTGAGTTCATAAAACATTTATAAAAATAAGATTAGTTAATATATGTGTAATGATTTCTATGCTGTCTGTACAAAACATGTTATAAAGTACATGAATTACTACTCGAGGCAAATCAAGAACAAAAAGTGGGACAAAACGAGCATAAAATAATATTTTATTCAAAAATATTATTTTCGAGACGAAACAGGAATAATATCTAGGTCAAAATAGGAATTTTTGAGTGGGACGAAAGTCTGTGGGGCAAAACAGGAACAAATCACTTTAACATTCTTCAAGGGCTTTTACACACAAAGAAATAGCATGTGCTTTAAAATATAGCACCCAATCTGTACACCGCTTTTTATTTCAATGAAAAAAAAGCGCAGTAGCGGGCTATTTTGCCGACCGCCCCTGCACTTAGGTAGTGGAATTGAAATTGTAGCTACTTTATTTTCTCTACATTCCACTTTTATTATTAAGGTCGGGGTTTAAATCGCACCGTTACAAGAGCAATTTCAATGTTTGCGAAAGGTAGCAGGTAAACAACGTTGATCGATGGCTGTAGCGAAAATAATAGAGGGAACTCTATCAAAATCTGAGCAAGAAAGATAGGCGGCAGATACATAATTTTGGGGATTGTGAAAATAGGGAATATTTTTTCTTATTTGAAATTCCTCTCTCTTCGGTGAAGGTTGAATTATAAAAGTAATTGTAATAAGAACGTCGGGAATCCATAATTGGGGCGTTTAACTTGGATAAGACCGCAAAATTTAAGCGTCTGGTCATATTTAAGTATGATTGGTGGTAGGGATAAAGTAATTGGTAAATTTTGGTAGATAAATTAAACGTAAAATAAAAGAGAATTTATTTATGAAATAAAAAACTACATTAATTGTCATGAATGTAGAAAAAGGTCAACGTTCCAGTTTTTAACAATGTAAATGCAAATTTCTTTTTTACAATTTCCATAGCTTGATTTGAACAAAACATGTTCTTTAAGAGTGATACATAGATATATCAACTTTTCTTAACAAGGTCAAGTTTATCAAATGGGAAGGTGCGGCGCGTTGGGAGCGTAAGGGTCAATTTTACGTTTGCTCGGAAGGGAAGAGAATCTGAAGGTTTAAAGGTATGAAATAATAATAATATATTATGGTAATTATAAAATGTTCAAAATACAGTTCCGTTCTATTTTCAGTATCGAGATATAAAGAGTTTCTATTTTTTTTTTATTACCTGAATTATATTTAGTTTGTTAAAATAGTTGGTGCATAAAAAACAACCAAGTAAACTTCGGGGTTCTGACAGTGGGGTTTAACAATGTAATGTTGTATTGAATGAATTCGCTTTGCTTCCCTTCCCTTTGCTTCCTTGCCAATATGAATAGACCCTCAACAGTGTTTGAAGTACCCAAGTACACAGGTACGCAGGTTAACAGAAAGGCTATTGCAGATATATCCGAAGTCGAGTTGTTTACAAACCTCCGCAGAGTTCGACCTACTTGTTACATCTGACTGATCCATGTTTACTTGTGTTTTATTTGTATATACAAGGTGGAAGGGACATCGACGCACAAACGTCGTGACAAGGTTCCACTAAAAGTCAAAAATAAAATGACCTAGGTCATTCATGTAGAAAATTATCGGTTATTACAGAATATATTGACATTTTTGACCGCGTAGTGTATTGCTAAAAACGCGATTATAACGCACCGCGGTGAATGTTATCGCGCGCGCGATCCAAAATAAATAAAATAATAATTTTTTCTTCATTAAAAATAATTTGTAATCTTAGCATGGAAAATGCTTAAAAAACACAAAAAGATAAATAAAATAATGTTTTTTTTTTAATATAATTTGGGTAGATAGAAACAATGTTTTTTGCACGTTCAAGTAAAAAACACTGCAGAAAAATATGAAAAATTAATGAAAAAAGTTACGGAAAATTGCAACGCAGGGGGTCCAGACGTATGTGCGTCGATGTCCTTTCCACCTTGTATATGTGTGTGAGCACGTTCCTTTTCTAAAAATAGAATAGGGTGGGAGTTCGGTAGTTCAGCTGTGACGTATTTCCAAATTCTTAATGTTAATTGATCTCGGAATAGTAGTAAGGTAAGGAATACCAATATTGTTTTTACTCATTCGTTTTTGCTGTTATTGCGTGCAAATAAACAAACTATAAATAAATAAATATAAATATCCTGGGGCATTTTTACACAGCACCATCTAGTTCCAAACTAAGCAGAGTTTGTACTATGGGTACTACACAATGGATATAATACTAAAATAATTTTTTTTTGTAAATACATACTTATAATATATAAGACTAAGACTATGTTAATAAAAACCTTTTCTTTCCTTTCTTTTAGTTCCTTTTTTGAAGTAGTGTATGTAATTTAGTATATTGAAAAAGATTTTTTGTATCTGTTACTTATTTGTCTTCTTTTTATATTGGTAATGTTATCATCTATTAAGATATATATAAAAGCACTCTAATAATCATATTATTCATTGGTCGTTATAGTTTTATTTTGTTCCATCGTGTACACTGGAGAAATACACACTGAAGATACAAGAGTAAAGCCCTACAAACTAGTGATGTGTCGAGCAATAGCTTGAAACAGTTGAGCGAATATTTCAAATTTATAACCAAGCTAAACGCAGAGGAAAACAGGACCAGAGATTGATATAGGTATGGTTTCACTCTCTAAATCATATTGTCGACCGAAATGATTTACTCCGAGCAACACTCGATTGTTCGTACTGTTTGGCATTACTCATGTCCACAATTCTCACCCTTATCGTGTGTCATTTAAGACGATATCTGCGTGTATTATGTTGACAAATATGAGTCACTATCGCCCGTCCTATACAATGAAGTGTTCCCAGGGGACAATGTGTAAATCGTTGCATTTCATGGCTCTTTGGCCATAAAGATACTGTTCGGATACAAAGTTGATAAACAAACGGTCCGTAGTTAAATTTGATGTATGGACTGTATACTACCAAGAATAATTTTACAACTGGAGTATAAGTGCTAAGTCTAATTTTGAACTCTATTACCTAAATGATAAAGTTGGATAACGATGAAAAATTCTTAATGCGACGATATTTTAGAATAGAAATAGTCAACATCACGAAACCCAGCCTAGGGCGAGGTCGTCACTCAATTTTTTTGCCAGCCTTCAAACAGTGTTTACTTTTGGTATAAAGTTACAAAATGTGTGTGCTCGATTGGTTGGAAAATAGGTTCTATGTTTGATTTGCAACTCTTTTGTGGGTGTAAGTTATTTCGAACGAAACATTGTGCCTAATCGGTAATCACATTACAATATAGTTAATACATTTTAACTGTGCAACGGCTGGACGGATTTGCCTGAAATGTGATACAGAGATAGTAGGTCTATTGCCGTGAATTAGCATGGCATATAAGATACCCAGAATCCAGGGTCTAAGTAGCTATATAAATCTAAACAGCTAAATCGAACCATCTGTTGCAGCGTGAACAAATATTAAATCAAACATTCACACTTATTCGAATAATCGGCATCAAGAATAAATCTTCAACAGAAAATTAAATAAATATCCGATTCCGTTACAAGTTTACAAAAACAGAGAAAGAACAATACAGCAGTTTCCTTACATGAATAAATCTAGGCCTCACGCAAGGCCAGTAAATATAGCAAGTCAGTTGCGATTTTACAACGTTACCTTTGTATCGTCCCGCAACTCGGCCTTTACGTGACCAGTCCCTCGTATAAAAATAAATAAATGTATTCTTTTTGGGCAGCTCCCAATTTTACGGGGCGTCGTAAAAAAGCCTACATTGACGGCAAGCCGATCTATAACACCGATACTAATATATTGTTTTATGAAAGGTTTTTTTTTGGTAAGTATCGCTTCCGTGTATTTTGTGAAGACAGCTTTTTAACGCGCTGATATCAAGGAATGTGGTGCATAGTTGTCAGTGTGGGCGGTTGCGCAATCTGCACTTGTTGCACAAAATTGTGGCAAGTAGAGTTAGATTCTTAAACTATTAAAGATTAATTAAAAACAATCCCGGGTACGGGTCTCCTCTCAGTGTGACAGGGATTAGGCTATAGTCCACCACGCTGGCCTAATGCGGGTTGTCAAACTTCACATGCCGTCGAGAAAATCTCTCAGGCATGAAAGTTTCTTCACGATGTTTTCCTTCACCGTTAAAGCGAGTGATAATTACGCACATGATTTTGAAAATTCAGAGGTGCGTGCCTTGGATTTGAACTCGAGACCTTTGACTTGGCAGTCCAGTGGTCATTCCCCCAGGCTATCACTGCTTCTTATAGACAATAAAGACAGTGTTCCTTACTAATTAGCTGGCCAGTTAGTAAGTTGAGAACACCGTTACATACCATGACCGAAACCGTAGCTGTGCCTGTATAGGTACTTTACAAAAAAAAAATTAAAGACATATAATGAAAATATCTGTCTTTGCTCTGTGACTGTATCTTCATTTTTACGTTAAGTTTCCGTCATTGTTCCTTTTCTATTTCGTCACTAATCCGTCACTGTTCTGTTACTACAGTGTTTCGTTACCTGAATGGATTATATTGTTAGTAACTCAGACGCTTCCATGTAAATGGGTAATGGTAATGTGTTGTATAAGTTTCTCGGTTTCTGATATCTATTCTATTTGATTCCTACATTGGGAATACGTAATTTGTTCATACACTTTTGAAGTTCAGCCGTGGTTAGAAATTAAACTACGTGTTTAATATATAGTTTGTAAAGTAAATGATACCTTATTCGTGTAGTGATATGGTTCAATTGATATTATACCTATGGCCGGAATGTATTTTCACATGAAAAGGTACATACATTATAAAACTTTTGCTATGCTATTTATGTAGGTATAAGGCCGACAACACACTGGGTGAGCGTCAACAACACTATTATGCAAATGCCCGTATACTGAAAGACCAACCACAATATCTCCTTGTTTGGGTCTTCTCTGCGTAAGAGTATTATTGTTTGTCTTATCTAGTCCTAATGTTCACACGTGATGTATTATCACAGTCTAAAGACTCTAATCTTACGCTGTGGTATGACTTAAAAAACCAGTTTCATTAAATGCCAGATGACACCATAAAAATGGTATATAGCTGTAAATTTTTATCTATTAATTTGATTTATTTTATCTGACATTTTGAACGGAATATTGTATCAGATTTAATAGGCATAATAAATATCTACAGTAGTAAAGTAACCCACAATTATGTTATGGTGAACTCATAAATTGATATAAAAAGTATATTTATTTTATTCATAGCCAGTGTTGTGTAAGACCAGTGAAGCGATGATACAGCCCTAAATACCATATCAATATTGAATTGATAATTACAATGGGTAATTTATACAGAATTAATTAAATAAAACTGGTTTACTAAAGTTAATCTGCTAGTAATTTTCAGATTAATGGATGCATAGTGTTTATCGCTATTTAATGTTAAAGTTATAGACACGTAGTTAAATTTAAAGCAGTGTTAGCCTATAGATATGACGATTAGCCAACTAAGTCACCACTTAATCGGTGAAGGAAAATATCGTGAGGAAATTTGCATGCCTGGGAGACTTTCTCAATAGCCTGTCAGTCTGCCCACTGACAGTCTGCCCCCTAACGGTCTGCCCACAAGCATTAGGCCAGCTATTGGACTAAAGCCTAACCTATCTCACTCTGTGATTAACCCGATTTTTGTCATTTTCATACTACTCCAACAGATTTTGAAAAATTTGGTAAGGGAGAATTTGCATCCCGAGGAGCAACGTTTTTTGAGATGACTCTGAAACCGCGCGCCACAACTAGTAATGCATAAAAATAAAAGTAATTTGAAAATAAAATGCGTTAGCTATAGGTTACATAGATATTTGTCTTCTATTTTCATAATAAATTGTAATCAAAATAAAGTATAAAAAATTAAGAATTTAATTTACATTTTGCGACTAAAAGCTATTGCTTAAAAACTTTAAGAGGGTCTTAAAATGGTAAATGTCACAGCGGCTTGTGCCGCAGCAAGCGTTACGCGTTATTCAAAGTTTCGTCTAAAATAATTTTGGGCTTACATCAGCATTTGAACGTGTCTGCCGTAAATGACACACATTCATTGAGCAAACTGTCATAATGTATTGTAGTTATGTACTCATAACTATATACGGTATACCTATATCTAGAACTGTTATCTATAATTTAGTAACATTTCATCAATACCTGCGCTGTCAAACAACACGAATGTGTGGCTGAGTTACTTATCTACGGATGTAGGTACGGGTCACGAGTTTGGTTACAAAAAGGGAAGAAATATTTGTATGGACTTTAATTAGTAGTTCCAGTTCTGTGGCTTGGTCAACGTTTAAAAAGACAAATCGATAAGATGGAAAAGTCTTACAAAAATATTTTTATTTTGTATTTCTAAGTAACATCCAACCCTAAAATATCGACTTTCTATCGGTTATCATATTACAGGTGTATTAATCCCTTTGAAGCACGGTTCAGATAACGAAGTTTGTGGAACATAATTGGAGAGTATTAATATCAAGTTGTCGAGTTAAAGTTCGCGGGAACTTTGTTCAGGCTAATCGGCTCGTTTGCTTCGCGGGGTGACGTCACAGCGCTTCTTCGCACGACCTCTTTAATATTATGCGTATATTGTGGAGTATCCATTTATTTACTTAAGTAATGAAATTGAATACGGAATGGTTGGATTTGGGGTATGGGAATGTGGAGGTACATGAGAAAGACGACATTAAAAAAGTTAGTTGGGATGGCTGAATTGACTGATGACATAGAAAAATGCACAGACTGTGACAAAATTAATGGTGGGATGGCCAAGACAGGCCAAGAGAGTACGGGCTGCGGGTTAATTTTAGATAATTATAGTGTCGCCGTCTAAACTAGAAAATCTTTTACTTTTCTTCGTTACCAAGTTAAGTCTCAGGGAATGTACTAATGAGTTTCCCGGAACGTGGGTAGTTCCGTTTATCATTCACCGCACTAGTCGGGTCGGGAGGAAATTCTCCGAATGAAATAAGTACTTAAATCGACCACCGCTTAGTATTCGTGAATCGTGATGTAAGTACTCCTTATTTTAATGAATGCATTTTTATTGGTCATAGTTATGTTGGACTAGCATTTGTTTGCGACTTCACTCGTATCCTAAAAGACTTTTTTATATCTTATGTGTTATTCGGATGTAATAAGCTACAATAATGTTGTTTCATTAAAATCCGTTTCGAATTTGCGTGGAAGAGTAACATAACATTCATCAAACCATCCTCAGAAACTAGTATTGGATAGTCGGGATTAGTAGGATTGGATAGATGGGATAGTAATTTAAAGTAATACAATAGATTATGTTGCCTACTCGTCTCGGCGGAACAAAAGGTTCCGCCGAGTAGGTATTAGTGTCTTCAATTCACCACAATACCACTAAGAACTTTGTTGTCTGTCTTAAACTCAGAAACGCGTGAAGGTATAGAGTTGACATTTATGTAAAATCTTAGTTCTACGGCTCTTTGGAGCTGTTGGAGCAAAACTTTTAATTTAATTCAGATTACCAGATAGATATGTGGTTTAAATGGCTGGATTATAATGAAATAATCCGGCCATTTATACCTTTATACATATTTTTGTTGATCCGATTAAAAACTCCGATAACTAACGGCACGGCGAGATGGCAGGGTATGTCGGACTCGTACCAACTCACCACACTTGCCTTCTCTAGACCTAAGTTACGACCATAGATTCATGATATTCGTAAAAGGACTTGCCCCATGACGGGGACTTTTGGGGGCAATTTGGCGAGAAGCAAGCTCACACAACACAGCACAACCACGCTCCTAGTTGGTGAAGAAAATGATAACTAGATACTACTTACCTTCGCGCGGGTCTTGTCACTCGTTCCGGTAGTCCAATGTTGCACATCCCTTCTTCTTCTTCGAGTCTTGATTCACTGTTTCATTCACTTTTTTACTGGATTATAAGAGAAACTGTTAGCGGTAAAATCACACTGGCTTTGACTTAATGTTTAGGGAGCAGGCCTTTTGATATTGTAATAAGACGCAACACTCATCACTCGCGTGTTGTCACCTTGAGACCAGTGGACAGTACGCGTGGAATATCCTGTCCGGGGTGAAGTTGGCCGTTTGAATATGAAATGGATTGTTTAGGTTATAAATTGTGTACTGCGCAACTAAACACTGACAAACAGCTAACTTCAGTCCGGTCAAGTTATGTAGCGCGTACTTAGTTATTTTACTGACTACTTGGCCCTTGAAACACACCGACACCACAAATACGAAAGACTAGATATGAAACAAAAAAGACGACTTTAAAATTGTATGTTCCCGGAATGTCCCACACTAAGATCCACGAACACCATGAACGCGTATTCAGACCAACACGAATGGAGAATCCAGCTTGGAAGGGAATCAGAACTATACTGTTCCAATATCACATATTTATGTATTTAGTTCAGTTCAAATGACATTGACAAAAATACCAAAAAGTTAAAAATTTGTAGGTAGGTTTAAAAATATAACCTTAAGGCCGGCTATACATTGCCAATATATTTTTGACGCTCTCAGAAGGCACTATACACATTATATTCTAAACTTCCGCAGATTGTCAGAATTCAGGATCAAGACACTGAGTAATTAATTTATCTGCCAATCTTATAGTACGTATCTGTTTCATTTCGCACACAAGCGTTCTTTTTTGGCTTGCATGGCAACTCTGTACACAGCTTAAAAACGATAAGAAGGAGGATCGTTATCAATTTCATATGAAAAAGTCTAATCTCAATGCATCTTTAAAATGAATAATAATTATTGAAATTTATTTTATTGAAATTGTGGTTTTTATATTGTGTTAATTTAATGTCATTGCACTTGTGTAGTGTATAATTATTATGAATTCTATTATTATTGCTGTAACAAATATTTTCAACACAATGTATATTGTTAAGAAATAAACTACTTATGACTTATGATTAACCCGTAAAAACAGACCATTCAAAAAGTAATCCTATAGACGCCTTACTAAAGTCTTTAATTGGAAAGAACAAATATAAAAGGAACTGAGAACAAGTTGAAAGGCAGCGATGAATACCAGAAACCAATATTTCTTTAGTATCCAAGTCTAAAGTGAAGCGCAAGGAGGTTTTAGCCTTTCTACCTGACACATATAGTGTGTAAAATTGAAACTGCTACGTACATTCAGCGCGATCGTTCTCACAAAGGAACTCAATATAAATTGAAAACTGAGAATAGGGAATATTGTGAAAGCATACAGCGATATATCTTTGCTTCCCTGTTGATGGGAGTGTAGGTATGTATTTTAAAAGGAATTCTGTTTTTGTTACTTATATAAATTGAAATTGTAGTTTTGATGTTATCTGGTATGTTACTTTATATTACGCTCTTGTTCAATGTTTTTTTTAGGGTTGGCACCGCGTGATTGACGCTTCGTGCTTCGGTGTTGTAAACATCCATAGGCTGTGGTAACCGCCTACCATCAAACGGGCCAAATGCTTGTTTGCTACCCTTGTGGTATAAAAAAACAAGTGTTATTGTCGAATTGTCATCCTTATTAAGGGCCTAAATTAGTGTCAATTTTGAAATTTTTAGACAGTAGGTAATTTTGACATAATCCTATCTAAGCAATTAGGTAAATGTATTAAGTTCTACGGCCTCTATAAACTTACCGAAGTATTTAGTTACACATAACTACATTATATATGTCATTATTGTATTACGTACGCAGCGGGCTCAAGTTACTGATAACATTAAACCTGGTTCAGTGGATCAGCATAATACAGTGTGTTTAATGCCCTATATCAGTTCGGTGCAACATCCCGTTGAAATCGGTTTGATGCATAATGGATTCGCGCACACGGTCCACTTTCTGTATCTCGTACTGGCAACTTTGTGTCGCTGAACTTTTAGCCGAATCCCCTATCTCAGAGAGTGTTACACACAATCGCCTATCATAAATGTAGTTCTGTAAACATACCTTCTAAACACACAATTACAAGTCAATAGTTCATTTGCACTAGATGGAGCCAGAATTTCGACAATGATCTCTAAAAACCAATGCTGAGATTCACGGCTCTCAAACTAGAGACATGGTTCATAGTATCAGTCATGTGAGAGATACTTTGTCTAGAATGACTTGAAAAAATATGATATGAAAATAGTTGTAGATATCTTTTTCTTTTTATGGTGTAAATAGTAAAAATATTTATGGTACCGGCCCATTAGAAAGTTGCCAGAGTTGCAACAGTAGCTGCCAGTTGCTGCATAAGTATCTCGTTTGCACTGGATGGCACGACACGAACGAGGCATCAGACGATATAATAGATGTATTGGCTGGACATTCATCTGCAGAACATGGTCTGAATACGCGCTTCGATGTGTTGCGGTATAAATAGACATGGACATATCGGCTTACATTTATATCTTTTGTGTAACTCTAGTAACTATCTAATTCTAGCGACTGGCCAACGAAATTTTCATAAAAAATATATCGTTTTGAGAACTTTGCCTTACATTTTTTAGATGAAAATATATTAAAATACATTATGGACTGTTTTTATGATGTCTCCAAAATTAATTGTTGATCCATTAAATTTATTAGTTACTACATTATTTAATACATTATGAAAATATATTTTTTCTTTTGAAGTTTAACGTGACCGCTAGACTATTACAACGACACGTACAAATATTAATGTACTACTAATACCAATATTTGCGTTAATTAATTAAGTACTGTCTCATAATGAATAGTTTTAATATTTAACCAATTAAAAAGTAAAAGTCTAGCACCTACGTGCCTTAATTCTGTACCTGAGAAGCATAACATTGCAACTCCGTTTATGTACGATTTTGCTTTTTTTACATTATCGTATTAGATATATGTATCCTTCTATACAAAGCCATAATAAAATCAACCTTAAGGTCAGATTTTCAAAATTTTCTCATATTTTTTTAAAAACGTCGTGCCGTTTGGATTTTGGTGCTTACAGATAATTATGCTTCTCGAGTACAATTTCTTTTGAAAATCGCTCCTATTCCCTTTTATTATAGCGTCCGTTTAATCGTTTAAAAACGAGTTAAATTGTTAAACCTGCATCGTTAAGCCTCGAACGGAAGCCTGAAGAAGCTAATGGGTCCTAAAAAATTAGATCGACTACTCGACGGGTGTTAATTGGCAATTAGGACGAATGTTCGGTTTAGCGTTGGCACAAAGTGTAATCTAGGAGCGTCTTTTATATAAAAAAATATTTGGAAATTAGGAGATTTGTAGTAAATAATATCGTCGTTGACAAACCCTGCTTGTATCGTAGAACGTCGTACGGTGCTAATAGGCACTTTAAAGTTTTTTTATATGGTAGATGGTATACGGAAATGTCAAATAATAAATAAAATAAAAAAAAAGTGCAGGGATTTTAGGATTTCATTTTTCCCCTAAGGACCAACGAAAAAAAGATTCCTAAGGACAATGACATAAGTTACTTTGCTTTGGGACTATACTAGCGAATTTCGAGCATTACAGTGCATGCAGTGTATGCATAACTTACTGCGCAGTCGCAATGATCGAAGCGTTCGAGATTATTTTTTGTTGAAAACACTTGCGCGATATTGCACCCGTAGGCTACGTTTCCAGGAGAAAGCTGTGCGGTGAGCGAGGAAAAAATAGCTTAAAACCCAAGAAAAGAAGCGTATTAGTGGAATTTCTCCTCGCGTACTGCTCAGCTTACTCGCATATCTCAGGGGAACACGCACCCTTAACATTTAAAAAGTTGAGTGGATCTCTTATTCCGCCACCTCTAGATAGTTGCTAACCGCCAGATAAATTCAAGAATGGAACAAAATTCTGATAAAATTACCTGCCAAGTAATTTAAAGGAAACTTATCAGTAGTTGATGATACAGGCCCTAAATAAGAGCCCGCTATGCTTATCGCTTACACTTAACTTAAAGTGTAGTTACAATAATTCACGTGTCCGGCTCCAGTGAGCGGTGACATTGATGGATGGTGCGCTAAAACGTGGATTATTAAGATTTGCTGACCAAATCGCTAAGTGATTCACTCGTAGTATCTACGCAGTAACTTGAAATATACCTTCCTTATGTATTTTCCACATTTTTTGTTTTATCTTAATACTCTTTAATCTGACACATTGAACTGCACTATCCTCAAAACTCACACTCACACTCAGTAAATTATAACTGTTACCTACCATATTTTTTAAAAGAGTGACTATGCATGCATTCTTGCCGGCTCTTCTCCATAGGTCCCACTTTTTGGAACCGTGCAAGTAGTTTAACTTTTAAAAAGCGCCTATTAAAATATTTGAATTCGAAAATAGTAGGTATACAAATCAGATTTTTAAGAAGCATACGCATACCAAGGGACTGGCTTAATCACCTCAGGATAGCCGCTAACGGTCACATAAATTAAAAATTGAACACTATATAATTATCTGTCATGTAATTTAACGGTAGCTTACTAGGATGTGGAACATCTAATTCTAGCTTTTCTCTCCGCACGCTGGGAAGAAATGCTTTATGTAAAAGTTTTAAAAAATCAGCACGCTTGAGCTGATTATTGAATTTGTACCCAGTTCAATAAATAAATAAATATCCTGGGACATTTTTACACAGCACCATCTAGTCCCAAACTAAGCAGAGCTTGTACTATGGGTACTAGACAATGGATATAATACTTATATACTTTTTTTTTTGTAAATACATACTTATAATACATAAGAAATACCCAGACAAACACAAACACCTAAGTTCATCACAATAAATGTTTGTGTCGTGATCAGCAGTCCGGTACTCGAACCACTAGACCACAGACGTCGTCAATGCAATAGGCTTGCCCACTTTTAGATGCGACCTAAACATTATCGACGAACTGTGGGTTACCTCTGCCTTCGGGGAATACTGGCGTGAAGGCATGTATTAAGTATTGTCATAGTATAATAATGCCAATTATTATTGACATCACAATACGCATATACTCGTAAAATAACTAAGGCTCACCATATAAAATATCTCAAACTTTCCTCTAAGGGGTAAATAAAGATATAAAAATGGTGGGTAAGGGAAAAAGTTGTAAGCCACTATTCCTATTCATATTACGTCATCGTTATTGACTCCTGACATCTGTCACCCGTACTGTCGCATTTTGAATAATGCTTTATTCATTCATATGACTGTATTGCCAACATTTCGAATTATTTGAATTTATTAGATTGAAAATAGAATTTTCGGAGGTGTAGTTTGTTTACAATAATTATTTGTAGCTTTGTTGAAATGTAAGTACTTATAATAATAGTTTGTCTGCTTGTGGTACTTGTTACTTTCGACGCGATTCGAACCTTACCTGAGACCTTACTTGTTACCTAGCCAATAATGGCAATAAATGAGTAGTGAAAACTTTTAATTGGCTTTATTGTTTAAATCCTCACATATGCCATAGTCTAGTGATCATAGGACTGCCAAGTCCTAGATCTCGAGTTTGAATCCAAAGCCCGTAACTCGTGACTTTTTGCAAAGTATCTAATAATTATACTAAAGTTGATTTTCGCTCCAGCCGGCGCAGAGTCAACACCTCGACGTCGCACCTGATGATGCCTCGCGGAGAGGCGAAACACGTTGTCGTCACATAGCTTTGGGTATGCATGTTGCACTAACAACTTAGTTCTCAATTTGTTGTCATGGATTTCCGCAAGTAACGCCTGATTCCAAAGCTTTTTACTAAAGTTAATTATTCTTCGAAAAAAGGAAGACAAAGGAAACCATCGTAAAGAAACTTATATTTATGAGAGATTTTTTTATTCATCGCATGTGAAGTCCTGTGCCAACCCGTAGTGGTGGATAAAATGTTCCCAAACAAATGAAACTCGTTGCTATTAGAAGCTAGTCTTTACTAATGTTATATATTATATTAGGCAGACTTACACTATAGCTTAACCCCTCTCACGTCTCAAGTGCCCAAAAGAGTGGGGAATAATGGTGATGATGATGATACTTACAGTGTAAAAAGAGCAAAAGTAATTTTTGATTCTATCTGCAGAATGTTAAAAACCTATGAAATGGACTAAAGCAGTATTTAAAGTTAGCAACCACCCTTTATAACGCATGCACTTATTTGTAACAAAAGTTCACATTGATATCAACTGTTGGCAAATTGTCAATCGCTTTTCCGATTCCGCGATGCGGTTTGTATGAGAATTGAAACACGAAAACCAACAAACTCTGTAACGATTACTTTTTTGGTACGGACAGTCACCGCACTCGTATTCAAAGTTGATCAATTGTGGCTTTCTGGTTTTTCCACTAAATGAAATAGAACTGAGGGTCGTTTTGAAAGAGAGAGCGAATAGTTATGGATTTTTCAAATCGGTCTGAAATAGATCTATTTTTAACCCCCGACGCAATAACGACGGGGTGTTATAAGTTGTGTGCGTGTGTGTGTGGCTTAGGGCATTTATTGGCATCGTAGCTCCCGAACGGATGAACTGATTTTGATTTTGTTTCTTATTTGAAAGGTGAATTAGTCCGCCAGAACACTCCCGGTTCTGGCGGATTACATATTTTTTCATGACTCCCTAGAATATGTTCAGCGTTAGACGTGAAAAGGTAGGTAACAAATAGACATAGTTACTTTAGAATTTATAGTAATTTATTAGTATGTGTTACATATAGATAGACAACTGACTGCAAATACTAAAACCAAGCAATTACCATAAAATTACTCCATCACTTTCAGATACACTTAAGCACCACCTCAACATGTAAATTAATATCGACTATAGAGACTTTGATCGCAGAGCTATCAAGTTAGCAATCGACGCGTTCAATCTACACGCGGCGCCTATCAATAAGCGTTGCCAATCAAATGTCAAAGGGTTAAACTACTCAAATTCACCGCATTAATGAATAAGAACATTCATCTGTTAATTTCGATCCATCCGGGTAATCTCGCTGAAAATTAATTTGGTAGAAAGTCAATTGGATCTCGTTAGTTTTGGAGCGTATGAACTAGGTAGTTATTGGATTTTAGTTAAAGTAGCTGGTAATTGTCACTTGGCTTCGCATTGGCTCTGTTCAATTTTGTTCGGTTGGCAAAGGTGTGAAGTGGACAATAAATTTATATGTGTATACATTTATTGGAATGCAATCTACTGTATTTAAATTCGTTATAGGACAGTGTTTTCTATTCATGTTCGTCATTTTTAAATTTTTAACCCCCGACGAAAAAACGACGGGGTGTTATAAGTTTGACGTGTCTGTGTGTGTGTGTGTGTGTGTGTGTGTCTGTCTGTGGCATCGTAGCTCCCGAACGGATGGACCGATTTTGATTTTGTTTTTTTTATTTGAAAGGTGAACACTCCCGACTAATGTCGGGAGTGTTCTTAGCTATGTTTGATGAAAATCGGTCCAAGATGGCCGCCGCTACAAAATAGCAGATTAAATATTTTTTCACAACTCCCTCAATATGGGTATCAAAAGAAAGGGTTTAACTAGGAGAACACTATACACTATGATAAATTTCAAATCCAAGATGGCCGCCACCATAAAATGGCAAATTACATTTCGTGTCGGGGGTTTTCTAAATTTTTAATTTAGGTTATGTACTAATAAAAACCTCAAAACGATTTAAAAAATAGAATAGAGCAAAGTTTTTATTCATTTGCTCCTTCCAGCAATCAGACTTTCAGACTCAAATAGAATTGTAATGTAATGTTAATCTTCTTCTTCTTCCTAGCCTTTTCCCAACCATGTTGGGGTCAGCTTCCAGTCGAACCAGGATGCGGCTGAATATCAGTATTTTACACGGAGCGACCGCCATCAGACCTCCGCAACCCAATTTCTGGGCAATACCGATATTCTATGGAAAGACTGGTTGTCATGCTTTTTAGGTTTCTGACTACCACTAACGATTGTCATAGGTGTTTGTATGCCAAGTATGCCAACCGGGACCGTCGGCTTTACGTGCTCTCCGAGGCACGGAGGGTCTCGATATGTTAAGAATGGTCACCCATCCACAGACTGACCGCAGCAAGTGTAGCTTAACCTTGCAGATCGGTTAATCAGCGTTGGTACAACTTGGCCACGAGCCCCTCCCTCTCCTCCCCCCTCTTTGTAATGTTAATCAATTATAAATATTATTTAAAAAAACGATCCGAGTAGTGTTAGATGCCAGTATTATGAGGTTAAGTGCCTGTTTCACCACCTCCTAGTAAGTTCCCGTTAAATTACTAGGCAAACAATTTAAATACAAATTTTGTTCCATTTTTTAATTTATCCGACAGTTAGCTGCTATCCAGATGTGGTGAAAAAGGCCTTTGATCATCGGTCTTAACAGCTAATACGTAATTACTTTACATGTTTATTTTGCTGTATTGTGACGGTAGTTTTAGTACTAAAGTAGCAACTATACAAAAAGCTTTCTAACAATTGACAGGACAATTCACTATAATACCTATATAATTTCATGTATGAATCAGTACGTGGGTATATATTTCAGTGATCATTTTCCTGCCACGCGATCCCGCAATCAGTTGCGTTTGTTTATACGTAACCTAATAATTTAATGACGGTGATAAAGCTGTTCCTGCTATACACATTTGTGTGTGTTTTTCTTTTGATTATCATGCTTCTGCATGGAAGATATTATATCTGTATTTTTTGGTTGCGGATCTCTGCTAATGAAAAAGAGAACTACTTAATGTAAATTTTTCAAGCCCGTTACACCATTTTCGATTTTATAAAATCCATATAACTACAGTAGGTATCAGAGGTTTGAGCTATGTGTTGATAGATTAGTTAGTCACGGTTTCCAAACTTTCGTATTATAATGTGGGTCCTAAGACAGCACCTTGGAGTACGCCGCACTATAATTGATCTGCTTTTTATTAATTGAAATCCTGTTTTGCAAGTCTCTGGGACTGACACTATTTTATCCTAAATCCAAAATTATTAATATCTAGTCGAGTCTATAAGTAAACAATGTTTTCCTTTACATTTACCATTATAACATCGATATCAAATGCCTGACTTAAATCAATGCTAGCAGTTTCATCTTGATATGCATTTTATTTGACAAAGTCTCGACTTCTTGAGCAATATTCAGATTTACATCTCAATGCACACTTAGTAAACACGCCTGCAGCTGTAAGGACATTGAGATGCAGAAATTGCGTGCCTCTGATTGTACGTTTCTCCTTAGAATCGTGCCGAAATGAACATCCATCGACATATACTACAATTGCCTGAAAATGAAAGGCTCTGATTGCAAATGTCGTAGGTAATGTAACTAAATAATAAAATAATCTCAATCTATCTACTGAATACCCTAGGGAAAGAAATTTTACAAAAGACTGTCATGACAATTTTTATGATGGCGTAAAATTTGATAAAATTGACATGGAAGTTAATTTTGAACTTCCTGGTGGATTTAATTACGTAATTTTGGAAATGCGTACGTAAGGTTTTTAACTACGAGTATGTCATCAAATCATCATTGAAACCTCATGGAAATTTTTCATGAGAAAAGCAACGTTGGTAATATTTTTAACTCGTTCCCGATTTATCAATTTCATTTTAAAAAGGAATCGGCGCATGACACTCCTGCATAAATGTGATTGGACACGAATTGATGCCAGCTTAATTAAAACTCGAAACTAATGGATCGAACAACACTGATAAAACTGAAGTGATAACATTTTAAATCGGTTTCAACTATCTAGTGTGTATCCAATGTAAATGTTTGTCATACAATATCGAATCGATTACATTAATTATTGTTGCGATAACAACGCTAACAAGTCAATGCTATAGTTATTCCAGTTTTAGATTTGAAATGCTGTAATTAACGCAAAATCGCTTAATTACTGAAACTGTTGACAAAGTCTGTAGTTGTGAATGCTTTGATTATTGTAATGGCCGCGGGCGGTTCAATTAATTTAAATTTCAATGTTGTGTTACAAACAAATCTAATTATTTATATTTATAAAAATTATTCTTTATATGTACATTACTTGTACTTATAAAGAATAAGTTTAGTAGTAGGTATTTCATTACTGTTGTTTTGAAAACTGGGCTATCATAAATGAAGCCATCGTATGTCAATCGATCGAAATCGGTATGCAAAGTTTACCAGCAAGGTGTTTCATCGCTTATCCAATATGCTGGTGCTTTTGATTTTGCTTGATTTTGTTTTTTTTTTATTTGATAGGTGAATTAGTCGGGAGTGTTTTTAGCTATGCTTGATGAAAATCGCCACCGGCCAAGATGGCCACCGGTACAAAATAGCAAATTACATATTTTTTCACAACTCCCTCAATATGGGTGTCAAATAAAAGGGCTTAACTAGGAGAAAACTATACCCTATGATAAATTTAAAATCCAAGATGGCCGCCACCACAAAATGGCTAATTACAATTCATGTCGGGGGTTTTCAAAATTTTTAATTTTGGTTAGGTTAGTACTTGCATTTATTCACAATGTTGTCATAGGCAATCTATTGCTTGCAGGTATTGCGATTTGAACGTAGATTAATTAAATGAAATTGTTGGAATAAAACGGGGTTTAATTAATTTCGAATGGTATTTTGTTAAAAACCTTTTGTGTATTAACAAAATGGCAAGCGCGAGTGTTTAATTATTTACCACGCATTTGTGTACCTACAAAATAATGTAGGTAATATAACATAACACAAAACAATTAATTCTCTAACCACTAAATAGGTTGGTTTGTAGCAAAACTAGTGCAAACCGCAAAAATCTGTCGGTACAGTTCACAATAAGCTTTAACCAACCTCAACGCTTCAATGCCGTCGTGATTATCTAATGTGATTGCATTTGCCTGAATTTCAATAATTATAGTTTTTTTTAGTAGCTGAAGTTTTTTGGGAATGTTTTATTTAATGAAATTTATAAGTTACACTGTGCAATATAGAGCTGCGAGTTGCAACCGGTGTATACTTTTAAAGTTATTATAATAAGGTCATATTATGTATCACAAGTGTGATGAACTTTCAAACTGAGCCATCATCATTAAGCTTTGAATCGTAACATACATTAATGGTACGGTTGGGAGCAATCAAGAGATCGAAATCTATATCTGTTTGTTTGCATGCTAAGTACTTGCGCGTTTAGTGGTCAGAGGATTCATATAGAGCTGTTGGTTTATGTTTCTATTGGTACAGAATATTTGATGTTGCCTTCATAAAAACTAAGAAAATCGTGTTCAATTATTGCAGAATTAAAATGTAAGTTGGCAAAAAGAAGAAATAAAGAAAAAATGGCAGAAACTATTACTTCAGGCTAGTTTTCAGTTGCAACCCACCGATATCCAGAGATAGTCGTTACTAAAAGTAACATAACACATTCACTGTCTGTCGTATCAATCTTTTAATCTTTGTTTCACTGCTACAAAAGCAATTGAATCCTTAAGAAGACTAGTCACGAATGCCAGGGTCATGAATGAATGCTTCTATAGAGGTGCAATTTTTGGCGGTAGAAGTTAAACATACTGTCGCCACCCCAGACGGAAAAGAATCCATGCGAATTTTTCGTGCAATAAAAGAAGGCATATACTTAGTAGGGTAACTCCTTTTATTTTTTCTGGGCTATATCTACTTAAGCTTAAAACTGAACACGCAAAAGCCAAGTTTATAAAAAGTATCCAAGTTAGCAAAGGCATCAAAAACCTGACCTGTAAAAGATAGAAAATTTCATACAGTATGGAAACGTGGTCAGACTTAAAGACTCGAGTCTAACTTTGTTGCTACAAACGTAAAAGTTTCTGGTTAAGATAAAGAAAAATAACTTTTGTTAACATTTTTACTTTGTTCTATGTATGAATATTAAATTAAAGATTTATTTTGGTGTACCTTCTCCAATTAATACTGAGAATACTTTAAAATATTGATTAATATTACGTTGATAAGTAGGGCAAGACTAGGATAGCCAACAAAATGATTAATTTACTCAAGCAATTTCCAATAACTTCCAATAATTTCCAAGTACATAAGCTTGAGTAAATTTGATAATATAAGGTGTAAACATATCCCTAAAACTACTTAAATACTGTACCTACATTAAACAGGACCCATTAAAAAAGATCCTGGGTAAAAAATTGGCCTAGATTAAAAAAACTATGGAAGACTAAAGTTTTCATTTCAAGGGTTATCTTTTACGAGTCCTTTCTATTCTTTTTTTTCGTTCTTTATTTCTATTCATGTAAAATACAAAACCGATGACAAAACAAAAAATAACACACGGTCTATATCGGTAACCACAGCTCTATATCGATAAATTACTTGCCAGCCGAGTATTCTACAGGGTAATCAAGATATGTTAATAGGGCTCTTTGATAGTCAAACTCATGTGTAGATGCTTTCGCCTAACGGTCATCATCAGTGATATCTGATGATGACGGGTGGGGCAACGGTCTTAATTATGTATTATCAAGCCTAGTATTGAGGTCGATTACGTTTTGCTGAAATTCATTATTAGTTTATGTTATTGGTAATATCTCTCTTTATATCGGTTGAAAGTATATGGAAATCCGTACAGTATCCGTATTTTTTAAGAAAGAGTTTAATTTAAAACATGTAGTGATGCTCCATGCATAGGTATGTATTGTAGACAAAGTCGAAATAAAAAATTAAACTATTTCTCTATTACTATGTTTTTGTAGTTTTTTTAAGCATTTTAGATGCTAATATTACAAGTTATTTTTTATGAAGGAAAAAATCGGCTGGCGAGCAGGATGGAGCAGGAGCAGAACCTGCGTCTTCTGGTTCGGTACACCAGACGCTTTAACCGCTAAGTAAAAAAAAAAACTTATTTCTCTATTATTTATGTCGGTAACTGCATGACATGATGGTGTTGTCTTCGCTGCCCAGGGACCAACGTTGCGTTGCAGAAATCTACCAATTGGAAAACAACCGAGTGGAGGAACTGGCTCACATGTCATTGTGCAAAAGTGAGAACACACATAAAGGATTTAAAAAAATTTTAAGGATTGGAAATTAAAAGAAACACCATACTATACATTACTATGAATTGCGACAGAGTTCGACGTAAGGATGTTCGCCAGCCAGTCAAACCTCAAGAGGTCCTACCATCGAACGAAATTAAGTAAATCAAATTTCAGTTTTTTTTTAATTGTTCAATGTTGTGTTGTTTTTTCTCTCAAGGAACAATAATTAACAAATGCAATGAGAAAATATCTGTTTACGATCCCTTAGATGCTAACGGTAAACGGCATAATTATTTCTGCAAATATATCTTTACTTTTGTAAGTAAATTAATGTTTTCAAATTGAAATAAATTAATTCCTTGAAATATTATTTAGGTTGCCCGTTGTCATCATCATTTAATTAACTTAAAATAATAAACAATAACAAACCAGTTCAATTAACAGACGTAATAAGCAATTAGGATTGTGATTTTTTATAACTAATTTTATTCAATTCGAGTTTATTTTTTTATCAATAAACATTATTATTATTTTATCTTGGTATAAAGAGGAAAGAGTCTGTCACATTGTTCTAGAGGCAGTTAACTTAACTGCTACGCAAGAGTTATTGGGTTCGATTCCCTGGTCCAGCAGTGTTATTGGGATAACCCACGCGAATAATCACGTTTTCTGTAAAATTCCGAGTAATAGCTTAGAGTCGGTTGATGTTTATAGAGTCGCCCTTATTAAATGACTGACCTAAAACATATCAGTGAACTGTGGGTATACAGCAATATGTACATCTCTGCCTAACCACTCGGGATATACAGGTTTTATGGTATGTTTGTTTGTAAGTATAAAGATTTCCAACAAGCAAACCCACCATACGCGTCATCTACCCCCATAAATCCCTACGAACATAAACTTGATTTGATAGCTGTCATTAGGTGACAAGTGATAACTTGTTAGGGACGTAAAGCTTTATCCTAGCTAGAACATTAACTACGGAGGCGTAGAAATTTTATGCCCAGTACAGATGCCAGTAATTTTACTTGTTCAAACGGAGCACCCATTCCGGCCATACGTCGTTGTTTTACGATACTAGGAGATTCTGACATTTTATGTTTTATTCAACAACTGTTTGTAGTACCGGTAATTACTGAACATTCCACGGAAATTGTGATGTAAGATAGAATTTTGTACCTATAACATTGTAATGATTTTTTAATTTTGCTGCCATGCAGTTTGTATAGGTATGAAGTTCTAAAATTAAATTAAACACGATAAGTGGTTTCGTCATTAATAAGACCTGTAACCCAACAGGACAGTAAATAAGGGGATGAAGAAGTAAAAATAATGAATACTAAAGGAAAAGTAATCCTAACTGATATGCAAAGAACCAAAGCGGTGTTAGTTCCAATTTCGGCCATCGATCAGATAAGTTTGTCACACTATATAAAAATATATTGTACGTGTTTATTAGTTATTGTAAGTTACATACGTGGGCCAATATAAAATTATAATAACGAAAAACGAAAAACGTAGAATTGTTAATATTAATAATAATCAAAAATATCAACACTGCAGTTTTTATGAATAATTTTTTCGTGCTAAATGTAGCTAATGTTTTCAATTACCCACATTTTTATTTTTATTACTCAATCTAGCTAGTCAGTATTGTTCATGCAGTCCGTGTTTGATCCTCACCAGGGGTGGACTAACAGCTCGTATTGGTCAACCGCTTGACCTGTAAGCACAGGATTTCACGTCCGTTGCGTAGTCCTAACTGCTTATCGCGTTCGGTTGCCTTTCTGATTTTTCGCGTCGCCCGTATTGTCTCCACCTTCTCTGGAGTCCTAGTGTTGGCCACCTCTGACCGCTGTTGGATTATTGGCCAGTATGTGGTTTGTGTGCGTGTGAGTGGAAGTGAGTGAAATTGGGGAAGGTGAACAAAGTGAGTGAAACTGTTCAAAGTGGGTAGCTGTGCCCGTGTGCAAAATAGGAAGTGTGAAATGGGGAAAAGTTGGCACTATTGGCAGTTTGTAAAATTGTTAGAAGTGTACAAATTAGGTAGGTAAATTAAGTAAAGTTAGGTAATGTGAACAAAGTGAGTGAAATTTTGCGTAGTAGGCAGTAGTAGTAAAATTGGGGGTAGGTGGAAATGTGTGAAAATGTTAAGTGTTCAAGGAAGCTCAGTAGGAAAATTCAGTGATTTAGGAATTTATGGGCGAATTCAGGGTAATCGAAATAATTAGATAAATGGGGTAGAGTAGCTGAAATGATGAGGTATGTAAGAATTTCTAGTATGTGTGGGGTACACAGATACTAAAAAGGAAAAAGGCGGGAGTGAGTGTGTGTAGCTAATATTAGTATCAGTGAACATAGTGAGTGTGAGTGAATCAAGATGTTCCAAGGATGTAAAGAAGAAGTACTGCCGAGGCCACACCGCGCGGACTACACCTTAAGGTTAGTTAGTTGTACTGTTAGTTTCGTGCAGTGCATGCTGATTTATTATTATTTATTATCTATGTGCAAGTTATGCTTGACAAATGTGTGTTTTGTGTGCTTAGTGGAATTATTGACCTAGCTACTTTACCTACACATAATTTCAATCATAATCACTATGATTTCTAAAGTAATCGTAGTTCCGGTTACCTTATCTAGGCACCTTTCATACGGGCATCGTTATACGGGTTCGTTAATCTACATTTATCATAATTTCATCGCCATCCAACCGAGCCTCATATAATGTGGTTACAGCTTTATTCGGGGAAATAAGCAAAGGACAAAGCGTTTCAAGAAACCTTGTTTAGTTGTCGTCCCTTTAAGATAACAAAAATGATATTCCTCGAAATCTTTTGAAACGTTCTGAATGTTGAATGAAATTTCATCTTAAGGGCAGGTATTACAATTTACGATATTAAAACAAGAATAAGTATGTTTGTATTATAATCTTTTTTACTTAGGTATTCTTTTACTTGAAATTTATATAAGAAATGGCTCTCCCTTCTCTTGAATAAGGAAAGAATCCCTGTGTCTTGATGATCATTTAAATTGTACAGCACTCATTGATTTAAATACTAAGATCACGTCCGAACATTTGACAGATGCGTTCGCCATACACATAAACGCTAACGCTATCTTTGTAACGCTATATATTTCAAGCGGATCTATCATTGTACGGTATATACCTATACAGTGTGAGGTCAGCTTATATTGCTACAGTATAGCTTATTGAGTACCTGTATATACTCATTTGTTGCGAGATATGCACTGTGCAAGGACTAACTGTGGGCCTTTCTATATCATCATTAATTTGACTTTTCAAATTACTCCCTTACTACAAAGGTGACGAAAAACATCGAAGAAATCTGAGACATTCTCTTGACGGCGGGCGGCACCGCGGTGTGCGAAGTCTGCAAACTCAGACTAGGCAAAGCTGGTGGATTTTAGCCTTACTCCTTCTGAGACCCATGCCAACCAATTTGCTGGGCAATGCCGATATTCTGAAAATGAACTGGTTTTACGGGCTACGATTGAACGCATGGCTTAATGTGAATTCTAAGGCACGGATGGACCCATCTATAGCATGACCAAGCAGCTTAACCTTGCAAATTGTTGGATCAGCGTAGTAATTACTTAGCAATGAGGTCTCCTAAATTAAACTACAAATAATGGATCTTTTGTTGCTAATTTAAAAGCACAAAGTTTGAGTACGATTGGTCCAACGGAACAATTCCTTTTTGTACTGTTTTCTTGCCGTGTTTTCACATTGAAGCCTTTATATTGGAACGGGACGCGTTATGTACGAATAAGGGGTTCTAAGCAATATTGACAAAAGGGCCGAGGGGTTTTCAACAAGCTGATAAAGAAATGATTGGCCGGGCGGGGAGTTTTAGAAATGAGAATAACTTAAAATAGATTACTTTGAAACATTTGTTCTTCATGTCCAGAAACGACTACCTAACGACTTTTTTGTAGAAAATATTAAAAACTGTAATCGTGATTAAATAATATTAATTTCAACGTATTGCTTTTGTACACGTGCTTAGAAACACGTGTATGAACTAAGGTAAAATGTAGCCTATTACGAGTACATAAATATTAATTAATATTACACCGAAATGCCTTAAATTTTCTGTATTAAACAAATGTTTATTCATATGTCAGAGAAAAATAGACCCAGAGAAATGATATTGAAAATACATATATTTATTCGGCTATTACGTATTCAAAGATAAATTTTCCATTAGAAGGCACAAAGAAGGCGTCGCAGCGGACGGTCAGGTAAATAAGCGTTTGGGGCGAAGTCCGCCCGAAATCGGAGTCTTCCGTCCCGGTTCGAGACCCCAATAATGGCCTGTACGTACGAAATGTGGCCTCTGAATGTACCAATTTACCCTTCCAGTAGCCCGGCCGGGTATCTTCGGGCAAAAGAGGCCATTCAATCCCCAAAATTCCGCGTTATTTTTAAATGAAATGCTTAGATGACGCGCGTGTCTTTTTTTTCAGGTATGTCGCGACACTGTTGTGGTTTCATAACGTAATAACCATTCTGTTATGGTTATGTTATGGGGTGTTTTCGCAGTTATATTATAAGGTATGTTCTTGATTTGGTGGTTGGGCTGTGCGAGTGTTTTCATAAGGAAAATCTGCTCTTATTTATTCTATACAGTTTTAAAAAAGAACGAAATGTAGGATTTGAACAAATTAATTATAGAAAATCTGCTTAACTAACTATTATAAATTTATTTATTCAAAACTAAGTAACCTTCTTGAAGCTTAATTAACTACCGATTATTTACTTAGGCAACTACGCAAAAACACGTGTAAATCCTACTGCCTTCGGCATTGTTAGTTTGGTTATAACACTCATACCTAAAACCCTAAATAAAGTCTAATTTATTTAACGATGTTAGTTAACTTTCCACCGAGAATCACGGCTAATAGAAATATTTTACAAACAAACACGATAGAACTGTTTAAAATTAAATTGTCTACAGTTTGGGTACGCGGCCTTCGCCGGGTGCTACTAAAAGCCTGTCAGGGGTACTTTACCAACCAACTCAGCGGGGCTTTGCATACCTTTTACTCGAAACTACATCACTAACTATCGACAAACATACATTTAACGTCTACACTACAAATACATTGCTCGCTAAACTCACCTAAGCTTGAACAAGCACATTGGCTAAACTTCAATGGATTCCCAACAATGTGTAAAGTTCAATCACTGTAAACTGAATGTGTGTTGTTAGTCTTTAAGCTTTCTTCGTATGAATATTATTATGGGTACAGCAAGCCGACATTTGAAGCATCTGTTGCTGGCATATTTTATGTGATAAACTAAAAGATTCCTATACGACTTGAATAATCTTCAGTTGGACTATAACTTGAAATCTTAAAAAATACAATGAAAAAAGGTAAGCTTGACTAAAATGGCCACAAAAAAAAAACTATGACAGGACATAGTTAACAGTTAGTTTAATGAATTACATTTACTTATTAGTTACATACTTCGTATCTTCATAGTCACTCTGATGTGATGTATTTAATTGCTATTCTATATTATTATCCTAAAGAGGAAAGATTTGATTGTTTGTTTGTATTAAATAGGCTCCGAAACTACAGGACCGATTTTTAAATTATTTCACTGTTCGATAGCCCATTAATCGGGGAAAGCTATAGGCTATATATCATCACTCTACGACTAATAGGAGCGGAGTAGTAATGTAAAATGTTGCAAAAACGGAGGAAAAATTGTAAGACCACGCGAGCGAAGTCTCGAGCTAGTCTCCAATAGACAAAGTCTAATTAAATAATAATATACTCATTTAACATCCCGGCCCATCGCAGTACACATTCAGAGATCAAAGGATATTTACAGACTATTCGTATGCTTATGAAGACGCCACTTATTCTAGGGTTAAAGTCCTTATTAAGATTCGTATGAAGCAACGTAAGTGGAAAATTTGTATTCAAAATACTTCTATTTTACACCATCATGTATGGCTTAGGGAACAGTTGTAGACTCACAGTACAGTAGAGTCCTGAGACTTAAGGCTATAATTACTTATTTTGTCATGGCAGCGAGGTAGCGCTTTATGTACCTACAACACTACGTATATTTTATTAATAAATTTAATTATCATAAAATATCTTAGAAAACATAATTTTCTTACAAACTAAAAACCACTAGAGTGTGTCTTGCTTGATTGCAGTGAATATCACTCCCCACATGACAATGGTACACAAAAATAAATTATAATAACTCTTAGTCCTAATTTATTTATAAGTCACTGAAGCTAAATTGGAACGCTTACATTTTTTTAGCACTTCTTCAGCACTATTGTTACTCGTTGCCAAAACATATTAAAAAGATTTGTTTTCTTTTAATGTCATTCAGAATTTGAACAAAACAAGACAAAACAGTATACGAATGAAACAAAGATTTACGGGAGTTTTAGTTCCGACAAATAGTCAATTAGTTTTTACTAAAAATATTGGTAACAGTTTCTATTTGTTTGTTAGTTTTTGCCTGTCGACGACTGAAGCGATTCCAATAAATCCAATTGAACCGATTCCAATGAATGTTTCAGTCAAAAATTAAGAAATCTTAGTTTTGAATCCATGAGCGAAACTAGGGACAAAAGTAAAATAATAGGCAACTAAGTATACTACTTTACTAATATATTCATAAGTTGAGGACAAAATAATTTCTTAGACAAAGACATTTCTTAAAATACTAATCCTACATAAAGATGAAGAATTGTTACGCTACGGTTCATTGTCCGTAAAGAAACGTACCTAATTACATTTATAGTTTTTGTCGAGGCGGTTTAATTAAAAGGTGGACAGATGTCGCTAATGAAAACTCTCACAGCGACATTATTTTAGATATTAAACGAGTCTGGACGGACGAAACGTAAAAGATTAGCTCGATAGTACATTGCCCTTTTTTAAAAAACCTGAGCAGGGTAGGAGCAAAAACCTAACTTGTTTAGCGTAGCTGTAATTGCGAGGGCCCGCCAAGATAAGCTCGTTTCTTTTTAATTTTCCTTCTAGAAATTACTTCAATTCCCCGTTGAATAAATGAAGATGCACTACCTACTTTAAGCTGTTTTTTTTAATTTATTTTATTACCACGAAAGAGATCTCAGCAAAGTTCTCGAGAGCTTTCGGTTCAAGGTTTGATTAACTGATCTTTAGAGAGGGTTAAGAAAAAAACTAAGTGCAGCTTCGGATCGTGTTCAATGGGCTTGTTTCAGCGCGGATTGGAATCAAAAGTTTCCCTTTTGTAGCTACTTTGAGAAAGAAAGAAAAGAAAAAGTGGATATTCGAAAGTCTTTGAGTTCAAATTAAAATTGTTAACCTGTCGCACACTCAAAGTATCCGTGTCAGGTCTTTTGTTTTTCTATAAGACGAAGCAAAATCAACAAATTATTTTATTCTGAAGGCATCTTCTAGTAATCATTTTACAGATAAGCAAAACAGGTAAAGTAACTTTTATTATAATACCTTGTTAACCTCCTAAGTGTTACGCAGAACTGTGTTTTATAACACCCACGCTCACTGTTGATAGGCGTACCTTACTTCGTCTCGTTTATTTTTTACTTCAATAATTATGTTGTTATAGTAAGAACTTTGAGAACCATAAATGCCTGGCAGCCTCTATCGACTTGGGACGAATTCATAGATTCGCCTATAATCGTTCTAAGTAATCCCTTCATGTCTTATCCCTCTTTCTGTTAGTAAAAACTGTATGAAATTCTATTGTCAGGATTTTACATCAGTTTACATTACATCTTAGTTTCTAAGATAAGCCCGAACAAAAACAAAATCAGCGCGGTGGGGGACTTCAATTTATAATATAGTGACGATGTCAGGTGAGCGCAAAATATTTCACAGGTACTTATTTCATAAAATACCGAAGAAATAGAGAAAAATAAAATTAAAACTTGCTTATAAAGCAGAAAAAAGCGCTGTTAAAAAGAAGAACCTCCCTTTTCCACAAGACTCCTAAGGCTACTGAACCCTTAGTAAAATGTAAAACGCGAATCATGAGCATTTTATGATAATACCTACTAAAATACCTAATTATTTTCTTAAATTAACCATGATTACTCCCGAAAATTGTTTTATTGCTAAGTACCTTTAATTCCGTGTAATAAAACAAATGTACTTAAATATTGTTTGAATGCCAGCCTTGTCATTGTGAAACAGAATTGATTAAAGTTAAGTAGCTTCTTGCTCAATTGTGTGAACGAACAAAGGATGTTTACACTGTAAAATTTATACGCTTTTTCTACAAAGACCCTATCCATTAGCTTTTTAATAAGCATAACGTTGATGGAATTCAAAGTTAATCTGTTAATGAAATGCTGGGAGGAAATGACAACAAAATCCGCTATGCTTCGTGGTAGGATCTAGTATAAGTAGCACAAATAAATCTAATTTAAATTAAGTGTGCATAAGAGCTAGAGACCGAAAGAAAATATTTACATTCATTCGTTCTTATGCAGTTGTTTTGTCAGCTACATATATCAAATATCTATGTATAAACAGCATATATATTACGTTTCTACGTTTTGGATACACGTGTTCTATTGAGGAAAAGTATGATGACGTAGACCTTCCAAGAATGTCTGTAAGTGCGATTTGGTAAAACTGTCTGTTCACTGACTTACGCCGTTTCTCGCTAGGTGCAGAACGCCCAATAAAAAAAGAAATTATTTTATTTACAACACAGCTTACGCCTTCTGTAAAGTTTCCATGATTGCTAAAAAAATATAGAGAATTACTTAGTAATACTTATTCTTTCGATTCATTCTGTTATTAAAAAATAAATCTATAATGATGTAACTATAGCTTCGTTTTTTCCAAATACATTTTGTTTTTTAATATTTGAAATTGATTTTCATCCAAGCAAAAACACCACCTGCGGTATTTGCAATCTGTTTTTCATTAATATTCTAGTTGAAATTGAAATGTTGAGACCAAATGTTGAAGAAATATTTTTATTAATTTTACAAACGCTTTTTATAACACGTCAGGCTGATTTAGCACAGTAATCGGCTTACTATAAGTACATTTTTAGCATGATTAATGAACTCCTAGTCTATCTGGTTTACTTTGGCTTTGCAAGACTATTTCAGACAGTCTAGATTCAGTGATGTCTATTCAAAGATGTTTAGCCTCTTTCAAAAGACATGTTTATGATAAATAACTCCGTATTCAAAATGGTTACTGAAAGGTCTATTTCTAGCTAATTATTTACTGACATTGAATGCTTCTGTGTCTATTTGCGTCCCATAATCATCAAATATTTATTACGTGTGGCTGCAAAGGTTAATGAAAAATTTGTAAAAAAATGAACCTACAGAAAGTCATCTTGCAACTTATAGCACAGCTAGTAGCTCTGCGTAGGTACGTTATGTAAAGAGTAATTGATATTTTTTTGCAAGAAGAGAAATATATACGAGTAATATTAGAAATTATACTTACCTACCTTTTTACGCTTCATACAAAAGGGTACAATGTTTGAGTAGATATGAAACAAAGAGGCATTTTTGGTGCATTTTCTGCATAAACTTCAGCACGTGTGCTACCTTTCGCAATACAGAGGATTGGCAGAGGTCCAGTGCACATCAGTGCCTCGACCATGAGTTTTTCTCACTAGACTCGCTAGCGACGCAGTAAAATATTTGTATGAAAAACTCTCGCAGCGTCTCTAGCGGTTACGTAAGGAACTAAAATCTGCTATGAGATTACAGCGTTTCGATGCGTAAAAAACCTATCGAAAGCCATTCGATAGAACTCATGGTTGAGGTACAGGGCACTTGAAGCAAAAGAGCATCAAAAACGCTTTGACGAAAAATACTGTTTGTATATTCAGAGATAGGTACATTTTTATATTCATATTTGATGAACACTTGTAGTTTTGAGTTGACTATACTCATCAATTTGAGTATTTTGCTGTCGCCCAGATCAGTGCCGAGACTAAAATATTTTACTACCACTGTATATTGTTTTTATGTAAATAGTGTATGTACTAAGTATAAAACTAATGCTAAAACCACTTTAATATCGACTGATTTTGTGACAATAATTTTAATTTTTGCACTCACTCTTTTGTCAACCATTTTCCTAGAGAAAGTTACAATTTATAGGTATAACAGACTGTAACCCCTACCAACCTACATAGGCTGCTGGTATGCTAGGCTTATTGAATGTCGAATTTTACCTTTCTTACAGCTATGAAGACTAGAACGAGAACGAAATTATAAACAGCAAAAATATTTTTCTTAACTTTTTTAATAAAAAGAATACCAAATTATTACTCTACTACATTTTACACTCTCGGAAACAATTGCGAAGGTTTATAAGACAGAAGACTGTCAAAGAAAGAAGAAAAATCTGATACAGCATCATTATTGTCGTCAAATGTGTTTTTTCCATAAAACGATTCTTTCGGTTTGTACCCAATAGGCATATGGGTAGCTTCGTGAGTGTATTTATTATATTTGTGGCAGTTTTCATCACTCCATTTTGTCAAGTCGAGGCCTTCGATGTGGGTGCACGGGAGCGGCATATTTCTGTGAAAGATAAATACATTTGTGATTTCTGTACTAGTACTATCTATTATCTGAATTAAAAACTCCATAGACACTGCAAAGAGGTCCAGTTTAGATTTTTTATTTCCAGATGTATAAATCATTGCACTAGAAGATCATCAATTAGTGATTACAAAAACCTAAGAGGTAACTTAAAGAATTTGACATACCCTGGTCTAACATTCATAAAGGCTTGCGGTTGAATGTATTTAATGCCTTCAGCGTTGTCACATGCAAACCTCGCCATGTTGGTTTTTCTGATTTCAGCCAGTTGACCTGTTTGAGAAGCAATGGAAAGAAATAATTATAATTAAGTATATGAAATAATGAATGGTTAAACAACATAAAAGTATGCTTTAAAATATTCTTACTCAAAGTAAAGCTGTGTAATTGATCTCCCCTTTCGAACCAAAATCTGTCGGAGTATCGGAAGAGTTCTAACTGTTTCATCATGATGCAGAACAGAGTGGGGCCTACGTGGATGCCCTGGATTTCGTTCTCACTCATGATACCTGCTAGTAAATCCACGTCGTTGACGTCATCGTATAGCTTCTTTAGAGCTTCAACTTTCTAGAAAATAATACCAATCTTGTAAGTAATAAGTAATAAGTAGTAATAAGTTCTTTGAAATGATTATAATCATAATAAAAATACAATATTTTCATTTCATTCTGATTTGAAAACTCAATTTGTTATAATCACAATTATACATTAATGTAATTTCATACAAAATCATAACCTAGTCGCCAAGTTTAATAGCTCAACCATTTTCTCAGCAGCTTAGTTAGTGAGACATAAACATTTCCAAAACGTTCGTCTGAGTCTGCGGCAACTCTTTAGTTAATGCTTCACTCTTAGTAATAAGATATAACAGCTTAAAGCAGACTTGATAAACAACTTGATATAAGGGGATGCAATTTAATTAAAGGGGAAGCTTACGACTAGCACGAAGTAGTCAAAGTAACAAGTTGGAAATCTAGGATAGTGGAAGAAAAACTAGACTGAATAAACTTTTTCTCTTGACCATAGACTGAATGATTTGCAAGAAACTATGAAGTAACTGGATTGGGAATTAAGTTTATAAGAGGAACACATTTTTCATGGAGACTACGCAATCGCTATTGGCTATTGTGCCGATCTTCATGCTAGCACCATCGTCGCCCAACGATTGTACAGCACATGTTTAAGTTTGTGGATTTTATTAATCATATTATAAAGATACCTCAATATCGCATTGGATATAATCTGTAAAGATATTGTTGAGAAATAAAATAAATAAATAAATATTCACATGCGAGAGCTGTACGGGTCTTTCACATTTTGCTAGATATCTTTAAAGGAACTACTCATATTTTCCTTTAGAGGATTCTTTATTGTTAATTTCGATTTATCAGGTGATTCTCTATAAAATATTCATAAAGCAAACATATTATAAGTTTATTGCATACCTCAATCTCCATGACATCTAATAAGTCCCTGAACTTCTTGGCTGATTTTAAGCCGCACAGTTGCCTGTAGTCATTATAGCCACGAATACCCATGTCTCTGCCTCTTTGTATGTCCATTGCCGGCAAATCATGTGCCCGTTGGAGTGTTTTGCCGTAGTAATTTTCTGCAATCTAGAATGGGATCATTTTTTCTGAGTAATGCAGAGTAATGCATGTTTAAAGATTAGAATTTGTAAACAAAATAATACGTGACCGTGGTTAAAATGCAGATACATAAATAGACGGAGGCGTTAGTTCTACTTATATATAAAAGGAAAGGAAAGGACCGTCGCTAACTGACTGCTTTGTCAATGTACAGCTTAAACCCTACTACGTTTAGAAAGCTGCCATTTGTAACACATGGTTTATTTTATCATCGATAAGATTAAACTAGTTTTTAATCTTATCGATGATAAAATAAACCATGTGTACTACTAATTTAAAGGATTTTAATAAAGGGCCTTGATTAATAATTTATTCTTTGATTGTTACATTCCAAATGTTCCTTTATAGGTTAATAATATATAATCTAAAGAAAGCAATACCACGGGAGATACTTACATCAGGATCTTGAATGTCATCAATCTTTGCAGCATATTGATGAAACGTTCCACGATTGATTTCTTCCAGAATTTGACCTTTCTCAAGAAGGCCAGATCTGAACAGTGTTTCGCTATAAGAAAACTTGTCTTTATAATAATAACCTTCGGTGTATGTTCTGAAATTCAAAACAGAGGAGTTTCTAATTGATATTTTAATGAGGTGGAGGAGGGTTTCGATTACAATTTTTCGACAACATTATAATAGTTGTCTAAGCTGAAAGATACATTCTAAAGATCGACAAAAAGAAATCTGATTTCTTTAGTTGCCATTCTTACTTTATAAGCTTTCTTCGTTTTCTAAAGGTTTTCAGTGGAAGTCAGGAATAACTGTTTATAAAGCATTCAGATATTGTGTTATGGGTTTATGTACATGCAAGATTGGTGTGTGTTCTCATCCACGATACCAGAAAAATCGTAATGTATTAATTTTGTTACTATTGCTTTAATAACTTACTTGATCCTACCGTCTAGAAAGGTGTGGAAGTATCTGGAAGCGATATCGTACTCCGCATAGACGAGAGGTACCGCGTCTGAGTCGTACGCAGTCACGTGTTCTAAGTTTTCTGATAGCAGACCGTAGTTCACCATGTTTCTAAAGCCTAACGAATGAAGTAAATTACAACTAGATAAATGTTTGTAAAAGCTTATTTGAATATATAAATATTTTGAATTTGAATTTGAAATGTAATAGATTTAACTGTAAATTTATTGTCGTACAGATTGCTCTATTGACTTTGCTAAGTGTTATTAATGGATAAGACGTGTTGATTTAAGACCAAAGACAATAAGCTAACTATTCTGTTTAATTTTTAACAAACAACATTATTATGTATCTTACAATCTTACCCAATAATGCCGGTAGTAATTCATACATGAATATATTAGAAGCTGTCGCGACATTGATCTTCCGTGCCACCTTAAACAGTCGATCGTCCTTCCAACAGGGGTTGATCCGGTGAAGAGCTCTTGCTAACCGATTATGTTCTCTCATAAAGAATATTGTCAACGTTGTTGTTCTGAGATCATAATTTCCTACTTCAGGGAATCCTGCTCAAGGAATACAATATTTTATCTTATTATATGAACTAAAATGGTAGTTTTAGCATTGCTAACTTATGTTAACAATCAACATTTCTTATTAGGTAAAGTACTTAGATACTCACCAAATTGATAGCAAATGGGCTCAGTATCTTTATTTTGAATACAAACATTTTCTGTTACATTAGGAGCTAGTTTTATCACCATATCAGAAACCATATTGACCATTGAGTTTGCCAATATATTTGCAATTGTGTCAACTAGTACATCAGCTGTTATATTTTTCAATTTTTCCTGGGTCATATTCATTTTCTTCGTAAAATTAGACAATATATTTGGCATCACATCAAATGCTATGTTGTTATAGCTATCCGACATTATATCAGGCATCATATTAGGCATGTTGGGAGCCATACCACTTAATATATCTGATGATATGTTAGCTAAAAGATCGTTTGTCATATTGGCAACTGTATAATTATGATTTATCATAGTCATTGTCACTTTAATCATCATATCGTCTTTTATGTTAGATATTATATTGTTTTTCATATCATCCAACATTTCAGATGATAGATTTGGCTTGTTAGCTGTAATATTTGCGGGTACATATCGATTTTCCCTTTTCTCTAGTATCAGAAGTCCATCCTCATATTTCCTCACCTTTGCTAGGGCTTGATAATCCACTCCGTAAATTGTTGAAAGATCAATAACAGGAGTTTGAAAGTTAATCTAAAATGTACAATAATTAATTCCCAATATAAGCCAATAATTCTCAAACTATGTGTACCTACACGTCCTACGGTCCTACACAGAGATCCTAAAGTCACATTTAAATGGATTAATTACGTACACACTAACCACAAGGATTTGTCAAAGTTATACAATATTTTTAATTTTTAATAAATAGCCACTCAGACAGCGACAGTACCCCACGCCCCCCGGTGAAGGGGAGTGAACGATCATCGAGGGCTGATGGCAGGTGTACCACCGCCCGCCTCACGCTCAGGGCACCGCGCCACATCTCATCAACGTGACTTGTGAGGACTCACATAGTGTGAAAGTCTCGAGAAGAGCTTACTATAGAAATGATCCTATGAAGTAAGGTCTTAACTGGAAGTAGCGATATCAAGTGAGGTCGTTCAATCGCGGAGAATCTTAACACCGCCATCTAGAATATGACGTCACATGCACAGCGCCATCTAGTGTTACAGTTTAGTGTTTAGAATGAAATTGTTTATTGATCATTCTGTAAAAATATTGTACAATATTGTGTTGCTGCTACGAATACTAACTAGTTTATTCATTAAATACATACTAGATAATCTATTAACATAGCGACTAAACGTGAATATTTAGCTGGTAAAATATTTTTTGCCAATAAATTTACACCAGTCTACAAATGTAAATAATGTCTATCAATGTCTGTGCACACCTGTCACATAACAGGATCACGTAATACCGTGCATTGTCATGCAATTTATTGAAACGTGTAACCTAATAAATTACACCGCGCTCTTAAAATAGGTACTTCCACACATTTACAAGATGGCGTCTGCTTAATAGCGCCATCTAGTGGTACGAAGCTAAAATAACAGATGATACAGAAATAGATCACGATGATGTTGTTATTAGTAACGTCAAATTTATATAAAAAGTAACTGATAAATCCTTAGTTCTACATTAGAAGTAGAACTACATTAGAACTACATTTTAATTATATTGGTAAATAATGAATCTATTGCGATTTATAAGATATTTACATCTGCCAAGCAACTCTTAAAAACAATGCCCGTAAATTATTTGGCATATTATATTAATTTCATACAAATATGTTCCATTTTCGAATTTATCCGGTGGTTAGAGACTATCCAAATGTGATTAAACAGGCCCTTAGTATTTAGTATGTAAGCAAAACAAGAAAATGTTTTAATACAATAGGTACTAATCCTTTGTATATTGAAGCAAAAACAGTTAAATTCGATTTCATAACGCCCTATTTTCTCGGAATAAAAATTCTCCACGGGTAAGAAGGAAGAGCAGACAATAATTTAATTGTTTTACATTTCGCTTTTGATTTTGTTATTTCCATTTCTTAGAAAAAACATCATTACCGTGTACCTATTTGTTGACACATTTTTTCCCGTGTTTTGAATTTCAAATAACTTTTCTGAATTCGGGCGACTTTGGACTTTGTTTTTACTTAATTTAACCTAAAGCAAGGTAGTTTCTTACTTTCATAATTTTTTATCATGTGTAAGTGTGTAAATATTTCAGTTCTTAATTGTATTAGGCTGATGTTAATTATCAATTAATAAAGGATATTTTTTTAACTCAAACCCAATACATATTATGTTTTCAGTTAATTTATTAAATGCTTAAGCATGATCAAAAGGCTCGTGCGAGTAGAAATTTTTCCTCCTTACATTATTTTTATCTTCGTTGGAAAAACCCGGCGCTACATTCTCTTTATTTCTAAGAACATTTCCTCCAGACGCTTTCACAATACGATTAAGTACACATTGAGGTAGGCAAATCGTCTTTAACATTTTCTTCACGTTACTATTCTTATTGCATCGATATTCTTTCAAGAATAAAGTCACAATTTAATTCCTGGCACACTTCTTGAAATGTTCGTATTAAATAGGACTTCAATGTGGGATCATTTTGCACGTATCACAAAACTTATACATAACTTGGGAAGTTGTACTAACCTGTTCGGGAAGTATTATTTCGGGTGTACAACTGGCGTCTTGGAAAGTTTCCGCTCGAGAGAAGTTGAGACAGCGTATATCAGTCACTTTGAGATAGGGGTCGTCCTCTGGCACACGTATAGGGATACATTTTGGGTCTTTATCACCTATTGGTGTACAGCAATATTGCCTGCGTTTGAGGTAGTCAACTGCAAGGTGAAACTTGTTTAATCAAATCTGAAGGATATAAGTCTTAAGTGATGGCAATTAAAAATGTATATTGGTATTAATAAATTAATAATCATCATTCATAATTAATAATGTAAGTACCTAAATTACATTTAAACAATTCATTGGAACTTTATTGGAGTGTATTATGGTAAAAGTCTACATATATTTTATATTACAATACTTTAATACAGACGCGCATAGGCAGCTCATTAAACATGGTAATTATAGAATTTTTAAAATAGCCACTCAGACAGCGACAGTACCCCACGCTCCCCGGTGAAGGAGAGTGAACGATCATCGAGGGCTGATGGTAGGTGTACCACCGCCCGCCTCACGCTCAGGGCACCGCGCCACTTCTCATCAACGTGACTTGTGAGGACTCACATAGTGTGAAAGTCTCGAGAAGAGCTTACTATAGAAATGATCCTATGAAGTAAGGTCTTAACTCGAAGTAGCGATATCGAGTGAGGTCGTTCAATCGCGGAGAATCTTAACACCGCCATGTAGAAAATGACGTCACATGCACAGCGCCATCTAGTGCGTCGTATAGCAGTTAAAGTGTTGATGAATGAAAAATAACTCAAGACGAATTATTGTGAAAACATTTATACATAATTATTACCGTTATAAAAATGTAAACATAATTATTACCAGTTATAAAAATGTAAACATAATTATTACCAGTTATAAAAATGTATTGATTTAGACATATTTATACTTTTTTGCCATCTTCAACGATCAAAGATATTTTTATTTAAATGTAAAAAAAGTAATGCAAAGTAAAGAATAGATACTTACGCGGTCCATTCATAATACTTATATCCCTATGTATAAACTCTAGCATGTGGATAGCCGCTACATTGAATGTGACCTTATCTTCGACTCGGCCGGTGGAGTGGAGTTCCGTCCTGACCTTCCGGGCTGAGGGGAGCGGTTTACCATGCTTATTCATGCGGATATCGCGATCTGGGGAGGATAACAGAACACCAGATATTGTTCTGTAGCTGCTTTAAGCGAAATAAAAAAAATGAGGATGGATGGGACTACGTAGGCTACATAAGACACAAACATTTTTTAGAGTATAAAACCGCGGGTAAGATCTAGTTTATAATACTCGTTGTAAGTACCTACACATACGACAATCTAAGTTTATGCTTGATAAATTCGCTTAGTATGTGAAAATTACAAAATAATTAGAGCGAATACAATTAAGTTTCACTTTTATTGGTTTGTATAATATAGTAAATCTTACAGTTCTCGACAAACTTATTGTCCGGGTTGAATTTGGCACGAGCTAACTTCAACCCGCCCTTAAAATTCGGAGAAAGAAAAATATTGAATTAAAATGATTTAAAACGACAGCCCACGACTTGAGCTTTCGTTTCTATTTATTACAATCCTATCATTTTGTTTCTCCAATTTTTTGCCGGGTTAAAGTTGGCTCGTGCCAACTTCAACCCGGACAATAATTTTGGCGATAACTGTACTTGATAAGTATATTAAAGATAATATCTTGACATTTTTAGGGATGCGATGTAAGAACTACATATAACTTTTAACGAGACATTTTTGGAAGATGGTATTTGAGCTTGAAACCCTTGGAATTCCAAGACGTACTCGGTATTAACTTACAGCTCCGAATACTTTTTTTTATAAAAGGGCTTATGTACGAGTGTTTTAGAATGAGTTTTCCTTGTAGTCTGACAGGAATCGCAATTCGCGATAAGGCCGCTAATTGTATGTTTTTAAATTCGATTGTGTTTTGTATACTTGTGTTTCTTATTCATCATCATCATCGTCATCAACCCTTTTACTATCCCACTGTTGTGTTGTGTTTTTATTGTCATCTTCTATGTGAACTCGTCTATAAATAGTTCAGTGATAATTATTTACTGGTGTTGGAACCACTTCCTCTAACGTAGTCTTTCTCAACAAGCTTATCTCCTACAAAACAATTATAACCTCCCGGTGTACTTCAGTTTCAGTAGAGCTATCTCAAATTTGAAGCGAAGGAATTAAAGCGATGAGTTATTTTGTAGCTAATTAGTGGCACTTACCGTTGGTGTAATCTGGTTTCAGGAGCCTGATGTAAGGCCCTCTGGCAGAGCCCCTTGTTGGGTACTTGTAGTTATTACATGTACCATCCACCCGGCTGCCTTCGTGGGGTGTACATGGCTTTATTTCTATTGTACATCGTCTAGAAGATATGCCAAATTATAATAATGTTATTTGAGTTTGTTATAGTACCTCTCCATCCTCGGAGAGCACGTAAAACCGTTGGTCCCGGTTGTCGTACGAACGATTAATGACATTATCAGTGGTAGTTAGAAACATAAAATGCCTGACAACTAGTCTTAGAATGTAGGTATCGCCCAGAAATTGGGATGCGGAGGTCTTTTAGGAGGTGGGGAGCAGACACTTCGTGTAAATAAATAAAAAAATAGTGATATTCAGCCGCATTTGGTTAGACTGGATGCTGACCCCAATATAGTTGGGAATAGATGATGATGTAAAGATTTAATCATCATAAAACCATTGTGTCATTGACTTTATACTCACTTTTGACACAGTAAATGTGAACATACAAATTAACTAAGGACCATAATGAAGAATCCTTGAGAGTAATAAATAATTGGAAAATATTTATATGTATTTTTCTTGACATCAGTGTAGTTGATAGGTATCTAAGAGACTCACAGAGGCTAATCTGAAAATTAATCCGAATCGTCATTGGGACATTTTTTCCACCAGTTATGAAAGAAAAATCTTACTCAGTAGCATTTTTCAATCGAAGTTCCTTCGCTCGCGCTATCTCCACTTTCTTTCCGGTGTATCTATCAAAGAAACCAGAGTTCACTCCGCAGAATATCGCGGTAAATATTAAAACATTTATTAAATAATACATTTTGTATCGGACGACTAAACTGTGCCCTTTGATACAGTTTACTAAGCAGGATTCGATCGTGTTTTGTAATTCCAAATGTGTTTCGCAAAGTGAATACGACGATAACGGTTTCCCTTGTTCGATTAAATGAAGGATGTCAGAAAAAATGGTGTTACAATCCTCATTCCCAATCGTTCGTGCGTGTGAAATAGTATGAATGTCAATTTTCATTAATATCATTATGCCTGTATTGCTTAAGAGGGTAGACAGTTATGCGGTATGTTAGAAATTCATCAATATAGTCACATCTAGCAAAGCTATATTAACCAGTTTCGTAATTTTTTTCCAAACTTATTACCTAGAAACTTACTCTTTAATGCCTTTATCTTCTTGCCCTATAATAATAATAAAATAGAATTCTGCACGCCTACAATCCCAGAAAGATTATGCAAAGGTGTACTAAATGTAAATACACCAACAGTTCGGTCCGCTGTCCGGTTAGTTGTTTGCGTCCCGAGTTTATTGCCGGGTACAACTTCTGAGAATTTCATACGAAAACCCAATAACACTTTGCTTGACCTGGGAATCGAAACCAAGACTTCGAGCGTAACAGTCGCGCTTAAGACCAATAAGCTAACGAGGCCGTTGCAGTATTATTAGATAAAAGACGTTTTTTTTAAATTAAGTAATCTACAAACATTCATATCCAGTTCCTCGTTACAAATAAAAGCGTCAATTAAAATACAAGAAAATTAATTTAAAACCAGCCGAGTTTTATTTATATTTGAACGCACCACGAACAGACCGCGTTGTATCTCCGAGAAAAAAGTTTTAATGAGTTTCTTTTACTGAGAGTGCAGGTACGTCGGGTAATGAGAGGTCGCCCCGGTCGCTCCTACCAGTGTAAACATTCCCGGGGAATTAGCAAGCGGTAGGGTTACGATGTCCGGTGTGAATGTTAATTGAAATTTTCTCAGAAATTTTCAAATTATTTGGGACAGTGTGTACGGTAATTGACAAACAAAACATGGGTTAAAAACATAACACAGGTACCTACCATTTTGTCCGTCGGTAGCCCGTTGGGAAATACAACGCGTGTACATTAGTACACCCACAGCTGGCCGGTATGTTTAGGCCCTATGTAATAGGGGCCTATCGCCACTAATCCAAACTCCAAGCTGCTTTTGAGAATTAGTTTTTATAAAGAATTTCATCATACATTTACATACTAGCTTTGCATTGATAGATAAGTCAGTCAATCATTCACATTTTCCTTTCATATATACAAAGATTTTGTAGTTTTGTATTTTGTGATAAATAAGCAGTGATAGCCTAGGGTTATGACAACTGAACTGCTAAGTAAAAGGTCTCGATTTCGAATCCAAGGCACGCACCTCTGACTTTTCGAAATTAGGAAAACACCGTGAGGAAACCTGCATGCCTACGAGATATTCTCGACGGCATGTGAAGTCTGCTAACCTGCACTAGACCAGCGTGGTGGACTATGGCCTAATCCCTCTCATACTGAGAGGAGACCCATCCCCAGCAGTGGGACAGTTAATGGGTTGATGATGATGATGTTATATAAGACTGTGTCAGAAGTCATTGTAACTACGATTACTTTGGATAACAAGTATTTTTCGGCAAGTCTTAACTCTCTTCTCTAACACGGTACAATATCAAGGTTAAACTGAATTAAAATCATTTTTTTATAAAGACTACCAAAGTTTTTTTTTTAAAGAAATACTTTTAAATATGATGTAGAAATTATGATGAAAATATTAAGAAGCGTTTCAACCCTAAGCATTTTGTATTTCTTTATAACTTTTACCATCTTTAGAAGTGATTACATTAGTGTTCCAGTTCTTATTACGTTGTTTAAGTATGTACTCATATTTATATTATTAGTTTGATGTGAAATCAGTAATGTAGGTAATTAATTTAAATGTATTTTTAATTGTAATTTAATGCTCACAGAAGAGAAATATTTACACAATACAATATCAAGCTTCATTCTAATGAAGTTGAATCTTTCGATTAATATTTTTCTCTTTCATTTAATTTTATCTTTTTTAACTAATAAAACTATATATTTAAATTATACAATATAAACCAATATAAATAAGTCTATTCTTTTTAGAATCTGAGCAATAAATGTATCTGCAAGTATAAATAAATACAGTTCTTGTTTTTATTGTCCCGAAAGTTGGACATTTGTCATGCATTTGTTGTACATGTCAAAGACAGACATAAGTGCTATAATTGGTATTCCAAAATTCATAAGCAAATAATAGTACCTAGGTACATAAATTATGTAGAAGTCACTCAGTGAGTGGGTTGGATTCAGTCGAGATCTACGAATTGTGAGTTCATTATGCTGTCGCTGCTAGGCCGTATCCTCATTTATAATCACAACTACCTAGAAAGATTTATTTTATTTTTGGATTCCTTTTTCGTAGGCTGGTTTTTTTAATTATTCAGTACTCATCTGTGTACCCAATACATGTAAATTTTGACACTGTCAAAAACCACAGATTTTTAATGGTAGTCTACAAATTAGTGAAGAAAATTCATATTTGCATTGCAGGCACGGAGAAAAATGTTTTTCCATCTTTCTAATAAAAAATGTTGTCTGAGATTTCGTTTTAATTGGCAGTCTTAAAGTAGGAAATCATTTCAATACAAAAAAAAGCAAATTCCATTTAACACAGTTTAAAAGTTTAAGTAGGTATACAGGTGCCATTTAATTTAGATTGAAAGTCTTCGCCAACTCTCATTCCAGTTTTCTCTTTTCAGTATTTTTAGCTTTGAATACTTTTCGTTTTGTTGATCTCGGTCAAATAAGATCAAAAATTGGACTCCAAATGGACGACGAATTCAAAAGGAATTGCGTATTAATCTAAGTTGAATTGAATTTGAAGGGTGATAATGATTATAATTATTATTCAAATGGGATCGTTGTCGTACAAAAGATTAAGCTGTTGTGGACTTTAGATTCCTGGGAAATATTGCAACTGATACTTTGGAACCGGAATCCAAATGGCTGATGAATTAATTAATTTATTAAACAAAGGACAGTGTGCACTGACGTAACTCACATGCTCAATAGTTTCAAAAATATTTCGCTAAAATAGAACAAATGCATCTATTGTTTCCAGCATTAGAATTCCTTGAAGTATGTTTAGCGTACAAACATAAACTGATTTACCTGAAACGTATTTCATCTGTTTACGCTTCCAAGTCACAGAATACCTACCTTGTTTGTTCATTAAGAGGAAGTCTTTGTGTGGCTGGATTATTTCGTAGGTGTGTCGTTTTACGCATGATTTCACTTACACAAAAGGACTATTTTTAAACAGGTATCCTCATGTTCTTCTTTAGGATTAATCTATCTACCTGCTAAAGTTTAACAAAAAGAAATACTTTCGCATAGATAGCAGTATTTTTTTTATTAGAAAACTTTTGTCTTTGGCAGAATGCACAGAAATCCTGCAAAGGTCGGCCATAGGGCAAGGAAAGTTAAGTGCAGTTGTATTGTGAGCCACTTCTATGTTCCTGGCTGTTAAGTGCGAAAGTCGGCTGGCATCGTTTTTATTTCGTACAAGCTTAATATAGGTACTCTATCGTCTCCCGTGGTGATCAATAAGAATTTCCAACACTATAAAAAAACATACTTGTGAACTGTAGGTGTACCTTAGTACTTATACCTCTGCTGAACACTTTGGGGAATATAGGCTTGATGGTATATGTATCTGCAGTATATATACCTATTGCAGAACCGCACGATGGGTCACTGAATGGGTATTGTGCGCCGCATCTAATAAGCTTCACAGTGCAGTGCTCCGAATTCTCAACACGCTGTATCTGACGACAATATCTTGAGCTTTGTGTTGAGATTGCCAGTAATAACACGGGCCTCGCCGTCAGGCTATGTACAATTATTATCTACTAGCTTTCCGCCAGCGACTTCGCCCGCGTGGTCTGAGTAGTTCTTGTAAATTATAATAGCCTATGATTCTCGGCAAAGATGTATTTCTAATGGTGAAAGATTTTTAAAAAACGGTTCAGTCGTTTTGGAGCCTATTCAATGCAAACATGATTAATATGTTTTTCCTCATAGAAGTGAATAATTGTATTCTTTTTGAGTGAAATAAATTTCTTAAACCGTAAACCGTAAACAAACAATTAAATCTTTTCCTCTTTGTGATATGTATTTTTATATATCGTCGTTGAGTGAGTTGAGTGAGTTAAGTGGTTTTTTGTAGTTTGCTTCTTCTCACCGCCATTACTTATTACTTAGTATATTAGTTATGATTTTACTTGTATCTTATGTCGCTTAGCTTCTAACATTATTATATATATATATATATTAGTATAATGTACTTACAGTATTCCGACAAACCTCAGTGGTCAAAGTTTACAGAAAATGGTGTAGGTACTGTTATTTCTGTAAACTTTTTGAGGGAAAATAAAGGGGAAAAAAATATATATAGAAAATATATATCATAAAAATTATATACTTACCTATCTCAAAGGGCACATAAATTCCTACGATCCATATTTTAAAAAAATCGTGTAAAAAAGACGAAGAAATAATAGCAGGAAAAATTGTACGCTTCACTGGATCTGTCAGCGGCATTACATTCACAAGGCCCCAATTTTCTTTATTATAAAATTTCGTATTTCTAAAGCCGTTTTGTAGCTATAGGTACAGTTGACAAAAAAAACCATAGAAGCAACTAACAACATTTGTGTTTTGTCAAAAATCCGTATTAAAACGCGTTCTTCTTCTTCTACGTTTTAGAAGCTACCTCATGACCTAGGGGAGTGACTACTGGTAATGTTTGCTATAATTATGTCCTCTTCAAAACGAATTTTACCTCCCTACATACCAAAGACAGGTGGATAAAATTTATAATTTGTAATCTATGTCCCAAGCCAAATGTCGTTCGCTGCCTGTGTACCTAGTTTGCCGACTGTACATTTAGATGGAGTGAACCAGTTTTAACCAACAAAAATAATGTCTACTTTTAATGAAACACTCAAAAACATTTGATTTTAATTAAAACATTGTCGTGTACAGCAACCATAGAACCAGCCTAGCAATTCCAATGAAAGAATAGCTAAAGTATATTATATTTGTAGATTTCCACGTAATTCTTAGACAAATTCAATTATTTTTTGGTTTTTGAAATAAATGGTACTTACTAAGATTTTCGATTCAAATTTCCGATTCCTTGTATTACCATTCCGTGTATTCTCTATATCGTTTTAAAGGATTGCAATCTTATGTGAACGCTTCATGTGAAAAACTGTGAACGCTTCATGTGAAAGACTAATATTCTGCTGCATCGGGTTAGACTGAAAGCCGACCGTAGTATATAAATACTACCATTTTTAATACCAACAAGACTTACTTTTCGGGTGCGGAAAATCCTAGATTCCCTCCACCTGGAAGGGGGGGGGGGTATATAGGACTCATACCGACTAAAAATCACACTTGCTGTCAATTGCCCTATGCTTGGCATCAGGGTCATTCACAACTACCATGACGGGACCATAATTAGTGCATGTACCTACCAATTTCTGTCTAGATGCATCACGGTAGAAAATGCCTTAAACATTATTATTATTATTATTATCAGCCCGGTTTGTCCCACTGCAGGGCAAAGGCCTCCCTACCTTCCTACCATAAAACAAATATAAATATAGTTAAACATGGATAGTTGGGAAAAAGTCTAGGATATACGTTCGAATTCTATCGAAAAAGAGAAAAATAAAACTAAATCTCCATTATCGGTCCAGTACGTCAGGTACGGAACGGAGGTGGGTCACTGTAAGTGCGGATCATTGTAGCTGAGAGAGGCACTTAAGTAGTCGCATGTGTTTGATTAGGTAGTGTTGGTAGTGACGTGTTTCAACAGTAATCACTGTTGTTTTGTGACCTGTTTTTGGTTGAAATACTTGATTTCATGATGAAAATTAATAATACAAGTATCTTTAAAGAAGGAAAAAATAACTTGTAATCTTAGCATGGAAAATGCTTAAAAAATAATATTAGTATCGATTGAACCTGCACAACTTCGCACCTAAAAGGATTGCCTTATTCTGAGAGGAGATTTGTATTTAACAGTGACATTATATGCTTGAATTTGACGTAAAACCTTCTTCTTATTGAACACATTTTTTTTAAATTAATTATAATTATTTTCAAAAATCTTTGATCTCTGTCCTTTCTCTTTTAGCTGTAACATACGATTAGTCTCTACTAAGGGTGGCCTGGTCATGTGTAACACAGGTTTTACCTATCACAGACACCAGTCTCTATCTAAATTGTTATTTACTATGTAACCTTGTGTAATGATGATGATAAAAAATAAATTTATTTCTATTTCTTGAACTCGACATCGAACCCAGGACCTTACACTCGGCACTTTCTCAGGGCCACAAAGCCGATGACGCAAGAATATAAAAAATTAAAAACAGAGACAAAATAAATGGATGTAGGTATTAGATTATGTCCGTAACATAAATCTTAATCAGAGCCAGTGCGAACGCGGGCTAATCTTTAAAGCTCAAAAGAAAAACCGGGTGAGGAGGGCGTGCTAAGCCCGGCTTAATTCTAATCTCGGTTGAAATGTTCTATATAGGTAGGTACCCGGTATTTAGTATCCGGGTGAACTGGGCAGCTACCACGAAAAAACCGGTACTGATTACATTTTTAACTAGCTGCAGCTGCGATTTTACCCGCCTAACCTTTATTATATTTTACAGAAAAAAACTGTAACTATGTAGTTACAGTATCAAAAAATTTTGTGCATCATACACTCAAATAAAAATGTTTAAATGTATAATTATTTAAATGAAATCATTTTGTTTGTACATATTCTAATAAAATACTCTTTCTCTTTATTTTATTTTTAGAACCTTAATTTCAATCTCTTCCGCGTTCCAATAGGATGATTATAATTACTTGTTATTATTTTCTTTTGTCTTTTTTATACCACTAAGGTGGCAAACAAGCATACGGCCCGCCTGATGGAAAGCGGTTACCATAGCCTATGGACGCTTGCAACACCAGGGGTATCACTCACGCGTTGTCGACCCGAAAAACGTCTTAGAGGTTTATGGAGGATTCACTGCGCCGACAGTTTGAGGGAATATTCCTCTTACTGCCAGCGCAGCGCATCCTTAGAAGGAGCTCTGGCAACCTTACTCACTGCAGGAACACAACACACAATAAAGTGAGTTATTTGGCTGCAGTTTTCTGTAAGGGCTTCTTCCCTAGATGGGCTGCTCCAGGTTTGAGCCATAAATGGCTGTACCCTACCTCTCTAATTTTTACGCAGAAACCTACTCCTATTTTAAAATCAAATACCTTAAGTTACTCCACGTCAGCTATCAGTCAGTGAAAGTCCTGTCAAAATCGGTGTAGCCGTCCCGGTGAGTAGCAGGAACAAACCGACCGCTTAAAATCGAATATAAAATGTATTTAAAAAAATCCAATTACAAATTCAAAGAGTCTGTTGAAACTTATCTATACAGAAAATTTGAAGGTTTAAATCCGTTCCGTTTCTTGATAAAATGAGAATCCATGTTTTTGAAGAGCTGTTGTAAAAAAAAAATCTGCATTAAAGTTTATCCAATAGTGTTTCTGTAGGTACTACAAATAGCTAAAGACATGATTAATGACAAATGTAAATATCAGATCCGTATGTTTTGTAATGGCTGAGAAATATTGAGATCCGTGACGCCCAAATCTTCGATGCGTCGTCTTAATGTTTGAAAATGTGTTGCAGGCGGGGACGTAAAAATGAGACTAAAATATTTTCAAATAACTTTATTATTTATTTACTTAATTAAAGTCAGTTGGCTATAAATGTATGTTCCTGTATTGTATTGTTCTACATTAAAATTTAGGTAGAAAACATCCACAGAAAAGCCCTGAACTTTATTCATAATTATTATTCATGAATACACTAATGATAACAATCAGACTGTTTGTAGAAATGTTATAGGTAAGAGAATTCACAATAATTGGATCTTTATACAGATAGTACCTTTAGTCTATTATTCTAATAACTGAGATGCCGTAAGACTCTTATGATGTAATATTTTAAAGATTTAAATCTAGATTTATTTATGCCTTTTGCCGCACGGTTCCTGTGATCAATCTTTGCCTACTTTTATTAATATAACATTCTATAACTGTAATTGATTCGGAGAACACATTAAGCCGTCAGACCCAGTTCTCTTAAGAAATCCCGGTAGTTAGTCCGAAGCCTGACAAGTAGTTTATCCCAGAATGACTTTGATGTCTATCTTGAATCGCACCCGATGCTGGGCCTCCCGACGGTCGTAGCGTATTGTTAACTAGCCTAACTTTCCCAAGAACTAACTATAAAATGCAAAAAAAAATTAGAAATCCGTATGGTATTTCCAGCAATTAGCAGTCTGAACAAACAAACTCCTTAGCTGTAGAATCCTTACTTCTTTATTAATATTATAAATGCGGAAGTAACTCTGTCTGTATGTCTGTCTATCGCGCGTTCACGCTAAAAGCTTCTAGAGCCTGAGAAAAGACAAAAGCTACTTTTTAATTCGAAAAAAGTGCTGTAAAGGGTTGAAATAGGGAATGAAAGTTATAAGAAACACCAAGTACTCGCAGGCGGAGCCGCTGGCGGAAAGCTAGTATTATTATAAATAATTTTTATGTTTAGCGTCGCATCGTGTCTTACAAAATCATTTGGCAGGGTATGGTTAATTTATACAGTACTTCGATCAAATTGCTGAATGACATAATTATGATTGTAATCCAATGCAAAGTACTAGTATCGCTTCGAAGCGCTAACTTTGCACAAAGAGCATCCATATAATATAGGTCAATCGCAGTGGTTCTCTCTCAACGAAACCGAGTGGGGTGTGGACCCGATACACCCGCTGCGCCCCTTCTGGGCAAAGCATATATCGGAAGGAGCTAGGACCACCGGCCTTGGGGGGTCTCCTAGTCGACCCTAGCTCTAACCCCGTTCTCTTCCAGCTCCTCTAGTACTTAGGTACTAGAGCATAGGAACCCGTTCGCACAATAAGATTGGCGACGGGAGACACTCTAGGGCACACTACAGGTACTCACGCCTCCCTGCCTATACCCGGCAGGGAGGGTTCACTCACCCACACAACCCCGGGCTTATCCAACCCAGGGACGATAGTAGTAGGATACTTTTCTTATAATAATTCGCCCCCAATTTCCCTCTCAGGCATCTCCTCAAGATGTCTGAAGCCCTATTTTTAACATTCCTCAACGAGGTCCTCCTAAAGGACCCCGATTTTGTAGCCAAATATGGCTCCAAGCTCCCGCGTGAGCTAGTCCGCCGCCCCGCCCGCGCTCCCATCCCCGATAGCCCGGCCTCGCCGGACCCAGATGTCCCTTACACCCATAAGGGACACCTGCGCGAACAATACAATTCTCCGAAAAGCCCGGAGAATTATTACGACCCGGATTCCCCGAAACCGAACCATAATATCGAGAACAATAGGTTCGCGTCCCTATTGTCCGATTCAGAGAATGCCGACGCACGTGCGTCGACTTCTCAGTCACCGCCCCCTCCCAAACCGGCGCCGATGGATACATCGGCACCGAGCGACCATGAGTCCGAGTCGTCCCTCTCGGACTCAAGCTCTAGCTCTGAAGCCTCAGACGGTTTCACTCCCGTTACGGGAAAAAAACGGCCCCGCAAAAACAAGGCCAACTCAACCGCCCCCTCCAAGGCTCCCAGGACCGATACGGTCAACACAGCTCCAGCCCCTCCCCTCCCCAATACCTCGTCGCAGGTCAACCCCTCCCCCGCCCCTCGCCCCCAGCCCTCGCAGTCTTCCGCGACTGCCCCCAAGAAGGGCAAAGCCCCACCCCCCGTCATTGTCCATGACAAAGAGTCATGGGTAAATATTTCCAAGGCCTGCGTTGATCGCAAGATCAACTACACCCAGGCCAGGACAATACTGGAGGGTATTAAAGTTATCCTCCCCTCCCCCACCGACTTCAGAGGCTTTACCAGCCTCTTAACCGAGCGTAAGGTGAATTATCACACCTATACGCTCGCATCTGAAAAACCCCTCCGTGTAATCATCCGAGGTATCCCCAAGGAGATTAACACGGAGGATATCCTTAGCGACCTTAAGTCGCAAGACATTCCCGCCCTCGAGATCCATCGCATGCACGGTGGCCGCGGAGCCACAAAATATAACATGGTGCTCGCGATCATCGAGCAATCCGAGGCTGCTAAAGCCATTTTTAATATCCGCTCCGTCTGCCACTTGTCCGGCATTCGGATCGAAAAACCCCATAAGGGGGGTCCGATCGGGCAATGCCACAATTGCCAACTTTATGGTCACTCTGCCCGCAATTGTCACGCAAAATCCCGGTGCGTGAAATGCTTAGGCAATCACGCTACCGCGGACTGCAGTCGTCCCAAGGACAGGACGCTCTGCACAGAGCCACCCAGCTGCGTTCTGTGCGGTGAACAAGGCCATCCAGCCAACTACCGAGGCTGCCCAAAAGCCCCAAAAATCCCTCGCAAGCATGCAAATCGTGCCTCTGCTAAACTCCTGAGGGAAAGCCCCTCGGCGGCCCTCCCAAACCGCCTCAGCCCCCAAAGGCCCTCGCCATGGAACGCACTGAACCATCAGCAAGCGTTCCCGCCCCTAAAAACGCCACAACATGTGGCCAACATCCCACCCCTTATGGGTATTCCTTCCCGCGCACCGGCCTCCCAGGCCACCATCGTGGGAACATCCCAAGCCCACCCGGCCGAGCCCGCAAAGGTCTCTCGACCTGCACCCGCGCCTATGCCCGCGCAACCCCCCTTGTCTGACTGGGACACCTGTCATAAGGCGTTCAACCTCGTTCCCTACGAACGTATAACAAATATGGCCAACGCCCTCAGAGCCAATGAGGGCAACGGTCAAGCCATCTTTGAAATTATAGTGAAGAATGCTGATATAATGCATGCATTCACCAGTGCTTCTTTTACAAATGGCGGTAAATAAAGGCAGAACCAAACCCCGGTCCCTTAAAATAGGTTTTTTCAATGCAAACAGCATGCATGGTCAACGCGATGAGATCGCCACCTTCCTCCGCGATCATCAAATAGACATATTCCTGATACAGGAGACCTACCTCAAACCCTCCAAGAGAAACCCTGGTATTGCAAACTATCACATAGTGCGTAATGACAGGACTCGTTCTCGAGGAGGTGGTACTCTCATATATTACAAAAGGTCCCTGTACTGCATCCCTATGGATCCCCCAACCCTCGAGCATATTGAGACCTCGATATGTCGAGTAGGCATGACCGGACACCAACCGATCACCATCGTATCGGCATATATCCCACCTGGCAATGCTAGGCTTCACCTCCGCCCCGACCTTGAAACCCTCCTAGGCTTAGGTGACTCAGTTATCATAGCTGGAGATCTTAACGCGAAAAATATCGCGTGGAACAGCCACTCGAACAACCAGAGAGGCAGAGAGCTGGATAATCTGAGCACCTTGCTTAACTATGACATAGTCGCCCCAATGACGCCCACCCACTTTCCCGCTGACGTAAACCACCGACCTGACGTACTCGACATAGCCCTCTTAAAGAACGTGAACCTAGGTTTGCGCTCCTTGGAGACGCTACAAGAGCTCGACTCCGACCACCGACCTGTGGTCATCAAACTAGGCCCTAGGACAGATCCCTTAGACCCAGGTCAGCCCGCTCCAACAAAGGTGATAACGGACTGGAGTAAACTCGAGGAACGCCTTAAGTCGACTTCATCCGTTCACCTGGACGCCATCCCCGACTCATTACTGTCAGTAGCCGACGCGACGGGCGCGATTGACTCCCTCACTGGTCACGTACAATCCGTGTTGAACGAATGTTCGCGACAGATTCCAGAGGAATTTGATGACCGCTGGAATCTGCCGGAGGATGTGCGAAGGCTGATGACGGAGAAAAACGCGGCTATCAGAGCGTACGATAGTTTTCCCTGCGAGCCGAACCGCACTCACATGCGCAACTTACAGCGCGCTGTAAAGGAACGCATAAGTGAGCTGCGCGAGGCCCGCTGGGACAACTTGCTGAAGGACCTGGAGCCCACCCACCAGGCCTTCTGGCATCTGACTAGGAAACTCAAATCCGACCAAGTTTCCACCATGCCCCCTCTGAATCGACCAAACCAAAGGCCGGCCTTTGACGATGACGAAAAATCCGAATGCCTAGCAGACAGTCTAGAGGCACAATGCTCGCCCAGCACTCTACCTGTAGACCAGGCCCACCTAGACGAGGTGAACGCCGAAGTCGAACGTAGAGTCACCCTCTCTCTATCCCCCGATAATCTTACGGCCCCAGTAAGTCCCGCCCCCTCCTCCCGCCCTGACCCCGACCCAGACGACTCCGTCCCCCCTGTCACTGTGGACGAAGTCCAGAAAATCATTAAGAATTTACGACCCAGGAAAGCCCCCGGATCAGACGGCATCACCAACAAGGTGGTAAAGCTCTTCCCCGCCCACTTCATTATTCTAATGACCGCCATTTTCAATGCGGCTCTAAAAAATAACATCTTCCCACAATCGTGGAAAGAAGCCACCGTCATCGGTATCCCCAAGCCCGGCAAACCCAGGACTGAGCCGTCCAGTTATCGCCCCATAAGTCTTCTTAATGTCCTAGGGAAGATTTATGAGCGTCTAATCTATGCCCGACAAAAGGACTTTGCCGAATCCCACAATCTCATTCCCGACGAGCAGTTTGGCTTTCGAACCAAACACTCTTGCATCCACCAAGTGCATCGCATAGTCGAACATATCAGCGCTGGTTTCCAACGCGGTATGACGACTGGCATGCTTTTCTTCGACGTGGCGAAAGCCTTTGACAAAGTCTGGCACAATGGCTTGATATACAAGCTGTATTCCTTCAATGTGCCGGATCGTCTCGTGCTCATCATTCGAGACTTCTTGTCAAACCGCACCTTTCGCTATCGCATTGAGGGTGGTACGCTATCGTCCCCTCATCCTATCCGAGCCGGGGTCCCTCAGGGCTCAGTGCTCTCTCCGCTCCTTTTCACGCTGTACACCAGCGATATTCCCAAGAGCTCAAAGTCACAGCTGGCCCTATTCGCTGACGATACGGCTATCTATTATTCCGGCATTAGCCTAACAAATATCACCAAAGTCCTCCAAGCCTCGGTCACTGCCCTCGGAAAGTGGTTCAGGAAATGGAGAATTGAGGTGAATCCCTCCAAGAGTGCAGCGGTTCTCTTCCACAAGAGTTCCAATCTTTCCACTCAAGTCCAACCCATCTCCCTATTCGGCCAACGGATCCCTTGGGAACCAAAAGCCAAATACCTGGGCGTGATTCTCGATCACCGACTCTCGTTCCGAGAGCACATAAAGACGGTGCGCTCGCGCGCCGCTTTCGCTCTCGGCCGCCTGCACGGCATACTCAATGCGCGCAGTAAACTCTCCCTTAATTACAAGGTGAGAATCTACTTGATGTGTATTCGCCCCATCATGACCTATGCGAGCGTCGTATTCGCTCACATTGAAAGTCCCGCAATCCATAGGATGCAGACCCTCCAAAACCGTTTTATGCGCAAAGCCACGGGCGCCCCGTGGTTCGTGCGCAATAGGGACCTCCACCTCGACCTAAAACTGCCTACCATCAAGCAGTACATGAAACGCGCCTCCAAGCGTTATTTCGATCAGGCCCCCCTCCACCCAAACCGCCTAGTAGTCAGTAGCGTAGACTACAAACCCTCTCTGATAAGTAGAGTGCGCCGCCCAAGGCACGCACTCACTTACCCTGACGACCCGATTACCGTAGCACAAGAAGCACTCAAACAGGCTCGACGCCATCCGATTTACCGTCCTCGCCGGCGAGGCCCGTCGCGAAGACCCAGAAACGGTACCCCTCCCCGTCCCTTGCTCGAGCCGGCCCGCGCCGAGCCAGTAGTTTTAAATTCGTCCCTAAATAATTTCAACCCAGATCCAGCTGTCCCTAGCTGTCCCCCCAGCAACGCCCTAAGCCGAGGTCCGAGTCCCGTTAGGGGACGCCCTTAGCTGCTGTTGCTTAGTTTATAAGTGTCCATGGCTGGAGGCACAAAAGGTGCCTCGCCACCAAGCCCGGTTAAGATTCTAAAGCTTCTAAGCTAGAATCTACATCCGTCCTAAAAAAAAATAAAAAAAAATGGTTCTCTCTCGATTAAATGGAATCGATGTGGATACGTACATCATTGTACGGTTTTATCGATACTAATGCGTCTCGCTCGATTTCATGTGGTCACGGGAAAGAGTAGTCACTGTAACAGCTAGGGTTGTCTCCTACATCCTGTTTACGGATATTCTACGCATTTTTGCTATTACAATTGCTTGTTTTCGGCAATTTGTTTTTGTTGTTACTAAAGTATTGGGACAGAATATCAGGAAATGTTTTGAGGCGGGTTTTTGTTTTTATCGTTTAGCCGATTTTTATTTGTTTGTTATTTTATGTGAGCCAGTTGTATTTTTGTTCCTTTTTTGTGTATATTTGGCCCAAAAATATTTATCGTATTTATTTTAGTGACGCCGTTATTATTGAAAGAATTAATCGCTCCGACAAAACTGCTGTTTTGTTATTCCCCGATTTGTAAATTGCTGCAGAAACTTATATTTCTACATTTTTCTAAGGCAATCTTTCCAAGTTTTCTCGTATTTGATAATGAATAAAATATGTTATTTTTAGCAGCCCTAATAACATCGATGCATTCGAGTGCATTGAGTCCACTTTGCACAGCACTGGTGTAAGTGCGGGTCGCTGCGGACGACGGCCGGGAAATAAGAGGATTGTCGGCCCCGACCGACCGCACACATATACGTACACATTAGGATCACACATAAATAATGAAATATATTTATTTGTCATAAAAAGCTACAATACATGTGAATCCCCTGGTCCCTAAACTAGTGTTAACTGTACACGTATATCAGGGACCAGTGACTTCGCCTTTACATTGATACAATTATTATGCCACTAAGTTATCAAAAACATGACGTGTGTGTGTATGTGTGTGTGTGTATCTGATAGTGTGTGTGGTTATGAAGTTGTCTATGCACGATCATGTCTTCAACCATTCATGTGGTTTTTATAAATAAATAAATATCCTGGGACATTTTACACAGCACCATCTAGTCCCAAACTAAGCAGAGCTTGTACTATGGGTACTAGGCAATGGATATAATACTTTTTTTTTGTAAATACATGTTTGTGTCTTGTGGAATCGAACCCACGACCTCGTGATCAGCAGTCCGGTACTCGAACCACTAGACCACAGACGTCGTCAATTTTTTCAATCAAACGACTTTTGATTATCTAAGAAGTCATTTTCATTATTTGCACGCATCATCTTTTAAACACGTAATGTGTTAGCAAAAGTTACATAATACTGTATGTGTATCGCGACAATTCACGTACAAATTTTTAAGAAAATCAAATCAGTTCAGGTATTTTTTGGGGTAGCTTCAGAACCAAAGAATTTATATTATGGAATTTGTATCTAGTTCTGGATCGACGATATTGGCGCGTGTTAGGCACCAAAACATACATACAGTTGAATTGAGAACCTTCTCTTTTTTGAAGTCGGATAAACAGGGAATAAACCTTACGAAATTAAATGAATGTCAGTAAAAACGGATAGGATGATCAAAATTAAAAAAAAAACAATTAATACTCTTGTTCTGTAGTTTCTGCCTACCCATAAGGGAGTGGCGTGAGTGTTTTTATGTATATATGTATGCAATCCTCTTCTTGTGATGGTGTGAATCATAAAACGCTAAAATGGACTGAGTATGAGAAAGTACTGTAAATTCTGCGTATTTTGTTCGAGAAAGGTGTCAGTATATTTACGCCGAAATTTTACTGAAGCGTTTCTAGGAAGCTCTTTGGCTAATTCCCGGATTTAAGTTTTCACTGAGTGACGTAAGTAGTCCTTGTAAGTTTTACGAGGGTAAAAGATGTCAGCTTTCGTCATACTTAAATATAACATAGCTTAGATTAACACAGAAGAATATTATATTGAAGTACAAGAAATCCGCAAGAGGCGCTCGTGGCTAGTACTATGCAACACAATATTAACCGTCGTATGTGGTACGTCTATGGATGTGTGACCATTTATTAGCACATCGACGGTTGTCATACGAAAACCCATGACAATAAACGTTACTGGTAGTTAGAAGCCCGAAAAACCAGACAACCGGTTTAAGTATCCTTAGAATATCGATATAGCCCACAAAAGAAGCTTCTTAGTAAACCAATTTCTGGGCTTTAAGTATCCTGGCATGATGGCAGACGCTTTGTGTAAAATACTGATATAGCAACTGGTTATACTTATAGTTACGGTTCCGTGCCAGTTTTAATTAGTAACAATAAACATGAGGGGCTCGTGGCCAAGTTGTAACTACGCTGATCAACCGATCTGCAAGGTTAAGCTACACTTGCCGTGGTCAGTATGTGGATGGGTGGCCATTCTTAACATATCGAGATCTCTCTATGCCTCGGAGAGCACGTAAAGCCGTCGGTCCCGGTTGTCATACGAACACCTATGACAATCGTTAGGTGTAGTCAGAAGCCTAAAAAACCTGACAACCAGTCTTTCTTTCGTATATCGGTATTGCCTAGAAATTGGGTTGCGGAGGTCTGATCGCAGTCGCGCCGTGTAAAATATTATATTCAGCCGCATCCTGGTTAGACTGGAAGCCGACCCCAACATGTAGTCCTTGTGAGTTTTACGAGGGTAAAAGATGTCGGCTTTTGTCATACTTAAATTAATATAACATAGCTTAGATTAACACAGAAGAATATTATATTGAAGTACAAGAAATCCGCAAGAGGCGCTCGTGGCTAGTACTATGCTCAATCAATATTAACCATCATATGTAGTACGTCTATGGATGGGAAAAGGGTAGGAGGAAGAATAATAAAAGTAGTAAGTATTTGTCGTTATAGCCACTATAACTAGAAATAGAAACTATGTGAAAATTTCAACTCTCTACCTATAAGTCCATGAGATAAACACCCTGACAGACAGGATGGACGGATAGATAGCGGAGGCTTAGTAATAGGGTCCCGTTGGCACCCTTGGTGTACGGAACCCTTAACAGGCTAAGAGGATGATGAAGTAATCCACAAGCTTCTCTTACACACGAAAAATAAAATTACTTACTATCATACTGGATCTAGAAACAAACGTCCAGTTGAATTAACATCAAGAACTTTATCAACATAACAAGATCACTCGGAGAGTCCAGGATTCATTCTGTTTTATTGCTGCTCCGTGGTAACCAGCACCTAGGGGACCATTTATTTAATCGAGTAACCTCAACATTGCGTTTATCAAGCTGTTCGAGATTAAGATTTTATTATTCTTTAGAGAAAAGAGAAAAGCGCGGTGTTTAATCTACTGGTAAACTTGGGAGGAACTTCACTGCAATATTATATTTTCTTTAAGAAACACTTTTCTACCTGCCTCGTTGTTCTAGTTGTCACAATCGTGAGGCTATACTAGAGGTCCTAGGTTCGATTCCCTGGTCGAGCAAAGTGGACAAGCTATTCGTAAAAATTATAAATAAATACATTGTCAAACATTCAAGGTTTGTTTTTGGATTCTTAGTTAGTACTTTTAACGCAGTTGATGAAATTTAAAATTAAATTTGTTTGGCCCAAAACTTCGCCAAATTTCAAATGGAAAGCTTTTTTGTGCACGTCTTAAAAAACTATTATCATCAAAATTGAACTGAAAGAAAATAATGTGACCGATGAAGATAAGATTAGCTTTAAATATTTTAATTACGTTAATTAAAGTTTTTCTTTACACATAATTTTTGATTTACATAATTAATACTCATTTGCATTTGACGTTAATAATTATTTAATCACTTTATTTTTTCTACATAAAAACGTTTAGAATGAAGGACAAAAGTACCAGGGCGACAGAAGTTTCAAGGGGCTGTGTAAACGATGTGTTTTTACTAGAATCTCGCCGTGTACTCAAAGGATATCTTCACACGTTTATTGTGCCAGTGTTCCGTCGTATTGTTTTAGTCTCTTCACCTTTGCCCGAACAAAGAGATATGCGTCGGGTGTTATTCCGAGCGTATTTCTTTAGTAAAGAGGGGAGAGTTGATCTTAAGTGTTGTGCTTTAGTTGGGGCTTTATGTTTATGGCGTCGTTATGTTACAATTAAAGATGCAATGGTTCATGGTTACATAGACGTTCGGTTTAAGACAAGTGTGTTTAGACAGGGTATAAATCTGTCAGCCATTTTAGCTCTTATTGCCTTAATAATAATAAGGTGTACCTACACTGGCTGTAATAAATCAATATATTGTCTCTCGTTTCTGTTCTAGTTTAAAATGTGTCTATAAAGATCACGGTAGACCATCATTGTTACACAAAAAAAAACAACAGTCGAGTGCTAATATTGATCTTTTAACCACCTCAGCTAAGCATGAGGTCCTGACTTCAATTCCTAGGTCAAACGGTTTTATCGGCTACCTTAGCACTCTATCTAACTTTTAAGCGAAACAGGCATGATAGCATGTGTGCCATGGATCTCTGACTTAATACCTTTTGAGTGACATCGTCTATCGTCATCTATTAGTCCGAGGTAATTCATTGGGCCTTTAGTGGTCAGCTATATCGCTCGGTTACGGTGACCTAATTCTTCAGTCAATTGTCGACGGTACCTATAGATTATCTAGCATTAGTTGGTGTTTGTACTGAACGGTGCTTAGTTATAACTGTTGGGTATCACGTAAGTCTACAGTCCTGGTTTTCCAGGTTCAAGAAGTATTATTATGTATTTCTTTGAAATTCTCAGCAGCAATTCGGTGTTTGTATTCGTATCGCGGGTGTAATAGGCTCACATAAATATACCGAAAATGTGGACCTTACTGTAACCATACTAAAATGTGGGTGTACACTGTACATACAAGGTGGAAGGGACATCGATGCACAAACGTCATGACAAGGTTTCATTCAAGATAAAAAAAATAACCTAGGTCATTAATCAGCCCGTGACGTTGCGATAATGTAATGAGAACTAAGCATATAAACTGGTTCCGGAAACGCTCGCTCGGCTCGCTCGAAATTTGGTGGCGGGCGCACACGTTGTCTATTAGCGCATCATGTATACGTCTTATCTATGGGATTTATATATTAACGTTATGAAAATTACAAGTATTGTATCATATTTTATAATGAAACTGAAAGATGTTAGATATTAAAATTAGTCTTTTAAATAATAAATATTTTCTTCTATCGACATTTTTATTTCTTAGTCCCCGCACTATGCGAGTGATATTCGTAGGTGCGCTTCGTGGAATAGGAAATTAATTATTTTAAATATTTTATTTGAAGCCCACCGGGTGAGCTAAGTGGAATACTTTAGGTGGGCTTCGTCTGGGTGTGCTTCGTTTGGGTGTGCTTCGTTTGGGTGTGCTTCGTGGAATACCTCATTCGGTCGATGTCCCTCCACGTTGTAGATTTTTACCCAAATTCCAAACAAAATATATATAAAAAGTACCTACTAGATATGTACTTTTTGTGTTTCATTTACCTAATGTAAAGTTTTTCATTTTAGCATTTCATCAAGTTTATTAAGCATGAAGTTAAAGCACTTAAAAATATTTTTGCCAAGAAATAAGAGTAACATTTTGAAACAAAAATATATTTAAAAACGCCGGTCACTTTGGCCGTAAAAAAGTATACAAGGCAGTAATAAAAACTAAATAATGATAAGGGACGGCCTAAAGTACCAGGGCAACAGAGGGTTGTAGGAGTTTAATACATTTGGATTAGGAAAATAATTCTGTCTACGAAGTTGTCTCACGGCGAATGACGCACTGTAAAAATGAAATGTTCTTATCTTTACGCCTCCATTTGCGCGGCTTTTGGGTGGCTTCAGAAAAATATCCTGTAAATAAAAGTTGTTTTGCTTTACCACCGAAGCAAATCCTATCATTAATGTGAAAGATTGTTTGGATGTTGTTACTCCTTCTCGCTGCAACGGATGAACAGATTTGGCTGTAATTTAAAACAATAGATACTTACTTACACCCTTACCATCCCTTACCACCCCTGATTAACATCAGATTTACGGAAAAATGCCTACTAGTATTTAAGTAATTACGTAGCTTGACTCTGTCAGAGGAAAATATTTGATTGTTTGTTTGTTTGCATTAAATAGGCTCCGAAACTACTGGACCGATTTGAAAAATTCGATTTGCTACAAATCTATCATTGATATAGAATATCTCTATATCAAACCTATGACTACACGCTAAGCAACCGTATTTACAATTACTAGACGACAGACTCAACTACAATTAAATTCAATAATATGATATAAATTTTCTGTTTAGAAACGGTGGAAAGCAACGCATATTTTTTCATCGCGAAGAAAAATGAGAGCGCGCGATACATAGCATCGTAAAAAGCATTATGACGTCAGGCAAATGGTCTCATATTACGTTAAATCCAAGAATGATAAGCAGTCGTATGTTATGATGAGAGCTGTCTTCAATGTGTGCGTGTATTGTTGCCTTTAAGCTTCCGTTTCGGTTTTTTAAGAGCGCGGAGTGAATTATAACAATGAAATATAAACATACATACCTTAACGCTGTTTGTACACCGCCACCGTCACTGTGACGTCACCGTCAACGAAATGACGGCGCCGATTTAGCGATACATACATTAACTATGGCCGTGTGTCCACCGCACGCCCGTCACGTCAACCTGATCTCGATCTAAAATAATCTCGCCGTAATCTCGTTGATGGTGATGTCCCCGTGACGGTGGCGGTGGACAAACAGCCTTACGTCTATACTTCCGGAAAAGTTAGGCAAAAGTTACCCATAGTTTGCCGATATCTTCTAGTCAAGCCAAGGCAGTCGCGCTCACAGTCATTAAGCTTGTGAGGCAATCATTATAACAAAAAATAAAAATAAATAAATTACGTGACTGTATCTTATTAACATACCATCATAACATACCATCACGCTTGTATTCCCCGAAGGGGTAGGCAGAGGGGTACTAATGTATTCCCCCATTTCGCCGGTATATTTACGTCCCATGTAGTAGGACAAGCCTATTGCTATCGACCGGGTACAAATCCAGACTCCGAGCTGCTGCTGAATGGAATTTTACAGAAAAATTAACCAACACTTTGCTCGACCTGGAAATTGAACCTAGGACCTCTAGCGTAGCAGTCGCGCTTGGGACCACTAGACCAACGAGGCAGTCATCTTATTAAGTGTAGAAGTATTAGTATTCTCCTCGATCTTTGTAGTAATTTTTTTATGAATATTAGAATTAATTTTCTATACCATAGCATAATTTTCTTTGAGGCATAATATAATTAAGTATCTAAGTACTTAAAATATTAACATTTTAGATGTGTTTAAGAATGAGGTTAGGGCCAAATTATACGATTTTATTAGATATCAAAATACATAATACAGGTCAACATGCTTTTATTTCTAACCAATTAATTATTCGAGAAAATTGTTCTAGCCAGCTGGAGATTCGATTTTTAAAGAAAAAAAAGCCGCGTTTAGCATTTTGTAGAAGCCGCTGCGTTCTGCGTTCCCTCTCCTATTGTAAAGCGTATGTTTGCATTGACTTGTTGGCGATTCCTCTGGGGAGACATATTCATGGGTGGCCGTGATCACTAACCATTAAGTTATACAATGTACTGATTTCTGACACTTACGCGAATACTAGACATTGAAATAAAACTACTTTTTACGGATTTTATCTTATTTTTTTTTTATACAAAGTGTTAAGAAAACCCTGTCCGACCCGTGAGGGTATTATTAGGTATCGATATCTTACTTCTTACTTCTTACTAATATTATAAATGTGAAAGTTTGTGAGGATGGATGGATGGATGGATGTTTGTTACTCTACGCAAAAACTACTGAACGGATCTGGATAAAATTTGGCACAGAGATAGATTATAGTCGCTCTCTTCTTCTCTCGGTTCTCGTGGGATAGCGGGCGAAGCCGCTGGCGGAAAGCTAGTTAGATTATATTTATGTAATCCTTTTCAGTTTTCTAGTAAAAAAAATAATCCGAATAAAAGTAAATATTTTTTTATAAAACAATGAAACTTAGATAAATAGCTACTAGGGCAATCGTCACAGATGCCTAATATACCACGGCAGGTGTTAGTGTTGTCACATTCAAGAAAATTGCTAGATTTTAGGTAATTTTGGTAATTTTTGTATAAAAGTCGTGAATTTAAAACTTCATTAACAGCCTTACTTTTATGGGGGATACCTATATACCCCTTTCGGGTCGGACAGGGTTTATTTAACATATTGTATAACGTCCAAACTCGCTCGTTTTCACCCTAATACTAAATTTACATCTATCATATCCGGACTTCCATGTTAATGTTATTTAGCAAAAGTAACTCTAAATTACTTTACACTAAATTACTTTTTTACGCCTGGGCCTGTAGACAAGTTGTGATTTGACATTCGAATCGACAAACGAATAGAAACAAAATGTATGGAATTGATACAAGCTTTCGACTAGTCGGGATTTCACTAATGTCATTTCCATACATTTTGTTTCTATTCGTTTGTCGATTCGAATATCCAATTGCAACTTGTGTAGGCCCCCTGAAGCGCTGAACAGTTTTCGACAAAATCACCACGTGTCCAATCCAATTGTGATTCTACCACCCAACAATTTTCATCAAAATCGAACAAGCCGTTTAGTAGGAGTTTGTTAATGACATACATATTCATTTTACCTGAAACATAAGAAGCATTGTAATTTATAATTTTGTAAATAAATGTATTTGAACAAGTATAATTTACTTTTATCATAATATTACGTAAGAAACATTCTCATTTCACTTGAACATATAACAGTCTTGTTACGAGTTGAGGGATGTGCCTCAATTACTCATACGCGTTACATTTGCAAAACATTCTTTATGAGGTAATGGTTCGCGATGCTAAGAACATTCTACAATGGCGCTCGACGGCGATGGCGCCTTTTAAAGATGTAATACTATATACAACTACCCCCTTATTTTTTAGCTAGCTTTCCGCCAGCGGCTTCGCCCGCGTTGTTTGTAACTTTCATCCCCTATTTCAACCCTTTTTTCGCATTAAAAAGATAGCCTTTATCAGGCTCTAGACTATCTGTGTACTAAATTTTATTTAAATCGGTTCCGTAGTTTTGGCGTGAAAGCGCGATAGACAGACAGACAGAATATTAGTAAGGACTAGTAAAGACGTAAGGATTTGATCCATGCTAGTATCGCAGGAAAAGCACCGGGAGATTCGCTAGGAACAGTTTGGTGAGCCGATGACAGTCAAGAACGTTTAGCCGTTTTTTAAACTTAGATAAAGAGGTTTGATACACGCAGGATGAAAGCCATACGCAATGATGATAAATTTTTAATGATGAAATTTAAGGCACATTGCTTGTACCCTTCATTTAGAACAATTATTTATTAAAACAACTCTGATATTGCAAAAAGCAGTGATAACCTAGGGGTATGATTTAGTTTAATTTTATTAAAAGTTGATTGAGTTCCTACTTGGCTTATGTGATTTAAATATTCCCAGTTTCAAGGCGTAGCTGTTGTAAGAAAGGGACATTTTGAGAAAGGGACATTTCGGGAAAGGGACATTCTGGGAAAGGGACGTTTTGGGAAATGGACAATATGGGGAGGGGTCATTTCGGGAAAGGGACTATTTGGAACCGAGGGACATTTTGGGAAAGGGATGTGTTGAACCTGAACGACCACTGGACTGCCAAGTCAAAGGTCTCGAGTTCGAATCCAAGGCATGCACCTGTGACTTTTCGAAATCATGTGCGTAATTATCACTCGCTTTAAAGGTGAAGGAAAACATCGTGAGGAAACCTGCATGCCTGAGAGATATTCTCGACGACATGTGAAGTCTGCCAACCCGCATTAGGCCAGCGTGGTGGACTATGGCCTAACCCCTCTCATACTGAGAGGAGACCCGTGCCCAGCAATAGGACAGTTAATGGGTTGATGATGATGATATTGCGAAGAAAAACCAGCTGATTCCCGTTTTTTTTCTGTCTAAAGGTAAAGAGTAATCACAAATTTACGAAACGTAAGAAATACACGTGGGATATAGCTAAATTACTGTTGTTTCATAATTAATTACGATTCGTTGATATGATATGCCATCTATCGAGCCTTTTGTCATGTATCCCGCCCAAATCCTAACTCCGAAACACCAAAAGCTAGGTACATAAGTAATTTCGTAAAAGAAAAACCTAACACCAAAATATTCGCTATGAGAACCGAAGCTTTTAGCCATATTGGGTAGAAATATATCGTTATATATCAATCACTCAATTTCTTACTGCGATATAGCTTAAGTACTGTCTGCACAGATTAGGTAGTCTACATCTCATATTTGCTCGCAACGATAAATCAAAGAAAAAATCTGAAGATGAAGAAATAATTGTAATTACATCAATGTATTTCTGTGATAGAAAGAATATCAGAATACGCTGTAGGTAAGTAAAACTACTTAGGGTAGGTACTTGAATTTATCAGAATAATATTATATAGGTAACACTAACTTTCCGCCAGCGGCTTCGCTCGCGTGGTCTGGATAATTCTTATAACTTTCATCCCCTATTTCAACCCCTTACAGCCCTTTTTTCGCATTAAAAAGTACCCTATGTCCTTTTTCAGGATCTAGTCTCTCTCTGTACCAAATTTCATTCAAATCGGTTCAGTAGTTTTGGCGTGAAAGCGCGACAGACAGAGTTACTTTCGCATTTATAATATCAGTAAGGAGTAAGGATAATTCTTCTAAGATTAACTTATACTTGCATTATACCTACAAGTTTGAAAGACTTCGATGCTGAAAATTATCTCAGCATACTATAAATTTTAAGAAACTTCTTATAGAATGCTGTTTTCTGAGCTTTTGACGACTTCTCTGGTTAAGTGGTTCGAGTACCGCACTGCTTGCTGATCATGAGATGATATTAAGTAGATATAATAATAATTATTTGTGTTTACAAAAAGAAAGTAAGTAGGTATAAGTATTTTATTCGTTGTCTAGTCCAAACTTAGTCTGGACTAGACAACGAATAAAATATGCTATGCAATGCAATGGTGGTGCTGTGTAAAATGTCCTCATGATATTTTTTTATTTATTTGGAGCTACTTAACGGAAGCCTGGTCTGGACGGAGCGTGATATATGGGTCTTAGGAAATATGTTAAGACTTGTCGCGGATGCTAATACTGTTTTCAAAGACATACAGTGATATACCCCTTGTATATATACCTATTAATTTTATGTCAAGAATGACAAATTGAGGGAAAATCGTTTGAAAAACACGTAAGAACACGTGTAGCTACTTAATGTCCGGATAAAAATGTCCTGTTCTGCCTCAAGTTCATTTTTAATATAAAACCAAAATTAAATAATCTAGTCATTGGTCCTGTCTCATTAGTCTGGTGGTATCTAGCACGCTAGAGGTTCTGGGTTTGGTTCCCAGGTCGAACAAAATTTTATTGATTACATAGGATAACAACCCGTGAACTTTAGTGTACAGTCATGCGCAAAAACATGTATACACCAACAAAAGGGCTAAAGCGTTTTTTTCATGAATGAACGATGCAACTTTGTGTCGCTATAGTATTGGTTCGTAAATACCACAGTATTTAAAATAAATAGTACAGAAACACATTCCTAATACTATAAAAATTCTAATAGTACTTTAGGAGAAAATCTATTTAGCACTTACACGTTAGCACGTACATGTTTTTGCTCGTGACTGTACCTACCTATATTAAATACTTAAATACAGTTCTGCGTGTTGGGTCAAACACAACTGTACATGCGTAAATGTATGTATACAACATTTGATATTCACCGTAATGATCTGCAACCCATTCAGATTTATGTTATCTATGCCCATAATTCTGCATATTTTCACAGTAATAGTTCCATTATCATAGCTGCATTTTATGATATTTTGTGACTAAAATTGCTCAATATATTATATAAATACTTTGACAGCTTGCTATGGATTTAAAGCCATTTTAGATGTTAAAAGTGTTATGATACTAGCATAAGCAGACAGGGAATAATACTAGGTTATTGAAGGGTAATACAACAAAAAAGTTGAAAGATGCCTCTGTAAATTATTTCAATAAAGTTTAATACTTAACGCAAATAATGTTGCAATAGGGGGACTTTTAAACAAATGGGATGCTGGGCTTTTGATAAAATATATATTCTATTAGATAATATATTTATACGTAAAAGGATTAATTACAAGGATTCTCGTAATAATTTTCTTAAAACTAATATTTTGTTGGATGAATGGTAATGTCTAACAACCCGCATTAAACCAGCGTGGTGGATTAGTCTAATCCCTCTCATACAGCAGTGGGACAGTATATGATGGAGATAATGAAATAAATATTATAGACAATACAACGGACATCATACACTATAAAAAAATAACCGTACCATTGACACGAAGACACGAATACTACACAATCAAAAAAAAAAAGTACCATAAACACGAAGAAGAAGATTATAAATTATATAAAAATGAAATTGCCTATAACACCATAGATAAACTAACTTACAAACTACTAACAAATAACTTACAAAAAAGCAAAAGCTTAGCTATTATGCAATCAAGGTCAAAATGACAAAGCATTGAAGCTTCAGCGATTAAACTTTACAAAGAGAAAAATATATAAGTATTCGTTGAACTAAATAATTAGCTTGTATTTCCGTCAAGAGCACTCGAGACCGTGGATCAAAGGCGTGGGCAAGCTTTTGTGACACCAACCGAGCACCCTTAGAATGCGGCCGCGAATGGTTGCCCACTTAGCCTCTTTCACAATAAGCGTCTTAAGCTACTTTTTAAATAGGTTAACTTGAAATGGTGCGCTTGTGAGTTAACAGACTGAAAATTACCCTAGTGTATTAAATGAGTGCCTTGTCGGTCTAGCGATCCCAAGCGCTCTGCTAGAGATCCTGGGTTCGATTTCCGGTCGAGCAAACTAGGAATTTCACAGAAAAACTCAAGTGTTCTTGAGTTAGGCTAGAGTCAGAGTTAGAGTTGACTAGTGGCCGGTGTCTGGATTTGTGCCGGGTTGATGAAATATAAGGGACATAATAACATTGCAAAAAAACTGTATTTTTAAAAATAATTTTACAATGAAAGCAGAAAATGTCATTGGTTTCCCAAATAATAGTAAAAGCTGTTAAAATGAAGTCGTTTAACGCAGTTATGTCTTCATAATTATTTTGGAATTGTCTTTCGCCATTCGGAGCTTTCAATCACAATGATTACTGAAATCAGGTCCTTTATTTTGTATAATTTTGTTTCCAATTGTGGCGCTTTCATTGTTCTTCAAAATTGAACAACGTAACACAGATATATTAAACAAAAACATATATTTTAAACTAGCTTTCCGTCAGCGGCTTCGCCCGCGTGGTCGGGGCATATAACTTTTATCCCCTATTTCAACACATTACAGCCCTTTTTTCACCTTAAAAAGTAGCCTATGTCCTTTCTCAGGCTTTAGATTATCTGTGTACAAAATTTCATGTAAGTAACAGACAGACAGACAGAGTTACTTTCGCATTTATAATATTGGTAAGGATATCTATAGTTAATTGTAGGAAATATCTTTAACTATAACATTAGCCAAGTGGTCATTAGGATGCCTTCTTCGCTTGGGTCTTAGGCTCGATTCCCAGGTTGAACAAAGTGTCGTTGGGTTTTTCTCAGTGGCAATTCAGAGTTTGGATAAGCTCGCGCCCTATTAGGTACATGAGACCTAAATATACCGGTGAATTATGAGTGTACATTAGTACACACCTCTGCCTACCCCTTCGGGGAATACAGGCGTGATTAAATATACTTTCCTATCCTCGTACTTCTATACGAGAGACGCGAGAAAATATAATCGAGAATCCTGTGGTCCCAGGATTCTCGAGTATATTTTCTCGCGTCTCTCAAAAGGTTCACTCAACGCAAATCTAGCAAAAGGAACAACTGTAATTTCCTTTTATAATGAGTAAGATTAATTGACAAAGACGGCCATGTTGGCAGACGAGACAAGCCCGCCGCAAGACATGGCATGCATAATAAACCGGTCAGTCCAACCGACTAATAATGCATATCTAGTTCCATTCGTGTCTAGAATGTATATTAGACACTGAAACGAGACACTTGGAAACACAAAACATAATTTTGTTTAACAAACAAAATTATGTTTTGTGCGATATTATTAAGTGTGAATGTACCCTAATTTAAAATAAATTATACTTATTTTTCTTAAGTAATGGGAAACAAGGTGGTAGGCAACAAGTGAAAGGTTTTTATCAAATATATTTGCCAAGATTTGATCAAATTTTGCTTGTAAGTACATAATTTGGATCAAGTCATTAAAGGCCTGTTCCACCTTCTAGGTTACAATTCAATTGGCAGATTTTATACAAATTTTGTTCAATTTTAGAATTTATACGATGTTTAGCGACTATCAAGAGGTTTCAAACAGGCCCTAACAATCTCTTCGATAAAAGTGACATTGGACAAAAGGGCTACATGACGCCACCATTTCTTACCCGATGATCTCTGAAAATAAATGGCAAGACTAACTCAAAAACCATTGTCTCTTGTACCTATCAATCTAACAATGAAGGGGGCTAGACAAGTTGCATTTTGACATTCGAATCGACAAACAAAATGTATGGAAATAACACAAGCTTTCGACAAATCGGGCTGTCACGAATGTCATTTACATACATTTTGTTTGTCGATTCGAATGTCAAAATGCAACTTGTCTAGCCCCCTAGGTCTACGTTTACAATTAGCAGTTGAAGAAATTACAACAGTCGTTTTAAGTTTACCTATGAACCTAATATTATAAATGTGAAAGTTTCTATGTATGGATGGATGGATGTTTGTTACTCTTTCACGCAAAAACTACTGAACGGATCTGGATGTTATTTGGTACAGAGATAGAACATAGTCTGAAATAGCAGATAGGCTACTTTTTATTTCGGTAAAATGTATGGTTCCCGTGGTATAGCGGGAAAAAAGCGGGTGGAAAGCTAGTTTAATATAAAATATTATTATATCTTTGAATTTTTGTCACGATTAAGCGCCCTTAATATCTGGCCTTCCTAGGCCTACTGGGCCTTAACGCAAATCTGCCACTGCACTGTCCAATATCAGGGGGGCTAGACAAGTTGCATTTTGACATTCGAATCGACAAACAAAATGTATGAAAATTACATTAGTGACAGCCCGATTTGTCGAAAGCTTGTGTCATTTCCATACATTTTGTTTGTCGATTCGAATGTCAAAATGCAACTTGTCTAGCCCCCCAGTTCGATCACCGATCGCAGAATAGAGCAGTAATACAAATCGCAGGTAGCTTAATTCAATAAGGTCACCCGACTATCTCTAGTTACATAACATCGCCGGGTGTACGGCGCCGAGGGCAGCTTGAAACGGTTTTTGCATATTTCATATCAGATTTCATGAGAGGCCTTACGAATGTCGACTGGGTTTGTTTGCTTGAAAATAGAGACGGTGTCTGTTTAAGCGACGTTCCTATTACATTTAAATAAATTATTATGTATTCTATTTTGTATGAGAATATGTATGAATGTGGATGAAGCAGCGTTCTGCAGTGTCTGGTCGTCGTCCTACCCCTATGGAAAAAGTATAGTCTTCATCATGATCACTATCACTAATATTATAAAGAGGAAAGATTTGATTGTTTGTTTGTTTGTATTGAATAGGCTCCAAAACTACTGGACCGATTTAAAAAATTTATTAGCCCATTTATCGGGGAATACTATAGGCTATATATCATCACGCTATGACTAATAGGAGCGGAGTAGCAATGAAAAATGTAGCAAAAACGGGGCGGGGAAAGTTATTAAGACCACGCGGGCGAAGTCGCTGGCGGGAAGCTAGATGTAATGTAATTTGCTTAACGATGACTACATAATTATGCTGATATAATGAAAATAGTGTGTACCTCCGAGACTGCCTCGTCTCTCTAGTGTTCCCAAGCGTGACACCGTCCTGGGTTCGAATCCCGGGTCGAGCAGTGTTGTTGTTTTTTTTTGTGAAATTCCCAGCAGCAGCTTGGAGTCTGGGCTTGTACCCGGTTGATGGCAATAGGCTCGCCTCCGACTATAGACGTAAACATATTGGCAAACTGTTAGTGTTCATGTAGGTATACCTCTGCGTAACCCTTCAAGGAATACAATCGTGATGGTATATGTACAAGGATATTAGCTGCCATTTGAACAGACATAATGTATTTTCATTATTAAATATCTTGGGATATTTTTACACAGCACCATCTAGTCCCAAACTAAGCGGAGCTTGTATTATGGGTACTAGACAATGGATATTATAATACTTATCTATTTTTTTTTTGTAAATACATTCTTAAATTACGTAAGAAACACCCAGACAAACACAAACAGCTAAGTTCATCACATAAATGTTTGTGTCTTGTGGAAATCGAACCCACGACTCGTGATCAGCAATCCGGTACTCGAACCTCTAGACCACAGACGTCTTCGAATTTTTTATAATAAGTTTTTTTAGTCGTTTTCGTTGCTATAACGACGTTAGCGCATAAAGTTCTGCTCTACTTATAGTTTATCGTCCATTAAACATCGACAAGTTTTTGTGTCCTGTAAACGACAGGGTCCACGATAGGAGTACGATAAATGTTGTCGATAAAAGCGCCATCATAGTAACGACATCTTAGCGACTTGGCGTATCTTTAGCGAGACTTGTGACTTGTGAACGATTGCATATCGTTCACGATCGCTGTCCGAGACGTTTCAGATCCTAAGATCGGATCTCGTGAGTCGTATTTCGTGAAATTGCCGGTTTTTTTTAATTTATCTGTCGTCTTACAAAGTAAGTATAGGTTATTCTCTCGACTCGACTCGGCCTAGTGTGGAGGCCACAGGAAAAACTGTCTCTATTGTCTATATTATGTTTATCTTGGCAATCATCAATAACTAAATATTAATGTTAAATTATAATATGTAACAATGTATCGAAATGTAAACTTTTAGGTAAATAAAATTATTGTTATTCTATTCTTATTTATTTATTTAAACTTTATGTACATAAAATGGTACATAATGACATTTTCGGCCAGCTAACCTTTTATTCTTGTTATGTATTAGAATCACACTATTGAAAATGCTTGATGAATAAAAAACAACATTTATTTATATACGACTGACATTTAAATTTTTCGACACGGAAAGCAAATATTAGTAACTAAACATTTTTAAAAATTTCCACCAATATTGGTGCAGTAATTTAAATTAGCTGTTACATAATGAAACTCATCGACATCATCATGGAGAACCAACTCCTGTGTGGGTTCGGTTTCCGCACTTAGTCCTGCAGTGGACCATTGTACGTGAGCCGAGGGGCTGTTACTCTAGCCAGCCCAACTCCCTCCTGAAGCAGATTAGTCTTCCCGGCCTCCTCAGTGTGTCCGCTACAGATCTTGGAGATCCTAGGGTTTTTTCCCGTATCTGGGTGACGCTTGTGCATTCAAGCAGCACGTGTGCTACCGTTTCCTCGGCCATCATGCACGCCCTGTACAGGGGGCTATCTGTAATGCCTATAGTATGAAAATGTTTGTTAAGTGAGCAGTGTCCGGTGATAGTCCCCACACACATAAAGAAACTTAATGATGACAAGATTTATGAACGTTGACGAAGCGAAAGAAGTAAGAATCGTAGCAAATGACGTTTTGTAGTTTTTGCCTACATTAGTGGTTCTAATCTAAATCAATACAAATAAATAAAATTGAAGTGTGATTGTAATTTCCAATTAACAGCTTTTCACTAAATTAATATAAAAGTATATACGGTACTGTGGAGGCTTACCAGTCCTCCACAGGAGCGTTACCTGAAAGCTAAAACAAAAGGAAACACACGATTATTGGAACACAGCTGATGCTGCGGTATATTCAATCTGAAGGCTAATACTAGAATGACATTCGAAATTTTCTTCAAGTCTTTTAAACAATTCAACCACGTTTTAAATTCAAAACATTTTTTATTCTACGATGACAACTCTTGACGCCAACTAGGGCTTTTACGAGGCAGCCTCTGTAGAAACCTCCTGGGGTCTCTACAGTATCTACTTACATCAAAAATTTTTTTTTTACATTTTTCTCCGTCTATCTGTCAATCTGTGTCTATCTCTCTGTTTGTTCCGGTTTATCTCTGAAACGGCTGGACCGATTTTGACGGGACATTCATTCGCAGATAGCTAATATTGTAAGGAGTAACTCAAGTACGTTCATATTAGAAAATCCATTATTTACTAAAAAAAAATGCATGTACGCGGGTATCACCGCAGTGAACAGTTACTAATAAGTGTAGTATATTGTAGTAGTTGTATATTGTGATAGTGTAGTAGTTACTAATAATAACTCTGTGACTTGCATTATACCTAATACCAAATAATGATATGAGCTTGCCAACGAATTAACGTGCTCTTTATAGCACCGAACGGATCAAGGCGTCGAGGCTCAATGACAAGATAAATGACCGACATAATTAATGTTCTAAATTTATAATTCATTATAACTCAATCAAAATGTGTAAGTAACCATAACATGTTAAAATTATGTTACTTAATTATCTTTCTAGTAACCTCTAGTAGAGATGTATTACCCTGAACACACACAACACGCAGAGAGAGAGAGAGTAGATTGTAATAAGCTTGCGGGTACTCACCACCCGCAAGCCTATTGCAGATTGCCATTGGCACAAATTCGAGTTTCACATGAAAACTCAATAATACTTTCTTTTGCCCGGGAATCGAACCCAGGACCTTTATCTCAGCAGTCGCACTACTAGACTAATGAATGGGGCAGTTTTGTATGCATAATGTACAGTCGCGAGCAAAAACATGTACACACTAGGCAAAATTGAAAAGCGATTTTCTCCTAAAGTACTTATAGAACTTTTGTGGTATTACGATAATAGTATTTATGAACCAATACTTAGTGGCATTGGTGTTTGAAAATTGATTGAGTACTTTTGTAAGTGTTTATATAGGTTCGCTCGTGACTGTACTCCACGCAGGATTGCCTGCGTTTTCCAGTAAACTCATTCCCGTCAATTACAAACAAACAAACAAAACAAATTGGTCGAGCCGTGTCTAAAAAAATAGATTTAGAAAAGTAGTTCTTACTATATGCGCCTTTGAAAGTAGTTTGTGAGGTTAACGTCTACCGCAATCTGTTAAAGTAAATAAAATTACCTCAAAGAGCTTACCTAAATAAATGTATGAAGATAACTTATAATAAAGTTATGGTAGTTTACGGGATCTAGTTAATCAAATTAAATACTGCCCGGCTAAGTAGATACGTCTACTTCAGGATGAGTTTAAATAGCAACTAACTTTATAAGTCTAAGGCTGATATTCAGAGACGAAACTAAGCATTAACTTAGACTTCCGTATGTCAAATGTCATACAAATTATACATACGGGAGCGTTACTTTACGCTTAGCATCGTCTCTGAATATTAGCCTAAGAGCCTGTGGGATAGACGGCGTTCTGTGTATTTTACAGAAAAATTAAAAAACATTTTTTGCCTTAGTGAATTTAAGTTAAGTGACGTAGCATGACATGAAAGGCACCTTGAAAAATTTTTAAAGCACGATATTGCTAATACCAATGCTTTTAATAATAATAAACTCGCATCTCTAATGGCTTTCATTTATTATTTATTTAAAGATTTATGGACAGATGCGTATGAATCGTAAATTTATTCGTAGTCTATCAAAAAATCTATTGAAATGATTGCTTTTCAATTTTATGCACGCGAGTCGTTCAATTCAAAGCCATAAATTCAAATGATTCATTAATTCTAAGTACACTAATATTTCATTCTTCAATTATTCACTAAAGAATGGCTACATGACAATCAATATAATGACAGATTGAAAGGGACTATTGAACCGCATAAGGGTTAGGTCAGAATAGACTCGAATCATTCACAGAATTTCAGTGTAAACTATTCTATATGGCTTTGCAGTCATGAAATAAAGGAATTGTCTGGTTCGTGCTTGTCTTGTAGAATCTTTTAGAACAGTGTTTCTCAACCTGTGGTCCACGGATCAAATATACAGCATGGCGATTTACTTACCTGCATCCTTTTAGCAGATGAATCAGAACACGATATACTACCCAAGTACCCGTATTAATAAAAAATATATCTCAATTTTTCATTTCATTCATTCACAATCCCTTTTATATTGTATTCAAAGACATAGCGCGGCCGTAGAAGGATGGACGTTGCCGGCGTCTCATCTATGGACCATTTAGCAATAATTAAATTAGACCATCAATCAATAAGAAACCGAAACCAAAACCGAAACTTCAGCTTAGGTTTTTGAAATGGTGCTTGGTTTCCAAGTAGTGTGGAAACCGAAACCAAAATAAAATTTCCGGCCTTGGTCTTGGTAAGATTGTCCTTGCTTGGTTTCTTTGGTCTGTGGATGAAAAAAGGTTAGGAAACGCTGTCTTAGAATATAATGTTTTATACATGAAGAATACAGCGTATTTGTTGAGATACAGGATTTTATTTTCGTGTTGATATGGGAATGACAGAATACCGATATGGTCGTGTCAGTTGCCCGTTTTTATATAGGTACGTTAAAATAATGCTTGAGTGTAATGTAGCCAAAATTTCCGAGTGGAATATTATGAACATTCGTACCATAATGGTCAGTTCGGTCAGTGATTCCGTTTACATGAAGTGTTTCTACAAAGCTAATATCTCCAACGGTACTACAGAAGGCTAATTGGCCATTAAAATAATGTTTTGAAATCACAGTTTCTAATAAAGGTAGTCTCAGTATGATGGAATGAAGTTGTCATTTGTTAACATAAGTAAATTTTCTGTTGAATGGTCTAGCTATTTTTGCACACTTGTCAGCTTCATTTATAAAAAGTTGTAGCTATAAAATAAGGTACTTCCCTTTGAATTGAACAATGATTTCAATTATTAGTTTGGATTTTTTAACTATTAGCTACTTTATGGGGTAAGATTTAGGAATCTGGATTTTTTTTGCAGATGATTTAGCTACAAAGACGATAGTATAGTTGGCAACAGAGCAGTGTTGCCAACCATACTATCGTAGCTAAATACCTTATCTTTTAACGAATACATGACTATGTGATGTGTATGTAGTATATAATGTATGTAAATCACAGAATCCTTGGTTAGACTTTATTATCAACCCATTAATGTTCCCACTGCTGGGCACGGGTCTCCTCTCAGTATGAGAGGGATTAGGCCTAAGTCCACCACATTGGCCTAATGCGGGTTGGCAGACTTCACATGCCGTCGAGAAAATCTCCCAGGCATGCAGGTTTCCTCACGATGTTTTCCTTCACCGCTAAAGCGACTGATAATTACGCACATGATTTCGAAAAGTCAGAGGTGCGTGCTTTGGATTCGGGATTCGGACTAGAGACCTTTGACTTGGCAATTTAGTTGTCTTTTTCCTAGGCTATCACTGCTTTAGGTACACACAATGATTATTAATATTTAAGACCCTACGCGACGCAGAATTTCCAAAAAGCAAGTTTCCGTCAGTGGTAGGTAGAGGTTTGACAACTGGACTGCCAAGTCAAAGGTTTCGAGTTCGAATCCAAGGCACGCACCTCTGACTTTTCGAAGTCATATGCGTAATTAATTATGAAGGAAAACATCGTGAGGAAACCTGCATGCCTGAGATATTTTCTCGACGGCATGTAAAGTCTGCCAACCCGCATTAGGCTAGCGTGGTGGACTATAGCCTAATCCCTCTCATACTGAGAGGAGACCCGTGCCCAGTAGTGGGACAGTATATGGGTTAGTTATAAGTTTCCGTCTATCTTCCAAAACAATACATCGGTGCAAGTATTGGTCAATTTACGCAACACGAAATGCGGTTGCGGATTAATAAATGGATCTAGTACGTAATTAATACTGCGATTGCTGGATTGCGACAACAATTAACCTTTATTTACGACTAGCTTTTGAGCCAGGCGACGCTCGCGTCTTTGAGGTTAGCCAACAGTGTATTACTCTATTCTCCTAGTAATCTGAAGCAGAACTGTATGCTATTTGTCCTCTCTGGTTTAAGGGATTACTAATGTTCTTTTTCTTAAAACATTGATTTAGTAGTGTTAGCATTTAGGGATGACATATGTTTTTAGTTTTATTAACATATTTTTTACTGAATATGTGTGTTCGCGGGTGTATCGACTCCATTTTATACTGCACTCTGGCACTCATTCACTCACATCAGTCGTTCACGGTGACACTTCTCTGTGACGTTTATTCATTCGTTCGTCCATTCGTTCAGCGCAGTCCAATTTAGTGCCTTGTAGAGTAGAAGTAACAACTCCAAGGAAGTGTAAAATATAACTGAAATTACAATGCTATAGTGGTTATAATAAAGTAATTATTCTAGAACTGAATTCTCATTTCTTGGACTCTAGAAGTAGGTGGTGTAAAGAATGCTAGTAAATGAATAGTGCCGCTTATATTCACCTCTCACTCGCACAAGCAATAGTGTGCGAGCGAGAGACACGATGTTATTTATGGTCCCATTCTTTATGTGCACAAGTTATGCTGATTTTAGTTTACTTACAGAAGTTGAATATCCAGAACATTTATTACTATACTATATTCAAACTAAACTCAAACCAGAATAAACCATTTGTTGAAAAAAAAATGTTTTGAGCCCCCTAAAAAGTTAAAATTCTGTAAGTAAACTAACAGATATACACACACACGGTTTTATTTAGATATAGCTGCCATCACACTTAATACAATTCATAGTTTCTATGCCATTTGAATAAAAATAGGACATACATAATCTCTACACGTATATGGCGTAGCTTAAATGTGTGAGCAAGGGTGCGTCTATAATGAAGGAGTGTGAGTATTGTTTTAGCTTTGGTTTTATGATGCCCATTAGAATTATACCTGAAATATCAAACTTTATGATGTCTCGTAAATTTGGCCGTTTATACGTTTCTTTGTAAATCGTCTCTATTGAAAGAAAAAAGTATGAAAATTTAATTCAGAAACAAAATGTATTACCTACTATTGTTTAAATAATCTAAATAATGCATTTTTTTAAATCAAACAACAACATCACAAATAATTTAACTATTTTATCCATTCATTTTCCACTTAGGGTATAATAACAAGTTTAATTGTTATGGATAACTACTCTCAAGATAAGTGACGTACATGACACACATTAATTTAGAGTAACAAAATATCAGTATGAAAAGTAATTTTAAACATTTAAATTTTTTGTGTAGGTCGGTGCTGGTATTCAATCAATCTACACGATTTACGATTACTTTTGTGAATAAAAACATTATTATTATTATTATTACTTGTTAGTCTAGGAAGAGCACCATCTCAGTACCCCAGAGACTTCGTGCTCATCGTCTTGTCTTAAAAACAGGACTTTAATAACGCAAGCCTGTACGCGGTCTTACCCTGTTTCACGGTGGCTACTCCCGCGGAGCTCCCTTAGCGTCAGCTGCACAGATTCTATATAGCGTCTGCTTGAAACCCCTTCTGCATATTTCATTGCAAGTGTCCCAGCGTTGGGACACGTCGCCACGCGCACTGCCCATTTATATTTTGTCCCCATATTCAAACGGAATTTATGACGCATTTAGAGATTTTTTTCCAGCACTTACGCTGAGAAATGGTCGCGCGTCTCTTGAAATACGCGATGTTCGTACATGTTACATTTTTGCGAACCTACGTATAGCCTTGTTGAAGTTTAGGAGAGAGGCTGAGATTGGAATCTCAAATGGAGCAAAGCGGCCCACATATTTTAGGGTTATTTATTTGCCTACAAGTGGCGCCTCGGCTGGCATGAATAAGTAATTGAAAGCTAGAAAATTACCAAGAAAATAGGTAAAATTGATGGTAATTTCGAGGTTGGGCTCAATTTGATTTGAATTTATTATTTCCCATTGAGATTACTATATTTCGTCGATAAGAAATCAAGAAATCTGACTGATTTCTAAGCTACGCAATATTGGTATCCGAATCTCCCCATTACGTGTTTGATTCCAGAATTTTCTGAATATAACCCAAGAAACCCAACAGTCAAATTATAAAAATTCTGTTCGGTGAAGCCATTATTACATTGGCTGATTCTATCGTATAAACTAGTATAAAATTTAAGGTAACACAATTCTCTTTGTCTCGTTACCTTAATGTCGCCCTCGGTATCGTTAAAAATGCGATTAATTTTTTATCTCATTGATATTCCGCTCATTAGGTTGTTTGCTAAACAAGGGCTTGCATCGGTAAACAGAATCGACCGCACTAATTGCCAATTACGGTGACATAAATGAAGGTACCATTTGGTCCTTAAGTACGGTAACCCAACAATTGAAGGGCACAGATTTATAAGAAATGGTTCAGTAGACCGTTCGAAAAGGGACAGAAATTAAAGGTCAGTAATAATTTCTTAGTAGCATTAGTAAAAAAAGGGTTTATTCATATCAAGGCCTGTATATAATTTGCATTTTGACATTTGAATCGACAAACGAATAGAAACAAAATCTGTGAAAATGACACAAACTTTCGACAAATCGGACTGTCACTAATGTCATTTCCATACATTTTACTTCTATTTGTTTGTCGATTTGAGTCAAATTGATGAAGGAGGACAGGATGGAGAAAAATGCCGTATTTTAGAATTGGAGGTCAAGAATCTTATGGGACCTAAGCGGTCAATTTATTTTTTCTATATTATGGATGACTGGTAGAGATTTTTTAGTATAAAATAATTATTATGTAGCGTGCTTAGTAGATCAGTTCCAACTGACGGTATAAAAGTAAAATAATGACCTCTTAATGCACAGCCGTTGGTTTGGGGAGCCGTTGGTCTAGGGAGTTGGCCTTTTTTGCGGATTTTATTGCGGTAATCACGCCGAGTTCAGCCTCTTCAAGCTCTTCCTACTTTTTGATGTACTTACTTCATATGAATCGATACTTATTTTATAATGCAAAGGTAGTTGTTTATTTTTTATCCTGTTACCTTTTCACGACTAAACCACTGAACATTATTTTGTTAAAATTTATCAAAGAGATTCTGCCAAAGATAATGATAAAGGACAAGCTCTTCAGCCGTCCTCAGGATGCAATCTATGTCTTTGGTGACAATTGCAATACGATAGAAAAGACAGTTTTATAAAAATAATTACAAATAAACAAATCGAAATACACACACAAACACACGCAAATACGCACACACATACAATAAACACTATAATGTCACTAGCGCTGAATAATTTCTTATCGTCAAACTGATCCAATACCTTCGTCCTCTCTCGTCTGTTTTCGGCACGTCCGAGCCTTTGTCCCGAATTATGTGAGCTATTATCATTAGTCGCAGATGACGATCCCAACTTACGTCTTATCTTTTATACGGAACTCCTTTGTCCCGTAATGGGTTTAGTGACGGCGGCGGCGTCTAGAAAGGCAAACGGATAAAAATCTTATATTGTGTTAAGTTGCGTACGTTTGCACTTTCGTATGGGATTTACTAAATCGTTTCTGTGTTTAGTAGAATAGTTCAGCTATTTGTCCCAGTAAACTAATCACATTTAACAATCATTAGTAAACATCATGGTACTAGGTATGCGTACTCTGCTTTTCTATTAAATTGCATATTTTATACAAGTCTTGGATAGATCATTCGAAACACTCCATTATTTACCCGTAACATTGCTAGCCTTATGGGAGATTCACTATTTGGTCAAGATTTACTATTTGCTCAAGACACTATCTATATCCACTTCAGGAATAGTAGATATCGATCCCAAGGGTCTCATGGTAATACTAAGGCATTATATCTTCTATAATGTAGACAATCTACATCTTATACTGAATCTTTATACCTATTAAAGTGCAAAAGTCATTCTGTCTGTTTGTCTCGCATGCCACATGAAAAAATACGTGAAGACTCCATAATGTTGTCACTGAAACGCAGTTGAGATTTTATGTTTCATTTAATTTTACTTTTAAACTCCATACATACCTATAGGTATAATCTTATTGTGTGTAATCTTACCTTGGTTTTTCGCTTTTGGAAAAAGGATTTCCATAAAATTTTCCAATTTTAATTTGCACTTTTTTAATACATTTTTTACATTTCTTCTACCAAACATGGTGCAGTAAGTGCGGTCGTTGAACTTCGCAAAATAGATACCTACCTAATTCACGAGAATAAATGAAATTCCAATGAAACCGAAGTAACAAACTATCTCATGCGTCAGTTGTTCATTGTTTCATTGTATCTGCATAAGAATAAAAAAGAAAGGAATAAAAATGTTTACAGCCTAAAAAATATCAAAGGATCAGCCACAAAGTTGAAGGACATTCAACCCTGCCATAAAGAGGTATCTTGATTTTACGATGAAAATGTAAAAGAAATAAATAGCGCAGACTACGATACGGTTAACAATTGGTTGAGATGGTTGAGCATTGGTTGTTTCCATAATTGGCTCTGTATACTTGTTATATTATCAGAAATAGAAGCTTTTTTTCTGTAGTATTTCTATACCATTACTTAACATATTATTTATTATTCGTCATGCGTCACAAACTCAAGATCAGAAGTTTCAAATTCTTCGAAATCGCTTATTACGTATCTACGTATTAACAAAGGAGATACAGGCAATCTACCTTTAATTCCATGAGGTTTTATCATTGGATTTTATCAAGTTTATTAAAGTTTTTTTGTGCTACTTTCAAAGCAACCAAATTTGATCCTTTTTACCCGAAAGCCGACGGAGGTTATGTGTTTGACGTTTGTGTATGTTTGTCCGTTCATCTTGATGGCACGAGTGTCACTGAGTGACAAGCTGTTCTTTCAGTTTAAATTATAAACAATACGGAATTGTAAACAAAAGTGATTGTTTTCTTGTCCCGCCTGCAATACACATTATTCAACATTTAAGTACTTCATTTCCGATATCACATAGAGCTTGTTTTTAGATTTATAGTAAGTATTCTTAACGCAGTCGGTATTTTTGATTAATTTAATAATTTTAATGTATTTAGTGTTGTGTATTTGTGTTTTTTTTCTGAAATATAAGACAGAGGTGTACAGGATGTAGGTACACCCACTAATGGACGGTTTGTTTAAGTCCCACTTACTGGGGGGCAATTCTAATGCCATTAATTGGGCGCACACCACAATATGACGGGATAAATAGAGTTTCATAGAAAAACCTTCGAAGAATCGTTGTAAGGTTATTCTTGGAAACCCTTGCACATTATATTTTCGTGCCGTTTATCCTAAGTAAACAAATATACTCCAACTTAAAGTTTATTCCAAATTAACTTGAATCTACGTGTTTAGATTACTTTGTCAGATATTATTATCAAGAATCATTTATCTTATTACAAAGAAGCCTTTCAGTCCAATTAATTATAATTTCTTCCAGACTCACTTGTTGAAAAAATAACAACTCTATACATATACTTATCTATCTTACCTATTGAAACTGTACAGTATTTTTTTACCAAGGTCACACCATAATAATTATGTAAAAAAATACGAGCTGTCCTATTAAACTTCTTGATTTTTTTCCTACCTAATAATAATTAAAAAGAGACATAATGTATACATGTAAAAAAAACATTTTGTAATATAGTAGGTTACAATGATTTTTGCCAATGTAGCAATGCTCAAAAGTACCTACTTTTTTCCCTTGAAACCTCTTTCAATGTTCAAGTTGCTCTCTCCAGGAGAAAAAAAGCAAGAGTCTCCCGGCTATTTACGTCACCCCTGAATTTTACCGGAGACGGACGGTAGGCAGTTTAGCTGAATGTTATCTCGCTAATTTTTTCCCCTCGAACCTTCCTTCGTTCGCTGTGACCCGAATTTTCCCAGCTTCAACGATTATGGCTCAGGTTACCGAAATTTCGCAGACGAAAAATCGAAATTTCGCCGCGTCACATTCTCATCAATCGAACGCGATGAGTGAGAAAAACGGTTTCGGTACTATACGTCGCTTTAATAACTACTTATCTGAATCAGGGTTCTTTTTCAATCAGCCATTTGGAAAAAAAAAACTTGGCTGATATTAGAGACACCTTGGTACAGCATAGGACTGTAGGTACTACAAAGCAAATGAGTCGTAAGAGTTGTTACTCTTATTCTTTCCTACAAATTTTGTTCCATTTTCGAACTGATCCAGCGGCACAGAATAAATAATAACAGAATAGCCACTCTCCGCCTCTCCTTAACGTCAGATACCTCAGGTCCCCCGCATCCTGCCGGTGTTCTTGCCAGACTGCCAACAAACCCTACGCACCTTCACGCACACATTTGCACGTGTACAAACGTAATTTTGACAAGTTTGACATTTCGTATTGTAGTGTGCAGCGGTATCGGAAAGTTTGTATGGAGTGTCAGGTGTGCTAGCGGCTAGTGGCAATCCAGATGTAATGAAATAGGTAAGCCCTTAGGGCCTTATTAATGTAACATAACATATCATCATGTCTGCACTGTATGTCACAGGTATGTTGATGTGAGCTTATAGTACACGTGCACAAATCCAAACTCCAAGCTGCTACTGAACATTTCATAGAAAAACCCTAGGTTTTTCTGTTAAAAATTCTATAAAATATTGACTTTTAATTACATAACCTTTAGATATTTTTACAAAAAATGAATATCATTTAACGTACTAAGTATATTTTATATCATTCAATGATTAAACCTAAGAACCTTGTTAAATTTTATAGGGATAAAAACATTTTTAGTTTCCAAAGCAAACAACGCCCCGACTGTATCGATGGTACCCAATTTTATTTTATTAGAATTCCAAGTGCGGGTACTTGTGAAAGTTAATCAAGAGGGAACGTGTTTCGTTCAATTTGTGCGGCTATTCGACCCTTCATAACAGTCAACAGGGTCCTTAATGACGTTTTCGTTTAAAAAACGAGCTCCGACTAACTAAATATTTGACGCAAACATGCAACAATTGCTTCAAGTAATTGACGATTATGGATCTTCCCATACTGTTATAAATAATTTTGTAATACTTATCTATATAAGAAGTATTTACTAAAACTTTCCGAGTGCTTAGGCAAGGCAGTGTTTTAGGTACTTAAATCCACCCGCAATTCCGCCTGGTAAACCAATTTCCATCAACCGGGACACAAACTCTGAGCTGCTGCTAAGTATTAAATAGAAAAACCTAATAACATTTAGCTCCACATTAGCTCTAAAAATTAGAACATGCCTGTTTGTGACCGCGACGTAGCCAGTTTGTAACGAGGATTGTAGCGTATCTTCTACGGCGTAGCGTGTTTGTGACGAGGATTGTAGCGTATCTTCTACAGCGTAGCGTGTTTGTGACGAGGATTGTAGCGTATCTTCTACGGCGTAGCGTGTTTGTGACGAGGATTGTAGCGTATCTTCTACAGCGTAGCGTGTTTGTGACGAGGATTGTAGCGTATCTTCTACGGCGTAGAGTGTTTGTGACGGGGATTGTAGCGTATCTTCTACGGCGTAGCATTCTTCTGACGACGATTGTAGCATATATTCTACGGCGTAGTGTGTTTGTGACGTTATTGTAGCATATCTACGGTGTAGTGCGTTGGCTACGATGTAGCGTACGCTACGGGTAACCTATGCTACGATGTAGTGCATCTGGTAAATGTAGCGTAGCGTGTTTTTTTGTTTTACGCGGTTGTAGCGTGTTTACTATCAGTACGTACCGCGTTTGTTGCTAAGTTGCATGTTCACTACGATCTAGCAAGATGGCTACGACTATTCTTGTTGGCTTCGTGGACGTACGGCCTTTATTATGATGTAGTGGGTCTGTTACTATGTAGCGCTTCTTCTACGATGTAGCATATTGTTACAATGTAGCTTATCTGCTACGATGTAGTATACTGTTTTTACTTGAACCACATTCAACTTCTTTGTGACATGTTATTTTACTGCATCTTTGGGTTTATACCCACCCGAAACAAATATTTGCGGGAGTTACATATACCTACGTATTTATATTGAGTCTTGGTGTATTAAGTATTCTCGAGTTTGTTTCAAGGCTTTTCTCAAAATTGTTATTCGAAGACCTAAAAGTAATTAAAAATTTAAAAAGTAAATATACAAACAGGTTTACCATTTAACCATAATTATATTTACAACGGTTATCATATTACTCGTTATTATAATGAAAATCGAATCTCACAAAATACAGTCAAAACCAGCTAAAGTAATTACAATTATTGTGAATCATTCATTATTTTAACATAAATTAATCAAAAAACTTCGAAAACTGTATAGATATAACTAGGTATGTAGTACATAGGCTCATGTAGCTGAGAGGTAAAGACATATTGAGTCTAATCACCCCGCCTAGCGCGTAAGTGAATTCATTCTCCCGAGTCAGCTGGAAGAAGGCCTTCACTTTACGCCGCTCGATTTTATCTGAAAAAGAAATAAGTTCACTGATGATACGTATTGAATAAAGGATTTCGACTTGTCTTGGGGATTTATAGTGAAGTTAAATTCGTGTGTTGTGTAAAATATCTGACTTTCGAGAAAAAAAAATATCATCATGATATCAGCCTATTGCCGTCCACTCCTGAATATAGGCCTCCCCCGAAGAGTACAAACCATCCCGGTCCTGGATAGGTCGTATCCATCCATCCAGGCACTGCCAGCCGTCGTTCGTCTATCGTGTCACAGGTTATCCCACACTAGTCTTGTCCAAAAAAAAAATAATTATTATTATTTATCTTAATATTATTATTTATATTAATTATCAATATAGATATTTTATGACGTCTGTCTAAAAAAGCTTGTCATAGCCGATGTTGGATAATATAATTCGTATCAAATTAAGGTCACAATAGTCTTACGTCTAAATGTCGGTGCCCGCAAAATATTAAATGTAAGTAAATCGTCTTTCTTTATCTGAAAACGGATCACTTACATTGAATGAACATAATATTATTGTCTGAATTACCTAGCATCATACTATCACGCCTGTATTCTCTGAAGGTTTAGGCAGAGATTACTAATGTACTTGTATTTATGTTCCATATAAAAGAGGGCGAGTTGGCATTCAATGTCTACATACCGCTTTTCCTTTAACACTTAAGTGCATCCAAAGGTTGTCTGTTAGCGATAAGACCGCCCATTGTACCATTTATAACTTATAAGATTGTTCCTTTGTTTTTGGTGTGTAATAAAGAATATTCTTTTTTTTATATATCTTGGGACATTTTTACACAGCACCATCTAGTCCCAAACTAAGCAGAACTTGTACTATGGGTACTAGACAATGGATATAATACTTATATACTATTTTTTGTAAATACATACTTATAATACATAAGAAACACCCAGACAAACACAAATACTTATATTCATCACATAAATATTTGTGTCCTGTGGGAATTGAACCCACGACCTCGTGATCAGCAGTCTGGTACACGAACCACTAGACCACAGATGTCGTCATTTCTATTGTATTCTACATAGCTTTCTGGCCGCTGGGGCAGAAAGGTTCTCGAGTGGAGACCACGCACCGGAAAGCGCAGCGTAGGACGGCCTCCAACGAGATGGACGGATGACCTGCCAGGCTAACATGCGCGCCACGACATAATTTTGTCTACTCTTTTGTCTCGCTCTTTCTTGTGCGAAAACGAAACAAAAGCATGACATAAGCGTAGACAAAATGTTCTCGCAGCGTGCATGTTAGCCCGGCTGATAAAGGAAGCTGAGAGTTGTTGGATGCAGGTGGCATATCGGTCCTTGTGGAAGTCTCTGAGAGAGGCCTTTGTTCAGTAGTGGACCGCTATAGGCTAATATGACGATGATGATGATTCTACATACCTAAGGGTAAGGAATTGATGGCATCATGTAGACAAGTCCGTATAGCAGCAACCTGTGAGGACGTCACCCTGGAGTAGTAGCAAGGAACTACCACCAGGCCTGTGTACTTCATGCCGCGACAAAAGAGGTAGAATATCGTTGATTTACCGAACTGTAAAAAAATATTGAATACTGGCAGTTCCCCGCTGTTACTCACATACATGTATTTTTTTCCTAATCTCGTGGAAATATCCCAATTTATTTTCGTAGCCAAATTCTAGTAACCAAGTTTACAAGATATGTTTTGGGTCCCATATAATAGGGAGTGAACCTATTTCTGGGCCACCGTTGAAGTTACCTGGAACCTTCTGAGCTCCAAACTCCGAGATACTACTAAGAATTTCATAGAAACCCCAATAACACTTTGATTGACCTGGGAATGGAACGTCAAGTTTAGCAGTCACGCTAAGGAACACTAGGATAATGCAACAGATTTTTCTAAAATACTTAACTTAAATTTTAAAAAGGGATTTGCGAGTCACCCATTTGAAAAAGCTCGAATTAAATAGTTTACAACTATTTTTAATTTGAATAAAATCGAACGCAATATAATAGAACTGCGTAGTGTACACTATATTTTGTCAATATTACGGTTCGTAGATTTTGTAAAGGCCTTTATAATATTAAAAGGTTAAAGGTCAGTACACCTATCTTTAATTTGCTATAAAATGATGACGTTAGTCAACGGTGAAGGGGGAGAAGTGTTTAACCTGAAAACCACGACTCAGTAATCCCTCAGCAGATTTGCTCGGCAAATATTGATACTAGAACCTTTCGTTATCTGTTCTATAGTTATCTTTATCAGTTGTTCTCTATAAGCCGATATAACAAAGGATTTTGAGCATTACTTACATTGAAATACAGTCGTCGGCATCTGATAGTCTGAACTCATCCATTCAAATAATTCAGTACAAATGGTCGCTGAACATACAGTCATGAGCACAGCCATATAAACACTTACAAAAGTGCTAAAGCGATTTTTCAAGAATGAACCATTACAACTTTGAGATAACACCAATGTCACTATAGTATTGGTTCGTAAAAAATGTGTTCGTAGTATCACAAAAAATCTATTAGTACTTCAGGAGAAAATCGCTTTAATACTTTTGTTAGTGTATACATGTTTTTGATCGTGACTGTATATACATACTCACACCTATATCGCATAGGAGTAGGCAGATACTACAGAACGCTACTTAGTACGATTCTTTATACTTAATAAATTCACTGTATATATTTTATATTATGGAAAAGGTAATTGACGATGACAATTTTCTCGCACCGTAACAAATATAATTTCTTCTTTCTTTTTCCTGACCTTTTCCCAACCATGTTGGGGTCGGCTTCCAGTCTAACCGGGATGCGGCTGAATATCAGTATTTTACAAGTAACAAATATAATTTGATGTACAATTATCATAACATAGGAAAGTCAAGAAAAAAAAATGGGTGATGTTTTAGAGGTTAGTTGAGAAAGACAAAGCCGCTTACCATATTACTGACAGTCACTGTTTGTATCACTGTCACCATCATTTTCAACAACATTGTCGTGGATAGACCGGCTGTCAACAGTATTATTACCATCTGTGAAATGAATGAATTCTCTTTACGATCTAACGTAATCGAGAACGTTACGTAATCGATTACGTTTGAGTTAATTTTGAAAGGAATGTCAATAACTGGTTGTACATTTCCAAAAATGGGTTTTATGGAGAATAATTCGCTAGAAACTCCAGTATTTCTTAAAAAAATATTTAATACTATTAACTTTTAAAGTTTACATGAATAATTTGGGGTTTTCTGGATAATATTAATGTAATTTGTTAAATATCAGAAACATATTTCTATGGCAAATTGGAGCTGAGCTTTGGATGACCCAATATTTGTGTTGTGCTTTGGTATTACCACCAATTTGGTGCAATCAGTTGGGTCATTTCAAGTTCATTAGCTAGAAACAACATACATGATGGACAATATTTTTATAAGAATATCAAAAGCAAAGCATGGAAAATTCTTTTAATGGTTTTGTGCATATAAATATTAGAGAATTTGGCCCAGCGCACTCTAAGCACATATAATGTGCAATTGTGCATACAAATAAAAGGTGCATTCCAAAATCAAATTCTCTGATAACATTTCGCAAAACTTACCGGCAAACTCATAATAGAGTTGAGTTGTTCAGCACACTTGTGAAGCAAATCGTAGACCTTGTGCAAAGAACTAACATCCAACCGCGCATTGTTCGACAACGCTTCAACTTTATTCAACTTCTCCCTAAAATTATTCGTTCTATTTTCCACAGAAAACTCTTTCAAAACATGGGCTTTAATAACACAGAGTCGAATGTAAATAGATCTGAGTAGAACGAAAAATAAAATCTGCTCACAGTCATGTGTTAACATCATTACATAAAAGCAGTAAACAGTTCTGTCTATAAAGAAAGATAGGTAGAAATAGCAAGCGATGTACTCAATAATACTGTATATGAAACATCCACCCAACCAGAAGACGCTAATATACCCCGAATCTATAATATTCAAGTCCTTCCTTATGTTCAACATTTCATCAAATTTATCGAGGTCACGAAAAAGTTTGATCAATTTATTTTTACTCGCAAGAAGAGTAATCGATACAAGCAGGATATATTCAAAACAGCATGTATACTTGAAGACGAAGTATGTAGCGGTTATATCATCGGCGTTGAACATAATACCCAAGACTAAGATGGGAATTAAAATTGTGTAGACGTAACTCAAGAATAGCAGACATCTGTTGGGCTTGAGGAGGTAGAGCCGATTAATGGCAAACATGGACGCGGCATATATTTGATACTTGATGGATTGTACAGGAGGACCATTATTGGAAACAAAATTATTCCGTTTCGAAGGACCAAATCCGACGGGTGATACTTTTGAATTTCTATTAACACTTATTTTTGAATGCGGCAACCCGTTAAACAACATGGTTTGACTAAATTCGAAACCAAATGACGTTGAAAGACGATACCAATTATTTCAATATTTTCTATACTAAACTGTTTTGATGCCATCAGAGACTGATAAAATCTCTCATTCATATTGATTGATGTCAAACTAATTACTGAACTTCTGAACAATTTCTAAACTACTTTCGGAATTGTTCAAGCGGCTGAATAATTTATTGGCTAACGTTGTATCGAAATATAATGTAATTAAAGCAATTTTGTAAAGTTCTATTTTACATAACCTCGTCACTTTTCATATACACTTTACTAATACCTGCCTTTGAGTATCAGTGGAGTGTGTTAGAATCATAATTATAAGGATTGGTATTTATATTATTTATTACTAGTAGTGTATTTAGTACCCGTGCGCAAAATCGCCTGCATATCTCGGTGGATTTAAAAAAATAGACACAAGCTTTGTGCTGACAATAATGAACACAACAACAAAAAAAAAAAATGGTGCAGTTGTTCGGAAGTTTTACGCTTACAAACATTTCGGAGATTCATTTTTATTTATATAGATTTCAGCTAAAGGAGGTGAACAAAGACTAAACACTACAAGGACTGATATTACGCTGCCTATATCCAACAAATACCAGCACGCCATCCATGCGCGCCACGATATATTTTGTCGTCGTATATCTCATGCCGAAAGTATGGCTGGAGACCATTTATTATAATGTGACGATATTATAATTATGTCGTTAGCCTCACAGGTCGTCTGTACGTCTCGTTGGAGATCGTCCTACAGTCCGTTTTACGGTGCTTAGCTTCTCGGAACTTTTTTAAAATTATTAAGTTACGTTCCATAAATTAACCATTATAAATCTTTCTGTAAAAAAATTAATGTTTCATTTCGCTTAAAAACTTAATCGCATTTGTTACACTAACGTGTTTTTTGTCGGCGCTATAATTTCTAACAAAAACTTTAAAGATTTATTTTCAAAGCGTAAAATGTTATCCTAGAGATATGGCCTCTATTTTGTTGAATGGAAAAATAAAATATAATAGTCTCCTGGGAGACATTTTGACGTAATCAGAGGCTTTTAGGCGCATCTATCATCATAGAGCATACACATTACGCTACGCAGGATATTTTTATCTCTCCTCTTAATTTGATTAATACATGCCTAAATAGTCTTTAAAATTATAATGTTATACTACTATGACGTTTTTTATTTTCAATGTAAATCACGAAGAAATGTAAAAAAAAAATCAGTAAACCTTTTAGACTAACATACGCGCAACAAAATAATTATGATGCCGAAATTATGGCAGAAGACAATAAAAAGAAGATAGATAGTGTGACTTAGCATACCTATTTATTTTGTAGCTTTATTTTTCAAAACAAATGTTACTTATTGTGATTTGTAACGTCGTTACTCAAATCCTGTTCATATAATATTTCGTTGGTTCATATAGGTATTCCTAACAAAAACATATTATTTTATATTTAACAAACGATTGAAATATCGCCTTATATTCTTCATACGTAAAAATAAGCTATGATTGATGACCAACTTATTTACGAAGGAAGCAACAGTTCATAAGTAACCTTGACACCTGTGACGTCACAATGGGAAGATTGATTGCCTGAAGGCCAGCAAAGCTCTTAAAGAGGTTATATGTTAGTGGGCTTTGTTGGGCAAGCGAGGGATTTAGGATCACGGTTCGGTCCATGCGGGGACCAAATCTTATGACTTGTTCTGAAAGCCTACAATATGTTAAGTCGTTAGGATTTGTATGTGCCATTTAGGTTTTATTTAGACTTAGGATATTAAGCCAATTATTTATTTATGCGGTCAAGAGCATGCCTCAGTCGTTTAGTCGATATTTGACATAGGTAGTTTACTTTTGAAACTATTAACAGATTCTAAATTCGAAGATTATCTTTTTTTTGTCATAGCTTAGAGGCCCTTGCGGCTGCTCCCCTCGAGATCCTGCATTCGATACCCAGGCCGAACAAAGTGAGAGAGAGAGAGCACGTAAAGCCGTCGGTCCCGGTAGTCATACGAACACCTATGATAATCGTTAGTGGTAGACAGAAGCCCAAAAAGCCTGACAACCAGTATATCCTTCGAATATCGGTATTGTTGCCTAGAAATTGTGTTGCGGAGGTCTGATGGCAGTTGCTTCGTGTAAAATACTGATATTCAGCCGCATCTGGTTAGACTGGAAGCCCACCCCAACATGGTTGGGAAAAAGGCAAGGAGGATGACTATCTTTGCTGAAACACAGATTACCTTTATACTTATCTCTCTTACTACACCTCTGCTTCCTTCCTTTCCCTTCGGAGAATACAGGCATGTTAGTAATGTTTATAAGGAGTGATGTGCTTGTAAGCCTCTTACATTTAATTTGCCAAAAATGTTTATGACCCTTGAAATGAACGGATTGAAGCCATTAGCAGAACCATTTCCTTGTGAGTAATTTCATACTCAAGTTCCGTTACCACAACTCTTGGTGTGAATATATTATTATTTTAGGTGCGAAGAATCACAACTTACTCCTGCTCCAGCGCATAAACACAATTTTCGCATTAAACTTGAAAAAGATTTATCTACCGACGCATTCCCGAACAATAATGGAGAGGAAAAAGCGATTCCTTGTACCGGAAAGTCTTCGTTGGATGAATAATAAAGTATGTCGAATAAGTACATTTAAATATGAATGTAGTTTGTTCGGAGTATCGACTTATAGACTAAATGGTTGATGGACGGATCAGTTACTCAATTTACGCTTAAAAATATTTATATCACCCTATTGGTTTTTATAACGCAAGGTTCTTTCGGGTGGAGGTTCGGAATTATTTATTTCAACCGATTTTATTTTTATCGTCAGGATTTTACAAAATACTTTGTATTTATTTTTGTTATCATACATATTTTGTTGTGGTTTTCGTAAAAAGCCTGCCACTGTTGTTTATTTTTTGGTATCAGGTCAGATACTTGAGATTTTCCAATATATAGGTTTCAAGAAAAAGTAAAGATGAATTAGTTTATTCAAACTTACAACATACCTTATAACTTGTAAAATAAATGCAGTGAGAACAACATTGCATCCAGAAGTATCATAAAGTAGTGAAGCTTAAAACCTTTTTGATGGTTTAATGGAATTAAATGCCATTTACCTCTGTAAAAAAAATCTTTAAGAAATTATTTTTGAAAAAAAATAATTAAGTTCTTTTCTAAAGCTTGATGGTGCAGTTTCAAGGTTCAGACACAACAACAGACAGACTTCAGACAAACTTAGTTAGTTTATTTTTAAAGTTGCACCAAATGTGCGAGTTTAGTATTAAAAAGATCTGAAAGTTCCATGGCAGCTTTAAGCTGTCATCAACTGGAGTCTACCGTCGGTAATCCGCTTGCCACTCTGATGACAAAGGGTACCAGGCTACCACTAGCACCTCTATAAAAGTAATTACTTTTTCTAAACGGACTCTTTGTGAATCACAACGCTATCTGCAACAATAATTAATCCTAATAGCCCCAAATCATTATAACCGCGGTAAACGTCACACAAAGTATGACAACGCAAAGATTCGTAAAAACCAAATGATTTATTATACAGAAATTCCCTTCAGCGAGGAAATATTTATCTTAACGAGCCCTCATTAGCCGTGGTTGGCTTTTGTTTTCCACAGTCTACGTTCGCTTTGGATATCTTTTTTTCTCTCTTTACCCCCGTGTTTTACTTAATTAAATAATTATGTTATGCTAATCTTAGTTCGTCCTTCTCAAAATAATTGCCCTTTGTCCCTTCCATTTAACAGTATGGACATGAATTTGTTTCTAAAAAATGTTCCGCTTGCAAAATTACAAAGGCATCTAAATTCTTGGAGCACGGAGACGCCATCTTCTACAATTATATACATCCAAAGCTTTCAAAGGTAATTGAAATAATATTATTTCGGTTTCCTTATTTTACTTTTTGCTGGGTGCTGTCAAGTAAGCCCTTCTCATCCGCGCATTATCCTGCATTTCCATTTTAAAGCGAAACACCGAGCTGAGATTTAAGTGGGGATTCTATATTATTCTCTTCGAAAAGTATCTTATACCCACGGAATCGCCACATAAATACACTATGCCGTTTGTAATTAAAAGGGGTATTCATATAAACCTGCTAGAGAGAGGTTTTCCTTGTAGGAAAATAAAAACCTAGTAAAAGCTGCGTAACGTACAAACACCATTGGGGTGGCTGTACAATTTATGAAATTCACTTGCCTTTTTAAAGATTTTTTCGTTGAACTGCGCAAAAGCCGGATAATATTAGCCGACTCTGAAACAGAACAACATAATATTATAACTGGTTGTATCTTTTTTGAGTTAGCTTTGTTTTCATTCTGCGTCATGTTTACTTGTATATGAAAACGTAAATGTTTCACATTATTTATGATAACTGGGTTTGTATTTTTAACTTCCTTTTTTTTGGGTCGACATCGTTACCCTTGGCCAAATAAGCGTGTATTTGGCTACGGGAAAAAATATATTTACAACCAATTTCTTCTGTTCTCTGTTTAATATCTTCATGTTGGAGATACATGATGACAGATTATACCTTGGAAAAATGATTAGCTAATCAGCTCGTAAACAATCTCATTTTTATATCAGTGATGATATGATTAGGTACTTTACTACGATGATTGCGGCCATAAACCTAACAACACTTTGCTCGATCCGGGAATCGAACCTAAGACCTCTAGCGTAGCACTCGCACTTACGACCACTAAGCTAACGAAGCAGTTTTGTTAGCTAAATTTCAATGTCTAACATCGCATAAGTGTAAAGGAATATTCTGTAATAGTACCACTTCCAGGTACTTCAGGGCCCATTTCATCACGTCTGGATAGCCGCTATCCGCCGTATATATTTAAAAATGGAACAAAAATTACTTTAATTAAATTTAACATTTTTTATTAGTTTAGTCCCATTTCTTTATGTTTTTGTTATTGTTATAATGGTCTACAATAAAGTGTTATTAAATAAATAACATTTGTATAAAATTATTTACCAAGTAATGTGAAACATGCCTTTAATGTATAATTAAGTACATAAAAATTAAAACCTATAGTTACATAACGTAACCAAAAGTTTAAAAAAATACAACAAAAAGCCAGAGAGTTGAAAACTACATAAAAACGTATAAAACTACAGATCTGTATTCCTAGTTACGTGAGTATGAGTCCCTTAGGGGATGTGTCGGGCCTAATTGTGGAGATAACCGACACTTTTCAAGTGCTAAGCTTAGAATTTCTAGTGAGCGCTAAAGAGTTCTTTTTTTCCGGCCTTTTTACCTCTACTGTATTTTATATAACTAGGTAGGTATCTACTGCTGTATCTATACTAATAGTATAAAGAGGAAAGATTTGATTGCTTGTTTATTTGCACTGAATAGACTCCAATATTACTGGACCGATTTGAAATTTATTTCATCAATTCAAATTCAAATCAAATCAAATCAAATTCAATTCAAATCAATTCAAATCAATCAATATTAGAAAGCTACATCTTTAACTATGTAGTAGACTGTAATTTATAAGAAATAACCAGATCACGCAGGCGAAGCCACTGGTCGAAAACTGGTTTTTTAAACTGTCTCATTAGCCAAGTGGTCCTAAGCGGGACTGCTACGCTTGAGGTCCTAGGTTCGATATTAGAGCAAAGTGTTATTGAGATTTTCTAAATTTGTTAACAATCTCAGTCGTAGCTTTGGAGATGAATTTGTGCCCGATTAATGGCAATAGGCTCGCCCCCTATTCTATAGGATTTAAAACATGCCGAGAAAATGTGGGTGTATATTATTTCAGAACCCTTCAGGGAATACAGGCCAGGATGGTATGTTATGTAATTTGTATTTATTTATTTATAAGGCACATCAACAACTTATTTACTAAATATATGCGGAGGTAAGTATCACATAAATCCAGACAGTCCTCTGCAAATATGTTACTTATAGTCATGCACCGCTTTTCAATATGTTTGAATTAATAAAAATAATAAATAAACAAATATAAAGTATAGAATACATAAAATACATAGAAAATAATAACACTAGGTATTTATGTTTTCTACCACGACGACATACTTTCTGCAAATGCTGATTGAGCACTTCACTTCAAAATATAAAAAGATTAATAAGACTTAACAATATTTTATCAGGGATAAAAACCATATTCTATTTAAATATAGACGCTTTACTTTAACAAATTTCGAAGTCCTTGACCTTAACCGTTCCGTTTTGAATCTTCGTTAAGTGCCTAGCCTTAGGGAGTAATTAATTAAAAACAACTAAAACGGCTTGTTTCCAGTTCGTAGTCTGCGCTAAAAACCGCCAGTGAGTAAATTATACATTTTCAGTTGTAGGTACACATTTATTAGAGAACAAATTTATTTTTTGTAGGTATGTTTTGTACTGTGAGGATTGGAAGGAGGGTAGGGAGGCGTTTGCCCTGCTGGGACCTATGAAGCTGATAATAATGTGTATGTTTTGTGCTCAAACTGAGTAATTCTTTTCGTCACGGCAAGTTTTTTTTCTGTGTGATTTTTGTTGTACGTAGGTATAATTATGTTTATACATTAGTTTTATAGAGTCATATGAAAAAGAAAAAAAAATTTTTAAATAACGGCCTTAGTTTTGGTTTTCAACTGACTTCAAAAAAGAAGAAAGTTCTCAATTCGACTTTGAGTTTTAAGTTAGATTTTTTGACAAATATAAGGGTTCTTCCGTATTCATTTTATGACATCTCATTCTATTTCTAATAAGCATTTTAGGCTCGCTGTTTGAGTGCTGGCGAGGTAAGTACCTGCTTCATTATTTTAGCGAATGTCAATTTTTATCAATTAAAGTAGGTATTTCATTACACTACAGTTCGTTTTGTACACATAATAATTCCGTAAACGATTAATTTCAACATCAGCATTGCAGTTCATAACTAAAACAACAATAAATAAACCACAACAACGGTCGTCTTCATTATTTAGGTAGCACCATTGCGCTTATTTTGGCATGCACTGGGCTGGCAAGCTGCCGAGATACGGCGAGTCATAGGAATACGGCGCATATCAGCGCTGGTTCGACTATTTTATTAACCCTTTTTAACTGTAACACTTTCAAATAAAGGTATTCACTAAAAACTTCTTTCTGCTTTCTGTTCTTGTTAATGTTTTGGTATACAAAAGAGTATATTAATAAATAAAATATTATTTTGTTAAACAATAAGTTGCTCATCGCGAATTAAATAATTTGTTGAATCGAATGGTTTTATTTTAAAACAGGGAATTTTGCCATAGCGTCAAATTTTTTATGTGTAAATAAACCTATAAATAATAATTATCATAATATAAAAGAAGCCATTTTCGGTAATTATATTTAAAAATAATTTATTTGAAAGCATTGAGTACCGAAATTGCTGTAAAATACATTATTACACTTACTTTTTCTGAAAGGGGTAGGCAGACTCTAGAAACTGCTACGATTCTGGCATACTGCTATTGCTTCTTCAACACATACACATACACTTTTTCTTTCATACATCTTGTCATAATTATTAACACCGTAAATTCAATATGCCAGTTAATCACAGAATAAATATATAAAACGTTCTTCATTTCCATCGACGTAAATACGAAATTTTATTAACATAAAACGTATTCGAAATATGCTTGGAGTCTGTTTCAATTATACCTTAATTGCATTGTCAGCGATTCAATTAAACGTTTATTGTTGGCTTACCGCGGATTTAAGGACGTTTTCACACAATTTACATTGATGTACAGCGAAGCGAGGTTTGTCTCACTCCAGCCTTAATTGCGTGATAAACAGTACGCCACAATATTTTACACTGATTTACGTTTTACGCTAAATACTTCAGCTTAGCATAATTTACATAGATACATTTGGCTTGCTAAGGGCCTGTTTTACAGTGTCTGGATAGCTCTCTATGTTATGTCTAAGTTATCTGTCAAGTAATTTAACGGAAACTTACTAGGAGGTCGTGAAACAAGTTACAAACTAAATCAAAACCGGTTCATCCGTTAGGTGCTTTTACGCCACAGACACACACACGCACGTCAAACTTATAACACCCCGTCATTCGGGGGTTAAATATTCCCTTGCATTTACCAGAGTCGAGCCAAAAAATGACGCTTCATAGCGCAAGTAAACGCGTGCAGCGTGTCTCAGCGATAAGACTCACCGCTCCTCCCCAGCTCATTTGATTTACTGCCAGTCTCGCAAACAACTTCAACTTGCCCGGATAAATTCGCCTTCATGAGTTTTGTGACACAGGTGGCCGGGACGCTTCTTTGGCACTATTTCTTGATGTCGGATTTCAGTCAACAGTGGGAAAATCTTATTGAAATGTTTTAAAGTTTTTTTTTGGATTAGCAACGGGACTCTATGTAGGGAAATTGAAGACTCCTCTAGCAATTGTATAAATACAGAAACAAAATCTAAAATGCAAAGCGTAATCAAAAATCACCTAATATTCGAATTCGAATTCTGCAACTTAACTTTCTAATTTAAGCTCTTTTATCTTTTTTCACAGAAAAAGTTTCATTACACGCACTACAATCTTCTTTGAGAAATCTGTTTGCTCTATAAAATTAAAACCGAAATCGCCTGTCACGTTTTTTTAAATGTCATTTTACACCCTTTTATTTTAGAGTTTACACTTTTTTTCTATACACTTTTTATCGTATTATTTTTATACGATTTTCTATAAAATGGATGTGGTAGAAGATACACTATCCTTGATAGAAGAGATCCCTCAGGCCAAATCATGTTGTTTTTACGTGAACGTGCGGTGCGGTGGCAAACTCATAGCTATACTGGGAATGGTAAGCACGTCTATTCTTCTTTGATAATTCTTATCTTGAAACGTAAACGTCGTTAGTAGAACAAAAGGCCCGTTTTATGGCATCCTTAGACTGAAAATCTGTGATAACGGCGAGGCGTGTTTGATGTGAGGTGGAGGTGGGCCTGTAAGCGTTTTGTGCTTAAGGCGTTCCTATTTCGCCTTTTCTTTAAAATCGTACAGGAGACTATAGTTTGTGCTTCTGTATAAGAGGATAGAAAAATGAATCAATTAGTTTTAAATTATTGTTTATTTTTGGACTCTTTTACAACAATTACATAGAGAAATAGAAAGCCCTACGCTGCGTGAACTTGTCAACTCATTTAGAACGCAAAAATATTCACGTCTATTATAGCCATCAAATCTGTGAAGTACCCGTCGATGAATTAAAAAATATGTAGGTAGTTGTTCGCCGTTCGGTTAATATTCGGAATTAAATGCTGTGTAAAATATTGGCTGAGTTTTAGTCTGGCGTTAGTTTAGGGCTACCTGGATAAATAAATAACACTTAGGTAGCCTGAAATCTATTTTATTGCTCTGATGGTCTATCTTGAAGTTTTATTACTATTAGATACTGCTATGTAGGTATATCTTATTATATAAAAATAAAGATTTGTTTGTTTGATTTTCCCTCTTCGTATGTATTACAGTAATTTAACGTTAGTTATAATCAACTGATTAAAAATTTACACACTCAAAATAGTTAAAATTATGAAACAATAATAAACTATGTTTCTATGTCTTATTATTATGATTAAAAACTCCCAAACTTTTAATTCAAAATATTTGTAATGAAAAGTTTGTATTTTCAAAATAATCTTAAAAAGAAAATCTAACAAGAGAAAATCTAAAGAATTCAACCATCTCAGATTTTCATACCAAATTTCAATTTGCAACTATAATATTTATTTTAGATTTAGTTTCTGAACTTTTGATTTTAATGACGTTCAATCACTACACCGTATCATACTGTAACAGGAGGAAAAGGGCAAGACGGCAAAGGTACCTATAATAGAAATATTAACTGTTGGTGCTGCCAACTTATGCATGTGACTTGATATGATTTGTGGGCTCATGGCTATGTTATAAGTATCCTGATTTTCCGATCTACTGATTATGGTACGCTTGCCGGGAGTGAGTTATAGGGAGTCATGACCATTGTTAACAGACCTAGACTGCTCTGTGCCTCGGATAACCATCATTCTCGGTTGTCATACGAACACCTATGACAGTCACAATCAGGAGGCCAAAAACGTAATAGCCATTTTACCTTAAGTACGAGTATATCGGTATTCGGACGCAGGTTGCAGTCACTTTGACACTCACATTTTGCCAGTTATCTTACGCCTACTAACCGATAATGAGTGGGGTTATAGTGTTCAAAGAATTTGTTAAGTGAATTTAAATTATTTTTATACCGTAGATACGGTGTAGTGAACAAACGGCTTAATGGCAACGTTCTATCTTTAAAACTACGACTCATGCATACTTTTTAAGTTTTTTGAAGTACCAAAGGGTATAAGTTGCTCTGATGTAACAATGCGGTATGAATGAAAATTGTTATTTCTTTTGCTGAGTTAACTCAAAAACTAAATTGTAACGATGTTGTGTTCTTCGATAGATTTCGGTTGTTTTTTTCTTTAGAGGCCCAACTTCATAGTGACAGATGAATGATGATAATAGATGGTTGGGAACAGTGATAATCGACAGTAGCTTTTATATTATGTATTTTTAACCCCCGACGCAAAAATGACGGGGTGTTATAAGTTTGACGTGTCTGTGGCATCCTAGCTCTCGAACGGATGAACCGATTTCGATTTTGTTTTTTTTTATTTGAATAGTGAATTAGTCGGGATTGTTCTTAGCTAGATGTTTGATGAAAATCGGTTCAAGATGGCCGACGCCACAAAATAACGATTTAAAAAAAAATATTTATACCTAAGTTTATTTACCATACCATCACGCTCATATTCCCCGAAGGGGTAAGCAGATGCGTACTAATGTACACTCACATTTCACTGGTATGTTTAAGTCCGGGGGCTTTTTATTATTATTATTATATTGCTATATTGTTTTTATTTGTTCGTTTTGTTATTAATAAAAGTCTACTAACATCTTTATTATTTCAGTTATTCGGCTTCACATGTGCGGCGATGTTACTAGTAAAGGACAGAAAGAATTTATCGGCGACAACGTTAATATTGATAGTGTTCTTATCGATATTCGTTATTATTACTGTTATGTTTGTATTGGCGTCGGTTATGCTGCTTATGGCGGCGTTAGATGTAAGTATATAAACTTTTTATAACATTAAGGGATTGTTTCACCACCTCTGGATAGCCGATAACTGTCGGATAAATTAAATAACGGAACATAATTTGTATGAAATTATTTGCCAAGTTATTTAACGGGAACTTATGAGGAGGTGGTGGAACAGGCTCTTAATAGAAGATATCTTATAAGATATCTTCGGTCTTAAAAGAGAAGGTGACTGACTGATCTATAAATGCACAACTCAATCCACTGAACGTAACGTATTTTTAACCCCCGACGCAAAAACGAGGGGGTGTTATAAGTTTGACGTGTCTGTGTGTGTGTGTGTGTGTGTGTGTGTGTGTCTGTCTGTCCTGTCTGTGGCATCGTAGCTCCTGAACGGAGGGACCGATTTTGATTTTGTTTTTTTTATTTGAAAGGTGAATTAGTCGGGTGTGTTCTTAGCTATGTTTGATGAAAATCGGTCCAACATCGGCCACCGCTACAAAATACCGGAAAACATATTTTTTCACAACTCCGTCAATATGGGTATCAAATGAAAGGGCTTAACTAGTAGAATACTATGCACTATGATAAATTTCAAATCCAAGATGGCCGCCACCACAAAATGGCAAATTACATTAATTCGTGTCGGGGGTTTTCTAAGTTTTTAATTTAGGTTATTAAATCCTCAAAACCCCATCAAAGGACTCAATATCATTAAATCTATACTAATATAAAGCTGAAGAGTTTCTTTGTTTGGTTGAACGCGCTAAACTCCGAAACTACTGGTCCGATTTGAAAAAATATTTCATTGTTAGAGAGCCTGTTTAACGAGGAAGGCTATAAACTTTAAATCATCACGCTGCGACCAATAGGAGAAATTAAAATGTTTGCAGAAATGGGGAAAAAATCAACTTCTACGGGAGCGAAATCGCAGGCAAAGCCTAGTATATAAATAACCCAAATAACAAATTAAGTTTGGAACGTAACCATGTTAATTTGACTGAGTTTATTGACCTCTTTGATCCTTAAAACGTGGCTCCTCATTACTTACGTCAACCGGAACCAATAAAGTCTCATGAGTCAATTTGTTGTGGATTATTTGAACACGTGTAAATGCTTTTCAATTTTTATATTATCACTAGCTTTCCGCCAGCGGCTTCGCCCGCTATCCCACGGGAACCATAAATTTAACCGGGATAAAAAGTAGCTTATGTGCTATTCCAGACTATAATCTATCTCTGTGCCAAATTTCATCCAGATCCGTTCAGTAGTTTTTGCGTGAAAGAGTAACAAACATCCATCCATCCATCCATCCTCAAAAACTTTCACATTTATAATATTAATAGGATAGAAGTAGGATAGGATAGTAGGATAGGATTAGTAGGAAGTAGGATATTAGTAGGATAGGATATGATAACATTACGCCTATATTTTCCCCGAATCGTTAGGCAGAGGTATACATTTTGAGAATTGGACATTTTGCCCCTGAACGTACTAAATGTGTACCACATATTGCTGCTATGTTTGGATCTTATATGGATCTTTGGATCTTATCTTATATGTAATAGGGGGCAGGCCTTATTGCCATTAAGCGAACAAAAATCAGTTTTCTTTTTTTGTCAGCTGCTACTCAGAATTGAATAGAAAAACCTAATGAAAACAGTCCAACCTGGGAAACAAACTCAGGACCTCAATCCTACTACTACTAACCTACCACTAGTAGTCACTAGTGGTAGTTACGTGCAATCGTAGGCATGATGATATGTTATAATTAGTATCTATAATTTTTTTTACTTATGCAATATAGCAGTGATAGCCTAGGGGTGTGACCACTGGACTGCCAAGTCAAAGGTCTCGAGTTCGAATCCAAGGCACGCACCTCTGACTTTTCGAAATCATGTGCGTAATTATCACTCGCTTTAACGGTGAAGGAAAACATCGTGAGGAAACCTGCATGCCTGAGAGATTTTCTCGACGGTATGTGAAGTCTGCTAACCCGCATTAGGCTAGCGTGGTGGACTACAGCCTAATCCCTCTCATACTGAGAGGAGACCCGTCCCCAGCAGTGGGACAGTATATGGGTTGAATATTATATTATGTAATACTAGCTTCCCGCCAGCGGCTTCGCCCGCGTGGTATGTTATCTATACTAATATTATAAAGAGGAAAGATTTGTTTGTTTGTTTGTTTGTAATGAATAGGCTCCGAAACTACTGGACCGATTTCAAAAATTCTTTCACCTTTGGAAAGCTACATTATCCCCGAGTAACATAGGCTATATAGCATCACGCTACGACTAATAGGAGCGGAGTAGTAATGAAAAATTTAGCAAAAACGGGGAAAAAATTATAAGACCACGCGGGCGAAGCCGCTGGCGGGAAGCTAGTTATACATATAAACCTCCCTCATTAATCACTCTATCTATTAAAAAAACCGCATCAAAATCCGTTGCGTAGTTTTAAAGATCTAAGCATATATAGGGACAGACAGACGCGGCGGAGGACTTTGTTTTATAATATGTAGTGATATATTTTTCTTCTTATATTTTCAGGAAGACATCGAGCTAATGTCGTATTACCTTTGGCTCAGTATAGTGTATTTGTGTATACAGTTATTGCTTGCTATTGCCATACCGCTAGTGTTGATAGTGGAGGGTCGATACCCCGTCGCGATTGCATTGATATGGATGGTGATTGTCATGATTGTAGGTCTCGGTGAGTCATTCATTATTTTTTTCTACTTAGAGCCTGTTCCTACTTGTCGGCTGACAGACCCGGAGATTTTATATGAACCTATTCACACTTGTCTGAAACCGATTTTGTGTTGGGTTTTTATAAAATGCTCTGCCACTTACTTACATCCGATTAAAGTCTGGACCAGACAGCAGATAAGTGGGAATGTACTCTTATATATCAAACAAACATACGACTCGCCCTCATCCGGCAATAATAGTAACCGGTTTTTTGTCGGCAACAATGAACCAACACAAGATTTCAATATTGACACGTCCTACAAAAAGTCGGTCTAGAAAAAAAGTGTATCCCGGCCGAGACTATTGTCTATTAAATTAATGCTTCAAAAACCTTTGTCAATTAAAAGTTTGAAATTATTTATTCTTGGATACATCATTATAAATAAATTGAAACAGAAAATGAGTTACCGAAACATAATATTGCACTGCTCATCTGCTTGTAAAATTTGCTAAATCTCGTTATGAAAACGCAAAACTAAAATTTTGCTATTCATTCAATTTGAATTTTAAATCCTTTTTATATTTAGTGAACACATGGTTGATCAAAGCAACGTTTCAGTAGGTAATAATTTATAGACAGAAATCAGTGCTACATTTAAATAAAACTACTTTTTACGGATTTTATCGCGTTATATAATAATTTAGATAATCTAGGGGGTGGAGGGGGTAACTTAGTAATTATTAAGCCGAGAGGGACGCCTAGCAGCTTAGTTTGCCAGTGTTCCCGTTACCGTGGGCGCTGGGGTCCGAAACGTTGGAATCCAAATTATAATATAACGTGATAAATTCCGTGAAAAGTATTTTTTTCAATGTCTAACATTCGCGTAAGTTTCAGACCAGTTTATGATTACATTAATAAAAGTTTTTTAATGTTGTTGTTTTTTTTCAGGGTGGACACATTTTCTGACTGCGGTCAGTTCGTACAGGATGAGTCTTCTCAGGATAGGTGATTACTAACATTATACCTGACATCGAAAGTTCGTTGTTTTATTTTCATAGGTATAGTTATAATCCGCGCTTATTATACATGATACCACAGAATACATGTTATACAGTAGTTTGACTTGGAAGACACGCTCGAGACGTGGTTGAGTGGGGTTCCTCCGACCGCGTTTCATGATACGACTAGAGCTACAATCACTTGCGCCGTGTCATTGCATTGCCGTGAATGCGGCAGTTGGCATGGCACTGAATTTAAGGCCACGGTCGAACTACTGTATGAAATATATTTACTATGGTGATACGCTCATCTGACGAGCGAGAATAACCGACGGTTGTCGGAAACCAGTATAACCTAAGATTGCTCAAGGTACTTTCTAAGTTGCTACGAGTCGAGCCGAGTCTTGACTACGAGTATGTATGTAAAAAAGTGGCGTCTTTTGATTTGTCTAAGTCCAACATTTATGATCTATTATTTGATATTCTACGCGTTCGCGAATTAGCAAAATTGCATTACGCAATCAATTTAGATTACGATCAGTTTGATCAAAGATCGTTATCCTGATTGACAGCGTAATGTGTTGGATGGATTGAATGATGTGTTTCATGTATACTGCGGATTGCGGATAGGTATACCTATATAGATCATGATCTAGGTGACTAGCCCAGGTTTTCCGTGATGCTGGTATGAATTTACATTACAAACTAGCGACTTGTGCGCCTGATATGACCACTGGACTTCCAAATCGTAGGTCACAAGTTCGAATCGAAGGTACGCTCCTCTGACTTTTCTTAATTATGTGCATATTCATAATTTATTACCTCGCGCTTCACAATAGTGAAGGAAAACATCGTGAGGAAACCTGCATGCCTGATAATATTTCCAACGGTATATGAAATCTGCCAACCCGCATAAGGTTTAGTGTGGTGGACTAGCCTCGCATTCTGAGAGGAGATCCGTGCCCAGCAGTGGGACAGTTAATGGGCTTGGTGATTTTTTTATTATACACAATGCTAACAAGGGCTTCTTATACATTTTTATTCCCATCTACGTTGTGATAAGATGTCGAGTCATGGCACTCCACTCTTGACAGATAGCCACCTTCGTCAAGTGTTTATTGGCCTGAAGACACTCCTTGAACGCAACGTTCAAGGAGTGTCTTCAAGTGTCTCAAAGTGAAGTAATACTTTTATTTGCTTAGGATTTTTACCCCTTGATACATTTCATAGAATATTTTTCTTGAAATGGAACGAAGATTAGAAAATATATAAAAGCTTGAATTTTCTCACCAGAATAATTTGTAAAGTATTATTGAAAATGACGGGATTCATATTTTTATTAAATTTTGCTTACGTACTTTTTAATAAATTGCCACAAAGAAAGACCGAAATCGCTTTGTTGGTCATATGGACCAAACTAGACCAAATCTAATCTTGATTTTACTTTTAGCCACTGAGGATAACGAGTTACTTTGTACCAGAATCTGTTGTATTTGCTTTCTAGGCTTTGATTTCATTGAAATGAAACTACTTTTTATCGCAACTTTTTAATCTGTTCAACATTTTGGTATCGACATTACCACAATGTATTTTTGGAGTGAACAAAGAATTTCATACATCTTTATATACTTAATTAACAAAATTGAAATTGCCCGATGTTTGTACATAGGAAATATAAGCAATAAAAGCCAAAATCAAAGTACAACTTACTTTTTTTAAATATTTTTTTGAGCAACTAAGACAAGATTATTCTTTTAGATGTAATTATAATAGTTTCTATCGCTAGCCCAACATTTTTACGTTTCGACAATATTTCCTTTCAAATCGTTTAAGCGGTGTAATTACCTTCGACCTCATGCTAAACTAGAGTCCACTATGGCATGTGGATTTTCAAGAATCTCGTGGGAGCTAGCCGGGCTTATTTATACGCCACTGATTAAAGGGGAACTTTGTTAGGGCAGAGTGTATGGTAAACACAGCGCGTGTTTTATTTTGCTCTTTAGTTAAATGAAATACAATGAGCGGTGCAATGCACTATGTGCAGTTTGTGCTGTAGAATAAAATGCGAGTTTTTTTACAAAATTCCCTTTAGGATAGAATAATTATATGATATACTTACTGTAATTTCTATCTGGATAGAAAAATTATTGTATCAGGATAGAAAATGAATTCTGTTAACATAGAATATTATTTCTATAAGGATAGAAAATAAATTTGATTAGGATATAATATTATTACTATCTTATAAATATAATAATTAACCCATATACTGTCCCACCGCTGGGCACGGGTCTCCTCTCAGTATTAGAGGGATTAGGCTATAGTCCACCACGCTAGCCTAATGCGGGTTGGCAGACTTCACACGCCTTCGAGAAAATCTCTCAGGCATGCAGGTTTCCTCACGATGTTTTTCACCGTTAAAGCGAGTGATAACTACGCACATGAGTTCGAAAAGGTGCGTGCCTTGGATTCGAACTCGAGACCTTTGACTTGGCAGTCCAGTGGTCATACCCCTAGGCTATCACTGCTTTTTTTTCTGCGGATAGAAAATAAATTCTAAAAAATCTAATAGGATACAGTATTATATCTATATAAAAACCTATAAAATAAATACTATAAATTCTATTAGAATAGCATACTATTTAGGTATAATTGGTGATGTAGTTGTAAGTGTGGCTGCAGAACATGGGTCTCCCAGGGTTGGAAATATCTACATGAATGCGTGTAACAATATTATGTACAAAACAACTAGTAAACTATAGGTATAGCTAGCGTAAATATTTCAAATACCCATGCCCATCTTTTTTACAAACCATGTAACAATATTTGAGGCTAGCTATTCTTTATATTTTAAATTCACGAAATTATTTTCTGTAGCAAAAAATACTGTCGGAGATTATTAAAAAGGTTTTTAAGAATGTATAAGTAGGTTTTTAAAATGTAGATAATGTATACATTTTTAATCAGTACTCACGATGTTTCTTTTTGCTCAGATTTATTATTTATAGTCTTTATTTAGACACAAGCTCAATTATTTTCTTTCGCAAGCTAGAAAATATGAAAGGTGACCATGAACTTTAGTAAAGTCTGAAATATGTATTTCTGTTTATCAACATAAACGTACCATCATTGCAATTGTTTATAATAATATATAGTCTTTTTAATCCTATATAATGTCATTGTATGTAACTTGCATAAATTCTAACACCGAATCGCTACTGAAAATTTAGCTAACATTTACTGCTCTTATAGAAACACCCAATCAGACTACTTGACCTTTGATTCGAACCGAGGAATTATACGCTTAGCAACCAGATTATGTCCTGCAATATCTAAGGAATTTGAATTTTGAAGAAAATGTTTTATCGGTCGCATACATGACAATTGTAATTCTAATTATTGAGGAAGATAGATGCTGTTTACTCTCTAGGTCCATTCGATTCCATTCCATTTAATAACAACGATAAGCATAAGGGTTGCCAATAAGCTTAAGGGTTGCCACAAAAGAAAAAGTAACTGTATTATTTATTACTTAAGCGCATTGGAGCAATTTATTTGTACAAAGGTGGACCTGCTGTAGAAGCCTTCCGCTTAAATAGATATATATTATTAGGTTGTCACCACCCACTGCCATGACAATATCACGGCGCTGTTACGCCCAAGCTCTAAAGTAAGATGTTGACGGGGCCTCTCAGTAGTGGCAACCGGGGCCCGGGCGTTCTCTCGGCGTATGCGACACAGGTACTTTCCGAAATACACAGTCATGTAGCGCTGTAGCGGTACGCGGTACTTTTACCTACATCAGCCGAAAACACTCAGTTATCGGCCATGGCGTTTCTCCAGCCACTCCTCCATGACGAGTCATTACCTACCAATACTTTCGTGGCGTGCCTGTAAACCTGGAATTATACTTCCCACGAGAGAGATAATAGCTAGGTTAGGTTAGGTTTAGACGACGTCTGTGGTCTAGTGGTTCGAGTACCGGATTGCTGATCACGAGGTCGTGGGTTCAAATACAAATAAAAATACAAATATTTATGTGATGAACTTAGGTGTTTGTGTTTGTCTGGGTGTTTCCTATGTATTATAAGTATGTATTTACAAAAAAAGTATTTAAAAGTATGTATTTAAGTATTCTTTCCATTGTCTAGTACCCATAGTACAAGCTCTGCTTAGTTTGGGACTAGATGGTGCAGTCTAAAAATGTCCCAAGATAAAAAAAAATAATAGTATAGCCCTTACAACATTCAATCCCTCGAAATTCAATTTACGCTGCGCTTCGTGTATCGGTTATTAAGTTCGATAAACTAACTAGCCTACACAAACCATACCCTGAAAAGTGAGTTGGTCAGCGCAGCAGTTGAATTAACATACGAAACTTTAAAAGCAATAATTTGTTGAATGAGTAAGATGGACAGAATATTTTGTGCCGTTTTTACACACGAGGGATCCAAATGAAAATGACATCCATAATTTTTAGATTGGAGTTCTATTTTACAAAAGAAACGATCTATAAAAATCCATTGCATAATTAAATTATTCTATCGAATAGGTACATTTTTATTTTATGTATTCAACAGTGTCTATATCAAGCTAATTAAAAAACGGATGTTTCGAATTTATTGATGCTACATCAATAAATTCCACTAAAAAGGACGTTTTTGATGCTACATCAATAAATTCCACTAAAAAGGACGTTTTTAGATGTAACCTGTGCGAAAATTGGAATTTTATCGTTTGTACATACACGTAAATAATAAAATGCATTAGGTATGTATATTTTTATTTACAGTTTAGAATTTTTAGATGGTTTCACGGTACATATAACTTGTAGTCTTGTATAAAAAAAAAAAATTAAACGGATAGGTGGACGGACAGGCGGACAGCGGACATTTAGTAATAGGGTTCCGTTGGTACGATTCGGGTACGGAACCCTAAAAACAAGTTTGTATTTACGTCATAAAAAAGCATTTTTTTTGTAAGTTTGTTTACTGACTATCGAGTGGGCTTGCTGAAGGTGTGGATAATACTTCCTACGCTTCCTTGTTTCAGGAATTGATGTGTGTTTCTTATGTGGAAAATACATTTTACCTTTATATTCATAATGTCGTTCTCAATAAGTAACATGGGATGGGTAACAACACCCTCCTATCTGATTTACTGTAGCGTATATATATATCTACGTTACGTTACGTTCTTGGATATGACGTGAGCGTGAGAATGATTTTATTTTATTTTGGTAATAAGAAAATAAAACACTTTTTTAATGTAAAAATGCAGCCAACAGCTCTAAATATTATGATGTGTGTTTGCGTGACATTGTGTGGAGTTGTGTCTTTGATGGATACTTATTTATAACGACGCGATGGGGTTATAATAAGTTTAACGTGTCTGTGTCTGCCGTTCTCCCGAAAGGATGAACAGATTTTGATTTGTTTTTTTTTTTTAAAGTCGGGAGTGTTCTTAGGTATGTTTGATGAAAATCGGTCCAAGATGGCCGCCACCACAAAATGGCGGATTACCTACTTAGTTTTTCATAATCCCTCAATATAGGTATCGAACTAAAGGGCTTGACTAATAGAATACAATAAGCTACGTAAAATTCCAAATCCAAGATGCCCAAATGGCGGAAAACTCTCCACCCGTCACTCGCTTTAACATAAGTATTGGAGAAAGAAAAATGTTAAGTAATCTCAAAACCCTATGAGCAAATCTCGGTCGTTTGACATAACTTTCGTCTTGCCCATGTTCATTTTAACACCCACCTGCTGAGAAACTCTGTTGAGGTCATTGAGCATGAAGATACTATAAACTTATAATGAAACTGGTGTTTAATTATATTATACCTAATAATTAAAATTTTACATTACAAGAAATGCCTACAAACGTTTGCCTCAAAACTTATCTATGTTACAAGTTACATTTCTATTCTAGTTTATCACCAATCGTAAGTCTACCTTGTACGTCGGATTAACACATAATGTAAAGTTCTATATCACTCACTACAATGATTGTATTCTACAAAGTAATTCCGTGTGAGATGGCTTCAGGGAACGTAGGTACTATTTTAGTATAAACGAGAACATGAACACCAAGACATGTGTTTGCGAATAATTAAATTGTGGCTTGTAAGCTGTGTGGATAGAAACGGGGAAGAAACGGGGAAGGTGCTGTTGAGGTTGGATCGAGATTGTGTGTAAATTCTCTTAGACGTAAGGTCGTTATTATATCCATTACGGATGTGGTAATGAACCTTGACGTACATTACAGACGCTGTGTGTATTTTAAAGCGAATAAACTTGGAAAGCCCACTAGGCATTTTTTTTTGGAAATTGCCAGTTTAGTTCGCAGTAGTCCATGCGCAGTAATCGATTTTTAGTACATTTTGCAGTTAGTTTTGGTTCAATTTGTCTGTGGTCTAGTGGTTCGAGTACCGGACTGCTGATCACGAGGTCGTGGGTTCGATTCCCACAAGACACAGACATTTATGTGATGCAACTTAGGTGTTTGTGTTTGTCTGGGTGTTTCTTGTATATTATAAGTATGTATTTACAAAAAAAAGTATATAAGTATTAGGTATATCCATTTGTCTAGTACCCATAGTACAGCTCTGCTTAGTTTGGGACTAGATGGTGCTGTGTAAAAATGTCCCGGGATAAAAAAAAAATGTGTGCACACGCATCGAGTAAATATATATTTACTCTATGCGTGTGTCTATTTGCGCCAACAACTATTTCTTTGAATTTATTTTTAAATAGCATATTTTTACATAGCAGTCTCATTTACGTCCACTAAGCCAACTAGGCAGTTTGTGATACCATCACGCACGCCCATATTACCCGAAGGGGTTAGGCAGAGACGTACTAATGTACACCCATATTTCGCCAGTATGATTTGGTCCCATGCAATAGGCGGCGAGCATATTGCCATAAACCGGGCACAAATCCAGACTCCGAGCTGCTATTGGAAATTTCACAGAAAACCCAACAACACTGCTCGACCCGGGGATCAAACCCAGGCCACTAGCGTAGCAGTCACGTTTGGGACCACTAGACCAACGAGGCAGTTTGTGTAATTATGTACCTATAAATAATTGCGTCTATAATATCAACTTTACCTATAAGTCATGTTTGAATTATAATTAGGATGGGCATCTTAGTTTGCTATTCCGCATATTATATTAATAATAGAATTACCTGTCTGTCTGTCCTGTCATTACTTATGCACGGATCACCGGTTCCAATTTACTACATATAATTAAGTGCAACCACAATCACAATTTAATTTACTAGGAAAAATTGTGTGTATATTGTGCAAATAACAGTAAAATGTATTTTGCACAATTTCGGATGAAATAAAAATAAATCTAGGTGTTTTATTGGACCTTTTAAAAATCATCAGCATTTATTTGAAAAATATCTTATATATTTATGCATGTATTATAATATGCAAAGCCTTAGTCGGTGCCTCTTTTAAATCCATTCGAGGCAGACAGTAGAAAAAAATATCAAGATAAGGTAACTTTGATGAAATGTATTTCCATTACAAATTGAAAACTTGAAGAATTATTATCGAAGCCTGTTCGGAACATTGCAAATATTTTTGCTACCCAAAGAAATAATGAGATTTGCTCATAGGGATTGAGATTGCTTTACATTTTTCTTTCTCCAATACTTATGTTAAAAGTTTTATTCATGATAGTCTTGTTTTTCTTCAATTCAGGTTCAGGTATTTTTTTTTACGTGTTTACGTGTTTATTTATTTATTTCTCATAATCATAATCAATTATTACATTACACATAGTTAGGAACTTAATATTGCAATGAATATATATAAGGAAAAAAAAGAAAGGCAAATGTGGTTTAAAGTCGGTTCGACATACGCTGATGGTGGCTGAAGATCCAATTTCTGTTACATTTTCCATATTTTACAATAACGTTGACCTTTTGTTTCGTGTCTGCATTATTGAATAAATCCGTAGTGAATGATGCGTTAATCAGAGCGATCGTGAATATTAATTGGGCATTGTTTTGCTAATATCAAATTTATGTGGCGATCTATTGTCCCTTGACGGACCATTTGATACATTAATGTTATGCTTCATTGGTCCAATCAATGCAGGTATTCGATTTTAAGGCTATGAAGGCAATAGGCAATAGACAATTTTGGAATTCGTGGGTAAAAGAACTAAAAATCAAAAAAAAACCCGACACGAAATGTAATTTGCCTTTTTGTGGTGGCGGCAATCTTGGATTTTAAAATTTATCATAGTGTATAGTATTCTCCTGGTTAAGCCCTTTGATTTGATACCCATATTGAGGGACTTGATTAAATATGTAATTCACTATTTTGTGGCGGCGGCCCTCTTGGACTGATTTTCATCAAACAGCTAATAACACTCCCGAATAATTCACCTTTCAAATAAAAAAAACAAAATCAAAATCGGTCGGTTCATCCGTTCTGGGCTACGATGCCACAGACACACACACACACACAGACACGTAAAACTTATAACACCCCGTCGTTTTTGCGTCGGGGCTTAAAAATAAGTAATGTAGATAGTGACCAAACCTTTATTTTTTGTACATAAAATTATGATTAAGCAGCGTACAGAAATATAAATCGCATCACTTTCTGTAAGAGTTACAAATATCGAAACATCTAAACATACTTTCGCATTTTTATAATATACGTAGGATCGTCGAAACGGTCGTCGAACGGTAGATAAAATCTAATTATATCGCGTAGATATTTTTCCAAAATTCGAAATGCAAGGAAAAGGTCACAAAAGTATTAATTTTTAACTCCACATAATGGGTAGATCAGATGTGACATTTTACGAGTGGCCAGCCCAATGTCATACCCTCTTAAGGCTGGGGCTAGAATATAGGGTTTTACGCGCACCTTTTATTTTTACGTATTGACTCAATAAAATCTTATTTACATAAACTGAGAATATATTCTCAACGGTCTCTCAGAGCTACTTATTTTACCTTTGGTCAGATATAAATAGAACAAAGGATTTTTTGTTTTTTAAGTACGCTCTTTATTTTTTGTATATTTTTATATAAATCTGTGTGTAGAGTGTAAAGATTTTGCCAACCAATCCATTCAAATGGACAACAGTGTAAACAACAATAGATGGCTATCCCTATTGAAAGAATTTCTAACTATTCATTCTTGGGTTTACCCCTACATAAAATTATTCACAAATTATCGTTTATTATTTTCTGTACTACTTACGATTACGAGTAGTATAAACAAATAAGAGACTCAGTTAAGTTCAGTTTTCACACAAACATTAATATTTACTAAAAAGTAAAATTCCTTAAATATTTTTTGTATTTCTATATTAGGTATACTGCGGCTGCGTTGCATTTTTCTTAATAATTCCTAACGGAATAAAAAGGGGTGTTTTTTCATTAGCATTCTATGTTTAAATAGGCCTTCGTAGGAGCGCATATCTAGCCAAAGCTTCGTAATTCGATAAATGGTGCCTATACCTTATGAATTTATTGAATAATTATACCATTTATTCAACGTAGAGATGGTGGAAGAACGGTGGAATGATGATGGAGGAGCAAGAAGCCAACAATGACTGAGAAGTCATGCAGTTTTCTTCCCCGTTGCGAGTCATAATTAATTTTATACGTACGCTCATGATTTCCGAAAGTCAAGAGGTGCATGCCTTGTTTTCAAACTCAATACCTTTTAGTTGCCAGTCCAAGAGCCATAATATCACTAATTTATCCCTGCTTTTTGCCAACAAACAAGCAAACATTTTTTTTTTCATTTTTTATGAAATTCAAACCTTCAATCGTTATGAACTAAGTTGAAATATACTTTCGTAACTACTTTTTATCAAGCTACGTACTTCTTTTTCAAGCAGCATTTTCTGAGATCCCCTGTAATATCAAAATAGAATTTGTGGAAAACGCCCTACGCTTGCACATTTCAGTTTATGGCGTCTATGTAGGCGTTACATCAAAAATTATTTGATTTAATTCAACATTATACTGCGTCATAAAATTTGTACTTTGTGCTCATATCGTTGACTTCGTACATCGTGACGTTATTATGTTAACGCCATTTTCTGTTGCGGGATGAACAGAGTAGAACATAAGTTTTTATAACAATGCACCTACCTACCTTTTAACTACCTTTATGCAATATTTTTTGTATAAATAACTAGCTTTTTGCCGCCGCTTCGCTCGCGCAAAATTTGCAACTCCGTTACATTTACATAGCTTTAGTAACCTTTTCGACAATTTTTCCGATGTTTTATTAGTTATTCTGTTGTTCGGAGCACAAGTAAATTTTTTCCAGCGATGTATTTTTTGAGTAATGAGTAATCTCGACTGAAACGATCAGGGGTCCACTATTTCAATTGTATTAGAATAGAGATTAAAAAACATAATAATAGTTATACAAACACATTACAGAATAAACAAATCTCATTAAGCAGCGAACGAATTTTACACAGAAATGTTGATTAAAATCGTAAATCGTATTCACTGTCACTGTTTACTTAATCATAATTTAGATAAGCACATTACATTACCTATACAGTGCATAACAACTAAGCTATTCTGTCGTGGAGAGACAACATCGGCAAAACAAAGCTTCTAAAATAATTAAGAGCGCAAAGATAAAACGGGCAAGTCGTTTAAGTACCTACACATTACACACTATTTTATACTTCACGACCCGCGTTTAATTTAAAACTTTGTATGTGGGACTAATCTTGCCTCATGTTGAGGGACCTTTGTCTGCGTTTGTCCCATTTTCAGGGTCAATGCATGGATAATTACCGCGTTTTAGAATTACAATTTTACTCGCACACACCCAAAAGTCAACCAACGAATTATGACCCCTTGCTTCATGAATTACATATCAGTTTGAACTGTCGATAGAATAAGTTTTATAATTGACAGGTCATTGATAACTGGTTAGTTCATGTTTTAAAGGGCTTTATGTGAGTTTTATGTCTTTATAGTTGGATAAAGCGAGGTTTAATCCCTACGGTTATCGCAATGGACTGGACGACAATAGCTTTAACAAATGCCCAAATTTTGTTATGAATGTATTAAGAATATTTAAGCAGTGTTAAGGATTTAGAAGCTTCCGCGTAAACTGTGGAACGGCCGGTAATTTGCTTTGTGAATTTCAGAAATTATTTTGGCATAAAATTAGTAATTTGGCGCTATTGTTCAGGACATACAACGCATATTCACTCATTCAAATTTTAGCGTATTGTTTTAGATTTTCACCAGCCATTACTGCCAAATAAACATAACAAATGCATAAATAAATACCGGTATTGTAGAGAAAATGTGGTACCGGTAGCGAATCTAATTTATTACTACGTTATATTATGAGATTCTTTTCTATGTCACTAGAAATCGTCGTGTGTAACGTTACATAATAAAACTCTAAAGATACTTAATTAAGACAAAACCGTTTTGTTTTATAAAGAAAATCAATTTTGATCGGATAGATCGCAACTGCGCAACTAATAGAAAAAAGCAGATACGTCAAGATGGAATAAAATTTATTACTATCTATAAGCCCTCGGAGAAACTATTAGTTTGATTTCCACAAAAAGAAAATGGTCCGGTTATCAGGGACGCCGCAGTAGGATACACTTAGAAGAGTCAGCACATATCCTCTTTGTACACCGACAACTCTATTCCGTGGGAAATCGACTGTTAAATATTTAAAAAAAGAATGTTAGAGAAAAGCAAGTGTTGGTTTTCTATGAGTATTATGTTGTTTATTAGTTGAGAGGTCGAAATGGATGTTTGGACATAGACAATGGACAATGTTTTCTCCTTTTGATTGATTTAAGATCTATAGCAATATTAATTATCACGCAATTAAATGGTGAAGGAAAATATCGTGAAGAAAACTCCATGCCTGTAAGATTTTGTCCACGGCATGGGCGTGTAAAGTCTGCCATCCCGAACTAGACCTTTTTTTTGGTGCGGAAAGTCCTCATGGATGCCTGCCACCTAGGGGGCAGGTAGGGTAAGGTAGGTAGGGCAGGATATGTCAGACTCATACCGTCTAAAAACCACATTTGCCTCCTCTTGCCCTATATATCATGGCCTGCGTGGTGGACTATAGTGTAACCACTTATCCAATAGCATTTTATGTTTTTTTTCGTCCTTAACATTGGGGCAAGTTTATGAAGATTATCCGCCGAATTCAAAGGAATTTATAATATAAAGTAAAACTTAACCGCTCTTGCCCCCTATCGGTAAACAGCATTCTTCTGTCTCAGGCTCCAAATCACCCCATTACATTACATTCTTTTGTTTATAAATTTCTTCTGTTATCATTATTATACTTATACCGTCGCGGCAGACCCAAAATGAGATGGTAGGATGAACTTGACTCATACTGCAAGTTTTGGATGCAGAAGGCTCTGAGCCGAAAAGACTGGAGGGAAGAAAGGGAGGCTTGCAGTTGGATTTGACCTGCAATGGGACGATCACGGCTGAAATAATAATAATAGTAATAATATACCGACGTTTGACGACGTCTGTGGCCTAGTGGTTCGAGTACTGATCACGAGGTCGTGGGTTCGATTCCCACAGGACACAAATATTTATGTGAAGAACACAAGGGTGTTTCTTATGTATGATATTATGTATTTACAAAAAGAAAAGTAAATAAGTATTATATCCATGGTCTAGTACCCATAGTACAAGCTCTGCTTAGTTTGGGACTAGATGGTGCTGTGTAGAATATCCCAGAATATTTATATTTATTTATTTATAGCGTCTGAGCCGCACGTCATTCGAAACGCTTAAAGACCAAGCGATTCAGGGTCAACTGAAAATACGTAAGCACCTTGAAATAAAACTACTTTTTACGGATTTTATCGCGTTATATTGATATTATTTTATTCCCGACGTTTCGGACCCTTTACAGCGTCCATGGTCACGGGTGACTAAGGTGGTAGGTGGTTTATTTCAATGTCTAGTATTCGCGTAAGTTTCAGAAATCAGTATACGTAAGCACCTATTTAAAATACAGCAATAATTTGAAAAGCAAAATGTTTCAGCTTAATTTTGTACACTTGAATCCTGTCCTACTTAAACTTTCATTACGTTCACGTCCCTTGAGGCAAATAAAGATAATTTTGTATAGTCGTTGTTGTGAACTTAGTACTTATATACTCAATATTGTTGACGTAACGGTCTGGCTGTCACTAAGGATTATTACGGTGATATTCTCTAAGGATTTTATCGTTTCTCTCTGAATGAAATACGGATAACCTATTTGATACCTTAATTGGTAAAAGCTCGATTTACGCCTGCACACAGCAGCAACATTTTACACAGCACCATCTAGTCTCAAACTAACATATAAGAAACACCCAGACAAACACAAACACCTAAGTTGATCACATAAATGTTTGTCTTGTGGGAGCAAGTCTTATCAAGAGGAAATAGGAATGCAAAAGATCGAGTATAGTGGAGATTGTTCCAACAACAACTGAGCCCTCTTAAACGGGACTCTATTACTGGAAATTTATTAGAAAAAAAAGGTCATTCTGGGAATAGAAATATAATAAGAGTAAGAGTGGCTGCTGTGTAAACTCTAGATTCAGAGAAGAGACTCAGCATGAACTTACGCTTCCGTATTAATTGTAATACAAATTTGACATACGGAAGCCTTACTTTACGCTTAGCGTCGTCTCTGAATATTAGCCTAAGGTCCTTACACAACACTCAGCAACCACTCTTACTATCACACATTCGTATAAAGACAAAATAATTTTATGAGTATTAGTTGAACTGTTTCATCACATCCCAATAAGTACCCGTTAATTTACTTGGCAGATAATTAAAAATAAATTTTGTTCCATTTTTAATTTATCCGGCAGTTATCGTCTATCCAGAGATGCTGAAATAAGCCCTTAAAATATTGTTATTACTCTTGTAACCACGGACTACATACAATCTCTACCGCTCAATACATTTGCCGTCTTTGCCGCATGGTAAAATTATGTTTTCCAGCTATAACTTATTGCAGCAAGGTCGTTTATTCCTAGGCTGAATTACGCGGCAAGGCCGGTAGTATCTCTGGAATCTTAATTATTAATAAATTCATCTGACTGTGCTGGTCACGTAAGGAAAATGGAAGGCGCCTTATGATCCCTATTTAAATTCACGTAAGCTGTTCCACTGCGGGGCAAAAGTATTATTCCATATCTTTTCCTATCTTCCATGTTATTGTGTATTTGAAAAAAAATCCTCACTTCCATTGAGATCGGCATAATTATGGTTAACGGGCGACACAATATCTGACTTGCTCGTTGGTACTGGACTGGTAGGAGTGGTCTCGTGTGTTCCGCCTTTTGCCTGTAAAAACCAGTTCCCTTCTCAGTTTCTCAACTATACTCGGGAATAGCAAGGCATACGCAACCTCTGGAATCTCAATTCTGGAGTTGAATGTGTTCATAGGCGTCATGAGCTCGTCCGCAGTTCAGAAAAAAATCTGAAACTTATTTGGACGTAATAGATAGCCAGAAAACTTTCATTCTATCAGTATTTAAGTCAATTTGTAAATGCGTTCAGTTCCGCTCCGCATGTTGTAAATGGAAACTGCCGATTCTGTGCGCGATTGTACGGTACAAAAAGGATTTTCACCAAAAATGTAACAAACCACAGCGCACGTCGTGTTTATACGTATCTGAAACGACTGAAACTCTTTCAGCCGATTCTACCCAAGTGATGTTTTAATTATACGGCCCGCCGGTTACACATTTCGGTGTGAATATGTGTTTTATTTCTCCTTGTTTCGCATTAATTACTGGGTTCACGTGCTGTCTGCTCGATCCTCCCCTTTCGTGTACAAAAACGAAAAGTTCCTCTCGCATTTTAGTCGGATTTAACGAGACCCGAAGATATTGGAATTCGAAATTCGAATTTCCAGATTACCGACGAGCGAACATTTAAGGGAGGTAGTTTCTTACTTGGTAAAAGTAGGATGCTGAAAGATGCTTATGCTACGTTTTTTCTTCTAAGGTTTTTAGTGAAAGAGTAAGTTTTACTCTGGGCCGTGAGACTTCGATTCGTGGAAGCAATGACTGAATCGTGATAAGGGATATAAAGATAAACTTTTGATCGTATCTACTCGTTGATTCACTCGCTTAAGATATCGATTAGCAGTTAGAGTCAAACAGGTTTATTCTGTATTCGTACTTTGTGGTAAAATTTTACTAATTCGCGAATTAAAGATAAGGTTTGGCACGGGTGCAATGTAATTCCTCGGCTTTTCTCTACCATAACAAATGCATGTTTGGATCTATATGCACCTACTACATATAAATTATTCCCCTTGAATCACTACCTATGGGTGAAAACTGCATTGAAACCCTTTGTTTTATACTATGTTAAGATGAACTGTAAATTATGGTGTGATTAAATTATTACATTTTGGATGTTTGAAATTCGTAGAATTTCTACCTAACTTTTTCTCACGCTTTTTTCCCAAAGGAGTAGGCAGAAACTACATACTGCCACTTGCGATTGTTGCAAAAAACCCAATCAAACTGATCGACCTGGGAATCGAACTTGGATATCGAGCGTAGCTAGCGTAGCAGTCGAGCTTAGACCACTAGGCTACCGAGACAGTAACATAATTATGTTACATGAATATACAGATGACATAATCTCAGCAGAGAATAATATCCCTTTTATGAAAATAAAGTTAAATATTTACATGAAAGGCGTTTACCCCAAACTTCGGTCATGCGAAACCTTTACAAAGAACAACAGCCGACATAAAACAACGTTAATATTTTAGATAAAGACTTCATCGTGATTCAGTGCTGTGTAAAATAAAAGCCCAATTTCAACGGCTGCATCGTAAATCAGTACAATCTCAACACTGGGGGCCTTCTGTCATGATTCTGTCGCAACAACAAAAGGTAAGTGTTCCACACAAAAGCTATTGAATGCGGCGGCGAAGCGAAGCCCCGCGGTGTTAGGGCTGCCGTAAGCGGCCCCCCATAAAACTAATTGGCTATTACAGAGGATACAGCCAATCCACTTGTCGTAAAACCGTGATCGAAAGTCATGCGATATGCAGATATCAGGCTTGACTTGCATGAATTTTGAAAATGTGTGTAGAATTGAGCGTGTCGATACATTAAATATAGGGTTGCTACATCAACTGTATTAACATAAATAAAAGTATTTAAAATTTACTGTATTGGACTGATAAAATCACGATCATAATAAACGTTCCTCCATTTATACGTTTGTTCTTAGAAACTAATTATTTCATTTATCTAGAAAGATAGAGGAAAGGAGAGGAAGGGGTAGGCCAATGAGCTACATAACACAGATAAAAGAGAAACTGAATGTCGCGACGTATAAGTCCAGGAGTTGGCTCTCAACAGAGAGCAGTGGAAGACGGTGCACCAACAATAGCGTAGCTCTTAAATAGAAGAAGAAGACAACATCCATCTACATCTCTCGATTCAAATTGTATTTAACATAACGACTCTTAAATGAAATAACCAAACACAGTTTGTTCATACTTTATTGTCGATCGGTAATTATCAAAATACATAAAACGAAATGCCGAAAAAACTAAATCGCGTGTTCATTAGTCGGTGCTGGCAACCCTGGTAGGAGTAAATCGAGCGTAGACGGTATCGCGATGGCCAGGGCGGGTCATTAAAATGAAATTTGCTTCCATATTAGCTGGCTACGACGACATCGCACGGCGATGCGCCGATAACGTTGTGTGCACATGCACGTGAAATGTCCCCAATTATGTTAGAATATCAACTAGGTATAAAATTTACGGGAATATTTTATAAGGATGCGCGATTCTTCTGTTTGTTATTTTATTTTAGTTAAACGCATTACTGGTTTTGGGGTTGTTGGGAATAAAATTTAAGTAAATATAATATATAAATATAAATTAATAAATATTCTTTCTTTTTTTTTCAAATAAAAAAAAAACAGGTTTTTATTCGTCATATTTATCAAATACACGCGTGGTGCATCTATTCGTAAATATTTTCCAATTTGTTTCACAGAAAAATAGGCTCGATTTAACAAAACTTTTTCCATTTCATATATTTTTGATTTTCTACTGTAAATACGGGAAACTAGTCATTTTATAAAAGCAAAATAGTAGTTATAGTTAAAATAAAAACGACAATTTATAAAAATATTATACTTACAATGACGTTTATTTATACGTTACGAACCTAAAACAGTTGATCATGAATGGGGATTTCAGTAGGCAATAACGAATTACTTCATCTAACTACGTATATTAAACATTGAATGGGAGTTTCACTAAGAACGGTTCACTATTTTAGATAATGTGAAATGGCACGCCGTTTTGCACTGTTGTCCTTTCAACAAGAACGGAAGATTTTGCTTCCCCTTATCTAAGAAGGCTTAGTACAAACCCTGCTAATTTGAATACAGTCCTAATGCTGTGTCTACACTGGGTAACATCACTGTGACCGCGATAAACAAGATTCATTATATCATTAGTGTCCCAGATAAGTGTTGTTTGCGTCTGTTGTGTATATTTCCTTATACATGCAGGACGGAAGGATCCTTGGGAACAACTTTTAAGCATTAAACCCAAATTAAGGAGTGTAATTAATTTAAAATCTAGCTACATATACATTTGTTTTTAGCGTTGAACCTTTTAAAGATAGGATCAGAATGTTAATTTTGGTTTGTACTTTAACTTATATTCTTACTATATCTTTATTTCATTTCTACACTGTTGAACATAGACCTAGAAAGGCTTTACGCATAATCTCTTGAATTTTTGTTCTATTCTTTAGTTTCATCAGTTGATATGATTGACTTTATTAGGCTGTCGGTTAGGTTCATTTTCCTATGGACCTCGAATGCGTTTATTGCTTTAACAATCTCTTTGTTTATTAATATTAACCCTCGTTAAATATCATTTCAAGATCTTCCCATAGGAAGTGGAATAGTGATGATATTAATATTTCAATAACTATAAAACTTATTTATAGTTATTGAAATATTAATATCATCACTAAATAATATAAAAGATCCCCCAAATGTAGATCCCCCCCGCCACGTAGAGTTTGTTTATTGGGGCTAATCCCAGAAACTACTGTACGGATTTTCATATGATTTCATCAACAAAAAAAAGAGTACTATCTCAGGATTATATTACCTATAATAAGCTACACTAAATTTTTTTGTTGGGCGAAGGAGGTAGGCAAATCAAACGGTGGCAAAATATTTAAAATGTAGTCTAAACTTTATGGCGGTTCTTTCACAGCAGAGGTGTTCTATATTGATAGATATGTTCGTTATATTCACAATTTTTTTACCATGTTGTACCGGGAGTGGGTCTGACATCCTGTGTCATGCCAGCCTTTGCCATTCACTTCTTTATAACGCAAAATTCCCAACATATTGAACAAAAAGGGGCTCCCTTAAAATTTAAATTTTTGCTCGTGGATATTGGGTATTATATTTTCCGTCATTTTTATTTTGTGCCTTCATTTTATTCATTGAGTCTTATATAGAAAGCTTCAGTGCATTGTATTACTCGTATAAAATGTGTCTTTTATCGATATAAGTAGTTTATACTCGCTGGCGTCACGTAGTAAAAATTAGGCAAAACTTACATAAAACAAAATTTATAGCGCTGCAACAACTACCTATGCTATTTTCCTCTCTCTCCTACTTTGGATTCACATAACCCTTGTATACTTTGGATTTTTGTTTGTTTTTGTTGTTAGGTAACAAAACAAAACATTTTTCTTATTCTCTTTTACAAGTACAACATACGTTCTTATAGGTCCATCGACAGTAATTCATTCCTTGATGGACATTAACAAGTACCTATCGTGTGCGTAATCCTTTGTAAGATTTCAGAATATTAAGTCTCCTCTCCAAACTTTCCCTATTTACTTATCATTACTTGGGATCAGCCTCATGCTTCCGCTGGGTGTACCATGCGTCCCATGCGACGGGCAAATGTAATTCAAGGTGACCCTTCATTTTCGCCGACCAAACATGATAGATGTCGTGCCTATCGCCTTAAATGATCACATCCTACCTAAACAACGTAACCACGGTCGTGTTGCGTCCCAAAACATCATTATGAGCCCTCAAGATCATGTTGAGTGGAGTCCCGGTGAAGATTTATGTACATTAAGACACATGCATATTGGATCAACTTATCACCAACATTGGTTGAATTGACTTCGACAATCATTTGGCCGATAGGTCTTTTATGAGGATGGAATTAGTGTGCCTTTAGTTGTGTTTGAGATTAAATCTAGACTCCAAGCATTTACTGTCAAATTTCAAATGAAAACATCTTATCACCTGTAAAAAATCTAGAACTTCAAGCTTACTAGCGACTTCGTTACTATTCCGGTTTCTGTGGCTAGACTCACAGTAGTTCGACCAGCCACCATAATTGTAAGTACTTATCTTATTTATTGTTATTTGATACAAGCTAAACCAGTCCGTATTATGATTATTAAACAGGAATATTTTTTAAATATTGCATAAACTACCACAGAACTGAAAATCGTGAGTTTTGAGTTCAAATCCAAGACACCTTTAAGTTTTCATAATCGTAATTATCACTACATTTGTGAAGGAAAACACCTGAAGTCTGCCAACCCACACTAGGCCAGCGCGTGGTGGCTTCACCCCTCTCATTCTGAGAGGACACTCGTGTCCAGCAGTGGGGTTATTAATAAGGTGATGATGATGATGCACAAATTAAACCTACGTGGATTATGCGAAGAATTGCAGATAACTTTTCTGTTACTCAAATCCTTCCTCGGTAATAATGTGAATATGAAACGCGTTCGCATTATCTGAACAAAATGTCAAGTGACAAAGCTAATTTTGATAATAGCGATGTGTTTATCCGTTAAAGGAAATTCAAGTATACATCCTGTTAGGGAGAGAGTCTGAAAGAAATACGGAGGCATATAATACGCTAGAGGTCCTGTGTTTGATTCCCGGGTCGAGCTGTGTTGTTTGGTTTTCTGTGAAATTCCTAGTAGCAGAACGAAGTCTGGATTTGTGCATGGTTCATAGCAATAGGCTCGCCTTACATTACATGAGACCTACACATATCAGCAAATTGTGGGTGTACCTTAGTACTTTTTTTCTTTGAAAAATATAATGACAATAACATGCTATGTTTATCAGAATGAATATCACAGAACCGCGAGATCAATCACGAAGCAGTCATATTTTGTTACACAAATCAGTGCGTATCGAGGAAAAATATCATGTATTCGATACAATTCTTCCGATTCATTGGTCGTGTTAGGCTGGGATTACATTCGGAGAAATAGATGGAAATGTGAACTTTTTCTTGATATTTTTCGGAGTTCTTCGGTTCTAATCATGATAGGTTGTCCTAGGGATGTAGATATTCTATTGGGGTCCTGGCAAAGGTGATCAGGAGGGCTCTAAGAGCTATTTTTGATAATTCCCTGCGATAAATGCGCTACATTTTCAGTCAAAGCTAAGTCACCCCTCATTGTACGAAAGCCTATACAATGTTATAATAACCCATACAGTTAACATCACGGTGTACATCCGTGTGTCACCGCTGTCTATCCTTTAGGGGTAAAAACGGGATGATAATATTATTCACATAGGTACCATCGGGCTTCTTTGTTGGTATGTAATGTGGCAGGCAGTAGTTTCATATTTTAAGTAGATAACATCTAGGCATTTGAAATTTGTATCTAGCTCTAAGTTAAATTGTGCGATATATGATAATGAGGTATCTACTTGTGTTTGAGTCAGATGAATAGCAGAAGACTGATGTTGAATTTGTTAATAGTCACACGCTTATTGAAAAATATCATTAGCGTACTTCGTATATAGAAAATAAATATTAAATCGACCAAGAAATTTCTGAGATAAATGCGTTAACAGTTTTTGGCGGCGGCGGGATTGAAAGGGGATGCTCTGTCCTTTTCCGCAAAACGAGTGTTAGTGTAGAATTAGTATGGCGCACGCTACTTATGACGTCATTTGTAAGTATAGTGCCCTCTCTGTCTACCATAAAATTAAAATGCTTTTAACTTCGTTATTTTTGATCCAATTTAAATTTTGTTTTTGATAATCGGCTCTATTTATGGTCAACTTTTTCATGAGGCCATAAAAAATAATAAGTCGCATGACCTATTCCGTTTTCCAATTCACTTGCGCCAGCGGTTATCGTTTCTATAAAACGTCTTTATATAGTACCTAATATTTAATAAATAAGTACCTTCTTCTCTACCTGAAATTGTAAACGAGGTCCAAATCAAATCAGGTGATTTATTATGCAAATAATCTCAACGACCTCTATGGGTTTATGGGTTTATTTGATTTCGTCTCTATCCTATCTCGATAGATGTTTGCACGTCTATCCTACGGCCGATGTTATTTGGACGGGCTGATGTGTATTCATGGTTTTACATGTAAATAGGTACTGAGGTGTTTATTTACACGACAACTACTCTTGAGGTTCTTGGTGCGATTCGAAAGTGTTGATAAAAGTGACGTCTGTGGTCTAGTGGTTCGAGTACCGGACTGCTGATCACGAGGTCGTGGGTTCGATTCCCACAGGACACAAACATTTATTGTGATGAACTTAAGTGTTTGTGTTTGTCTGGGTGTTTCCTATGTATTATAAGTATGTATTTATAAAAAAAAAGTATATAAGTATTATATCCATTGTCTAGTACCCATAGTACAAGCTCTGCTTAGATGGGACTAGATGGTGCTGTGTAAAAAAAATGTCCCAAGATATTTATTTATTTATTATTTATTTATTGTCTTTTTTTTATTAAAATCTCCGTAACAGCTTGGTAGTTCGGATTTGTTCCCAGTCATATCTCAATATCTCTATAGCTATTTTATTCTTTGGTTCTTACCCCAAATATAAAAAGATATTGCGTAGTCATCTCAGTTAAATTATTTTCTTTTGATTTCTTTTAATATTTTACCGTATTTTTAGATTAAGTAACAAAATATGATGTTGCAACTTTGAATGTATACCTATAATTGGCATACGCATTAGATCCTGTATCTATGTTATTTATTATGTTTAATGTGTGATGTGTATGCTGTTGGTGTACATAATATTAATAAATACATAAATAGCAATAGGCCTTTTTTGGGACCTAGACACACCAGCAATAATTAATTGATAATACAGATGTGTTAATTGTATGTATATACACCTCAATATCCTCTTATAGGAAATCATAAAGATTCTCTTTGCGTCTAATAAAGATTTCTTCTTACTCAAGTGTGTCTTGAGTGTGTCAGGTTATTTTATAGTCGAACGACGCAGATAATATACAGGGGGCCTACTACAATCTTTTAGGAAACAATCTTATTTCAATAGTGTTTTGTTTCAGGGATATAATAACATTACTCTTTTCCGTACCATGACCTTCACTGTACAATATTGTTTTATTCCTGCTTAGTGTTGGGAAAGAACTATTTGTCTATTCCCTGCTATCAGAAAAGAAACAACGCTATATGAACTGGTATAGCGCTGTCCCTTTCCCGCACTTGTCCGAATCGCTACTACGGATTCCGATCTTGAACCAAAATATGTATACTTTTAGAGGTGACGTTACTAAAACCGCTAAGAAAATAATATTGTTTCACTCTGACAATAAGCTTGTTTTAAGGACTTCATGGTACGAAAAGTCGAAGTAAGATTATAATAATACTGCTATAAGAGCTTGTGGTTGGCCCCCAGGTCAGCCTTATGAATGGGTACCCGGTATATAGTTCACCGCAGTCCGGATTCTGGTAGCAGTATACTTTTTTTTTGCCTACAGTGGCAGACGAGCAGGTGACCCACCTGATGGTAAGTGGGAGGCAACTATTGATCTACCTTTTATGGACTGGTCTAGTTTTTCTTCACACCAATACGAGTATGCTCAATTTTCACAATCATAGAATAAAATTATAAACATTTTATGAAGATGTATTTATTTAGTTTCTTGTCGGCTGTTGTCCTAAAGCTACCATGGAACTGTGCAACTAGTTTTGATAGTTAAAAAGTTCTTGATAAAACGGTCTGAATTAAATAAAACCTTGGACTTTCAATTAGTCTAGCTCTTCTACATACTGTCTGAAGATTCGAAGTTCTAATAAATCATAAGGTATCTACAATATATTACATGATATACATCAAACGAGGAGTTAATTAATTTCTACATGTTTCAAAATTAAATTTGTTATGTTATCATAATATTCAGCGAACAGAGTATTTTGTTCCTAAAATAAACTGTTGGGAAAATAAATGATTTCAGGTATTTATAGTCTTCATCCTTCTGTAGTAACTGAGTTGGTACCAAGGTTAGGCACCGTATTACATTCAGTATTAATAAGATTGAATCGTGTTCTCGTAACAGGTGCTCTTACCTATCATTCTGAGTATTACAATAGAAAAATATATTATTAACATGTGGAAACCCACACTTACGTTTTAAAGACCTGTATTGAAGACTTGAATGATACATTGTATGAATTTAAATGTATATTTCTAAGAATATTTTTATAAATGAATGTTTTAGAGCTTATATGTAGGTAGTTAGTATACGACTGTTGTTTTCTACAGACCTTTTAAAAGAAACACCAAAATAAACACAGTCATATTTTTATGGTGTATGGAACAAACGAGCAGACGGATTACTACTGCCCATGGACACTAGCAACACCAGAGGAGTCGCAAGTGCGTTGCCTACCTTTTAAAAGGGAGCCATATGCTCTTTTCTTTTTGAAGTTTCAAAAGTTTGAAGGTCGTTTTGGCCCGAAAATTATACAGGCGACAGCTCATTCCACAGTTTTGTTGTGTGAGATTATTATTATGATTAAAAGCTAGTGTATATTAAAGTCTAGATATGAGTGTCATAAAATCTGGAAATCTGAAAATCTGGAATCGATTTTGAGGAAACAGATAGCTTTGAGTTACTCAGAAGTGTGAGTTAGTCAGAAGAAGAAGAAGACAGAAGTCAAGATGTATCTATTCATGCAGCTGAAACTATCCTACGATAGTTTAGTCAGATTAAATTATCCACCGATAAAAATTCTGTAGTCTGCGGGGACTCTGGAACTATCTCGATTATTCTATGTTATTAGCACTTAAGTTTAAGTGACCTAGAACGTTACGTAACGTGTCGTCTAGGATAAAATTAATGCTAATAAAAGCTATTCCCTGCCCAGGGGACCTTTTGCTAGCTCGTCAGAATTCTTTCAGCCATTATTACCTTATCAGATTATTTTCTGAATTTCCTTTACATTGCTTGAAAGTTGCTCTACAAATAATGTTCAAAGAAAGCCACCATCTCTTCAAAAGGTGACAAGTGTCAAATTATTATTATTTTACACTTGTCACCTTTTGAAGAGATGGTGGCTTTCTTTGAACATTTTGTGTGTTTTAATTGTACAACAAAAAAACACAAAATATAGAACACAATCAATTTTAAAAACACAACTTTCGGCTATCGCAAAATGCGATATCTTCCAGGCTTTTTTATTTTGTTCTTTCAGAAGTCTCCAATTGCTGTCTAACTATTTTCTGTTATATTTAAAACAATTTATTTTCTTTGAAATTCGATCGTTGCAGAAGCTACAAGTTGATTCTTCCCAAGTGATAAACACGGCTTTACTCTACAAGCCTGGCTTTGCTTGTAAAATATGGGTCGGTAAAATTTAACAGCGCTATTAACTGCCGGCCCGCTGATACGTAACCGCGGCCTCGTGTCAAAACAATGGAGAAAATGAAGATTACAATATTATCTCTGGTGAAAAATGTAAATTTTTATTTATTGTTCGAATTTATATTCAAAAGGCTAAAGTTAAAGTTATACTGTCATATTTCGATTAGCAAAATGAATTTGGGTGGATCCGCCACTTTATTTAAAAGGCTAGATAAATAATTACTTTTTATAGTGCTTCATTTGCCCAATTCACTTTGGGGCAAAAATAGGAAACTTATAAGAATTTTAATTTTAGAGATCTCTCATCTCAGATTGCTCTCATCACCTCTAGCTGTAGCTATAGCTAGAGAAATCTTAGGGCTGCAGTACTCTATTAGTTCACTTGTTTTACGGGAAGGTATTAAGCTTCCCGTCCTAATCCCTACCAGTATATTTAAACACTTAGGTATACCTATCTTAGAAGTATCTATTTAAATTAGCTTGTAATATTAAGAAATTAAACACATATCATAATCTGATTTTGTTGACTTAATACATCCGTGGCGTCCATTCGTCAGCCTAATTATCATTAAGTAGCCTTTACACGAAACTCAAGGGACCGAACATTGCAAGGTATCCTAATCTCAGCCGAGGGTCACCTAGCAACAAATCTTTCTTTATTGTTTTATCCTGATTTAGGTAATAATACATTTCTGTGGATAAAGATAATTTACGCAAAGAGCCTTTCATAATTTTCCTCAATTTATAACAAGCCTTTGGCTCAAACATCGTTACAAACGTAATTATAATTCGAGCCAGTAATTACAGACAGACATTGAGGTAAAAGAACAACAGACTTTTAATTGAGACTGACGAATTTTATCTATTTTAATTGTGAATAAGATCTTTATTAAGCTTTGTAGGTCAATATTGGCATATTTTCTGCTTAGCGCTTACTACACAATTAAATTTTTGTTACATTCAATTTTTGTTTTTGTGTTTTTTTTTATAAAGTGTGTGTAATCTACAAAGAGTGTACAAAGGCGGTTTGGCATTCTCTATGAGACAACCTTAGTTGATGCGAAAAAAATGATAGATAGTAGATACACTAACAGTAAAGAAATGAGTATATTGCGTCCTTGTTTTTTTTTAGTTTATCTAAAAAGCCATTGTACTATGTTAATAAAAAAATAAAAATACCATCCAATCACAGAATACATAATGATTCAATGATCTGAGCTAAAAGAAAGACACAATTAATTTATTTTACGCTCAAAAAACTAGTAATATTTTTCATACTATGTGATTAAAATAATTGGAGGTGTAGTGTGTTCACAAAATTACCATTGAATTATGTTCATTTCTAAATTTTATAAAACAAAAAGGTCACATGACTACATAGGTCATTTACAAATCGGTGACATTTTCAATCGATTTGAATATCAAGTACCTATCTTACCCGCAAACAATATTAACTTACTGAAGCACAAGTAAGCATTAATTGTGGTTTTGCACTCGAACTAAATGCAAAACTATTGAAGTTCAATAGTCTGAATTCATCTCTACTAATATTGGGTATAATATATGTGAAAATAACGCTGTCTTTATGTATATATCTATATACTGTAGGTATATCATTTTCGATGATTTTTGGTAGGGATTCTGGTAAGGTTGCATCCTGAGAAAGGACACAACCTTTTGTATCTAAAATTTCTAGGGGATGCAAGTGATCCCGCTGGAAACAGCTAGTTTACAATAATGAAAAATGTATTTACTGACGTATCTAGTATACCACCTTTACAACCAGGCAATTGGCCAGTGGTCAAAATAATAATATTGATATTACATTTTGAATTTCGAATTCGGTGCGAATATTTTTAGTCAGATTCTTTCATTGGCTTGCGCCGCACGTTTGGACACGAAGACGAGCATGCAGAAATACTTTTTGAATTCGACGTAATGTTATTTTGCAGTGAAATACATATATTTTTGAGGGAATTGAACACGATTGTCCATAATTTGCATTGTTGATTGTGGCTTGATACTGAATAAGATAAACTATTCATGTCACACTTTATTGACATTAATATGACAAAGACAAAAAAATGTTATAAGTTGGGTTTACTCTAAGTATAATAACTCATTCATTGTATAATACCATTAAAAGGTACTCAATATCGATTCAAATTTACAATAAACTAATACCGTATCAATTGGGGAAGGTACTGTGGAGGCTTTTGTCCTCTACAGCACTCGGGATTGGGGTACTGATAAATTATAAAATTATTTATATTCCATTTTGTTTATTGGGAGCACTAAAGAATTATTATACACGTCATTGTGTCCGTGACACAATTACGTCCTACGATTATGGGAACACAGCTGATGCTGTGGTATATTCAATCTGAAGGCTAGACTAGACTGACATTTGAAATTTTCTTCAAGTCTTCTAAACAATTCCTAACTACGTTTAAATTCAAAACATACTTTTTATTCTACAATGATAGCTCTTGTTGCCAACCAGGGCTTTTTCGAAGCAGCCTCTGTATGAACCTCCTTGGGTCTCTACAGTACCTATAAGGAAAATAAGGTAGGAGATCTATCGTATACTTACAAAATTGGTGGATACTGCTGGCAAGCAAAAACAGTCTATATTTTTAACTTATTTATTCAATATGTGCACAGTTAACAAGTAGCTCTGAATTATTTATACAACTTATTACATAGTTACTGATTATTCAGGTTACATTTCATATGGATACATAACACACTAGGTCTGATGTCTAAAATTAGCAAACTAAAATCGATGAGTGTCTGGCGTTCGGAACAGATGATTATTTTCGTCGCCAAATGGGAAAGGTCGCGTAATTAGGTCAGAACGTGAATGTTAAAAGGGCAAACTTAGTTATTTTTTTAAATTATATTTAGCATTAACAAATGCTAAACATCTTGAAGATAAACACTAACATTTTATTAAACTAAAACATCATTACTAAATGGCGTAAATGGTAAGTGTAGGGACACTGCTGACGCAACTTATCAACTACCACAAAAGAAAAGTTCTATTTTCAAAAATTTTAAGGAACAATGGTAGAATTGTAAATAAAATGGCAGTAAATGAAGAAAAATCATTGCAATAAAACGAACAAGCACACTGGCTAGAGCACCAATAAATTGAGTACTTATATATATATTATTATTCCCATTTGAGAATATATTAAGTGCTTAAAGTATTGGTGCTCTTAAAAAGGGTGCTCAAACGGGAATACTTCACCACTGCAGTATAGTATCAAATATAAAATTTTCACATAATTTTGAAATATTGTATAAACCATAAATTTACATTACGTATTTTCTGTACCAATCCACATCGAATATCTACTGTAATGTAAGGTAAAATAATATTCCTAGACCAAGTGATTTTCCGATCCACGTAAAAATAAATTACGTGATGTCTGCAGGGAAATTAAAGGAGGTGTAAGTTCGGTATCAGGGGTATCAAAAACTGAAATTTGCTGTTCAATTTACTGTAGCGTTATATTAAAGTACATTATTTATATTTTTATAAACACGTTCCTCCATTTTCACGTCTGACGTAATAATTTCCTTTGGAGAAAAGGAAAACGACTTAAGTGCTTCATCGAATCTTAAACAAAATTTTGATGTAATTTATATTAACGTGACCTTTAATGAATTCAAAGTATACATTGAATCCATAACAATATTTAAAAAAATATACTTTATTCATACTATAGGTACAATTAAAATACGAGAAAAAATTATACGTTTTTTAAAATAGATCTTTCTAAAACATTGTTAGATAATTCATTAAACATTCATATTTTAGGCTTCATGTTCACTACAGTGAGTGTTCTCGATCCGGTATGATATTATAAGAATTCCACAAAAAATATTTGGAGAAAAACGTATAGTACAATTTATAAGCAATATTAATAATTACGAAAGATTGTTTCCTTATAGCTGATTGGGTACCTATTTCTAGAACCATTAATTCCAGTATACCAGTTACGAACCTATATCTAAATGTACAATTGACTACGTAGGCGCTCGACCAATTTCAACGCTATCGTTTAAAACATTAAGTCGAAAATTGATCAACCGCCAGCGTAACTGTACACACAAGATAAAAATGCTATTCGGACAATATTTACAGAACTAAAAACAATTTTACATACATTAATGAACTTAGTTCTACATGTAACCTGGAAGCACACAGAAATATAGATAGATACATATCATTTTGTTTATTAAAATTTGTTTAATATCTTACAAATGTTTTTATTCGTTTTTTTTTGTTTAAAATTAACGTTAAATCCATTTATGTGTAACATTTATTACTCTATTTCTGAATCAATTGGTTAAGTCATGTCTATAGATACAGTTTTACATTAATATTTACAATTTGTCAGGATTTGCAGCATAAAAAATTAGCTAGACACCGGATCATATCTATACAAATACATTATTTCAATACAAGACTGAGTCTGTTTATGTATTTTTCACAAAGTGGTCTGTTAAGTAACTTTCATATTTTCCATTTGAATGTTAGTTAGTATATTAAAATGGTAAGTAATAAGTATATAAAGCAGGTTTTATTTTTCGCTACATAAAACCTGTTTCACAAAAAATACAAGATGCGCTCTAATGGATAGAGTCCTTTAATTAATATTTACTTTGAAATTATTATTACCAACATTTATACAAAATTTTGATAAAACAAAATTCATAATTAGGAAATTATACGAAAGCACTCATGTCATGCTTGGGTTCATCAAATTTTAACACAGAATATTTAGAAATAATATTTAATATACGTTCAAGAAAATAATATCCTTTTACATTTTATGTACATTTATAAATTTCATTTCGGCATTTGACCCAGAATCCTTTCGTGTTCTCTTTTCAAACAGAAAGTTGTGATACAATAGCTATTGTCCGCGCATGTTACACTTTTAATGTTTTCCTTACATGTTGGAACTTTTCCTAACCAGCATCAGATACACAACAAAGTACGTGACGTAAAAAAGGAACATTCAAACATAATTAAGCATATAAAACATGAAAAAGGTTACGAAATTTTCCAGCATTATATTTTGTGTACTAACATAAAACTTAAAAACGTTTATAAGCTAAATGGGACTATAACGAGCGATACGGCACAAAGATGTCGATTTTATCGCGCCTCGGATTTAGGGCATTAAAATGAAATTTGCGCTCGCTCAGAGAAGTAATCTTAACAACATATCGACATAGTAACAATATTCTCCCCGTAATGTCTCTGGCTTACTTACGCAGGCTTAGCAATTTATTGTCACCCAATATGAAGCTTGTACGGCGCGCCTAGTTCCGCATGGTCCTCTCGATTGCTACGTTGTGTGGGATATGTATTGTTTCTATCAACACTATACACATATATTACAGGTGTGTCGTGCGTTTGTTCACGTGATCGGCGTGCACGAGCCATCGAAACACTTGAGTCCTGGCTCACACGTCCCACTGAAACCACCGCAGTCTTCTCCTAATGTCCTCGCGCATACTTTACAGCATCTGTAAAAAGAAAAATTGTTTTAGGTGTAGTATCAACCCGTTAACTGTCTCAGGCACAGGTCTCCTCTTAGAATAAGTGGGATGGCTATAGTTCACCACAATGGCTTAGTCCAGGTTGTTTACTTCACAACGCAACAGATTTTGAGGTGATTGTCCCATGCCCCATCACTTGGATATTTTTTTACTGAATGCTGTATATTTATATAGGTAAATCATTAAGGTTTTATTTAAACTGGCTGTCAATGTCGCTCCGTGCGAAGCATAGGATGGGCGGCTAGTGCTTAAAACAAATTTCACATAGAATATGCGCACCTGGAACTACCTGCAGGTCATAGAAATATTTGTGTAACCGAAAATCCAGCGTTGATGTGTATATAAAATAATATTAGACGAATAAAATCCCAGTTTTGTGTTTACTACATAAAATGAAACAAAGTTCGTAACCAATAAACTACAATATTGACTCCCAAAACGTTCAAAGTGAAAAAGTATAGATAGATACCGAACTTCAAAATTGCTTTTAGATTTTTTGTTTATATTTATAAATCATGTTAAAAAAGTCTACCGCCGGCTCTCAGTAATTGCATTAGCCGTTCGGCCAACTTCCTTATTTTTGAAGTTCACCAACTTTTTCTAAGTGGATCAGGCCTTGGCGAGGCTATAAAAGTTTTTCGGTAAAGGCCGACGGTAATTACCTGAAGATAGAGATTTAGTCGCAGACTCATTTGCTAGGTCTCGGTATAATATTATTCTACTGAAAATGTTATTTTTATCGGTTATTGGAGTAATGAAATATAGATTAGAATAGATTGAATTGATATTGGTCTGCTATTTGGAGATGTTGCGTAATATCCAATAGTTTTAAGTTTCGGATTTGTGCTAGTCATTTATTTTAATTTAAAAAAACTGCCTCACAGTAGTACCGATACGTAAACAAAAAAATCCTCTGTGAATATTTTACTATAGTCGTCAGTTGGTAGACATTCTAGTACACTCATGCAAGGGCCCGCTCATGTTCGGTCGGAATGGGTGACCTTCGGCACGGCCTTCGGCGCGGTTGGCACCGTCCAGGGGGGCTAGACAAGTTTCATTTTGACATTCGAATTGACAAACAAAATGTATGCAAATGACACAAGCTTTCGACAAATCGGGCTGTCACTAATGTCATTTACATACATGTTACGAATGTCAAAATGCAACTTGTCTAGCCCCTCGAATTGACAAACGAATAGAAACAAAATCTATGGAAATGACATCAGCTTTCGACAAATCTTTCATATCACTTATGTATGTAATTATGTTTCTACCTATTCGTTTGTCGATTTAAATGTCAAATTGCAACTTGTCCCCCAGTTGTGGAACTGGGGGACAAGTTTTCCTTTGCATGACGAGTCGCTCTATTGAGTGATATTCCCGTCTTGACACATGTCTAAAAAACTTCAGAATACGATACAAGGGCCTGTTTCAGGTGGTGAAATAATTCTGAAATTATATTTATGTAGTATACAATAGTATTGACAGTATCAACTTTCAAGACTAAGGCTAAGAGAAACCGGAGACTACAACTATTACCACGTAACGTTTATCGAGAAAAAAAATGTGGTTCAATAATCATGATTTGAATCTCTTCACATATTTATTGTTTGTTTAATATTTCAGACAAATTCTATTCCGCGTCCGGCCATTTCGTTCATGCATTTAAGAGATAAAAGAGGCTATACTCGTAAAATATTCCTTTCAGGCGTGATTGTGGTCCGCATTTCATGACATACTATCACGGCTTTATTCTCCGAATGTTAGGGCAGAGATGTACTAGATATTTTCCCTGAAATAAAACTACTTTTTACGGATTTTACCGCGTTATATTGATATTATTTTAATCCCGACGTTTCGAACCCTTTACAGCGTCCATGGTTACGGGTGACTGTAGATATTTTCCTGTTAAAAAAATAGAAAAGTCCGATAAAAAAACACTCAGGTATATCATTTTTTTTTGAAGTATCCGTTTAAACTGAATTCCCATGTAGTGTAGATATAACTATTTTTGCAATACAATATTATCCATAATGTAATACCTAAAGCACAGTCAAGAGCACAGTCATATAAACATTTACAAAAGGGCTAAAGTGATTTTTTCATGAATGAACGATTGCATCTTTGTGATAACACCAATGTCAATGTATTGGTTCGTAAATACTGTGTTCGTAATATCACAAAACTTATATTGGTACTTTAGGAGAAAATCGATTTAGTACTTTTGTTAGTGTATACGTGTTTTTGATCGTGACTGTACATTTGTTAATAATACTGGCAACTTATGCTCATATTTTTTAAATTGTAGTTAAAATAAGTACCGCATATTTCCATTTAACTTTATGACGTTAAAACGTAATACCGTATTCATTTTACCGGTGACAGAATTAAACTAGTTTCGGTTTTCGTTAGTTGTTGCAGCACTCCTGTGTAACAAAATAAACGTTTAGTTGAGTGTAACTCAAACAGAAGTGAATGCATATGCATGACATATCACAGTGTATGTTGTTTTAGGTAGCCGTGCGGTATTTTAGCTAGCCGTAGATATTATATTTCAACTGAGGGTCTGCTCAAATAATAGGTATTACGTTTGTTACGAATTGTGAATGACTTATGGCCTAACCTAATAAGATCTGCAAATATTTCTTCAAAATTCTTCAATCTGTAGATAATAAATAAATTAAAAATTTAGAAAGCCCCCGACACGAAATGTAGTTTGCCATTTCGTGGTGGTGGCCATCTTGGATTTGTAATTTATCGTAGTGTATAGTATTCTACTAGTTAAGCCCTTTCATTTGATGCCCATATTGACGGAGTTGTAAAAAAATATGTAATCCGCTATTTTGTAGCGGCGGCCATCTTGGACCGATTTTCATCAAACATAGCTAAGAACACTCCAGACTAATTTATCTTTCAAATAAAAAACAAACAAAATCAAAATCGGTACATCCGTTCGGGAGCTACGATGCCACAGACAGAGACAGACACACACACACACACACACACACACACACAGACACGTCAAACTTATAACACCCCGTCGTTTTTGCGTCAGGGGTTAAAAAAGTAAAAGGCGACTGACTGATCTACTAACGTGGTTCAAATAACTACCTAGTTATTACGACGTACCTAGGCATCCGCTGAGAAACGATTTCGGGAAATTTTCACGGGATTGAAGTAGAAGAAAGAAGAATAATTACTTTAAAAAAGAAATTTAAATGACGTTTTTATGTGTTTTTGTGTCTAATAACTAAGTGCCTTACTTCAACTAAGTCAAATGAAGTCTAAAGTTCTCATGAAGTTAAATAAATCCTAATAAGTCCTCTCTTCTAAAATTGCTGTGCCCTACAAGGTCCATAATGGTTGTCTAAGCAAGCAAGCAAGCGAGGTAACTGCTGTAATCAGGTTTTTCGTCGGTTAACAATTAGATTAACGCAAGTAGCACCACGGGGAGCTAGTATTATAATAAAAGCGAAACACCCACTCATTAGTCACGAAATCAAATCTATAACGCCTGTAAACTTGGGCGTGTTGCCACAGAACTCGTTAAACTAAGAAATTGAAAAAACTAAATAAATCGAGTCCCATATTAGGACATAGCTACTTACGTATACAATATTACACCGATGAGTACAATTTAATTACCCTTAATGTTAAAAGGGTAAGTTAATGTAACGTAAGTCTGTAAGTAAAAAGGCCAATTTTGAATTGTAAACGTTTCCACTAGGCTACTTAGTGAAGTTTAAACATTTATTGGTTACCTATAACTTTTAATTAATTCGCTTAGTAATCTTTGTCGAACTTCTTAACAAATTACTTTAATTTAAGTACATTTTCTTTGAATTTCCTTGTGCCTTGTATTATCGGTCTACGAAATCTCCCTACCAAAAATTAACAAGATACCTAAAAGTTTTAACAAAAACAATTGTGATAACATTTTTGCAACTGTTTGTATTGAAATTATCAACTGTTGTTCTAAATCAAAGGCCTGTGCAATTCTAATTAAACCTATTTAGTCTGCACACACTCGTGCAGGCCAAAGAGTAATTATCTAATCATTGTGTTGTTCCAGAACGCCTAATTTGAATTTTGAATTTGCAATCGTATAGGGAAGCTGCTTTTCGAAATTGCAAATTCAATAAAATAATTATATCGCAGCCCTATTGATTGAATCACAAATGCGTTTATTAAAAGGCATAGAGTAATAGTTTGTTCTTTAGTCTTTCAATATTATAAAGAATTCAAAAAATATGAATGCTGTAAGATGTTTGGTAAACAAACATTGAAAGAAAAAGACTAACTTTTCTACAATAAATACGTACGTTTGTATTTTCTCAAAGGGTTCTAGGATCAGTTCTTGCCATAACCCAAAACAAAACCCAACATCACTGAACCTTGACCTTAAAAGTAGCAGTCGCATTTACGACCAGCTATTTATAACTTCTCTAATCTCTGCGTGTGTGTTGTGGGTGTTGTGGTTTATGGTAAATGTTGCATAAATAGTTATGAAGTATTCTCACCTGCACGGGTCCCACACAACGATGCCCATCCCGGGGCACCCGCTCGGCTCCAGCACCTCGCACTCCCGGGGGTTGCAGACGCAGTCCCACCCCCGCACCGCCCCCGCGATCACCACCACCGCCACCATCGCTAGCCAGCTGCCCCTGCTCATAGTGTTGCGCACATTTCACGAAACAGCCGTCACTACACTGTTATAGTGTCCGAGGCACATTGTTGCACATTTGTGTTGGCGAGTCAGCAAGTTGTATGCATTCTGGAACAAATGAGAATTTAACTTTAGAACTGAATGTAGAAGAAAACAAATGAATTTACTAATACACTGGCGGTGTTACTCCTTCAAACTTTACTGGAAAGATAGTCGCATTTACGACCAGCTATTTATAACTTCTCTAATCTCTGCGTGTGTGTTGTGGTTTATGGTAAATGTTGCATAAATAGCTACTGCTTAAAATAATGCAAAATCTCCTCAGAGTCCTTTCAGAAGTTTTTGCGTGCCAGACTAAAAAAACATCCATAGGTAATAATATCCTCACAAACTTTCATCGCGTTATATGACCGAACTTTTTAGTCATTGATTGATGTAATGGAACCGTGACGTGTTAAGTCTACAACCCATAATATTGCCATACTGTTATCCAATACAATCACAGATAAAAAACAAAAAAAAAATCTTGGTAATGTTATTAAATCTTTGATTCTGTTCAGTCGTTTTGCTAAATAATAGTTTTCCTTTGCCATAAATTCTTGATTCTATTCAGTGTATTGCCTAAATAATTATGTTTTCCTTTGCCTTTAAATTTCCCCCCCACCGCTACAGCCACCACTGATAGCAATTAATTAAGATTAAAAAGAAATAACACCAACGCGAAAAAGTGAAAGAAAGAAGTTGAGAGCATTTTATTTTGAAGCTAATAACCCAGAAACGAATCGAAGAAGTAATACTCTGTGGTAAAAGTATGTTGATTCATCGGTTGTAAGCACTATAGTGAGGTTTTACACATTGTACCATGTGTCTAAACTTTGTTGAGCACTATCAGATTAATGACTTTGTTGACCTATGTACTTTACACAACAGCTCTCGAGGGCATAAGAGTTGCTGTATTAATTTGTTAGTCGGTTGTCTTGTAAATGCTCTATAATATTTGTAACTATCATGCATTGTATCCTCCAAGGAAGAGGCAGAGGTCTGGTACTAGCTTTTGTATGCTTCAGTCACGTAGATGTAGTTTTTAATTGAAAAAGACTAAAGAAGAATTTAATCAGAAACCAGCAATAACGATTTCTACTTTGTAAAATTGCGCTTGCAACGGAGAGTTTTGAGTGTTTTCTCAAAATCTATTTATCTGAGTCAAATAAAATCTATCTCAGAGTTTAATTTCAATCTAGATAGACGTTTTGTTCACGTTTCGAAAGGATAAAAAGTGAATGAAGTCTACGAATCAATAGTTTTTATGCGATGCCTTGACCATAAAGACAGATTCCAAAAATCATTGTTTTGTGATTTTGAGTTCCCAAACCACAAAGAAATCAATTCTTTTTTTGTTAATATTGTCTTACTTACAATGCAAAATCAATAATTTTAAATAAAATAAATTTCCTTTCTTTCTTTCCTGAACTCGCAAATAATTATAAACTAAAATCGATTTCACTATATAAATAAAGTCCTGCTGCAATCAAATTTCAGTGAACGGAAAACAGATTTAAATAAACATCAGTCTGATGTATAAGTTTCAAAGTATCTTCACAGATGTATATCGAAGCTATATTTCTAATTAAAACGGTAGTTTTGGAGTTTAGACGTAATAGTTCTGGAAATTTGCAGCCCCTATTAACTTCTATTTGCACTAAAACTTTTCGATGATAACGTTTATATGGCGTTTGTGATGTATGAGTTTTGAAAACTATCCAATTAGTTGTTACTCAGTCGTTAAGAGGAATATTATTACATAGTTACAAAGGGAAACGCCTAAGACTTTCATAATAATATAATGAAACGCAACCTGAATAAAATAGCTCTTAGCCATTGATAAGAGTCTCCCATCTATAAATTATCCGTGGTAAGCGCATTGTTACAAATTTACGTGGTTTTTATTTATCCACAAGCGTCTTCTATATGCGTACTGAATTGTAAATGTTTTATTTAAATTTAGAATCACTTCTCGTCTTCGGGGACCCGTTTAAGTAAAAGCCCGTTGTCACCTGCAAATATTTTGTGAAGCTTCTAACAAAATGTCTTTCAAAGGTAGTGCCGGGAATTCTTTTGTTTCATTTTCAGTAACATAAGAAAGTCTAGTGACCTTATTTTAACTTGCTGTCTTTGTTATACGAAGAAATAAACGCTTTAACATTTTGTTATTTATGCATTAGCCGTTGTTTCCCAATTGATCTTTTTTCCCAAACCTTTCCCAAAATCCTTTATCCTTTGCTTACGTCATTCTATCTGTGCAGGGAAAAAATTGTTTTTGCTTCTAAGAAGTACTTACAAGTACAGCAACGGCAATTTTCTTAGTTGTTACGGCGACCAACATTCTTTTTTCCTACACTATCATTGAACAGGGAAGGATGCAAAACATTTTGAACAAAACCAATTTCTGCAGCATGACCTACATTTCCTATCATATTCGCACAATCGTTACGTAACTCTATCTTTGCCGTTTAAAGGATGTAAACCACGTTTAAAGGATGCAAATCGATGTGCAAAACAATAATTGAAATCTAATAATTTCACTCGTTATTTTTAATGAAGGAAAATATCTACTGGCGGGCAGGGTTTGAACCTGCGTCTTCTGGTTCAATACATCAGACGCTAACCACTAAGACACCGCGAATCGTACCCGTCAAGTCGAAATCTTCCTTCACATTCTAAACTTACGTCTCAGGGTGACATCATTAAAAATAATTGGTAATCTTAGCATTTTCCTACTTAAAAAATACAAAAACATAATTTCACTCGTGTTAACTATCCGACACCACAATAGATTACTTATAATGTCGGCTCGTTCATCAGATGTTGATTTTTATTAGCGATTCAGCTACTCGATTCGATACCGTCGAGACTATTATCGATGGCTGCCTCCCACTGCTATCAGAATTGAGCCATTTGTCTGAGGCGAACCTCGCTTGCTGATTCACAACGTTCGCATTCAACTGTTCTCTCTTTGTGTGGAATTGATGGAATATTTTGCACGTAATACAAGACAGTGTCGTACTTGTGATTGTATATTTATGAATTTTAGAATAAAAGATATCTAGGGCGTGTTTCATCACCTCAGGGGGCCTAGACTAGTTGCAATTTCACATTCGGATCGACAAGCGAATAGAAATAAAATGTATGGAAATGACATTAGTGACAGTCCGATTTATCGAAAGCTTGTGTCAGTTCCAAAAAAAATTGGGTTCCGTTTGTTGGTCGATTGGAATGTCAAATTGCAACTTGTCTAACTTGGTATCTGCCCATTAACGATAAAAATACGATAGAGTACACCGATGAATTTTAGAGAAGGTTTATTTTCCTTGCAATACTACATTTTTTTTCTCGTAGTTAATAAATACTTTCAGTCTGACTGAAAGATAGCGCACAGTTTAAACCAGTGAGTGTAGCATAGAAAAGCGGACATGAGTTTGTCATACAACATAGAATACTGCGACATTCTTTCCAAATATCGAGATAATTTCCATAATAAGATCATTGAAGGATTGTATATCACATAAATTGTTACGCCTTTACGACTAAGTAATTGAATTAATTCTAAGAATAAAAATATCACAAAGATAAAAGCCAATAAAAACATAATAACTCCTCCCTTTACCACCCACGCTGATAACGTCGTGGGCGGATTTTCCCTTATAATATACAAATTAATAAAAACTTCAGTATAAATAATATTACTTCAAGGACAGATTAATTTAAGGAAACAGTGACTTTACCGGTCGATATATTTTTCTACTGTGTTTGCTCGATCAATCCTTTATGAGTTAAACAGAAACAGGATAACTAAATAGCACTAGATATAAATTATAATGGCTATATTTCTCGGCCCTTCCTAATATAAGATACCCCACCGCTCTTTGTATTTGTATCGCCAGTTGTAGCCTAAAGCAGGGTACTGCAGTCGAACAAACGCTTAGCAGATAAATACCTGTGCATGACAACCTTAAGATCAGCGCAGACCGAGAGCAGCACAGCGGGGAGCAATTTTTTAATGACACTCGAAAATAATCTTTAATGCTATTAAGATATAAAGTGCATTATGTTTGCTGAGAAGGCCTCGAAACCGCGCGAGCATTTTTTATATATTCAAGCATTAAGCACTTTATTTCTAGCTTTAAGTTTATTTTCGAGTGTGAGCTCTGATCTGCTCTGCTCTCGGTGTGCGCTGAGACTAAGAGCCTGTTCAGATGAGGCGTATTACGCGCGAGTCTACTCGCGCGTTTCAATTTCTACAATGAGGAAACGCGCGTAGGCGTCTGGACGGGATATATGTAGCTCTAGTATCTCGAATACGCGCGAGTGTCAATGCGCTAGTGGACTCGCTCGTATAACGCGTCATCTGGACAGGCACACACATTTGCGTGTGTACAAACGTCATCTTGCTCGTGTAGTTGTAGGTACCGATGCATCGAAATGTATCTACAGTGCCCATAGTGTCACACAATTGATGAGCTAGTAAGTTAGAGTAGGTCACAGACCTTGTTTGTAACCTTTACCAGTTACATGGCAGCGACAGGCGGCAGATGGGTTTGATCGCCTGTATCACTGCCAAATTCGTGTACCTATAAAAGCAGGCATTACAGCTGACACTATATCAAGACCCGATTCAATTTGCAATTACTAGATATATTGGCAACGCGGATATCAATAAAGTATGATAATCTGAACAATTTTGTGCCCATTTTCTCCCTAATATTCAGTTATCATCATACAAAACAATAATAATGTTATTCTATTAACATTTGAGAAATTTTTGCAGTTGTTACTCAATCATGCTTAACCGATTTGGCTGAAATTTAGAATTATGATAGTTTATACTCTGTGTTCACCCATACATATTTTTTATCTCGATCGCAATCAAATATTTCCACGGGAAGAATGACAACAAAAACTGAATTTTAGCTGCAGGAATACTAGTATTAAGTGAACAGGCACTATTAGTGTTTACTATTACCAAATAGATGGTCAAGCTGTTCTGCATTTTCTCTCCTACCCAAATTTTGCTACTACAGTGTTGCCAACTGACTGGCAACAATGCTAACCTCATTTAACACTAAGTTTACGGGATTATCACTCATTGTCCAATGCATTTGAAGTTTGCCAACCTGCATTAGGCCAGCTTGGTGGTCTATAGCTTAATTCCTCTCATACTGAGAAGAGACCCCTGAGACCGTGCCCAGTGCAGTGGGACAGTGAGGGTCCATAAGCAGATTTGCATGATGGCAAAAATTTAAAAGTTACGATCTATTTATTCCGTATTAGAGAAATTCTCTCGATATTTGTGAAAGAATGTCGCAGAATTCTACGTTATATGACCTGTGCCAAGTTCCATGCTTCAAGACACTCGTTTAAGCTGTGCGTTATCTGCCAATCAGACTGTAAGAATATTACTTAGGTACGAGAAAAAGAATTGGTAGTATTGCAAGGAAAATCAACCTTCTGTAAAAATTGCATCGGTATACGTAGTTCATTTAGTTCTAATCATGTTCACGCACAACACATAGCGTTATGATTTAATTGGAAATGCAGGTCATGTGAAATAAGAAATCAATTAAAGCGTAGCCTTGCTAATGACGTCATAATCCATGTTTTCTGGTCCTACTCTCTCTCTCGACGGACTCTGTCCTACTTCCTACTAATATTATAAATGTGAAAGTTTGTGAGGATGGATGGATGGGTGGATGGATGGATGTTTGTTACTTTTTCACGCAAAAACTACTGAACGGATCTGGATGGAATTTGGCACAGAGATAGATTATAGTCTGGAATAGCATATAGGCTGCTTTTTATCCCGGTAAAATGTATGATCCCGTGGGATACCGGGTAAAGCCGCTGGCGGAAAGCTAGTACATACATAAATTACAGTTACATACGGATTCAATGCTGTATAGAGTATTCTCTCTATGTTCTCTATTTCTTCTCTCTCTCTCTCTCTCAGTCTATAGCTAAAAAGTGGTCGCCCAGAGACTAGCAGTAGTTGATTAGTGGAGCACCACTACAAAACCATTTCGCAAACTAGTTTGAGGATACCTTAGAAATGGGAATGGTAACAGTAAATTGTAACCGCGCCGTCTGGAACATATGTGGCTTGTGTAGCTTTCCTGATTGCGTAAGTTAATTACGAGAAGGAGCTACCGTGCTACAGGAATTTAATTATTTTAAGTTGTAATTTGTATTGTATTTTAAACTCATCATCAAACATCCTTACAAATTATGTTGGCTTCTTTTTAGTTTAATTAGTTTGGCTTCTTGTGTAACCACGTGCGGTTGAATATTTGTATTTTTAACCCCCGACGCAAAAACGACGGGGTGTTATAAGTTTGACGTGTCTGTGTGTGTGGCCGGCGACACAAAATGGTGGATTAAGTACATTTTTTCTTGTAAATATCAAATGAAAAAGCTTGACTAGTAGAATACTAATAAAATAATAAAATTTTTTTAGTTCATTGTCCGTGGGTGGTTTTTGAAAAAAATAAATTTTACATAAAGCGACAGTGGAACATCTGAGGACTTTTAAAGCAACACGGGTGCTGACTGACTAGTCCTGCTTTTTTCTAAGTTGATAACCGATATCCGAAGAATAAATTGATTGTCAGTCCGGGAACCGGGATCTGATAATGCTCTTAGATAAAGTAAGGAAGGTTCTCAATGTGCTAAGAGTAATCCCCTCGCTATACGCCACTTTCAACTTATTTGACAGCACTCAAAGAGTATTATTCCATAGTCTACCACTTCCATTTCCCTGTTATTCACAATCAAAATAGTTTCAAAACACAATACATTGCCGCAAAGAGACAGCTCAAAGTTTAAATTAGACGGTGGAACTAAACACAGTGAGTTGTATTACGCTTGCAAATGCGCTAAATTATGTGCAATGGGACATCGGAGCCGGCGGAATGGAAACTGCTGACTTATTGTTAGCTTAGTGGAGTTATGGATGTATTCAGAGCTTCACATAAAGGTAGTTCGTGGAAGAAATGTATTTGGCGAAATAGGACCTAACAATAATTGGAGCAAATGGAGTTATCTATTGAAAAAAATAATATATTAAGTATTGTTTTATTTTTATTTTTTTTGCCTGCATCCTTGCTCTTTCACTTGTTAAGGTCTATATGTCTTCGTCGGTTTTTTTCGAGCCTATTGCAGCTTTACATAATAAACCTAAACTGTGTCCCCGGTAATAAACTATTAATAATGGGGTGTGTTCTATGAAATTCTTAATATTAGATTGGAGAGAGTATTAGTGTAGAGCTTTCTACTTCATAAACCACAAAATTCTCAGTATTTAAAGTAAATAATTATGCTATCTAATTAATTGGTACTGTTTTGTATAAAATTTAGATGTAATTTGTAAAACATTTGTATACCTGTTATATACCAGTATAAGTACATCTAATTTGTTCGGAGAAGAATTGAGCGATATTAGCTACTAGTAATAACCCCAATTATTATTGGTAATAGCTTGCTAATTGACCGTTACTAGTAGCTTTGATTAATCAATTAATTAGTTTGCAGGAGCATCGTACTAAGAAAGCCAGCTAATTAAGTAGCACATATAACTTTCTAATTAATGTACTTACTTATTTACCTATTATTAATTCATTAATATGCATTTAAAAGGTGAATAAAAATTATCAATAACAGTGTCAAAAAGAATCGCAAAGCAAAGTGTGTTAGACTATACTTAATGCTTAGTACCTACCACCACTTCTGCCTGAGCCGTCGGGAATACTAGCTTGATGGTATTATATTTTATAGTTTAAGAGTAGAGTTTTAGAGTTTTTAAGAGAGGTAGGGCACAGCCATTTATGGCTCAAATCTGGAGCAGCCCATCTGGGGAAGTACCTCCACCTTACAGAAAACTGCAGCCAAATAACACACTTTATGGTGTGTTGTGTTCCTGTAGTGAGTAAAGTCACCAGAGCTCCTTCTAAGGATGCGCTACGCAGGCAGTATGAGGAATATTCTCTCAAACTGTACCGCAGTGAATCCTCCATAAACCTCTAAGAGGTTTTTCCACCGCCGTATGCTTGTTTGTCAACTTAGTGGTATATAAAAATAATCTCCACTGTCGAGTACCCATAGTATAAGCTTTGCTTAGTTTGTTAAAAATGTCCCAGGATATTTAATATTATTATTATAAAACCACTTACAAAGGTGCTGACATCTATTGTTGCTCTCCTCATATTCCCGAACCATTTCTTTTTAGAATACATCACTAAAGAAAATATCAAATGGATGCATTTCCAAGGGTCATTGTCGGGCTTCAAAATGGATTGCACTATTTTGGATCTCTCCAGTTGAATGTCTATTCAATCTCTTCAAAAGCGTATCTCTCATACGGGACACGAGATAGAACTCACTATTATTTTTGTCCCCGCTGAGTGGTTTTCTGCAAAGAATAATCTTCCCACTATCTATGGTTGAGATGTCATAAAAGGTCAAAGGTTTATGTCGAAAGGTTTTCAAAGTGACATATAAGTGAAATCTTTCATTTTCATTATTTTATTCTGACGTGTTTGATGCAATTTGCTGTAAACAAAATATTTGACGACGTCTGTGGTTCGAGTACCCGACTGCTGATTAGGATGTCGTTGGGTTCGATTCCCACAAGTGACAAATATTTATTTTGATGAACTTAAGTGTTTGTGTTTGTCTGGGTGTTTCTTATGTATGTATGTATGTATTTCCAAAATATATATATATGTATTATATCCATTGTCTAGTACCCACAGTACAAGCTCTGCTTAGTTTGGGAATAGATGGTGCTGTGTAAAAATGTCCCAGGATATTTATTTATATATTGGAATACCACATTATTCTAGTGCAATTGCTTTCCTAGATTAGGTACTGGTTTCTCACACTTAAATACCTACATACATACATAGCTTCACGCCTGTTTCCCATAGGGGTAGGCAGAGACTATAGATTTCCACTTGCTACGATCCTGGCACACCACTTTTTTCTGACACTTACGCGAATATTAGACATATTAGACATATAGACGACGTCTGTGGTCTAGTCGTTCGAGTACCGGACTGCTGAACACGAGGTCGTGGATTCGATTCCCACAGGACATAAATATTTATTTGATGAATAATAAGTATTTGTGTTTGTCTGGTGTTTCTTATGTATTATAATTATGTATTTACAAAAAAAAGTATATAAGTATTATATCCATTGTCTAGTACCCATAGTACAAGCTCTGCTTAGTTTGGAACTAGATGGTGCTGTGTAAAAATGTCCCAAGATATTTATTAAAATGAAATGAAATACTTTTTACGGATTCTTTCTTTCTTCGGTTTGATTTCCTTCCTACTTCGGTTTGATTCCCAGTCCGAGAAAGGTGCTATTCTGTTGTTTTATGAAATTCTCAGTAATTAGCTCGGAGTTATTATTTGTACCCAGTTAACGGCAACAGGCTCGACCCCTTTACGTGGGATTAAACATACCTACCCGCCAACAGTGGGTGTACTATGGTACGCCTCTGCCCGACTCTTTGGGGAATACACGTGTGATGGTATGTAAATATATCTTTATTTCTTCTTGCTAAATTGTACTTCCCTTAATGTTAATATCGTATCGACCTCGAGCTAACCCGGTTTGCCTACTTGATATACAGTTGGCATTTTAAGTCTACATGTGGCGGTTGCGTGCGGGGTAAAAGTTCACGTGAAATAATAAAACATTTAAGTTTTTGTAAAATCCCAATTACGTGGGGAATTCCCTTAAATCCTTTCTTAGCGGATCCTGCCTTAATAACTACGAGCCCAGTCTATTCAGTGGTTTGAGCTACGCGTTAGTAAATCAGTCAATCAGTCAGTCACCTTTCCCTTTTATTAAGAGACTTCAAAAAGGAGGATGAGGTTCTCAATTCGTCGGAATCTTTTTTATGTATGTTCAACGATTACTCGAAGACGCCTGAACCGATTTGGAAAAATCTTTTTTGTTTCAAAGTGTATACTTCCTGGATAGTCCCAATTTAATATTATCGAAACCGGACGAGCCGTTTATAAAAAATCTAAAAAAAATATATATATACAGTATATACACCGATGATATTGTCGTTTACTCCGAAACGTGATTGTCTCATTAGAGCAGTTCCTTTCCTTAATATGTATAAACAAAATGCATCTACTTTCCACTAAAAATGTTTATAATATAATAAACAGATCACATGGAAGTCAAATCTAGTGTTGTTACGCCAAACACGACCTTAAGACGTACAAGTATAATAGTGATTTTGAACAATCAGTATGATACCGTTGCAAATACTCTGAATTATATGCAGAGTGTACAGTACGCTTGTTGAGTAGTAATCTCGTAGTATGGTATGAGGTTTCTCAAGTTAGCAATTAGGCAATTAGGTTCCTGGTGTAATAGAATACATCGTTATTTAGCTTAAATTTGAATGTATCTATCACATAGTTCAATTTTAAGTTGGAGGCCATAGGAGGATTACTGGCCGTAAAAATTGGAGAGAGAAAAAGATTGAATTAAAATTAGAAATAACCCTCCATTGTTAACGACAGGTTGATTGGCGACTATGTACTTGTAGGTTATGTTTAAAGAATAATGTTCAATAATAATGCCGTTCTAAACAGAATTTTATTCCAACTAGCTAGAAATAATCCGTGATAGCTCGGTTTAAAAATACGATAAGTATATAATTTATAGTCTATAGTATTCGGGGATAATGTATGTATCTTCCAATGCAGTTATTTCAGAATCGCATCATTAATTTCGGGATTACCCCCTATTTATCAACTCAAAACCTTGAAAAATTACAAACTAAGAAACTCACAAATTTTACAATTTCATGATATTAGTATAGGTATTTCTAAACTCAGAATTTCTCCTCTTTCGTTAGATATGCCACTCGATAGGATAACAAAAATTCACTCTTTTTTTGCATGTAACATTCGTCGTATTGATTTTGTTTATTTAAAATGTAGCCATTGTTACCAGGACAAATGAGATGAGTACTTAAGGCGCTGTAGTGGAACATACGTAAATAGGAAGATACATAGACTGCCTAATATAAAACCCTTCCTTCGGCTTTCGTGCCGTGTCGTCGGGTAAAAACTTCTTTAGTCATGTGGCTAGGGGATTATATTTACCAAATTAGATTCACTCTTCATTGCAACCTGCAGTTCCCTACAATCTATTACAGCGTAATGTTTAAGCTAATGAACTGCCACAGTGTAAATAAACAGCTATGTAGATGTGATTAGCACTTTATGACGTGCCATGAATAGTTACGGGGCTGTGACTAGGCTTAATTAACGCTTGACAAACTACGATAATAAAGATAGGACGCGTAGGTTTTAACTGTTTTTGTAAATAATTAACTTTAATTAAGAAGGAATAGAAACAATGCCCACCATTTAAAAATAAATGCCTTTTTCTGCAAACCTCACATTACAATTTAAAAAATATTTGAAAATTAATACATACCAACCATTTTGTATTAGTCGGGCTCAATACAAACTCAGAACGAAAAATCCTAGTAATATTGCTTGACCTGAAAATCGAACCTACGACCTCTGTGCTCAAGCCTTCAAAAACCACTACCTATAACAATGATAGATATAAAACTGTGACACAGTTAACCACATCTAGAATTCAATGAAATCGTTCCAGGCGTAAATATAACGAAGCAAACTACTTATTTCCACACCACAAGTTTTCTAGACCCGCACCCTCCCCACAAAAAGAACAGTTGGAACGGTTATACAAAAACTTCGTGACCGCGAACGTTAAGCAACTTGCATGGCAAAGAAAATAAAAATAATATACCGCCAGGAAGCCGCATATCGTCGTAAACCCGGTTTTATTTCACCGGGTAGGGGCACCGCGTTAATTTCACAGAACTTTATGAGGAAAGCCAGTGCTTACATGGTTTATGACGTGACGTGAATAGTTACGTACCCTGTTACTAATTGCTATGGAACAGGTTATCACTGTTCTTCCCATAGTCATAAAACAAAAGAATTAATGGACCTATATCATCACGTCTCTATTCCTCGGAGTGTTAGACCGGTATGGTTTAGGTCCCATACAATAGGGGTTTTATAGAAAACCCAATAACATATGTCTTTGCTGGAACTAGGGATGGGAAACTAAGGAACTATTGGTGTCACCTTCGACTTGGTCAGTGCAATCCTATTGGATGAAAGCTCTTTGCTAATGTAAATTAAACACGTTTTGATTGGTTGTTGTAGTAAAAGTCAAAAGTCTGACGTCTGTGTTAGCTTTGCGTTGCTTATTGAATCTTCTCCCTAAACAACCGTACTTGTGACTAAGTATAAACTATTAAAAACAAATGAGATTATGAATCACTGGTATGAGTAGAAGCTGTAAATATAGCAGAACCTAAGTTATAATGATCATATTTGTCATTACTAGCTCGTTATCCTCCACCCTTGGATAATGATCCAATTCCAATGATGTTGGTCCTGGTTAAGGATCAAAGTGGATATCGTAAATGATGGATTGATGATTGTAATTATGTCATTGGTATCATTATGTCCCTACCAACCGATATAATAATAAAAAAAACCGTGTGAATTTCACAGGTTTTTATATTCGTTTTAAATTATAATCACTACTTTATATCGTATCGTGAATGGTAACAACTTTACAAGCACTGTTACTGAGCGTAATTAGAGGTGGTGTGACATGGAACAACAAAAACGGAACGCGTTCGTTACCAACCCTAATTGTTTTAGAGACGCCGCTTTTTTCATTGAAAACACGCAAAGTGGCTCACAGTAATAAATGCTGTGGAACTTTGTTTAGTTACCACGTAATTGTAGTAGTATGTTTGTTGGAAAATAGTAGATTTTATGGTCGCGTGTTGTCAGGATGTTGGCACAATTGACTTGGTAACTGGGAAAAAAATCTGTTTGGAACAAAATATTGTTACCAGCTGGAACATTTTCAATAGGAATTCCCTCAGCAGATTATTCACCTGTAAGTCCTTTACTCTTATAAGACCTATATGCCTATTTGAGGTTTTTAGTAGATCTTACAGTCATGTCTTTAAAAATTAAATTTTTTGTAAAGGTCATTTTTAAGTCATATACAACACACGCAAATGCAATGAATAATCATTTCAAATAAGTGAATAATTATTTCCCCAATCACAAAAACTAACTGAGCATTTTAATAGAAAAATAAGGCGAAAAGTAAGCGCCATAAATATATACCAAAACATCAGAAGTGCTTCAGTTAAAGCATGCAAAGCCCCTTAATTTGGCCATCGGTTTGTTTAGCAGAATTCCTGGGAAACTTAAACAATCTCTATTATTACTGCGGTAAGGAACACAATTGTTTAAGTGAACTAGCATAGTATATTGTTCCTTGGGTCGCTGGTGTAAATCGACTTAATTTGTAGAGAGAATTTCTACTTGAAACCTTGTCTAACGAGAAGGTTTTCCTCTAATTATGCCCAGTATGTACTTATTGCTTTGTGTATTAATATTATTACTACACTGTATGTTGGGTACATAATGCAAATTATTTTTAAACAAAAAACAAACCGTCTCCAAAAAACACATAGGAACTAAAAAGCAAAAAATTACATATTTACATTATGATTTCTAACTAATTTGGAGGCGGTGACAAACTACTAATTTAATTCAAATATGACTTTCGTTGATTGTCTGTTTGGCACCGACTCAAATTTAGTTAGAAATCATAATGTAAATATGTTATTTTTTGCTTTTTAGTTCCTATGTGTTTTTTGGAGGCGGTTTGTTTTTTGTTTAAAAATAATTTATTTTCAAAGTTTTAGTGGAATATATATATATATTATATTATATGGGGGAGGGGGGAAGCAACTAAACTCACTGACCGGCACAAACAGCGAGGTTTCGTGGTAAACCATAATATCATCTATGTATACAATTTTTTAAATTTTCGTCGATATTTTTACAACCACTCACCGGATTTCGAAAAAATTATGGGACCAATCTGTAAGCACCAGCTTTCGAATAAAAAAAGAATCATCAAAATCGGTTCACCCAGTCGAAAGTTCTGAGGTAACAAACATAAAAAAAAACAGTCGAATTGAGAACCTCCTCCTTTTTTGAAGTCGGTTGATTATCTTTTATTTCATTGGATTTGGAGCCTACCATAGACTTAATGGAATGTGAAAAGCTTATTTATAATCTGTCTCTGTGTCGTTCACTTTAATACTGTTTAATGTTCAATCTAATTTAATGTTCTTATTTAAATTTCTTTTATCTTGCGCCTTCCTTTCCATTTGCTGTCAATACGATAAGAAGAAGACTGCAAGAGGCCTACACTCTATTACAATATGTATAGTGATTATGCTATATCAATGTTTTTTAATTATTTCAATCTGGGACCTTTTCCCTTTTTTGAGAAGGCGGCAGAGTGTTAGACTCATACCTACCGACTATAAACTGCACTTGCCATCATGTGCCCTTTGCGTTATGGCCATGGGATCAGGAATATTCAGCACGACCATGAAGAGTTGTGATCCCGTGCAACTACCGGACTCCCTTCTTGGTGGGATCTTTGACCCGTGCCCTACACACAGTAGTCAAATCCGCTTTAGAAATTTAGAGAATAAATCCTTGGTGGTATTTTATGGAAAGACAGGCTTAGCTGGCCTTTATTACCTACAGATTTCAAAAAATAAAACCTAACCCACTTCAAACGACTGTATTTGTAACTGTTACTAACAATGCTTTCGAACAAAATTTATTGAAACACCGATATTGTTTGGTTACATTGAAATGAGACTATTACTCGTTTAATGGTTTTACCAAATTGCTGATAGGCAAACTTGTTTCACAATAAATAGGGGTAATTTGTTACCCGACCCCAGCCCAGTGGAGCGGCCTATGAACTTGATCAACTTGCCCTTAGAACCTTTCAAACAGCCTTGAGGGGACGCAACAAGGGGCCATCGCACGCCCCATTTACATGAAATATTGCTTTAAGAAAAACTGCGTCTATTTTCCCAAGCAAAATCAATCACGGGAAGTTTGTAATGTAAAGTAATTTGAAAGATCTATTCTGTTAGGGATCTAATCAATTTTTTAATTAATTTTATGGGGCTGTTAGTTTACAGACTTTGGAGGAAAAGTATTAAGTCAACATAATTTATTCTGTGCCTCTTGTTTTTATTGAGTAAATTTGAGCTTGGGAAAATACCGCTCTCCATTTTTAAACTCGTATAGAATATCTATCATACAGTAGTCCGGGTCCGCCAAATAGATTGGCGTAGTTTATTTATTTATTTATTTATTTATTTATAGTTAATTAAAACGGCACAGGTCCAATTACATTAATTAACATAGAGTTATAGATATTAAAATAAAATAAGCATTCAAATAACATACAATACAAAAATTAAATTCAAAGATATACAGTTCGTGGATAAAATTATTAATAATTATTTGAGTAAATGGTTAAATGAATTAATCACATCACAAACTAACATAAATTACCATGTAACAGTGGACACCCTCGCATATTGTCTCTCACAGAACACCAGACAAGCACGCATTACTTTCTTCCATTCATCAGCAAACACATCACATTCAGGGTCGGTAGTCAGGAGGGCGTTTAGCATCCTTAGGGTTCGACATACTGGGGATTCGGCTCTAGCAACAGATCTAGACAGCGGTAGTGCGAACAGCTTATGACGGCGGCTTTGACGGTGCCCTAGGTATTTGTCGGGCACAAATAGGCGGCAGAAAAGTCCGTGGAGTTCAGGGCAGTCAATACGACCGCTTAGGGTTTTACAGGCAATCGTGAGCTGATCAAGGCCCCTTCTTACCTCCAACGAGTTGAAGCCCAATACCCCTAAGAGATAATTCGTTGGGTACAAGAATGGAAAGAAATAGTAAAGCCTTTGATACAAAAATCTCAGGAAGGTTTTCTGAACTTTCTCAAGCATCAATGTCTGAGACGCAGTATGCGGATGCCAGACGCAGGCGCTGGACTCGAGTTTACTCCGAACCAAAGTGGTGTATAGAAGTGTAATAATACTGGGATTGCGAAAGTCACGAGCGTTCCTCAAGACAAATCCCAGACGCCTGAAGGATTCCTTCGCAAGGGCCGACACGTGGTCTCTAAATGTTAGACTGCGGTCGAAAATCACTCCTAAGTCCTTAACGCTGCTGACACGAGCTATCACTGTACCCCCCAAATTATAATCGTATTTAATTGGCCTCAACCCTCGACCATAAGTCATAACGCTGCATTTATTAATATTAAACAACAACTTGTTCGCAATGCTCCACTCATAGACGGTATCAATATCTTTTTGTAGGAGTTCGCAATCCTCCTCTGTCCTGATCTGCGCAGCTAGTTTTAGATCATCGGCATATAGTAAACATTTAGCGAATCGAATCTTACAAATTAGGTCATTGATCATGATCAGAAACAAAGGCGGCCCTAATACGGATCCCTGACTCACGCCCGAGCGAGTGTAATAAGACTTCGACTCAAAGCAGCCATGCCGGACGAACTGTTTGCGATCCCGTAGGTAGTCGGCGAAGAATTTAAGAAGGCCGGATGAGAAGCCCGTAGCGCCTAACTTTGCCAAAAGCACATCGTTGTCCACTTTGTCGAACGCCTTCCGGAAATCAAAATACAGAGTGTCGACCTGCCTACCGGATTCCAGGCTACTGGATATGAAGTCAACATGAATCAGCAGGTTTGAGTTCACGGAGCGACCAGGTCGAAAACCATGTTGAGCATCAGAAAGATACATATTGGTTTGTTTAAAGATAACAGTGTAAAGTACATGTTCGAAGACCTTTGCAATGGTTGATAAAATAGCGATGGGTCTGTGTTCCTCGACAGAAGTCTTGTCACTGGTTTTAGGGATGGGAGTAACTCGTGAAATCTTCCACAGCTCCGGATACACGCCTGACTGAAGAGCTAGATTAAAGACATGGCATAAGGGGGCTGCTAATATACTGTTACATCCCATAACGATATATGCAGGGATGTTATCTGGGCCAACCGAACTGCAGGGTTTGAGTTTGGAAATACCCCTAACCACGTCCGGAGGAACTAAAACGGGTAGGGGAAAATTACCTCCCTCACTATTCACCGCGTTTGAATTCGGGTCCAATTCTGGTGTGTCCGGCAGAAATACGCTGGAAAAATACTCAGCAAATGCCTCAGCAGCTTTGACACCAGAATAGACCTTGCCATCAAGCACAACGTTTGGCTCAAACCCACCCTTGGATCGCAGGCTTGAAATGTGCTGCCAGAACAGTTTTGGGTTTCTGCATAGGCTGTTTTCCACATTAGAACAATGCAGTCTATATGCCTCCTCAGTTCGCACTTTTAATTCCGACCGCAGTGCGCTAAACTGAGCATATGTAGCATCACATCGGGACTGCTTCCATTTATTATGGAGTTTTGATTTACGTCGAGTGTCGCTTACGATATCTCTAGTAAACCAAACTGGGTACCGCCTATTACCAGAGGTCCTTCTCGTCTTCTTTGGAATACAGGAATCAAAAAAATCGTACATTAGGTTGTAAAACTTACAAGCAGCGGTGGACGCATCACTGCAGCGAAAAACGTCCTGCCATGGAGCAGAGCGAACAAGATTGAACAATAATGTGTAGTCACCTTTACAAAAGTTCCAATCCTTGCTACGGTCAATATTGCTAGGGTGAAGTTTTTCATGTACCTTATACCTTGAGATGGTAACAGCAATATCTAACGGAGGGTGATACAGATCAATCGGAACCAGTTCCGTACCCTCGATATACTCACAGTTTACAGTAGCGCCCTCCCGAGCTAACACTACATCTAACTTACTGCCACGCATGTTCATCACCTCATTCCTCTCTACCAGACTACAAAAGCTTAGAAAATAACAGTAGTAATTATTTACATTTACTGACGCACTTTTTAGATTAAGGTCGCCTAAAATAATAATAGTTCCCCTCAAACTGTGAATAATGTCCTCCACCTTGCAAAACCACGCCAGGTAATCATCGTCAGTTGCACTAGGTTTGACGTAAACAACACATACATATATATTTATGCCATAAATTGTGATCTTAGCCCACAAATCTTCACCGCAGGCCGTCTCAAGTTCATGTAGCCTATTCATGGTGACCCCAGACCGCGCAGCAAGCAACACACCACCACCTGTGGTCACTCTGTCTCGTCGAAGAGTACGCCAATCTCCAGCTGATATCTCTGAGTCCTCCACTGAGTTGTCCAGGTTTGTCTCGGTCACGGCTATCCAATCAAGTTAAGTTAAGTAGTTAAGCCTAGATAGGTCAGTCAGCCATTTGTTTGGCGTGAGGTATCAAGTGGCCAACTATCTTTCACCTCTTAGGGGTCAAAAATGGGCATCTTTGATTAAAACATAATGAATCGCGTACACGTGGCTACGAATCGTGGTGTATATTGCCAGTATTTGTAAGCATTTATTTATTATTATTTTACAATATATTACAATAATATTGACTCGCATTATATGAGGTTTTCATTTAATGAGGATTCAGCTTATACTGGATGATATGGTACGTTTCATACTGTGCAGCAGAATCTTATAATGATTCATGAAAAGTAGCCATTTTGAAACTCCCTTTTTATGTTTCTCCGTCGAGGTTTTTTATGCAAAAAGTTTACTTACCATTAAATTATTACGCGACCTAAACACGGCTACATAATAATTTAAAATTCATACAAGTATAAAGCTTTCATAACACGCGTATGTTTGTTATAGTGCGCTAACTTTCCTGAAGCCCTGTAAGCTAGCAAGACCAAGAAACTTATGCGAAATGTTTCAATTAAAACTAATTACAAGGACTGTTCCATCAAGTCGCACATTTAATTACCTACCACGTCATAAAGTCATACTGTTTCGTTTTCTGCACAATTAATTGCCTTGCAGCTGTTTCTTGCATTACTCAAACTTAGGCGGTGTACTCATCTACGAAAACGTGAGAAGTTCGCGTGCATAATCATAAAGGCGGGACTTCACTAGTTGTCGGTTGGTACAAAGCATACACAACTTGGTATGAGATTTTTACTTTTCTTTAAGTAGCAGTCATGTTCAGAAAAATAGATAATAGGGAATAAAATTTTCACTTTTGATTGATTACATAATTACAAAGAAATTCTATGGGGAATAAATTAATAGAAATAGATACTGAAAACTTAAAAGGTATCATTGCTGAGCAATTTCTCTTATAATCAAAACCCTTACAACTCTTTAACAATTAATATACAATACCTAACTGGTCTACACAAAAAGGTACAACAATACACAATGTCCAATTTGTTACTTAACACGCTCCTTACCTATAGGTAACTTACTTATAGGAGTTTTGCCAAGACCAAATTTTATAATAAGTTTACCTAAGTTTTAATAACTTCCTCATGCCTCGAAGATATCTAGTTTTTGCTGGCAACGCTTTCTTAGAAGGCTTGATATTACGCCATATTGGTTTTAGTCTAGTTCTTCTATGTTCGCAGTATTCAGTGCTGTTATTTTAAATGTTGGTAATAAGAAGAGATAATGTAATTAATAGTTATCGTAGCAGGGCCTATAGATAAGTGGTATTTTGACATTCGAATCGATAAATAGAAACAAAATGTATGGAAATGACACAAGCTTTCAACAAATCGGGATGTCACTAATGTAATTTCCATATATTTTCTTTCTATTCGTTTGTCGATTCGAATGTCAATTTGCAACTTGTCTAGGCCCCTAACTCCATTTACAAAATGTATATCCAATCCAACTATCAAAGAGAGTAAAATAGAATTTTATTAATGTAGATTGAAAATATAAAACAGTGATGTAAAAATATTAGGAAATATTAACAAATCACAATAACATTCCCTAAACCTGTTCGCGAACATCCCTAGCTAACTGAATTAGTCGACTCCAAAGTGTAATGACCTACGAAACGACCGTGTAAACCGTTTACAACATTTATATGTCATTTTATATCGCTACATCACCTCTACCTATAAACTCCGTTTGACAGCCCTTAAATTTGTCGATAGACTTTATACCCCTCATAACTCGGAGTGTCATACTTTCAATATTGATTTTAGGGCTGTTTTGGCGTAGGTATAACATTGAATTGATGCGTTTTTTACTTGTTGAATATTTTGAACAGATTGTATGATAAATTGGTATATAAATATGGTATACTTAACTAGGTAATACATTCTAAAGAAAAAAACTAAAGCGAGCTTATTGTTTTTATAAAAGCTTTTATTTCGAGTTGCCATAAAAGTACGAGCAATAGCAGCAAGTCCAATTTAAATGATAATTTACATACTGCATTCGGGCGCATGTACCTATATGACAAGCAAGATTTGTATGCTATGTATGTATGTACCCGGCGATAAAAATCGAAGAAAGAAAGATATTGGATTAAAATTATTTAAAACGGCAGCCTACGACTTGATCTTTCGTTTTTGTCTATTGCATCTCAATATTTTTCTATCTACGATTTTTATGGCTGGGTTAAAATTAGCTCGTGCCAACTTCAACCCGGACAATAAGTTTGGCGAGAACTGTAGCTACATAAATGTCGGTGCTTACCGATTCCGCTATCTCCCGCGATCGCATAAAATCTGTAACGATCTCAAACGCGCTTTGCATTTATAATGTCTTCGTACGTTCGTAATTAAATTCATCGGAATTGAGATTAATTATTTATTCAACTCCGCTGATACATTACCTACATTTCTATTCTAAAACAATTTAATTTGATTCAATGCTCTGAACTAATGAATTCCGCTATTTATCATTCTCTCTTGGCGAGAACTGTATAAGTCAGCTATAAATAATATCTATTAACGCTGTAGGTTTTTTCAAACTTACCCTTGTAGGTCAAAAATGTTACAACTAAATTTATCAAGGACAAGTAATAGTTAATACCCTCCTATGAGAAAAAACCACTTAGGTTTATACCGTGGGCTTATAAAATGATTTTTGTCTATTATACCCGTACTTAATTATAATATTTATCGCATGCCTAAGAACGATTCAGAAGTTTCTGCAAATTTATTTCTTGTAATATTTGACCTTGACGCTTGTTTAAAGAAGTAAGACGAATGATGTTATACTTTTTGAACAAACCGCTTAGATTTAATTCCCTGATTAGTTACGCTAAACACTCACTGTTCACCAGCACGATTTAGATCCCATGTAATAGGGCGGGCCCATTGCCATTAGTCGGGCACAAACCTGTCTCAGAGCTGCTACTCGGAACTTCACAGAAAAACCCAACAACATTTTGGTCGACCCGGGATTCGAACGCGGTACCTCTAGCGTAGCAGTCGCACTTGGGACCACGAGACCAACGAGGCAGTCACCACTTTAGCAGACCTGTGACACTCCATACAAACTTTCCAATACCGCTGCACACTACAATGCCAAATGTCAAACTTGTCTAAATTACGTATGTACATGTGCAAATGTGTGCGTGAAGGTGCGTAGGATTTGTTGGCAGTCCGGCAAGAACACCAGCAGGATGCCAGGGACCTGGGGTATATGACGTTAGGGAGGGGCGGAGAGTGGCCATTCTGTTATTATTTATTCTGTGACGCTAGTCTAATATCACATTCAGATAGGTCGTGACAGCTCACACACACACACACTCGCGCGCGTTATATATTATTAATTAAACAGTATACAGTTACCGGTCATGTGTATTTCCACTATCACCTATTCCTCCTTCGACCGTCATTATCTTTGATGACAGATAAGGTGACTCCTTGGGGTCTCACAAGTACCTCCAATATTATAATATTAAAGTAAAGGTCATAAGCCGTCTAGTTTAGCGAAATCTCTAACAATTTGAGCACTTTGATCCTCTTTGCCGAATATCTTATGTACATTAGCTATGAGATAACCAATTTACAAACGGCAAAGAGCTTTATAATTAGATTATAATGTTCTGTAGATTTATATATAATAATTGTTATAATAACGAGACTTAATTATAGCTAAGTTTAATTTTGGAACAGCTTTGATTGCTTTATCAAAATGGCAGTACAAATGGTTGTGACTCTAATATTAGACAAAAGTTAATATTTTTCACGAACTTTATAGGTAACAAGTAGCAGGATGTATACGTACATACTCATGCCTTTTTCCTAAAAAAGGAAGCGAGAAACTTAAGACTATTATCAACAACAATACAAGTGCTTGATTTGTTTGAACGGCTAGTCAAAATCTACCACGTTTATAAGGGTATTTTATTAAACTGCGTGCCTACATAAAAAAAAAACTGAAACAAAAACTATTTCTATATAAGGGGTAAGAAAAGGGCTACCAATGATGTTTCTTTTCCTCGTAAAGTTATAGTAAAACCACAGTACCTAGATTGTCAGCAAAAGTAAATCCTTAATCTCAATTAACTTAAAAACTACCTACTTAACATGCTGCAGTTGTGTAAAGTTGTAGAATATTCTTTGTTACTTGTAAGGCCTCTGTCCTACTGGAGGACAAAGGCTTCCCTCTCCTCTTTCTACTCATCCTTTGAAAAGACAAAGAGTTCAGCGCCTGGAGACAAGTTGCATATTGACATTCGAATCGACAACTGACATCAGTTTTCGTCAAATCGGGCTATCTGGGGGGCTAGACAAGTTGCATTTTGACATTAGAATCGACAAACAAAATGTATGGAAATGACACAAGCTTTTGACAAATCGGGCTGTCACTAATATCATTTACATACATTTTGTTTGTCGATTCTAATGTTGGCTGCTATAAATTTATATATCATAAATTACTGGATCGATTTCAAAAATTCTGTCACCATTAGAAAGCTACATCTTTCCCGAGTAACATAATACTATAATTAATTAACAAATACGCAGACCACACGGGCGAAGCCTGGCGGAAAGCCCAAATTACTCAATGTTTATTGCATTCCACAATGTAGTTCACTTGGTGATAAATAGTACAATAACTTCGTTCGTTATGGACCCCGTCGGGCACAGCATGTAGGAGAGAGGAAGCTAGCTGATAGATACTAATGGCAAAACTTTACGTCAATCGATATACCAATGTCTCCAAATATATTTGCCACTCGGGAAATACCAAGTACAATTACTCTAAATGAGTAATGATCCTCGATTCAAGCACCGTACATGTTGCTATACAATTTAAGTAACCTTTTATAGCCTCTCATTGCTTTCATAGTTAAATAGGACGCACACATACACAAAGCATTAAGAACTAGCACTTAACATTACCATCAAACAATAAGGAAAACTAACAACGGTTGCCTAATGTCTGATCCTTCTTAGAAGCACCCAAATATTCAGAACAATCATTCCAAAAGCCGTTTACTTAGAAGCTCTGTAAACACCCAAAACAATTAGAATCTTAACTATTCATGTTAGAATTCGGAATAAAAGTAGGGCAACGGTCACACGCTTAAAAGATAACCTAAATATTTTGTGCGTTCAACCGCCATAAAGGCCGACAAAGACCCGTTTAATAATAAATCAAGTGAGTTAATCGTAGGCCGTAAGCAACAATGGACTGTGAGTTGCGTTTTCGACAGCGGCAAGCGGTTCTATATATGAGCAGGAAACGTTAACGTATGCGTTAATGAGGTAACCGTGGTTGGCTTTACTGCGTCTTTGTGGGCGGGTTCTAGCGAAGTGTGTAGGTAATTATGTGAGTTAGGATGCTCTCCTTTGATTACTTTAGATACATTTTATGTTGCTAATTATGATCGTAAGACGTTTGGATAACCGTTTGAGAGGTAGAAAGTTAAGTTGACGTCGGCTGGCTTAATGACGTCATAATGGTAGTACAGTGACAAGACATGGCTCACAAATAAAATTTTGAAAGCTCACAAGTGTGTTGCAGAACGTTATCGTTGGCTCCTTTGGGGTCCTTGGTTTTTCTGTTAGCAACACAGTGCTAGTGCTGCTCCTGGGTAGTCGTAGTAGAAAGGAGTTTGGGACCCCGTTAATGGCAATAAGTTTGCCCTACCTCGATCTAAAAAATGTAGGTACATCATGGGTGAACTGTATTGAAAGACTTCACACGTCGGTCACGCTAATAAAATCTCTCAGGCATAAACGCTAATATTGGACTCTTAGGCTAATATTCAGAGACGACGCCAAGCGTAAAGTAACGCTTCCATATGTCAAATTTGTATGACAATTTGACATACGGAAGATGCTTAGTTTCGTCTCTGAATATCAGCCAAAGATTTTCTTCGGATGCGGCGCTTTCATAATGTTTCGAAAAGTTAGAGGTGCGGCAAGATCTTACTTTTAAGACTGTAATAATTTATTCAAATGTGTGAAAGAAAAACCCAAGTTAATTAATGGTATAAATTGCGCAATGACTTTGATCCTAGAAAAGGTTAATGATCTTGGAAGGTTGCAGTGAATCTTGCGAATAAGTTTTTTCAATGTCGATATACAACTTTAGATTTAAAGATCTCTTACCTTGGCAAGTAAATTTCTTCAGTAAGTATATGTAGAAAGAAAATATTTACTAGTACTTTTTCTATCACATACCAAAATCTATGACAGTCTTTATTCGTACAGTCTAATCCTTCGAATATCGGTATTTCCTAGAAATTGGGTAAAGGAGGTCTGATTGCGGTCGCCTTTTCTAAAATACTGATATTCAGCCCCATCTGGTTAGTCTGGAAGCCGAACCCAACATGGTTGGGAAAAGGAGAGGGTAAAGATCACAACAGATTATTATAACGTATCATCACGCCTGTATTCTCCAAACTGTTAGGCAGAGATGTGCATTAGTATTTATCTGATCCAGCTGATCGTTCCATAAAATTTGGCATTTTAGTATTATATTATAGCTTCGTTTGTGACGGGCTACACAACTTGTAATAAATTCTTGCTATACATTAATGAACTATACAAGGTGGAAGGAACATCGACGCCCAAACGTCGTTACAAGGTTTCACTCAAGGTCAAAAATAAAATAACCTAAGTCATTCATGTAGAAAATTATCGGTTATTACAGATATTGACATTTTTGAGCGCGCAGTGTATTGCTAAAACGCGATTATAACGCTCTGTGGTGAATGTTATCGCGCGCATGATCTGAAATAAATTAAACAATGATTTTTTAATTTTAAATCTAATTTGGGTAGATAGAAATAATGTTTTTTAAACGTTCACGTAAAAAAAAGCAAAAAAAAATATGAAAAAGTTACAGAAAATTTCAACGCAGGGGGGTCCAGAATTATGTACTGAACTCACGGTATTCGGAAGTGCGTCGATGTCCCTTCCACCTTGTATAATAGCAGTGTACCATAAAAACTTACCTCGATAAATCCAAAATCACTTTATTCCGTGACTCGTTGTTTTCACCTTAGATTTTTTCCGTAAGTCAAACGTTCCCCGAACTAATTTAACTACATATGACGTAGCTTAACGTTTAGCTTTAAATATCGACAGAGGTCGCCTACGTGGCACTATTAGAGTTCCTTGCCCTCTGTAGTTTTGAGAGTTTCAGTCTGTGTACATGACTAAGCAGATTGTAAGCTGGTTTTTTGCGTTAGGTGAAACTTTTAAAATATACGGGACTCTTGAATACGGGGCTCTTAAGCAATAGTATATATGCTTCTGAAATTAATACGTACATACCATCACGACTGTATTCCCTGATGGGCTAATTCTCATTTCTAAAAAGAAGGGCAGAGGTATATGTACTAATGTACACTCTCAGTTTTCCGATGTCCCTGAAAATTCAGGATGTCCTTACTGGTGTCTCAGGTCCCATGTAGGGTGCGAGCCTATTGCTATCAACCAGGCAAAAATCTAAACCCTGCTACTGAGAATTTGATAGAAAATCGCCGCATTATGATAATCATATATTTTGTCAAAATTATTACATTTAATTTAATTAAAGTTAACATTATATAAATTAGAATTAAGTAAGTACATGTAACAAATAAGCTAATGCTGTGTACCTCTGTAAGTGACTGGTTTGCTTTTTGTAAACTCGTCGTTGAGGCACCATAAATAATAAATAAATTAAATAAATAAATAAATCCCAATAACACAGCCCGACCTGGGAATAGAACCCAGGACCTCAACCGTGGCAGTCGCGCTTTGGACCACTAGGCTAATGAGTCAGTTTATTGTAGGAGTTCATTTTTCCTAATAAACAAAGATCACACATAAATACAGCTATACGTATAACCGTCGAAACTTGTTGATTTTCATCTGCCCCCACTAAGAAATGACGTAACCCCAAAAAAGGGAAAAAGGTTTTAGCTATAAATGTCAACTAAGCAGAAACTTCCCTCGCTGTAGCAACCCTTTCTGTTGACACAGCTCGGGGGGTAATTGTAAAATTGGGGATGTATTCGGTGTGCCACTGACGTTAAATTAGAACCATTACTACGTAGCCCACGTCGCGGCGGCCGCTGAGAGCCGTTTTACTTTGTGCAATGTTTTTATGGGCAGGCTTTGAAGTACACCAGTTGCCTTGTTCAGTCGCTTTGGTCTAAACGTTTGGTTCAGTGTTAGGGTTGCCATATAATATATATGAAACTTTTTCCATTGCCAGAAAATAAATAGGTAATAAAAAGCAAATTTTTGAAACCGAATATTATACAAAGCAAACATTGTAGTGAGTTCACTTGAAACAAAGTTGTAGGCACAAAACAGTAACAATATAAAGCAGAAACATATTTTCACTTCACTTAAAATATAGTCTAATCTGTGAAACTGACCTGACTACTATTTAAATCCAATAGTTATACATTATAAACTCACTCGCTCTCGCTTGGAAGAAATCGCAGTTTTGTCCGTTCTGGCCTGAATATTTGGGGTTTTAATTGATTTTATATATAAATAAATAAGAAGAGGTCCACCGCTGAACATATGTCCATGGTCACGGTCTCTATCTTTCAAGGTTACACCACACATACTTCTCAAAGCTCTCATCTCTAAGGCATTTATTCTACTTTCATTCCCAACTTTCACTACCATACATTAGTGTTAGCGCCAACTCTCCCCTAACCACAGCCAGCCTTTATTTCTGCAATTTCTAGATAATATGCCTTTTCATGTAATTTTTATGTGTGTTCTTTTTAACTACATGCTCAAAATATGAACAGTTGAATTTCTCAATGTGGAATTAGTAGCCCCTATATACCCCTGCCTAGAACCTTGAGGATACAGACGTGAGGCGTATCTTACATAAACCCATGAGCGCATGTTACAGGATTTTGCTCACTATTGCAATAGTGTGCCTGTGAAACCGATAACAGTGTTCACACCTAGGACTAATATTAGGGAAGTGGACGAAACTCAATTGACCCGTAGGATTGTTTACTTACGGGGTTACGCTTTAGGTCGACCTAAGCATATATAGCCTATACAAACAGTTCGGTCTATTTTAAGTCTATGTGATTGTAAGTCTCTTGTGTTTTTGTGAAAGAAATTAAATGTAATATTAATTTACTATAACTGTGTGAATGAATAATAGATTGGTACTAATCAAATCCAGGACATTTAGCGTAGTAGTCGCGCTTGGGACCACTATACCAACAAGGCATTCCTAAAATAATACGATAACATAAAATTAAAAGTTAATTGCAATGTGTACTTTAACTTTTATGTACGTAATGATAATACAATTCCCATTTCCCCATCCACGTACCAATTTGAAAGATGACACGTTAATCTAATATTTATTCGAAATTCAAATCATATTCAGAGCCGGAACGATAAGTACCTACATACATACAACATCACATCACTCGAAACTCAAACGTTCGGTATTTATCAAGAAGGAATGAATCCCCTCCCTCCCCTGTTTCCTTTTTCATCAGCGAGCAAAATAAAGCCGTATACAAATCAGATTACATTTCAAGTTCGTTAAACTTTCATTCGGGGAGGTGCGGCTTGATTGGAATTCTGACTATAAAGCGAACTGCTAACTGGAGCCAGAATTTTCAGGATTCAATGAGTGATAGGAACGTTCGTTATATTGTTGCGACTGTCTGACTAAGCAGTTCGTTTGAGAGCGCGTTACAAAGAAAGATTTGTAGTTTGATTAGGGGCTTAAGATGTTTTCAAAAAGCAGACGTTGTAATGAATAAATCAGTTTTTCTTCACACATGACATACAATATTTATATTTTGTTTATGTCCCATTTTATACAAGAGTAGTCTATTCATTCTTTATTAAAAATAAAGAGTAGTCTATTGAATTTTATTTTTTTTGCTAAAATCATCGTCATCATAATATTTACTTAGTTTATCAAACTCCAATTACATGTATTGAATAACTAATTCTATGATTCAAATAATACTAATTTAGAATAATAATGACGTTTAATTCATTGTTAATTAAATGTTGTGGTTGGACACACACGCATTTATTAGTTTGTTTATTATGCGATTGTAAAATTGCTAACAATGTTATTTTTAATTTTTTTCACAATGTCATGCTAATTCTATTCAAAGAACAAAATCCTAAAATATCAAACGCAGTTCTAAGAATATAAGTCTTATTTAAGCGCATAAACTCGATAAATAACAAGATTAGCATCTAAAACAAGATGCAATGAACTTGCAGATAATACACAGCGTTAACTTTTCAACAAAAGATAAAGCCTGAGCTTTTAGAATCAGTTCTGTTTTATGAATAGAAGAATACTCTTGGTACAGTAATTTATACGTTGAAATAATCTTCGTGCCTTAAAAATTAACATAATGTGTGCTCCTAAATGGTACAGAATGATATTAAAAATATAACGTGACTGGATAAAATTAATCTGTGCGATGAGTAAAGCTTTTTTGTTCATGCTAATATAAGCTGTTTGTCTGTTCATCTTTAAGCTGGTTGCATACTGAGGAATGACAGGATAAGCAGTCATTAAGCCATGAGTTAAATCGTAACAGTTAGAAATATTATTATTATATTTTAATAATGAATTACTGTCGTTACCGAAAGTATATAAATAGTCACGTCATTTATAACGTCTCTATTGGCTCAAGGAAAAATCATCCGTAGGGAAAAAGGTTTTATTGTGCCGGTATGATGTTTTTCGATGTGAGAATTTATTATTTATTTATATTATGTATTTTATTGTACACCAAGTGTTACATTAAATAGGTACAAAACTTATGTACTAGAAGACATACAATGAGCCCATAGACATACAATGTCCGTTATTAAAAATATTATAAGCAAACACGTGTACGGAAATGTATCAGTGTAGGGCATTGAGATAACGTAAACAACAACGTTTTTAACCCCCGACGCCAAAACGACGGGGTGTTATAAGTTTGACGTGTCTGTGTGTGTGTGTGTGTGTGTGTGTGTGTGTGTGTGTTTGTGTGTCTGTCTATCTGTGGCATCGTAGCTCCCCAACGGATGGACCGATTTTGATTTAGTTTTTTTTATTTGAAAGGTGAATTAGTCGGGAGTGTTCTTAGCTATGTTTGATGAAAATCGGTCCAAGATGGCCGCCGCTACAAGACAGCGGATTACATATTTTTTCACAACTCCGTCAATATGGGTATCAAATGAAAGGGCTGAACTAGTAGAATACACTATGATAAATTTGAAATCCAAGATGGCCGCCACCACAAAATGGCAAGTTACATTTCGTGTCGGGGGTTTTCTAAATTTTTAATTTAGGTTAGGTTATATATATAAAACTAGCTTTTCTCCAGCGGCTTCGCCCTCATGATCTGGGTATTTTTGTAGATTATAGCCTCAGTAAAGACTATCGAAGAATGAAAGAATTTTTGAAGACAATGAAACAAATCGGTCCTGTATTTAGGGAGCCTATTTAATGCAAACAAAAAACAAATCTTTCCTATTTTTAATATTAGTATAGATTAGTATAGATGAGAGGTAAAAATTCAGCTTTTTTGGATAATATTGACGGAGAAGAAACAGAGAACGGTTCCAAAGGAAAGGATCCCAAAACTACGTTTGTCAAGATGGATTGTTGGTGACTAGTACGACGACTTATCAACATAAATCCTCACTCGTCAGCACCTAACCTAAATGACGCGATATAAATAAATCCTTTAACCCTTTTCCGACACCGCAATTTTACGTCACATAACTCAGTAGGTAAACGTCATTTCTATTTGTACGAGGTCACGGCAAAATAATTCGGAATTCAAATCGAGTTTCTTTTTTCAAACGTAGTAGGTATTTCGGGACCTGTGAGAAAAGAGGTCGCATTCTTGCTGGGTTTTGTATTCGACCCTGTGGTTTAGGTAAAAAATAGGTACTTTATTTTATGAAGAAAACAACAAGAAATTGTAGTAGTACACTGTACGTGTACATGCTATTTCATAGTAAACTAATATGGCAATGACGGATTTACGCTGTACTTTTTAGTAATGAAAAATTATTTAAAAAATAATGCGAAGGAGACTACTCAAAATGGTTATTCATACCTGTTTGTCATTTGAGTTCGTAGTTGGGTCTGGTTGTCTCTTGGGTTGGTAAAAAACATGTAACTTTCCATTTTTTTTTTTCACAAAATAGAGTTTTTTGTCATACTTTCTTTTACATTCAATGACGCTTAAAATAATACCAAAATTGCTGATAATAATAATAATTATTGTTTTCTTCTATGTTGTCTCTGCTCTTTTGATTACAACCTCTACCTACTTGAGCCGTTCTCCTGCTGAGGGTCGTGATATATAAGCAAGTTTTCTATGAACTATGTTCCGCTATTTTGCTCAATTTACGACGCAGCACGACTGGCGTCGTGGTTAGTAGAGAATCTGGACGGAACAACAAATTAGTCTCTTTCTTCTTGGTCTTTCGATCATACCAAGCCTGCTTCCTGTCACAAGCAGCGTTTTAAAGGTCACTATCACGCTATCTGGTTATGTGACATGATATAAGAAGTCAAAGGTCTTCCGAAGACATGCTGTGCAGGTTCCAGTACCTAGTAAATTTTGTTTCTTTGAGATTTATATCTTTGATTTTAACTCAAAATAATAACTTAATACTCTAGAAAGCTTTCTAATTTTATAACTAGGTGCCCCACTAAGCTTAGTTTAATTATAATTCTCTTTGAATTAGTGGAATATGAAACAGTAACTGAAATCAGAGATAAGATGAAAGTTTAATATTGAATTAAAGCCTCCAGGCGGCACTAAGGCGCGATGATGAATTAAAATCTCTCTACTATCAAAGATATTAAATTTTATGACGTATGGCCCCCGGTATTTAAGTTTTTCATGTTTCAGGATAAAAGAAAGTAGTTCTTGTTCTTTAGATAATAAGTTTAGTTATCCGTTAAACGTAGAAACCAGTTGTCCGAGAACAACTTCCTCAATGGTACGGCTGTTGCACGTGAGAATCTAGGTTGAGCTGATTGGGTTGGAGTGTCTATGAAATTCCCAGTTGTAGCTCGAAGTTTTGATTTGTGCTCAGTGAATGGCAATAGGCTCGTCCTTTACATTTCATGATCAGCACATAGTTAATAAAATTTCGTCTTGTTGGATTTGTTTCTACTATAGCTATGACTTGTCGATCTATGGTCACTAGGTTATCACTACTCTCATAACTACTAATAAATATGTATTGTCAATAAAACTTGCTTTTCTTTCTTTTCTCTTTTCTTTCTTTTCTTTCTTTTCTTTCTTTTCTTTCTTTTCTTTCTTTTCTTTCTTTTCTTTCTTTTCTTTCTTTTCTTTCTTTTCTTTCTTTTCTTTCTTTTCTTTCTTTTCTTTCTTTTCTTTCTTTTCTTTCTTTTCTTTCTTTTCTTTCTTTTCTTTCTTTTCTTTCTTTTCTTTCTTTTCTTTCTTTTCTTTCTTTTCTTTCTTTTCTTTCTTTTCTTTCTTTTCTTTCTTTTCTTTCTTTTCTTTCTTTTCTTTCTTTTCTTTCTTTTCTTTCTTTTCTTTCTTTTCTTTCTTTTCTTTCTTTTCTTTCTTTTCTTTCTTTTCTTTCTTTTCTTTCTTTTCTTTCTTTTCTTTCTTTTCTTTCTTTCTTTTCTTTCTTTTCTTTCTTTTCTTTCTTTTCTTTCTTTTCTTTCTTTTCTTTCTTTTCTTTCTTTTCTTTCTTTTCTTTCTTTTCTTTCTTTTCTTTCTTTCTTTATTTCTTTCTTTCTTTCTTTAAATACTTCTCTCTACAGTTTCATGTCGACGTAGACGTTTGACATACTCATATACGTGTAACTTTAATAACAATGGCTTAGTCCACTCATTACATAACATAATATACCAGCCTGTATTCTTTAAAGGGATTTCCAGAGGTGTACTGTTGTAAACCTACAGTGCAGACTTAGACCTAAAAGCTCAACAATACTGACTCGACCCGGGAATCCAGACCAGGATCTCTAGCGTACCAACCACGCTTACAACCGTTAGACCCATGAAGCAGAAGTAGTCCATTTGCATCCAAAATATACCTGCTCTACTATTCACCGGACACAATTTCATTTTATTTTCGTATGTGGCTTCATCGCGCTTGGGGCTGGCCGGTGAATATTTCAAAAATGCCAAATACGTAATTTGTAAGAGCGGAATATATCTCGACCTTACTTGTTAATATTAAAATATATGTTAATCATGGCATTACCATGTGGTGCCTTTCTCTTGTATGTAAATGCAGCTGTTAATACATAAAGAAAAAATCGAATTCATATTTAAGCTAATTATTTTGACATTACATAATTGTCAAGTTGAAAGTCTTTATAAAAATAAATAAACTGTCTTTTTAGTAACTTAATTATTTGAAGTAATGTCTATATTAAAATCAATTTACTGCTTCTTTTATGTTAGGACGGAGTAGATTCTTATTATACTATGGTTAGAATTACTTCATTTTTGCATTTTAAATGCACAAGGGAACAATTTTTATGTCACAGGAAACTATACAATTACTGCGAAACTCAAAACTCACGACTCGTGGCGCGTAACGATAGTATCGAGATGCAACCTGCAATCATTATTAAATTTGAAATCACTACACAACATAGTGGTATTTGAACTATCAAACACTCGCTCAAATAACTCTACTAATTGATACCGTACCGCGAACATAAAACCATTCCGATTTGAATATATTTCAGATTAAACAAATATGTGAATAGAGCATCCATAAGTGAATGGGGGCAACAGCCTAACAGTATATTACACATTTATGCTATGTAAAGCAGCATAGGGGGAGTCAATTATTCAAATGAAGATATTGAATGAAATAATTGAATTTTCAAGTGAAAATCAAAATCATTTTCCACTCTTGCGAGCGCGTTTAAGAGGTCAAAATCCGTTACGATGGAATATTTTAAATGCCTTCCAAATTTAAATTGACTACAGTCGGTTGGTGGTGCGCGATTGTTGGGTGCAGTGTAGATTGGTGCATGCTTAATCTTTTTATGCCAATATGAGTGTTCACAGAATTAAATAAATTAGCAGTTTTGCCTTAATATGGCTGTTGGTTCAGGCTGCCAACATAGATACAGAAGGCCATATAATGGCCTTCTGTATCTATGCTACTTTTTTTAGTTCTGTGCTAATCTCATCCAATATGATGTAACTAACGGTTTTCACCCAATTGCCCACCGGGCGCCTAACACTGACTTTGAAAAATGAATCAAACTCTTTAAGTAATAGTACTTAATAAGTTTTTTCTAAATTTTTATATTATATATTAGAACTTTTCCGTTCTGATGGGGATTATGATGATTCAGATCTGTACTAATGTCATCCATAGGTAACCGATGCTTTTCACTCATCTTCCCACCGGAAACCTAGCTGGGCCTGTAGACAAGTTACAATTTGACATCGAATCGACAAACGAATACAAACAAAATGTAACAAATGACACAAGCTTCCGACAAATTGGGCTTTCATTAATTAATGTCATTTCCATACATTATGTTTCTATTCGTTTGTCAATTCGAATGTCAAATTGCAACTTGTCTAGCCCCCTTGACTGATTTCTCGTTTCACTGTCAAGTTTAATAAAACAAATAATTAATTATGTTGATGCAAATGCAACTCTTTGAATACTTTTTTTATTTTTACAGAAGTGGGAGACAAGCGAGCAAGCTAGTCACCTGATTGTAAGTGATCACTGCCACCCATTGAAACACACACACACACACACACACACACACACACACACACACACACACACACACACACACACACACACACACACACACACACACACACCAAACACACACACACACACCACATACACACACACACACACACACCACACACACACACACAGACAATACCACAAATATTTTACAAATATTTTTAATAATCGTCATCACCTTAATAATGTTAAGGGGTAGCATGGCAAAACGCTGACAACAGCTATAACAATGATTAAAATTTAACAGACAGTAGAATTCTAGTTGCGCTCTAAAAGCCTAATTCCGTGGAATCTAATTTTACCGAACGTGCGAATGTCAGAGAGCAACTCGCCATCATATTGGATGGAGTCATTAGTTATGCATTTCCAAATAAACGTACCAGGACAAAGCGTCCAAAAAGCTTAAATGATACCATAATACAAAATTGAACGGTATAATTTAATATTCTTATTATTATATTTCGCGTTTGTTACTTTTTCACACTGCAATGGCTTGACTTGAGCTTGAATGTGTAATAAAAAGAAGTATGTATGTATTCCTTTCTAAAAATTTACTAAAATGTAATATTTACATTTTATAAGTTTTTTATGTAATAGAGTAGAGACTAGATCAAAATAAGTAATGCTGAAACAGTCATAAATTATAGTCTCTTTTGAAAACTTTGTTTTCATAACTTAGTTCTACTTATAAGTCACAACTTTGGCTTTGATTGGAATTTATTTCACAATAAGAGCAGATACAGTTAATTTACATAGAGAGTACATTATTTAAGTTGGTGTCACTTTTACAAATCGAGACTAAGAATAAATTAAAATCTTATTCCTCTAAATGTAGAATAAATTATGAACTGTACACGAAACGAACCGATTCGTGGATACGAACGTGACTTTTCTCCATTTTAGTAATTTTACGCTACAAATGTATGCTGATGTTACGAAATGCGATGTGCCCAAAGATGTCGGTTGAATGTTAATTCAGAATAAAATTTGCACGCGTTGAAGTGAATTTATGTTTCGTAGTAAAATGATGGTTCCTTGGATAATTTAGACAAACATTGAACATTTTGTTACTGTTAAACTAACATTGCAAATGTTTACTTACATTTGTTGTAATGGCAAAACCTTCTGTAATGGATGATGTTTAAATGATAATCACACACTGTTTTACCCTCAGTAACATCAACCTGATAGTTTATGCCGCGGTCAAAAGTTTATCTAGTTACCCTAACCCTTAACTTTTTACCGCGGCATAAACTAAATATAATATTTTTATTGATTATACACTAAAAGGTTCGATGTACAACGGCGGTTCTATAGATTCGTTTCGTTCGATATCTAGTGCGGATGTATGACAAAATGTATAAACGTGTAAGAAGCAAAAGAAGTATGCGGCCTCTAGTCTCTGCCTACCCTTGTCTAGCTTAGATAGGCTTGTGGGAAAAAGGCGCCAACATATGCATGTATTTGATATACAACAATAACAATAGGTATCGATTTTAAGATAGAAATATAAAGCGCCTAAATTAAGTTTATGGGGTTAATCCAATAGCGAACCAGAAGGTAGTTAAACAGACGCTTACTGAGACTGACTATTTTCTCCAGAACACTACCTACTTAAATCGTCGAACTCGTCGAAATCATCGAACAAATCTTACGACTGATTTGTTTACTAGATAGAGATTATAAATGTACTCAGTTATAAATGTACTCAGTTATAAATGTACTCCATTGGCTCAGTTACCAATAAGTATCATACATACTACATTAATAATACTGCTTTCATTATATTTTCCTGCTTGCATTCCATTTTTCACAGTTGAGTTATATCGACGATAAAGCTGTGAATCATTGCTTATTCCTTTGAAAAACATTTCCAACGGGTCCGTATTCAAATTGCTCTGTGTATGCATTGGCAATCGAAAGACGATATGAAGTCCACCTTTGAACATTGCTTTTTTGTGCATAAAGTATTAATACAAACATCCCTATCTGGCATCAAAAAGGTTAAGTGACGTTCCTACTTGCATTTCAAAGAGTATCGATACATATTTTATTATTTTATTATTATTATTGACGACGTCTGTGGTCTAGTGGTTCGAGTACCGGACTGCTGATCACGAGGTCGTGGGTTCGATTCCCGCAAGACACAAATATTTATGTGATGAACTTAGGTGTATGTGTTTGTCTGGGTGTTTCATATAATGATATACGAGTAATTATGTATTTACAAAAAAAAGTATATAAGTATTATATCCATTTTCTAGTACCCATTTCAGAGTACAAGCTCTGCTTAGTTTGGGACTAGATAGTGCTGTGTAAAAATGTCCCAAGATATTTATTTATTTATTTATATTTTTTAAACTGTTCACGATTATACATAGACTGGATGGTATAGACATTACTGGTAATAGTTTCCCCCTTATTGCATGGGACCGAAGTATACTGACGCGGCGGACTGTGGTTGTGCACGAGTACTTACACACTTTCGCCTAACCCTACAGAATACAGACCTGACGATATTTATGTTATATATAGCACAAGTACGTAGATGTATTCACTAACAGTATTTAAAATGCTGTATGTAAGTACCTAGAACCATAATATAATATCCGTAGAGTCCACCAAATCAACCATAGAGTTTTTAGGTATAACGTGATGCTTCAATCGGATATTTACACTAAGTTTACTGTTCTGACGTTCCAAATACTTTTGAATACGGAACACGGAACTCCGTATTCAGATCTGTATGATAATGACTTTATGAAACGACTGCATATATCAAAATTTCACAGCCAGCACCAACCAGGGCCATCCATCTTAAATGAATATTAAAAGCAAACATCTTCACGCTCACATCCCCTGTGAATAAACTAGAATTACTTAAACGAACAACATAAAGAAACAAATCGCAATATTTGTCTATATTTTATCGTCAATAAATAAAGACAGGCGTGGCTTCGAGTTTTTCTATTTCAGAAACGTTACATCTCCCCGGTGTCGTGGGAAATGTAAATATTATTCAATTCGTTCTATTCGATAGCGCACCGGATTCAAGACGAATCTGTTTTTGCGATGCCGAGGCACGAAACAGATGTCGAAACGCATAACAAGGTAACATAAGTTTTTATTAAAATGTTTCTTCTGTAAGTAATAATTGTAAAACGCACGGGAAATTAGTTTAATTCGATTGCGAAAATTTTGCTAAGATGCATTTTCGAAAAAATCTTATTCACAACATAATTGATACCTAAGTAATTCGATTCATAGACATAATACCATTTCTAAACACTAACTTTTATTTACTAGCCGCTCACAAGACACTATTAAATTAACTGCAACACGTCATCATCCTAGGGATATGAGGCTTAAGCTCCGAAAAGGTCCTCTTGCATTATTTACGAGAGCTTAAAACTCCGTACGTAGCAGCCCTAACACACCCTTAAACGTTTAAAAGGATCAACGATAGTTACTAATGTTTAATGCTTATCTCAAACTTCACATAATTAGTAACTAACATAACCATTATAAAATAACTCTTAAAACAACTGCAGTAATTAAACAAAATTGTCAAAGACAACCTTACCTTTGCAAAGTTCAATACATCCGTTGTTCACAATAGGGCTGGCTCACAAAACAAACAGCACACTATTATATAATGAACGGTCGCGTACTAACACGTCAGGGTCGTAATTTTCCGGAGCAACACGACCGCCCCTCACGGCGCACAGAAGGATACTGATACGCGTCAACGTCAACGCCGGCGAGCTCGCGAAGAACGGTGTGAAATGCGCAAGTCACGCGGAGCTTAACTTATCTACCTACTTTTGAAATTCAAATTGTCATTTACTCGGTCTTATTATACATACAGTATACACGCAAAGTGGGGACCGTCGTTTGGTGAGGATAAATTTCCGCTATGCGGGTACGTCGTACGTGTTTTCAGAATATGACCTCAAAATATCTGTAGTGAGGTTACTTTAATAAATCACTCGTAACATTACCATTTTTTTACTTGGTTACGAATATTCAAATGCCGCGTATATACCGGTACTCGCGTTTTTTGCCTAGATTTTTTCGTAGACGCGTAGTCGGCTCGTAGCACCGTTACGGCGTAGCACTATTTCTCGTAGTAACTTTTATGTTTTTTGTTTGTTGAATATGACGCTGTAAAAACTTTACAATGTCTGTGTATGCATAGTTTGTAACTGTATTGTAGACGTTGGATGTTGACTAACTTTTTGTATGTATTATCCTATCATCACCACGCCTTTGATGTTTTATGTATGTATGTACAAAATAATTATACATTAATATACATTGAATTTACTTATATTACGTCTGTGGTCTGGTGATTCGAGTACCGGATTGCTGATCACGAGGTCGTGGGTTCGATTCCCAAAAGACACAAACATTTATGTGATGAACTTAGCTGTTTGTGTTTGTCTGGGTATTTCTTATATATTATAAGTATATATTTACAAAAAAAAAGTATATAAGTATTATATCCATTATCCATTGTCTAGTACCCAAAGTACAAGCTCTGCTCAGTTTGGGACTAGATGTAAAAATGGTGGTGTAAAAATGTCTCAAGATATTTATTTAAAAATGTATTTATTAGTAATCAAAAAAGTATAAATCAGTAAGTTTGACCACGCGGCTAAACATTAATATACTGAAGAATCCTAAAGTTAAATCCACTATTGCCACTATGAGCACAAACCCTTCAAACTCTGGGGTTCTTCTAAACGAAAAATCTAATTTCATTTATAACTTAAAATAAAATAATATTATAACTACGACAAATTTATACATCGCTATAGATATAATACAGAAATATCGAGGATATGAAAACCTTTTATGATAATCACATTTACGGTCAGTAAGCACTTGATATAATATAATGTGACAATCCGCGACTGTGCTGCACAACCTCAACATAAACAGAGTGGACATTTAATTAATTAATTAGTAAAATAATTAAATTTGCGTTTGTTTACGCGAATGGCGCTATAATTGACTTTAGTATAATTGGTGTGTGTTACTTATTTTCAGGGGTATTTTCACTATCTTTAGATAGCCGTTAACCGATAGATTAAACAAAGAACAAAATTTATATGAAATATCTGCCAAGTAATTTAACTAGAACTTAACAGGAGATGGTGAAACACACCCTTATTGTAATAAATGCTAGTTCATAAAACACAATAAAAAGTACTAACAAAAAATCTAAAAACAAGCTCTGTGATGTTGGAAAATGTATTGCAGGCGGGACAAGCAAAGAAACAATTTTGTTTATGAACGAACAGCTTGTCCCGCCTGCAATACATTTTCCAACATCACAGAGCTTGTTTTTAGATTTTTAGTTAGTACTTTTTACGCAGTCGGGTTTTTTGTTTCATTTAATAATTGATTTTATTTCCTACTTTTTAGTTTCTAAATCATCATAGAATCACTAGATAGATACTAAATGATAATTTAAATGAAAACTGATACAACTAAAGATCATTTTCAAAATAAGTTCGTTCGTATAAAATCCACCATTATGATTTTTATCAAATTTTATGTACCCAGTGACACTCGTGCCATCAAGACGAATCTAATGAGGTGTCATTTATCTAAATCGGTTGAGCCGTTGAATAGTTACGAGCGGACATAGGAACGGACATACATACATACATACATACATACATACGCGTCAAACACATAACCCTCCTCCGGCAGTCGGGTAATAAAAACACCATCAAATTCAAATATTTTTATTTCCATTAGACCATATAAATAGGTACCTTTGAAACGTTAAACTACATAGTTTCAGGGTTTCAAAAAAAGTGGGTCTTATGGAGAAGAGCATCATGCAGAGGTATATTAATGTAGATACAGTACACCCGAAGTTAGCCGGTAATATATTTAATTCCTTATCATTTGATAGGAGACCTGCGCTCAGCTAGTAAAGGCTTGACAACTTGCTAACTTCATTAAAATTAGTGGAAATGAAAAAATTTTACGCATTTATCTAAATTGCTCCTATTTTACTTAATTTTTAATAATGCAACTCTTGGAACATCTTACGAAAAACTATTTAATTTAACTTTTAATTCAAAAATAAAATAAAAACGCTTTTCTATACAATTTGCAGAATACGTGACAGTCAAAGAATAAAATCATGTTTTAAATTGTTAGAAGTGAAAGACATCAAAGGCTTATTCTATAAATTGAATATTCAGTACTCAATTCAATACTCTAAGTACCATAGTTGATTAAAAAAGCAAAACCTTCACCGGCGTCCATTTTATCGATTTACTAAGCAACCGTGCAACTTCCATCAAATATAAAGAAAACACGTCTGAAAAGTCCACGAGAAAACGTATTTCTTAGATAATTTAATTTTCCTCCTAATATCAAGGCGTTGCTACATTGAAGGTATTAGCGAATTCGGACAAAATTGGATAACTTTCTTTTCCCGAATAAGTTATTTTATGTTTTTATGTCAGCAAGGCGGCCGATAAAAAAAGGATTTTTATTTATTTAACGCATCAGTGGAGACAGAAATGGATTTATCAACACATTTGGAGAATATTGTTTCGAAGAGTGAATTGAGTTTTTATACAAGGTGGAAGGGACATCGACGCACATCCGAATACCATGAGTTCAGTACAAGATTCTGGACCCCTGCAATGAAATTGTCCGTAACTTTTTTTATCAATTTTTAAATTTTTACTGCAGTTTTTTTACTCTAATGTAAAAATACATTATTTTTATCTACCCAAACTAAATTTATAATTAAAAAGACATTTTCTCATTATTTCGGATTGCGCGCACGATTACATTCACCGCGGAGCGTTATAATCGCGTTTTACGCAAAACATTGCGCGCTAAAAAATTTCAATATCTGTAATATAATAACCGATCATTTTCTACATGAATGACCTAGGTCATTTTATTTTTGACCTTGTATTTATGAGCTTAATAAATTCGACGTTGGACGTGTGTGTGCTAGTCCTTACTGGAAGTCGAGTCCTAGCACGGTAGCTTCTACGTCGACAGGGAAACAAGAAAACTTACTTACTCTGGCGTTTCTCTAAAAACTTATTAAAAAATATTGTGTTCTCCTTGAGATGTTTCCAGCGGTTACAAGAAATGCATTTTGTGTAAAATATTTTATGCAAATACAAATAAAATGGAGAAGTAAAAATATTGTACTGACAGAAGTTATGAGCTTAATAATAAGTAACAAAGTGTGGAAAACTGCCACTTCTGGTTTATTAGAGATTAAATTAAAGGAAAGAATTAAACACGTACCACCTTATCAATAAACGAGGTTACAAGTGAGGAGTAGTTAGTCTATGTTTTGTTAATGTCAGATGATTTTAAAGACCGATATAGGAAAGAGACAGCCTAGCCTAGTCTCAACCTTAATGTCTAAAATTTTGTTTTGTAGCTAGAATGGGCTCAACCTATCAAAATATTATAAGATTTACACACACTAATAAACCCTTTATACGGCCGTTATAGAAGTGTAGACTGCGATATTCAGCAATTTTTTACCAGATGTTGCATGTCGGTCACCTAGCGGTTGAAATTTTTCTACCGCTAGGTGACCGACATGCAACTTATTCATCATTATCACTACCCACAGCCTTTATTATTCCACTTTATGGTAATAAGGCCTCCCTCAAACACTGCCTCAGTCCTGCGCTACTCACAAATATATTACTTTAATGAAGATTAAGGTAGATTGTAGGTACGTGCTTGTCACCTAACTCTTCCTAAACAGCTAGACAGCTATATGGTTGAAATTTTCTATGTATATTTCGATGGGTTCCTGGATCATTTGAAAACACAATTAGACCCCGTCGGTGACGCTGCTGTCGATATGTGGTATTAAATCCACCGGGATTATAGTAGTTCTGTTATACATACATATTATAAATAAATACCTAGAAAAATTTTTATGTTCTAGTCCGCATCATAATTATGTGCGATAATACGTAATAAGAACTAGTCAATAAAAAACCTTATTCGTCATAAAGAAAACGTAGTTACATAATTCAAGTTTTCCAATCAAAAACCAAAAGACCTAACCTCGCTTCAGGCAAAATCCTAACAAAAGATAATAGTTTATGCTACACCTTTTTATAACCGTGTATACATATGACCATAGTAATACCGAAAATGAAAACAGGGCTCCGAAAGCAATGTCCAATATTTTTCTCCGAGATAAGATACAGGCAATAATAGCATTTTGTTTATGTTGACGGCGGCCTAAGCCCCGCGGGATCGTTGGATCGACAAAGCCCCACTGGCTTACGAGAACTATCCTATAGTCCACCGATATATCCTGACCTACCCTACCCTTCTCACCATATAATCTTGCAGATAATACAAGAGTATAAATGTTTTTGTAACAGCTCGTCGTAACCTGGCTACCATCTAAAGTTCCAACCCTATACCCATGAGAAATCCTATGCGATATCGTCATATTTATAATTATGAAGGACTGCGTTGCCCAATTCACTCGTGGCGGTAAGATTTTAATTAGGATCCTATTTCTAAAATATGTAAATTGTACGGTATACCTGAGGCATTGAGGTAATAATTACTATAAGTATAAAGTGATGATAACAAATAAATACTAATATTACCAATAAAGAGGAAAGATTTGTTTGTTTATTTGTATTGAATAGGCTCCAAAAATACTAGACCCTATTGAAAAATTCTTTCAGTGTTAGAAGTGGAAGGCTATAGGCTATATACCATCACGCTACGACTAATAGGAGCGGAGTAGCAATGTTTTTTTTTTGCAAAAACGGGGGGAAAAGTTATCAAGACCACGCGGGCGAAGCCGCTGGCGGGAAGCAAGTATCCAATAAAACCTTATAACAATTTTACAAATGGTACCAATATCAGAGCATTGTGCCATAAAGTATTTTTTAAATCTATGTCAATTCGTATACGCACACTCTTAGAATATAAATATTTTGGTCAGCCTCATGTAAGTACTCTCAAGCAACGACTTGGGACATCGTGTCTTCATAATATCTCAATGGGTGTAATTTATATAGGGTGTATATAATATAGCTGAAAGGGTTATACTATTTGAATGCCTTCACTAGGAAGGTAATATAAATAATAATAATATAATAAATATCCTGGGACAGTGTCACACAGCACCGTCTAGTCCCAAACTAAGCAGAGCTTGTACAATGGGTACTAGACAATGGATATAATACTTATATACTTTTTTTTTTGTAAATACGTACTTATAATACATAAGAAACACCCAGACAAACACAATCACAATAAATGTTTGTGCCCTGTGGGAATCGAACCCACAGCGGATCAGCAGTCCAAATAGAACCCCAACAATGTAATAATTATAAACACTGTTGAGCTAAGTATAGAGCCCAAAAGTGACCAAATATTGTTTCTCGGAATAAATTACGTACCTACTTGAAAGGTCACACTTTTATTGTGTTTGAAATATATTTTTTCTACTTTTAAATATGTACCACATTTTTTAAGGAATAAATACAGCGATGTAAGTTGGAAAAGTCTGCCATCAAGCAGTTAGCAGCTCAACACTTACCTATAAACAAAGACATTCTACTTTTTACGGATTTTATTGCATTATACTGATATTATTTTAATCCTGACATGAATGTAGGGTAGCTGTTAGTAATTGAAACGTCAAGACGCCTACCACCTTAGTCACCCGTGACCGTGGACGCTATAAGGGGTCCGAAACGCCGGGATTAAAATAATATCAATATAACGCGATAGAATCCGTAAAAAGTAGTTTTATTTTAATGTCTAGTATTCGCGTAAGTGTCAGAAATCAGTATAAAAACATTCTTTTTATTGCACCTACATTCCAATAAAGAAAATCACGTTCGTGTTATATAGGAGAGTCTAGGAGCAATTTCAGACTCCAAGCCGATACTACGAATTTCATAACACCTACGTAACAACAGTCTGCCTGTGTGTAGTGACGTAGGTACACAACGGTATCACTTACCACGCCGTATCAAAGGCGAAATACTATTCACTAACGTAAACCTTAATTAATATTACGAAATATCAAAACCAATAATAAACACACGATAAAGGAGTTTCTTGATTTTATAGTTTTTTTTATGAAATTTCTAAATATTGTAATTCTGTTTATTATATTATCATTGTCTTTGTTTGGACTGTGTGAGAAAAGATATGACCACAAAGGAAGTGAATGACGAGATGACGACTAATAGAGATGTATGGAAGAAAAAGACATACTGTGCCGACCCCAAGTGAATAGGGATAAGGGCAAGAGGATGATGATGATGATGTCTTTGTTTGTATTGTAAGTGTTTTTTTTTTTAAATATATTATTGTTTAATAGTTACTACTCCTGACATCCCAAAATGTGTATGCCAGTACCTGGTTAGACATGTGAGACAAAACCTAACTATAAGACCATTGATGTACCATGTTTATTGAAAATAAATAATTACTATAAACATGAAATTGGACATGTTTCGGTTTATTTATAAACTGTACCGCTAAGAAATGGAAGGGGATATGAAACACACATATGCAGAGGTGTACTAATGTACACCCACCGTTCATTGGTATCTTTAAGTCCCCTAAAGCGAGCTGGTTCTCATTAACCGGGCACAAATCCAAACTCTTAGCTGTTACTGAGAATTTTATAGAAAAACATTCCTTCATATCGTTTCGTATCGGTCGATATCGTCTTATTCTCATAATCGGATCGGCTGAAAGTACAGAAAGCTGTAATAATACTAATATTCTTGAATTTTGCTCCATCAATATTCATAATTTATTATGTAAAATGCTATCAGAATAATATTCTCGTTTACAACTAACCTCTAATAAAAAATAAAGTTTAATTTGTCCCTAACTTTCTAACTTTTATCAGCCAAACATGGGTGAATCCGTGAATTTCAATTTCTATATTGCCGACGACGGCATTTATGTCCGGTAATGGAAATTTGACCCTTAAAGGGTAACAAGGGGTAAAATATGTTTTTAGTAGGAGACATGGGGTTCGCTAGTATATTACATTAGTTTATAAGCCACAAAATCGAGGACCATAAGGTCCGTTTTGCCTAGTCACGTTTTCGTAATTGGATGTTCTAACGATAGTATGGAAGTAAATATAAAATAATGATGAGTAATCGGCTTAGAGGTAATTTGTTTTATAAATAAATAACATTTTGATCCCGGCGAGGATTATTATTGTAACAAAGCTTACTGATAATTTTTATTCATGGTAATATTATTCTTATTACTTAATATAATATTGTGATTCTTCTAATTAATTATAATTATTAAAGGATTTCTGCTTGCCTAATATAAAACTATACCTACTTAGCTAATTTTTATATTTCGAGTGATTTGATAATGCATGAAATAATATAAAATCTTAATAGCGAGCACAACTTACAATAGTCCAATTTTCTCAAAGATGCATCCAATATTGTTCCCCCAAATTCATGTAATGCCATCAAAAATTTCGTCACCAACCAAACTAATCCGGTGACGCAAATTGAAGTCATTTCCGCGACGGGCCGAAGGGGACCTTGTTTTTTGAGACGACGACGCAGCGACGTGTAGTTCCATTGGTAATTTCCTGGTGGTCCTAATGTCCGCCACACACCTTTGGTACAATATCCGCTCAGTCTGACCTGTGAATGACATGACCGATGACGTTGTGTATTTAAGCATTGTTGTCTTTACCTGTTTTTCAGTTATTTTCGGCGGTCCTAATGACCGGAGTACATTTCGGCCACATTGTGCCCTGCTCAATTTACTAAATTTAAGTTTATAGATTTCATGTATAGGTTGATATCTTTGATCAATATAATTTTTAGAGGACGACTGTAATGTGTACAACTTTAATTGTCATTTACTAGTAGTCCATTTCCGTCGCAAACTTTTGGATTTGTGTTATACAAGCAATCTCTATAATAAATATTGATTATAGTATAATTATGTAACCGTAAGATTGTAAACACCATTATTACATTATAATCTATCTCACGAGAATGTAAACTTCTGATAAACATAATACCAACATTTTTAATCGGAACAACTCTAGATTTTTGGATCACAATACTATCTACCTATCTACTATCTATCTATCTACTATCTACTTATGGTAATCATAAAGGCAAAGTAAAGAAAAACATCAGTACATTCCTCCTAGCCCTTCAGTTACTTTATAATGAACACTGCGGTTAGTTAAGAAAAGTGTTCATGAGACAGCATGTAACAACATTGACAATTTCCTGGTGATATTAGTTCCCTGCACACTTGGCGGCAAGACAATATCCGCTTAGTCTGGGAGACGTGACGAATGATCTTTCTTTAGTACTAAGCTAGTGGATATAAACTAAGTATAAAGTAGGTATAATTTTAATCGATATTAAATTAATAAAACGTACAATCACACCTGCATTCCCCGAAGTGTTGGTAGAGTACTTATGTACACTCTCCACTCACTAGTATGTTTGGGTTTAATGTAATAATGGGCAAGCCTATTACAATTATGGGGAACAAAAGCAGACTCCGGAACTAGTTGGCCGCGCCTTTGGTATGTGAGCGGCGGGACGGAGGGGAGCGATCGCCTGCGCGCGGTGGGACGGAGGGGCGGGGGCGCTTGCTTTCGTACTCAGTAACCTGCCGCCTCACCCCCGTCCCTACCTAAGGCGCGGCCAACTAGTTCCGTGCGGACTATAGTGAATATTTCACAAAACAATACTTTGCTCGACCTGGAAATCGAAACCAGAAGCTTTAGCGTAGCACTCGCGTGGACTAATGTGGTAGACTAACAAAGCAGTCAATATGTCCGATTGCTTTAACCCTATAATGTGCGGTTCTATTTGATATGGAAACATTTCCATACCAAATAGGACCGCACAATATAGGGTCCATTATATCAACAATAGGTTACTGCTTAAGTACACCGTACCGCGTAAGTACTAAAAATGTTTTGTAAAAAACAAAAGAGTATAAATCTCGTTAGGTCCTGCGGAGGCTTTGCCGGCGAGACGGATGGGGCCCGTGCGGTGCTGCGGTTATTATCAACTGGCTTTGACCCCGGCTATTTTTCTGCAAAAATAAAAACCTTTTGTTTAAAATAAGATTAGTTTACGCTCGTGGGGAGTGAGTGCAGTGCGGTAAAATATTTACGCGGTACGGAAAATGTTTACATCATGTTGTTACTTAATGAAGTGATGGTTACAAATTCTTGGCCATCATAATAGGGTAGTCAGAACCCTGGCAACCATTTCATGCCATGGCTATGGCAGTTGCTTCGTGCAAAATTAGACTAGACTGGAAGTCACCTCCAACGTTGTTGAGAAACGGCTGGGAAAATGAATGAAGGAATGTTCATCTTACGTAATAATTTACTTTGATTGTCAAGAACGTAACAAAAATATGAGATATTCCTTTCGGTTACCTTTTTAAAGCTTGTGAAAGCTTCAAAAAGTATTTATTATAATTATAGTCCACTACTCCCAATTACAGATCCTCAATGTAAACGGTAACTGTAGGTTTCTGGTATCAATTACAGAAACACAAATATATTTGTTAAATAAAAGATCCACACTATAAATTATTTTAAAAAAGAGAAGCATAAAATAATAGCATTACGTAACCCGATTGTGAGCGGAAAAACGAGTTAGTCCCCGAGTGTTGCGAGCAGCGCACTTTAATAATTAAATTAACTTTTCACATAAACTGTACCGGGGTTGCTATCAGTAAAATATTTGACACGCACCTGTTCCGATAAGTGGTACAACTTTGTTCCGTTATCCCAGCTAAACTATTAAAACTTTGGAAGTTGTACATATTATTATACAAAATGGAGTAATAACCGAACATTAGGCTGCCATATATTTTAAAAGCATATACAGGGATGGGATAGTAGATACGTTTGTATACTTTCACTTTTAATGTAATTTCCTTGTGTAAGCATGTTAAACTTTGTCACCACAAAAGCTCATAAATTCCATTTTATTCAGCATTCTTTGCTTTTCATACGTAAGAGTAATAAGTCCACACTCTACGGATACGAAACTCTAAGTCCAACTATAATAACTCACAGAGTATTAAAAGCTGTTTCAGCATGGTTCGAGGCAAAAATAACAGGCAACTCCACTCCATTTCAGATAACCTAGATACAGGAGTATACTCAAAGCATTATAATGTTCCTCTATTGAATAAGCGATAATAGGTTTATGGGGCAGAGGTGTACTGAATTTGATTATCTGTATATCGTACCGTAAATGTTTGCAGCTGAAACTGGTCCTTCAGTACGGAGCCAGTACAAAGTGGTCTTTATTGATGATTTTGCTATACTCACAATATGAATATCACAATGCTGATTCTTGTAGACGTAAAGAAGGAATAGAAGTTATGACTATAGGTAAATTGAGTAGGTAAAGGACCAGGTCATTATAATAAAATGGTCCTATGAGTACTTATCGATTTTTTATTATATACAAGGTAATATATAACATGTCATATAACATAAGAGGCAAACATGTTAATAAATTACAAAATCTACCAAGCCATTACCATACTAACAAAAAACAGTGACTTTCTTAAAAATAAGATAATTCACTGTTTTTTACGAGAATTCGAAACTTTGTCCTTGTACTCAGTAAAGGTATAAGCCATTTTTGATGTTACAGTATTATTAAAAGAATAAGACATCGTCTAGACATGTACTGTTAACGAAACATAATGTAGAATATTGTGATTGTCCAAACAAGATAAATACAACAATACTTTGACCAAAATATTAAATGTACTATTTTAATATTCTTTTTATTTTGGGCAAAATTTAGTTTAGGTAATTTTTTGTACGTTAAGTAAATGGACAGAAAAGCGATCTTCAAGATTATAGTAATGGGTTGAATTAGAATACTAATACGTAAAACTGGAGTGTATGTTCTAACTATTTAAATCACAGCTTTTTACCTAAATAATATGCAATCTATTATTTTAGTAAAAAAACTGTCTATATAGTATAAAGTAAGTCTGTGTCAAAAACATGTTTTTGATTGTCCGTTTGTTCCGGCTAATCTTCGAAACAACTGGACCAATTTACACGGGATTTAACGAGCAGATAGATCTTGTTATAAAGAGTAACTAAGGCTTTTTATTTTAGAAAAAAGCGTCAGGGTTTCGTGCAAAGAAAACATTAAATGTAATGGGCCGCGGGATTTAATAAATAAAAGCCAATAACAGAACTAAAACAACTGTATTAAATTATAAAACTCTAAAATCATTACAGAACGACTGTCCGGCTCTTTCCGACTTTCCGTGGCACAAACTATGACAAATCAAATAATGCAAATGTAGCGTAGTACCCGCGTCACGTAGAGCCGCGTCAACCCGTGGAAGTGTGTTTAGTCGGTTCACAAGCTACGACAAATTTATGCAGAAATGTGCAAGGGTTAAGAAAGTGAAATTCTCGCCACGGTACGTGACTCCGCTGGGTACAGTCGGCCCCACAATATTAAGTAAACAAGAAAAAAAATCATAGAGCAACTTTTAAATTAATCTTAAACAAATATTTTAAAGCGTTCAGCTTTTATCAGGTGTACTTGTTATGTACATTAAATACATATTAACAAAAATAATATATACAGCCACAACAGCCACATGAAAAAACCGTGCAACTAAGCGTCAAAGAATTCCTACGCATCACTGTCGTCTGGCAATGTGCCCAGAAGACTGGCAGCATTGCCACGTTGAATGGCAATACTTACGTTCCCTTAACAAGCCAGCCCTCTGGTCACGCGTTACATTATTAAATAAAAATAGTCGTTGAATTTTTCAGAAAAAAATATGTTAGCTATACTTTGCTTGTCAAAATATTTTGTTGCGAATTTATTTAATCTGGAAAGTTACCCTTTATCAACAATAGTAATACGAATAATATTATCCATAAACCACATACAGATAGATAGACACACAGTGATAGTTGACAGATTAGCAAAAATATTCAATTTGTTACTATTAATATTTTATAAGTAGGTTATATAATTTAATTTTAGTTGCCTTTGTTTCTAAATTAAATAGTAATTGTTAATGTTTTATGTACATCAGTTTGCCAATAACTACATAATTACTGACATTTTGATCGAAACACATTTACAAGTACGAGTAATATACAAATCGAATGATTCAGTGAAAGCCCCCGAGCTTTTGTTAATTTCATAAATGGAACCAAAAGTAGGTACCCATTATTTGATGTTTATGCCATTCTAGACTCCATGATAAAACAAATTATGATTATAATAAATTTATTACATTTTGAATGAAACAACTACAATGAACATTCAAATCGAATGATTGAACGAGAGCCTCCGGGGCTTTTGTTGTAACTACCATTTTATGTAGGAAATTGGAACGTTCGGAAGTTGAAAAGTAGGTTTTAGTTTTTTTATACTTGGTATGGGCGTTGTAGGAGCTGTGATAGCCTAGGGGTATGGGGTACTACTGGACTGCCAAGTCAAAGGTCTCGCGTCCAAATCCAAGGCATGCACCTTTGACTTTTGTAAATTATGTGCGTGATAATCACTCGCTTTAACGGTGGAGAAAACCTGCATGCCTGAAAGATTTTCTCGACGGCATGTGAATTCTGCCAACCCGCATTAGGCTAGCGTGGTGGACTATAGCCTAATCCCTCTCATACTGAGAGGAGACCCGTGCCCAGCAGTGGGACAGTATATGGGTTGATTATTATTATTATTATTGTCGTTGTAGATACTACAATGACTCGTTATTGCTGCTCTTTACTGACAGTTGATCCCCATTCCAGTTAGATGAGATAGGCTTGACACAAGAAAATATATATGTATAGGTTTCAAAATATGTATAGGTAATTATAATTATATTCAGGTAGGCTACGCTAAATGGTATAAAAGTGTTTATTTCGGGTCCTAAGTTACCTAAGACGATTTTTTTTATTGTAATGGTTTCTCCTTTCCGTCCTAAAACTTTTTTGAACAGCACTTCTGATATGGACGATTTTCTAGCATGTGTGAAAAAAAAACAAAGCAAGTAAGTACCACATTTTAATGCTCTCATCTGTACCGACGTTTCCCGCTCGCTGACGAGCGCGTAATTCACTCGCTGACGTCACGTAACGAGTGCCGTCTTCCGTCCAAGGACCCGTAAAATTAATTAAACAAAATGCAAAGGATTATTCTGCATTAGTTGCAGCGACGTGATAATTCGCGCGCGATGTTGAGAGTGTCGCGATTGCTCATACGTGCTTAAGTAAGCGCTTTAGGGTGGAAAGACGCAAGGGGAGTGGTGTTGTGTCTTAGATAATTTTCAGTAGGAATTTCTAACTCGTGTATTTTTTTTACGTAGCCTCTTTTGTGTCCCACGGCTGGGTCAAGGCATCTCCTAAGTCAGTTCAGGTTTTTTATCCTGGTCTTCTTTATACCACGTTCGGTTCAAATCACCTCACCAACAACATCTCTTCGGCCGAACCCGTCCACGAATAGCGTTGCATGGTACCCACTCGGTAGCTATCTTCATCAACCTGTCGGGTCCGGTAGCATGCAGCTGACGTGGTGGGCTGGCCACGTCAGCTTAAACTTGCAATCTGGACACCCATATCTACTATGCGCGTTTTGCAATGAAGCGAAATTGAGGTCTTATTGATGTTCATGACCAAGTCATCTAGTATTGAGTTCAGATTTCAGGTCCGATACCTATATGTATGTTATATTATTCATTTGTGATGATAATCGTAACAATAGTTCTTTTTGTATTCCCTGAAAATGATTGACACGTCAGGAGCTAGAAGCGGTAAAATAAAAAAAACGTAGTTATATTTCGGTTTTGGCCGTTTGTGTGCCTATGTGAGCCTCCGTAAATACTTGTTCTTATTATAGAAATGTGTGAAAAACGTGGGGGAGGTCTTTGCCCTACAGTGCCAGTATACAGGCTAGATAGATAGGTGACACAGAAGAAATGTTGATTTGAATAAATATTCGATTAAATTTTTATACCTGAACTAGGTATTACCCCTTAGCGTATGCCGGTCATAATCTGTGTGCGATTCCGTGGTTTGAGCTGACATCAGTCAGTCACAGTTTCTTATTATATACACAGATATTGCAAACGCAATGAAAAACAGAATACAAATTCCCGCAAAACCTTTCCTAAATCGAGAATTAATAACCAAAACGAATACATTACAAAACTCATTAAAACAAAACACAATCAAATCACAACAAACGCTTCTCATTGAATTTGAAATAATAACGTGACCGATTTATTTGGGACACATGAATACAACTGTAATTTGTATTAAAACTTTTCGAACAGACAAATGAAGGTAATTTATGGGTAACTGTTCAGAGCAGTTTCAACATGACGATGAAATATAAATGGAGAAAATTGTAAAGTTGTTTGTGCGTCGCTGTCCCTTCGTCGGATCAACTTGAAAGGGTTTAAGTGTTCCGGCCGAAAGCATTTTAGCTTTCGGATTATGTTAACTCCCTGTATAATTTTGCTGCTGAAATTCTTTGTGTGAGAATATTGTGTGTCCAGTTTATTTATATTGCTATCGGCGATCTCTGCTGCGGAAATTTTGGTAAACAATATAAAATATATTTACAGTTAACAAGAATGTTGTTATCTTTTTGTATTTTTTAAGCATTTTCCATGCTAAGATTACAAGTTATTTTTAATGAACGTACGTCACCTTTAAGACGTAAATTAGAATGTGAAGGAAGATTTCGACTGGCGAGCGGGGCTCGCGGTGGCTTAGTGGTCGGACGTCTGGTGTACCGAACCAGAAGACGCAGGTTCGAATCCTGCCCGCCAGCCGATTTTTTCCTTCATTAAAAATAAGAATGTTGTTTATAATATAACTCTCTCATTGTATCAAGTACAGCTGCTGTTTGTTAGGTCTGGGTTCAATTTTCAGGATAGGCAAAATGTTATTAGGGTTTTTTCGATTAGAAAATTCTTTAGTAGGATTTGGATGCTAATTATAGCTAGCCGTAAATAACTTATGACCTAAAATATTCCAGTAAAATGTGAGTGAACATTGATCAAGCTCTTCTGACTAACCCTTCGGAGTACACGGGAATGATGATGTTTTATTCAACTCACAAACATTTAACAATAAAAACTACTTTAACGTTCTAAATGATAAACAACTAACATTTTAGCTTTCCTGAAAGTAAGGCTTAAACGGCCATAAATCGTGGCCCATCAATTTGCATGCTAATACGGCCCGCCTGTCCAGGACAAGTGAGTGACAAGGCCAAAACTTTACTACCACGCCGGGCCGTATAAACGACCCCGTGGGTATTGAGACCTTTTTCTTCTTTCGGCAATTATATTAAATTTGGAATCTTCAGAGAATCATCTCGGTCGGGGCCTTATTAAAAAAAACTTTAGTTAAAAAAGTTTGAGTTTCGTTTGTGGGCCTATTTGTTTCATCTGCTCTCGTTTGTGCCTATTATTTATAGGCTGTCTTTATTACAAAAGATGGTATAAGTTAAACCCAGACTAAAACTATATCCATTACTTTCTAATGTAATATCACATTATTTAAATAAACAAAAAACGATTTTCGAATTTTTAGATTTTTAGTTTAACGCAGTCAGTTAAACTGAAAATCGAAAAATAAGCCTTGAATGTCGGAAAATGTTTTGCAGGCGGGACAGGCAAAGAAACAGTTTCGTTTATAATTTTGACTGAACGAAGAGCTTGTCTCAGCCTGCAATACATTTTCCAATGTTCAAGGCTTGAATTTGGATTTCTAGTTAGAACTTTTAACGCAATCTTTTTTTTTTGTTTCATTGAATAAGTTGTTTTATTGTACACTTTTTAAATCATCAAAGAATCACTAAATAGAGCCTAAATGATAGTTAAAATTTTAAAATGATAGAGAAACCTAGCTGAAAAATGATTTTTAAAGATTTTTTCAACCTGCTCTTTAATGCGCATAAAATCTGCTGTTTTGTAGTACTAAAATAGGCTCGCCCCTATTACATGGGACCTAAACATAACGGCGAAATGTGAGTGTATATTATTAAGCTTCTGCCTACCTCTTCGGGAAACGCAGGCGTGATTTTATGATGGTATTTTGTACTATACGTATCTATTAAATACCTGGTGTCCTGTAACACAGGTGCGACAGCGCCTACCTCAGGCTCCAGCGATCCACAACCGTATATATTGTCAACCATAGCTTAAGATACCTAATGTATTGCGGTTTTGGTGAGGAAATAAATAAATTGTATTATTATTTATTATTATTAAATCCATCACGTCATTGAGTAGTTGCGAGCGGATATAGCGGACAAACGATATACCTAGGATACCTACATACAAGTCATACACACAACCTTCCTTCGGCAGTTGGCTTAAAACGAGATAGACTGATTCAAAACCTCCGTTTTCGTAGATTTAGCAATTTAAATAAAGAAAAGGGGATTACAACTTTAAAATAATATTGTTTTAAAAAACGGCTTCAGAGAAAGTTAATCAAAAGATTTCATTCGAATTTATTGAAGCCATTATTATAAAAGTTTAAAGAATTGTCTTTAAAACATCTTTTCACTAAAATTAAACCAAACATTATGTAAATAGTGTAATTTTAATTACCGTCATAAAATTCTTGTGGCTTTAAGATTTCTAATCATAACTATTATAATTCCAAGAAAGCTTCTAAGAAAATCTATTATTCTAATATTGCAAAATTTAAATGTTTCGCGTCAGAACTCTGGATAATTATTGGAATACCTATATAATTATGAAACGAGCCAAATAATTATTGTCCAAATATATGAAACATTTGTTTAGCTATAAAACCTACTGAGTATAAATAATGTATATTTAGTTAGGCTACGACAACACGTGTTATGTATTTATTTCACCCAAAATGTATTTATTTAAGAAAATAAGAAAGTAAATAGCGACTATTTACTTTGTTACATGTAATGAGAAAGTTCGATGGGATGTATATATAGTCTGTGGGTACAAGTTGGCCGCGCCTTAGGTAGGGACGGAGGGGCGGGGTCGCCTGCGCGCGGTAGGACGGAGGGGCAGGGGCGCTTGTTTTCGTTCACAGTAACCCGCCACCTCACCCCGTCCCTACCTAAGGCGCGGCCAGATAGTTCCGCGCGGACTATAATTCGGTGATAATGACGTGCCAGGGATACGCTTCCCGCACACTTTTGTAACATTACCACACACGCTCAATTTGCTTAGTAATAAAAATACAAAAGTAGGTACCTATCATATGGATATTACTTTCTTTGTATATTAATAGTATTCTTGCAGAAAGATAAGATTGTATGTTGTACATTCTGAAAACGCACCAGAATTGGAGGTTACACTTTATCGTCTCTGTGTGAAATGACCCTTAGAAACTAAATTTATATGAAAGTGTTATTTTTATAAACGGCCGATTTGTTGAAAGCATTTCCATACATTTTTTCTATTCTGTGTCAGATTGCAACTTATCTTGTTATGCTGTTAGTAAAAAAGTTTGGAGTCCACAAAGAATTGTAACAAAATGTTTGTAACTCCAAGCTTCGATCGGTAAACAAAAACAAAACAAGCGTTTCTTGTATTATTACTTATCGAAGCATCTGCACGGTTAGCAAAAAATGTATGAAGTAATGCATAAAATAGTAGCCAGTATGTGGAACCATCGCTAAGTAATGCTACTCTGGCTCCAGGCTAAACAACTGCACAAAAAATATCGCCGGTATGCTTCTTGTTACTTGTCTTTCTTTAGATTCGAAAGAAATAATGTAAATTGTTGAGTAATATGCTGCCACTTATTTTAAACTCTACTACTACGTCCTTACTAATTGATTTTCTCAATGAACCTGCACCTGGTCAGTACTGTCTTGTAGTGGAATAGTACGTTGATGAAAAAACTAAAGAAAGTTGAATTAAAATTAGGTATTTCTTTTCCTCTTTTCAAGTCTTTTATGTAGGCATTTTTTAAATTTTCATGAAAGTGTCTCACAATTTATCCGTTTTGGCTTAAAAACAACAGGGAATCATATGCAAATTAGATGACGGCGGCGACGATTCGACTTTCCTGAGGAAAGGCTGATTCAGGCTATTTGGCTTGGTGACTGTGACATCAACGTATATTTTTTTTAAAGGTGATATCATCCAAAAGTACAATGCTCCAAATATTTTCACCCAACTGGAAATGTATGGACTGTTCACTTCTCTGTGACAGGTGTCAAATCAACATAATTTATACAATAACAGTTGCAAGACTGAAATGCTATGCCTCAATATTGCATTTTTTCTCTGTTATCCCTCCTGGCTCCACCATATTACTCCAGTTTTCAAGGAAGGATTTCACTAATGCATTTGATTACTTCGCATACTTTTTATGTAAATCGCAATGGTCATGATCACAATTTTATTAAAGAGACAAAGACAAAGACTAATAAACGAAGAAAATCTTTTTCTATAGTTTAATGTATGCTAAAGGTTGAATTCAATGTGTATTTTTCTTAATATTTAATCTTTTGCTTCGTTTAGTTTTATCACTTAATTTTAACGCGTTACTGTGACGTTTGGTGTCGATCAAATTTTTTTTTCATATTTGTAAAAACGTTTGCACACCAGAAAAAAAACATTATTAATAAACGTTTTTTCATAACAAAGAAAAAATTCCCACACTAGGATTTTTTCCTGTATCGCGACTAGTTATTACATTGTTTGTTTTTAATTTCAAACTGTTTGTGTCAAAAAAAGTAAAAGACAGTTTTTTGCGTCAGCAATGAGTACAGTGTGTCTTTCTTCTTTTTAATTAATTAATGAATGATGTTTGCTCAAATTACAGATATTGCACAGTCAAGTATTAGTTTTAAAACTGTTACTTTATTCACTACATTTCTGCGAGTGTATCACGCGTAAGTCTCTTTATATTAAGGAGTACGTGGCGTGGCGTATCTAATAACAGCCAAGTTGCGACTTGATCCACCAGCGCCGCTTTGTTTCAACGAATTTACATTTATATTACTTGGAGTTTTAAGCAATACTTGCATGATACAATCACTGCCACAGTTCAAATGAAAAACAGACTTTGTAGTGAAAATGTGAATGTTTGCACGAGTTTGTTTACATTTTCGGTCGGTTGCATGGCATGGGTAGAAATCAATATTGATTGATAGGAGTATCTCACCTTTATATTATATCCCCTAGAGCGAAAAGTAAAAGAAATGGGTGAGGCCTTTGATCACGAGTGACAATACAGGTAAATAATACCTACATTATGATACATATACAACCCATTTTTATCTAAGTACTTACTATAAACTCTAAGAGAGATGTTCTCTATCATGATTTTAAGCCTGGTTACATAATAGTTGTTTATATTGATACCTACATTTTGAGGTACCTACCTTTTGAGGTTTACAAAACGAATATTAAGAATATTACCTACCTTTAAAGAATGCTACAATGATGCCCACGCCCAATTTGCATTACTTACGTATGCTTTGTTCGCCATAGGAATCTAAATTAGGACTTAGATCATATTGACCATATACTTAAGTAGAAAACTATTTAAACTAAATCAATTAAATATTAAAAACTTAGTCTAAGCAAGTTTCAATCTCATCAAGGCTCGTCCAAATTCCTCAACTTGTAAAGCTTAGTGCCAAATACGAACGGCTACTACTAAATTGGATGGATCCATTAGAGCGCGATCCATCAAGATATTGTTGACTTTTAAGCCAGTAACTAGATTATACCTGTGAAACGGAACTCGGCAATACAAAGCAACTGCCTTCGCTGCGAATTTAAGCGCTGCAAAGTGGACCGAAAATGTCTGATGTTACGTGAAAGTAGTGACTGTTCAAATAGAATAACGGTCAATGCTTCTGTACAAATACTATGGTAATAAAATACGGAAATATTTGCATACCATTTTTTTTTCATGTTGTAATTATAGTAGGTATTTCATCATGCCTGTATTGTACCCACAGATTGTCGGTGTATTTGGGTTCCACAGAATAGGGGACGAGCCTATCATACGCCATCAACCGGGCGCAAATCCAAACTCCAAGCTGATACTGAAAATTTTATAGAAAGACACTATTAGACCTGGGAATCGAACCCAGGACCTCTAGCTTATTATACCAGTCCGCTTAAGACCACTATACTAACGAGGCAGTTAGTTAGCTGTCAGAGGACATTATAATTCAATACCAACCTTTTTTAGTTGTGAAAAAAAAAATTGACATCAATAGTCTTTGATCAACAATATCAATAGTATACGGTTTACTAGGTAGAGTCATATTTTTTACGAAAAGGGTCTTCTAAATTTAGGTACTTAGGTAGGTATTGCATAATTTATTGTTCAATGTTGTACCGATTCACTGTAAAGTGGAAAGTTGCTGAAGCAAATTAGTAGTTACTACCTACAATCAAGCCACATAAAATATTCAAGAAGCCTACAAGTAATATAACAACTATTTTGTGTTCTGTTACTCATGTTCAAGCAATAAATGGTTGATAATTATTTTAATAGCTGCAAAGAATAAATGTTGAAACTTTCATGTATGAAATTTGAAATTTTTCGGTGATGCTAATCTAGTACAATCTGGGAAATATGATATGCTTATCACTTGTACAGAATCAAATTTAGTTATAAATAGTTTTTTCTGAAACCCTTTACAGCCCCGTTTTTTTCGTGAAATTTTCTAATGTTTTAATAGTTATTCTATTATTCGGGGGGGATACAAATCCAACAAATCAAAGATCATGAAAATTGGTTCTGGAGCTCTCGAGATTTATTAGTGTTTGAACAAACCCGAATTTGTTTTGTATTTTAGTTTTTTAAGTTACTATTATGTAGATATTCATTGTAACATTAAAAATCTATGCCTATCTATATAGCCGTTAACAGAATTTAATTTTCGTACTTTAACGATAACGAAAGCTTTTAACATTAAATATTCTTGATTTAACCGTTTGTACTAACTTGGAACAAAGTATTGAGGCTTATAATAGCAAAGTTTAAATAACTCAACCAATCAAATTTTAAACTGTGCCTTAAAATACGCGGCGACATCTTAATTACAATTTAAATCAGACTACAAGGCCTTTACATACGTCCTTTAGCGATTTAATGATGTATCTTGATATAAATAAAATAAATAAATCTTTTGAGATAACTACGCCTTAATATATATGATGAAAGGCTAATATACTGTCTTTGCAATGTAAAAAAAACTGTTAATAAGATTTCTATAAAATATATTTAAAATAAAATGTTTATACTTTAGTTTTATTAGGTACTAGCTTCCCGCCAGTGGCTTCGCCCGCGTGGTCTTATGAATTTTCCCCCTGTTTATGCAATATTTTGCATTGCTACTCCGCTCCTATTAGTCGTAGCGGTATGGTATATATCCTATAACCTTCCCCGACAAATGGGCTACCTAACATTGAAAGAATTTTTCAAATCGGTCCAGTACTTTTTGAGTTTATTCGTTACATACAAAAATATAAATCTTTCCTCTTTATAATATTATTACTAGTATAGATTAATATAAGAGTAGCAGTTGGACGCAGTTTTACTTGCGTCCTAAAGATGGCAATAAGCTCGCCCCCTATTACAATGGGACCTAAGCATACCAGCGAACTTTGGTATACATTAGTACCCCTCTGCTTAACCCTTCGGGAATACTGGCGTGATGGTATATCGAACACTAAATCTATATTTGACGACGTCTGTGGTCTAGTGGTTCGAGTACCGGACTGCTGATCACGAGGTCGTGGATTCGATTCGCATAGGACACAAATATTTATATGATGTATATAAGTATTATCATAAAAATATATATTTAAGTATTATATCCATTGTCTAGTACCCATAATACAAGCTCTGCTTAGTTTGGGACTAGATGGTGCTGTGTAAAATGTTCAAAGATATTATTTATTTATTTATACTATTAACTTCGCAATACTTGCCAAATAATCCACGTAACAGCCCTAACTACGAATAAACCAAGCAATAAAGTTAATTGTAAGAATAGCCCAATTCCTAACTCACCACAAGTGATTGGCATAAACCCGTGCTTCGGTGGCCTATAAAATAAAACCCTGGACTTAAATAAGCCTACTGTAATAAAAGCAAACCGCACACCGTAAAATTAGACGTGTGTTTCTTTTGGGGGCTTTGAACGGTAAATTGGAGATATGCGCAATATAGTGTGTGTGTGTGAATACTTTTAAAACGAATTCTGTGATTCTGAGTAAAATGTATTTCGATTTGCTTGGCTGTCAATCGTATTTGTTTGGACGGGAATGTTGAATTTATTCATGTTTATTAAGATACAATTAAATGTTTTTACAAGATAATAATTTATCTTTTTGTATTTTTTTAAGCATTTTCCATGCTAAGATTACAAGTTATTTTTAATGAAGGAAAAAATAACTAATAAGATAATAATTTTCTATAACTTTACTCATATAATATTTTAATTATGAATGTGTGCGGAAAATTCACGACCATATCCACTATAAGTATTAATAAAAATGGCAAATATTGCCTGGGCGATGCAGGATTAGACAGTTTCTTAGTTAGTAGTTGTGTACTCTAGAGATTCTGGGTTCGATTCCTGGGTCGCGGAAAGTGTTGTATAATGCTGTAAAAGGGAATAACCTATTGTCCAGACCATATTGATACGCCATATTTTAATATGTGTACAAATATTTATTTTTCTGTTTATAGGATCTCACGTCTTGCCCGTCATCACCGCTGCAGCAGTTTCTACAGCACTTCCAGGTATTTCCGTTGCCATTCCTGTAAGAATAACGTTCGTAACATATTTTACTCTAACTTTGTCAAAGATTTCATACTTACATGTACCTATAAATTTTTATTAAAGAACAATATTGCGCTTTCATAAAACTGTTGTAGATCAAATTGACCCCAGACATTCAAACCTGTGTGCTCATAGATACACTGGGGGGCTAGACAAGTTGCATTTTGCTATTCGAATCGACAAACAAATGTCAATTACATACATTTTGTTTGTCGATTCGAATGTCAAAATACAACTTGTCTAGCCCCCCTGTATGTCTTAGCTAACGAAGCTACAAATCTTAATTATTTCTGAAATGTGTTTATTTGTATGTTACTTCTTGACGCCTCATCTACAAAAAACATTTCAACGAAAATGTAAGATTACTTTAATTAAGTAAACAGCCAAGTTGCAATTTAACATTCGAATTGACAAATGAATAGAAAAAAAACAATGGAAACGCTATAAGCTTTCGACAGATTAGGCTGTCACTAAAGTCATTGCCATACATTTTCTTTCCATTTTCTAGGACCCCAGATGAATTAATAGTCGATAAGGTTTAAAAAGTATTACCAGGTATCGACTATCACGAAAGGAGTTCCATTCTACCGTTAAAACTACGGACAAATAAAAACTGAATGTATAGAAATTATATTTATGAACGCCCAACTCACCGAAAGCTTACGTCATTTCCATCAATTTAGATTTTGTTCGTCCATTCGAATTTTAAATTGTAACTTCTACAGGCCGTGTGATATCGCAAGCAAATTCGACCCGTGGGTGAAGTCTAGTATGACGTATTTTGTAATTCACAGATGTATTTTTATCTATAAATGGTGGTGTTTGGAGTGATGTAGTGGGCTTCAAGAAATAACCACACAAAAGTTTGAGATACATAGTTTTATTGATATAAATATTTGTTTCTTTTTATATTATTGACTTTGTTGTCTCCGTTGAGCTCATTGCAGCAATTTTTACAGCATTTTATATTTTTTTCCCCATCCCTGTAAGTACAGAACGATAATGTTATTTTTCAATTTAATTTCCTCACTTGATTCAATGAAGTCAACAGAGAAATAGAACGAAAACATTCTTAATTATATGAATGGAAGAGGCTAGAATAGCGTACCTTCAAACAAGCTGTGGCATATTTTTTAATTTTATATTTAATAAGTATTTTAGTCCATAAGTAATATTACAAAGCAAAAAAACATGTTACGTTTTTTTTGTCTCACAACGAAACGCTATAAATGTTTTTGATAAAATATTTACGGAAAAACGGAAAACTTTTGAAAACGATCATGGAAACAAAGAAGCTGTTGTTTCATCAGATTTAATTTTAAAACTATACAAAAAGGCCTGAAAGCGTATTTTTAAATAATAGCCAGTGAAACTGGAGCGCTGGGAGCCAAACGGCACATAATTGACAGCGCCATGCTGATAAACAACGGCGTTATTGTAGTCTTTATTTATAGTATATATAGAGAGTAGGTACTTTGACGGCTTCTCTGTTGTCGTGTTACTAAAGTAGGGTTGTCGAGTAACAGAAATATTTGAAAACATTGGTGACTGCTGTGGTGATCGCTAGTCACGGGCATATTTTATATTTTTTTTAACGATAGAGGTGTTATTTTGTTACTTTCCTACTATTATTAATAACTTAATTGTTCTCGACAAAAATTCAATCCCTATAAATTCGTAGCGAAGCCAAAATATAACTGTTACGTGAATAAGAGCCGATAGTCATCCTAAAATAGTCATCACTATTAATAACTTTTTAATTTACTTGCGGTAAACATAATTATTTTGAGGCCCATAACACTGTATAATTAATTGACAAATAAAAAGAAAATTATATAATACCATACGTGGTATACAGATTCTTTTAAAAAAGATGAGTGCCCTAAACGAAGGAAAAAAGAAAATAAAAAAGCTACTCCGGTTCGAATTTCGAAATAAGGCACCAGCGTCGTGCGATCGACGGTACTCAAGGAGCGATCCATCCGCTCACGTCACGGGTAAATCCAGTCTCTGCCGGTAACTACCCTGTTTCTATCCAACATTTTTCATGGTAGTTCCACGGAAGATGAAATTACTTATATGACGGTAAACAGCAAGTCACTTTGATGCGGGATCTTTTCAAGAATTCATTTTACTTTGCAGTGTAGAATTAATGGAACAACCATGAGTGCAACGTCAAAGGTCGAGTTCGAATTCAAGACACGCATATCTGCCATTTTTTAAATAATGTGCATATTATTAGTTATCTACGTCATAACTTAGACTTCATTCGGATATAAATCGTTCCTTATTTTATCCTAAAACACTCCAATTAAAACTAAAGTCTGCGATAGGTACTCGTAAGTCAAACAATTTCTTTGAATTTGAATCGAGGTTCCATGCGATTTAAAACCCCCGGTTTTAGACAAGTTACAATTTGACTTTCGAATCGATAAACGAATAGAAACTTCGATCAATTTGTTGATCGAATAGAAACAAAATGTATGAAAATTACAGAAGTGATAGCCCGATTTGATTTGCATAGATTTATTTTTATTCGCTTGTCGATTCGAATAATAAAATTGCAGTCTACAGGCCCAGTGGCCTAGCCAAGTTGCAATCTAACGTTCGACGAACGAATAGAAACAAAATGTATGGGAACGCAAGCTTTCAACAAATTTGACGTTTACTAATGTCATTCTTATACATTTTGTTAGATTGCATCGTCTGGGCCCGCTGGATAGACTTCTAAAACTTGACAGGATTAAGGTACTTACGGCACGTTTTCAGCAATCCAGGCACACAGACAGCTCATCTTAATACCGATTGCCACGTGATCACCTTCACACTCCACTCCGCCCAACGTCACCGCCACCAACTGTCCTTGACGAATAGCAGGCGCTCCAGAGTCTTCCTGGATTCATTTAAAAAAAAGCATATTTACTGGACATATTGTTTTTTTTTTAAATAAGCTGGAGCCAACATGTAATAATTCTATTTAAAATGTTTTTTTCATTTCAAAATTCAACTTATATACACCGCAAATAATTCAATTAATATATTAAAATATCCTCACTCTGGTCTTGGTTTTAGAAAAATTCTAATCACATGAAAATAATCCTTATACCTTCCGATGAATACCAAGATATTAAAAATAAACAAAAATCACCTACATCGTTTATATAATGGTCCTCAGATGCGTAGCAGACGACATGATTTGGATCTGAAAGGCAAATAAATCTAAAGTATCTGCCAGAGTGGAAATAATTGATGTTTCAAATATTCGGTACTCAAGTACTCAATAATAACGCTATATTGTTATATCGATTGATGTAATATTAGGTGTGAAGGATAAAGGAAAAAGGTACAAAGGACTTGTCTAATAAAAAGTGGAAGTAGCCGTTTTTTTTTCTAAACTTAAATTGTCTTGTAAACCATCAATGGGTATCTACATAATATAAATCCATCCTCCTTTTCCCAATAATAATGTGGTTGGTTTCCACCAGAAATAAATTAAAATTAAATAATGTAATTATGAGGCTTTAACGATAGTTAACTAACTTATGGAGTATACCGCCGGCAATGCTTTGTCAACTAACTTCTTACAAGTCTGCGCGTTCACAAAACCAAAGGTTTCCACTGTAAGATGGTTTTCCTGGAAAATAGAAAGATTAGAACTTAGAAAAGAGCAAAACATAAAATAATGTAGTCTAAAACTGTTTTGTGTGCGTTTACTTTTCGTAAAATAAATATCACATTTCAAAATATGACGAATTGATTTAAAATTGAATAGTAACTTTAAATATCATAAGGAGTAAATTTTTCACTTTTTAATGTATGACTGGAAGTGATATTTTTCATCAATTCGTAATTTTGAGTTACAACTCACCTTAGTTCCGAGTTGTCTTCGCCAGTTCTTATAATATGATTGAATTTTATTTCGGCTTGGTTTGGTTTGTTCTTTCATGTCAAAAACTTTAGTACCCTGCGAAGTTATGATAACAAATTCTGTAATTACTATTTATTTTTATTAGTTATATTATATGTATATGAGAAAATTAATAAGAGAAAGTTTTATTACGTCGTCACCAACAAAATATTTTCGCTCTCTCCCTTGCTCCACCATCAAGTTTTCTTTCCTTCTTGTCTGATCCTGAAAAAGAGGAATATTATTTTCAATGATATTAAAAAATATTCAACTATCTAGTGTTTTTTTCTAATACTCCATATACGTGCTCTAAAATTATATTATACAAATACACAGACAACGCATATTTAAAAGTAGTAAGAGAATAGATGAAGTTTAATTTATTGTTTCACTGGAATTCAAAATTAAAATTTACATTATGTTTATGTATCACTTTTTTTATTATCACGAAACGAAAATTAATCATCAAAACTAGCGAGGTGATTATGACAATATTACTAAAAATGCACTGTAGGTATATGAACAACAGTATAATCACGATTCTTTTCATTCAGTACGTAGAAGTAGGTAGTAAAATTTACCCTTTGATCCCTACGGGTTGGGTCGACAAATAATTTTAATTTCATTTGGTCGGCGTCCATCTGAAAAGAAAAGAAAAAGATAGCTAGAATTATCTGCTAATTCAATTGAAAACCCAACATTTCGCGTATAGTTACAAATTAATGTATACATATGGATGGCATTAAAAATATAAGGGGCTGAGAGGCTATAAGGTACCTTGGAATTTCAGTCTTGGTATAAACCTACTCAATAATATTTTCACAGGGCCATGCAATATTTTTATGTCGACGACGAATTTCTTGACATGTAGAATGCCGATTTGAGTCAGTAGTAATATTGTCATAATCACCCGCTTTCCGAAATGTATTCCATTCCAAAATCAAGCTACTACAACGCGATGCCAAAGAGAGTTAGCGCTATTTAACCTGTAGCATCCCTTTTTCACCCTGCTAAAATAAAATAAAACAAAACTCGGGCTTCTACTAAAATAGGAGAAAATTACGATTGTATACAATAAGTAATACATAGATAGTATTTTCAACAATTGCTGGTGCAACATACTATAAATATATTATTTTAATTGTACTTATAATGAAAAAATGGTGTTTATGTCAAAATTGTCCGAATACTGACAAATAGTCATAGAAGTCAAAGTAGTCTCAATAATAAATAGGAGTCGAAAGTCGAAACCCGTAATGAAAACACAAGAGCTTGGTAAAACAAAACCACTCAGGGATCGGCATAAATCTTAATTGCATCGTTACAACAAGTTTTAATAAGTGTAACATGCAACACCACCGCAGTTTCAAGAGAAACATGTCAGATCGCTAATTGAAACAGCAATTACGGCAAAAAAAAGTAAAAAACTGTCGTAAAAATATACGACTTCGATATGTGACCGCTCAGCCGCTAATTGTATTCTTTTACCAGTGACAGTTTTACTATTGTATGCTTTCAATATTAACAGTTTTACTATTGTATGCTTTCAATATTAACAGTTTTACTATTGTATTCTTTCTACAACACTAGTAATTCTAAAATACACAAGTTTTTGTCAGTATCAGTGCATTGGCAGTCCGTTGTGGTGAAACAAATTTATTTGCTACTTACGCCTTTTCAATATTATTTTCGAATTGATCCATCCTTACATTAACGAAGCAAAATGTTGTATGGAATTTGCAAGTTCCTAAGTTTCTAAAAATATCTAGATATTTATGAGAGTGAACCCTAAAAAAGTAAATTTGATAGCAGTAACCATACGACGTAATACGGATCATCCAATTAGTATAGTTTTAATTGTTCCGAATTTGTATCACGCAACGTTGGATTTTATTTTGTGGTTGAAAAACATATTACTCTATTTACGTAGATTTACTTGTCTCCAGACTTAACAGAAAAATGCCTGTAGATTTATGATCTAATGTCAATGACAGCAGAACAAACAAGGACAGTGTAGATACTGCCTATTTTACTGAAGTGGCCAGATCACTGGACCCGGACCACAAATGATTATTACAACCAATAATAAACGTACTGCTGAATGTCCACAACGAGACAGATTGCATTATTTATAAATAAAAAAAACGTAGATTTTTGTTTAATTAATAGATTGGAGTTGAAAGCATCGATAGCCTAATAGTTATATTGGTAATCTGTACATGTTATTATCAGCCCGGTTGGTCCTTCCACTCCTCACGGCTTAATGCTTTATGAGCCCAATCTTTTTTTTTCTTTTTAATCTTTTTTCTTTTTTAACCTGTAGGTACATGTCGACCTACCTGACTACTACCTGTAGGTAGTCGAACAAAATGTTATTGGGTTTTTATTGAAATTCTCGGTAACAGCTCGTAGTTTGGATTTGTACCCGGTTTATGGCAATAAGCTCGCCCCTATTAATTGGAACCTAAACATACCCGCGAACTGAGGGTGTAGGTACTTACATTAGCACACTAAACTCTTCGGGGAATACAGACGTGATGTATGTTATTATATATAAATTACTGGTCAATCCCACACATATTGGACATGGGTAATATTCTTCCATGTCCAATATTGGCACACATTTTTTTCCACCGTCATCGTAGAAGCCTCCCTTTCCTCCTTCAATGAGTATGAGTCCAAGCTTATCTCGCCATCCGATTCTGATCAACCGCGACGTCTTTTCAAGAAGTTATTTCTATCATAAATGGACTAAATTAAACTTACCATAACCATGATGCTTTGGTCATCACTGTTGTTGATATTTCGTTCACTTTTATGATAACGGTGTTTTGAGGGGGGCGGTGCTCTGACTTTCTCTCGCTTTCTCTCTCTGTTCTGAAAAAAATAATTGTTTGTTTGACGACGTCTGTGGTCTAGTGAGTCAAGTGTCGGACTGCTAGTCACTGATATACATATTAGTTTTTATAGTCATAGTACAAGCTGTGCTAATTTGGGACTATATGGTGCTATGTAAAATGGCCTAAAATATTTATGTATTTATTTCATACTAGCTTTTGCCTGCTTGGAGTTAGGAGCTTTAAATTTTTGGGATCAAAATGTAGCCTATGTATAATCCAAGGTATAAGCCATCAACATTTCGACTTTCAGCCATATCAGTTCAGTCGTTTTGCCGTGAAAGTGCAACAAACATCCAAACATACAAACTTTCGCCTATAAATCAGTACTTAAGATGTAAGATAATACTGATTTCTGGTGTTATCTCTGACTCTCTGATTTTAACGATCATCCGTGCAGCTGAGGATTGTAAGGATTTGTGTAAGACGCTAAAGTCATTGCAATGCATTTACTGAATTTAACTGTCAATAATTCTTAGACGTCCAAAATTCTGATTCATGTTCTGTTACTGCCAATAGTACAACATACGTCACTGAGAGATTGTACGGCACAGAAATACGCTCCTACTCTTTGCTAGAATATAGATATTGTGATCATAAATAATATAAAACATAATTTGCATAATAAAAACATTACATTTACATTTATGGGTCAAGTTTGGGTAAAATCCAAGATACTGTTAAAATGTTTCTAATGACATAATTCTCTGGATCTCTCTATAATAGGACCCGACGGCATACGGTAACTTCAAAGAAACAAGTCCCATTTTTATATAAAGTAACCTTTTGTAGTTCTAGTTGATAATAAGACTTCAGAAGTTGGATTAATGAATTTTGAATAATTTTACATGGGATTATATTTGGTGTTTACATTATATTTATACTTTTTTGCGAAAGCATTTTATCATTACAAGTAAACCGAGTATTAAACCGGGAAGACACTTGGTTCAGGTTAATATGTTCCGGGAAGAGCACCCAACCGAACAGCCCTCACGCGAATAGCACCTGAGGAGTTCCTCTTTCCTTTTTCCTGAGCTTTCCTGAGCTCTTCCCGAAGAGATAAAAATACATTTTATTCCTCAAATAGTACCAACATTAGATTACTTTCTGCGGAGGCAGTTATTTTGTTCTCCAGGTATTAACATATTGTTGGAGATGTGGAATTCATTCAAACCAATCCGTAGAAAGCGGTTTAAATAATTACTTACATGCGTACTTCTGGTGCCGTGGACACCAGTCGTAGGTATTGTGTTCACAAGTTCAATTACCCCGAATATATTATACAAGGGAAGGTAAGTGTGGTTTTAGACGATACGAGTCCGACTTACCCCTCCGCGTCCACCGCCCCTCTTGCCTGTCGCCAACTGTCGTTGAAACATGGAGATTTACCACACTTTATTAAAAAGGTATTCAACCTGACAGCTAATACTAACAACTGTAGGTATGTATAAGCCCCGCAAATGATAATGTGCCTGGCGGCCATCTTGGTGACGTAAAAATGACGTAACCGCTCTCAGTACTCGTTAGCATCACAAGCCGACAAGTACGGCGGATGACGTAACTTTGAGATTAGTTAGACAAGGTTCCAGCCCATTAGCAACTTGCGGGACATACATTTGAATTGGAAAGAAATAAAAAAGCACAGAAAAAGTACCTTCTCTTTCCCTTCTGATGACGTCAAGTAACGATTTGATAATCTAGTAGTAGTCGTTCTCTGTTCCCTAGTGACAGAATCTTCACGGGAGCTCATGTATTTTGGATTCTTTTGCACCTTTGCGGGTCTCTTGTCGTAGCTAACGTGGAGCGTGGCTATTCTCGACTGTACTCTAGTTGTTACTGCCGCGCTTCTTCCTTGTCTTCCGTATTCATACGGAAATTTTTCTGTCTGTAATATTATATTTAACCTATAATATTGTAGATGTCGCTATAATATCACGAATATTGGAATTTCTCCTAAAATTTGCAGACTATTTTTATAGTTCTATAACACTCCGGTGTAATGGAACTATGGGGTAGTGCGTAGGCTGTTATTGTTCGTTTATGGCAAAAAAGAAAGAAAAAAGAAAGAACCTTTTTCTTTCTATCATAAAGCAAAATATGTTATTACAAACATAATATATGCATGTGTGAAGCTATGCTAATTGTATACTTAAGTCATTGCCCATGCATATATTATGTTTGTAGGCATCAAGCGTTAGGCGTCAAGCTATGCTCTATAGATTTCCACTTGCTACGATCCTTGCACACCACTTTCACTTCATCTATGCTCATCAACCTCTCCATGCATTCTTGTCGATTTATGGTGCTCTTGACAAGATAATTATGTATCATCATGTCGGCAACTTTAGATCTTCTACGGATCTACTAATTTCTGAATTGGTCGCGTGGAGAAATGCCAAGCATAGCCCACTCCATTGCACACTCCGCTCTATTAAATGACCTTGAGTTTTCTTACTGTACCGGTAGTGGCCACGTCTCTGTGCCATCGTCCTACGTCATCACTGGTGATGGAATACAATTAGATACCCTAGAACCACCTGTTTGCAGTTCGAGTCGCGTCTAGATTACTTACTTGTTGTTTTGAGACATACGGTGATTCTTCCTCAGCAGGCATTCTATCTCTTTGCCAATTCGAAATCTGTTCAGCAGTCTTATCGTGAAAAGACAAAAAAGTTACTTTTGTGTTAATAATATTTGTATTATTATTAATAATAGTCTGTATGGGTTGACTAATTGCAACCGAGGGGCTAAAAATAAACTGATGGCCACTGATGAATCATATACAATTTGATGTATCCTTGTTTATTATGTGCAAATATGGTGCAGGTATACATAAGTATGGGCTGACGCCGCATTGTGTAGGCTTTTGAACAGATAGATACGATAATATTTTAGTACACCAAACTAAAAACAAAAGTACTAAAACAATACTGGTGGTCTTATCGCTGAGCGATATCTCCCGGACAACCTTTGGATGGATAGCAAAGATATCAGCTTGGAGGTACTACTGAAAATTTATGATATAGTATGAATCTTTATTCCCCAAACTTACAATTTGGGTGTCTTCAAGACGAGAGTGAATCAGTTTCTTCTAGGCAAACGTGCTCCGTCGTAGTCCACATCGTTGCTTAACATTAGTTAAATTATGGTCAAGCGCAAGCCTATCTAAGATTTTTTTTAAACTTACTTCACCGCTTTCCTGGTTGATGGAGCTCATACGCTCAGAGTTCACGCCTTCGCGTGCCACGTAGGGAGTTGTAATTTGCTCACACGAGTTCTGTATAATATGAACAAAATTCTTTTTAAAATATACCTACACTACTTATCGGTCATATAGGAAGAATCATTAAAAACATATATATCTATTACAATTTTTATACAATCATGTAAGGCAGAGGTATACTAAAATGTACACCCATAGTCGCCGGTATGTTTAGGTCCCAACCTAATAGGGAGCCGGCCAAAAATTCAAACTCCGACCTGCTACTGAGAATTCTATAGGAATATTCAATAGCAGTACTCGACGTTATACTCAAACCAAGGGCCTCAAGATCTTAGATGGTAGGTGCTTGATGTATGCCTAAAAGCTAGTAACAATCATGGACCCCGTAGGGTCTTCTCTAGTTAACGATTCCCCGCCTACCATTCACTAACTATAACTATGTATACATTATACCTTACCCAAGCTACACATACAGCTACATACCCAATAGAAGCTGGCCTCCCACTTTACGTAAAGCCTATATACCTAGACGATTGAGCGGTCTGTAACCTTGAATTCCAAGAGAATAATGGAATTACTAAAGAAAACTTACATCATTATCTTCGGAAGAACCACAGAAGCGTTTATCTGTTGAAGTTGGTATAACTGGTCCACGAGTGTGCGTTTGAGGCTTCAATTATTATAATAAAAAAGGTTTGATATAATTCTAATACTTAGATACATACACAAATAATTCTAATATAATAATATAGAACAATGTAACCATAAATGATTTGAAGGTCTAGAACCCGTTTTCTGGGGTGGTGCCAAATATTATGCCACTAAGGGCGGCACTCAAAAACGTCAATTAACATTAATGAATCGTTACCAAACAGTGGCTACTATACTACTACTACTATATGTTGGCCTATTTGTTGTCAGTGCACTTACATAGATATACTGTGTCTTTATTAACCAATGATTCATTACATTAAGTCACGTCTCTGAGTTCAAGAGTAAGAAATAATGTGCTAACATTATTGTGTTTCGGTATGAAAGGCATTGTAGTTATTGAAATTACTGAACAAATGAAACATAACAACTGAGGTCTCGAGATGACAACGCGGTAGTGATATCTTCTACGTATTACTGGTGTCATATAGGCCGCTGTTATAGCTAGTAAGCAACGCAAAAGCAAGTAGATATTAAGAAGTTAGATAGATCTTACAAGATGACTGGTTGGTTGGTTGATTGATGGTTATTGAATTTGGCAATTCAATTTTATTAAAAACACTTTCGGACACTCCATAGAATTCCAACGTAAGCAAATGACTACATTTATACGACCTGACGTTTATACACGCACACATGTATGGCAAACGCGAACTGCATTAGATCTGCGGTCTTTGACGTTATCAGGACGTTATAGAGGAGCAGGAGGATCTTTTTGCATTTTCTATGATAGGATTACCAGTTATTTTATTTAATAAAGGAAAAAACGCTAACATCACCTCGAGACCTAAATTTAGAATGCGAAGGAAGATTTGGACTTGGCGACTTAGACTTGCGGTGGCTTAGAGGCCATAACGTCTGGTATATTTAACCAGAAAACGCAGGATCGAGTCCTGCCCGTCAGTAGATTTTTTCCTTCGTTAAAATAACGTAGTAATTGTTCTATGACGAAAATGCGAGCTATGATTGCTAATATATTTGATGTTATAAATTAATAAATGTACTTACTGTTTCATCCTTACAATGTCCCCAACTAAGAATAGTGACATTCGAGTCTACAGGTGTCATGGTATTTTCTCCAACTAACGGAATAACGTTCCCTGGTTTATCTGACGTCATCCCGGCGAACGTATAGATTAGGGCGACATCTGCCGTCCATCCCCTGAACCTAGGATGGGTAACAACCCTTTCTATTGGCAAGTAATTCTCGTAACCGGTTTCAAACATTCTCTTTGTACCGATAACCACGAATGACGCTGTGAGCTCCGCTTGTGCGTACGCGTTGTGGTCTGAACTAGAAAACAATGGTAAAGATTAATTTCAATACATCTTACATCATCATCATCCTCCTGCCTTTAACCCTGTTCGCTTGGGGTCGGCGCATTATGTCTTTTTCTTCTATATATCTCGAATCTCTATTAGCCGTGATTTCATCATTAACCTTCTTTATGGACATATCCTTTCTCACACAGTCCATCCATGTTTTTTTTTAATACATCGTACAATAGATACAATTTAAATAATACTTAGTTACAAAGTTACACGGTCTCACAGATTTTCGATTTAAAAAAGCCCAAACTTTCTGCAAATTTTTCAGTCCAGCCATTGCATTTTGGATTCAGTGAAATCGACAGTGAAGGGTTTAAATAACTTACAAGCAATGAGCAGCCGTGATGACGACATTATCGTGTATGATGGTACCAGTGCATGTGCGTTTTGAGCCATCTGTAAAAACTATGCTGAAAAATTTAAAAAGATCATCATGGTAGAGCAGTAGTGTTAATGTCACTTTCTTTTTAAAAGTACATACATACCATCACGTCTTTATTCAATGAAGGGTTAGGCAGAAATTTAGGTACTAGTGTACACCCACAGTTCGCCGGTATGTTTATTGTTTAGGTCTCAAGTAATAGGGGGCGAGCCTATTGCCATCAACCAGCCACAAATCCAGACTCCGAGCTGTTACTGGGAATTTCACAGGGATACCCAACAACACTTTGCAAATAGAAATCGACCAAGAACCTCTAGCGTAGCAGTCGCTTAGGACCACTAGACCAGCCAGGCGATCTTTCCCCAAACAGTTAGACGAAAGTATTTTTTTTTATACCACTAAGGTGGCAAACAAGCATACGGCCCGCCTGGTGGTAAGCGGTTACCATAGCCTATGGACGCTTGCAACACCAGGGGTATCACTCGCGCGTTGCCGACCCGAAAAACCTTTTAGAGGTTTATGGAGGATTCGCGGCGCCGACATTTTGAGGGAATATTCCTCTTACTGCCAGCGCAGCGCATCCTTAGAAGGAGCTCTGGCGACCTTACTCACTGCAGGAACAACAACACACAATAAAGTGTGTTATTTGACTGCAGATTTCTGTAAGGTGGAGGTACTTCCCCAGATGGGCTGCTCCAGATTTGAGCCATAAATAGCTGTGCCTACCTATTTTAAAATAAAAGTACTTAAATATATCCACTGTTCACCCGCGAGCATATTGCCGTGGAAATCCACGGAAACGAACAAAAATTCATAAGTACCTAGGTACTATTCACAAGAAAACCCCGTAAAACTATTGGAGCTGGGTAATGAGTATTGACTGAGGTTTTGGTAATCATCAGCTGTGCTGTAGGCTAACCAAGAGGCCGTTATAAAAAACCTTTTTTTAAATGTTTAGCTAATTACATACTCAATTAAAGCCACAAATGTATGGTTGTCTAGTGGCGGTGGCGGCTTTTCTTCTTCTTCCATCTGTTTCTCTTCAAGTTCTTCCGTGACTAAAAAACGATAAAATGCACATTGTCACACACGATTCGGGCCCTTTTCCTGTCATGCGGATTTGCGCCCGCATGCGTGCCACACCCGCGTGCGTGTCATTTGTTTCTTAAAACATTTCTGTATACTTAGTGCGTGAACCCCGGGTGGCAGGGGAATAAAAATCCGCATGACAGGAAAAAACGCCCTTAAATCGTCTCATTGTAATATTTTATTTTATTTTTTTGTTAGTAAGTTAGTAAGTCGTTAGGTAATACTTAATTAAATACAAGAGCAACAAGTCAATATTAATTTAATACCTAATTCCGAAACTAGGTGAACCTGTGCTAGATTCCTTTATTTTTATCAATAAGTTTGTTCTAAATGCTAGTGCTGTTTGTTCTGAAAGAGGACGAGTGTGTAGTATTATAAGTATTTTAAGAATGTATACATTATATGATTGAGGGTGGATTCATGTGTGTGTACATTGAAATTTGAGTTAAAAAAAATACTAATAAACAAGCTGTGCAGTCCGGTAGTCGAACCTCTAGACCACAGACGTCGTCTAGTGGTTCGAGTACTGAACTGGTGATTACGAGGTCGTGGGTTTGGATTCCCACAGGGCACAAATATTTATGTGATGAATGTAAGTATTTGTTTGTCTGGGTGTTTCTTATTGAAATAAGTATGTAGTTATGTATATAAGTAACAAAAAAGTACATAACTATTATATCCATTGTCTAGTACCCATAGGTAGTACAAGCTCTGTTTAGTTTGGGACTACAATACGGTGTTATGTAAAAATGTTTATTTTTTAATTATTATTTTTTTGCTACAAACCACTTTCTTCTTCTTCTTCTCCACCTTCAGCGAAAACATAATTTGTTAGCGAAGCACAAGTGAACGCGACAAACACAATTTTCGCCAAGAACATTCCGATATTAGTTTCATACCGAAACGCTGTAATGTAATGAGTTACTTTTTTAATTAAAACTGATAAAACAACTACACGGCTTGTTTGTTTTGTCGTAAACAGGTTTGATACCGTATATTTATGAACTGATTTATGGTAAGTTTTTTTTTTACTTTATGCTTTCAATCGATAACGATGTGAGTAGGATTGATCAATATTTTTATGGGTTTAATGTATTTTCTCTAGTTTGTGATTAGTTTCTTATTTCGATTTTATACTTGCACTGAAATTAGTGCCTAAATAATCGATTATTGGTTAATTACGCCTGTATTTCGTAAAAGGGTAGGCAGAGGTTTGATAATGTACACTCACAGTTCAAAGTCAAAGTCAAGCCAAAGTCAAATGTTTTATTTCAATTAGACCATATCAATAGGTTCTTTGGAAAAGTCAAACTAGTTGCACGGTTCCAAAAAATGGAAGAGTTCACTGGTATGTTTACGTTACATCCATGTAATAAGGAAGTAGCCTATTGCCATGAAATGGGCCCAACTCCAAACTCCGCGCAACTACTGATAATTTCATAGAATAATCTAAAAGTACACTGCTGGAACTGGGAATCTAACCTAAGCCGTCGAGCGTAGCAGTCTCGCTTAGCGCAATCATTCACGGTTACCTTTTACAGATAAAACGCACCAAATTTTTTTCGGCACATAATTCAAACTAGGTACCGTCAATGTTATGCACATAGATTATCTTCAAGGGCTGGGGATCCCAACTGACCTCCATAGGTTTGGGTCACTATGCAGCGGTCCCAAGCCAAATAAGCCCTCTTAAGAGTCACTGAAGTGGCTTCGGAGTCAGGTCAAGAGGGCTGGTCCGAGAAATATAGTCGAGATTAGATGACATTCGTGTTGACAGACACTTTGGAAAGTATATGTTCAAAATGAGGGTCAGATCTTGGGTTCCATGTTTTTCTTACGATGAATATCTTTTCGGAGCGTAGAGTAATTTTATTCTGTAGTACGCAGTACGGGGGTAAAAAATGATCGCAATTGATTGTGAAGTAAAATTTATGAGGAAGAATTTGCGTTATTATTGGCAGTACGGAAAAATAATTAAATACATTTTCCTTTTAGTTTTCCGCCAGGGACTTTGTGTGTGGTTCATGGTGTTTCTTATAAATTATGGCCTATATTACTCGGCAAGGATGTACCTTTATAATGCTGATTTAGATATTTAAAATAGGTCGAGAAAGTTTTGAGTTAAGTCGTAACAAACAAACGAAAAATCAAATCTTTTCTCTTTAAAATATTAGTTTAGAGAGAGAGGCATTGAGGATAACATTTGCTGCTTTACTATTACTATGACTTAATGATCACAGGCGCGACTGCTGAACCAGGGTCTGGGATCGTTTTCCAGATCGACGAGAGTTGGGTTTTTATATGGGATTTATATATCGTTCCTTAACATCAGGCGAGTTGTGGTCGCAAGCGCAAGCCTATTTGAGATAAAAAAAAACATATCATCACTGCCATTGCTATGCCGAACTAGGCATCCCGTAAAAGACTAGAAAGACTAAAGAAACTATTTATACCTTTTAACACCTTTATGATCCGGATATAGTACGCGCATACGCGAGTACGCGCATTAGAGTCTGTTACCCTTCTCGGTTGATGTGGCTCCGGCAGGCCACAGTCGGCAGGGACTTCTAAGATTTGGCAACCTCTCTATGTTCTAAGTAAGTTCAACAAATTGTAATGGCCACTGGATAGCTTTAAAAATATACTTAATTACCATTGTATTTATTTCGTAACACTGTTCTTTAGAATAAATAAAGGATCTTTAAACCAAACCCCTCTAAGGCTTAATATTCAAAGACGACGCTAAGCGTAAACCTACGCTTCCGTATGTCAATTTGGAATACAAGTTTGACATACGGAAACATTACTTTACGCTTAGCGTCGTCTCTGAATATTAGCCTAAGTCCCTCTTCCAAGTTGAACTATTTACGCCACTTTTGTAGGTGTCCATAGCCGGCGACTTCTTAACATCAGCCGGCCCTTCTCATTAGCTAACATAAACCATAAAACAATACTTTTCACAGACACGATTTGTTCCAATCAATCGCCCAGCTTTCATTTGAACAACGGATAACTGCAACTATAAAGCGAGTTTTTCACCTATTTTATTTACCGGATATTTTTTGTTGGAATCAAAGAGAAAAAATGTTCGCACACAATCGGTAACCGTGGTCGTGGTTCTAGCTATTAGCTCAGTGGCAGAAAAGAATTGGCCATAGAAGTGGCCATTATGTTGTGGATTGTAACCAAAGCGATGGTCCTGTTAGTACATAAATTCTTACGTTCTACGGCGGTTAAGCATTATCTACTAATGACATTATTATCAAGGTTGGGGAATGTTGGTTTTTCGTACAGCTAAAGACGAACTGTTTTAGGCAGATTTGGTATTATGATCTAGAATTAAAGACTATGAAACATGTTGGATTTTTTTCATACGGACCATGTTGTTTTGAGGTCTATCTCAATAACTACACTAGCTACACTAACTACAATATAGACATTGAAATAAAACTAGATACTTTTTACTCTTTTCAGAAACCGTATAAAGATGATTAGCTCGACAAGTATCGATGTACAATGAGGAAGTATTACTAATGGCTGATGGTTTGATGATAATTCAGTATTATATCATGAGAGTGTAATAAGGAAAAGAGGCAATTTTCTTTACCTTATAAATGTTCTAAGAGGCAATAAACAACGAAATTGCGCAAAAATACGCTCTTACTTTTCTAATATAATATTACAAAACAATAAAGAGAAGCTAATAAAAAATGATTGGGATATTTTCATACAAATGATTTAGGTACCTACTTTCGCTATGAATAGCACACTGCACAATCCTCACATACATCAAAACAGATTAACTAGCGCAATTCTGAAATAACTGGAACCGTGAAAATGTCGGAAAAGCCATACTTTATGACCACTGTTGTCTAGGAAGTAGAGCGCTTAACTGAAATAATTTGTAGAAAATAAGCGCAAAATTTACTACACTCCAGAGTCTCTCGACTTGAGTTTATTGTACCTACGCAGCGCAATTGTGGAATTTTAAACAGGGTCCCCGCAGTGCAGAAGGGACATTTTTGAGGTAACACTACGTGCCGGGCTAAGGGACAAACTATTGTGCGTATCGTAATTCTGCCAAGTATGGTAATATGCTTGCCATAGTCGCTCAATTTGCAAGTTACTATTTGGACCTTTTTGTATTGAGTATCGAGAATAATATTTCCTCAGCAGTAACAAAAAGAAGTTTATTGTTGATTACAAAACAAAGAGAAACGTTGATATTATTTGTCAACTCAAGCTTTGATCAAACATTTTTAACAATAATTAATACATCGTAATAAAAGCATTTTAAACAACTTGTCGCAATGCAGAACTTGACTTATCTATGTGTTTTTTTTTTATAAATAGTACCGCAGATTAATGAAGGTTAATTAGGTATTTAAACGAGTATATTATTCAAAAATGCCTGTGACGTTTGACATTTCAATATTTTATTGTATTTGAAAAGTATATGAAAGTTTATGAATATTATAAAGAGGCTGAGGACGAACTATTGTGCGTAAATATCTACAAAATCCAATTATGGGTTAACTAGCTATTTTTATATAAAACGGTATTTAGTTATCAAAAAATATTTATTAAGAAAATTTAAAATTTCAACATGAGCAAATCCTGCATTCTCTTAGAACAGCGCCACACTGGTGAAAAATGCGAATTTGGCGCATCCACAGCGGACAGGGTATTGCAATGTGTCAAAATACTTGTTTAACTTTTGAACAATGTTGCCGCTTATCATCATATGCGAAGTTTTGACATCCCTTCAGCCAGTATGCTTCAGTTGCATAACTTGAACTTTAATATAACATGTGACTTACATCAGTGGATAATTTAAGTACAACATTAATTTTGTAAACAATTTTGTATCCATATTCAGTGCGCGGGTACATTATTATTGGTACAGTTCTCGCCAAACTTATTGTCCGGCTTGAAGTTGACACGAGCTAACTCCAACTCAACGTAAAAATCAGAGAGAGAGAAATATTGGATTAAAATTATCTAGAACGATAGCCTACGACTTGAGCTTTCGTTTTTATTTATTACAGTCCAAAATTTTTCTTTTCACCGTTTTTTTACGACCGGGATGAAGTTAGCTCGTGCCAACTTCAAGCCGGACAATAAGTTTGGCGAGAACTGTATATTGATAATAGGTATTGGTTCGAGGCGGTATAAGAATAGTGTACCCGAACGAACGTGGGGTAGGTCTTCACCCATATCCTGCCTCCAGTATCTTTCTTTGGTCGTATCCAACCGTGTCACGGTAAATATGCTACATATCACTCAGAAAACAATCAAATCTTCGTCACTCACACAAGGAGGCTCTTTCTCGCAAGCATATAGAGTAACGCGTTTAGTACCATTAAATAAATTGCTATTCTTCACCCATTTCCGAGTCCCTAATGTAGGTACTTATTTATTTATACTCTAATATTATAAAGAAGAAAGATTTGATTGTTTGTATTAAATAGGCTCCGAAACTACTGTATCGATTTGAAAAATTCTTTCAGTGTTAGATAGCACATTTATCGGGGAAGGCTATCGGCTATATACTATCACGCTACGACTAATAGGAGTGGAGTAGCAATGAGGAATATTGCAAAAACGGGGGAGGAAAGTTATCAAGACAAGGAAAGCTAGTATATTATTATATTAGTAGAAGAATTGGTAGCAGATAGGCATGAAAGTAATTTATGTTGCTTCTTAGCTTCTACTTGAAATTTTAATAGTTTTTATATTTTTAGTTATGAATACGTCTTACACAAGATTATTACGCCCAACCTAGCGTGGCCAACCAATAATAATAATAAAAATAAAATAATAACCAATCTCTTGGCCGATCTCACAATTTCTTCAGAAATGAGGTCTAGAAAAATACGGACTTAGTTGTCTGTATAATCAACCTGTCTGCTATACCTTTAATAAGACAAGTACTAAAATTTATTGTACAACCGAAAGCCTCAATTACAGAGAGTCGTAAGAAACCGAGTATATTCGCACCATTTGAAGCAAGTACATGAAATACAATGTGTTATTTTGTTCTATTAAGCAAATAAAGTAAATGAAAGCGTTGCTCATAAAGACGCGAAGTGATGTGTTACAACTGTTACAAGAATAAAAACCTCAATAGGCAATTTTCTTTATTTACGTTGCTTTGTTGTGAAAAGAACTAGCTATTTTAAACTAGCTCCTAGCCCGCGGTTTTACTCCCATCCCAAAAAGGACTATTTATTTTTGTTGGTTGCCAAATATTGTCGAAATATTTAAATGTGAGGAAGGACGTAGGTTTTCTACAAGATATCCTATGTATAATAAGTATGTATTTACAAAAAAAAAGTATATAAGAATTATATCCATTGTCTAGTACCTACCCATAGATAGACTAGATGGTGCTGTGTAAAAATGTCCCCAAAATATTTATATTATTATGGTTGTATGTATGTACGTATAATATAATAATATAATTATGTTTTTTTTATACCACAGTTGCATTTATTTCCTGTAACTTTGGTATTTGGTACGGCTCTAGCTACGTCTTTAAAATTGTAACATGGTATACCATCACGTCTGTATTCCCGAAGGGGTAGGTAGAGGTATACTGCCGTACAGTGTACAGCCACAGTGCACTGGTATGTTTAGGTCCCATGTAATAATAGATGGTGATCCTATTATCATAATCTGGGTACAAAACTAAACTCCGAATTTCTTCTGATAAATTCATAGAAACACCCAATAACACTGCTCATTTTCGGGAATCAAACCCAAGTCATCGTAGCAGCCGCACTTAGGATAACTAGGCTAACGAGACAGGTGTATAAAATCCGTATATTTTTTGTGTAAATCTCACTCAGAACCTTGTGACTTAGCTATCAATCTTTCTCTCCGTGTATATGTCAGGAATGTGTACACGTAGGTACGTGTCACTGCAGTGCGCTCGTGACTCGAGGGTTAAATTTGAAAAGCGTCGTATGTCACCGACATCTATCTGACTCTTCAAACCGGATCGCAGCAATCTTGCTCATCGACCCTTTTTTTCCTGTATATATAGTACAGTAATTTATAAACACAAATTCTCATATACTTGTCCTGAGAAAACAACACAAAGTCAAGGTCAAGGACCTAGGTCAAGGACCAAAGACAAGGTCTTACCACATGAGTAGGCAAGGGACAGAGTATAAGCTTCTAAGAAGCGGGCAGTTGGCATAGTAGCATAAAATTTAATGACCAAACCTTTTTACAATCTGCTTTTCAAGAAATAAACAAAGCAATTTAAAATAAGCTTTTTATTAAATCACTATTTATTATGCTTTGTTCCATGTGGGAAGCGAACCTGTAACTTGTATCGTCCAATTGGGCACTGGGCCGTATAAGCCAACAAATTCAATAAAAATTGTATCAAATAATAAACTTCCTAGTGGTTCCAAGAACAACTGCAACGCTAGCGATCCTGGCTCCAATTCCCAGGTTGGGTTGGGTTTCCGTAAAATTCCCAGTAGCATCTCGAAGTTTAGATTTGTACCGGGTGAGATGGCACTATTACACCCTATAATACATCTCTGCACAACCCTTCGAAGAATACAGTCGTGATGATCTATACTAATATTATAAAGAGGAAAGATTTGTTTGTTTGTTTGTTTGTTTGTTTGTTTGTTTGTTTGTTTGTAATGATCACGGATCATGGCTCCGAAACTACTGGACCGATTTCAAAAATTCTTTCACCTTTGGAAAGCTACATTATCCCCGAGTAACATAGGCTATATATCATCACGCTACGACTAATAGGAGCGGAGTAGTAATGAAAAATGTTGCAAAAACGGGGGAAAAAATTATAAGACCACGCGGGCGAAGCCGCTGGCGGGAAGCTAGTATGTTATAATTTTACAGAATGGTAGTCTCAAAATTTTTTACTTTCAGTTTTTGACTCGAACGAGTCTTGCAAAACTTAACCAGACTTCGTGGCGAAGCCCCTTATGTCCAGCCAGTCTTTCTCAAATTTTTTTTTCACAGAGAACTCTATTATCTGTTTATTTTGGTAAGTGAGAGTATTACCGGTATAAAATAAATAGGCCACATAATATAAATCAATCAAACATCATGAAACACGTACTATTTCATATCGTATTACACTAAAGTGGCGGTAAATGTTTATAGCAATCAATTTGAGTGGTATCTGTATAGATTGCGAGATGGAACTGCAACCATCCGATGTAATGGGCACGCGTCGTTTGATTTATGGTCTGTAATGAACGTTTAGGGATGGTGATGTACATGTGCTAAAGAAGATTTGGAATTCTTGTTTGAAAACTAAATAAATTATTCCTAAATTAACTGTTGTTAACTAACTACGTAAAGTTTATATATTTTCAAAGATATTGTAATAAGGGTACTTGGCAATGGATATAATATTTATAAGCTTTCCGTCAGCGGCTCGCCGACCGCGACGTGGTCTTATTTAATTACAGCTTATGTTACTCGGGAAAGATATAGATTTGTAATGGTGAAATATTTTTTTAAATCAGAGTAGTTTTGAGTTTATTACAAACATATCACAAACATACAAAAATACAAATCTTTTCTAATATAGTAGTAAGAGACATTCCTAGTCACAGGGTTGCTATGCTGTTGTATATCTACTAAATCTGAATCCATTTTCAAACCTGAACCTGACCTTTGATCGTTGTGTACTGAAGCATACTTGTCGATATAACATTGGATTATCAATATAATATTCAGTTCAAATCACATCAGAATACTATTTGTGTTAAATATCGAAAAATAAATACATTATTTTGCTGTAAGCCCATATCCAATCAGTTGGAAACAATACTGTAATTTGATAGCTATTAACGATGGCCGATGGAGACTGACATAATTATTGGGACAATCGATTTAACAAAGAGATATAAATCGAGTTTTATATATCTTTGTTAAATCGAATAATTCAATTCGATTATGTTGATTTTGACTCTGTCTGTCCGTCGCGCTTTGACGCCAAAACTACTGAACCGATTTAACTGAAATTTGGTACACAGATACATTAAAGCCTGGGAAAGGGGAAAGCTGTAAGGGGTTGAAATGGGGGATAAAAGTTATAAGAAATACGCAGACTACGTGGGCATAGCCGCTGGCAGAATGATATTTATATATTTACACACCAAACCCAAACTGTAATAGTTGTTCTCAAATGCTTTGCTTGACATCCGTATTTCACCACCGGGATTCAGCAGAATACCAGCGCCAGATGTTAGTCTGGCACATGCTGAGCTGGATACCTATTTGTTGCAGCCGGGACACACACCGAACGTTAAATATATATAAAATACATCTTGTTGGCAACTAAAATAGTCCCGTTTGTCTTTTTTTTTATTGTCTTTTTTTTATTTTTTATTATTTGGTTGTTAATTTAATTTAAATAATTATAAGTTAAACTATAATAATAGTGAGTCCTTGTCTGTGGCCAAATCAACTTTTTTTCTTTCTTTCTTTCTTCCTTTCTTTCTATCTATACTATTATAAAATTGTAAAAAAGTCATTTCTGTACATTGAAGATATTTAAAAAAAAACAATTGGGTTAGAGTATATAAACGATCGCGAACCCAAAAATGTGATTTTTAGAATTCTTGTCTGTTTGTCTGTTTGTCTGTTTGTTAGGGGTTGGCGCTAAACCTACTGAATAGATTTGAATTTTGTATTAACTGTTGTAAAGCATAATTTCCAACTTAAAAACTGATGTAAAGCTTTTTTCAATTATTAGTATAGATCCTTAGATAGAGCTTGACCTCTCTGTTGTATGCAAGCCCATAGAAAGAAGAGATCATCATTGCTGGTTTTTGATTTTTAATTTTCTATTTAAAAGTCCATCGTTCAACTAAAAAAATGAGGTATATCTCATTCCACTCGGTCGCGTAGATGCTGAGATAGAGCTTGACCTCGCTGTAGTATGTATTCCTATTGATATAAGGGATCATTATTGTTGGTTCTTTAATTAAGTTGTCATATGCGCAGAAATCGTGATTGTTGATTAGTTATAAACGTTTAAAGTGGTATAGACTTAAATTAAACAATAGTTGTAAAGTTTGGTTAGAATTACGAGTTATTACGACTAACTGAAGCTTCCGTTTTCTTTTGGACATATTTTCACAAACAGAATCACCTCAGAACCTCATAAAGTACCTCAGTACCGAGACTAATTGTCGACCGGAATCGAACCCGGAATCAAACTACTTCAAAATACAAGTTTTTTATCAATGGGATCAATCTCTAATCCTAATTTTGTTTCTACAACCACGTAAGCGAAGCCGCGGGCAAAAGCTAGTTTATTTATAAGAAATACCCAGTCAACACTGGCGAAGACGCTAGTGAAAAGCTAGTAAATTATATTTTTTGTGCCTTCTATTACATTGCATTTTGACTCTTTAAAATCACAGCCATTACAACTGCCCTTTCAAATAAACTTCCCTATAAAGTACAATCTCCTTTGAGTTCCCATTGCTCCCAAAACACTAATTCCTTTCGTAACTTTGATAAGATCACGTCCGTTGAACATAAAAGATAATGATCCGAAACAAAAGTCATCTACATCCAATAATTCGATCCCTATGGAAACTAAAGATGTTTAAAAAAAATCAGAGAACAGAACACTACAGGAATGTTGAAGGAGGAATGATTTTGTAAGGCTTCTAGGCCTAGTGCCCTCTAGCGGAACGGCACGCCAAGGATTCTTTATATGACGAATCATACTACCTAATAATATACTTGGTTGAAATTTTATAGACAATTTGACGACGTTTGATGACGTCTGTGGTCTAGTGGTTCGAGTACCGGACTACTGATCACGAGGTAGGACTCAAATATTTATATGATGTATGTGTTTGTGCTTTTCTGGGTGTTTCTTAAGCATTGTATATATACAATACATAAGAAACGGATACACATAGGTACGGAGAAAATTCGAGTGTTTAAGCCAAGGCTAGTTCAAAACAAAACAAAGACGAAACGAAAGCCTAAACGATAACAAAACTAACATAGGCAAAGAATAGTAATGCCACGGATTGTCCGAAATAACGACGTCGAAAAGGGTCCTTGTGGGATTCACGTGATGCGATCGCCTCGTGGTGCCAAAGTACCTACCCCAATAAGCTTACAGTATTCCGTAATAAGATTTACAGCGACAAGCTAATCCATTCTAAATCCGATTTGTCTGTTGAACACCGAATAAAAAGCTTATTTATAAAAAGTAAGTCCCGGTAAAATTTAATTGAAAATTTTCCGGGACAATATCGGATAAAAATTTTGGTACAGGGTTTACAAAATATTAATAAAATACCTTTTCTGTAAAGCTGAATACGCTTCAGAAGAAGTGAAGTTTGAGTGATAGAAATATAGCTTTGTGGAAATTTAAAATAAAGCATACTTGGACATTGTTTTTTTTAGGACGATGACACAAGCATACGGTTCTGATGGTAAGCACCCGAAGCCTAGATGGGCTATTACTCGCTTGTTATTATCTTTTGACGTTAGATTTTCCAGTAAATTCACTGGCTACATCTCTCAAAACGAATTACAATTGCCTAGCGACAGAATATTGTTTATCACATCTGTCTTTACCAACCGCCATAAAAATTCTGCATTACTGACAAAAAATTCAGTAATTCATCAACAATATCCTGAATTTCAGTAGTTAGAGACCTTTAACAGATTGAAAACGATACTGCAAGACGTTTAGATAAAAAATAATTATGTGTTAATTAATATTCACAGAAAATAATTTGACATGCAAGAACCACTATAGCACTACATAGCAACATAATCATAAAAGAAAATTCTTACAACCTTAGAAAATGCGCACTGTTGGATATCCGTTGTTCAAATGTACGTGTAAAACTGCGCTTCGTGTTAGTAACAATATCACGTACTTCTTAGGCTGGGTTCACAAATGTGTAAGCTGTAATGTAATGTACAGGGGAACGTAACGCGTATTCATTTTGTGGCACGACTATTACTTGTAAACCCCGAATCATGGAGCGGTATTGTTTAAAACTGTTGGTAGCTTACTAAGTTATTTAGTTTTGATTTATTAGAGACTACCAATTAGCCTTAATTAATCCTAGTATAGAGTAGCTTTACAAAGGTCGAAGAATTTTCGGAATTGGATCACTATTTATCTCCAGAAATTACCTACCTCTTACAACTAAACTAACAAAGTTTACCTCTTTTATTAGTAGTAGCTATACCTAGATGTAGACTTGTGAAAAAGTCTACAAGTAACGTCCAACATCGAATTTGGGTAGAACTTGTGTAACATTCTCACATTTTGAGTTATAGGATAATTTTGACGTAGTTTGAAGAATGAAGTTGATTTAATGACACTTTTTAACAATTTCGAAAATGATTTTAAATGGTATGAAACAAATTATGTTCAAACACCTAAATCAAACAAGCTTCTCCCTGCTTTTAGATTATATTATAATGTTAAATTGCATTAAAACGCTCATCTAAACTAGGCCTTACGTGCGCATCGTACAGACGATGCGATAGCGACATCCAACTATGAAAGCTGTCGCATAGACGATGTTGTGAGTAAATGAGGAACAGGCGAGCACGGAACATTACACATGATGATTGCTCAATACAGGTTCTTGGAAATCTGAACGAGTGCAGCACGTATCAACTAGGGCCGTTTTATGAAACTTTAGAGCCATCGTCGTTCCAGTGCGAGAGAGAGATGCTGCTTTACAAGTTGGGTAGCACCATCTCTTTTTTGCAACGTAACAATGATGGCCTTAGCACTTCATAATACGGCTCCTGTGCCTCGACCATGAGTTTTTCTCACTAGACTCGCTAGCGACGCCGTATAATATTTGTATGGAAGACCCTCGCAGCGCCTCTAGCGGTTACGTAAGGAACTGAAATCTGCTATGAGATTACAGCATTTCGATGCGTAAAAAACCTATCGAGAGCCATTCGATAGAACTCATGGTTGTGGTACAGGTATGTTTAGCTTGACTTAGATGTGTATATTTCTTCTGTTGTAAGTAAAATAAATAACCACATATTTCCTAAGTGAACTGCAATATTTGTGATTCCATGAGCAAAACGTTTTGAAAGTTATTTTTATATTACAGATCACTCGCTGCTTGCCACATGGGTATAAATTTAGAACACTACGACCATACTTATATACCTACTACAATTATTTATTTACATCTTAAAACAAAAAAAAAAGTTGTTAAGACTTTTTTTTAAATAGCATACAGTCGCAAGTAGCGTAAATATTCCACATATCCTTGTATTGAATAAGCCTACTACTAGGCACTACCTACTATTAAAACTATTCAGAATTAATCACTACAGTGTACACGCCTCGAAAAGTACAGATTCTGAACTGACACACTACTCTACCTATGGGTACGTGAGCTTTGATTAATATAGCACGAAATAGACATTTTCTAAAGCTTTCCAATATCCCATATATAGTCCTGTTCAAGACTGTACAGATACGTAAATAGATAGATATAATATAGATACACATAGACACGATGCTTTCGCTTTGATATGGGGAAAATATTTCAAGTCGGTTCTCGCTATCATTTCCTGTCTAGACCGATGTATGGTGGATCAATACTTTGAGCTTCCTCTTCTGCCTTTGTGTCGCTTTACTCAGAACTCAGCACTCTGTGTCATTCAGGAAGGTTCTAGAATATCTAGGAAGCTAGCTAGTTTGTATTTAAGCACTTGGATACTGGGTCAAATGAAAATGCATTGATCAGTAGGATATTTTTCAAAATACTACTCAAAAATAGTTATTATATTTTTAAGTGGAATTTGGGACCGTGATCCCGGTCCCGAAAGCGCAGCGACTCCAAGTCTGATAATCGTCAGCTTAATTTGCCATTTTACAGACACCGGGGTAGGTAAAGAAAAATACACAATGATTAAACGTTACTCTGTGAAAATAACAACAGTAAAACATTCGTGGATTAGTGAAACATCAATCGCCTGCCCCCACATAACTTACCTGAACAAAATCCTACACGTAAGAAACGAAAACAAAAGGAGGAGAATAACCAGAAAACACCAATAAAATCTAACGGCCACTGGAAATCGCCGCCATTAATACGTGCCGTTATCTATAATGCCGGCTCGCCGTTCTGATGGTTTATTCCCTACATCAATCTATTTCCACGTAATCAGGTTGAACGGGAGTGCACTAATTATATTGTAAATACTATATATTAGGTGTATCTCTCTCGCGGCTTAACAGATTAGTAGACCGCCATCAATATAGCGATGTAGAGATGAGCCTTGCTGCCGAGTCCCGGGAATTGCCCTGGTAATCCGAGATCATAGCCCCACTCGCGACAATGCAGCGACTATTATCCGACCACAATGCTTCGGTATTAGCGATAGTACTATCCTCCAGCGCTTTCGGATCTAAACGATCGATTTATTGTGCAATTGCGCTAGCCCACACTATGTTATAATAAGAATGTGGGCTGCAATGAGATTATGATAATTTAGTGTTGTGAGTGGACTTTGTTCAATTATTTCGATATTTTATGAAAGAAAATGATTACTTAGTTCACCATCATCATCACTATCATATAGGCAGAGGTGGTATACCCATAGTTCGAAGGTACAGTTCTCGCCAAACTTATTGTCCGGCTTGAAGTTGACACGAGCTAACTTCACCCCGGCCGTAAAAATCGAATCGAAGAACTTCAAGCCGGACAATAAGTTTGGCGAGAACTTTAAGTATATGTAAGTCCCAGGCAGGTAATAACGGGCGAGCTTTTTTTGAGCGTGCGGAAAATCCTGTGCGCTTTCCCTTGCCCTATATTATATTATTACGTCACGATCATAACCAAACATTCAACGCAACCATGACTGACTGTGGTCCGGTTCGCTACAACCTGACTGAAAAACTTAGATAAAGAGGTTTGATCAATGCAGGATGAATGCCGTACGCAAAGATGATCACAGCTCTCCAAGGAGCCTACGCGTTGGACCTTAGCCCCCGCGCAAGCCTTCAAAGGACCGGATTTCGCCTCACAGTAGGCATTCCGTGAGATCCAAAAGAAGATACAAATAATAACAATAATTTATTTGCAATAGTGAGATAGTGCAGCTTAGGCACCTATTCTCTGAACTTCGGTGCAATTCCCAGCTCTGTAAAAAGAGAAAATTACCTTCTAGGATGTCGAGCAATAGAAACTGCAATACAAACAAGTCACGGTAAACGATTCAATAGGAAACTTCTTGTACTTAAGATAAGCAAACTCTCAACAGGGTAATTGTATCGGATTGTTGGTTCGCTTTTGTAGGGTAGTTAGATACAGAAAAGTGAAGCCGTTTCACTTTAGGAACAGTCACGTAACTGTGTAATGTTAGTAAACTAATACTAACTTTAAAAAGGTCAGGGGGCTAGACAAGTTGCATTTTCACATTCGAATCGACAAACAAAATGTATGTAAATGACATTAGTGGCAGCCGGATTTATCGAAAGCTTGTGTCATTTCCATACATTTTGTTTGTCGATTCGAATGTCAAAATGCAACTTGTCTAGCTTCCCAGGTGAGTAGTACTCACAACCGGCGCGTGTATGACATGATGTATAAACGTGGACGGATTAAAATTGGTAATATAAATAAAATTAATAATAGACATAAAATTCATTAAAATAAATTTGGCTTTCAGCTATTGACACGAAGAAGGATTAAATCCTTAAAGAATAGTTTTAGTTATTTCAATAAGTATCAAAAATCAGTAAGGGTTAAGCATACAAAATCCATATAAACCACTCCACGTGTATACAAAAAATCTTGCCCCAAAAACAAAACTTGCGGCGCATATTAACGAAGAAAATATAAGGCTTGTACGCTCAATAACAGCGAATAACTTGTCCAGCCCGAAGCGGTATCTACTTAAGGGGCGTTCGCAAAGCCTTCAGGTACAGGTTCTCTGAAAAATATTCAGTAGAGCGAGTATAGTAGTGTCGGCACCTTTACTTTGAATCTGAAAGGATGGTGCTGGAAAATTGTTGAATATTTCTGTTACTTGCATTTTAAGTCGGCTGAAACGTTTGCGTGATTTTTTTATCACCACAGCAACTAGGATCTTGGTTTATTTGGTTCTCAGAATAAACGCCCGTATCAAAGTCGATTCCTAAAGTGAATTTACCTTGCTACCTCGTAGCCAACTACGAATTTGCTACGACGTAGCTCACAATATGGATTTCATGCTACGCAAATTAATTATCGTAGCAGATCACTTTTCTAAAGTTTTATGTTTTAATCAAAGGTTACGAATTTATTAACCATCGCGCGTTATTTGTAGGCCTTACATTTATGTCTTAACCAAATACATTATGTGGTAATGTGTTTTCTTTTTATGTTCAACTGATGTTTATGAAATTACGATGTGGTCGATAATATATATTACGATTGCCTAGGAGTAACTTATTCACTGGTTACTTAAAGACACCCACGTTGTTCGTAACCGGGAACACAAGTCTCCGGCAGCGAAATCCACTACCACCTATATAATATTAACACTAAAATTTTGTGTTAATATTAAAATTATAGTCCGCATACCATATCATCACTTACATAAATGTAAGACCTATGATGGTACATAAATAAATTGACGACCTTTGTTTAAAACATAAAACATTAAAAAAGTTATATGCAACGATAATTGTTTTGCGCTGCAATAACAATAAGTCGCCCCAAAATAAAAATAAAAAAACTAAAACGATACTTTCATTGCATTTAATTTTCATTTTACAACATTTGCCAAAAGAACAATAACGACCGCGACACAACCACTAAAATTTTAAAGATTGCGACTAATGTATAATGCTGTTTCCACAGCTTAATCCCAGCGGTGCTGCATGCAAATATTAGTATCAAGTGACCGAGGTTAGCGACGTAAACATATAAGTGCATGCGGCGAGATAAGCTAGCTATTTGCCGGAGAAATCGATGGGAGCAAAGTAAAAATTGCCATCTGCATAAGGAAAATATTCTGCATTTTAAGTTTGTTTTTTTAGTTTATCGATCGATTTAATTACAGCTTAAATAGGATATAAATGATTCACATTATAGATATATCAACTAGAAGAAAGGAAAGAAACTAAAAAAATGCCTATGCATTCTTCTGTTTTCTTTTTCAAAAATACTTTAGAAACTAATAGCTACTCGGCGGCTCGGCGCTTGATGACGGCTTAAACCACCTCATTAAAAAGTATAAAGTTAATTATAATTTTTTAAATATGCTTTGCACTCGAAAAATGCATCGTGATCTGCCGATCCTTGTTGGGATAACATAAATGTTGCCATTTTGTTCAGATATGTATATTAACCAATGGTCTTACCAAAATGGTCGAATTTAAAAAGTTAGGCAAAGTCAGCTTAACCAAAAACTTAACTGTAAAGGTAACTTAAATGTCTTTCTTATTATGTGCCTTAAATAATATTTTCTCAGTAGTGAATTTCATCAGTATGAGGTATGTTTGTGTAAACTTCAAAGCTTATATTGGACGGTGGTTTCAGTAAAAATAGATACAGCCTCATCGTCGGAAACTATCAGGCGCATCAGCATATTAACTGAAAAGGGATCAAACGTTAAAGTTAATCTAACTTATTTAATTTCCCCTTTACGGAAACAAACTCAATCACCGCAGCTTCTCTATAAAACTAGTTGACTATTAGCAACTGTATTGCGATGTTTACTTTAAACTCCCGATCAACATTAAAAAGTATTATTAGATATAAATAGGTAAATGATATTGAATATTAAATATCCTAATGATGTTGTTATATTTAATATTCACATTGGTTACATTATGTAGATATGTAGATAAATTCACTAAGCTTTTGATTGAGTACCTACAGTATTAGAGATGTGTTTTATTCTTTAAAGAAAATTGACCATCTTGACGATTACGAATTAAATTGAAAACTACGAATGTTATTAAATACTGTGATATTGAATATCAGGATGATAATGAATATTATATTGGTTAAATTATGAAGATCTCTAAAAATAAATTGGGCACTTTATTAAACACACATACATACATTCACTTACGCCTTTTTCCCAACCTAGAGTTCCCCACACCTTCAATTTATTGATATTTACTGAATTATTAATTCTTTAAAGAATCTTGTCCCTCTCGAGGCTCGGGTACAATATATTTCTATTGTGACTGGTAAATTGATGCTCAATGAGTAAAAAAACTAATATGCTGTGTAATTTTTTATTCGTAGGTGTTAATGTTCTCATTTGTTACCAACACAATATTACTCTAGCCATTGCGATTTTCCGCCTTGCTATATTAATTTCGTACTAGGTACTAGTGATGTTTGTCAAACTAGTTCTAATCGATCGCCAATAATCGAGTGCAGTGCACACAGCTTAAGATGCTTACATCATGTTCCGTAGAACGCTAGAACGTTTACCCATGGCCGGCCATTAGTTTGCGAGGATGTTTGCACCGCGCCCTCTAATGGGTTCGCTGTACTTGCAATATATAGCTCGGCCGGCTTTTATTGCACCCCGAGATTATTTAAACGGCCGGAGGGGAGCCTTATAATTTGTGAGCTCTCCTCCTTGGAGCACATTCACTCGACCATAACGAGATGTTGTTATTTTAAGGCGTGATTTAAATTCTTTTTTTTTCGTTTTTTATAAGCTTGGGGCTTAATCGAGACGATTATAAGTCTCAATATTTTTATAGGTAGATAAAACTTCAAAGTCGTTATCTAAACTTTTGTAAATGCTAATAAGGTGGTGCCAAACCCACGCAAATTCCACTTAAAAAACTATTAGGATAATACGAAATTTCCGTCTTAACGCTCGCTGCTCAGACACGAAAACGACGTCACGGTGTAAAAATATCTCATATTAACACAAACTTTTCCTATTTCATACAGCCTCGGGGCGAGTTGAGAACTCTCGCCATTTACTCGCTTTTGAATTACCATTCACGGGACTATACTGCAAAATATGGTGAAACTTCTATTTTAAACGTCACTGCCATCTTCAGTACGTCGACCTTTGTAGAGATTAGCGAAATCCTTGTAGGTAGTGCCTTGCATTGAAAATTGGAAATACTGTAATTTATAAATGCGTGGGTAGTACTTATAGGTACTAAATAATAAAATAACATAATGTTTTATATTTAGTCGTTATTTTAGTGCTAGTAAATAACTGAATAATAGCTTTATTGATTTTAAATTATTTAGTACTCCATCTTGGCAAAATAGTGAGCCTTTGATTTACAAATTAAACCAATATGGATTATTCAATTACACTATTTTATTTACCAAGTACACAAAACAAATCAGATCGGTTTACAGGGCACACCAACGTAGATGTTGGTGTGCGTAAACTCAATGCTTTCATTACTTCACCTATTTACTATTGTTAGCACGCACACATTTGCAATTTCTTGTCATTTTAAAGTTGCAGGGAATATGATGCATAAATTTAGCTAATGAATCAGACTCCACTGTGGCGCATTAGTTGAGCGTGCGCTTCTTGTCGCCGGCACCTTAAGATCGAATCTTATTACCAGAGGTTCAACTTTTTGTATGTTTTAAAAAATATTTTACATTTGTTTGTTCAAGTTCAAGTCTTCTTTATATTTGGTTTGGATTATATTAATAGTCTACCCTCTAAAAATGACAAATCATAATAATAATAATATGTTAGTAGTTTAATTTCATCGTCATAATGCTATTGACTATCGAGCTTCTGTTACGTTTTTAGACATTATACCCTGCGTATTTTGAGAAGTGCTATTATTTGTGAATCAATATGAATCACTTAACTACACTTTTAAGAGCTGAGATAATTATTTTGCATGAGCAAAACGTTTCAATTAGTGAAATTGCGAGGCGTTTAAAGATATCGGTGAGTAACAAAATATTATTATTACGTTTAGAAGTTTATTATGTTTCAATAATACACATCTTGTTTATTGATGTTTTATGTAACAATATTTAATTATTGTTCACAAAGAACTGTGCAATTGTGGGTCCATCGTTATGCAGATTCGGGAAGCATTGATTCTTGCCGACCGGGACCAAAGGCTGGATTTGCATATACAGATACCAATGCACGGCACCATGATATAGTTGCTACGCATTTGGTTGAGCCCTTCCTCACTACTCGTTCCACGGCGACTAAACATGACGTGACGTTACAAACTGTGCGGAACCACTTGCGTGCAGCTGGTGTGAAATGTCGTAGGCCAGCCAAGAAAATATTACTGTCTGATATTCACATGCAAAACCGGGTTCGCTTCGCAAGAGAATATTTGGATTTTGATTGGTGCAATAATATAGTTATATTTAGCGAGGAAAAATGTTTTAAGTCGGACAAGGACGGTCGTAAAATATTATGGCGAAAAGATGGTGAACGCTATAACAAAAAAAAATATTATTCCATGCAGGTCTAGTGGCCGCATTACGTTGGGTTATTGGGGATGGATGTCATCAATGGGTCCCGGTGAATTAGTGCAGGTAGGGGGTCGCAATACCAGTCAAGGTTACTTGGATGTTTTACAAAATAGATAGTGATGGCGCACCGCACCAATCGGCTATTAAAAATATCAGGGGGTAATTTGTATTACATGATTGATGTTATTGTTAGTGAGATTACAATTTAGGATCGCCAGTATCTTATTATCTAACTTACTAACATGTTTATTCATATCATTAATAAATAAATTACCCTCTTGAATATGAAAAACAAAGTGAACTCTTATATCACTTAGAATATTTGTCATGAACCATACTTTATAATTTGTATTTATAATTAAAAAAAACCATGTCAATAAATATTGTTGTTATCATATTACACATTGTTTAATATTTTCTTCCATATATCATTTTTTCTGGAATAATGTTCTTATTATCAGGTAAATAACAAAAATAAAAATTCAACAAAACGAAAAAAAATAATGATAATAATGCAAAAAGTTAGCGCCGGGCCGGCGTGATTTGATCATATGACTAATGTCACACCAGCTGCTTGCATATACACCTATGCCACGATATCAGTTGATAATACCTTTGAATTTATGCTTCATATTCTTTGTTTCATATATAATGTGAAGCAACAAGAAATAAAATTGCAAGTGTGTGCGTGGACGGGTTATTGTAAAGCTAACACTAGTAAATAGGCGAAGTAATGAACGCATTGAATTTACGCATACCAACATCTAGGTTGGTGTGCCCTGTAAACCGATCTGTTTTGTTTTGTGTACAATATCAATAAAATACGAAAATACAATCTATGAATCTTAGTAATGTTCTTTGACTATTTTCTTAAATGTTGCCAATCTTTCTGCACGTCCTATATTCGTAGACACCGGCAGTAGATTCCACAGACGAGTGGCCTGTGAACTGTGAAAGAATAATTAATGATGAAAATACTCTGAAAAAATAAATTGAACAAGACGCATTGCAGCCGGTGAACAAATGACTAACATAAAATGAAGGCCGTTGTAAAAAAATTGTGTCTGAAGAACATAAAAACTTCAAATCAACAACCTCACAGGAACGATTGACTTTTACGTATTTTAGACACACTTGATAGAAACTAAGTACTTTTAGAGTTGTTATCTAACTTTTTAGTAGACTGGCAGCGTTCAAACGCCTCGGGTCTTAGAATAACTTTTTAAGGAATACACGGAAAGTCAATTATGGGAAGACGGGGAGCCATACGTCTGCGGAAGACACAAATAAGCCACTTGCGACTTAACATCTATATGATAAAACCTACTTTATTTTCGCAATACAAGAAGGTATATGCTTATGTTTTATGTTCTACTAGCGAACCATGCATACAGTGTCACGGTGCGCAAATCAATCGTAAACCTTAGACCTTATTTATTAAACATATTCTTTCACACAAAACTTGTCCAGGCAATTACTAACAACAAAATAATAGTCAAATCGGTCGAGCCTTTCATAAATATCTTTCATTTATATTGTCGAGCGTAACATACAAATAAATAACGCTTGACGTCAGATTCAACATATATACGGCAATTGATAACCAATTTTTGATAACCTTGAAATGATTTGCGAAGATTATGTTTTTTTAGAGATACTCTTTTAAATTTAAGCGATTTTAAGCAACGTTTTTATGTTAACATAACTTTAGTATGTATCAGAAAATCAATTTCGATTCTCCGGATCTTCATCAAGCTAATCTTTCTCCACCAGTTAAAAGTAACGTTAGAACCAGATAGTTAACCCTACAATTCCCTCGGCGGGCACGTTCATTTCCCGCTAGCCGATAAAATAAATTGACCGCCGCTTTTAAAGATCAGTTTAATTACTTTTCTATAAATTCAATTGGCATGTCTGCGCATTCGACTCGATTGGTTCTCCACATTCTCTGATCAGTATAACCAGAATTTTATTTTGGTCCATTGAAGCTTGTCATTAATAATTGGTATACTGTGTTCGCTTCAATTTTATGCTCGGATACTTGCTGTGGTCGTCGTGTAGAGCATTATCGTGTTAATTTTAATGAAGGCGTATTATTTAATGCGGATCAGTAATTGCAGTGACTATCTTTTCAATATTTATCAATTAATTGGGGTCGATGTCCACTATTAAATTTTACGCCCAGCTTTCATTTAGCGACTTCAATAGCTAATTATAATAATAATTATAAAAATGTGTGTGTTGAAGCAGCAAATAATTTGTCACTGCTGCGTTAAGGAGGTTGATTGCATTAAGGGTTTACGTCCTTTTCTGTGTGTTCAGCTAAGACTTTTCCTCTAAGCTTCTAAATTCCAAAATTGACGCTGCGCCACAATAAACAAAAACAAACGAACAAGAATAGTTCCCCGCCGTACTTTACGAAGTGTGTCACTAGTAAATATACCGTGCCCGAGAGGAATAAACAAATACCTTGTGTAGTACCTACCGGTAAAACAAAAGAGGGAGGTAAAATCAAAACATGGCGCGTATTCTCAGTCACGCGGTAAACGAGACTAGCATTTAAAATGTCAGGAGTCACGGAACGCGACGTGCGCTCGTTAATCAGCCACTGCAAAAATTCGATACTTATTTTTCTTTCCTGGCAACTTTTGGCTTTGAAATTCAAAATGTTTTCCTTGAAAACCGACTTTATTTGTGCACAATTCCGGTTTAGATATATCTAAATATTTTGTCACCCTAACGTTTTCTTTAACAGTTGCATTTAATAATATTGTTATGCAGTAGGTATCACTACATATTATAAAAAAAGTCCTCCGTCGCGTCTGTCTGTCCCTATGTATGCTTAGATCTTTAAAACGGATTTTGATGCGGTTTTTTTTAATAGATAGAGTGATTCTTAAGAAAGGTTTATATATATAATAACATACCACGCGGGCAAAGCCGCTGGCGGGCAGCTAGTATATTATAAAGACAAAAGATGTAATTGTTTATTTGGTTGTTTGTATTAAATAGGCTAAGAAACTATTGGACCAATTTGAAAAATTCTTTCAGTGTTACATAGCCCATTTATCGGGAAAGGCTATAGGCTATATACCATCATGCTACGACAAATAGGAGCGGAGTAGCAATAAAAATGTTGCAAAAACGGAGGATAATTTATAAGACTACGCAGGCGAAGCCGCTTGCGTAAAGCTAGTACCAAACATAAGGACTTTTATAGGCCTCAATGAGTGTACGCCGTAAAGCCCGGTCCAAATTCCAGCATATAATACCTATTAACTGTACCTCTCCAGGATACACGGATACCAGGAATTATTCAATCAATTTCTATAGAATATCTATCCATTTCGTGTAGGCGGATAGAAATTTGAAGCCTCACCGATGGACTTTACGTGAAATATGACGCATAAAGGCAAAGCGATCGCTGCACACATACTGCGCCGGATATTGGACTTTACTACAGTCGCTATCTCCGAAGATGAAGGATGCTGGAAATTGCTTAGGTTCCCTATGTGTCTGTACCGTGCATATACCCGGCATGGCAGATAGCTGGTATTTTGTGACAGGAAATGCAAGACTAAGATTAAGGATTTTTTAAATCGAAAGTAAAATAAAATTAAACAAATATTTGGGTAATTTTACTCAGCAGCGACCTTGAATGATCTTGAGTGGAGACCGCGTCTAGGCAGGCGTAGTGTAGGACGCCCGCCGGCCAGGTGGAGTGAAGACCTGCAGAGGGTAGCTGGCAGCAACTGGATGAAAAGAAGAATGAAGATCAAGCTCTGTGGCGTCCAGCAGTGGACGAATACGGGCTGATGATATACTCAGCAGCGTATAGTCTGCATATTACATAAGAAACGCCGTTTGCGACCGACATAAACAATACACATAAATATTGGGGTCCTGTGGGAATCTAAAACCTCGAGACATATTATTGGCAAATTTTATTAAAACTGGTTCAGCGGTTTGGACGTAAAATGTAAAAAACATTTATATTATTAGTATCTACTCTCTTTACTGATTACCAATACATGTGTAATAGTCAAGTATCTCAGAACAATGAAGACCATTATGAGAATATTACTAAAACATTAATTGCACCTCAGATGTAATCAGAAGCTTTTCTAATACCCAATTAAAATAAACATAATTATGACATCACCAGTTCGCGTCGATTAAAAAATGCTCTTCAGATATTCAATGTTGTTTTTTTCTTTTTTTCAACATAGCGTCACGACTTGCAAACGCGGAATCTTTTTGCTTTTCAATTCTTCCGGCCGAAAGGACAACAAGCCTAACATTTCTAAATTAAAAACACACTAGTTTTGTTAGCAGAGGCTATAAACCTTTGGTGTATCGCAAATTGGAGCTGCACAAGCTCCGCAAAATGTTTGTACTGTGACAATGCAAACAGCTCATACGGGTGGATAATAAAAATGTAAATTGGTAAAGCAAAGCGGCCTGGAATAGCACGTTCAATGCTCGGAGCCGCTCAGTAAATCTATTCATAAATTATCGCAATACCGCTTATCTGCACGCAATATATTTTGATAGGAAAGTTTGCAAGTTAGCGTATTAAAATAATTATTATACTGCGCTGTAAACTCCGTTTGTGTTGGATATTTTATGAGCTATTAACTTAAACTACATTCGTTTAAAAAGTAATTATGTTTTGGATCACTAATTTGAATTAAATTCTTCACTTTTTAGATCTAAAAGGCAACGTAATTATACCGTGTACCGTGTACTTATGAAATAAAATGAAATGATATTTTATTTCTATAAAAAGATCCTTTAAAGACACTTACAAACCATTTTTTTTAATACTAGATGCCGCCGCTTATGTAACTACACCAACAACACTGCTGAACCTGGATGGGTGGAATCGTACCCAGGACCATAGCATTCCAGCTCACGATCACTAGACTAATAAAACAACCCTACGAACTGGAAATCAATTTAGGTAGGCACGTGATTTTTTACCAAGAGTTCTACAAAACTTCGACACCTGACGGGTCGCATCATTCAATTTATAAAAGCTGTGAGTGAGGAGTCTCCAAAGAATAAAGGATAAATTATATTTTATTTTTCCAAATAGATCTTCTTTGACACATATACAAGTATACATTTTTTAAACTAGATGGCGCTGGAATTTCCTTACCGACGACCTCTGAGAAGAAACACCGAAACAATCGCAGAGAATGATGGTCGAAAATTGGTACCTACAGGAGGCTCTCACTTAAGTATGTTCGTATCGAGTCAGAGTAACTTAGAATCCCTCACCCACTTCAGATAAATACGGTAATACGGCTACTACTACAGAATACAGTACGTAAGTACAACAGATAACTACAACAGGACAGAGAAGACAGGAAGGAAGCCACGAGAACTTTCTTGATAGAAAAAATCTGTATCAACTTCACAACGGTCTCACTAAGAAAAATAAACGTTATAGTTTCATGCTCGTGTGTAGCAAGAAATAAAGCAGACGAACGACACTACAAAGTTAATCGCAAACTTCGCAACAAAAGGATATTGAACGAAGTTCGTTCTACGTTAAGGGCTGCCATCGGTAAAATATTTGAACCGGAGAACTCCCTTAATCTTTATCCTTAACGTTTTCTATTGAGACTTTGATCCACAACCCTAGGATTATGTGTGCCTTTGTTATTAGTTTCGTAACGTATGAATTCTATCAGGACTCATATAAAAGAAACTGGACAAGTGCGAGTCTGTCTCACGGCATCCGTACAAACTTGTATGAAAAATATTTCTATGTCTATCAGGGAAATAGTGTCTGCAAGATCTTTATCCCATCTTCTGAATGTGTTTTAAGTTACCGAAACGTATAACTATAACTTTCACCAAAATAATAAACATTATTATTTAAGTTCATTAAATTTAAAAGCATAAACTTCACCCTAACGAAAAGGTGTCAGATTTAAGGACAAACTGTAGTTGAAAATTTAATGAAAAATTGTGAAAAAATATGTAATCTGCCATTCATCAAACATAGCTAAGAAATCTCCCGACTAATTCACCTTTCAAACAAAAAATCAAAATCAGTTCATCCATTCGGAAACTTCGATGCCACAGACAGACACATACACACACACACAAACGCACAGATATGTCAAACTTATAACACTCCGTCGTTTTTGCGTTGGGGGTTAAAAATGTCAGTACAAACAATCAAATTAATTCGTTAATACACATTAACAAGCTGAAATTCCTATTTTCATATATTCATGTCGAATCCCACACTCATCCCGCAAAGAGATTGAAGTTTTAATTCGCTCCACAAATGGAAACGAAAATGTGACCTCATTTCACTTTCAAATACTGCGCCCTTGAAGCTCACTCCGGTGTGATTAATCATAATAAACCAAAAAGATTGTGTTTTTGTTTTTAATGATGTAACGTACAAATAACTTTTTTTGTTTATTAATGTAGTATGAAAAGTATCCGTGTACTTATTGAATTATTGATTTATGTTTGTATGTTTACGTGCCATGTAATCAATAGGAGCCGAGTGTATTTTCTGGGCACTCACGACCCGGGAGCATGGGATGAAACTCGAACACGCAGGATCTTTAGCAGAGCAGAGCGCTTTCAACCAGATAGGCAGTTAGCTAAATTAACTACCTAGGTACTTTGTTTATTAAAATGAAAAACTTACCATTAGATACATCAGACCCCGTATTTTTTAATTGTTTTTAATAATTTCAATTTATGGACTAAAGTCTAACTACATATTTTACAAACTTCAAATAAGTATTTTTGAAGCAAAATAAGTCTAAAATCACTTAGTTTACCTACTTCATCAACTTGCGACATAAACTGAAGAGTATAAATATTAATTGTTACGGAAATAGATCCGTTTGACCTTTTCCTAAATCCTTTGTTTGCGCATTTATAGCATAGCCATAAAAATAGGATAAAATTATAACAGAATCTAACATTAATATTGAAATTTTAGCTGAACTTACTCTACCAGAAAGAATGCCAAACTTTCTGCAATATCGTTTCGCTGGACGCTAAAGCGTTCTCTGAAATCACATTCTCTCACACAGGCACTAGGTTTTAGAAAGCTTCCAAAAACTGAAGAACTATGTTCCTAATTGGACCATTTTAGTCCGGCGTAGTCACAGACTCGCAAAAAAGTGATCTAGGTACAAAGTTTTAGCATACTATTTATGCCAAATTTAAGAAAGGCGTAATAGTTATAGGGTCGCCCTTTATTACTAGGGCGAACTATGGACGTTTACCTAATTGTACATTTGTAGACCTCTGCCCAACCGTTTGGAGAATACCGGCTTCATGACAAGTACTCAAGTATGTAGTAACAGTGTACCTAAATCGGGCTGTAACTAAAAGGATATTAGAAATATCTGGTGTTACCTAAACAAAAATTCCATGCAAAAAGGTTGGAAATTAAAAAACAATCACAATTTCCAAATCCTACACAAAGACATTCCATTAACTGTTTAGTGTTCACGATCAAAACACTTCCAAAAACCTTTAATCACTTTATTTTGTTAATAGACAGTCTATTTTGGGAAAAATAGACACTCTCTTAACAAAATTGAGTAAATCAGTCCTTTCTCTCGTCTTAAATTAATTTTCGTTGCTCAAATTGCTAAGTCTCAGAAGTTCCAATGTCATATTAAACCACAACGAATTTAAAAAACGTTTAGCTGCCTTTGTACCAATCTCCGTACGCTCGTTAAGACTTTAATTGCTCCTAAATAACCGCTTCGTATAATATTTTGAATGGAATTTTGTTTACCCACGTTGACGAATTGTGAAGCTTTAATAGGATTAGGCGGAGTGAAATTAATCAAGCCAATTTGCATTGATGTGACTTTTTTATTCATGAATAATTTTTTATGTTGTTCGGGCATAGCAGTAATTTAAATATTTTCACTTTCAACATGGCTTTAATTAACGTAATTTACACAGTACAAATTATATTTTTATTTCCAGTGTATTTAATTAGATTCGAAACAGAATCATGTTTGTTTATTCAGTTGTACTCAACAGTTTGGCGAAATTAATTTTCACTGTAGCTAAAGAAAACAGTTGAAATGAAATCCAGTGAGCTCAGCCAAAAGCCGTCATAACCAAATGCTCTTCTGGTGGAAACAAGTTTACCCAATTCACAGAATCTCGTTAGTTGCGTTAAGATCTGCATTGTTGAAGCTAGTGTGCATTCTACTGGTAAATCTTAACAGGTTATTTAAAGACATTAAGGAGATTATAATAAAGCTCCTATATATCTTATGTACCTACTACAGATATCGGGCAATATCAATCTATCTATCCTATAATAAAACTGTAAAAGAGCTGTGTCTGTACATTGAAGATTACCGCTGTAAGAGCTAACTAAGTACTATTAATATATGTAAAAAATAGCGTATATAAAAGGTTAGAGTATATAAACGTAATTCTTGCCTGTTTGTTAGAGATTGGCACTGGCACATTCGCCTTTTTTTTCCTTTTTGTGTCTCATGGATACCCTCTGTCTCCCCAGAAAGGAATGACAGAGAGTTATGTCAAACTCTTATCGATTAAAAACACACGGCTGTCTCTAGCACACTGTGGAGGGGGCTCCGGGATCTCTGGTGAACGCACCGATGCCCCTTGCTGCCTGCTTTGCCTTTGGCACGTCACAAAATTGCAGCTTACTATACTGCCCTCATCCCGGGATACGGATCTCTTGATTTATACAAACCACTCGCGACCCTAAAAGTATCCTCTGCTGCATTGGCAGGGATTCGGCGTCTAATCCTAGTTGGGCTTAGCCCCAAGGCGATCACCTCGCCGGCGCCTTCGTCTCTGAGCCGGATCGGCATACTCCCGAGCCCGCACTGCTGCCTCCTTCTGGAGCATAATGAATAAATAAATATTTTGGGGACATTTTTACACATCACCATCTAGTCCCAAACTAAGCAGAGCTTGTACTATGGGTACTAGACAATGGATATAATACTTATATACATTTTTTTGTAAATACATACTTGTTATACATAGGAAACACCCAGACAAACACAAATACTTATATTCATCACATAAATATTTGTGTCTTGTGGGAATCGAACCCACGACCTCGTGATCAGCAGTCCGGTACTCGAACCACTAGACCACAGACGTCGTCATAATGTTAATATTTTCGCAGAAAGAGACTACGGCCCTCCATATTAGCGGTTCTGTCACCATTGCTTGCAATACCTACGGCAATGACAAGTCCTGCCCAATCAGATCAGAACTGGGCACTCGGTGACTGATGTATACCATGGATTGCTTACCCATAGACACTAGAGATCATCACTATCGGCTACCAGAAGTAAAATTATTGCTATTTCCACGTGAGCAAAATCGAGGGCAAAAACTAGTTTTATTATATGTGTAGATCCATCATTAACAAGCAGGATGTATGGTGAGAACTGTATAACACCAATCAGTTGCCGTCACGTCATGATATATGACCCCGGCAGTCATCAATTGGGCGGAAAAACGTTAAATTGACAGCGGGACGAAGACTGGCTAGCGATAGCTTTTCAATTACAGCTACTGACTTGCCTTTCAGTCTACTGTGCTTGTTGATAACAGGAATATTGTAAAGATTTTTAATATATGATATATTTTTTTAGTATATGATTTAAAGATTTTTAATATATGATATTTTATTTTTATTTTGTACGCGGCCATCGTGTCACTACGACCCATGGATGGGTCAATTGTAATTGCCGCTTAATTAAATTTAGAGTTCACTGCTAAATCCTGCGGCTGACACAAACTGCAGGATTTGTTTAGGGGTAAGCTCCTTTATTTCCTCTATCATTATATTATGGAAGTCTTCGATCAATTTATTTTGTTACGAGTACAAGATGAATGTTTTAGGCAAACACTTATTGTTGAACTATTTTATCACTTTTACATTTTGAATATTTCTCATCTCGGCCTCTTTAGCCTAACGGTCGCAAGTGCGATCGCTACCCTCGAGGGTAGACAATCAAAATCAGGATCAAACTCAGTACCTCGAGGTACTGAGTTCTATTTCCAGGTCGAATAAAGTATTATTTTTCTATGAAATTCGCATTCGGGTCGCCACAGAAGCCACCGGAGTAGTTTGTAGTAAGTCTAGCTTAGCAATCACGCTTAGAACCACAAGGCTAACGTGGCACTAGTTCCACAAGAACCCTTATAACATATCAATAGGAATTATAGAAGAGAACGATTTTCATCAGATTTTATCTCGTTAAACTAGCAGATTCTATCAACGAACAAAAATACGAACAAAACGCAGAACAATTCACCTAATTCGCTTTAAAAACTGAACAGTAAAAATATTTTTTTCCGTGACGTTGTTTTTTTAACAACTGACGGAGTGCCCTCCTCATATTTCCCCTCTTTATGAGGCCAGTCCGAACCGCCCACGTGCCTATACATCCCAACAGTTTAACTTAATTTTCATACAAAATAAAGAATGAACATTTTGACATAAATCTCATTTAAAATAGGAAACAAAATTCTTTGTATGTTAGTAACTGGCAACTGTTTATTTGGAAAATTGAAAAAAATCAAATAACGTGTCATAATCGTTTCATCCGTTCTTGAGAACACAAATACAATATAATATTTTACATGTTATTATCACTACATAGTATAAAACAAAGTCGCTTTCTCTGTCCTTATATCCCTATGTATGCTTAAATCTTTAAAACTACGCAACTACTGATTTTGATGCGGTTTTTTTAATAGATAGAGTGATTGAAGAGGAAGGTTTATATGTATAATACATACATATTATAGTACAGAAAATACAAGAAATTCAAACCCATGCGAAGCCGGGGCGGGTCGCTAGTGTAATATAAATTAGTGTAACAAAAGCAAAATTGACATACCTAGCGTCAAAGATTCTGGTTTGACACTAGTCTGCCGATTTATTTTATGAACCAGAGACAAAATCCTACTATTATTATTATTATTTGCGTAGATAAATTAATGTGAAATAATTTTATTGTGTCAAAAATCCTGTTTTTCTATAGAAATATGTTATCTCCAAAGTAAAGAAACACGACTCCATCGTTAAAATTATCTTCGTGAGCTCAATTTATATTTTCTAATTTCATTCCTTTGAAGTATTCTCTTACATTAAATCAATGATCGTAATACCAACCTCAGGAAATTATTAATCAAAATATTATATTTCGGTGCCTCAATTATTATGATAAAGGTATCTATTTTTAAGTAAACATTATTTACATACCATCACGCCTGTATTTTCCGAAGGCTTAAGCAGAGGTACTTATACATCCACAGTTTAGCGATAAGTTTAGGTCCCATTTAATAGGGGGCGAGCCAATTGCTATAAACTGGGCACATATCAGAACTCCGAGTTACTATTGAGAATATCACAGAATAAACCTCGGGTCTCCTCTAAAAATGTGAGGGGTAAGGCTATAGTCCACCACGCTGACCTAATAGCCTAGAAAATTAAGTATAGATGTTTTTCATTTAAACAGAAATACATTTATTTCATATGAAATGTACCAATTTCGATTAGTGTGCAAGAAGCGGAAAATAGCAATGTCTGGCCGTTAGTTTCGCATGCAGCGCGTTGGCGGGTAAACTCAGGTAATATAAATGTAAATTCACTAAAAGAAACGCAGCCAGGTGGCATCGCCAATGATACTGGCAACGTGCAACACATTACCCACTTACACTTTGTGTGTGGTCTTGTACACAAGAAAGAAGGAAAAAAAACATAGAACCTTTTTTCTTCTTTCGGGGCTTGACAAGTTCATATTATGTAGTACGATCCGCCAACTAGCAGATTAACACAGTTCAAATGCCTGCCTAAATACTAAAATTCGATCGGAAAGAATGCAAGGATAAATCTTTTCAAGAGTTGCTGAATGATCATCTATTTAAATTTCGAAACATAAATAAAAATGGCCAACTTCATTTTTTTTATTTCGCAATTTGAAATCAAAGATTAATTTCGAACAAATTAAAAATGTGGGATTTCAGTTATTCAATTTCAGTTGTTTTTGAGTTTGATTGGCTTCGGTAGAGATATTTTCATAGAAAATAAAGGTGGCTTTGATACCTCAATCAAATTTTTATTCTAAGTAGGTACCTTATATTTTTTTTAACAAAAACTGTGTGGGTTTATTTACAAATAGTTTTTTATACTATTGAGTTGGGAACACTTAAAAAAATTAATATAATTATTATAGATGATATCTACAAGCACGCCTATATCCCAGAAGATTTAGACGTCTGTGGTGTAGTGGTTCGAGTACCGGACTGCTGATCACAAGGTCGTGGGTTCGATTCCCACAAGACACAAATATTTATGTGATGAACTTAAGTGTTTGTGTTTGTCTGGGTGTTTCTTATATATCATAAGTATATATTTACAAAAAAAAGTATATAAGTATTATATCCATTGTCTAGTATCCATAGTACAAGCTCTGCTTAGTTTGGGACTAGATGGTGCTGTGTAATAATGTCCCAAGATATTTATTATTATTTATTTATTTAAGCAGTGGTGTAGTGTACACCAACATTTCTTCAGTAGGTTTAAGATCATCCCGTCATGATCGTGGTGAATGTTTCTGATCTCATAGCCATGACGCAAAGGGCAAGTCATGACAAGTGCGCTTGTTAGTCCGTATGAGTCCGACATACCCTGTCGCCTCCCCAGGTGATGAGTTTCCATAAGGATTTTCCGCACTTGTATTTTTTAAGCATTTTCCATGTTAGCATGGAAAATAACTTAAATATATAACTTGTAATCTTAGGATTACAAGTTATTTTTAATGAAGGAGAAAAAATACAAAGAGATAGTTATTAGGTAAGGTGGCATCATACGACATCGAACTACCTGTAAAGTTAGTCGTGTCGATTGTGAAGCATTCACAATAGATGTCGCTACGTCACCTTTATGACGTAAATTAAAATGTGAAGGAAGATTTCAACTGGCGAGCGGGGCGCGCGGTGGCTTAGTGGTCAAAGCGTCTGGTGTACCGAACCAGAAGACGCAGGTTCGAATCCTGCCCGCCAGCCGATATTTTCCTTCATTAAAAATAACTTGTAATCTTAGCATGGAAAATGCTTAAAAAATACAAAAAGATAACACTGCTCGACCTAGGAATCGAACCGTCACTATCAGTAGCCTCGCTTGCAATCACAAGACCAATGAAGCAAATTCAAATTCAAATTCAAATCAAATTCAAATCAAAATTTATTTCAAATAAAATACACAGAATGGTTTTGCGGTGGTTACTGCACTAAGCTCGGGGCTTGTATCGCAGATACCAACAGAGTTTAACAATTCCTATTTTAACATTGTTGTATAACAGTCTTCACACTTCAATTTAAAACGATTACAAAAGCAATATTGCAAGTCACTTAACATTCAACCTATCAATTAGTCTCCTCCTAAAACTCAAACTTAGTAAGTTATGTAAAACAGGTGTCTTGTCTACTTAACTTAAAGAAACGTGACTTAACGTCAAAGGACCCTTTTCTAGCCAACTTGACGTAAGTTTTTAATTAAAACAACTAAGGAGTGTTTAAGTAATTGCATTAGTGCGCATGGAATCGCAATTCTTGACATAAAAGTCGAATTGTGCTGCGTGAAATGTGATAAAACTTTTTTATCGCCGCACCACCCAACTCAACAGTAGGGCAAATCCTCTTTTTCTGGAGATTTGGGTCTTCAAGTATTTTAGAGTGTCGCGCAGATTTCTAAGATGTGGAATAGTCTTTCTGCTGAGGTTTCTCCCATTGCGCTATGACATGGGCTTCTTCAACAGCGCGTTAAACAAGCAAGAAGAAGCAAGAAGCAACAGGGCTCTTGAGGGCCAGCAACGCATTAGCAACTCCTTCAGTGTTGCAGATCAGCAGGTAACCTATCATCAGGTGACTTGTCGACTCGTTTATAGACTTGCAAACATAAAAAACCTTTTCTTTTGGATCATAGAGTCAAATTCAAACGAGTACGTACAGATCGCGAAGCATGAAAGGTTTATTTTTAAATTCATTTCTGCATTGAATATCGACACTGTTTTAAAACCACTTCTCATCAACACCGTCTTAAAAACAATGATGTGAGCATATTACGTCGTTTATCAATTGGGCGATAGTTTCAAAATCAGTGTTATTGGGATTTTCCATGAAATTATTAGGGAAATTAATTACTCTGAAACAAAAAGATGATGGGTAAAATCGAAGGCAAGCACCGTGCTGGACGGAGAAAGAAATCTTGGCTAAAAACATCCGAGAGTGGACCAGAATTGCCAGCGTCGAAGATGTGTTGCGCTTGGCACAAGATCGGGAGAAGTTCGCTGAGCTGACGGCCAACCTCCAGTAATGGAGAGGCACCAAAAGAAGAAGAAAAAGAAATATTTCTTCTAAAAATGTTTGTATTCGAAAATGTATTCTAAAATAAAACAAAGAGACTCTTATAACCTAGGTTGGTTGGTAAATAACAGCTAAATTGTATCTATTGATAAATTCGCCTTACGAACTGCTTATTAGATACTCGTAAAGTCAAACAACCACGCGAGCAATTCCACAGGACCAAGTTTCGTATCCATACAGAAATATTTCTGAACATAGTAAAGTAATTAATTTTAGCTCACGTATGACTGGTATTATTACAACGATTAATGGCCTTCATAACTCTTTTAATTATTTCAGAGAATTCCTGTAACACATCAAGGAATTTAGGTGCCATTTTGTAGAAACATCTCATGTGAAAAGAATTTTAATGTGAGCGCGCAAGAAAATTCTTTGTTATAATTTGAAACTCCCACGCCTTTTTATTTTTATGACGATTGCAGTGGAAATGTTTAATTTTAATTAAAAAATAGGTATCTAGGACTACGTTTAACATACTGCTTATTATACCTTCATTTTGGTTGTTACTTCATTAGGCATATGCTTATTAGGTATAATACAAAAACATGACTGGTCTTCTTAAATATAAATAATTTCTGATTGCGAAATCTTCAATTCGAATAAGGTAGTAAGGCTTGCCTGGAAGCGGCTTTGTTGGAAACAGTCCAATATGAATAGAATAATAAATTCAAATGACGACTCAATGCAATTTAGTTCGGATTTATAGATACCTAAGTGATTAAAGCTTCTCCGAAATGAATATTATATATTATGTTGAATAGATTAGTCCACTTGGCACCGGAACCTCTTGCTTGGTGACGTATTGGCTCTAATATTTCACTATTATAGTCTCATATCGCCTTATTGTTTTATGGCCAATAACCAGGTTAGTTCATCTTGCATCTTTAAAACTTCCTAAATAACTTCCAAAACAATTTGAGTAAGTAATAGATATCTCTGTCTTATCTAAATTACCCTAAATACACACCGTTCATCATGGCATCACGTTTGTATACCTAATGGAAAGCTTATAACAAGGCGAGGTCCGCCGAGGTAGCCGTATTTGAATAAAAGTCATAATTTTAATAAAACCAGACTGGGATTTTTATTTGTAAGTAAAGAAACGCGGATTGCTCAAACCTACGTGTTATGGAAATTAGTTTCAACGGATGTCAATCTAAAGCTACTGTTATGGAACATAGAAGAGCGATTTTATTGCTCAAAATAATGTATTTTTAAATATGTACTAATTAATCCATTATCATATTCTATTCGGTTAAACAATTCTTGGAATTTAATTAGAGATTCGGAATTCTTCTGCAATTCTGTGTATGCTCAAATCAGCTTTCATTTTGCAAAAGAACTAGGGAGAATCTTATTATTCTTCACTCAACACTAATGAAAAAAATTATCTAGAAAAAAATTAGAACATATAAATTATATTATAAACATATACAAAAGATACGCTATCGCGACTCTCAAGTGCGCACCAAAAAGTCCGTATTTAAGGCCATTTTTTATTGCTCCAAAGACGAACGTGGGATTTGCCTATCGCACAAAATCGCGGACTGTAAGCCACTTAAAGTATTTCTCTAAATCCTACCCTGGGGAATCTGCAAAATCTTTGTCCGGATCTTTTCAATGAAATTCAATTTCGTTGTATGTGCACATTTGTTTTTTTCTGCGATATCGCTTATTTGTTTTAGTTATTTTCTCTCCAACAGGTTTCGTGTTGAGCATTGTAACAGGTTTCGTGTTGAGCATTGTACTATCTGGGATAAAGTATGTATGTATCTGTAAGTTGTGCAGTGTCCAGTAGCAAGGCAAGGAACCAATCCATCGGGATTCAAACAGCGTGAACCAATCGGTTTGGTTTCAATTTCGATTGATTGATCGAAGTGATAGTTGGTACATATCTAGCCCATTGCAGTATTCTTATCTGCATAGTATTAATGCTGATAAGGATTACGCCGCTACAGGTTTTAAGCAAACATACGGAGGACCGTATGCTTGTTTAAAACCTGTAGAGGCGTAAAACCTGTAGAAACTGGGATTTATCCTATAAATCCCCTCTCTTTGGTTTTCGACCGCAGCCTATACCTATACTATTTATGTGATGAACTTAGGTGTTTGTGTTTGTCTGGGTGTTTCTTATATATTATAAGTATATATTTACAAAAAAAAGTAAATAAGTATTATATCCATTGTCTAGTACCCATAGTACATGCTCTGCTTAGTTTGGGACTAGATGGTGCTGTGTAAAAATGTCCCAGGATATTTATTTATTATTATTAGGTATTTATACCTAGACTTAGAGAGTTTTAATGCATGTCCCCATGCAGTGCATCCAGTAATTTTAATGGCTAGAACGCCCTCCAAATCTTTATATTTAACATTAGCACATTATTGTTCATCATCATCATAATGATCATATCATCCAAAAGAGGTCCACTGCTGAATAAAGGCCTTCCCCATAGACTTCCACAGGGACGAGTCTTATGCCGCCTAGATCCAATCACAGCAACGACTCCTAGCGACCTTTACCAGCCTAGCTAACATGCGCGCCACGACAAAATTTTGTCTACTCTATTGTCTAGCTCTTTCTCATGCAAAAACGAAACAAAAGCACGATATAAGCGTCGTCAAAATGTTATCGTGGAGAGCATGTTAGCCCGGTAGGTCATCGTTATTATTGCTTAGGCGTAGAATATTTAGCAAAGTGGTAATACCAGCCCAGACGAACTCCAGCAGTGGTCCCCTTGAATATTAATTGCCATATTAGCTATCGGTAAAAAGAGTTCTTCACCACTGGAAACAAAGAATGGAAATACCAGACTCATTACTAACGTACTGCTTGTAAAGTAACAAAGCAAACGTAAACCTAAAGTTTTATGGTTGGCCGTTTTATTGTGGCCATAAACGACGCGCGGTGACTGCTTCGCGCATGTACAGGGAACGTTTAACTAGTAATTCCATATGTGAACAGTGCTCCGTAACTGTCCTTCGGGATACATTACTCGATTAGTTGTGTGGAGTGTTATCTGCATTTGTTTGTTTCTTTTTAAAAGGGTGACATCATTATTAAGACTTTTACACATGGGAAAGATGCATGCCTGAGAGATTTTCTTGACGGCGTGTAAAATCTGTCAACCCAAGCCTCTCATTTTGAGAAGAGACCCGTGCCAACAGTGGGACAGTTAACGGGTTGATAATGAACAGATTTCATAAAGAGGACCTCCTCCTTTTCTCAACTCAATTAAGTGTGTATTTTTGTGTGTATATGTTTTGCGATATCTTCTATGATTATGAAACGATTTCAATTCTATCTGATAGAATATAAGTACCTACTTCCAGGATAGTTCAGAAGTGTTTGAAAATTTCACAATATGCTTATTTTGTGTAACGCGTGTATGTAGGCAAATTATAATGCGCTCGATGAAAAATCGACCTAGAAGGAAAAAATCGGCTGGCGGGCAGGACTTTCTCCTTCATTAAAAAAGAACTTGTAATCTTAGCATGGAAAATGCTTAAAAAATACAAAAAGATAATCGACCTAGAAGTTACTATTGAGTCTCATTTCTATTATAAACAAACAAATCTTGGACAGTGCAACTGCACAAACGGCCATTTTTTAATAAATTGTAACCTATTGTAACGTTTACCAAAAGCTTACAAACGGTAAACCTATAAATCATTCTTTATTATAAACCCAAATTACCAACTTTTCCCCGAGTCACGCAGTCATTTTACGTTGTGAAAGGCGGCGGTTATTACAGTACAGAATAGCAAGGTGTGGTGATACATCAGGCGGTGTCCGGCGTCACCGCGTTGTCCGGAGCCGTCGTCCGGCATCCGAGAGGTCGCCTAACGACCGCCGGACAGGCCACACGGCACTCGACTACAAAGCAGGACCCTTGTCAGAACAGTATACATGGCCCCCAAAGATTAAAATGCTGTGTGCATTCGACAGCTCTGTTATACACCCCTTGTTGACGTGAAAGTGGATGTGCCTTTATTTTAGTTTTCTGAGAAAATGGCGTCAGATTACAAGGAAGTATAAGCTGGGGTCCCTTAAGACTTCGGCTTATACTATTGTTACCAGGATTACACTTACCAAATAATAATATATATTTTTGCTACACTTTTACTGTAGTACTTATTGGTTAATTTAGATAACCACTTCACCACTACACTACCGTCACGCTATGGATGGTATGCCGTTGATCAAATGTCTTTCGATTCGATCAAACCGTCCGATATCTTGGTCCAACATTTGATCAAATTTTTTTTACGAATAATTAGGTAGGTAGGTACAGATAATTTAATTTCAATTTTGTTTATTTTTTAATTTATCCCGCGATTGCTGGCTAAATCCAAAGGTAAAAACGGGCCCTTAGTATCATCGTGGTTATTCCATTCCTAACTGAGAAACATATTAATATGCACCATAGATTTCTTTATGTAATTATTTGAATGTTTGTAATAACAAAGTACATATCCGTCGGGACCTATCTTTTGTGGATAAAAAGCATGTACTTAATTTTAACAATTTAAAGTTAATTGAAAATTAATAAATGTCTTCGGAAAACTCCTCACCTAAGCAATTGAAAATTGATATAGTTCATCACACATCATTAAGCAAAAGTTAACCATGAACCACTCTGCTCCAATAAAATAAATCATGAATTGGAAACAATTCACTATACATTTCTATATTCGTAATTTTTCGTTTCCCAAGCCATAAAATACACACGTATTTCGAATACGACGTAAAATCTAAGTACCTTGTGTAAGCAAAACTTTTCTATTTAACTGTACCCTACGAGTATGACATTTTCAATTTTATTGCTGAACGTTTGAATGTATTAACTGTTTGAACGACAGTTGAGAATTTGTTTGTGAATAAAAATGTACAGTCGGTGACAAAAATGTTCTTCACAATTGTATTATATTCGGAACCCGTAGAAGCTCTGTCTGTGGCCATATTCTAGACAAAGGTTCTGTCATCTGTATCTGTTTGTAGCTTACATGATGTCACGGGTATTTCCACAATCCACGATAATTATTTATGGTTACTTGTAGTAATGTATTGATTCATCTTATTTTGTCATTGTCTAGTCGAGGGTTTTTATACCCTCGACTAGAATATTCTGTTGAGTTAAGGATTTGCCCAACGTGCATGGCGCTGTTAGTGTTGTTTTTATATGACTTAAAAACAATAAAGATCTGTTTAGATGTGTCATAGTTTAAAATAGTTAAACAAAACTATGCCAAATTTTAACACATAAAATATTACAGTGAGGGTAAATAGACATTCATAATTAATTTCCGAAATGTCTTCAAGGGTTGTAACTAAGGCAATTCCACAATACGGTCAAAATGGGTAGCCCCATTGTAGCTTACTACTGTAAATTGTCGTTTACCTCCAAAATCATTATTCAGAACGGAGACAAGAAGGTCGCAGCGTATTGAAAAGCGCCCTCTATTACTCAAGATGAAATAATAATTTACCTAATTCCTCTGTAGTTACGTAGATCTTGAGTTTCAATTGTGTTGACGACTATTGTTGTGACATAATGTCTTGGATTTATTTTACATTAATTGGAATAGCGAGATGTTGGTACTTGCTAGGTACCCTATTCATACGTTTTGATGCTAAATATTATGTAGCATAAACCTGTACAAAAAATCTCTTGAAGGAAACTGAATCTATCATCAACCAATATTCTGTCTCACTGCTGGGCATGGGTCTCCTCTAAGTACGAGAGGGATAAAGCTATAGTTTACCACGCTGGCCTAATGCTGGCAGACTTCACATGCCATCGAGAAAATCTCTCAGGTGAAGGAAAACCTTTACCGTTAAAGCGAGTGATAATTACGCACGTCATGATTTCGAAAATTGATTTGAACTCAAGACCTTTGACTTGGCAGTCCAGTGTTATATCACTAGGCTATCACTGCTTTCACAAGGCGATCACTGCTTGCCAGGAAACTGAATGCCTCAGAGATATTTCCTACTGTCGATGAATTCTGCATGCGAAACGAAAACACTTGTATTCAGTTATTCCTAAAGTTTTATAGGTTCTTATTTATATTCGTTACCCGAGGAGGCTGGAGGATTTCCTTATCAAATCAGATATTTTGTCCACAACATATCGATAAACCATTAAAAATCGTGACTTCGTGAACAATCTAACCCGACGCCAGTAGCTGTTGACGACCTACTAGATACTATTTCTTCGATCGTATCTATGAGCCAATTAGTACCAACTTTTGCCTTTCCAGAGAGCGCTACTAAATAAGAGCTCATTTAATAACCTAAATTAAAAATTTAGAAAACCCCCGACACGGAATGTAATTTGCAATTTTGTGTATAGTATTTTCCTACGCACGCACGCACGCACGCACGCACGCACGCACGCACGCACGCACGCACGCACGCACGCACGCACGCACGCACGCACACACACACACACACACACACACACACACACACACACACACACACACACACACACACACACACACACACACACACACACACACACACACACACACACACACACACACACACACACACACACACACACACACACACACACACACACACACACACACACACACACACACACACACACACACACACACACACACACACACACACACACACACACACACACACACACACACACACACACACACACACACACACACACACACACACACACACACACACACACACACACACACACACACACACACACACACACACACACACACACACACACACACACACACACACACACACACACACACACACACACACACACACACACACACACACACACACACACACACACACACACACACACACACACACACACACACACACACACACACACACACACACACACACACACACACACACACACACACACACACACACACACACACACACACACACACACGTCAAACGTTACAAATATCCAATTCGATAAAAAGCTAACAAAATTGAATTACCTCATTGAACAATGTCACATGGCATTAATACAGTGCATTCGTAAATTTTCATTGTTATTTTCAGACATTTTAACGCGAATATGACAAGGTAAAAAATAAAATGACATTGCGTACGTTGGTTCAAATAAATGTCAAATTAAAAAGATAAAAGCAACACATTTTTCTATAAATTGCCCGTCAAAAGCTATTTGAACTTATTACGAAGGAAGGGCTGAATCAACAAATATTAAATTGCTTTTTTAATGTTCCTACACCTCATCACCTAGAATCAATATTTGTTGGCAATATTTTACGTTACTTACGAGAACATTACCTACTCTATTCAAAGGTAATAAAGTCTAAATATTTGCAAATTAAAATAAAGTATACATTTAGTGGTTGTTTGTTTTGTTTTATGCTTGAGAGCAAAATTTCAATGAGCGAGATAGTAATATTAAGTTAATGTTGTTTGCATCAAAAATGTTCTTCATAATGTACTTGCAATTTTGATTACGGGCAGAAGCCGGTATTACAAACCGGATGACGTACGTTTGAATTCTGCCCGCTAAGTTTTCTTTAACATAGATCTGTATAGTAATGATAATGATAGTAATGATAGTGTGATTGTGATGATAATTAAATAAATAAATTTTGATTACATTACTTCATATTAATAAATAGGTAATTATAATAAATACCAAATTTATAAAATAATTATAGAGGGTTATATTTTTATTTAGCAATAGTTTGTCAAACTGTATAACAACCTTAGAAGCTAGAACAAGTTATTTATAAGTATAAATAACAAATAACTGCGTTTATTTTCAAGAGTAAATGCATTAATGTTGAAATACTATTAATTTAACACGTAATTAAAATAAAGCAACCGTAGCATTGTTACCGCAGTTTTAATTAAACCAAATTCTCTTTGAAATTATAACAATATGTCTTTAGCTTAATGGTAAAATAGTTTATTTAAAGTCTACAAACGGTTGCAAATTTAATATAGGGGCATTAAACGCTAACAAAGACTATTCAGAGTTGAAACCTCAAAAACGATTTAATTTCGAGAGTAAACTGAAAATTGATGAACAAAGAGGAACGAAACTTTAATTAGAACGTAGGCGATAAGGTTCGTAAGTAAGGCTTGGATTGCCGATACAATCGGATCTTCCCGCCGCCAAAAAAATCACCATCATCATATCCCTAGAAACAAGGCCTATAGACAAGTTGTAATTTGACATTCGAATCGACAAAAGAATAGAAACAAAATGTATGAAAATGACACAAGCTGCTGTCACTAATGTCATTTCCATACATTTTCTTCCTATTCGATTGTCGATTCGAATGTCAAATTGCACCTTGTCTAGGCCCCCAGAGGTTCAACCTATTTCAGGCATATACATGACACTGTGCTCTATAATTCTAGTGAGAACTTTTTGTAAAATAAACAATTTTATTAACATAACATAAACATACCATCATGCCTGTATTCCCCGAAGGATTAGGCAGAGGTGTACTAATGTACACCCGACTGATAGTGCGTTATGTGCGCCCTCTACCACCGCACGCGTAACTACTTTATTGTTACATCACATCCGCAATACATCACAATACCTATTTACATTTTAGACTGCCCCCAAAACGCCCGCCCTTCGCCGCGCATTAAACCAACTACTGTAATAGAACACAAACTAATAACAAAGACACTAGCAAAACTACAGTTTAAATGCTACCTGCTCACAAAAGAACGATAAATACTAATTGTGCAATTTCGTCGGAAACTGTCGCCACTGTATTGTCTATTTCCGAGCAAACGGTTTGATGTGTACTCAATGTGGCGTATTAGGCCCTGCGCCCACCGGAGGCGGCGGTACAAAAAATATTGTCAAAACTTTACTTTGTTTTTGTGACTATGATCACTGCCTTTGTATTTTTACTGTACTAGCAGCCCATGCCCCGACTTCGCAAGGAGCGACATCTTCCCGCACATTCCTTCATCACATTTCAACCAATTCCTTAACAAAACCTTAACAAACTAACTTAAACCTTCCTCATGACTCACTCTTGTCTATTGGTGAAAACCGCATTTAAAACCGTTCAGTAGTTTTTGTGTTTATCACTAGCAGACAGACGGGGCGAAGGACTTAGTTGTATGTTACGTAGTGATTGGCATAATGTTAAGTTTTATTATGATTTGTCGCCTAAAAATTACTTACCGTTCCATTCCACAAGTGGATACAAGCCTTAGACGCGAGTGGCCAAATTAGCGGTCACGAGACAGCTGCCAGAGACATGGAGAACAATAATAGTGACGTCATGGCGACGCCTGGCCTAATTGCGGGATTGGATAAAACGCATTGAGGAAAATGGCTATCTTAGGCCGCTTCAGGTTTGAAATTGGCAGGTTTGTTTTATGCGCATTAGTCACACTAATGTCTTCACAATTATGTGGTCACTTAGTGTGGAGAAATGGGTCTGATCGCGGAGGTCTGAGATAGTGTTCATTGCGCGTATGAGGAAATTCAGGTCCTGGGTTCAATTCACAGATCATCACAGAGATCAAGAGGTATTCTTGGTCATTCTATATAATTCTCAGTAGCAGCTTTGTATTTGGATTTCACCTCGGTTACAATAGGCTCATCCGATCGATAACACATGGGACAATATACCAGCAATATGTGGGTGTACATTATTACACCTACGCCTAATCTTTCTGGGAAGACAGTTAGACAGTCATTATGGAATATTACAGCTTAACCCTTTGGAGAATACAGGCATGGTGTTATGTTTTAGTATCTTGAGTTTTTCTTGATATCAGGGGAGTTAAACAAGTTGCAATTTGACATTCGAATCGACAAATGAACATAAACAAAATGTATGGAAATGACACAAGCTTTCGACAAATCGAGCTGTCACTAATGACATTTCCATTGCAACCTGTCTTGCCCCTCTGCCTAGTCTACCTCACTAATAACTATTCACAGTCTAGTACTCCTGATCGGCAGCATAATATCAATGAATATATTGATAGATACTTTTTTTTTATCAACCCATATACTGTCCCACTGCTGGGCACGGGTATCCTATTAGTATGGGAGGGATTGAATTATTTTTTCTGGTTATACAAACAAAACCCTCACAGACAAAGAACAATGGCTTTAAAATGGAAATTGCATTACAAAATAATAAAAAAACATATACTAATAACGGTGTGTTGAGTTGCAATTAAAACTACATCCTTGTCTACAGTAGATATGTCTAAAAAAGTTAAAACAAATTCCTTAAAATTGTTGACCTATGCTGAAATGAATTCAGAAATTATGAAATCGCAATCCCAGCTTTCAAATGAGATTTAATTTTAAAGCACACAGATGCTGGAGCTCTGTATATAATAAATTATCTCATGAACTTTAAAGTACCTATTTAGTTTCTTTTTTCATTAAACGTATTTCTTGACGTTATAACTTGAAATAAAAGGTACGTTTACCAAATTATTTGCGTATACCAAAGTTAAGGTTATGTTAAGAATAATAGAACCTCAAAAAAAAATAAAGCGAGAACCTCGGTACCTATAATAGAGAAAGACGAGAAGTCCTCAAAAAGCCGTAATCAATTGGAAGAAGACTACCAGTGGCCTCGAAACTGGTAGTGATAGAGTTATCAAGAGTACAACTAAGAAGATGAATATACCTAAGATACAGTTGAGTTATTTTCAATGTTTCTTCTTTGAGTTAAGAAATAAGAAGAATGACTTGGAAAAGTGCTTATAAAAGATCTATTTACAGAAATGAATGATATAATTAAATTTAGAGAGATTACTTCTCAAGATGAAGTTTGAATAAGAGATTTAGAAACGACTCAGTTTAATACCGAACTTATCCTTATCGAGCCGGTAATGGAAACTAAATAAAACAAAGAAATATCTTCTATCGTGAATCTTATACAATGTGAGCGGGAAGGAAGTGTTAGCACCAGATGTATGGTGACCACTTTTGTGACTTGTCTAAGTGTTAGTTTTCATGAAGTTAAATAAAAATATGATTAAATACGTTTTGTGTAGCTGTTAAAGGTTGTATAAGATGGTCACCTGGCCACCGAGACGGAGGTTAAATTTTGTTTGATAAATACTAGCCCGTCCCGGCTTAACACGGGTGGATGTTTAAAAAAATATAGCATAGCTCTCTCTACTCAGTACTATTATAGATTATTTTTACTGTTGAAAAAAGTTTTAGTTTATTAATTACAAACAAAATTCATATTATTATTTTTTCTTTATAATAATTATTATTGTAGGATTAGATGTCAATTTATAACATTTTTTATTGATGGGGTGAAAGAAAACTTGAAATACTGAGATTTTTTTTATTATCCTAATGTTTGACATAAAACTGTGGCCTTTTTAGGGGAATTGAACTAACGGATGTAAAATGCGTTAGTGGTACACACCCATGCTGTTTAATTTTGTCGCGCTGCTCCTCTTTCCTACTTTACTTCTACTTTGCTGTGCCCAACAGGGTCCATAATTGACACTTAATGTAAAATTAAACCAACACCCGTAAAGGACCAGGGGGGCTAGACAAGGTGCATTTTGACATTCGAATCGACAAACAAAATGTATGGAAATGACATTAGTGACAGCCCGATTTGTCGAAAGGTTGTGTCATTTCCATACATTTTGTTTGTCGATTCGAATGTCCAAATGCAACTTGTCTAGCCCCCCTGGTCCTTTACATTTACTTTTTATTTAATCGTCAAATATTCACCTAAACGTCGGAATTCAGTAGCCAAGCTAAACCAATATATATTATATTATTATTATTATATATTATTATTTCTTATATATTATAAGTATGTATTTACCAAAAAAAAAACTATATAAGTATTATATCCATTGTCTAGTACCCATAGTACAAGCTCTGCTTAGTTTGGGACTAGATGGTGCTGAGTAAAAATGTCCCAAGATATTTATTATTATTATTATTATTATATCCCGCGTGACGTCACAACATGGCGACCGTACAGATGTCGTTACCACTGCAGCCGTGAGATAATGGAATGAAACTACTTAGCTGCTCGTGCTCTTTCAAATATCCGACGCTATATGGAGTGTACGTCTTAACATGTGTGCAAGCGAACGTCTTACAAGGAAATGCACTGATTATTACCTACTTACCTGAATAGAAACTATCCAATGTAGTTTTATTTTCTTCGATTTGTTATTTTAAACATCTTCATCTACCAATTTACCGTACCATTGCTGGGTAAGGGTTTAAGAGAGATACCATGCTAGCCTAGCGCAGGGTGGCCAACTTCAAATGTCACCTTAAAAAAAATCAGGTGCATAAGTATTTCTTCATGAAGTTTCCCTTCAGCCGTTAAGTTAGTGATCACTCACTAAAGTAAACTAAAAAAAACACTACAGAAAAGCGTCTCTTTCGGTCTCATCTCGTTATGGAAAATGTATAAGAACTACCTTATTATTCTAGTGATCGTAAGCACGACTGCTACGGTTGAGATCCTGGGTTCGATTCCCAGATAGAGCGGCTGTCATTGGGCTGTTCTATGAAATTCTTACTAACACCCCGGAGTTTGGATTTGTTCCCAGTTAATGGCAATAGGCTCGCCCCTATTAAACTGTGGCTGTACGTTAGTACACCTTCGCCACATCCTTACGGGTATACAGGCAAGATGGTATCCTACTTCCTACTAATATTATAAATGTGAAAGTTTGTGAGGATGGATGGATGGATGTTTGTTACTCTTTCACGCAAAAACTACTGAACGGATCTGGATGAAATTTGGCACAGAGATAGATTATAGTCTGGAATAGCACATAGGCTACTTTTTATCCGGGTAAAATGTATGGTTCCCGTGGGATAGCGGGCGAAGCCGCTGGCGGAAAGCTAGTGTTGTTATATAAGAACAACTTAAAGCCAACAAAAGCTTCAGGCTCCATTATTTCTATAAAAATCTGCCATTACACGGAAAACCGGCCAGAGAAATGATAAGCGGGGCATTGCTCCCCGCCATTGTCCCGCAGGCCCGCAGTGACTTCACGGTTCTCGCGAACGGTACAAAAGACCGCCAAACATAATTTTGCCTCAATTAAAATACACCCGCATTACGCACACACATACAGCTTTTATAGGTAGGGTTGCCACCACAAAAAAAAAACATTTTAAAAAGTCTCTGACTATCTCTGAAAGACGAGAACATTTATGTTGTACCAGATGCATTTTCCTAGTTCATAGTTCTTGAATCAACCCAAAGGTATTTTGAATAACTATAAATATAAACTGCCTAATCATTACTCCAAATGCAAATAATACAATAAGTACCTAAATCCAATGCAACATGTGCCAAATCTTTAAAGAATACATCCTAGTCTTTTGCTGTAAGTATACTTCTTAATTCTCGTATTCATTTGAAAATTTGATTAATTGAATCAGCAGCCCTAGCTTTACCGCCTCGCAATTTAATGACAGGCAATTTTATAAGCGTCGCTCTAGGCATAATTTCAGGTCGTCTGTTCAGGTCTTAAAAGTCGCGAAATCTCCATAATAAAATCTATAATGGCATGACATCCAACAAATCGTGGTGTCACCTAATCTTACGACCACTTAAGACGTCTGAAAATTTCATTCTGGTGATGACACTAAAATAGATAGGCATTTTTATCCGTCGTAAATTGAATGATTATGTTTTCTGCTCTTTATGCAAACTGGAGAAAATTCAATTTAGAATTTTATACAGAACACGAATATTATATGGGTATGAATACTGAGTTCGTATTCCCGAAACACAAATATGATGCGCAAAATGCATATTACTTACTGTTATTTGTCATAACTCCGTAACATTAATTTTACGAATTCACCACGAGTATACTCTGTATAAAATAACAAAGACCAACGGGCGACGTTATAAAATAATAATTTATTAAAACGGTCATCTCAAAATGGCGCGAGCTTTGTCGGGTCGTAAACTCACAGTAACCACAACTGTCACGTTCAAAAAGCATTTTCGACGTCGAAAATAGAAATTAACTCGACGGCCATTCACATAAAGCGGGGCACGTATTCTGAAATCAATACGCGACGTCGAGGCTCAGCGTGATTTCCCATTATTGGGCACATTCTTGGGAATATTGTCACGTTGTCGCTGCCGTACTGGCAAATGGGCTATTCTGTGCATTCCCTCGAGCGAGCCCGGACAACATTAACAACGTTCGTTACAACTTTTGCTCGCGATAGTGCTAAAGTTAAGGCATCTGGGGGTCAATTCTCCAAACCGCGTAATACTTACACGACCCAAAGACGTATTAGACTTAACGCGATATTCCTTTTGTCAAAAGTTACTTGGTCATAATGAAACGGAACAGTTTAATTTCGTATCATTCGCCTGATTGTTATGTCAGTTGGGTTCTGTTTTATCTGCCACATCCAGACCAGAATATAACATTTCAAATCGATTTAAGTTTTCACTTTAGATGCTCTTAGCTGGTAGAGCAGCACCCATGAGACGAGTTCATCTTTCAAAATGTATTTTAGAAGAGTATTGAAATTGATGGCTTTGTTAAAACAAGATAACATTTTCATAACGCTAATATCAATCAATTTATTTGACTTCTAGTTTCTGGCGTGTGTTTTTTTAATAATCCGGATATTTGTTTATAACAAATCACTGCAAATCCATGTCAAGGAGAGGAAGGTAGGTGTTCCACATTGTAGCTGCTGCACAAATCCAAATTCCGAGCTGCTATTGAAAATATTATAAAAGTTGCGCTTACGAATATAATATAAGAGAGGTATAGGAATATAATATAAGAGATGTAGGGCACTGCCATTTATGGCTCAAATCTGGAGCAGCCCATCTGGGGAAGTACCTCCACCTTACAGAAAACTGCAGCCAAATAACACACTTTATTGTGTGTTGTGTTCCTGCAGTGAGTAAGGTCGCCAGAGCTCCTTCTAAGGAAGCGCTGCGCTGGCAGTAAGAGGAATATTCCCTCAAACTGTCGGCGCAGTGAATCCTCCATAAACCTCTAAGAGGTTTTTCGGGTCGGCAACGCGCGAGTGATACCCCTGGGGTTGCAAGCGTCCATAGGCTATGGTAACCGTTTACCTTCAGGCGGGCCGTATGCTTGTTTGCCACCTAGTGGTATAAAAAAAGAATACGACCGCTAAGGCGATGAAGCAGTTTATATGATGATTTATATAATGTGTGCTCTTATAGTCGTTTATCTATACTATAAACTAATATTATTAATCTGAAGAGTTTGTTTGTTTGTATGTTTGTTTGTTTGGTTGAATTCACGCGCTAATCTCAGGAACTACTGGTCCGATTTGAAAAATTCTTTCAATGCTAGATAGCCTGTTTAATGAGGAAGGCTATAGGCTAATAAATCATCAAGCTATGGCCAATAGGAGCGGAGTTATAGTGTTTCAAAAACGGGGGGGAAAGTTCAACTTCTACGGGAACGAAGTCGCGAGCAAAGGCTAGTTAATACAATAAAATAATTATATTATGTTTTATATGAAATGGCCAAAATTTATAACAATATGTAAAGTATCTCCCAAAATTCTTAGATAGTGTAGATCACGTAGTGTGAAACGCGAAGTACGCGTCGTGATCAAATACCGCTGCGAATAGGGTTGGAAAATCCAGTCTAAGGATATATCAAATAGTGCTATCTCAATAGTTTTAAGACCAGTTTGCTCGAGTCTCTCACTTTATCCTATATATCAGGAGTAACTGTTATTCCAGGAGAAAGCATTGGTTTTGGATCTGAACAATTTTGAGCTAAAGTGAAAATAAAAATACAGCCAGAATATTTTTGAAAGTATCAAATTTATTTAAAAATAACCATTTGAATTGAATTCAAAATGTTCATAAGGTACCTAACAATTAATACAAATAATTACCTAGCTACCAATCTTAACACCAAAATGTTTATAGAAATAAATAAATACATCACCATCTATGGGTACAATGGTTATAAATACATAAGAAACACCCAGACAAACAAAACATTTATATATTTATTACATTTAAAATTTAAAATATTTGTGTCCTAAGGGAATCGCATCAACCACGACCTCCGTCAGCAGTCCGCGACCAGTCCGTAGCAGTCCGGTACTCGAACCACTAGACCTAGACTAAAGACTTGTCAAAAAAATAGGTACCTACCTACTGCATTAAAATTACTTGATTCTTTAATGCCACATTCGTCATATCGACAATACAACTTTTTTTTTTACTTTTTACATTAAAATGAAATCGGAGCTCGGCGGGCTGTGCTGGCGCTGCGGCCGCCCGGCCGCGGCGGTGGAGACCTTCAAGCGGCGCAAATATAGTAACCTTAATGGGAATATAGTTTTGAGCCATTTGGGGTCGAAACGCTCGGGCCGTGGGGTCCGAGTGCTCGCCTCTTATTTAAAGAACTTGCCAAAAGACTTATCGACTCTTCTCGTGACCAGAAGTCTGGATTATTTTTGGGCCAGAGAATCAGCATTACCATTCAACGTGGCAATGCTGCCAGTCTTCTGGGCACGTTACCAGATGACAGCGATAAGGAGTACTTTGACGCCTAGGTGCGGAAATTTTGGTTTTTATTTTATTTTTTTATTGAATTTGTACATTATGTAAACATAATTATAATAATAAATAAAGATGACATGTTTCTACGCTACCTCCAGAAAACATTCGCTCAAAGCGTGAAGATTGAAGCATAAAGTGACAACGGCAATAGAAACGAGTCGTATTCAAATATCGCTCGAAAATAGGGTTGTCGAGTTCAACGTGATTTATCGTACATCATTTTCATAATTTAGTAGAACAGTGTTTTATTTATGGCTTTGTATTATTGTGGCTACAGAATAAATATTAAAATTGACTTTACATTCTAAAATCACACAAGATGATTCAGTAGCTAGGTACTTAATAAAAAAAAACCTTATTATAGCAGTATTAAGTATCATACGTTATCATCTTTTATGTGACTATGTAGTTTTAATATTTAAAATCTTATTTTATATATGTATATATTGTATATAAACTCATTTTACCTAGTAGTTTTTGAGTTTGTTTATTACGAACAAAAATACAAATCTTTTCTCTTTATAATAAAATTAACAACTTAGTAATTAGTACTTAGTATATTTCTTTTTCATGCGGAAAGTTCTCGTGGATTGTCCACTGCTAGTTAGCGACGTCGGAATGGTATCGACTATTAACCACACTCTTGTCTTTCGTTGCCCTAAGATCTCCTTGGACCTTGGACTCGTGATAACATTTATCGCGACTACGAAAGAACATTCTTAACGCGTCAACCCTATATAAGAATCACGAGCGAGCCAAATAGTATAGTAGTGACTGTATTGGCTTTGATTTCACCCACTTGCTGCACGATAAACCAATTACGTATATATTTTGGTAGTGCGAAAGATATTGATTTATACAACGTGTTTTTCGAATCTCAAAATTCACGTTCATTGTGGAAAATAGATTTTAAAGTATATTTGTTTTCTTTTCATCATGATCCTTAGGGATTTCTCAAATATGAGTTGGTGCCATCTAATCGCAGTAGTTGCGGCTGAATACCAATATTTCACAATGCGAATGCCAACAGATTTTTACAACCTCCTCTGTTTCGCGCCTTTCAGTAGGAAGTAAGGAAACCCTCAACATTTGAAGGGGTCCTGCAGACGCTTTGCTACACGCTTGTCACGGTCGTGGCGAATATCACGATCTTCATGTTAAAGGCCAAGAGATGGGAAGAGTGGTTTTTTAGTCTGTACGAGTCCATTATACCCAGCTAGTGATACGACCCAGGATAATTACCTATAGAGATACCTGAAGAGAGGTAGGGCACAGCCATTTAGGTCTCAAATCATATGGCTCCGCAGCCCATCTGGGGAAGTATCTCCACCTTACAGAAAACTGCAGCCAAATAACACACTTTATTGTGTGTTGTGTTCCTGCACTGAGTAAGATTGCCAGAGCTCCTTCTAAGATTGCGCTGCGCTGGCAGCAAGAAGAATATTCCAGTGCATCAAGCCTCTAAGAAGTTTTTAGGCTCGGCACCGCGCGAGTGATACCACAGGCGAGCCGTATGCTTGTTTGCCACCTTAGTGGTATAAAAAAAAATACCCCAAAAAAGGCTTTTTAGTATGTTACAGTGTCATTAAGGCATACAATACATATATTAAACGAATACATAGTTGTAACAGATTATACAGACATGAATGCAATAATCCAGGCTATGGATTCCACACTGTACTGTGAGATTAAATAAGCCCCGCCAAGGCTTACCGGTCGTTACTCGCACATGTTATTGTACTGAATAAAGGCGCAATAAATAATATACTATCAAACCTATATATTATCTAAAGGGTAAGTCACAATATAGTGTACCAATAAACTGTACAGAGTATACTTTTGATTCAGACTAGCTCAGGGAACCTAAAAGGGACAACTCAGGACAATTTTGTATAGTTTATCTGCATCTATGTTAAAAAAAATATGTAGGTAATAGTGTGCGCGCATATCAAATAAATACAAAGTGGAAGGAATATCGACGCACATCCGAATACCATGAGCTCAGTACATGATTCCCCCTGTGTTGAAATTTTCCGTAACTTTTTTCATAAATTTTTCAATATTTTCTGCAGTTTTTTTTACTTGAACATGTAAAAAAACCTTATTTCTAAAATTAGATTTATGATTAAAAAAATCATGATTTCATTTTTTTAGGATCGCGCACGCTTTAACTTTCACCGCGGAGCGTTATAGTCGCCTTTTTGGCAATACACTGCGCGCTAAAAAATTTCAATCAGTAATAACCGATCATTTTCTACATGAATGGCCTAGATCATTTTATTTTTGACCTTGAGTGAAACCTTGTCTTTTCCACCTTATATATAAAGGTAAGGTACGGTACTTGAGAAGTACTTTCACTAAAATTCAAACAGTTTTTTATCCATCATGACCATGGTGCCACTTTTACTAATCTAGCACGAGTTTAACACGACGCTGGACTTGGGTTTGAAAACAAAACAAACTCGCTTGCTGAAGCTAGTGCAGCTTCAAGATATTCTAGATAATACTGCTGTTATATATATAGGCAGAGGACTTTCTAATGTAGGGACACCGACAGTTCACCATCGTGTTTAGGTCCCATGTCATAGGGGGCGAGCTTATTGGCAAATCCAAACACCGAGCTGCTACTGAGAATTTCATAGAAAATCCTAATAAACTGCTCGATCTGAGAATCAAACCATTGCTACGTTTGAGGTCTCAGACGTACCAAACGCACTTACGACAATCAAGAAAATGAGATAGTATATAGATAAAATAAATACTGAAGCGAAAGTGGTGTGCCAGGATCCTAACTAAGAAGTGGTATCTATATTCTTTGCCGAGCCCAATAGGAAACAGGCGTGAAGCTATGTAAAATACTAAAAACATCTCATGTTTTTAATTTTTAGTATCCCTGCAGTCAGATGATAATGGCTAATTATTAAAAATAATAATCACATGTCTCACTAAGGTGAATAATGAAATTGCGAATACCAATTCACAAAATTGCCACTACAGTAACGTCATCGCACTAAAATATTTACATTTTCAGCATTATTTGCATGTTAAAGTTACCATATTACGTCAGAGCCGGAACGTTAGGATGACCTATTTTGAAGTCATAGCATTCTGACGTCATCGGAGGCATCTCAAATATTTATAAAGGTAATTAAACATTTGGAGTTGTTCAAAATGGGCGCGAATAGATTTTAGTCGTTATTGAAAACGCTAATAGGCTAGTGTTGGTCTATAAATCTATTAAAAATTAAGACGAGTATTTTTAATACCTACTCTCTTTATACTTTTATGCGTCAATTTACAAAAATAGAGCTAAGTAGACAGTGAAGACGGCTTCAGAATAATAAGCGTAGTAAATATACGCGTCTAAACACAATATTTGGCCACGTCTATTATTTTCTTTCAATAACATCTTTAAATTTCTTAGTTTTTTATATCTTGAAATACCTATTACATTTCCATTAAGCTGAATCTATAAAAAAAAAAGAAAATTTTATTATACTAAAATTTTAACATGCTAATGTTTGTGCATCATTAGAGTAACAGAAGCCAAAAAAATAAATTCTGTTTCTGTCTCTCTGTTGGTATGTATGCACTCGAAAAATTCAAAAACTACTGCATAGAAATGAATGAAGTTTTCACCGATGTATTGCTGGAGATCTAACTTAAAATGTAGGCTCCATATCGACGACGTCAGTGGTCTAGTGGTTCGAGTACCGGACTGCTGATCACGAGGTCGTGGGTTCGATTCCCACAAAATACAAACATTTATGTGATGAACTTAGGTGTTTGTGTTTGTCTGGGTGTTTCTTATAAGTATGTACGTATTTACAAAAAAAAAAAAAAGTATATAAGTATTATATCCATTGTCTAGTACCCATAGTACAAGCTCTGCTTAGTTTGGGACTAGATGGTGCTGTGTAAAAATGTCCCAAGATATTAAAAAAAAAAAAAAATACATATAATATAATAATAGTTTTGCTATTGCGTCTGCTACTTGAGCAATGATAGTGTAAATAATTATTGTGAACTAAATATTAAATTGAATATATCTGTTTGTTTTTAAATGTGTGGTGTTGTGGTTTTAAAATTTTGTAACACTTTTGTAACATAAATTGTGTATTCTTTGTTGGAGATCCAAAATAAAATAAATAAATAGTACCCGCAGAGAAGCGAGGTTGGGTCGATCGCTAGTTTTAAAAGTACTTGTGAGACCCATAAACTAAAGAGAAAATTTGTTTTACACTGGCCCATATTTAAAGCACTTCATAAAATATTCAAAGGAATATCTAATACTATTTAAGTATAACTAGCATTAACATCTTAATGCCTTTGCCGTCAATTATAAAACAAGATAAACAGAATTGTAAATCATGTATATTGCCAAAATTGATGTGCATTAACTAAACTATAATTAAATATTCAAAACTAATTCAATTAAAACTACGGTGCTTTTATTTTGTCGTTATTTTGTGAAACATTCTCGTGGGACTGGACTGAAATAATTTTGCCTCTGGAGTATAATTCGTTGTAACTAAAATATTCCTTTAATTTATAAAAGAAAGAGGATTGTAACAATTATTTTTTTATTAGTGCTTAATAAGTTATCCGAGGTTACTTCTAGGTTCTACGCAAGCACAATTGTCGACCAAAAAATCACTTAACATCAGAGGAGGTAGTAATCAAACGCAGACCTATTAACTATATTTAACTTATTTCTTTATGTAATCACTAGCTTTCCGCCAGCGGTTTCGCCCGCGTGGACTAGATATTTCTTATAACTTTCATCCCCTATTTCAACCCCTTTTTCGCATTAAAAAGTAGCCTATGTCCTTTCTCCGGCTCTAGACTATCTGTGTACCAAATTTCATTTAAATTGGTTTAGTAGTTTTGGCTTGAAAGCGCGACAGACAGACAGAGTTACTTTCGCATTTATAATATTAGTAAGGATAAAGATTATTTATTCTATTTTTGTTTTGTGTTGTTTGTGACTGTGTCAATAAATCTTTTTTTACCGATCAAACGTTAAAAAAAATACTTAACATCACGCCGGTATTCCCTGAATGGTAAGGCAGAGGTGTAATGCAGTACGGCCACAGTTCGCAGGTATGTTTAGTAATACAGAGAATCAAATTCAAACTCTAGCTGCTACTGAGAATTTCATCCAAAAATGACAAAATTGAAAGTATTTATAACTACTGACACTACTTTACACTAAACTCCTGATTTGACTGCAGTGCCTCGACCATGAGGTTTCTCACTAGACTCGCTAGCGACGCCGTAAAATATTTGTATGGAAATCCCTCGCAGCGCCTCTAGTGGTTACGTAAGGAACTAAAATCTGCTATGAGACTACGTTTCGATGCGTAAAACACCTACCGAAAGCCATTTTATAGGACTCATGGTTGAGGTACAGACAACAGTTCCAAAAAAACAAACTTAGCATAGGTACTTAGCTCGTTTCAATTAAAACAACGCGCTCCAACTTCTTCTTTACGCACACAAGCAAATTTAAAATATAGACGCAATACACATAAACACATCATCACGGAACAGTTGACGCTCCCACACAGATAAAGTTGGTGTCGTTATTAATATTTGCACTCACACATCTTAACCATGAAGCGCGTCATTTCAGCTTAGACGAGCTCTATTAGTTTCTTCACTCCTAGATCTAAGGCTAATATTCAGAGACGATGGTCAGCGTAAAGTAAGGCTTCCGTATGTCAAATTTGTATTACAATTTGACATACCGAAGCGTAAGTTCATGCTGAGTCTCTTCTCTGAATCTCAGCCTTAAACGCCGAACGCAACACAAACATTCTCGCTTCCAAGTAAACTCCACTCAATAACTCAGATCGCACAAGTATTACAAACTCGGCTAACTCTGAAATCGTCGATACTGAAGCACAAAGCAACTATTTGAGGCCCGACACTAGCAAAGTGCGGTCTCAGTCTTTGTGTCCGAGACAGGCATTGTTTCGCCTCTCAAATCATAGTTAACTACTATCTGTTGACGACGTCTGTGGTCTAGTGGTTCGAGCACCGGACTGCTGATCACGAGGTCGTGGGTTCGATTCCCACAGGACACAAATACTTATGTGATGAATGTAAGTACTTGTGTTTGTCTGGGTGTTTCTTATGTATAATAAGTATGTATTTACCAAAAAAAAGTCTATAAGTATTATATCCATTGTCTAATACCCATAGTACAAGCTCTGCTTAGTTTGGTGCTGTGTAAAATTTTCCCCAAATATATTTATTTATCTTTAAACCCCGATTTGTTAGAGGAATAGGTAGGAAATATCTAATGTTACCTGATCTCTGTTTTGTGTGTGACAATGTTATCTCTCTCTTTTCCAAGTCTGTCACAATTGATGGTGACAAAACAAGATCTGCATCTACCACTGCCTCTGGTCTAGTGGTCCCAAGCACGACTACTACACTAGACGTCTTGGATTCGAATCCCGGATCGAGCAAAGTGTTGTAGGATTTTTCTGTGAAATTCCCAGTAGCAGCTCGGAGTCTGGATTTTTGCCCGGTTGATGGCAATAAGTTAACCCCCCATTATAATTATGGGACTTAAATATACCGGTGAAATGTGGGTGTGCATTAGTACACCTCTGCCCAACCCTTTGGGGAATACAGATTTGTTTGAAAAAAACAGATTAACTATATTTAGCCTGCATATGTAGTGTCGCCTAAAAAGTATACAAATTCAAATAAACTATAAGCTTTCATTTTGTCTAACCCTAAACGCGCTATAGCGAAAACTAGAAAAGGGTTTTGCGGTGACTGAACACATATTCACCGGGCTATTTCCGTACCCTTTAACCCTACATATTAAAATAAATTACTATACGATTAGCTTTATAACTATACTAGGTATTACAAAAATATCATATTTTATCCCTTAACTTTTATCTTAATCATGATAATTACAATAAAAAGAACGGTTTATTGCAACCAAAGACATTTAAATAATAACGTATTTAAGCCTTTGAAATCGCTTTGATTGCAATTGAATTCAATATGGCTCATTCCACCAGTCTCTTTTATTTTAGTTTTACGAGTTTAGAAACTACTAAGTCCGTAAAACATCGACACAAAGTTACATCCAAAATATTTCTGCTTCAGTTTTATATTACTGAATTGCCGACGTCTGGAGAGCATAAGGCGAGTGAGGGGTGAAGGGGCACAGCCTATTCAAATCCTCGCGGGTCGGGCATATGCTTCCGGAGCCCCGGATACTCCCGAAGACATCTGCGGCCATCCGCAAACCCAATTTAATGCCTCACGAAATCTTCACAAAATAAATGGAAAGAGTATCCTTTTCACAATAGTAAAATGTAGGCACTCATAAAATGGGCCACCGAATGTTTACGCTACAAATGCTAGGTTACCTTTTAAAATAATTGTACTATAAAATGTAGAATTTGAAATTGTATTGCAGTCCTGTGATC